>OX387245.1:201548572-202947947 GCA_947561735.1 Cenchrus americanus
CATGTTCACCATTCTATATCTTCTTATGCTTGATATCCCCACATATGGTTTAGTTCTCATGATCATTGGCTTTGAATGGTAAACAACCATTAGAGGAAGCTCTTAATTTGACAATACTTGTGTTGATTGCATTAGACATACCTATAGCCCCACTTTACATGTTATATGAGAGACTTATGGGAGGTGAGAGTTTTATAAAAATTGTTTAGGATAGCCACTTTATATGAGCGACGTGTGAGATCTTGGAGAAAGGATTTTGTCTAATACTTGTTGCAGGAATTTTATTTTTGAAAAATCATGAAAAACCCTCCAATGGAAGCAAAGAAGTAAGCATGGCTGAAATTGAAGACCTCGAGTGAAAAGTTTGAGTTGTGGGGTAAATCTTGATTTGGTAAAAATTCTAAATGCCCATGTTTATGTATGATGATCATTGCTTTTTGTTTATTGTATTAAAGATAAAAGATTAACTAACTTGCGAAGAAAGAATTAGCGAAGCACGATTTCAACACCTTGGACAAAGTTCTTTTACGAGTACTTGCTGGAGGACGAGCAAGATCTAAGCTTGGGGGAGATGTTGACGCTGTATTTTGGTACACCAAACATGTTCGTTACACTTTGGTTTGGATTCGATTATGGAACTAACCCGCCACTAGGCAATCTAATCATATAACAAGTTCATCTTTGTGTGTGCATTTGGAAGTGTTATGTTTATGTAGGAAAACATGGACATAAAGGACAGATTCACAACAAGTTCAAAGGAGCAATTAAGGAGTCTTGTTCGTGTTTTTGAGCTTGATGTAATCACTCCCAATGGTGGCAATGACCGAAGTGTTACAAAGGAACAACCCCGAGGATTGAAGCGTAAAAGACCGGACTTCATGCAAGGAGAACCTCCATCTTAGACGTGAGGATGACATCATCAAAATAGTGCAAGTGGAGGGGGCAAAGTGCATAAATACATGAGGACCCACGGGAGCGAAGGGGCGACCGAACCGGGCCGGGATGGGCCTAGGCCAGTCGGCCCAAGCTGGCCGGCCTAGCCCACTCCGGGGGTCGGTTCGGCCCCCCTTTTCTTGCACCCGAAGGACCTTCAACCCAATGTTTGTGGAGGCACCACCATTCGCAAGGGAGAGAGTCATTCGCACCGAGAGGCCATCCACAAGCTACAGAAGAGGGAAATTTTTGGAGAAGGATCGCTCAACTCGAAGGAAGCACCGACAAGTGGAGAAGAAAGAAGACACTGTTGGAAGCGTCACCATGATCAATGGTGCCATGTCTAGCACCTTTATGGGGTAATCTTCTCATTTGTCCATGGGTTGTAATCGATCTTGAGATGTAATCGCTACTTTCTTTGGATATCTATCTATCATCTAGTGTTAAAGATGCTTTAATGTTTAAGGTTAGCTACCATGCTGTGAAGGGAGTAAGGCCTCAATGCTTCCTTGGATCCATTCAATATGTCGTGTGCATCATAGCTCTAGTCATGAATACCTCCACGTAGTGACAGTACGGGGGGAGGGAAAGGGCGAAACCGTGGTCACAACCCCCGATAGATTAGATCGGTTTTCATGCTTTAAGCGGTTGCATGTTCAAGTATTGTAGACCCATGGGCGAGTGTCTCTTTTATATCTCGTTGGCTTAATCATTCTCTCTAGTGTAGTGTAGTTGTTTTCTAGTTTAATCATAGATAGGGTTTGGGTAAGTTAGTGAGTAGAGGTAGATCAAACGCTTGTAATCCCGTTGCTCCGCGGATTGACAAGAACCTAGGGAATCCCGTGGTGAAAAAGGTGCAGGTCCGTACGCTTGCGGATCGTAGGTGGATATGTCATTTATCCATCAACAAAAGGTCATGTTATAGTCTATGCATCTCGACAGTTGAGGAAACATGATGTGAATTATCCTACACATGATCTAGAGTTAGCAGCAGTGGTTCATGCTTTGAAGATTTGGAGGCATTACATCATGGGAACCAAGTGCCAGATTTACACTGGTCATAAGAGTCTAAAGTACATCTTCACTCAGAAGGACCTTAATCTGAGGCAACGCCGATGGTTGGAGCTGATCAAGGATTATGATCTAGAGATACAGTATCATCTTGGAAAGGCGAATCTGGTTGCAGATGTTTGAATCAGAAGGGACATGCCAACGTGGCGTTAGCATTCCAGTTTCCTGAATAGTTGATGAAGGAGTTTGAGAAGCTCAATTTGGGGATCGTTGCACACAATGAGGGAGTTACCTTGGAGGTAGAGTCTATCTTGGAGCAGGAGATACGCAAAGGGCAGCTGGAGGATGTAGAGATTAAGGAGATCAGAGAGACCATGGAGAGAGGTGTTGACATTTCTTAACGCAACTTCCAAAGAATAGATCTAGAATCCATTCTAAGCAATGGCATAAGAAATGTTGGTTGGTATATAAGCCTATAAAAATATTATGGTAGATAATCCGCAAGCGCACGGATACTGGTGAGCATTTCAACCGGGGTGATAGGTTTTGAAAATATCGTATCCACAGGGAAGATGGATGGATGTAACAACCGACATAGGGATGGCTATAGTTTACTTTATGGACTTTGATGGAATGGCACATACTTTATCAAGGGTAAGCCAAATGATAAAGTAATAATAAATTAGACAGGCAGAGGCACATGTGGAGCATAGAACATACTATTCCTAGTCTAGATTAGAATTGGATTTACTAAAGAGGCACAATTCTATATAGCATACAAAGACTGAGTTATTCATCTATTCTAATGTAGCATATCATCACGTATAGCATAGTCATGAATAAATGTGAACACCCCAAAGATTACCCAAGAAGATCAAGGACGAAACTTGATCCTCTTAAGAATCATTGTTCGACTAGTCTTATACTCGGAGGGGTGGACTGCAAAGGACTCAATAGGCCCGTCACGCCCACGATCTACCACATGACCCAGAGTATAAGGTGAATCCGCAAGTAAATTACATCTAAGCACCATGTTTACATACTTTTTACTACCTAGCATATGCGCATAATATACCAGGAGCTCTACGAATAAGTGTGTAGACTTATCATTGGCCATGACTATATCAAATATACTACTAGAATAAAGTAAGAACTTAGCAATTGCATACATAACATTGAAATAGCATAAAGTCGTTGAGAACAATATAAGAACTGAATCTTGATAACTTACAGATCTGAACTGGAGCAAAGCTCAACCCTACTCGAATCTGACTCTCTATCTATAACTAGGCTCTTGATCTAGAAATTAGATCTTGAACTATGAAGTAGATATCCTATCTCTGATGTATCTTCTTCTCCTGTCTTGGCCTGATGATGATGATCTTCTGAGAGATGCATACCATGCCCCAGGGGGTCTGGGGTTGCTTAGATAGCCCAGAGGGATAATCTGTCGCCGTAGGATCAAACCGACCTAAAATAAGTGGTTTAGATTAAAGGGCCTGATCGGGGCCAGGGGGCCCGATCGGCCTCCCTATAGGGCCGGTCGGCCTGGGCTGAGCCTCGGCTGGGCTCTGCCTTCGCGTGTGGGCCTCTTGTCCATTCTAGATGCATATTTTTTTGGAGCTCACTTCGGTTGAGTTCGGGAGTCTTTTGGAGCCTTCTAGAATTCATTCTTTTCGCAGTTTCCTGAATAGTGCCCGAAAATATATAATTTATCAAAACTTGTGGAATTCATTAGTCCAAGGCCCTATACTACTGTTGATTTATCTTTTGGGTCATTTGTCATGTATTGTTGATGCATAAAAACTAAGAGTTAGTGAGCATCAACAAGAGGCAAGGCCCCGGATTTCACAGAAGATGATCAGGGAACGATATCGTTCAATAATAGGATCTGTGTGCCTAATGTCGGAGACCTTTGGAAGACCATCTTGATAGAGGATCCTGATGCAGCTTAGTCCATTCACCCAGGAAGTACTAAGATGTACAAGATCTCAAGCAGAGGTATTGGTGGTATGGGACGAAGAGAGTTGTGGCATCTCATGTAGCACTGTGTGACACATGCCATAGGGTTAAGGCAGAGCATCAGAGGCCAGCAGGATTGCTTCAGCCATTGAAGGTGCCAGAGTGGAAATGGGAAGAGATAGGCATGGATTTCATTGTTGGGTTGCCCCGTACTCACGATGGTTATGATTCGATATGTGTTATAGTGGATTGTTTGACAAAGGTTGCTCACTTCATACCTATGCGAACTACCTATACAGGGGTAAATTAGTTGAGTTATACATGTCCAGGATTGTGTGCTTGCATGGTGTACCTAAGAAGATAGTGTCTGAAAAGGTACTTAGTTCACCTCTCGCTTTTGGGAGAAGCTTCATGAGTCCATGGATACAAAGTTGAATTTCAGCTCAACATATGACTCGCAGACCGATAGACAGACTGAGAGGACAAATTAGATCTTAGAGGACATGTTGAGAGCTTGTGCTCTTAAGCATGTTGGTGGCTGGGACAATAGTTTTCCTTATGCTGAGTTCTCTTATAACAACAATTATCAGGTTAGTCTCAAGATGGCACCCTTGGAGGCATTGTATGGGAGGAAGTGTATAACACCTTTGTACGGGAGTACACCGGGTGAGAGTCAGTTGTTTGGGACTAATATCATTAAGGAGGTAGAGAGGCAAGTTCATATTATAAGGGAAAACTTGAGGATCGCTCAATCTAGGCAGAAAAGTTATGCAGACAGGAAGAGGAGAGACATAGCTTTCCAAGAAGGTGATTATGTGTACTGAAAAGTATCACCAATCATAGGTTTGCACAGGTTTAAAGTGAAGGGAAAGTTGTCACCTCGCTTTATCACACCCTTCCAAATCTTGGAGAGAGTAGGAGAGGTAGCATAAAGGTTGGAGTTACCAAATCAGCTCTCAGATGTGCATGATGTGTTCCATATCTCTCAGTTGAAAAAGGGTCTCAAACCTCATGATAAGGAGCCATTGGCTATGAATGGACTAGACGTTAAGGAGGATCTCACTTACACTAAACATCCCATCAGGATCTTGGATACTCTAGCACGGGTTACGAGAAATCGGGTTGTTAAAATGTAAAACGTGTAATGGAGTAATGATGCAGAGGATGAGGCAACTTGGGAAAGAGAGGAGGAGCTGAAGGAAGATTATCCCCATCTTTTCGATCCATCAGAATCTCGAGGACAAGATTCATCTTAAGGGGGAGGATTTGTAACACCCTAAATTTCACTCTTTGCATTTAATAAAATTTTGCTTCGCAGCAAATGCTCTTGTCCAAGGATTATAAAATGCTATTTGATTTTCTAGGCATTTCATCATTTTTATTAATTAAGTTAATAAACTATAGGAGTTTATTGTTGCATACATGCTGGAGCTTCAATTTGTGTTGCTTGAATTCAAATTTGAATTTGAATTTCTTGTTTGAATCCTCTTTCAAATTTTCCAAAAACCCTCCTCCTTCCCATCCTTTTTTTCTTTTTCTGTTTAGGCGGCCAGTCATGCGAAGTTCGGCGAGACCCATGAGTTTTCCAACTAACTCTCCTGGCGCCCCTCTTATCCCACTCAACTCGCCTGACGCCCCTCTTATCCGCAGCCCAGCTAACAGGCCTCGCCTCGGCACAGCAGTCAGCCCACGTCTGTCTCCCCCGCCTCTTGCCATTGACATGCGGGGCCCAAAGGTCATCCCTGACCTCAGGCCGCGACCGAGTCGGACCTGAGTCTGACCCAACCCGGTGTCGATCCCGCACTTGCGCCCCCGTCCTGGCCATGGGCCCGCACTCTGAGGCCGCCTCCAGCGCCTATGAGACCCCATCCGCCACCTCCCCTTGTCTGTTCGCCCTATCCTCAAGCGTCTGCGCTGCCGCGAGCCGAAACCCTAGGCCCTGATCCGCCAAGTAAAGCTCGCCGGAGGAAGAAACCGGCGTCGTCCGCCCCGTCAAGCCGCACATCGCCTTCGTCAACCTAGTGCTCGTGTTAGGACCCTAGATGAGTTCATAGTGTCGCCATCTCCATCCTAGGCCAAACCGTGCATCAAATCGAGGTCCAGGGCACAAGATCGAGCAACGCCGGCGAAGTTGTCCTGTAGCGCCGCCACGCACCACCTGACTCCGCGCTCGCGCACTGCTGCATCCGTCGAAGCCACCGCCAGCTGTTTGATCATGATCCAGCGGCTCAGATCGACTCCAGCCGGAGTCAATACCAGTCAACCGCCGGTAGACGCGTCGGTTTTGCTAAAAAATCCCTAAACTGTTTTGTTTTTGCACCTAAGGTCCCTTGCAGTTTAAAAGTAATTAGGTTTTAGTCCAATTCTTTGTAGTTAGGCCCCTAGAAGCCTAGCTTCTCTGCAGGTAAACCCTTATATCTTGTTTAGCCCGTATCTTTTGCGTTCTAGCTCCGTTTTTAGTGTTCTTTATATCCATGTGTTCATCTTGACAAGTAGATTAGTTTAGTTCCACTTTAGTTTCTGTTTGAAATGATGGGTGAATTGTTTCTTATTTTATTGTGTGGTTTCTTTGTATGTGAATGTGCGATGCATAGAGAACGTGCCGTTTGAAGAATTTGACGAACAAGATATTGAAGACTGTGAGCAGCAGCGGGATTGTGAGGAAGGCAAATGTCCTTGATCATTCTCGTTTACACCTACATAACATGCACTTAATCACTTTGAATGTTAACAGTGCAAAACCGTGCTCAAGTTCACCGCAAGCCTACGGGTGACTTGGTGTCTTTTTCACCAAGGAGGGTCCTCCCTAGATTTGTCAATCCAAGGATCGGAAGCAAACCACTAAGGTTCTCTATCTAACCTATCGGTCTAACCCTATGTGCAGTGTTGATTGCATAAAGATTAAACATACATGAAAGGATGTATAGATCACATCCACCTTGCCTTAAAGGTAAGCCTAGCCTATCATCTTCTTGTTGCCATTCCGGCCAAGGTGGCAAACCAATCTAAACCTATACTATGATAAGGATTACACTCGATATGGAGTAACCCGATATGGAGTGGTCCGATACACGTTCACTCGCTGCTTTCTCCTCCACCGTACTGTCACTACGCAAGGATATTCATCACCGAGCAACAACCTAGGTCCGTGCACTACTACGATGCATCCACAAGACAAGACTAATCACCATGATTTGATCTAATCCTACTAAAAGCATATGGTAGCTACACATATGAATAAGCACAACTCGTAGTAGATCAAAGTATGACAAGATATGATTACATCACTATCGAATGTGAAGGTACAAACGACTTGATGAATTCAGGTCGTGGCTCCAGAACTCCACCATGGCTTCACCATGCAGGGCCAGCCATGGCAGCTAGGGCATGGTCTAGGCCATCTCCTAAGAAACTCGAGGACTTGCGGCGGCCGTCGGCTTCCTCCCGGTGCTTCTCCTTCGTGTCGGCAACTCTTTGATGATTGGATGGATTGAGCACCCCTCCTTGGGCGCCCAAGGGGTTGTATTTATGCCCTTGGAGAGCCTTGGGGCGTGCTCCAACTTGCCTTGCACGAGATCTTCCTTGGGAGAGAAGGGAACTTTGTTTCCATAAACTCGGCATCGTCCAGACTTCCTGATTCGTAACCCTTCCTTGTGGGTGCCATATCTCACACGTCCGGACTCCACATAATGCAAATTTGTTGTCCAGGTTGTGTGCCACGAAATTATCTCCAACTTTGGTATTCATTGGTTTCCTTCAAAACGAAGATAAGATCCCCAAATCGGCCTTAAAAGATAATCTGTTCTGATTTCGGACTGACTGCACAGCAGCGATTTCGGGGGACATATCTCCTAGCTCCGTTACCTGAATTGGGCCTTCCACATGCCCAAATCGAAGGTATCGTCGATGCCCACAACTTTGGTAGTCAAACTTTTTCCCTTAGAGGCCGTTTAAGTCTCCGAATCTGCACCGAAAGATCATGCTGTCCTGGGATGCGAGAATATCTCCCGGGCTGAGTTGATCTCGTTGGTAAACATCCAAGTCCCCGGAGTTTTACGTGTTGATGTTTCGGTCCTTGGGTTGTTTGGAGTCTTGTTCATTTCGTGTCTTGACTTGTGATGGGCTTCATGATCTTCTCTTGAAGTTCTTGATGAACTAAACCCAAAAGTCTTCTCTTTAATGTTAATTTCCTGCATAAACAATAAACTCCAAAATCGACATGCGAGAGTGAACTTCAAACCTACGGGGGGTTAGTACCATTGGTTAGAATATCAAATACATGCAAATGTTGACGGTATACTTATAGCTAGGTGTACCACAATCGACCGTCAACAATTAACATGATGGGCTCTTATTAAGGATGATGCTTAGCTTTTTTGACCAATACCTTGAAACTGGGTTATTTAATTAATCTTGATGGTAGATGATGCTTAGCATGCTCAACTGTGTTGGTAATGACAACATGGTTACTTTTTCTCTATGTTCCTATGTGAGATGTGATGATTTAATTGCAAGACCATAATTGTTAATCGGAGCATCGAAAACCACCTAGGAAAACAGTGCAACCACAAGACATATGACTCTATCTTGGCCAAGTAATTATAGGACTCTAGTGTTGGACTGGTGATTAGGGGGCATGACTTGCGGAACCTCGTGCACTGGAACACACTAGGGAAGTCTTTGTAAAGGCCTCGTAGCGTCCCTATGCAACCATACCTAGGTAGTGTGGTATTGTGCCTACTTTTGCACAGCGTGTTTGGGTCCAAAGCTCTTTCGAGTTTTT
This sequence comes from Cenchrus americanus, assembly GCA_947561735.1. Lineage (NCBI taxonomy): Eukaryota > Viridiplantae > Streptophyta > Magnoliopsida > Poales > Poaceae > Cenchrus > Cenchrus americanus. Next base: position 201,557,262 of record OX387245.1, read on the forward strand.
ACGTCACTGGTGGTGAAAGTATACAACCTCTGCAGAGTGTAAGACTAACCGGTTAGCCGTGCTCACCGTTAAGAGCGGCTTGGACCCTCACATGATTAATTTACTTGAAGATGGAGAATAAATTGTTGTTATTTCATTTATGTTGTTGGTGCTCTATATTAACTGTGGGATGGAATAAGCTTATATTTGCTAGTAAATAGCTGCTTAATAAAACTTGACTAACTAAAGCGCTAACTGCTTATAGCCCATCAGCTATCCACTTTATAAAGCCTTGCATGTTATATATGTTTCTCCCCTTGCTGAGTACGGCATGTGCTCGCACTTTTTGTTTAATTATAGGGATAATTTGAACCATGCCATTATGATTCTGCTAAATTGGAGATATGCCATCCTAACCCGCATGTCATTGACTGTGGTGGCACCCACCTGTCAGTGAGATACCAATGGAATATTTCCAAACTATGAAAATTATAATGGCATATTTCCATCTAACCCATTAATTATATTGCATCTATACCATCCAAATTGCTGCTCAAACTTGGAGGTTTTTTTAGGAGTACTAGGCGAGTGTGTGTTGACACATTTTATCTATGATTTTTATCCCTCACATTTACTGGAAAAATGACTAAAATATAATTAGATCACCTTATTAGGGTTTATATTGACAATTTCAACGAGTTTTGGTGAATCTATGAATTACAAGGACTATTCAGAAAATATGCAAAGAAACCACTTTAGAAGACTCCAGAAGGCTCCGGAACGCAACGTGACGTAGCACCTAAGAAAGAGGCATCTAAAAGGATCAATGACCCACCTAGCCGAAGTGGACCCCGAGGGGGGCCCACCCCAGACCAAGCGGCCTGGTGGTGGGGCCAGTCGCCCCCTGCCACCAAATGGGCCCAGCTTCCGGAATGTTCTTCCACCGCCTATGAGGATCAATATAAACCACGTCATCTCCTCCAGGCTATATAAGAAAACCCCCTGACCGCAGGGCAGACAACAACTCATTCTATCAGATCCTCCATGCCTATATGAGATTAGAGCTCTAGGTTAGAATTAGAGTTGGAGAGTTAGTATCAAGTTGAGAGATTAGAGCCACAATCTATTTAGAACTAGCTAATCTTGTTCGAGAGGATTAGAGAGCGGTTGAGGCGAAGCTGAAGGAAGGCCCGGACCTGTCAGTGTCTCCTCTTCATCTTCTACCTCTGGGATCAACTCCATTGGAGCCTGATCCTGAGACCTTGTGGAAAGATCGACTTCTTATTCAAGTGAGCAACATTGTTTTTATTGTTCTTACAGTTCATAACTCTTTGAGTACTTTAATTCTTGTGGCTCTTGAGTTAAAGTTGCATGTTTAGTGTAAGCGTGGTTCTTAGACTAGCTAGCTTATGAATGCCTTCTATATTCCGGATCGTGTGGTAGAAGCGGGAAGTGACCTTGTTCCCGTATGTCCTTTTCAGTCTACCTCCCGTCTATAAAAACGTAGGACTCCCCTGATAGATTCTCGGGAAGTTCCCTTTCCTAAGTTTGCCTTCAGACAATCACCCTATAAGAACAATATAGACATAGCTTGTGATAATAAGAACCAGACATCCTTAAGTTTTCCTTATCTCTCTTTCTGTCAAGTCCTTGATACCTACTCAGTGATTAGTTATATACCTCATATACTCTCTTTACCATTCTACCTGTGGATTCGATATTTAAAACCATATTCCCGGGTGAAGTGCTCATCAGTATCTGGGCGCTTGCGGATTATCCATCATAATATTTCTATAGGGTTAACAAATACCAACAAGCATTTCTGGCGCCGTTGACGGGGAGAACGGTTAAGAGAAAAATCTTCGAGTATAACTAATCTTGTATCTTTCTTTTTTTCTTTTTAGTTATAGATTACCTACTGTCCTTATGGACACTACCCTCATTAAAGACTTTTCGGCACCCTCAGAACTCAACCTTAGGCCTATGCCATCATCGAAATCAATCCGATCTGATGCCTATGAGCTGCACCCACGGTTGATAGAGATGGTCCAAACCAACACTTTCTTAGGAATAGAAGATGACGAGCTTTATCATCATCTCCAATAGTTTGAGCAAACTTGTGACTGCCTGCACATTGAGGGTATGTCAGACAAGACTATCCGTTGGAAGCTTTTTCCATCCACTCTAAAAGGAAATGCTCGCCAATGGTACAACCAGACCAAAGAGAAGATGAAAGGCGATTGGGGAACTCTCCGTGCAGATTTTTGCATGGATTTTTATCCGTTATCTAAAGTAGTCGACCTCAGAATCAAGATCATATCCTTCAAACAGGGGAATAACGAGTCTATGAGTTCATCTTGGGAATGTTTTGAACTCCTTTGCAAATCCGGACCAGATCTAAGCCTTCAAGACCATATTCTCCTTCAACATTTCTATATTGGTCTTAATAAGGAATCTAGAGCCTATTTGAATACCTCCTCTCATGAATCATTCATACACCTTACATCTAGTGGAGCTAGAACTGTCCTAGACAACATTCTAGCCAGCACTAATAATGGTCTTTTAGAAGAAGAGATTTCGGAGATAGCTACACCATAATCTATGCCAGAAACATCGCAACTGATAGCTATCCAACATATAGAATCACCAGAAGAAGAAATTCCTCTAGCTGATTTTATAAATGATATTGAGGATGATTTATTTTCCGATTATGGAAACACCTCAAAATATAATAAAGAGAAGAGGCCTCGAAAGCACACATCTTCTTCACATGAGAAGATAGACCCTTTAGAGCAAACCTTATCAAGAGAACACACTGTGGAGCTTGCGTCCATCATGAGTAGGGAATGGTTAGAAGAGTTAGAGCTTTCCTCTAATGTAGTCCATTAGGATTCACCTTCTATACCAATTCAATGTACAATCAATGGAACCCCCTTTGATGCCTTTATAATCCAGTTGTGGGAATCAATATAATGGCCTTATCCTTTTTCCATCAGTTTGTCAAAAAAGCCATTATCTCCCACAACGAAATTATTCAAAGTTCGGGAATTCTCTATGTCTTACCTGTTTCAGTTTACGACATGTCAATTCACCTGAGCTTTCACATTTGTGATATTAAGGAGTTCGATCTTCTAATAGGCTATCCTTTGGAAAAACTCCTTAAAGAAGGACACACAGGGAAACTTGATGTTTGCCTAGGAAAAACCATTAAAGTTCCCTTACACTTCTCACATTCGATCCGTACGAAGACCGAACCCAGTCCTGGACCTAACCCAATGAAAGAGGTGAATGAAGCATCTCTAGAGCATTTCGTAGAATCCAATCAAGAAGATGTCACTAAATTCTTCATCGAGAAGAAAGAAGAAAATCCTACAGAATCTGAGCCCCTCGGTGAAACTGTGGAACCCTCGAGACCTCCCATTGAGCTTAAACCTTTACCACCTGGTCTTAGATATGACTTTTTGCATAATGATTCTGAGTCTCTTGTGATCATTAATGACCAACTCACTCAGGAAGAGACTCATAGGCTGATAACCATCTTAGAACAACATCGCTCAGCCTTTGGCTACTCGCTCCAAGACCTTAAGGTCATTAGTCCTGCCCTTTGCACTCATTGCATTCCTACAAACCCTGATGTTCTACCATCTAGAGAGCCACAATGAAAACTCAACAATGCGATGAGAGAGGTAGTGAAGAAAGAAGTTCTGAAACTCCTACATGCCGGGATTATATATGTTGTGCCACATAGTGAGTGGGTGAGCCCCATGCAAGATGTGCCTAAAAAGGGAGGCATGACAGTTGTGAAAAATGATAGGAATGAATTAATTCCTCGGAGAACTGTCACTAGTTGGTGTATGTGCATAGATTGTAGAAAACTCAACAAAGCCACAAGGAAACATCACTTTCCACTACCCTTCACTGAAGAAATGTTAGAGCGGTTGGAAAATCACTCTTTATTTTGCTTTCTTGATGGATATTCTGGATATCACCAAATTTTAATCCATCCCATTGACCAGAGCAAAACCATTTTTACATGTCCTTATGGAACTTATGCTTATGGTAGAATGTCTTTTGGGCTATGTAATGCTCCAGCTTCTTTTCAAAGATGTATGTTGTCTATATTCTCTGATATGATTGAAGAGATCATGGAAGTTTTCATGGATGATTTTTCTGTTTGTGGAACAACATTTGATGATTGTCTAGAAAACTTGGATAAGGTTTTGCAAAGATGTGAAGAAAATCACTTAGTCCTTAATTGGGAAAAATGTCATTTCATGGTTAGAGAAGGAATAGTGCTAGGCCACCTAATTTCTGAAAGTGGAATTGAGGTAGATAGAGCTAAAATAGAAGTAATTAAACAACTACCTCCACCTGTTAATGTCAAGGGAATTAGAAGTTTTCTTGGCCATGCTAGTTTCTATAGAAGGTTTATAAAAGATTTTTATCATATTGCTAGACCTCTTACAAACTTTCTTGCCAAAGATGTTCCTTTTCACTTTGATGATGCTTGTCTTAAATCTTTTGAAACTTTAAAAAATGCTCTTATTTCTACACCCATTATACAACCCCCTGATTGGTCATTACCTTTTGAAATTATGTGTGATGCAAGTGATTATGCTGTGGGGGCAGTTTTGGGGCAAACAAAGGACAAGAAACATCATGCCATTGCTTATGCTAGTAAAACTTTGACAGACCTCAACTCAATTATGCCACAACTAAAAAAGAACTGCTAGTTGTTGTTTATGCCATTGGCAAGTTTAGATCTTACTTAGTAGGAGCAAAATTTATTGTTTACACTGATCATGATGCTTTAAAATATTTGCTCACTAAGAAAGATGCTAAACCTACATTAATAAGATGGATTATACTTCTCCAAACATTTGACTTAGAAATAAAAGATAAGAAGGGAGTAGAAAATTTTGTTGCCGATCGTTTGTCTAGAATGTATTTTGAGAAACCACAGGAACTACCCATCAATGACGCAATGAGGGACGACATGCTCTATCGGATCGCCCGGTCAGACCCCTGGTACGCAGATATTGTTAATTTTATAGTTGCAGGGTATGTACGACCAGGAGCCGACAAGAAAAAGCTTATTTATTAGAGTCGCCATCACCTGTGGGATGAACCATACCTTTTTCGACTATGCTCTGATGGGTTACTTAGCAGGTGTGTACCGGCAGAAGAAGGAATGAAGATCATTGAGAAGTGCCACTCATCACCATATGGAGGTCATTATGGAGCTTTCCGCACACATGCAGAGATCTGGCAAAGCTGATTTTTCTGGCCAACCATGTATCAAGACACAAAAGATTTCGTACGAAGGTGCAACTCCTGTTAGAGGCACGGAAACATCAATTCCAGAAATGCCATGCCACTGACAACCAACCTTCAGATCGAGCTCTTTGATGTCTGGGGAATTGACTACATGGGACCATTCCCAAAATCTAGAAAATTGGAGTACATCTTAGTGGTAGTTGACTATGTCTCCAAATGGGTTGAAGCCTGCCATGCAAAACTGTTGACCACAAAAGCTCAATAAAAATGTTTGAAGAGACAATATTTCTGAGATTCGGTACACCAAGGTTAGTGATAAGTGATGGAGGATCCCATTTCATCGACAAGTGCTTCGAGAAATACCTCATGAACCATGGGATCTAGCACAATGTCGCTACTCCTTACCACTCGCAAACAAGTGGTCAAGCAGAGATGTCCAATAAGTAGATCAAGAACATTCTACAGAAGACGATGGACCAAATGGGGATAAAATGGAAAGACAAGCTACCCGAAGCACTTCGGGCTTATCGGACAGCTTATAAAACCCCCATTGGAATGTCTCCCTACAACTGGTCTACGGGAAGACATGTCACTTGTCGGTTGAGCTAGAATTCAAGGCTCATTGGGCAATAAAGAGATGGAACATGGACTTTGAAGCAGCCGGAACAAAATGGAAAATGCAACTGTCTGAGCTAGAAGAATGGGGAGAGAAGGCGTATCATAGTGCCAAGATTTACAAGGAAAGAACCAAGAGATGGCATGACAAGAGAATCACAAAGAAAGAATTCAGCCCAGGCGATCATCTATTACTTTTTAACTCTAGGTTACGACTCTTTGGGCACAGGAAGCTACGAAGCAAGTGGGACGGACCATACAAAGTGGTGAATTCATCGTCACACGGAGCCGTCACTCTTCAAGATGACAAAGGTCCGTTATTTAATGTAAATGGTCAACGTCTTCAAATATTTTTAGAGCCCAATAAAGAGTCTGAGGATTTAGATGAAATAGATTTCTTTTGTTTTCACATGAATATTAATTTTAGGCCGTAATGGGCCATCTTAGGGTTTTTAGGGATCAGCACACGGTTAGAGCACCCTGCGCTGAAGATCGTCGCGAGACAACGAGGTTGGGGGACTGACCGGCCCCGTCACTAGGCCAATCGGGCCCTGCCCACCGCCTTGCCCCGCTAGCTTTCACCCACGCTATCTCTAAGGTGTTTAGGTTTGGAAAAATTTGTTCAAGGATCTTTTATGAGATATTCCGCAGCCTTTCCAAGCTAGGTCAACCCCCTCTGCAAGTACGGGACCGATATATAAGCAGGGGCTGACCCCCCACCTTTTTTCATCACAAAGCCTCCAAGTAGTAGCAAATGGCTGATAAGCAGCTTGTCCCCTTTAGCTTTGAAGCCAAGGAGGTTGTTCCTTTAGAGAAGGAAGCGAAGCCGTTAGCCTTCTTGCCTCCTGATCTCAGCCCTCTCTCGCTGTTCCCGCTTAGTCGTCCACGTTCACCACCATCGCCTAAAGAAAGCAAGCAGGCGATGTACGCTCAGTCGTACGATCATCATCGTGAAGCAGCTCAAAAGAAGTCGATCCGTGTTCCTAGCTACATGGATCTGAAGAAACCAAGGGATGGAGAGCGACTCGTTGACGTGCACATGAACAAGCATGGAAACACACGAGTGCATAAGTACACCACCTCCTCAAGCCGTGTCACCATCAATGGAGTTCGTGCCAAAGAACCTCAAATCAAGAGAATTCCGGTCATCGAAGCCAGACAGCAGATGCCGCAGAAACAGAAGACCCGGAAGAACATAGCTGAGCTAGCGCAGGAAGTAGCAAGCCTGGCAGAAACTTCCAAAGAGATCCACCACGTCAACACTTCCCTCTCCAAGACCGTCCTCGAGCTATTAGAATAAAAGAAATGTAGGGACGATGAGGAAGACCATAGCCGCGACCTGTTGACTGTATATATTCGTATTAAACTTCAAGTTGACTTGCAAGCAAACAAATCCTCCGTCGTAGTCAAGGGACCCTTCTTCCCTCAAGTGTGAACCCAAGGTATCGAATCCGTGGAACAAATGTGCGATGCAAGAATCAATCTAATAAAGTCGAGAACTTTGATCTTCAAAATGAGAATCCTATGCATCTAATCTAGAGAACATCACAAAAATGAATCTAATCTATGAAAGCCAGAGGTAGCAAGAGATAGAGGGGGATAAATAAACCAATCTAGAGAGATTGAATCAAGCCTTTGTTGAAGTTCCGAGCAAAGCGAAGTAAAAAAAGTTCAATCTCATAAAAAGCTTCTTTAAACCATGGTTTCCCATCCAACTCTGAAAACGCTCGCCTTTTGGAGCCACCGTTCTGTCACAACGCACCCCTATTCGTGCGGGTTAGTCTAGGGCAAGTCCAAAGACAAGTAGAAATCTCTCGGAAGGTCAGGCATGCACCTCTAGCCACCACGGCTACAAGAACATCCTCGGTGATCTATCTCAAGAATAGATCTTAAGATATGAAAAGCCGATCGAAATCAAAGGCGTAGGAGAAACACTTGATCGCTAGAAATCGGATTGCAACTTGATAATTCAACATTACATGATACATGAATCAAGATCACCACCGGAATCCTACCTTGATCTTGCTTCTAGCTCCAGGAACTCCAACGTGGTCTTCCTTGCAAGGTTCCCACGCCGGCTAGGGAGATCCTAGTCAACTAGCCTCGACCCTCTCCTCTCCAAGATGGTGTCCCTCTCTTCTGTGCTCATCGGCGACCGATGACGAATGAGTTGATGTGTGGCTCCTGGCCTCGGGGCTATAAATAGTCCGAATGGCGGCTAGGTCAAAGGGGGGGTTGACTGGGCCACAAAATGGGCTGGGCCGATCGGCATGGGCCCACTTCGGCCAGCCGACAGCCTGCTTTGCCCGGTGTTGCTTCCCGAGTCTTCTAGAGTCTTCCCCTTCTGCATGTGGGCCCTTGTCATCATTTTCTCTTCGGATTGGATGAAGCTCCTTGTCCCGCAAGATTCGGTAGTTTTCTGACTGGGTCCTCTGAGTTTTTCATCTTCTCGGGTTTGGTCTCTAGCTTCTTGGAGTCATGTTTACTTCATTGCTTGACTTGTACCGGGCTTCAAGGTCTTGTCATGAGGTGAAGGACCGATACGGCGAACCGCAGAGGGGGGGGGGGAGTGAATGGGAGCCGATAAAAATTCTTCTCGATGGAGATGAGAACTCCAACAAGACGAACGCGGCTTCCAACACACGTCTCCGACTCACTACCCAAGTTGGCCAAGCCCACGTAGCCACCGGAGTGCCACCGGACCTAGGAACCAACACACACGGCCTTCCGACTCGAGAACGCGGCGGAACAACAAACCCCGAGTCTACGGACCCACACCGGTCGGACCGGTGAGCACCACCGGCCGACCGGTCCCTCGCCGGTGAACCCGAGCAACTTCCACTAAGTGGCTCTACACCGCCGGACCGGTGAGACGCACCGGTCGGACCGATGGCAGCCGTAAAGCCCCCAATGCACCAAACAGAGCCAACCGACCACCAAACGAACCCAAACTCGAAACAAGAAAGACCACGGGACAACAAAGAACACACCAAGATGCTCACCCGAGCGAAAACCCACAAGGGCCTCGCACCGGTCGGACCGGTCAAGAGCACCGGTCGACCGGTGTAGCTCGGGCGACTCGGGATGAACAAGACCCGCGGGTCAACTCCCCCAAAACCAAATCTCGATCTCCCGAATCGCTCCACGGACTTGAACAAGACTTTGGGGATATCAGGAACACCTCATGAGGAGTCCATAGCCAAGTTTAATCCCACCAAATCTCGTCCAAAAAGGAGGAATCAAAGAAATCCCGCCGAAAGCACTTCCAACCCAAGAACTCAAGAAACCCCAAATTCGAGCAACTTTTCTCACGGATTTGGGAGGGGAATCACACCCAAAGAACCACGAAGGGTTCCCACAAATTTCCCCCACCGAATCACCAAGAGAAAAGCCCCAAAAACACTCCAAAGAAATCACCGGAAGAGGGCTCCGAAAATCACCACCAAAAACAACCGAGTAAAACACATCCAAACCTTGAGGAATCACGCCGAATCATCTATACATGAAACAAGGATTCGTACAAGGTCTAGCAAGCCGCCCGATCATCCATCCCTCTCTACAAGATCTCTCCGTGAAGCTCTCTTGCTAGTCCTAAGGAAAACCTAGAGAAAATGGGTGGAAAATAGGAAAACTAATGAGCTAGGGTTCCAAGAGTTGGCTACCATCCTTTCACCTCTTGGGTTATATGGAGGCAACCGAATGTCCAAAATACCCTTTTCTACTAACTAGGGATACAAGCCCCTCAAGGGCAGATTTGGAATTCTTGATGTCTTCACCATCGGACGGATGCCCCGCGACCGCACCCCGCGTAGCCTCGACGCAAGCCTTGCGATCCCGACGCGTGTCCTCCGCTTCGAAGTCTCCGGACCGCGTCGTCGCACACCGGTCGACCGGTGCTCCTCACCGGTCCGACCGGCCCCCACCGGCCGGACCGGTCGACCGGCTCCGCGCTCGCTCGCAGCCTCCGTCTTCGGTTCTCCGGTCTTGGCTTTGTGGATCAACCAAGGAACCCGTGGTTTTCCGGTGAACCACCGGAAACCCCCGCGAACTCGGTGTAGCCTCCGCCAATCTCCACTCATGACTTGGCTCCCACGTAGTCCCGGCTCGACCTTGGTTTTGAGGCTCAACCAAGAAACCGTCCACGACTTCATCTTGCTTGTTCATGCCACCATGCGGCCCGCACTTGACCCCCGCCGGCCACCGGTCCCTCGAACAAAGCCTACTTGTCTTCTCCACACATGGAGGCCTCACCGCGACGACCTTTCGCGCTTGTTCTTCACCCGCACCAACACGAGTCAAGCCGCAACCTCGCACCTCGCAATACTTAGCCAAGAATCGGTCCACACAACGTTGTCAATCACTCATCACACAAGGAAGCGACCATCCACCGGTCCTCGAACCACACATGGTCCTCATGAGGTGCTTGATGAACTTATCCCGCAAGTCTTTCTTTCAACACTAAAATCTTGCATAAACACTAAACTCCAAAACTGACATGCACGAACGAACTTGTTATACCAAGGGGGTTAGTACTAATGGATAAGATATAAAAGTCATGCCAACACCGAAGGTAAACTCATGGGTAGGCTTGCGGAATTTCACCATCATCATCTCCCCCATGCTTAAATCTTACTCGTCCTCGAGTAAGCCTTCGATGGATATCATCATTGCCCTTCATTGTTTAAACCTTGCACTTGATTATACACAAGAAAACATAACGCTCTCTAAAATTTAATTCATTAAAGTTTCATAATGTACTAGCCTTCATCTCTACGGAGATTATCAATTAAGCTTATCCCACAAGTATTAACATGCTCCCAAAATTTCAAATAGATCTCAGAAATTTTGAAATAAAGAACGAGATGAAAAAGAGCTAAACCAAGTTCACAAATTTAAATCATTTTGCATCTTGCTCATGAACTCTCATCTCATGTTGTCTCTCAAGCCTATTTGTTTTACTCCTTTCTGAAGGATCGATATGGCGAACCAGAGAGGGGGGAGTGAATGGGAGCCGATAAAAATTTTTCTCGAAGGAGATGGAAACTCCGACAAGATGAACACGGCTTCCAACACACGTCTCCGACTCACTACCCAAGTTGGCCAAGCCCACGTAGCCACTGGAGTGCCACTGGACCTAGGAACCAACACACAACCTTCCGACCCGATCGGACCGGTGAGCACCACCGGTCAGACCGATCCCTACTGGTGAAACTTAGCAACTTACACTAAGTGGCTTCACACCGGTCAGGCCGGTGCAACACACCGGTCAGACCGGTCTAAGCCTGAAAGCCCCCAAATCGCCAAACAGGCCAACCGATCTCCAAACTAACCCAAACTCGAAACAGCCCCAACACAGGACAACAGCGAGCACACTCAAACGTTCACCCGAGCAAAAACCCACCAAGGGTTGCACCGGTCAAACCGGTCAAGAGCACCGGTAAGACCGGTGTAGCCTGGGCAGCTCGGGATGAACAGCACCCGCGGGTCAACTTCCCCGAATCCAAACCTCGATCTCCCAAATCGCTCCATGGACTTGAACAAGACTTTGGGGGTAATAGGAACACCTCATGAGGAGTCCATAGCCAAGTTTAATCCCACCAAAACTCGTCCAAAAAAGGAGGAATCGAAGAAATCCTGCCAAGAACACCTCTAACCATAGAACTCAGAAAACCCCAAAATCGAGCCCCTTTGCTCACGGATTTGGGAGGGGAATCACAGCCCAAAGAACCACGAAGGGTTCCCACAAATTTACCCCATCAAATCCCAAAGAGAAAGGTCCCGAAAACAACCCAAGAAAAACACCAAGAAAGGGCTCCGAAAATCACCACCAAGAACAACCGGGAACAACACAACAAGGCCTTGAGGAACCACACCGAATCATCTATACATGCCACAAAGGTTCATACAAGGTCTAGCTTGCCGCCCGATCATCCAACCCTCTCACAAGATCTCACCATGAAGCTCTCAAGCTAGTCCTATGGAAATCCTAAGAAAATAGGAAGGGAAAATAGAAAAGCAAATGAACTAGGGTTCCAAGAGCTTGGCTGCCATCCTCTCACCTCATGGGTTATATGGAGGCAACCGAAAGTCTAAAATACCCTTTCCTAACAACTACAGATACAAGCCCCTCAAGGGCGGTTTTGGAAGTCTTCAAGCTTTCTCCATCGGACGGATGCCCGGCGACCGCAACCTGCTTAGCCTCGACGCAAGGCTTGCGATCCCGACGCGTGTCCTCCGCTTCAAAGATTCCGGACAGCATCGTCGCACACCGGTCAGACCGGTGCTCCTCACCGGTCAGACCGGTACCCACCAGTCAGACCGGTCTGTGCCGTGCTTGTTGCAGCTCCGTCTTCGGTTCTTCGGTCTTGGCTTTGTGGATCAACCAAGGAACCCAGTGATTTTCTGGTGAACCACCGAAACCCCGCGAACTCGATGTAGCCTCTCGCCAATCTCCACTCATGACTCGGCTCCCACGTAGTCCCGGCTCGACCTTGGTTTTGAGGCTCAACCAAGAAACAACTCCACAACTTCATCTTGCCGTTCATGCCACCATGCGGCTCGCACTAGATCCCGCCGGCCATCGGGTCCCTCGAACGAAGCCTACTTGTCTTCTCCACACCTAGAGGCCTCACCGCGACGACTTTTCACGCTTGTTCTTCACCCGCACCAACACCGGTCAAGCCGCAACCCGCACCTCGCAATACTTAGCCAAGAATCGGTCCACATGACGTTGTCAATCACTCATCACACAAGGAAGCGACCATCCACCGGTGCTCGAACCACACATGGTCTTCAATCTCACCCTTGATGAGTGCATTGACAACACCCACACGAAAGTAACGAGAGAGAAAAGAAAAAGAAAAGAAACGAACAAAAAGAAACTCCAACAAGCGATCGAAAGCCAAACAAAGGCAAAGAGCAAGATCACTTGAAGAAGACAAGTCTCGGACCCCTTAGGCAAGGTCAACGGCTCGACACATCCGAGACAAAACAAAGCTCAAGCAAAGAGCGCAAACCACCAATCAAAGCTCGAAAAATCACAAAGAGCTCCCCCTGCACACATGCAAGCTCCCCCTGAACCAATGCAACTCCCCCTGGACGAATGCATGCAAACCACTTGAAAACAGGACAGCTGCAACAACTTCAGCTCACACCGGTCAGACCGGTCACCACCACCGGTCAGACATGTACCCAACATGTGCACAGGACAAGCACTTTGACCGGTCGGACCGGTGACCTCGACTGGTCAGACCGATGCACACCAGAGCCCAGAAATGGCTCGAAACCACCTGAAAACCTGCTAAATGCAACCAGCAAGCCATTTCAAGCTCAAACTTCTCCCCCTTGTTGGCAATGCATGAATCAAGCCAAAAATGCAAAACTTTCAACCTAGAGCTTCTCAAATAGACAAAATTCAACATAGGATGCTACACATGTCCAAATGAGCAAGTTAGATACTCTATAGCTTCGTATCGACATCAACTACAAGATCACCAAGTTTCACAACCATTGGACGAAGCTAAGATGTAATTGGGCAATTTTGCGAAAAATTTGCCTCTCATGAGCCAAGTCCTAAACATGATCAAAACATATCAAAATGGCAAATCCACACAAACTTCATGCTAGGACAGCCATTCTAATCATAAGACCATCACAAACACCCACAAGCACCTCATGTCATGTCAAAGCCACCGAGCCATGTGCCTACTTCTATGTATGAGACTTCTCATTGGTAGGCATCATGCAACGGTTTAGAACCCAAAGCAAATTAAATTCAGCACAAATGACATGGGAGCACATTTTCCAACCATTTTACATTTCTTTTTCAGATTCATAGTTGGTACAAGAAATGTCTTTGCGACAAAAAGGAACTTATGCCCCTCCACAAGATAAAGCAAGGGGGCTAAACATTCATGATGGCAAATGAGCCTTTAGCCCCATATGATCAATAAACTAGCTATCCAACCACAAATTAAGCATAACCAAGCCACTAAAACATGTCAAGATCATATAAAGGCATTTACACATGGGAGAGCATATATGTGACATTTTGCAAAAACATAGCCATCAACCATGGATTATTCATCAAGATTATCAAGAGCTAAGCCAAACTAACCATATCATACCAAACAAGCTCACAAAGACATAAATAGCATTCCATGGTGAACAATGTATATAGGAGAAGCTTTTCCTATCCAGTGCATATGATACAAAATTCATGCAATCTAAGATACAAGATGCCTATACATCATGTTACATATGCCATGCCAAATGCAAGAAATGCACAAAGGAAAGTTATACATATGCTACAAAAGTGGTCCCACACACCCAACTCAAGAAATCAAACACACACCAAGTTCCCCCCGCAAACGAGTGAAAGTTGCTTGATCTAGGGGTTTGGTGAAAGTATCGGCTAGTTGGTCATGTGTGGGTACATGGATCAAAGCTATCTTTCCTTTCTCTACGTTGTCTCTCAGAAAATGATACCTCACTTCTATGTGCTTGGTTTTGGAATGGAGCACCGGGTTTTTTGCAACGCTTATGGCACCGGTGCTATCACATTGAAGTGGGACATGGGTATACTCCTCACCAAAGTCACTCATGGTGTATGAGATCCAAAGGAGCCGAGAGCAACAACTAGCACGGCAACGTACTCGGCCTCGGTAGTGGATTGAGCAACACTCGACCTGTTTGCAAGAAGACCGAGACACCAAAGAAGAACCCAAAACTCGGCAAGTCCCGGAAGTGGACTTCCTATCCAACCGACACTCGGCAAAATCCGCGTCCGAAAAACCATGAAGCGCCAAAGAAGAGGACGCGGAATACCAAAGGCCGAAGTCGGGAGTGTGACGCAAGTACCTGAAAATTTGCTTCACCGCTTGCCGATGCGAAGTCCTCGGAGACGCTTGAAAACGAGCGCATAGACATACCGAGAACTGGATGTCTGGCCTCGTTGCCGTCAAGTAGAGGAGTGACCTGATCATGCTCCGGTACTCCTTCTGGTCCACGTGTTCACCTTCCTCGTCCGCATCAAGAGCCGTAGTCGTACTCATCAGCGTCGTCATAGCCTTGGAATCCTCCATCTTGAACTTCCGCACAATGTCCTTGGTGTACTTAGCTTGGTGCACAAATGTTCCTTCCTCTGATTGCTTGATTTGTAGTCCGAGAAAGAACTGCAACTCGCCCATCATGCTCATCTCAAATTCCCTGCTCATATCCTCTGCAAACCTTGAAACAAGAGAATTAGATGAGCCACCAAAGACAATATCATCCACGTACACCTGCACAATCAGGATATCTCTGCCCTACCTCAGTAGAAACAAGGTCTGATCGACCTTCCCCATCTCAAAACCTCTCTCAAACAAGAACCCCCTCAACCTGCCATACCAAGCTCTAGGCACCTGCTTTAGCCCATACAGCGCCTTCCTCAACTTGTACACCCGGTGGGGGTACTTCTCACTCTCAAACCCCGGAGGTTGCCTCACATACACTTCTTCCTCCAACACACCATTCAGGAAAGCACTCTTCACATCTATTTGGTGCAACTTGAACCCTTTAGCCACGGAAAAGGCTAGAAGGATCCTTATTGCCTCCAAACGGGCTAAGGGAGCAAAGGTCTCCTCGTAGTCGATCCCTTCCTTCTGACTGAACCCTTGAGCAACAAGCCTCGACTTGTTTCTCACAACCTCACCTTTCTCTCCCTCTTTGTTTTTCCACACCCACTTTGTACCAATCGGCTTACACCCTGGGGGAGGGTCAACCAACTCCCAAACCTGATTCCTCTCAAAGTTCTCCAACTCCTCATGCATCGAATTAACCCAATTGTGATCAGATAGTGCGTGTCCAATGTCTTTGGGCTCAAAAGTAGCAACAAATGCAGCATGAGCGAAATGTGAGTTGTTCCGAACCCTTGACCGTGTAGTGCGTTCATTCATGTCGCCGATGATCCTCGAAGCTGGGTGATCCACTTGTACTCGTCGGGGAGGTTCTCGCCTTGATGCTACCTCCCTCTCAACAACAGCTTCTCCTTGTTCTTGATTTGTCATCGTAGGTGTAGGAGAGGGTCCATCCACCACCGTAGTTGAAGTAGTGGGTACATGTTCAGCCGGGGGCACCACACCGCCATCTTCATCGTCTCCATGTTCATGCTCCTCCTCCTGAAAGATCTCCTCGCCAAGCTCATCATCACCTGCACACTCGAAGACAAGCCGACTACGTGGCTGTGTCTCGTCGAAGGTTACCTCGCAAGTCTCCACGATTTGGTTAGTTTCAAGATTGAGCACACGATATGCTCTAGAATGAGATGCATAACCAAAGAAAATACCATCGACAGACCTAGCGTCAAACTTATCCAACTTCTTCCCTTTCTTCAGAATAAAGCATTTGCAACCAAAGACATGGAAGTGACTCACCTTGGGTGTGTGACCGTGCATCAGCTCGTAGCAGGTTTTCTTCTTATGCACTCTGAGGTAGATCCTATTCGACACATAGCACACGGTATTCACCGCCTCAGCCCAATACCTCCTCGGAGTCCTATGCTCATCAAGCATCGTCCGAGCCATCTCGCACAAGGTCCTGTTCTTCCTTTCCACAACACCATTCTGGGAGGCGTATACAGACTCGAAAACTGGTGCTCAAGACCCAAGTCACGGCAAAAGGTTTCAAAACGAGAGTTTCTGAATTCCGAGCCATTGCCACTACGGATTGCTCGTATGGCATCTCCGTGCCTCTCGTTCCTGAACCTCAAGACTAGATCTCGAACAAAACCAAACGTCTCCCCCATATCCTCGAGAAAAAACACCCACGCATACCGAGAGTAGTCGTCCACCACAACAAGGACATACCGGTTCCCACCCGCGGATCGCACACGAGCCGGGCCAACAAGGTCCATATGGAGCAGCTCGCATGGACGCTCGCTCATCACATCGGTGAGAGGCGGGTGAGAAGAGGCTACCATCTTGGCATGCCTACACGGCGCACAAACCAACTCTTTCTCAAGCCTCAACCGTGGCAATCCTCGGACCAAATTGAGTTTACTCAAGCGAGACAAAAGGTCAAAGCTCAAGTGACCCAACTTCCTATGCCACTTCCACAACTCACTCGAAGAACCGACCAAGAAACAACGCTCCACACCCGAAGACTGAGAAAAATCAGCATGAAACACCTGACCCTCGGGAACGACCATACATACAAGGTCCCCTCGAGAGTCCAAAATCCGAGAACCACCTGGCTGAAACAACACCTCAAAGCCCTCATCCAATAGCTGGGACACAGAAAGAAACATGCCTGAGAGTGATCTTGTCACTCACCTTAATCTCACCTTCTGAAAGCACACGCCCATGCCCATTGTCCCCAAAGGTGATGTACCTCCTTGTTACCACCGGGACGAGACTTGAGAACCACCCCCTGTCTCCGGTCATATACCTCGAGCAACCAGAGTCAATCAACCAAATGTTCTTCAAGTCTCCCACCTGAAATTCAAAAACGAGCACGTGAGCGAACAAACGACTCAGCACTGGGGTTAGTACCAAAAGAGTAAAACCAGTGCCAAGCCATTTGCTCGAAAGTGGGGGTTAGCACACACCAAATCATTTCTCCTACCAAAGCTACCTCCACGAACACCACCATGGTAACCACCCTGAGGGAACCAACCCTCTCTGCCTGGAGGAGGACCAAAACCACGAAAGAAAGCCTGTGGACCGTCCCTCCTCTCCTTCTCAAAGCTACGACTCCTCCCATCCCCGTAGTGAACTCGAGGGGGAGAATGCCTAGCAACCTGACCACCTGCAAACTCTCCAGCCCAACCACCAGAATGACGACCTCCAGAAACAACCCTCGCACCTGTACATGAGGAACCAAGTTGAGAAGTACCTTGGTCCGTGTGTGATGAGTGATTAACCGGATGGTTTGAAGCTTTGTGTGTGTAGTGTTGAGTTGTGTTGTGTGTGTTTTATTTTGTGTATTTACTTTATTGTTTATGTGATGTGTTGTCAATGCACTCGTGAGGAGTGGTTGACAACGTTGTGTGGACTGACTCTTGGCCTAGTATTGCAGGTGTTGGTTGTGGCTTGGTTTGCGTTGGTGCGGGTGAAGAACAGCGCGAAAGGTCTTAGCCTTGCGGGGCCTCCGAGGAGTGGAGAGACAAGTATGCTTGGTTCGAGGGACCCGGTGGCCGACGGGATCAAGTGCGAGCCGCATGGTGCAAGAAGAGCAATACGAAGTCGTGGACATGGAGCCGGTGCATCGGTGGTGGCCAAGTCAAGGAACGAGGCAAGACTGAGTAGACCGTCCGGGCGCCGGAAGTGAAAGGCTTGGCGGGCTCGACGCTTGGCGTGGTGAGGCCGGGCCGTGTACGCGGGGTTTGGTGGTTTGGCCACAAAACCATCGGAGGAGGGTTTCTCAGTTTGGGCCTCAAAACCGAGCCCCAGGGCCTGGCGTGACGGAGATGGTATCCGGGTGCGTTGGGAAGCTTCGAGGCGGGCGACACGCGGCATGATCAAGGTGCTTGCGTCGGGAGGACGTGAAGGCCTGATGGATGTGCGGTCGTCCGATGGTGAACTTCATGTGTTGACCAAAATGCCCCTGTGAGGGTTTGAGTTGTACTCCTAGTGTAGGGGCACTTCGGTCTTTTCCGGAGGGCCTATATATAGGAGGAGGGGGCTGAATTTTCAGCCAACTCTTGGGCTAGTAGGCTGTAGTACTCTTTCATTTTGGAGTGCTTTGGGAGAGAGGGAGAGAGGTGAGAGTGGCTCTTTGATTGGAGCTTTTTGCCATCTTAGATTTGGATTCTAGGAGTGGCTTGTAATCGATTGGACAAGATATTCATAGTGATTTCATCCTCTAAATCTTGTGCCAATCTTTCTATTCCCTAATTTCTTTTATTGCTTTTTCGGAGCTCTTCTTGTGCTATTTTCGTGCTTGTTTTTGGTGCCTTTGTTCTTGGTGTGATTCCGCGGATTTGAGTGGGTTTCTCCCCGGATTTCTTTGAGGGAAACATGGATGGATGTCTAGTGCATCTTTGTGATTGATCTTGTGCGCTCAAACGCCAGGAAACCGCTTCGATTCAAGGATTTTCGTTCGGTGCTCTAGCTTTTGGTGGTGTTCAAAGGATCCGCGATTCCCGATGATTTAGGGAGTTAAGAGACGAAATTTTTGGGGTATAGCATCCTTGGTTGACACTTTACATTTCCCCAAACTCTTGTCTGAACAGCTTCTATCGTTAGGGAGATCCGGTGATGGATTGGTAGTGTTGACTTTCGGGGTCGAGCTATTTTCGCTTCCGTCCATGCCGGCGGACGGTCCGCGAGGGCCGGGCGGACGGTTCGCGTGTACGTGTTCTTCGCGTGTTCTTCGTGTTCTCGCTCGCTTTGCTTTCGATCCGATTTGGTTTTAGTTTTTCGTTGCGGCGGTTTGCGGACGGTCCGAGCTTCGGTGGCGGACGGTCCGTGGCCGCGCGGACGCCTCCGCTCGGTCTTCGCGGACGGTCCATTTTTCTCGTGTCGGTTCTCGGTGGTTCTGTTCGCTTTAACGGACGGTCCGCGGCTCGTGCCGGACAGTCCGCGGCAAGGTTGCGGACGGTCCCGCGGTACCTGGCTGGACGGTCCGCGTGGCCATTGCGGACGGCTCCGCCTGCCCGGCCGGACGGCTCCGCCGCAGCTCGGTCGCTTTGCTCTTTGGTCCGATTCCTCCCTCCTTCTTTCGTGCTTCCGCGTGTGCTTCAAGGAATCGTTCCTAGGACTTAAGGTTGATCCATAACCTCGTTGTTTTGGCGATAGGTGTGTGATTCGTTCCATCGCTTGTGCGTGACCGGGTTTTGACTAGGGTATAGGCCGGGTTCTTTGAGGAGAATTTTTACCGCTCCTATTCACTCCCCCCTCTCTAGTCGCCATCCGATCCTTCAAGACAAGCACGAAACCCAAACCGCGGCCGTCCAGCCCGCACCGGTCCGACCGATTGCCCCACACCGATCCGACCGGTGTAGTCCGGGCAAGCGGCACCTCCAATAGCCTTCCGCTCTCCCCAAGCCCAAACTCGTCCTCACACTCGCCTTGGCCCCGGGCATCCGCACACAAGGCTCAAGTACACCATCGGAAGGGTGGTACTTTTCCTTGTTGGCCCACTCCTTTTCCATTCTCTCCTCTCGCTTCCTCTTGAAGCAAAACTCATCCTTATGGCCATCTCTCCCACAATATCCACAATGGAACCTCACAAGCTTAGGATTAGGCTTGGGCTGTGGCTGCTCAATTGGTTTCTCTCCACTCAACTTCTCCATCGGTTTCTCCTCACTAGCCTTCTCGCTTTCTTTCCCAAAGAACACTTTCCCCGAAGTGCTCACAAACTTGATAGGCTTTTGGAGATCATTTGTTGGTATAGGAAACACGGGTGGAGCTGGGGTTGTGTCTAGTCGGTTCCTAAAATGGTTAGGTTTAGGAGGGAAATCATTTTTGTGGTGGGTTTTAGGTGGCTCTGGGATATTTTCTCCACTTCCCTCACCAACCTTGTTTGCCCCAAGTCCCTCACCATCCTGCCTCTTAAATGCCTTGATCATCATTCTCAACTGAGGGTCATGACCAGACAATCAACCCATCAACTTTCTCAGCTCATCATTCTCATCCTACAAATGATCAACATAATGTGCAAGTTCCAAATTTTTCAAAGCATGCATTTCACAGGTAGAGCATGATGTAGGAATGGGTTCTTTCAGCTTAGCCTCAAGAGAACTAGTGTAAGCATGCATCTCATCAATTTTAGTATGTAAAACAGGGCAAGAAGTGCAAGCACCCAGCAAAGCAAATCTAGATTTAAGCTCGGCCACTTCAACCCTAAGCACATCTAGTTCCTCACACTTGGAGGCATGCTTCTCCTTGAACAAAGCAAGATCAGCAAGAAAAATGGAGCAATCAGCACAATCAGCCTCATCCGAAACAACATGGCTAGCCTTAAGGGAATCAATCTCAAGCTTGCTATCTAGAACCTGTGTTTCTAGCTCAGCCACTCTAGTCCTAGCATCCTCGAGTGAAGCCCTAAGCTCTTTTCTCATTTTCTTGGCCTCTCTAAGCATGTCATCACGATTATCAAGCAAAGAGCCAAGTCTCTCATTCTCCTGGCACAAGAAGGGAAGTTCATCACGCACCTCGTCATCAGAATCAGAGTTCGAGTCGCTTTGTGTGCTCTTCTTGCTGCCGGAGCTCAGCGCAATGGTGCAGAAGCCGACTCTCGCGAAGCAGCTCGGCCCGCTCAGGTTATTGGACGACTTCCTGCTCTTGCGACGATCACCTTCATCTTCACTGCTGCTTGAGCTCGAGGTGGAGTACACGGAACTGGAGTCGACATCGCTCGCTCCAACCATCGCTCGGGCCTTGCCTCGGCTCTCCTTCTTCCTCGATCGTCGCTCGTCCTTGTGCTTGTTCTTGTGCTTGCTCTTGTGGTCACGCCTAGACCGGTACTTGCCATCCATCCTCGACTTGTGCTTGAAGCTGTCCTTGTTCTTGACCTTCTCCGGGCAGTCGGCGACGAAGTGTCCTGGCTTGCCGCACTGGAAGCATGTCCTCGTGTTCCTCCTCATGTTCACCCGGTTCTCGTGCAACCTCTCGAACCTCCCCTCGTCGCAACGCCACTCATCCTCTCCAAGCACATCGAACTCCTCATCCGGCATAGACATCAAAGAGGACAAAGAGAACATCCTGGTGGATGGGTTAGTTTTAGCCTTTCCTTTCGAACCACCAATGAGGGAAAGACTATGGGAGTCGGTCGGACCCTCGAGCTTAGCAGCCTCATGTCCCTATCCACCTCGCCCGACATGAGCTTCGAGAACGACTCGTTCATCGTCGCAGTGTCATACTTCTCCGACTCCACAATGGCCTCGTACTTTCCGCCCCATATTGTACGATCAAAAGAGTGTAAGAGCTTGACAGGCTCTATCATGATCATCGTACGGGAGCACGTCCACATTGGCCCTCATGTTGTTCACAACCACCGTGAACCTTTGAAACAAGGCATCGATGGACTCACCGGGGAGATGAGTGAAGTTCTTGTACTCTCTTTGGTAGGTCGCATACAACCGTTCCTGAACCTGGGCATTCCCAACATGAGCCTCCTTCAGCACCGTCCAAATTCTACAAGCCAAGTGCTTGGTGTGCACCCGATCGAACTCAGGCTGACACAAAGCACGAAACAAGTAGTCGACCGCCTTATTGTTGGCGTCGAACATATCCCTCGATCCTGGAGCAAGGAAGTTCATCGGCTGGACATAGCCTGTGTCCACTATGACATCCCAAAGGATTTGACCTTTCCCGCGGAGGAACGCCATCTGGTAGTTCTTGCCACAGAAGTGTGGAGGACCCAAACCCCGTTCCTGGTATGCCATCCTTGGATCTTAGACTGGTTAGAGTCAACAAAGACCCGAACCAGCTCTGATACCACTTGAAGGACCGATACGGCGAACCAGAGAGGGGGGAGTGAATGGGAGCCGATAAAAATTCTTCTCGAAGGAGATGGAAACTCCGACAAGATGAACACGACTTCCAACACACGTCTCCGACTCACTACCTAAGTTGGCCAAGCCCACGTAGCCACTGGAGTGCCACTAGACCTAGGAACCAACACATAACCTTCCGACCTGAGAACGCAGCGGAACACCAAACCTCGAGTCCACTGACCAACACCGGTCAGACCCGTGAGCACCACCGGTCAGACCGGTCCCTGCTGGTGAAACTTAGTGACTTCCACTAAGTGGCTTCACACCGGCCGGTGCGGTGCAACACACCGATCGGGCCGGTCTAAGCCCGAAAGCCCCCAAATCGCCAAACAAAGCCAACCAACCTCCAAACCGGCCCGAACTCGAAACAACCCCCCCCAACACAGACAACAAAGAAACACACCCGGACGTTCACCCGAGCAAAAACCCACCAAGGGTTGCTCCGGTCGACCGATCAAGAGCACCGGACGGACGGTGTAGCTCCGGCGCCTCCGATGAACAAGACACCGCGGGTCAACTTCCCCAAATCCAAACCTCGATCTCCCGAATCGCTCCACGGACTTGAACAAGACTTTGGGGCTAATAGGAACACCTCATGAGGAGTCCATAGCCAAGTTTAATCCCACCAAAACTTGTCCAAAAAAGGCGGAATCGAAGAAATCCCGCCAAGAACACCTCTAACCCTAGAACTCAGAAAACCCCAAAATCGAGCCCCTTTACTCACAAATTTCGGAGGGGAATCACAGCCCAAAGAACCACGAAGGGTTCCCACAAATTTCCCCTATCAAATCCCCAAGAGAAAGGTCCCGAAAACAACCCAAGAAAAACACCAATAAAGGGCTCCGAAAATCACCACCAAGAACAACCGGGAACAACACAACAAGGCCTTGAGGAACCACGTTGTATCATCTATACATGCCACAAAGGTTCATACAAGGTCTAGCTTGCCGCCCGATCATCCAACCCTCTCACAAGATCTCACCATGAAGCTCTCAAGCTAGTCCTATGGAAATCCTAAGAAAATAGGAAAGCAAATGAACTAGGGTTCCAAGAGCTTGGCTGCCATCCTCTCACCTCTTGGTTTATATGGAGGCAACCGAAAGTCTAAAATACCCTTTCCTAACAACTACGGATACAAGCCCCTCAAGGGCGGTTTTGGAAGTCTTCAAGCTTTCTCCATCGGACGGATGCCCGACGTCCGCAACCTGCTTAGCCTCAACGCAAGCCTTGCGATCCCAACGCGTGTCCTCCGCTTCGAAGATTCTAGATCGCGTCGTCGCCCACCGGTCAGACCGATCTGGCGCTGCTGCAACTCCTTCTTCGTTTCTTCGGTTTTGGCTTTGTGGATCAACCAAGGAACCCAGTGATTTTCTGGTGAACCACCGGAAACCCCGCGAACTCGATGTAGCCTCCGCCAATCTCCACTGATGACTCGGCTCCCACGTAGTCCCAGCTCGACCTTGGTTTTGACGCTCAACCAAGAAACCGTCCACAACTTCATCTTGTTGTTCATGCCACCATACGGCCCGCACTACACCCCACTGGCCACCGGGTCCTTCGAACGAAGCCTACTTGTCTTCTCCACACCTGGAGGCCTCACCGGCGACGACCTTTCGTGCCTGTTCTTCACCTGCACCAACACCAGTCAAGCCGCAACCTGCGCCTGCAATACTTAGCCAAGAATCAGTACAGACGACATCGTCAATCACTCATCACACAAGGAAGCAACCATCCACCAGTCCTCGAACCACACATGGTCCTCACTTTCCCTCTCGTAACATTCATATAAGTGGTAGGCTTTATATGGATCTTTATGTGAAAGTTTAGTCATACCAAGGAATTATAAATGAGATATTATCAAAACAAGACAAGCTTCTCATGGTCTTACCAGGACTCGTAAAAAAGGTCATTGGAAAATAATGTTATATCAAGGAGGGGAAGAGAAAAATACACACACTTGAGATAGGTGGACATGTGGAAATGGCAAAGAGTGATCCCAAAGCACAATGGAAGTCCTCATTATCGGATTGCATATGGTTCGAAAAATGAGCTTGGATCTTTTAATCTTGAAACCTTGAAATTCCTAATGCATTTTAGAGAACCGGGGAGTTCACTTTATTTTATTTTTACATATACTCATATTTTTCTCTTTTTTCTCATACATATTTTTTTCTTTTCTTCTTTTTCTTTATACTCTTTTTTTCTTTTGCTTTCTCATTTTTTCGCTCCCCTTTGAACTCTAAAATTGCATTGTACTACCTCCTCCCCTATGATTAGATGTTTGCTCATCCTCGGGAAAAGAGGTGATAGAGATAAGGTAGGTACCGGAAATATTTTTCCTTTGGAGAGATACTTAAAATCTTCAACCTTGGCATCATCTTGCGATCTTCCTTGAATTGATGATCCGTGCTCAACGATAGGTTGTGGTCAAGGAGGTAATCACAAATATGATATTTGGTTTTAAGGGTGGATATCCGGTGAGGTTTGTGAGATCTCCGATGTGGAGATACACAATGCATGGATAAAAGGCTAGCAATACGATAGATACGCAAAAACGGAATGACCAGCTTCTTAGTCTCAAGCCAGAGAAATCATGGCCTGAAATAACTCACTCAAAAATAAATCTTGGTTTATGCACTCAAATATATATATAAGGCTCTGGATAGGTAGAGCAACACGCAAGTGATATTTATGATAAGGATAGCATTACTTTTAGGAATAAAAATCATCTTTAATCCATCTAACACTTGAGAGCATATAAAACACTATGGGTCTTTATTTTTATAATAACCTCCACTAAAGATTAAGATAGCATTTAGATAATTTCATATTTACATTTTAAGAGAGCATTAGCTTAATCATGCATAAAATAAATACAAAGATAAACAAAGCGGCAATTATAATCATATATCATCATGGCATCAATTTTGTAACTTTACCAAAGGTAAAAACAAGGTGGTGACTTTATTCATGATCAAAACAAACTAATACACATGCTGAAAATTTAAATAAAAACTGAAAACACTACGCATACATAAGCAAACACAAGCTGAAAATTAATGAAAAAGGGAAAAGAAAAGAAAACTAAAGCTCCTCCTTCTTCTAATCTTCCGTCGGTGGTTGGTATTGATAATATTGGTGGTTGTACCCTTGCTCATAATAGGATTGGACATCCCCTCCTACAAATTGATCCGGTGGTACTAGGTGAAGGCGCCCAAGCTCATAGGCAATATTTGCATTGCCTTCACCTAATTGAGCCACGTTGGATTAGATGGCTGCAATGTTTTGCATATTCCTTGCAGCATATCCTTCAATTATGGCCACACTTTGTTGTGGTTTAGGAAACTATGCGTAGGGCTCCGCAAAAGTTACGTTGGGCACCACATAGTTTTGTGGGGGCTTGGCTGCACCACTCCCCCATGCTTGCATTGGTGGCCCTCCGTAGTAACTTGGCGGTGTAGGAATTCCTCCATACGGTGGCACATAGTTTTGTTGTGCACCTCCCTCCGGCACAAGGAGTCCTTCCTCGAAACAATCTTCCTTCCCTTAAATAAAGAGTCTTAGTCTTGCATCCGGAAGGGGTAAGTTCACTTTGGCCACTTTAAAGTCTCCTCTCTCATCTCCACTTATATATCTTCCTTGCTTCATGTATTCAAATCCAAGAGAGGTCCCAAGTAGAAGATGCTCGGGATTTCTTGGAATACCTGGTCTTAATGAGATGGCCAACATGGAGAGGTAGCACCCCGAACCAATATCTCCCGATCCCGATGTTGCTTCACAACACCATCAGTTGATCGTGAGGTAGGAGGGGTCTATTGGCTGCCTGGCAATTAAAGCCGAGTAAAGCTAATTCAACTCTGTGTCGGTCACCTTTGTTTCCCTCATTCTCCCCAAAATCCTTTTACACATCCATGAGTGAAATACTAGGATAATGGGGTTCCGGATGGAATTCCTTTGTTAGTGGGCTTCCCCGAAGATCAAGTTCCAAAATCCATCCAACATACCTTCTGGCACGTCTACTTTCTCCGGAGCTCCCTTTTGGAAACCAAGTAGCTCCCTAATATTTTCATAGGGAACCACTTGCTGAATTCCCACCAACCGGAATGATAAACTCAGCACCCCCTCATCAAGGATAGGCGCCATGGTCATAAGAATTTCCAAGGCAAATTCCTTGTGGGTATTTGCCGACACCCCATTGGAGAATTACACCCATCCAAGGTGCCCCAACATATAATAAATGTCCATGCCAAAACCCAATGAGTTGAGAGCTTGATCGTCGAAATCGACGTTTGTCACACCCGGTTTTCAAGGCAAAACCGAATGCATTGATCACGTGTGCGCCAGGATCAAGTTACACACACGCTTAGACATTATGAATACCAAAATCGGTGCCACACGAATAAAGAGTTATTACAAACCATAGTCTTAATCGAAACTTAAACAAACGAGTTCTCGCAACGACAAAATGCCTCCACGTACGGTCGACCGAAGACTATGCACACCTAGAACTCCCGGATGTCTTCCGGATTATCTTCAAAGTTCTCCCGGTCCGAGCAAGCAATTCCGGTATTGTAGATGCAAGAGAATAAACAAGCGTGAGCACATATCGTACTCAAAGCAAGGGGAAAACAACATAACATGCAAGGCCATATGGTGGATGGCTAAGGTTCAAGCACTTTAGCATTTTAGTTGGTCAAGTTTTATTAGCAACCCGATTACTAAAGGTGTAAGTTCATACCAACCCAATTAATAAGATATAAGCATCATAAATAAAGGGAATAAACCACAATTTAAACATTAAAGTTCCATAATTTAATCATGTGAGTGTCCGGCCGCTCTTGACCGTGAGCACGGCTAATCGATTAGTTTAACACTCTGCGAGGTTGTACATCTTTACCCACAAGCAGCGTAAAAGCTCCGAAGAACTTTGGACCCAACCATGCGGTGTTTGCAAGACACCATACCACACTTCCGAGGTGTGATTGCATAGGGACGCTACATGGCCTTTACAAAGGTTCCCTAGCAAGTTATGACCCACAAGGTCCGGATCAATTAGCAAGGTATAAAGTCCCCTAGCAGGTCAATACCCCACCATAAAAGAATAACTCACCCAACCCCCGCTAGAGCGAGTCCATACCCCACGGTACCGCCGATCCCTTGTCCTTATCGGTAAGACCATCCCATGCTAAAGTTCCTAATTAATCGGCCAAGACCATTGCCCATTAGTTCTTGTGGTTGTACTCGTTTTCCCGGGTGGTTCTCCATGTTCCGATTACACATTAAAGGTGGTCTTGTAAAGATAAAAGATCATAAACGGAACATGATATAACAAAAGGTAACCAAGTAGATTAATACCAAAACCCGAGTTGAGCATGCTAAGCAATAACTACCACAAGATTAATTTAATTCCCGGCGTCAAGGTAAAGGTAGTCAAAAGCTAGGCATGATCCTTAATAGGTTCCCATCACATTAATGCAAGCAAAAGCAAAAACGATGAATTTAAATGCATGTTATGTAGGACAAGCGGGCATGCATCAAGGAATACTTGCCTTCAACAAAGCCTTGCTGCTCAAACTCTTGCACAACCGGATCTTCAAATCCCTCGAACGAATCGCTCTCTACGTTCCAAAATCATCACATACAAACATACAATAGAAACAAATAAGAAACAGTCACCAAACAGATCAAACAGATCTAAACAGTAGCATGAAACTAATCTACGCTTCGAGACGAACGCGTGGACATAAAGAACGCTAAAATCGGAGCTAAAACGACCAAGATATGGGCTCGAGAAGTTTCGGGGACTAATCTGCGAAGATTTGAAAAGGTTTCGGGCTAAAATAAAGAAAAAGGACTAAACCGTAAGGAATCTTATACGGTGGAAGGATATTTTTGTAAATAAAGAAAATCCAGGGGCTTTTCTGCAAAAACGCCAGGGCTGGCGGCGGGTTTGACTCGGCCGACCGGGTTGACCCGATCTAGATCCGTTGGATCTAGATCCGACGGCCGAGGACGCGCGCGGCGAAGCGGTGCGGCGGCGCGCGAAGGCCGGCGGCGGCGAGCGGCGGGCGGCGGCGGCGGGCTCGCCGGCGGGGACCGGTCTTGGGGTTTCCGGCCTCGATTCGAACCGCGGAAGGCATCTACGTGACGCGCGCGAGATCGCGGAGCGATCTAGGGCGGCGGCTCGGGCGCTCGCGCGGCGGACGGCGGCCGGTCGACGCGGCGGCGCGGCGTGCGGGCTCCGGCGACGGTGCTAGGGCGAGGAGGGGCTCGGGGCCGGCAACGTGCGGCACGGGGGTGCTCCTCACCTCCCGGCGCGGCTCCCCGGGCGACTCCTTGGCGGCGGAGCGGCGACGGCGGCGGGTTTCCACGGCCGGCGGCGGCGAGCTCACACGGCGGCGCGGCTAGGGTTCCCGCGGGGCGCAAGGCGGTGGCTTGGGCTCGGGTGGGAGGTCCAAGGAGGCGGCGGTGCTCTTTAAATAGCCCGGGGGAGGGCTCCTTGCGCGTGCGGGCCTCGCACGGGGACGCGTCGTGGCCGAGCCGGACTCGGGCGGCGCGGCGGCGGCGGAGTCCGGGCGGGGACGACGGGCGAAGGGGATGACGGGTGGGGCCCCTAGGTCGGCGGCACAGGCGCGGGCGTGCCGCGACGGGCGCGTCGGATTCGGATCCGACGGCTCGGATCAAGAGCAGCGACGGGCGCGGCCGGCCGGGCCCCGGGGCCGTAAGGCCAGCGGGCCGGCGCGCGCGGCGGTGCGGTGGCCTCGCGGGCTAGGCCGGGCCGGGCCGGTGCGCAAGCGGGAGCGTCGCGCGCGAGCCTTTGGCCGGGTTGGCTAAGAGGCTGGGCCGAAAAGGGGAAAGGGGGAAGGGGTTAAGGTTTTTGGAATTTTGGCAAAGGGTTTTCAAACATCTAGAATTCAAATTTGAATTTGAATTCCAGCAACCAAAATAAATGCTCCAGCATGAATGCCACAAATAATTCCTATATTTCATTAAATTTATTTTAGAAAAATGTTAAATGCCTAAAATTAAATAAAACAACCTTATGCTCCTTAAGCTAATAAATGGTTGCTATCAAATTTTAATAAAGCCAAGTTTTTTTAATAGAATTAGGGTGTTACAAATCCTACCCCCTTAAGAAGAATCTCGTCCTCGAGATTCGGACGGATCGGGGAAAAGATGTGGAAACTCTGTGTTGACGGTGAAAATCCGTCAACCTAGCCATGAGTTTACCTTCGGTGTTGACATGAGTTTTATACTTTATCCATTGGTACTAACCCCCGTGGTATAACAAGTTCACGTGTGCATGTCGTTTTTGGAGTTTAATGTTTATGCGGGATTTAGTGTTGAATGCAAGACTTTCGGGATAAGTTCATCAAGCACCTCATGACAAGACCTTGAAGCCCCGAACAAGTCATGCAATGAAGCAAAACTAACTCCAAGAAGCCGGGGACTTGATCCGAGAAGACGACATATTCCCGGGACCCGACCGGAAAAGTGCTTGAATCTTCCAAGACAAGGAGTTGAGTCCAATTCGGAGAGAAACCGACGACATGGACCCGTATGCGAAGGGGGAAGCATCCGGAAGCAAGGGAACCGACCTCGGGCAAAGGAGCCCGCGGGCCGGGCCTAAATGGGCCCAGGGCCGCCGGCCCGGTCCGGTCGGCCCGAGCCCATTTAGGGCCCAAATGCGTCGTCCTTTGCCCTAGCCGCTAATCGGGCTATTTATAGTCCCCCGACCGAGAGCCACGCAGAAGATTTCGTCTTCGGCCGCCGAGAAGCAGAGAAGAGAGGGACACCATCTCGGAGAGGAGAGGGTCGAGCTAGTTGACTAGGGTTTCCTAGCCGACGTGGGAACCTTGCAAGGAAGACCACGTCGGAGTTCCCGGAGCTAGAAGCAAGATCAAGGAAGGATCCCGGTGGTGATCTTGTGTATGTATCATTGTTATAGTTGAATTATCAAGTTGAATCTTTTCTCAGCGATCAAGTGTTTCCTCGAAGATTTCGTTTTTCGATCGGCTTTGCTTATTCCAATTCTATTCTCGAGATAGATTACATAGGGTGTTCTTGTAGCCGCGGTGGCTAGAGGTACACGCCGGATCTTCCGAAAGAATCTCGACTTGTCTTTTGACTCGCCCTAAGCTCCCCGCATGAATAGGGATACGTTGTGACGAACGGGGGTCTCGAAAGGCGGATGTTTTCGGATTTGGACGGGAAACCACGATTTAAAGAGGCTTTTATTAAGATTCGATTTGCTACTTCTTCTTTTGCTTGGAACTTCAACGAAAGGCTTACCCCGATCCCTCTAGATCGGTTTATCTACCTAATCTTACTTTGTTTTCTCCGGTTTTTAGTAGATTAGATTCGTTTTGTGTCTTTTACTTAGATGCATTAGGTCTTTTATCGATTATTGAAGATTACTTGGCTTTAATAGATTAATTCTTGCGTCACACATTTGTTCCACGGATTCGATACCTTGGGTTCACCACTCGAGGGAAGAAGGGTCCCTTGACTACGACGGGAGACTTGTACGCTTGCGAGTCACGAACGAACTTTGATACAATTATTAACCGTCAACAAGCCCCTTTTTCTGGCGCCGTTGCCGGGGAACAAGTGATCAAGATTTGATTTTTTATTGCTTTTTTTTGTAATTTTCAGTACTGATTTTGTTTTATTTTTGCATCTAATAAGCTTCAATCATCCTCAAAATACATCTAATCTAGTTTGTCTAACTCTAGTCTTTATAGATTTGTTTTGTTTTCTAGTTTCTTTTGCATATTTTGTTTATTGCTAACCCTAACGGAGATGGACGGCTACCTCTCCAACAAACCCAATAATTTTGTGGATGATCCAGAAAAACTTTACGAGCTAAGGAGACGCGAAGCACATCAAGCTAAAAAGCCGGATTTTGTAGATTCGGAGTCGGAAGACGAAGGATCGCGGGAATCTCGGAGAATTCACCACCTCAAAGTCCGCGGGAGAACCGACGTCCACCGATGGGTGACCAACCACCGGAAGAACGCAAGATTGGGGAGCTATGCACCCCCGGACATCATCGACCTACCAATCTTGAACCTCGACGAGATCGGAAGACCGTTCGAGATCAAGACCTCAACAATCCGCATGGTGCAACATTCACCCTTCACCGGCAAAGAGGATCCGAACCTTCACCTCCAAGCATTCATTCAACTATGTCAGACTTTCAATATGGAGGGGGTGACTCAAGATCAAATGAGGGCAAGGCTTTTTCCGTTTTCACTACTCGGGAAGGCGTTGCAATGGTTCCACTCTCAACCGGCGGAGACGGTGCAAAATTGGAACACGTTGATGAAGGCTTTCATGAAGGAATACTACTCACCGGGTAAAACTCAAAGCTTGCGTAATAAGATTGCCACCTTTGTTCAATATCCTACGAAACTATCTCGGAGGCATTCGAGCGCTTCAACGAGTACACCGGGCGGTTCCACATCACAAGTTCCCGAAAGAAGACCTCGTGCAAAAGTTCTATCAAGGACTCACCATGGCGTCAAGGACGATCATCGATGCATCAGCGGGAGGATCTATCATCGAGCTTACACCGACGGAAGCTTTCACGCTATTCAAGAAGGTCGCGGATAATGACACGTGGGCGTCATCCGGCGCCTACACCCGGCTCAACCTATGGGGAACGTCAAAGGAGTCTTGCAAGTGGAGAAGGAAGACATACTTGAAGGCAAGATCGACTCGCTCATGAGGAGGTTGGAGAAGATGGAGATAGAAAAGAAAGAGGCTCAAGACTTGAAGGCCGCCGAAGCAAGGTCCACATGCGAAGAATGTGGAGAGTATGGCCATGTCCGCAAAGATTGTCCGGAGGAAGCCAAAGTGCTCGACTACATGAGGAAGGGAGAATTGCCGAACTTCCGCTACGAGCAAGGTAGGCCTCAATTTAATGCAAGCTCATCTATTCCTAACGCGGTTCCACTTCGGATACAATTGAAGGAGTTCATGGATGAGCAAGCTAAGATCAACAAGGACACCGTCACCAAGTTCAAGACCATAGACAAGGTGTTGGAGAACATCGATAGCAAAGTGAGGGAGGTCGGAAGTTCCAATCATCAAGTGCTCAACATGATGAAGATGCTCGAGACGCAAGTTGGACAACTTGCGGGGCGCCTCACTAATGATGAAGGGAAGCTTCCGGGACAACCCAAATGTCCCGAATCGGCGAAGGCCATTCAAACACGTTCGGGGGAAGGAGACCGAAGATCCGGAACGTACCGCGGGAGCAAGAAAGCCGAAACCGTCCACCGAGGTGGAAGGAGCCGCTAAAGAGAAGGTTACGGGGATCGTCACCGAGGATCCCGAATTTGAGATGCCGGAAGATGACACGAGGATACCGCAACTCAAGCCACGCTACTTCCGAGGTAAACTTGACAACCACTTTGAGAAGTTTGTGGAAGTTGTGCGTAGACTTAGCATCAACATGCCGTTACTAGATGCCCTACAAGTACCTACATATTCTCGTTACTTTAAAGACATACTTGCAAATAAATATGAGATAGCAACACTCGGGGTAGATCATGTCAAGATGTCCGAGGAGTGTAGTGCGGCTATTGCTTATGGGCCGGAGAAGCAAAAAGACCCCGGTGCCCTACAATTCCATGTTCGGTTGGTTCTTTCAACTTCGAGAAGGCGTTATGCGACCTTGGAGCTAGTGTGAGTGTCATGCCGAGGGATGTGTTCGAGAAGTTACGCCTACCGATGGAGCCTACGGGAATATGTTTGGAGGCGGGTGACAACTCCATTCGCTATCCCTTGGGCATTGCTGAAGATGTACCCATGAAGATTGGACACCACTTCATCCCCGTCGACTTCGTTGTGCTCGAGATGGGAGAGAGGGAGAAGCCGCCGCTCATCCTAGGGAGGCCGTTCCTCAAGACCGTGGGAGCAACTATTGATGTTGGCAAGGGGGAGATCATGTTCGATATCAACGGAGAAAGGAGTTCCTTCAAGTTCCGTCCAAGGATTGAGGCATGCAACATGATTGGAGTGAAGATAGAACCAAAACAAACGGAGGGGCTGAAAAAGAAGAAGGAGCCGAAAAAAGTGAACGTAACGAAAATTAAAGAAGGTGTTGCATCCGTCAAGACAAAGGAAGAGAAGCCGCCCGTGAAGACCAAAAAAATGACTAAGCCGCCCAAGCCAAAAGACAAGCCCGCGCCCAAGATGGTTTGGAAGTGGGTACCCAAGATTGCAACGCCCGCAAAGAGCGTTGATCCGGAGTAATCAAGTGAAGAAGTCTAGCTATAGACTATAAACGAAGCGCTAGGCGGGAGGCAACCCGTTTCGTCAAGTCAAGTCAAGAATAAGCTACGGGAGGACAACCCGATTCCAGGTTTTTCGAGTATTTTTAATAATTTAGTTTTTGAGTTTTACTACGCAAAGACATTAGACTTAGAAGTGGTTGAACAATATTAGAGACATAATTCTTGATTGAATGTTTGCTTTATCATAAACCCTTTGCATGAACCCTCCTATGTGCTTGTTTGATTCTTTTCTTTTCGAGAAACCCCTCAACCAAATAATTTCAGAACCTTAGCTCAACCTTTCACCCTCATTATGGTGCTGAGGTTGGCTTATTTTTCATGCTAAAACCACACGAGTAGAGCCACGATTTATATTCAAGTGTTATAAAAATTCAGCACGTGGTAAGACTCGCGTGAACCTAGAAATCAAAGCTTTTGGTTGGTCTCAAAAATCTTTATCCTTGGTTTCTCTAGGATTAGAATTTTTCTAAGCCCATTCTAATTTTGTTTTATTCAAAATCTTTCTTATTTAGCCAAAATTAGAACCTAAACCTATGCCCCCATGATCAAGCCGGAAAACGTTCGCTCTCAACCGATGAAAGCGGACTTTACCGGTAAGACCAAAATCGACGTAGTCGAAAAATATTTTCGACTTACATCTGTTTTTAATGGTTTAAAAACTTCTCTAAAATTATGCTCAAGCTCTTGCATGGCTCTGAAAAATATTTTAAAATTCGAATTAGAGGAGTGCTTAACCTTAAACACACCTAAATGGAGGCAATGAAGTTTGAATTAATCATGCATGCACCATTGGATTCCCTTTTATCAACTTTCACCAATTCCACATGCAAAGGACAAGCATGGTGGGCAGCAAGCATCAACTTTGCAGGATTTCAATGGTGGCATGTGAAGCAAGTGGAGCTAGGGAGCATGGACATGACCCAAAGCATGGAGCATCAAGTGGGAGGACCAATAATTCAAGAAAAGGAGTGGACGAGAGCGTTTGGGCGGTGCAACTCGTGGAGCACGCGGGCGGGGAAAGTTGCAGAGGCGAAATGATCGTGCTGGGAGAAAGACGCGCCGAGGAGGAGCCGGAGCACCCCCGGGCCGGCCGGCCTGCCCTATAAATGGCGTCCCCCGGCGCCCGTCTTCTGCAGGCAAGCTTCCCTCTCCTTCCCTTGTTTGTGTGTTCAAGTTTGTGTGCTCAGAACCTCCGTAGACTTAGCCAACCACCCAAGCTTGAGAGCTCAAGAAAAAAAATCCACCTCCCTAATCCACTCAAAGTCCACATCCGAAGCAAAGAGTTTAAGTGCCTAGTTTACCGGTTGCAACCCGGATTTTTAGTTGAAGAGAGAGTGCAGCAAGCATGTGGAAGAAGACCACAAGTCTCTTCTCTAAGAAGAAGAGTTCGTCGTGGTCCAAGCCGTCATCAACCACGTCTTCGAGGAGGCACTCGGTTTCCGAGTCTCCCGAGCATGGAGACGGACACGGCACCACCGAGGAGGAACGACGCTCTCCTCCTTGGTGGGATGAGGGCTGCGAGAAGCACTTCCATGAGGTTCACCGAACCTCGTGGGCACACGGAGGAGCAACCCGCGCCACCACGACGATCGACTCGCTCAACCGCACCACCTCCTTACACCCCGACACAATCTTCGTACGGCTTCATCATCATGTCGGCGGAGGAGGAGGATAGGCTCGCCAATCTTGAGAAGAGGCTTGTGCCAAACGTCGAGATCGACGACCAAGCACTCCACACCTTGGGTTTTCGCACCGACATAAACTACATGTTGGGGCACCTCGGGTGGATTCGGTTCTCCAACGGAATCTCGGTGGACACCCACTTGGGTTACACCTTGGAAATTTTAATGACTATGGCACCCATCGTTGATGATGATGGGGTGCAATGCTTGTCATTCCGTTTGGAGGGAATCCAACAAGTGGTTCCCTACGAGCACGTAAGGGAGCTGCTTGGATTCCACAAGGGCGCTCCGGAGAAAGTCGACGTGCCTCCCGGCATGTTGGCGGAATTTTGGGGCATGATCTCCGGAGATGCCCATCAACAACGCAAAAGCATCCGCAACCCCATTATCCGGATATTTCACTCTTGGATGTGCAAGAGGGTATTGGGGAGGATGAGGGAAACAAAGGTGACCGACACGGAGTTAAATTGGCTATACTCGGCTTTGATTGCCGGGCAGCCAATTGACCCCTCTTACCTCATGATCAACCGTTGGTGTTGTGAAGCAACATCGGGGGCTAGTGATATTGGTTCGGGGTGTTACCTCTCCATGTTGGCCTTTTCCTTGCGACCGGGGATCGCAAGAAACCCCGCTCACCTTTTGCGCGGTACCTCTCTCGGTTTTGAGTACTTGCGGCAAGGCAAGTACATTAGTGGAGATGAGAGAAGAGGTTACCGATTGGCCATTGTGAACCTCCCTCTTCCGGATGAGAGGCTTAGGCTTTTCACCGAAGGAAGGGAAGATTGGTTGGAAGAGGGAATACTTGTCCCCGCAAGGAAGAACAAAAGAGGAAGGATCGTAGAAGAGGGAACATCCTCCGCACAAGAGGGTGGAGCACAACCCAATGTGCAACCATCCGGCGGGGGTTCCTCCTCCGCCAAGTTATTACGGAGGGTCTCAACAACAAGCATGGGGGGGTGGTGCACCGGTACCCCCACAAAATTATGTTGTGCCCAACGCTAACTTCGCGGAGTCCTACGCTCATCATCCCCAACCACAACAAAGCATGGCTATTATTGGAGGATATGCTGCAAGAAATGCTCAAAATATAGCAGCCATCCAATCCAACGCAGCTCAACTCGGTGAAGGCAACGCAAATATTGCCTTTGAACTTGGACGCCTTCACCTTGTGGAGCCAAATCAATTCGACGGAGGAAGTGTTCATTCATATTATGAGCAAGGGTATTATTATCAAGACTACCAACATCAACCACCGGCGGAGGACTAGAAGATTTAGGAACTTTAGTTTTCTTTTCTTTTCTATTTCTCTGTAATTTTCAGCTTTTTCTTATGTGTGTTTGCGTAGTATTTTTCTGTTTTTATTTAATTTTCAGCAAGTATGTTTCTTTATTTTCAGTGTGTATTTCAACTTGATATCACCATTAATAAAGTCACCACCTTGATTATATTATTGGAAAAGTTACAAAATTCGTGCTATGATGATATATGATTAAAATTGCAGCTTTGTTCATCTTTGTAGTTGATTTATGCATGTTTAAGCTAGTGCTCTCTTAAAAATACAGATCTGAATTTATTTAAATGCTAGCTTAATTTTCAGCGGAGGTTATGATTAAAATAAAGACCCATAGTGTTTTATGTGCTCTCAAGTTATGAATGGATTGAAGATGTCTTTTATGCTCAAAAATATTGCTAACCTTGTCACAAATATCACTTGTGTGTTGCTCAACCTATCCAAAGCCTTATATATATTTGAGTGCATAAACCTTAGTGTACAAGATTTATTTTTGAGTGAGTTATTGCAGGCCATGATTTCTCTGGCCCGAGACTAAGAAGCTGGTCATTCCGTTTTTGCGTATCTATCTTTTTGCTAGCCTTTTATCCGTGCATTGTGTATCCCCGCATCGGTGATCTCACAAACTTCGCCGGATATCCACCCTTAAACCAAATATCATCTTTTTTGTGACTACCTCCTTGACCACAACCTATCATTGAGGATGGATCATCAATTCAAGGAAGATCGCAAGATGGTGCCAACGTTGAAGATTTCAAGTATCTCTCCAAGGAAAAATATCCGGTACCTACCTTATTTTTCGCCTCTTTGCTCGAGGACGAGCAACGTCTAAGCATGGGGGAGGAGGTAGGTACGGTGCAGTTTTAGAGTTCAAAAGGGAGTATTTAAAAAAATATATATATATAATGATGAAAGAAAAAAAAACCAGTGATATGCA
Source organism: Cenchrus americanus (assembly GCA_947561735.1). Lineage (NCBI taxonomy): Eukaryota > Viridiplantae > Streptophyta > Magnoliopsida > Poales > Poaceae > Cenchrus > Cenchrus americanus. The sequence goes on from OX387245.1 coordinate 201,594,823, forward strand.
TGACTTTCAAGGTATCAAAAAATCAAAACTTCATTGTGAAAGTCATGGACTGAATATATGACGAGGCAAGAAAAAAATGAATGAATGAAAGAAAGAAAAGAATGAGAAAGAAAAAAATATATATTTGTGCGTAAAGTGAACTCCCCGGTTCTCTAAGAGTGCATTCAAGGCTTCAAGATAAAAAGATCCATTCTCAATTTTCCAACCATGTGCAATCCGATAACGAGGACTTTCTTTGTGCCTCGGGATCACTCTTTGCCATTTGCACATGTCCACTCATCTAAAGTGTGTGTATTTTTCTCTTTCCCCGCCTTGATTTAACATTATTTTCCAATGACCTTTTTGACGAGTCTCGGTAAGACCATGAGAAGCTTGTCTTGTTTTGACAACACCTCATTTATAAATTCTTGTTAGGACTAAACTTTCCCAAAAGCTCCATATAAAGCCTACCACATATATATGAGAGGGAAAGGAGTAGAATATATAGGCTTGAGAGACAAGTGAGATGAGAGTTTATGAGCAATACATGAGATGATTTAAATTTGTGAATTTGGTTTAGTTTTTTTTTCTCTATCTCGTTCTTTATTTCAAAAATTCTCGAGATCTATTTAAAACTTTGTGAGCATGTTAATACTTGTGGGATAAGCTTAATAAGAATCTACCCTCCGTAGAGATGAAGGCTAGCACATTATGGAACTTTAATGAATTAAATTTTGAGAGCATTATGTTTTCTCATGTGTGATCAAATTCAAAGTTTAAACATCGTTTAGCAATGATGATATTCATCGAAGGCTTACTCGAGGACGAGCAAGGTTTAAGCATGGGGGAGATGTTGACGGTGAAAATCCGTCAACCTAGCCATGAGTTTACCTTCGGTGTTGGCATGAGTTTTATACTTTATCCATTGGTACTAACCCCCGTGGTATAACAAGTTCACGTGTGCATGTCGTTTTTGGAGTTTAATGTTTATGCGGGGATTTAGTGTTGAATGCAAGACTTTCGGGATAAGTTCATCAAGCACCTCATGACAAGACCTTGAAGCCCCGAACAAGTCATGCAATGAAGCAAAACTAACTCCAAGAAGCCGGGGACTTGATCCGAGAAGACGACATATTCCGGGGGACACCGACCGGAAAAGTGCTCGAATCTTCCAAGACAAGGAGTTGAGTCCAATTCGGAGAGAAACCGACGACATGGACCCGTATGCGAAGGGGGAAGCATCCGGAAGCAAGGGAACCGACCTCGGGCAAAGGAGCCCGCGGGCTGGGCCTAAATGGGCCCGGGCCGGCCGGCCCAGTCCGGTCGGCCCAGGCCCATTTAGGGCCCAAATGCGTCGTCCTTTGCCCTAGCTGCTAATCGGGCTATTTATAGTCCCCTGACCGAGAGCCACGCAGAGAAGATTTCGTCTTCGGCCGCCGAGAAGCAGAGAAGAGAGGGACACCATCTAGGAGAGGAGAGGGTCGAGCTAGTTGACTAGGGTTTCCCTAGCCGACGTGGGAACCTTGCAAGGAAGACCACGTCGGAGTTCCCGGAGCTAGAAGCAAGATCAAGGAAGGATCCCGGTGGTGATCTTGTGTATGTATCATTGTTATAGTTGAATTATCAAGTTGAATCTTTTCTCAGCGATCAAGTGTTTCCTCGAAGATTTCGTTTTTCGATCGGCTTTGCTTATTCCAATTCTATTCTCGAGATAGATTACATAGGGTGTTCTTGTAGCCGCGGTGGCTAGAGGTACACGCCGGATCTTCCGAAAGAATCTCGACTTGTCTTTTGACTCGCCCTAAGCTCCCCGCATGAATAGGGATACGTTGTGACGAACGGGGGTCTCGAAAGGCGGATGTTTTCGGATTTGGACGGGAAACCACGATTTAAAGAGGCTTTTATTAAGATTCGATTTGCTACTTCTTCTTTTGCTTGGAACTTCAACGAAAGGCTTACCCCCGATCCCTCTAGATCGGTTTATCTACCTAATCTTACTTTGTTTTCTCCGGTTTTTAGTAGATTAGATTCGTTTTGTGTCTTTTACTTAGATGCATTAGGTCTTTTATCGATTATTGAAGATTACTTGGCTTTAATAGATTAATTCTTGCGTCACACATTTGTTCCACGGATTCGATACCTTGGGTTCACCACTCGAGGGAAGAAGGGTCCCTTGACTACGACGGGAGACTTGTACGCTTGCGAGTCACGAACGAACTTTGATACAATTATTAACCGTCAACACTCGCTTTCAGCTCATCCTCTCTCTCCCATGTTGCCTCATCCTCTGCATGATTACTCCACTGTACTTTGCACATCTTAATCACACTATTCCTGGTGACCCTCGTCATGGTTTCCAGTATTCGAGTGGGGTGTTCAACAATAGTGAGATCCTCTTTAACGCTTAGATCATCCAAGGGTAACGGCTCTTTGTCATGAGGGCCAAAACCCTTCTTCAACTGAGAGATATGGAACACATCATGCACATCAGCTAGCTGGACTGGCAACTCTAATCTGTAAGCCACTTCTCCCACTCTCTCAATGATCTTGAAAGGTCCAATAAAGCGAGGTGACAACTTTCCTTTAACTCTGAATCGACGCAAACCTCTGATAGGTGATACCTTTAGATACACGTAATCGCCTTCCTGAAAGACCACATCTCTTCGTTTACCATCTGCATAGCTTTTCTGTCTAGACTGAGCAATCCTCAAATTTTCTCTGATAATCTGAACTTGTTTCTCTGCTTCTCTGATGATATCTGCCCCAAATAACTGCCTTTCGCCTGTCTCACTCCAATATAATGGGGTTCTACACTTCCTTCCATATAGGGCCTCAAAGGGTGACATTTTGAGACTAGCTTGGTAGCTGTTGTTGTAAGAGAACTCAGCATACGGCAAGCTCTTATCCCAACTACAACCATGCTTAAGCGCACAGGCTCTCAGCATGTCTTCTAGGACCCGATTGGTTCTCTCCGTCCGTCCATCCGTCCGTGGGTGATAAGCCGAGCTGAAATTTAGCTTGGTATCCGGAGATTCATGCAACTTGCCCCGAAACGAGAAGTAAACCGAGTACCTCTCGTCCGACACGATCTTCTTTGGTACACCATGCAAACACACAATCCTGGATATGTATAGCTCTGCCAACTTAGCTCCTGTATAGGTAGTCTTTACCGGAATGAAGTGAGCTACCTTAGTCAAACGATCCACGATAACCCAAATCGAATCATAACCGTCTCGGGTCCGAGGTAAACCCACTATGAAATCCATTCCGATCTCTTCCCACTTCCACTCAGGCACCTTCAAAGGTTGAAGCAAACCAGCGGGTCTCTGATGTTCAGCCTTAACCCGGTGACAAGTGTCGCACAAAGCCACATGGGCGGCCATGTCTCTCTTCATACCGTACCACCAATACCTGCGCTGAGATCCTGGTACATCTTAGTACTGCCTGGATGGATAGAGTAAGCTGAGTCGTGAGCTTCTCTCAAGATCTTCTCTCTAAGATCTCCTGTCTCTGGGACACACAACCGGTTCTTAAACCACACGGTTCCTTGCTCATCTTCCGTGAAATCTGGGGCTTCTCCTTGTTGCATGCTCTCTTTAATCTTTTGTATTCCAGCATCCTCTAACTGCCACTTGCGTATCTCTTGCTCTAGAGTAGACTGTACTTCCAAAGTCACTCCTTCAGCATGGGCAACCACTTTCAAGTTGAGCCTTTCAAACTCTTTTACCAACTCGTCAGGAAACTGAATGGTCATTGCCATGTTAGTGTGGCCCTTCCGACTTAAAGCATCAGCAACCAGATTCGCTTTACCCGGATGGTAGTGAATCTCTAGATCATAGTCCTTGATCAACTCTAACCAACAACGCTGTCTTAGATTAAGATCCTTCGAGTAAAGATGTACTTCAAACTCTTATGATCAGTATAGATCTGGCACTTAGTTCCCATAATGTAGTGTCTCCAAATCTTCAATGCATGAACCACGTCTTGCTAACTCAAGATCATGCGTAGGATAGTTCAACTCATGCTTCCTCAACTGACGAGATGCATAGGCTATAACATGACCTTCTTGCATCAACACACATCCTAGTCCTTGTCGGGATGCATCACAATATATGTCAAAACTCTTTCGTAGATCGGGCATTACTAAAACAAAAGTCTTTGTGGTTAACCGCTTCTTTAACTCCTCGAAACTGGACTGACATGCACTGGTCCATTTGAATTCCCTGTCCTTCTCTAGCAATGTAGTGAGGGGCTTCACAATCTTAGAGAATCCTTCAATAAACCGACGTTAGTAACCGGCAAGTCCAAGGAAACTCCGAATCTCGAAACCGTACGAGGGGCTTCCCACTTCAATACGTCGCTAACCTTGCTAGGATCCACAGCAATACCTCCGTTGGTGATGATATGACCTAGAAAAGATACTTCCTTGAGCCGAACTCACACTTGCTGAACTTCGCATATAACTCATGATCTCTTAGCTTCTGCAACACAAGTCTCAAATGCTCCTCATGGTCCTCCTCATTCTTGGAGTAGATCGAATGTCATCAATGAATACCACAACGAACTTGTCCAAATACTCCATAAAGATCTTGTTCATCAAATACATAAAGTACGCGGGTGCATTGGTTAACCCAAAAGACATAACTGTGTACTCATAAAGTCCGTACCCGGTAGTAAAAGTCTGTCTTAGGAATATCCGAGGGCCTAATCTTCAACTGATGATAACCTGATCGCAGATCGATTTTAGAAAACACGGTTGCTCCTCTCATCTGATCAAACAAATCTTCAATACGTGGCAGAGGATACTTGTTCTTGATAGTAACATCATTAAGAGACCTGTAATCAACACACATCCTCTGTGTGCCATCTTTCTTACCAACAAAGATAACGGGTGCTCCCCAAGGTGATGAACTAGCACGAATGAACCCTTTACCCAATAATTCTTTAATCTGAGCTTTAAGTTCTTGTAACTGATCACTAGACATTCTATATGGGCGCTTAGAGATAGGAGCAGTACCAGGTAAAAGATCAATAACGAACTCAACATCTCGGTCAGGGGGCATACCTGGCAACTCCTCGGGAAACACATCAGGATAATCGCACACTACTCGTATGTCTTCCAAGGCTGCTCCGTCAAGCTTATTCACGGCACTGGCATTTGATGGTGCGGGATCTGCTGCAAACTCAAACCTTTCACCAGCTGGACTTGTAAGAAGGATTGACCTCTTAGCACACTGAATCACCGCATCACACGCGGTCAACCATCCCATTCCCAATATCACATCGATCCCCTTTGAATCCAAGATTATAAGATTGGCACGGAAATCTCTGCCCACAATCTTGAGATGGACGTTATCACATTTATAGATAGCCTTTAATTCCCCCCCAGGTGAGGTAACTAACATGTGGCGAGACATGGGACTGATAGGTAGATTATGTTGAGCTACGAACTGGGATGTAATGAAAGAATGGGATGCTCCGAATCAAACAAAACGAGGCGGAGTAGAGTTAACTAGAAACATACCGAGCACTACTCGGGGTTCTCCGGGCGACTTCGCATCAACGTGCATTGCCTTGCCTCGTGCATAGCTCGTTGTCCCTTGTTAGGCTGCGGGGTTTGGCTTCCGCTCCTTGTCTGCTGCTGGGTCTGCACAGGGGTGTGTGGAGGGTTCCTCTTTGGGCAAGCATTGGCATAGTGACCAAGTTCTCCGCACTTGAAGCAAGTAGTGGTGGCAGGATTGGGCGGTGCCACGGTCCTTACAGGTGTGCCAACTGGGGCTCTCTGCTGACTCTGCTGGGAAGCTGGGCGGGGAGTCTGAGGAACAGGACGCTGAAACTGCTGAGCAGACTGCTGGAACTGCTGAACAGGACGCTGGGACTGCTGCTGCCCAAAGTTTCCACCCGGTCCCCCATAGCGGAACGGGGTGTTCGGCGGAGGGTTGAAGCGCGGGCGAGACGCACTCCCAAACTGCCCAGAGCTGGCGGCCTTCCTCTTCTGCTCTCCGAGCTCCTTGCGCTTGTGCTCCAAGCGGATAGCGGCATCAACTAGCTCGCCGAAAGTTAGGAAAAGGGTATGACATCAGGGTGCCGGTACCGCAGCGAACCAACCAATCCATCCAAGAACGGCTCCCCGCTTCTTCCTATCTTCAACAACCTCCTCGAGTGCATAGCGAGATAGCTCCGTGAACTTGTCCCTATACTCGGCCACCGACATTCCTCCCTCGCTTCGGCGAAAGGAACTCCTTCTTCTTGATCTTCATGACTCCGAGAGGGTATATGATGGCTCCCGAAGTTGGTGGTAAACTCCTCCCAAGTGATAGTGTCCGGGGGCGGCATGAGCGGCGAGTACGCATCCCACCAAGCGGCCGCGAGCCCCGAAGTCGTCCCGGCAAGAAAGATACGGGACCTTTTCTCTGTCGTCACACCGACGGGTAGTGAGCATCTTCGGTATTGTCTTGAGCCAATCTTCAGCTTCCGGTGGATCGGCGGCGTGAGTAAACACAGGGAGGGTGATGACTCATGAACTCCCGGTGCTTGTTGCGAGGTGCGGTGGCGGCACCGGCGGATTGTTGACCCGAGCTTGCAAGTTTGTCACGGTGGTGGTCAAGTTTTGGAGGAGCCGGGTCTGTGCCTCCAAAAACTGCTGCATAGCGGGATCCATTTGTACTTGGCCGGGGTGCTCTTCCTGCGGGTTGATTAACACCTGATCCTGACCAGGTGTTCACCATCCGAGTGTTAGGAACATTATTTTAGATGATTGCACCAAGGTTTAAACTTAGGAAGATAAGATAGCAATGATATTTCAGATAAGACAGATTCTGTTGACTCCAAACAATCAGGCATAGCTCTCTATATAAGTAGCCAAAAATTATGGATTTTGGACTGATAAAGGGTAATGAAATTATGAAACTACTCCAACTGGAATCACCTCAATCGGAGTTGTGTAGCTCTGGTTATAAAATAAACAAGTCAGGTAGGTCGGCAGTGTTTAACAGATTCGTGGGACTGTAATGTTTTAGTCATATCTCTCTGGTTTTCTATCCAAACATTCTGAATTTTTCACAGAAAATCAGTAATGAAATTCTTGAACTTTTCCAATTGGTTTTACTGCAATCGGAGTTCTGTAGCCCGAGATAAAATTAAAACAGTACTGCTGACTCAGAAAACTGTGCGAACAGATTTTTGGGATCTCGAGTTTGCATTAAGGGGAAACTTAAGAGGACAAAAAGATTAAGATAGATAACTGATTGGGACTGAAGATAACCCCACAAACTTACTACTAAACCAATGTCGTTGTGGTCATCACTCCACAACACATTGCACTCAACCAAAAATCCAACTCATACATTAGGCACAAAATCAAGCATTCAACCACACCTCTAAGCTAATCACACTTTACCGATCGTCTACTAGCGATTACAAAGAAATCCTATCCTTAATCTTAAACCTAAGGACTATCTTCAGCCATGGCATCTGTGCGAGCGTCAGGGGAGTCGTAGTGTGGCCTCTTGGGTGATGGGGAGGTACATCCTTCTGCGGCTTCATGGGCTTCCGGCTGTGCTCCCTCGTTCAAAAGTGCGGCTTCCAAGGCACGCCTCGCGTCTCCGAGTGAAGATTTGCTGCTGTGCTGCATATAGCGTGTTGTTGGCATCATCCAACGCGGTGTTCACGGCTGCAAGTAGACCTCGAACATTGTTGAGCGTCCCTTCATAGGCCGTTGTTGGGGCGATGTAAGTCTTGGCTTCCCCACTTGCCCTTAAAGGTGTGTAGCGGCGGTGGGTATCCTCCAACTCTGTCACGCTCCTTGTGAGAGAGCACATAGAGCGCCCTCCGAGCCGACTCCGCTATCCCGGCATCCATAGTAGTCCCGTGAGCCACATCATGATGCTTGGACATCTCCTTCACTCCACGGCATGGAATGTACTCCTCCAAGATGGCGGCAACCCCCCAATGGGGCTCGAACCAAGGATGGGTCCAAAGCTCACAATGGTAGACGGGGGCCTTATCATAGCCTAGGCGAAGTACCATTGCCCTCGGGTGGTCCGCCATGGGTATGCCTACTCCATCGGCTACGTAATGGTACACTTCCCGGATCGCTTCCCTCTCTTCCTCCTCTTGCTCTTGTTCCTCCATCTCTTGATGCGAGGAATCTTCATCTTCTTCGGCGCTTGCTCCTCTAGGTTGGGTTGTTCGGCTAGCTCATCCTCCTCTTGGATCACCTCCTCCGGATCTTCCTCATCATCGGGCACCACGATAAGGTTAGGGAAAACCACAAGTGCGGGCTCCATCTCAATCTCCTCATCCGTATCTCCATCATGCAAATCATGGTGCTGTTCTCGTGGAGCATGCGGTGGACCGCTCCAGCCCCGAGAAGTCTCCAAGCTACGAACCATCCGTAGTGTAGTGCGGGAATGAGAAAGATGGTAAGGCAAAAAGGACGAGAGCTAAAGCAAGCACAAGATAAAGAATGCGATGACTCAAGAGTGAAGCAAAAAGGCAAGAGTAAGGTTAGTAAAGAATAAAGCAAGCATGTGTAAGAAAGCTTCTATGAGTATAAAATCCTTAATTCGACCATTTTCTATCTAGGCTAGCATTCCTACGGTCAACACGGCTACGGTACCACTCTGTCACACCCGGTTTTCAAGGCAAAACCGAATGCATTGATCACGTGTGCGCCGGGATCAAGTTACACACACGCTTAGACATTATGAATACCAAAATCGGTGCCACACGAATAAAGAGTTATTACAAACCATAGTCTTAATCGAAACTTAAACAAACGAGTTCTCGCGAGCGGACAAAATGCCTCCACGGGAGCGGACGCGAAGACTACGCACACCTAGAACTCCTGGATATCTTCTGGATTATCTTCAAAGTTCTCCCAGTCTGAGCAGCAATTCCGGGTATTGTAGATGCAAGAGAATAAACAAGCGTGAGCACATATCGTACTCAGCAAGGGGAAAACAACATAACATGCAAGGCCATATGGTGGATGGCTAAGGTTCAAGCACTTTAGCATTTTAGTTGGTCAAGTTTTATTAGCAACCCTGATTACTAAAGGTGTAAGTTCATACCAACCCAATTAATAAGATATAAGCATCATAAATAAAGGGAATAAACCACAATTTAAACATTAAAGTTCCATAATTTAATCATGTGAGTGTCCGGGCCGCTCTTGACCGTGAGCACGGCTAATCGATTAGTTTAACACTGCGGAGAGGTTGTACATCTTTACCCACAAGCGGCGTAAAAGCTCCGAAGAACTTTGGACCCAACCATGCGGTGTTTGCAAGACACCATACCACACTTCCGAGGTGTGATTGCATAGGGACGCTACATGGCCTTTACAAAGGTTCCCTAGCAAGTTATGACCCACAAGGTCGGATCGATTAGCAAGGTATAAAGTCCCCTAGCGGTCAATACCCCACCATAAAAGAATAACTCACCCAACCCCCTGCTAGAGCGAGTCCATACCCCACGATACCGCCGATCCCTTGTCCTTATCGGGTAAGACCATCCCATGCTAAAGTTCCTAATTAATCGGCCAAGACCATTGCCCATTAGTTCTTGTGGTTGTCTTGTTTTCTGGGTGGTTCTCCATGTTCCGATTACACATTAAAGGTGGTCTTGTAAAGATAAAAGATCATAAACGGAACATGATATAACAAAAGGTAACCAAGTAGATTAATACCAAAACCCGAGTTGAGCATGCTAAGCAATAACTACCACAAGATTAATTTAATTCCCGGCGTCAAGGTAAAGGTAGTCAAAAGCTAGGCATGATCCTTAATAGGTTCCCATCACATTAATGCAAGCAAAAGCAAAAACGGTGAATTTAAATGCATGTTATGTAGGACAAGCGGGCATGCATCAAGGAATACTTGCCTTCAACAAAGCCTTGCTGCTCAAACTCTTGCACAACCGGATCTTCAAATCCCTCGAACGAATCGCTCTCTACGATCCACAATCATCACATACAAACATACAATAGAAACAAATAAGAAACAGTCACCAAACAGATCAAACAGATCTAAACGGTAGCATGAAACTAATCTACGCTTCGAGACGAACGCGTGGACATAAAGAACGCTAAAATCGGAGCTAAAACGACCAAGATATGGGCTCGAGAAGTTTCGGGGACTAATCTGCGAAGATTTGAAAAGGTTTCGGGCTAAAATAAAGAAAAAGGACTAAACTGTAAGGAATCTTATACGGTGGAAGGATATTTTTGAAATAAAGAAAATCCGGGGGCTTTTACTGCAAAAACGCCCGGGGGCGGCGGCGGGTTTGACTCTGGCCGGCCGGGTTGACCCGATCTAGATCCGTTGGATCTAGATCCGACGGCGAGGACGCGCGCGGGCGAAGCGGTGCGGCGGCGCGCGAAGGCCGGCGGCGGCGGCGGCGGCGGGCGGCGGCGGGCTCGCCGGCGGGGACCGGTCTTGGGGTTTCCGGCCTCGATTCGAACCGCGGAAGGCATCTACGTGACGCGCGCGCGGATCGCGGAGCGATCTAGGGCGGCGGCTCGGGCGCTCGCGCGGCGGAGCGGCGGGTCGACGCGGCGGCGCGGCGTGCGGGCTCCGGCCGACGGTGCTAGGGCGAGGAGGGGCTCGGGGGCGGCAACGTGCGGCACGGGGGTGCTCCTCACCTCTGGCGCGGCTCCTAGGCGACTCCTTGGCGGCGGAGCGGCGGCGGCGGCGGGTTTCCACGGCGGCGACGCGCGAGCTCACACGGCGGCACGGCTAGGGTTCGGCGGGGCGCAAGGCGGTGGCTTGGGCTCGGGTGGGAGGTCCAAGGAGGCGGCGGTGCTCTTTAAATAGCCGGGGAGGGCTCCTTGGCGTGCGGGCCTCGCACGGGGACGCGTCGTGGCCGGCCGGACTCGGGCGGCGCGGCGGCGGCGGAGTCGGGGGGCGGGGACGACGGGCGAAGGGGATGACGGGTGGGGCCCCTAGGTCGGCGGCACGGGCGCGGGCGGCCGCGACGGGGCGCGTCGGATTCGGATCCGACGGCTCGGATCAAGAGCGGGCGACGGGGCGCGGGCGGGCGGGCCGGGTGGGCGCGTAAGGCCAAGCGGGGGCCGGCGCGCGCGGCGGTGCGGTGGCTGCGGGCTAGGCCGGGGCCGGGCGGTGCGCAAGCGGGCTGCTGCGCGGGGCCTTTGGGCGGGTTGGCTAAGAGGTCCGGGCCGAAAAGGGGAAAGGGGGAAGGGGTTAAGGTTTTTGGAATTTTGGCAAAGGGTTTTCAAACATCTAGAATTCAAATTTGAATCGAATTCCAAGACCAAAATAAATGCTCCGAGCATGAATGCCACAAATAATTCCTATGTTTCATTAAATTTATTTTAGAAAAATGCTAAATGCCTAAAATTAAATAAAACAACCTTATGCTCCTTAAGCTAATAAATGGTTGCTATCAAATTTTAATAAAGCCAAGTTTTTTTTTTTTAGAATTAGGGTGTTACAACGTTCGCCACAAGCCTCTTCTCAAGGCGAGAGAGTTTCTTCTCCTCCCACTCCTACATGATGATGAAGCCATATGCGGAGTACCACAGAGTGTATGGAGGTGGAGCGGATGATCGGTTCGATCGACAAGGTGGGACGGGCGGCTCCTCCGTACGCCCTTGAGGTTCGGTAAACCTCACGGACGAGATCCTTGTGGCCCTCATGCCACCGAGGAGGAGAGTGTCGTTCCTCCTCGGTGGTGCCGTGTCCTCCTCCATGCTCTGAGGAGACTCAGAAACCGAGTGCCTCCTCGAAGACGTTGTCGAAGATGACTTGGACGATGGCGACCCCTTCTTCTTGGTGAAGAGACTTGTGGTTTTCTTCCACATGATTGCAATACTCTTCTCTCTAATATAATCCTGGGGTTTTAACCGATAACAAAGCACACAAGAATTATTTCAGAGTATGGACTTTGAGTGGATTAAGAGTGTGATTTCTTGGGCAAAACAAACTTGGGAAGGATGGCTAAGTCTAAGGTGGTTCTAGACTAAAACTTCGAGCACACAGACAGAGAGTTGGGAGAGTTGCTTGCCTGCCCAAGAAAAGCACCAGGGGTGCATTTATAGGGGAGGCCGGCGGGCCTAGCCGACCGGCCTGGGTGGCCTCGTGCCCCTCTCTGGCTCGGTTTTCTCCAGCTTGATTATTTTCATTTTGTGACTTTTGTGCCCGCGTGCTCCATGGGTTGCAGCGCCCAAACTCTCTCATCCACTCCTTTGCTTGCATTATTGGTCCTTCCACTTGATGTCTTTGCTTTGAGCCTTGTCCATGATCCTTTGCCTCACATGCTTCCATGATTTTTTTTGCAAAACAAGGTTTGTTGCCCACCCATGCTTGTCCTTTGCATGTGGCCTTGATGAAAGTTGTTGGAAGAGCATCCCGTGATGCATCATGGTGCATGCATAATTTACTTAACTAGATTGCCTCCCTCTAAGCATGTCTTAAGGATAAGCACTCTTCTAATTTCGAAAATTAAAAATAAATTCAAAGCTATGGATGAGCTCAAGCATAAATATAGAGAAGTTTTTAAAGCATTAAAAACAAGATGTAAGTCGAAATATTTTTCGACTACATTTATGTCGGTCTCACCGGTATTGTTTGCCTTCATTAGTTGAGAGCAAACTTTTCTGGGCTTGATCATGGGGGCATAGGTTTAGGTTCTAACTTTGGCTAAATCAGAGAGGTTTTGAATGAAATAAAATTAAACGAGTCTTAGAAAAATTCTAATCTTAGAGAAACCAAGGATATAGATTTTTAAACCAACCAAAAATTAAGTTTCTAGGTTCACGAGAGTCCTACCACATGCTGAAATTTAAATAACATCTAGATACAAGTCGTGGCTCTACTCGTGTGTTTTTAGCATGTAAAACAAGTCAACCACAACATCATAAAGAGGATAAAAGGTTGAGATAGGTTCTGAATTTATTTGGTTTTGGTTTCTTGAAAAGAAGCAAACAACACATAGGATGGTGCATGTAAAGGGTTTATCATCCAAGCAAAATATTCAACCAAGAATTATGTCTATAATATTGTTCAACCACTGTAAGTCTAACGTCTTGCATAGTAAATTTCAAAACTAACTTACTTTAAAAAGACTCGAAAAACCTTGAATCGGGTTGTCCTCCCGGTAGCTTATTCTTGACTTGACGAAACGGGTTGCCTCCCGCCTAGCGCTTCGTTTATAGTCCATGGCAAGACTTCTTCACTTGATTACTTCGGATCAACGCTCTTTGCGGGTGTTGCAATCTTGGGTACCCACTTCCGCACCATCTTGGGCACAGGCTTATGCTCTTCACAGGCGGCTTTTGTTCCTTTGTCTTGACAGATGCAACAACTTCCTTGATTTTCTTCACTTCTTTCTTCTTCGGCTCTTCCTTCTTCTTTGACTCTTCCTTCTTCCTTGGTTCTTCCTTAACAACATGACGATGAGGTGGAACATATTTAACTTCAATCATATTGCATACCTCGAGGCGTGGTCGAAACTTGAAGGAACTCCTTTGGCCGTTAATGTCGAACTTGATCTCCCCCTTGCCAACATCAATGGTAGCTCCCACGGTCTTGAGGAAAGGCCTCCCAAGGATGAGTGGTGGCTTCTCCCTCTCTCCCATCTTGAGTACCACAAAGTCGATGGGATGAAGTGGTGTCCAACCTTCACAGGCACATCTTCAGTGATGCCCAAGGGATAGCGAATGGAGTTATCACCCACCTCCAAGCACATACCCGTAGGCTCCAATGGTTGTCGTAGCTTCTTGAACACATCTCTTGACATGATGCTCACACTTGCTTCAAGGTCACATAATGCCTTCTCGAATTTGAATGAACCAACGGAACATGGAATTATCGGGCATCTGGGGTCTTTTTGCTTTTCTAGTCCATTTCCAATAGTGGCACTACATTGCTCGGACATCTTGACATGATCTACCCTGAGTGTTGCTATCTCATATTTATTTGCAATGATATCTTTGATTTAACGAGAATATGTAGGAACTTGAAGGGCATCCAATAACAGCATGTTGATGCTAAGTCTACGCACAACCTCCACAAACTTCTCAAAGTGATTATCAAGTTTACCTCGGATGTAGTGTGGTTTGAGTTGCGGAATTTTCGTGTCTTCTCCCGGCATCTCAAACTCGGGCTCTTCGGTGACAATCTCCGTAACTTCCTCCTTAGCAAATTCCTCCATCTCGGTGGATGGTTTAGGCTTCCTTGCTCCCGCGGAACGTTCCAGATCTTCAGTCTCCTTCCCCGATGAGTTTGAATAGCCTTCGCCGTTTCGGGACCTTTAGGTTGTCCCGGAAGCTTCCCTTCATTAGCGGATAGGCGCTCGGCAAATTGTCCCACTTGCGTCTCGAGCATCTTCATCATGTTGAGCACTTGATGGTTGGAGCTTTTGACCTTTCTCGTCCATGAAGTCCTTCAATTGTATACGAAGCAGAACCGAATTCGGAATGGATGAGCTTGCATTAAATTGAGGTCACCTTGCTCGTAGTGGAAGTTCGGCAAATCTCCCTTCCTCATGTAGTCGAGCACCTTGGCTTCCTCCGGACAATCCTTATGGACATGGCCATATTCTCAACACTCTTCACATGTAGATCTTGCTTCAACAGCCTTTAAGTCTTGAGCCTCTTTCTTTTCTATCTCCATCTTCTCCAACCTCCGCATAAGAGAATTGATCTTGCCCTCGAGTATGTCTTCTTTCTCCACTTGCAAGACTCCTTTGACGTTCCTCGCGAGTTGAACCGGAAGTAAGCATCTGGACGACATCCACGTGTCATTGTCCACGACCTTCTTGAATAGAGTGAAAGCTTGAGTCGGCGTAAGCTCGATGATAGATCCTCCCGCCGATGCATCGATGATCGTCCTTGATGCCATTTTAAGTCCTTGGTAAAACTTTTGAACGAGGTCCTCCTTCGGGAACTTGTGATGTGGAACCGCCCGAGTGTACTCATTGAAGTGCTCGAATGCCTCCGAGATAGTCTCTGTAGGATATTGAGAAAAAGTAGCAATCTTATTACGCAAGCTTTGAGTTTTACCCGGTGAGTAGTATTCCTTCATGAAGGCCCTCATCAACGCATCCCAATCGATCTTGCAGCATCTCCGCCGGTTGAGAGTATAACCATTGCAAAGCCTTTCCGAGTAGCGAGAACGGGAAGAGCCTCACCCTCATTTGATCTTGAGTCACCCCGTCCATGTTGAATGTTTGACATAGTTGAACGAACACTTGGAGGTGAAGGTTCGGATCTTCTCTATTGGTGAAGGGTGAATGTTGCACCATGCGGATTGTTGAGGTCTTGATCTCGAACGGCCTTCCGATATCCGCGAGATTCAAGATTGGTAGGTCGATGATGTCTGGGGTGCATAGCTCCCCGATCTTGCGTTCTTGCGGTTGTTCTCCCATCGGTGGAAGTCGATTCTCCTGAGGACTTTGAGGTGGTGATTTCTTCAGAGATTCCAATGATCCTTCGTCTTCCGACTTCGAATCTACAAAATCCAGCTTCTTAGCTTGTTGTGCTTTGTGTCTCCTTAGCCTGTAAAGTTTTTCTTGATAATCCACAAAATTATCGGGTTTGTTGGAGAGGTAGCCGTCCATCTCCTGTTAGGGTTAGTGATAAAAAAATATACATAAACGAAAAATAAAAACAAATCTAAGAAAACTAGGGTTAGACAAACTAGATTAGATTGATTTTGAGGATGATCAAAAGTTAGTAGATGCAAAAAGAAAAACCAAAAGAAAACTGAAAATTACACAAAAAGCAATAAAAGATTGAATCTTGATCACTTGTTCCCAGGCAATAGCGCCAGAAAAAGGGGCTTGTTGACTGTATATATTCGTATTAAACTTCAAGTGGACTTGCAAGTGGACAAATCCTCCGTCGTAGTCAAGGGACCCTTCTTCCCTCAAGTGTGAACCCAAGGTATCGAATCCGTGGAACAAATGTGCGATGCAAGAATCAATCTAATAAAGTCGAGAACTTTGATCTTCAAAACGAGAATCCTATGCATCTAATCTAGAGAACATCACAAAAATGAATCTAATCTATGAAAGCCAGAGGTAGCAAGAGATAGAGGGGGATAAATAAACCAATCTAGAGAGATTGGATCAAGCCTTTGTTGAAGTTCCGAGCAAAGGAGAAGTAAACAAGTTCAATCTCATAAAAAGCTTCTTTAAACCATGGTTTCCCATCCAACTCCGAAAATGCTCGCCTTTTGGAGCCACCGTTCTGTTACAACGCACCCCTATTCGTGCGGGTTAGTCTAGGGCAAGTCCAAAGACAAGTAGAAATCTCTTGGAAGGTCAGGCATGCACCTCTAGCCACCACGGCTACAAGAACATCCTCGGTGATCTATCTCGAGAATAGATCTTAAGATACGAAAAGCCGATCGAAATCAAAGGCGTAGGAGAAACACTTGATCGCTAGAAATCGTATTGCAACTTGATAATTCAACATTACATCATACATGAATCAAGATCACCACCAGGATCCTACCTTGATCTTGCTTCTAGATCCAGGAACTCCGACGTGGTCTTCCTTGCAAGGTTCCCACGCCGGCTAGGGAGATCCTAGTCAACTAGCCTCGACCCTCTCCTCTCCAAGATGGTGTCCCTCTCTTCTGTGCTCATCGGCGACCGATGACGAATGAGTTGATGTGTGGCTCCTGGCCTCAAGGATATAAATAGTTCGAATGGCGGCTAGGTCAAAGGGGGCGACTGGGCCATGAAATGGGCTGGGTTGGCCGGCCTGGGCCCACTTCGGCCTAGCCGACGGCTTGCTTTGCCCAGTGTTGCTTCCCGAGTCTTCTAGAGTCTTCCCCCTTCTGCATGTGGGCCCTTGTCGTCAGTTTCTCTTCGGATTGGATGAAGCTCCTTGTCCTGCAAGATTCGACAGTTTTCTGACTGGGTCCTCGGAGTTTTTCATCTTCTCGGGTTTGGTCCCTGGGCTTCTTGGAGTCATGTTTACTTCATTGCTTGACTTGTACCGGGCTTTAAGGTCTTGTCATGAGGTGCTTGATGAACTTATCCCGGAAGTCTTGCTTTCAACCCTAAAATCCTGCATCAACACTAAACTCCAAAACTGACATGCACAAACGAACTTGTTATACCAAGGGAGTTAGTACCAATGGATAAGATATAAAAGTCATGCCAACACCGAAGGTAAACTCATGGCTAGGTTGACGGAATTTCACCGTCAATACGACCTTAATAAGGGCAAGCACCCTTTGTAAACACCTTAGTTAGAGAGCACATTAGTGATTGTTAGTTCGAGTTAGTTAGTTTGCTTTAGTTGTTAGAGTTGTTTAATAAAGTGCTCTCTCCTTTAATAAAGAAGTATTCCACAAGTTGAGCTATTTTTGCCTATATTTTCTAGATATGTTTTTGTCTCCACCATATTGTGCATCCAAGATAACAGAAAACAAGTGTGGGGGAAAAGAACAGACGACCAAATGGCATCTTCCATGACCAAAATCAAGAAAAACGGGAAAAGCACAGAACAAATGACTCGCACGACGAACCACGGCAGAACCAGTTCGGCCACGTCTCACCACTCGGTTTGCTTCCTGAACTTTTAAAATTTTTGCAATTTGCTTTCCGTTTCGAATTTGAACAAAGATGCCCTGCTAACCTAAAAGATAAAGTTTCACATGTTTATGCTCTTAGAAATATTTATTGCTTTTGGGATGATTAGAATGAGGTTAGAATAATGAGAACCATCTTTCTTTTATCATGTCTATTGAGAGTGCTTTAAAAATCATTAGCTAAGTTTCTCCTTTATGATCAATAATATGTCCCAGCAGAGCTTTCATTGAAAATAAATTTGATTAAATGCTGCTTACTTGTATTGAGCTTTGTCAAATCTAGAGCTATGTTGAAGTTTTGTCTAAGTCTATGATCAAGATCACGTACGCTGCTTTCACTGAAGTATCTATGCTCTAAGATTTTTGATCTCTGTCTCCCATATCATGAAAAAAGGTACAACTAAAGAAAAAAAAAGAAAAAAAGCTGAAGAAAGAAAAGAAAAAATATTGAGTGGAGAGAAAAGTGAGGGAGAGGAGAAAATGGACAAGTGTTCTACAGGTCAGAAGAACCCCCTCTCATAAAAAAGGCATAAAGAAGAGAAGAATAATGGGCATGTGTCCGAGGGTGAGTAGGGCCCACTTCTCTAAAATAATATGCGAGAGAGCAATAATGGACGTGTGTCCGAGGGTGAGTAGAACCCAACTCTCCAAAAAATAGCTGGATACCTTGTTCTAAAAAAAGGGAAAGATAGAAGATTCTAAAGTCAGAGTTGTGGTTCTTAAATTTTGACACACGCACATATCTTGATCTACGACTTATGGCAGGCCTCCTCATGGATACAGATTTTGACATAGCAATATATGCAAGGTAAGTCTGCTACATCTTCACATTCTAAAAATTTGAGAGTATCACAAAGGAGTAAGCAAGGCTACATTTTCCTCCCAAAATTATTCAAAAACTCTCCATTGACTTGATTGGAGAAATAAAGGTGATTAGTTTCTAACTATGCTCAGATATTCCCTAAGTACAGATATGACTAAGGAGTATAATTATGTTGATTCTTGTCTCTACGGTTGTAAACCATCCTTTTATCGAGGACGAGTAAAAGCCTAAGTGTGGGGGAGTTTGTTGACACATTTTATCTATGATTTTTATCCCTCACATTTACTGGAAAAGGACTAAAACATAATTAGATCAAAAAATATGCAAAGAAACTACTCTAGAAGACTCCCCTCACATTTACTGCAAAAATTTTATCCCTCACATTTACTTGTTAGGGTTTATATTGACAATTTCCATGAGTTTTGGTGAATCTATGAATTTACAGTGACTATTCAAAAAATATGCAAAGAAACTACTCTAGAAGACTCCAGAAGGCTCCAGAACTCAATGTGACTTAGCACCTAAGAAAGAAGCATCTAGAAGGATCAAGGACCCACCTGGCCGAAGTGGACCCCGAGGAGGCCCACCCCAGACCGAGCGGCCTAGTGGTGGGGCCGGTCGCCCCCCTGGCACCAAATGGGCGCAGCTTCCGGAATGTTCTTCCACCGCCTATGAGAATCAATCTAAACCACAAGTTAAGGTCGGTTTGATCGTACGGTGCACGTTATCTCCTCCGGGCTATATAAGCAGACCCCTGACCCTAGGGCAGACAACAACTCATTCTATCACATCCTCCATGCATATCTGAGATTAGAGCTCTAGTTTAGAATTGGAGTTGGAGAGTTAGTATCAAGTTGAGAGATTAGAGCCACGATCTATTTAGATCTAGCTAATCTTGTTCGAGAGGATTAGAGAGCGGTAGAGGCGAAGCCGAAGGAAGACCCAGACTTGTCGGTGTCTCCTCTTCATCTTCTACCTCTGGGATCAACTCCATCCCGAGACCTTCCCGGAAAGATCGACTTCTTATTCAAGTGAGCAACATTGTTTTTTATTGTTCTTACGGTTCATAACTCTTTGAGTACTTTAATTCCTATCGCTCTTGAGTTAAAGTTGCATGTTTAGTGTAAGCATGGTGCTTAGACTAGCTAGCTTATGAATGCCTTCTATATTTTGGATTGTGTGGTAGAAGTGGGAAGTGACCTTGTTCCCGTCTGTCCTTTGCAGTCCACCTCCTATCTATAGAAACCGTAGGACTCCCCCCATAGATTCTCAGGAGGTTCCCTTTCCTAAGTGTGCCTTCAGACAATCACCCCATAAGAACAATATAGACATAGCTTGTGAGAATAAGAACTAGACATCCTTAAGTTTTCCTTGTCTCTCTTTGTGTCAAGTCCTTGATAGCTCCTCATTGATTAGTTAAATACCTCAGATAATCTCTTTACCATTCTCCCCGTGGATTCGATATTTAAAACTGTGTTCCCCGGTGAAGTGCTCACCGGTATCCGTGCACTTGCGGATTATCCATCATAATATTTTTGTAGGCTTAACAAATACCAACAGTGTGTCACTAGTCGACTGCCTATGGAGTTCCCTTTTGAAGATCCGCTGCTAGTTATACGCTCTGATGGTTCGTTTCTGAGATGATCGGTCATGTAACGGTTGTAATGCTCTCTTGTATGCTCCTGCACTGTGTCTTGGTATTCACTAAGTCAATACATGTGTGTAACTTTAATTCTGGCGCACATGTAATTTATGCATTTGGTTTTACCTTTAAAACCGGGTGTGACAAAAGGACAAGCATGGGGGAGGGCACCATGACTTTGTTTTGTAGGAAATAAGTGAAAGCACATGAACTATGGAAGACAAGAAGTGACACAAATTTAAGGAGGGAGGCATTGATCTCATCATTCAAAACAAATGAGTGGTCGAGTGAGTTTGGCCGATGGATTCTTGTGGAGCATGAGAACACAAAGACATAATGTAGAAAAGAGCAAGTGGGGGAAAGATCAAGGCAAATGGGGCAGCAGGGACCCCAGGCTACCAGCCTGGTCCGGTCGGCCTGGCCTCTTTTTGTGGCCCCCGGCATCCATGTTCCTCAGATAGGCCTCTCATTCATTTGCAAGTTCATGGTCCCGAGTTCATAGTCCAGAGACCTTGCAAACCACTTAGCAAAATTCATGCCCGTTGGTGGAAACCGGGCCCGAAGGGTGGACGCCGACACAACAGCCCCCGAGTCCTCTCCCTTCCTCCGCTCACCCTCGCAAGGTTCCTACTTCTACTTGAGCGAGGAAAGGGAACAACGAAATTTAATAAGGCCGAAAAGGAAACAAGGAAGTACTCCGTAGACCGAAGGCCAAGGAAATGGCGAATGCCTTCGGTGATCTCTTCTCATTACGGTGTGTCCGTTTCATTACAAGGGGTTCACTATTTATAGGAGACCCCCGGGTATAGTCATTTGCCTCAATTACACCTTTTCCGTTCCCGACAATCCGCTTTAAACACTTTACAAGGGTATAACGATGAAGTCCCCGCGTCGTACGAGGCCTCCGGCGTGTCTTCGTACGGCCGAAACGCCTTTACACGCGGCCGCCCTTGTCTCTACCCCCGACCGGAGCCCACTTTACACGTCGGCGGTGGCCACGTGTCCGGGATCATCGGCGCCTTCGGTGCCGAAGTAGCGACACCGACCGGGGGCGTTGGGCCTCCTTGGATGCTTCGTCCTCGCCGCCGCCGGCTCGGACGCGACGTCCCGGGCCGGCGCTTTCCGCCCCCCGGCCCTCTTGGGCCCTCGTCAACGGAGCACGGCCGCTAGCACCTTCGGCGCCGAAGGTAGGCGCAACCATAATGGATCATCCGCCGCACAACAAAACTCATAAGGCATAAGCGGCATCGGTGTTTCGTTAGTGCTCGTGCGACGAAGGGTTTTCTCGCGAGACCGAAGCCGTATGTAGACCGAAGGTTTCCGGCGTGGGCGGGCGGGGGGCGATGCTTCCGAAGACCAACTTCCCCAACGGTAGCCCCTCGTCGGTGAGGGCCGTTCGACCCCTGCGTAGGGCCGAACTTACGATCGACCTTAAACGGGTGAAGATCGGTCTTCGGAACTCCCCCGGACGGCCCACGCTGACATGGCGTCCCGAAAAAGACATGCGCTGCCCTCGGCCAAAATGACCGTTGAGAGGGGCTGTTATTGGGTAAAAAGGTAATTTCGGTCGTCGTCGGCGCGATTATCGGGACTCATCACTATAAAACAGGGGGAGGCCGCCCTTTAGGCTGCCCCCACGCTGCAGCTGCGACCCCGAGACCGCGACGCGCGAGAGCACCGAAGGTCCGTTGTAAGACTTCCTCCAGCCCCTTCGTTTCCATTTCCACTTCGCGCTTAGTTAGCATTCATGGCGCCGAAGCGGAGACGCGATCTTTGTCACACGAGAGATCGCGAAGACCTACACGTTCGGCCGAAGCTTGATCGACAAGACCGACGTGGAGTCGCTTGTGAAGAATCGCATGATCGGGGGCCGGCCGATCCCCCGGCGGGAGAGCGTGCCGCGGGCCGCGGGACAACGAAGTTGTCATCTTCCGCGACTCGCTGTATGCGGGGCTTCGGTTTCCACCGCACCCCGCGATCGTCGACATCCTCCGTACTTCGACATCTACCCGCACCCGGCTCACACCGAACGCCATGCTTTGCGACCGTCGGTGTACATGTGGATATGCCGGACGACGAAGATCAAGCCCTCCGCCGAAGGTTTTGCTTCGGCACACCGGGTGCACCATCGGCGGCGGACGGTTTTTGAGGAGGGAGACCAATCCGTGGAGAAGGACTGCCAGTTCGGCTGTCTCAACTTCTCCTACAAGGCAGGTGTGGTGAGCCCGGTCACCTCCTACCGAAACAAGTGGCCTACGGATTGGCAGCAGCACTGGTTCTACTACACGTTGAGCCCGCCAACCTCCGGAGGCTCTCACCCGCTGGCGACGAAGGAACTCCCGCCCCTTCATGAATCCTACGCCAAGAACCCTTCGTGCCCGGAGGGTGACGAGTTCGTGATGATGCTGCGCCGGTTCGCGCGGAGGTACGGTACCCGCGACATCGTGGAGGAGTACCGCAGCATCCCCGTGTGCCCGCTGGTGGATGGCTGGTCTGTGGCCGAGGACGAGTGGGCTGAGGACATCGGGGGCATCCCCTGCCCCGATTGGACGA
Organism: Cenchrus americanus; assembly: GCA_947561735.1. Taxonomy (NCBI): domain Eukaryota; kingdom Viridiplantae; phylum Streptophyta; class Magnoliopsida; order Poales; family Poaceae; genus Cenchrus; species Cenchrus americanus. Next base: position 201,617,387 of record OX387245.1, read on the forward strand.
AGGTTTTCGGCTTTACGGCCGATTGTAAGTTACTTTGCACCCTTCATTGAGTTGTTTTGTTGCTGCGTCCTTAGCGAACGAAATGCTGATCAACTGGATTGCTTTCCTGCAGTGTTGAGGAGAAGGAAGGTTGAGGCGCACGGGGACTTCATCCTTGGCCCCGTTTCGCCGAAGGAGTACAAGGACACCGTCGCGGAGCTGAACGGGTCCCGACGAATCGTATCTTCGAATTTTTCAAGATCACTCCGCCCGAGCGCGCCGGTTTTGCCAAGCACCGCGAGGCGGCCGAGAAGAAGGCCGCGGCGGTTGCGGCCGCCGGCGCGACGCCGAGGAAACGGCGACTTCGCCGTGCGCGCTCCGCGAAGACCCACAGGAGGAGCGCGCGCCGCCGCGGCCACCGCAGCCACCGAAGGTAAAGCCCGAAGAGACGGGGCGGGCGGCCGGCGGACTCGCCCCGGTCCCCCAAGAGGACCCGCATCGTCGACGTGGAGACGGGTCTCGTCGAAAGCGTGATAGCCGCCGTCCCGCGCGCGCGCCGCGCGCTCCGGACATGCCTTCGGCGGGGAGCCGGGCAAGGTGGTACGGCCGCTACTTGTCCCGCTCGCCCCACCGGAGAAGGACAGCGATGACGACGGCCGACGTTCGCATCGTATCCTCCGTCGGTGACGCGCCGCGCAAGCCAAGCCCCATCGCCCTCGGCGCCGAAGCCCCACGGAAAAAGATGAACCCGGCTCCACCTCCGGCCAGCCCGTCCGACTCGTCCCGCGACGACACCGAACAGCCCCGCCTCCCCTTCGGCCCTTGCTTCCGAGAAAAATGATGTCGTTCCCGGAGTGGAGGAGGAGGGGGACGAGGAGTCCGAGAGCAGCAGCGGCATCGGGTGACGCTCGAAGAGCCCCGGCCGCCGCCGTTCGCCTCCAAGTCCCCGCCGAAGCCAAGCTAATTGGCGGGGAAGACGATCCGCTTTACGGGGCCGACTAGCGGCGGGCATGAGCGCAAGTTTCGGAAGAAGCCGGGCGAGCTTCGCCATACCACACGAGGAGGAATACTTCGGGAAGCTCACCGCCGCGGAGCTCACGACGGCGTGCGGGGACTCGTCTCCGAAGGCCTTCGTTGTGTCGCGGTGCCTCTCCCGAAGGCCGGAGCAGGGGGAGCAAGGAGGCGAAGGAAAGGTCGGTGGCCGCCGTCTCGACGCTAGAAAACGCAGTGTCGGAGGGGGAAGGGCGTCGGGCGCGGAGCGAGAGCGGTGCGGGCGCAACAAGAGAAAGAAGCTTCGGTGAAATCCTCCGAGGCCCTCCTCAACACGCTGCGCCGCGATGTGGAAGTCCTGAGCAGCGCCAAGGAGGACTTGCGCGTTCAGCTTGCCGACAAAGAGGCCAAGTTGGCCGAGGTGCGGAAGGAGGCAAGCGAGCTGAACGAAACGCTGGGGCGGTACCGCGTAGATCACATCCGGGGCGCCGAAAGACTTCGCGATGATATTTTGCAGCTGCTGGATCAATGCAATCTAAGCGCGCGCGCGCCCCGCTCCCCCACTTTGCTCCGTTGAGTCATTCTATGAGTGGGTCAACGCCTGCTTCGACCTCCTCTCTCGGTGAACACGAAGATCTTCGGAGAGCTCGCGGGCGGCGGTGGGGGTTCGTACGTTGGCGTACTCGGTGTGCTCGTTGATGCCCCCGGACCGTCCATCTTCGGAGAAGACGATCAGCAAGGGCGATCTCCGTCGTCTTACGAAGGAGAACTTCGAGTGGCCTAGCGATGCGGAGCTAGAAGTCGGTCAGCTCCCGGTGCTCCCGAAGAATCTCGCGAAAAACTTCATGAACACCTTCTTCGCCCGGTGCGGGTATCAGCTTACCCTGGACGAATCCGAACGCCTTAAGGCCCAGGTACGCCGAAACTGCGCCTTCCTTTTTCTGAAGGCGTATCTTCGTAGATAGTTTAACACGTTGCCTTCGGTGTTTTGCAGATAAGGCCTCGGCTGCAATCACGCGTCTATGATCGTCTCTCCGGCTCGATACGGCGGCGCTCCACCCCCGTGCCATGTCATGATGGACGGAGATTGGATTGCCATGCCCGCGTTCCTCTTATCACCGCCCGGGCCCGGGCCGCGGTGCAGGAGGGAGGTGAAAACGCTGGCGCGCCCGTGGACGAAGCTGGTGCCGCCGGAGACACGACGGTTCCTACCTCCGAAGAAGGGCACGTGGGCGGCGCGCTGGGACCCGTAGCTGAAGGGGGGCAGACCGAGGCGGCTGCAGGGACTCCCCCGGAGCCGCGCCCGCCCCCGCTGATGCCGTGGCGGACGCGGCCCCCGCGGAGGGCGACACCTTGCGGCGGACGCTTCGGAGGTGGCGCATGCGGCGAGCTCGAGGCCGCGGCGGTTGCCGCCGGTTCACCGGGCGGCGAGGGGCCCACGGAGGCGGCGGCCGGCGCGCCGCGCCGGCGCGCCGAGGCAACCGAAGCTAGTACCGTGCCGAGCGAGGCCCCCGTCATCGCCGAAGGTGCCGAGGTGTGAAGCGCGTCGGGCTAGTGTTTGTAAAGGAGTGAACCGAGCTCCCCTCTAAGGGGTGAAATTTTTGTAACGTAAACCGATGCACGGTATCTCCGCGCGGGTTCCTTCCGTGGCTCCTCGCGCGAGAGGGCCGAAGGTGCGAGCAACTCAACTTTGCCCCTTAACTCACTTTTTGTCGCGCCGAACGTGTGGACGAAGTTTAGTGTTGACGGTGGGATGATTGTGTCGAGTGGCGAGGTCGGACGGCGGTTCCTCCATATCCTTGAGGTACGGTGAACCTCATAAACGCGTTTCGTGTGGCCCTCATGCCAGGGAGAAAGTGTGGTTCCTCCTCGGTGGTGCCGTGTCCTCCTCAATACTCTGAGGACACTCGAAAACCGAGCGCCTCCTCAAAGAGGTTGTCGATGATGGCTTAGACGACGATGATCCCTTCTTCTTTGGTGAGAAAGCTTGTAGGTTTCTTCCATGATTGCAGCACTCTCCCTCATAAATATATCGGGGTTTTCAACTGGAAACAAGGTACACAAATATTATTTTGGAGTCTGGACTTTGAGTGGAATTAGGATGTGTTTTGATGCACGAAACAAACGAGGTGGATGGCTAAGTCTAAGGTGGTTATGAACTACAAACTTGAGCACACGAACAAAAAGATGGATGGGAGACTTACCTCTCTCCTAGCTCGGTTCTTCTCCAGCGCACTGATGCTTGCTATGTTGCTTCGTGACCGCGTGCACCTTCCAAATGTTCATAAATCACTCCTTCGCTTGCATTATTACTCCTTACTTGATGTTTTCGCTTTCACTCACTTCCATACTCCCTTGCCTCACATGCCTCCATGATATTCCTACAAAACAAAGCCTTGGCTGCCCCCATGCTTGTCCTTGCATGTGGTTTGAGATGTTAAAGGGGCATCCCATGATGTATCATGGTGCATGTAGTTAGGTTAACTAGATTGCCTCCTACAGCATGCTTTAATGCTAAGTACTCCTCTAATTTTGCAAATAAAAAAATAAAATCAGAGATATTAATGAGTTAAAATATAAATGTAGAGGTGTTTTTAAAGCATTAGAAACAAATGTAAGTCGAAAAATATTTCAGTACTTTTATGTTGGTCTCCAGAGGTATTGTTTGCTTTCATTAGTTGAGAGCAAGCTTTTCCCAGAGCTTGATCATGGGGGCATAGGTTTAGGTTCTAATTTTGGTTATATGAGAGATATTTTGGATAAAATAAAACTAAATGAGGCTTAGAAAAATTCTACCTCTAGAGAAACCAAGGATAAGGATTTTTAAACCAATCGAAAGTCAAGTTTCTAGGTTCACACGAGTCCTACCACGTGCTGAAATTTAAATAACATCTAGATACAAGTCGTGGCTCTACTCGTGTGTTTTTAGAATGTAAAACAAGTCAACCATAACATCATAAAGAGGATGAAAGGTTGAGATAGGTTCTGAATTTTTTTGTTGTGGTTTTTGGAAAAGAAGCGAATAAACACATAGGATGGTTCATGTAAAGGGTTTATGATCAAATCAAAATATTCAACCAAGAATTATGTATCTAATATTATTCAACCATTCTAAGTCTAATGTCTTGCGTAGTAAAATTCAAAACTAAATTACTTGAAAAGACTCGAAAAACCAGGAATCGGGTTGTCCTCCCGTGCTTATTCTTGACTCGACGAAACGGGTTGCCTCCCCGCCTAGCGCTTCGTTTATAGTCCATGGCTAGACTTCTTCACTTGATTACTTCGGATCAACTCTTTGCGGGCATTGCAATCTTGGGTACCCACTTCCACACCATCTTGGGCACGGGCTTATTCTTCGGCTTAGTCATTTTTTTGGTCTTCACAGGCTGGCTTTCTTCATTGGTCTTAACGGATGCAACAACTTCCTTCATGTAGTGGCTCGACATCTCAAACTCTGGTCCTTCAGTCATGATCTTCGTGGTATCCTTAGTGTGATCCTCCATCTCTCCCGAATGAGTTTGAGTAGTCTTGCGCTCTAGCTTCCTCTTCACGAGACATTTGAGTAGAACTCCATCAATGGCCTTGTACCTGAATTGTTTATCAACCTTTTTGGATGGATCTGTCATATAATCTATTATTCTCGTCCTCCAATCCTCAGCTGATAGCTCAACAATAAGAATCGGCCGATATCCTAATGCTCCTTGGGCTAGCCAATTAGCTTCATTGTTGTGAATTTTAGGGATATGATCAATTCTTACTATTTTGAACTCTCAAAGTAGTTGGAGACATTCTTCATGATAAACCCTTAATATGGCATCTTTGCATTCATATTCCCATGCCAATTGATTTATCACAAGTTGAGAATCTCCAAATATCACAACCACTTCAGCATTGACTTCTCGTAGTAGCTTTATCCCTTTTAGCACTACCTAGTACTCAGCTTGATTGTTTGTTGAAGTCTTCTCAATTGGGACTGAAAGTTAATAATTTGCTCCTTGAAGTGAGATGAGGATGATTAGATCCCAACTCCTACTCCACATGATGATCCATCAAAGAACATAGTTCATGGAAATGAGTTCAACATCTACAACTTCAAGCCCACAATTTTTGAGTTACTAGATCGGCCATTACTTTCCCTTTCATTACTTTAGCCGATTGATAGGTCAAATCAAATTCTGACAAAGCTAAGATCCATATTCCGATCCTGCCCTTCAAGATTGGTAACGACAACATATATTTGCCCACATCATCCTTGCACACCACGGTGCATTCGGCAGTTAATAGGTAGGGCCTCAACTTTGTGCATGAGAAATATAAACACAAACATAGCCTTTCCACCGCCGAATATCTTGTTTCTGCATCCAAGTGTCTTCTACTCACGTAATATACAACTCGCTCTTTTCGTTCAAACTCTTGCACAAGGGCCGATCCAATAGCCAGCTCATTAGCCGATAAGTATAATTTGAACGGCTTGCTATCTTGAGGGGGGCATTAAGATGGGAGGAGATTTTAAGTACTACTTGACATTATCTTTTACTGTTTTTCTCCCCATACGAATTTCTGATCGACCTTGGACTTCGATGGGGGTGTAAATAGTGGATCCTTTCCGATAGATTCGATATGGTTGATATACATGATGCTTTGCACTCATATATCTAGTACTATGCATGTAAACAAGTTTGGTGATATGTAAATGAATACTCGTGATATTATTTTTTCAACAATAGAATATAATCCAAACCTTTGTGTTGATTTGATTAAACAACATGTTGATAAATTTGAGCAAGCACCAAGCAAAGTAGGTCTAGCCTTAAGCTCATCATGTTCGGTCCTAAGAGCATCTAGTTGAGCCAAAATAGAAGCATTCTTCTCATTAAGCATTTTGATCTCATTCAACCAAGCATCACATTCAACACATTCAACATCATCGAGAGAAGTAGGAGCAAGTTTCAAAGAGTCATTCTCAAGTTTTAATTCAAGCAATTTTGACTCTAACTCTCCTACTTTCTCACTAGCATTCTCAAGCCGAGCCCTAAGATCTTTCCTCATCTTTTTGGCATCTCTCAGAGACACTATCACGGTTATCAAGCAAACCATTCAACCTAGCAATCTCAGCGCAAGCAAAGAGTCGGGATCACGGTTTACCTCATCCTCCGAGTCGGAGTCGCCGTCCTCCTTCACACTCTTCTTGCCGCTCGAGCTATGGGCCATGCCACAAAAGCCCTCGAGCGCCACACGGCCGGCCCCGCCGAGGTTCCCGCCTGCACTCTTCTTGCCACCGCGCCTCCCGGCGTCTTCATCTTCGCTGCTCGAGCTTGATCGCTCCTCGCTTGAGCTTGAGTCGACGTCGCTCGCACCGGCCACCATCGCTCTTGCCTTGTTCTTCTTGTAGGTGCTCTTGCTCGGCCGCCGCTTGTCCTTGTCCTTGCTCTTGGACTTGTTGAAGTGCTTGCCCTTGGAGGAGTACTTGTCTTCACGCTTCGGGTGCGCCTTGTACTCGTTCACCTTGTACTTGTTCTCCTCTCGCATCCGGCACTCGGCGATGAAGTGGCCACGCTTGCCACACTTGTAGCACGTCCCCGAGCTCCGCCTTGCGTTCCTCCGACTCTCGTGTAGTCGTTCAAATCTTCTTGAGAGCAAGGCCGGCTCCTCCTCGCCCAAGACATCAAACTCCTCATCCGGAATGGACATAAGAGAGGACAAAGAAAACCGTCGACAGGAAGGGTTAGATTTGCCCTTTGATCCTCCCACAAGAGCAAGACTATGGTCGGCCGAGCCCTCATGCTTGGATAGCATCTTCCCGTCAACCTCAACGCGACTTGAGCTTAGAAAAGAGGTCATCCAACTCAATAGTCAAATAATTCCCGGACTCCTTGATGGCCTCAACCTTAGCACCCCAAACATTTGGATCCAAGACATGCAAGAGCTTCAAAGCCCGATCATGCTCGAGTACGGAAAATCCTCAACATTAGCCTTCATGTTGTTCACGATGGCGATGAACCTCTCGAAACATCGCATCAATGTCCTCACCGGGAAGTGGAGAAAAATTCTCATATTGCATCCGGTAAGAGACAAAGAGGCGAGCCTTCACATGGTTATCACCACCGTGAGCAACCAACAACTTATCCCAAATTTGCCAAGCAAGATCCAAATGGCGAACACGATCAAACTCGGATCACACAAGCTCCAAGACAAGTGATCAACGGCTTTTGCATTAGCCTCATACTTGGCCTTGGCATCGGCATCGGTCACCATAAGAGTATGGATGTTGACCGGAATAGCATATGTCTTGTCAAGCACAATAAACTCCAACGCCTTTCCTCGAAGAAAAATCCTCATACGAGCCGCCCACTTGTGGTAACCCTTGCCATCGAAGTGTGGCGGACCGCCCCGCTCAACGTACGCCATCTTAGGATTCGAGACTTGTCAAAGTCGCAAAGAATCCGGCACCAAGCTCTGATACCAATTGAAGGATCAGATGGCGACTAGAGAGGGGGGGGGAGTGAATAGGAGCCGGTAAAAATTCTTCCCAAAGAACCCGCCTATGTCCTACTCAAATCCCGGCCACACACAAGCGATGGATCGAATCACGCACCAATCGCCAAGACCACGAGGTTATGGATCAACCTCTAGCCTTAGGAACGATTCCTAGAAGCACACGCGGAAGCACTAGAAAGGGAAAGAAGGAATCGAAACAAACAAAGACCGCACAGGGCCCCGGCGACCGTCCGCCCGGCAAAGGCGGACCGTCCGCGATGGACCGCGCGGACCGTCCGACTCGCTCTCGCGGGACCGTCCGCGCCGACGTCGCGGACCGTCCGGCCCTTCCCGTGGACCGTCCGTTAAATCACACGGAACGAACCAAAGCCACACACGACCCACGGACCGTCCGCGGGGAGCACGCGGACCGTCCGCCAAGCACCCGCGGACCGTCCGCCCGACACCGCGACCGTCCGAAACTCCGTCCAACCAAAAACCAAAATCGCGACGGATCGAAACAAAGGACGAGCAAGAACGCGAAGAACACGGGACGAACACGGCCCACGCGGACCGTCCGCGACCCCCCCCGCGGATCGTCCGCCGGTGCGGACGAGCGAGAAACTGCCCCGACCCCCGAAAGTCAACTCCCCCAAATCATCATCGGATTTCCCAAACGGTTGAAGCTATGGAGACAAGGGTTTGGGGACTTGAAAAGCGACACACAAGGATGCTATAGCCCAAAAATCTTGCCTCCTAACTCCCTAAATCACCGGAATCGCGAATCCTTTGAGCACCACCAAAAGCTAGAGCACCGAACGAAAACTCACGAATCGAAGTGGTTTCCCGGCGTTTGAGGGCACAAGATCAAGCACAAAGATGCACAAGACATCTATCCATGTTTCCCTCAAAGAAATCCGGGGAGAAACCCACTCAAATCCGCGGAATCACACCAGAAACAAAGGCACGAAAACAAGCGCAAAAAGCCACGAAAAACAACCCCGAATCTTCTATACAAACCAGGAAAGATTCACAAGGTCTAGCATGCCGCCCTAGCATCCATCCCTCTCAACAAATCTCTCATGAAGCTCTCATGCTAGCCTAGAGAAAATAGGAAGAAAAATGGCTACGAAAATGAGAAAGAGGAGGGAGCAAATGAAACCCTAAGTCACGGAGAGAGGGAGCCATCAACACACACTCCGGGCTTATATATCGTGTCCCGCCGGGAGTGGTAAATGACTCGACTACCCCTAACTACACTACCGGCGATACAACCCACGTAGGGGCATTTTGGTAATGTTTGTGGGTCTTGCCATCGGACGGCCACGCCTTTGCCGCACCCCCCGCGTCCTCCCGACGCAAGCCATGCGATCCCGCCGCGTGTCCTCCGCTTCGAAGCTTCCCGACACGCCCGGATCCCGTCTCCGTCGTGTTGGGCCCTCGGACTTGGTTTTGAGGCCCAAACCAAGAAACCGTCCGCCGATGGTTTTGTGGGCAAACCACCAAACCCCGCGTGCCCGGTCCCGCCTCCCGCCAAACCACTTGACTTGACCGCCACCGTGCACCGGCTCACTTGTCCATGACTTCGTCTTGCTTGTGTCGCCACCATGTGGCCCGCACCCGGCCCCGCTCGTCCACCGGGTCCCTCGAACCGAGCCTACTTGTCTCTCCATCTCCCGAGGCCCCTCAAGGTCGAAGACCTTTCGCGCCCGTTCTTCACCTCGCAACAACACGAACAGGCCGCAGCCTACACCGCGCACTAAGCCAAGAGTCGGCCCAACACCCGTTGTCAATCACTCATCACTAAGGAGCGGTCATCCACCGACCACCGGGACGCTCCCGGTCCTCAAAAGCAACTCGCAGTAGCCGCAAGATGCCACCGCCACCGCACAGCCCGCCGGCGGACCTCCGCTGCACTTAGGCCTCGGGAAAAGATCCGCTTGCTAGAACGCGATGCCTGTCGAAGCCGCCGACTCCCACACGTCAGCTCCGAACTCCCTGTGGGAACGATCAACAACGACCAAATCCTTCCCCAACACTTAGTCTAGGCAAGGTAGGCTCCGAGAATCGCCACCCAACAACAAGCCATCACCGCCCCACGCCATAGCCCACCATGAGCAGGCCACGACGCCGTAGATCTGAGCAGCACCACCACCGCATACTCCTACTATGGAAGACCTCGGAGAGGCCGGAGGAAGCCGTGGTGCCGCCGGACGAGCTAGCAGACCGGAGGACTCCCCGCCCCCGCCGCCCGCCGCCGGCCGCATGACGCCCCCCGCCGCCACCGAAGCGCATCATGCGCGCGGCGCGACGTGCACGCGACCGTTGACGTAAAATGTGCTCTTAACGCCAATCACACAGCAAGCCGAAAAAAGCTAGCTTCACACACGCAGAGAGAGAGTGACGTGCCAGTCAATTTTTCCTGAAAATTAACAAAAGATGAAGCAGTTAAATACCAAAGCTTGGAACGTGTCGGGTGGTACCAGACAGTTCCATATTTACAGCTAAGAAGCCAAACAAGATGACATGTAGCTATGTAGAGCTATCCGTCAAAGAACCACAACCATCCGACCATTACCAGAGGAAAAAGGAATACCGCCGAATGGATGACGTAAGCGTGACGACGATCGGTCTTTGTATAAATAAAGATGCAAGCATGAAGTTATGACCGATCCCCATGAGATTTGTCATTAAATAAAATGAGGTAAAGCACGAATATGATCATGTATTAAATAAGCATGCATAGATCCAAAGCACTAGTCTACCGCATGTCTAGGTACTTTAAAACCCGTCGGGTACGATAACAAACAAATCTATCCACCGCATGATACGACTTGCATGAAAAACGTACCACTTTCCACAAATAGATCTATCCACCGCATGATACAATCTAAATATGGAAAGCTAAAAGCATACATCACTTAAAGCATAAACAATGCACGTGATCTACTCGTGAAAACATAACCGAATACGGCCGAATGTACCGATCCAGGGTCCATGGAGAAGGAACAAACATTACCACGTGAATAAATCTATCGATCGAATTGGAAATCTAATCCACCGATGATTAGCTCCAAGGCAACCCAAAAACTCGCATCTACCGCATGATACCCGGTTCTTTCAAGATTTATACGCACAAAGCAAGCTTGAACCCGCAACACGTAACAACCTAGATCGATTCGGTTTCGGCTATCGGAGAGCACAAGATCCACGCGTCAAAACACGAAACCTGCTCGTACAAGGATCTTAAAAGAAATATAGCCGATCCAAACCCATCTAGATTGGGGCAAGGGTGTGTTACATGAACTAAAACATAAAGTAAAACTCATGATAACACGGGATAACTTAATGAATCTATTGGATCTTGCCAAAATCCAATAGAGCCGATAACTAGCTTCGAGCTAGATCTTAGCCTACCGCATGGCTCATGATCTAACAAGAAACTCTCTTGAACCAAGCTTGAATCTACCGCATGACACGAAGCATGGTAACAAGACTACTTGCATCAGATCTAAATCCACCGCATGATACTAGACATGATACAAGGTTGCCGGTACTCACGGAGGTCGACGGATCGATTGGCCCTCTCGAAGAACTCGACGACACGACAAGGACTCTAGGGTTTGGCGTAAGGCCGGTGTGTATTGAGGAATGATCGTCTTTGTTACATACATCCAGGGATCGTATTTATACCCTGCTGATTACAATTGCGAATGGATTCATTGCCTAACTAAACTCGATCGTCCGTCCATCCATTCGTCTCTCCCCGATTTGAGCCACGTCATCGTCCAATCCCGCAAAATCAGCTCTCTATCGTTCCTCCGCCGAATCGGAGCAAATAGCCGACCGCGCATCCTTCCGCCGAAAATCTCTCGAAAATATCTTTCCTTCCACCGGACGGACTCTTTTTCGAATCGGACCCACATGTCATACTCCTTACCAAATTTTGGTGTTAACACATGCCCCTTCAATTGTGGGATAAAAGTAATTTTGTTCCACAATTGACTCTAGCCACGAATCCTTGAGCCAAATCTCGTCAACACCGTTCTTCGCAATCCGCCGAATCTTCGTTCGGATCCAACCCTAGATCCCCTTCGTTCCGAGCTCGAACCTCCAATGGCAACTCGTAACCAAGTCGCTCGTAAATTCACCCCTTCAAACCTTTGTTCGGCATTAGGTTTTCGATTTTACCTGAGACTTTCCTCTTCCGCTTTCCTCCAGGAACCTTCTACTGCTCTTCTGATTCCTATCGAGGCCAATTCGCAGTCTTACTACCTTGGTCCTGAAGGGAATCCTGACCCTCGAGATTTCATTGCCGCTGAATCTCAGAGAATCCCTTTCAAGGCAGCTTTATCTCCACCTCCCCAGTGGCAAGATACATTCAAGAACTGGCCTTTGCCCCCAATTGCAGGCTGGAAGACTTGGTATCGGAGGATTCTTGCGGATAAGAGTGGATTGACCAATCTGGATGCTCTCCGCATCGCTCAATGTCTGGAGTTATCCGTAGCTGAGACCCCCAAGAATGAAGATCTCCTGATAGCCGCATGCCACTTCTGGTCAAATGGCGTCAACGCCTTCCTTTTTGGGCATGGCCCAATGTCCCCAACCTTGGCCGATGTATATATGATCACCGGCCTTGACATCACCGGTCCGTCCGCCCCGGAACTTCAAAAATTCCTCACGCCGACGGGGGTAAAGCCGGGGAATGGCTACAAGAATTATATCTCGAAGCATATGAGAGATAATCCCCTTGGCGAAGTTGAATACGAGCCTTTCGAACATGTGGCTATGCGTATTTGTCTTCTGTGGCAAGGCCAACGAACCCACTTTGAATCATATCGCAATGGCGATCCATCTGGCTAGTGGCAATCGCCTCCCTCTGGGAAAATTCCTCTTGGGCAGTGTATATCATATGCTTCATCAGACTGTTACCCAAATGTACACCAGCCAGAGGATAACGTGCGTCAATGGCCCTTGGTGGTTTGTTCAAATGTGGCTGCAGCTCCACATGCATCAGATCGTCGGCGTCGATTTGGACTCAAGGTTCTTCCCTTTGTCCAATTACCCTGAAGGAGAGCCTCAAGCCACCAGAGGATGCCAAAACTATGGAGAAGCGGCTTCAACTGTTCTTATCCAGCGAGACATTAGCCGCCTCTTCGAGTTGTTCTTCAAAGGTTTCTCCAATCCTCTCCGTGGCTTCCTTATCTAGGCAACGACACTTTGACCTTCCCCGTCGAATTCTCCTTCGAGCCCCGCCGTCAAGATAGGGGATTCTTGGAGATCTTTAATATCATAATCCGCCCATGCATATTACCGGCCGAGTTCAATGGAGGGAGGCGGAATGTCGCACTTATGAATACTACCACCCTAATGTAATGGCCGGACAACTTGGATGCGGCAGATGCCCCCAAGATTGTTTTTGCATGAATTCCTCAAACCCGGGGAGGAAATCGAGAACCGATGCAATGCAGCAGAAGTTTTCAACTATGTGTGCGGCCCCACCGTCTATACACGTCCTTTTGTGCCTCGCAACCATAGCTCACCCCACCTTCAACTCCTAGTGGCAAGAATTTCATGACCACATCTTCGGTGAACCCGTTCATGTGTTCTCGTGCGAAATGCACTGGTGCCTCGATTTCCCGCCGACTTCGCAGGTAACACAATGAGCCCTTTGATCGACTTTCTCCTCTTTTATTCATGGTCTTGACCTTCATCTTTTGTCCACAGAACACGCCTCGCCCCTCGAGCCGGGGCAATTGCTTATAATGTCGAAGGCCCAATTTCAAAGACTAGGGTTCAAATCCACAACCCCGCACCAATTAATGGCCGGGTATGCTACTACGCATCCCGGCCTTTCTAGCCTTGTCGGACGGGACAGAGGCAAGGTCCGCACCGATTGCCCCTCCAAGTGCCAAAAGGAGAAGAACTGTCAAAAAGGTGCTTGTTGAGGTAAAACCCTTTACCTTCTTGATTGCCGAGTCACTCGTTCTTGATGGATCATATCATTGTGCATTTTCGGACGCAGCCCAACATCCTTCGAACCAAAGACTCGCCAATGCTCCATCCACCGGTATGACTTTTACCGTCCTTTCTCAAGGATGAGCACCGGCACTTACTCTTTCAATTGGACACTTGCGAGAAGAAGCCGTGGAAGAACAAAGCTTGTAGATGTTCCAGTGGTTCAACAAAGCGAGTCCATCCAGGGTTGAGTTACCCATCCCGGTGGAGATCTCATCTTCATCACCTTCTCGGTAAGCAATAAATTCTCCGGAGATGAATCTTCCCGGCTCGGTCGGGAGCGACAAATTCTCCCGGGGTGCTATCGCCTATTGGTCAAACAAGAGATAGCCAACCCACCGAGGCGGCGGACCCAACTCCTCTCCGGCCCGTAAACCCACGAGCCGCCAATGCCCGCATCGGCACGCCTTAGCTCGAAGTCTCGGCTCTTCTTGGAGCGTCCTCTTCACCTCGTGATTGCCCCTACTCAAGAAACCAGCCATGAGGTAACCACCCGTACTCAATTCTCGGTGCCTTGGTGTTTAGTATTCTTAATTCGGCAATGTTGTTCATCGGATCAAGTTCCATCATCACCAAGCCCGCCATTAGAGAGCAATCCACCGCCGAGGTGATGGAAGGAGTATTCCGGCCCGCCGCCAAATGAAGTGCTCGTCCAAGCTCACGTAAATTGTCGCTCGGCTAGAGAAAGATGCTCGAGATCGCTCAATGATCTCCATCATTTCGAAGAAATGTTTGAACCCATTAGTCAAGAACTCCCCGAAGACATCGTAGCTTCTCTCGTCATCCGTCTATGACTTAGAGCCCCTTTATGTACCCTTGAGGCGCGCTTGGAGGAAATTGCGCTCCCGTCCGGCCATTGAGAAAAGGAAAACCGATGCCGAACAAGCCATGAACGGGGCACAATCCCAAGCGAGAGAACCATAAAGATGCATTGGCTAACTCTGCAAGCTTCTTACGATCCGAAAGTCGCTAGGAAGGCTACTCTAGAGGCCGAGCCGAGAAGCCCGTCGACAGAGATGGAGATTGACCAAAAGAAAATAGCCGAACTTCCCCGGATTGATGGCAAAGACCCAAGCGGAAGTAGAATCGGCCGTCACCGAATAAAGCAATGCGATGCGGAGCTCACCGACTTATCCGGTGCCCAAAAAGACCGCCAGGAGATCTTTGGACAATTCCCGTTTGATAATATCCAATGTTAGTCGTGTACTTGCCAAACTCCTGAATGCCTGAATCCTTATTGATGTATAATTGAACTGGTCGTTCTCGTAATATCTCCTTGTGATTTGTTTCCTTTCTTTTGCGTACTTTGAGATGTAATGCTGAACGACCCATTCGGCAGTGAAACGCTAACTCCCGAACGACACCTTGAGTTCCCTTAGCCGAACCAATCGACCTGCGCACGGTCCAGCTTAGAACTCCAAACGACCCGCCGGCGGGTTGGTCAAGGAAATCTTTCCACCTTCCGATTTTATTGGGACGTGCGCCACGATCCACGCCCACGACTCGAAGCCACGATTCGGGCCTATAAATGTTGCCATAGGTGCCCCTAGCTCTCCACCGGGCCTTCTAGCTCTCGAATCTTTGCCAATCTTTAGCCTTCGGCAAACAACGGGCACATCCCAAACCACAATGGTGCGCCGCCTCAACCGCCGCCGTGCCTCCGACGAGGCCGAGGGGAGCAGCGCCAATGCGCGCAGGCGGTGACGATCGCCAACCTCTCCTCTGTGATTCTGCTTCCTAATCTTCCTTTGCCTTGACGATCATCTCTCCCTTTTCAGGCTGATTCAGTGGAATCCGCCCCGTGCGCCGGTCAATCAACCCCTCCCAGATGACTCTTCGGAGTCCGATGGCCACTCCCCGGTACCGTATGGGGAAGCAGACGCCATCCGCTTCAAGGAGGAACTAGAGGCGTCCCGTCGCGAACTGGAGGACGTCTCCAAGAAAGGGGGCGTGGCCGAGTTAGAATGGGAGGACCGGGGCCGCAAACAGCCGCTGGAGGCCATTGACGGTATGGCCCCGAGATTGATTCTTGGTCCAGCTCGGCCTTTGATGCTAATCCCTTCGTTTGTCTTTTGCGGCCGCGATGCCGAGCTCAACCGCCCAAAGGCGCCGGTAGAGCAATTGGCCGAGAAGGTGAATGCCCACGGCGACACGCCGGCGGAGCGCCCGGCCGCGGTGGAGCGCCGCGTTGACGAGGTGGCCGTCCATGGCGTTCGCTTGGGCACCACCTTGGGCCCGGGCTGCGATGGCGACGCATACGGACGTCGACTACTCCACCGGGCCGCGTGGCTTTCGGGCGGCGCGCCGGAGGACATCGACGAGATCGAGCTCATCCCGGAGCGCCTCGACGGCCACGGCGAGCGCCATTGCCGAAATTACCCATCCCCAATCCGTGTTGAATAGGCTCTTTGACTAGATTGTACTAGGGATGTGTAAATGTCGGCAATATATGATGAACTTTTGAATTCTCGCACTTGTTCCACGATGACTCCCTTTTGCATTTTGCATCCGCCAATTTTCCTTTGAACGCATCCGGAACTATCTTTAGCCGAACACGTGAGAACAACTCCCCCTTGGCGTGAAATCCACGGAGAGGATCCCAATTCGGCAATCCGTGAACACCGTTCAAGAGAAAACCCTTTGCACTCGGTGGAAATCCCTGCCGCTTGGTATTCCAACGGTGTGTACTCACCAAATCATCACTCCCAATGCGCCTCCTTGGTCAATAAAATAGCCCGTGGGGTGCTCTCGCAAATCCACTCGCACGCTCCTCCATCATTTCTCGTCTCTTCCCCTCGCTCGCTAGAGGAAAAAACCCCAACGCCATGGACAAGGGTAAACAACCTCGGGGGAGCGGCTCATCAAAGAAGCGTACGATTCGAAGTGAGTTCTTTCTTGATCTCGCTCCTTGTTCTCCTCGCTTTGATCTTGCGCTTCATGTTTTCCTTTTGCCCTTTTCGGCCTTGATTTGCTTCCCGAAGAGGTCATCGGGACCGAAGATGTTCCCGAGTACATCTCCTCCGATTCCTCCCCCCGGCGCAGGATGCCACGCCCGAGCGAGAGGGCTAACCATCGGCTCCGCCGCCGTGTCCGCACCGGAGCATGGCCTCGGGGACATGTCCGTCCGTTGCCATGCCGAGCGCGAGCGTCGCATGGCGCCGGAAGCGCTAGTAGGGGGTAAATGCTTCGATTCCTTCATGTTTGCATCCGGATTTCTTGTCCCTAACCTTGATTCTTTTGCTCCGGATGTCCCCCGACAGTACAAAGAACCTCGAAGGCGGCTCGGGATAGCTTGGTAGAGGCCGCCAATCATGGTCATCCTCGTGCGTTCCAAGTCGCCGTCACGGTGGTCCCGGAGCAACCGAAGAGGGAGCAGCACCGAAGAAGCAAAGAAAAGATTGAATCATACTTTCGCTTCTTTCTCCACGCCTTCGCTTCCCACCCCTTAGGGGACCCGACCATCGTGGCCGCTATATGTAATCCCGCAAGAAACAGTTGTAATGTAGTATTGAGCTAAGGGCAATGCATCCGTGCACCGGCCATTCTTTCTTGTTCATGGATTTTGTTCTGAAGGCGGCCTCGTCCTCGAGCGCCGGCTATTTTGTGCCAGATGTGTGTAATCACCGATCGATCTCAATGCTAGGATAATACTTCTTCAGATATCTTCCATTTATCGCAGCGGAAAATTCTTCCCCTAGCAAAGTTTTTAATATGTATGCATTACCAGGAACGCATCTGACCACACGAAAAGGCCCCTCCCAGTTAGGGGACCATTTGCCGAATTCACTGTATTTAGTTCCAATCGGCAATAGCGCTTTCCAAACTAGATCGCCTTCTGCGAATTGCTTTACCTTTACTTTCTTGTTATAGTACTTGGCGACTCGCAGCTTGTTTTTCTCGATGTTTTCCAGGGCCCTGAGACGGATCATATGCAAATCTTCTAACTCATCCATCATTAGGCCACCGTCATCCTTGGAGCTCAATTCGTTTTGTGAAGCACTACTCTCCTTGACTCGATTGCATTTCCTGGGGCGGGATCGCATGATGCCCGTAAACCAACTCGTAAGGAGAAGTCTTTGTAGCTCCATGGGGGCCATTCGGTAAGCCCACAACGCTTCACCGAGTACCGAATGCCACCTCCTCGGCTCGATCGATCTTCTTCTCGTATCGGCTTGATCATGATCTTATTAGAAGCCTCTCGCTTGACCATTAGCTTGGGCATAATACGGAGAGGAATTAAACAATTTGATTCCCATGCTTTCGGCAAAATCTCTAAACTCCAATGACACGAATTGTGCCCCCGGTCGGGGGTAATCGTCCGAGGGATCCCAAATCGATAGATGATGTGTTCCTTGACGAACTCGATCATGTTTTCTGACGTCACTTTCTTCAGTGGGACCGCCTCGACCCATTTGGTGAAGTAGTCTGTAGCCAAAAGCACGAACTTATGCCCCTTGCTAGACGGCGGATTAATTTGGCCAATCGGGTCTATACCCCGGCCCCCGAATGGCCATGGCTTGATGATGGGGTTCAATGCCGATGCGGGGACTCTCCGAATATTCCCGAACCTCCGGCGGTCTTGACACCCCTTGTAATACTCAAAGCAATCCTCTAATATCGTCGGCCAAAAGCATCCAAGCCTTGCCTAATAACCCATTTCATCCGATAGGCCGATTGGTGCGCTCCACATATCCCATCATGTACGTCGCTCATCATGTTCTTGGCTTCTTCCGGGACCCGGGCATCGTAGTAATACTCCGTCTAATGATTTATAGAATAAATTGTTATCCGGTAAGAACGAACTTAATTGCCTTGTACCGAGCTTCCTAGAGACTTTTCGGGATGGATCTCTCAAATAATCAACGATCTCTTTCCTCCAATCATCTTTCGCAAGATCCGCCCCTAGTGCACACACCTCTGCAGCAAATGCTTCTTGACTCTCCTTGTAACCGCAGGCGCTCCGAGCTAGCCTCGTTTGCTTCTTCGTTATGCTCTCTAGGAATGTCTTCGTAGGGTTACCAATGGGAAGCTCTTCAAGATTTCCCCGCACTCTTCATAGTAACTCCTCGGCCGCTTCGCTCCCGCACTCGTATTGGCCGTTCAATTGCTTGATTAATAGTTCCGAATCTCCATAGACCTCAACCGACACGGCCCCGCCTTCTCTCAAATATTGAAGCCCTCAAAGTAGTGCCTCGTACTCACTCGGTTATTTGTGACAAGGGGTTGTATAGGAATAGCGAATTCGAACATCTCACCTTTGGGCGAAATCAGCGGGATCCCTACTCCCCCACCTTTGCCACATGATGACCCATCAAAAAATAAAGCCCAAGGGGTAATTTCAAGTAGACTAATTGAAGGGTCACGATGTTCGGCTATGAAATCGGCAATGATCTGACCTTTGATGGCTTTTGCCGATTCGAACTTCAACTCGAATTCTGATAAAGCTAAAATCCATTTGCCAATCCGACCATTCAAAATTGGCATAGATAACATATGTTTTATCACATCAAACTTCGAGTATACAGTGCATTCGGCATTCAACAAGTAGTGCCGAAACTTTGTACACGAGTAGTATACGCAAAGACACGCTTTCTCTATAGCCGAATACCTCGGTTTCGGGATCAAGTAGTTTTCGGCTAAGATAAGCTACTACCCGCTCCTTTCCTTCGAATTCTTGAATAAGGGCCGATCCAATAGTTTGGGTATCGGCCGCCACGTACAACTTGAAAGGCTTGTCCGAGGAGGAACCAAAGACCGGCGGCTCCTTCATGTATTGCTTGATTTCATCGAAAGCCTTTTGTTGTTCGTCGCCCCATGTGAATTTCGATCCTTCTTTAGCTTCAAAGCAATGGAGAGAATGGCAACACCTTCTCGTGATAAATTTGAGATGAATCTTCTCACGAAGTTGATCTTGCCGAGCAAGTTGATTGCAATTCCTTGAGGTTGGTTGGAGGAACGACTTCATCAATGGCTTTCATGCACTTCTTGCCAAACTCGATTCCCCCCTCGTGGACCAAAAACCCCAGGAACTCTCCAAGTCGACACCCCAAATGCACACTTGTTTGGATTCATCTTTAGGCCATGCTTCCGGTGCATTCCAAGGTCTTCTTCACATCTTCTAGATGGGTGTCATGACTTAAGGACTTGATCACCACGTCATCGATGTAGATTTCCACGCTTTTGCCGATCAACTCATGAAAAATGTAATTCATGGCCCGCCGATAGGTTGCACCGGCATTTTTCAACCCAAATGTCATGACTATCCATTCAAATAGGCCTATATGACCAGGACATCTAAAGGCCGTCTTCGAGATGTCTTCTATTGCCATGAAAATCCGATTGTATCCCGCGTTGCCATCCATGAAACTAATCACCTTGTGTCAAAGAACGGCGGCGTCAATCAACAAATCGGCAATAGGCATCGGGTATCCATCCATGGGAGTAGCTCCGTTTAGGTCCCCGAAATCTATGCAAACTCTCATTTTTCCATTCTTCTTATACACGGGGACGATGTTAGAAATCCACTCCGCATATCCGCACGGCCGAACGAAGTTTGCGTCAAGTAATCTTTCGATCTCCTTCTTCACATCGGCCAATACTTCATCCTTGTAGATTTTCCGGGCGGTTGCTTATATGGTTTGAAACCGGGCTTGATTGGCAACCGGTGCTCGACGATGGAACGATCCAATCCGGGCATCTCCGAGTAATCCCCGTGCGAAGCAATGTTTATATTCTTTGAGAAGCTCAATTAAGTTCCCCCCCGAAGTCCGGGCCGCAAATTTGCACCGATGAACGTCGGCCTTGGCTTATCACCGCTTCCAATGTCAACTTCTTCCAGCCTTATCGGCCGACATGAATCCTCGTCCTAGCTTGCCATCGTTGCCATCCACGGGGTTCTCCATTAAAAATTACTATAAGAGCCGACCGCTTGAATCGGCCGTTGGTCACCGCCGACAAAGTTGAACAGACCTTCTCCCCGGTCCTTCCCCGAGAAGCAATCGATGCCTTGGTACTCCCGTAAGGCCGGTTCCATGTTGGCCACGCTCACGGAGTCATCTCCGCCCGGACGACCTCGATCTCGTCATCCACCCACCGGATAAGCCGTTGATGCATGGTGGATGGGACGCAGCAGCTTGGCGTGAATCCGGGGCCCCGCCCAAGCAAAGCAGGCTGTAGGCTCCCTTGCCTTCGATGACAAAGAAGGTGGTGAGCAGCGTCTTGGACCCGATCATCAAGTCCACGTGAGCGCATCCCTTGGTGTCTGAGGGGTTCCCGGCGAAGTCGTTCAGGATGATGCTCGTAGGTGTCGATCGCTCGGGCCCATGCCAAGCTTCCCGAAGGTGGTGTACGGCATGACGTTGACCGCCGCCCCCGCCGTCGACGAACATCTTGGTCAATGGCTTGCCATTGACGTACCCCCCCTCAAGTACGGCGGCCTCATATGGCGATTCTTGGCCGGCTTGTCGAAGACGGCTCGCTTGGCAAGCACCAGTTGTGCCATCATCTCCTCGGGCTGCTCGTCATCAAAGGAAGCTTCCTCCTGCATAACCTGGTTAGCGGGAGCCATGAACTCGTTCGGCAGGAAGTATACCATGCAAGCAGTAGCTGAACGCTTCGATCCTTCTGGCTGGTCCTTGGGGCGCCACTTCTGCCTCGTCTGGATCCCGGCTTGTTTCATCTCGCGGTTCCTCAAGCGCTGGACCCGCCTTTTCTGGCTCCTGCGTAGACCGGGCGGGCACCACTGCCCCGTCTGCCAGACGTGAACATCCTCGTCCTCCTCTTGATCAGCCCACCTAAGATCAGCTTGGCGCTTCCGGGATGATCAATGATTTCAATTTTTTGCCGCCGATCCCCATTCGGGTGGACCCTTCCAAGTCTCTCATGGACGGATCGGCGATTGCGTTTCGCTCGCCCGTACTCAGCATGTCCGTCGCCGCACTCGGGACGCTCCTCAACGTGGGCGCCTTTAGGCCCTCATTCCCGGCGGTGCTCGAAGAAGGCGCACCCCCGGTGGGCGCGCTCTCGCTCGCGCGTGTACTCGCTCTCGGTCCCTTCGCGCGCTTCCTCTTCGCCCCTCGCGTCGCTCCTCCCTCGTGACGACGCTTCTGGTAGCGTTCCTTCTCCATCTGGCGTTGCCACTTGTTGAGGAGAATGCGTGACGTCACCTTGGGTCTAGGCCTGGACGATTCCCCAATCTCGATGTGGCTTTTGAGAACGCGGGGGGCGTCGCCCTGCACTTGCTCTAGGGTCACCCGGCGCTCCGGTCCACCGATCCACCTTGCTTGGACCCGGGCCGAGGTCAGGACCTTGACCTTCCCCTTTTCTTCGGCTGTTATCGCATTGACAGAGAAGCCGAGCATGTTCTCGAGGAAAGGGGTGGCCATCCGCCTTCATCTTGTTATCGAACTTGAGGTGTCCCTCCCGGATAGCCTTCTCGGATCCTCATCCCGAAGACCCCGCAATCGTTGATGGAGTGTGAGTCCCCGTCATGGAAGCCACAAGTAACGTTTTGCTTTGACTCCATCGAGCCGAAGCATAGAATGCCCTTCGAGCAGCCTTGATTCGGCCTTCCTTTACCAAGAGCTCAAATAACTTATCGGCCTTTGTGATGTCGAAGTCGTAAGTTCCTTTGGTCCGCTTGACCCACCGCCGATTCATTGTCAAGGGCTCTTTACCCCACATGATCTCTCGCTGCGCCTATCTCCAATTCGTCGTCGAATCCTCGAACAAATCAGCCTTGTCCAAGAATTGATTGTAGATGTCGACGACGTCGTGTCGCTTGCCAAACTTGGGGTCCTTCTTGAGGCCATACGCCCGATTGCTCATCAAAGATAACTTTTGTGACAAACTGGCCCAAGTTTTCAAACTCCATCCCAAATAGCTTCCGCGCACGGCCGGGCAACATCCGGCGACGGCCATATCCGGCCACCGATCGTCCGCAAGTTCAATGAGAAGCACATGCCCTTGACTTCTCTCGAATCTTCTAAGAAACTCCGGCGGTGTTTCGCCGTGCCTTTGCTTCGGGGTGGCGAGATCAATCAACTTCTTCTCGAAGCTCGCCGGCGAAGTAGTGAGCGTGGAATTTACGCTCCAAATCCTTCCACCCGGCCACCGATTCGGGCGGCGGGGACGAGAACCACCGAAAGCCGGGACCCGTCGCCGAGGCGGGGAAGTAGCGAACCCTGAACGCCTCCTCGGCCGAGCATTCCCCCAAGCTGCATGAGGTAACGGGCGATGTGCTCGACCGTGCTTGTCTCGTCCCCGCCCGAGAACTTTGTGAATTCCGTCGGCGGCTTCACCCTCGGTGGCAGGAGCACGTTATAGTACCACTCTGGGAACGGCGGCTCGTAGGTGGGGCCCCGCATCTTTGGCTTGAGGCCGAACTGATTCTGCATCAATTCGGCCATCTTGCGTGCTAGGGCGTCTTCCTCTTGAGCGCCTGCGCCGCGCGCGTACCCTGGGTGCGGGAAGGCATCGAACGCTCCGTAATTTCCCACTTCATGATAACCACCGCCGTACAAATTCCTCTCGGGAGCCGTTGGTCGACGGAGCTATTCTTCGACTGGGGTCGAGTGGGGCCCCAGATGAGCCGAACGCTAGGTCTCCGTACGTAGGCTGGTACGGATTCGGCCGTTGCACGGGCCGACCCGTGCGTTGCTCCGTGGTGGCGGCGAGGATTGGTTGACTTCCCCGACGCTTGCAACAGGGGCCGAACCGGCCGCCCGCGCGCCTGCGGAGGAGGTTGGAATGTTTGGCTCCCGAGCTTTGAGGAGGAGGTCGCTCGCAATTGGCTCCGTAGCAGCGGCTGAGAGCTTGATTCACCCAGCTCCACGGTGCTCTTTCCGGCGGACGCCTTCCCGAACGCTTGCCCCGCGCCCGGGCCAAAGAGGGCCACCATCATCTGCTGGAGCGACCCGAGGAAAGCCTGGTTGTGCTTGGTGAGCATGTCGTCTACCGACTCTTGGAACATCCGTGCGCATTCCTCCTTCTCTTGTTGGGTTGAGGCATCGCTCTCTCCCGACAGCAGAGACTCGGGCGGTGTCATTCTTTAGATACGGTACACCACTTCGATTCTTCTTAAACGACATGAGACACTTTTGCTGAAACTGATTCACGGCGTCTAGGAGCTGCTGATGCTGCTCTGGAGAAAGCTCTTCGATGTTGACATCCAGGAGGTCTGAGACTTCAGGCATCTTGAACCAATTCGGCTGTGGTCCCACCAGGCGTGCCAAAAAGTGTGTTGACGTAAAATGTGTTCTTAACGCCAATCACACAGCAAGCCGAAAAAGCTAGCTTCACACGCGCAGAGAGAGAGTGACGTGCCAGTCAATTTTTCCTGAAAATTAACAAAAGATGAAGCAGTTAGATACCAAAGCTTGGAACGTGTCGGGTGGTACCAGACAGTTCCATATTTACGGCTAAGAAGCCAAGCAAGATGACATGTAGCTATGTAGAGCTATCTGTCAAAGAACCACAACCATCCGGGCCATTACAGAGGAAAAGGAATACTGCCGAATGGATGACGTAAGCGTGACGACGATCGGTCTTTGTATAGATAAAGATGCAAGCATGAAGTTATGACCGATCCCCATGAGATTTGTCATTAAATAAGATGAAGTAAAGCACGAACATGAACATGTATTAAATGAGCATGCATAGATCTAAAGCACTAGTCTACCGCATGTCTAGGTACTTTAAAACCCGTCGGTACGATAACAAACAAATCTATCCACCGCATGATACGACTTGCATGAAAAACGTACCACTTTCCACAAATAGATCTATCCACCGCATGATACAATCTAAATATGGAAAGCTAAAAGCATACATCACTTAAAGCATAAACAATGCACGTGATCTACTCGTGAAAACATAACCGAATACGGCTGAACAGCCGATCCAGGGTCCATGGAGAAGGAACAAACATTACCACGTGAATAAATCTATCAGACTGAATTGGAAATCTAATCCACCGGATGATTAGCTCCAAGGCAACCCAAAAACCTGCATCTACCGCATGATACCCGGTTCTTTCAAGATTTATACGCACAAAGCAAGCTTGAACCCGCAACACGTAACAACCTAGATCGATTCGGTTTCGGCTATCGGAGAGCACAAGATCCACGCGTCAAAACACGAAACCTGCTCGTACAAGGATCTTAAAAGAAATATAGCCGATCCAAACCCATCTAGATTGGGCAAGGGTGTGTTACATGAACTAAAACATAAAGTAAAACTCATGATAACACGGGATAACTTAATGAATCTATTGGATCTTGCCAAAATCCAATAGAGCCGATAACTAGCTTCGAGCTAGATCTTAGCCTACCGCATGGCTCATGATCTAACAAGAAACTCTCTTGAACCAAGCTTGAATCTACCGCATGACACGAAGCATGGTAACAAGACTACTTGCATCAGATCTAAATCCACCGCATGATACTAGACATGATACAAGGTTGCCGGTACTCACGGAGGTCGACGGATCGATTGGCCCTCTCGAAGAACTCGACGACACGACAAGGACTCTAGGGTTTGGCGTAAGGCCGGTGTGTATTGAGGAATGATCGTCTTTGTTACATACATCCAGGGATCGTATTTATACCCTGTCGATTACAATTGCGAATGGATTCATTGCCTAACTAAACTCGATCGTCCGTCCATCCATTCGTCTCTCCCCGATTTGAGCCACGTCATCGTCCAATCCCGCAAAATCGGCTCCACTCGTTCCTCCGCCGAATCGGAGCAAATAGCCGACCGCGGATCCTTCGCCGAAAATCTCTCGAAAATATCTTTCCTTCCACCGGACGGACTCTTTTTCGAATCGGACCCACATGTCATACTCCTTACCAAATTTTGGTGTTAACGAGCGACGTCGCGGCGCCGCCGCACCACCGCCATCCGGAGCCGCCATCTCCACCGCCCCGCCCTCCGGCCTCCATCCCCAACCGGACGAAGAGCCCCCTCCGCGCACGTTCCAAATCCGGCCAAGGCCCGCCCGGATTCGGACGATGCACCTCCCGCCGCCGTGGAGGACGGCCGCGCCGGCGAGCCCCGCCGCTAGGACCGAGCGGCCCGCGCCCGCCCCTAGCCCTCGGCGAGGAGAGGAGGCCCGGCACGCCGCCGCCTTCCCCGCATGCCCGCCGAGCCGACGGCGACATGCTCCGCGCGCGCGCGGCGTCGGAGAGCAAGGGGCAGCGACGACGGCCTAGGGTTGCGAGAGGCCGCTCGTCGCCCGCGCAAGGGGACGAGCGAGCCGCGTCGGTTCGTTTCCTATCACGATACCTGAAGAGATTCCACTGGTGCTCAAATGATTGCACAAGGTTTAGATTGAAAATTCACATTTTACATTTTAGATCTGGATGATTATTTGAGGCTTTCATGATTTTAAATGAAAAAAGTTTAAACTACAAATTTATAAATCTGGACGAAATCTATAATTTTCATACAACATTTATCTCCATCCGAACTCAAACAAAAAAAATTATGATTTTTTGGAAACCGATTTGTCCCTACCGCCGTCCCAAACGGCGGCAGGGACTGCCACATTACCCGGGCGCTACCGGTAGCTCCCTACGGCCAATTGAAATGCGGTGGTAGTAGTTAAGCAAAATATTAGGAGAGTTGTATATTTTCAAATACGTAAAAACATAAATACAAAAATAAAAATTTCGGCCCTACCCTACAAGAGCCCATATAGAATGCCATGAATTTGAACCTCTGGGTATACAAGGCCCATTACCCAGGCCTAGCCCATCCAGTCCTACTCTCGCACTCCGTCACACGCCGCCGTCAGTCACCTCATAGCGGAACGGCGGCGCAACGCAGAGCGGCGGGCGGCGGCACAAGCTCCCCCGAAACCGCCGTCCGCCCGCGACAGAATCGAGGCGGTTGGATCCAGACGCGGAGGCGCCATCCTCGGAAACACCATCTCTCTCCTCCCCACCAAGGATGGGGCCGGCACCTGGGCCCTCGCCTCGTGGTGGCGTCTCTGCTGGTGCTCCGCGCCACCCGACCTCGACTAAAGCGACTTCCCCTCCAACACGGCCCGGGGGGGGGGGGGTTAACTGCTCAACTGGAGATATTAGGCTGTTCTGTTGGTCGGTCCAATTTCTCCAGACTTGTGTTTGCCAGCACAGAGTTTCAGGTAGCTGCGCCATTTTGCCTCTCATCCAGGCTGTTACGTTCAATTTCATTTACAGAGAATTTTGGTACCATCTGCATTTGAAAACAGCTTAATAATTTGTCCACTGCTTGTTAAAGGAATTGAATGCTGTTAGCTTGATGACAGGTACTGCACGGTGTCAAGATTTTGGCTGTCAATTTGTATGTTACTGAGCTGGATTTGGTTATTGGCTTGATGAAATGCTTTCGTGTTTGGAGAAGTTGTCCATACAGGTCACAGTTCTTCAATATAGTTTGTGAAGGATCATTTTCTTCAGTTGACTTATTATTATGTGAATCTTCATACCACACTGACTGATTTTTCTTTTCATGTATTTGTTTGTTTCTAGTCATGGGGATCAGTTGGGCAGAATTTGTGGCATAGGAAAGACAAGCATTTTGTCCAAAACTATGACATCCGTATCAAGACTGCACTGTTGGAAATGTATCTGGGCATCAGAGCGCAAAATCAACTTTGCTTCATACACAGAATGCAACAGAGTTAGAGGTAATGAGAACTGAGATTAAAAGAAGTGATTACAATGAGAGTTTTTTTTAAAACATCATAGGATGCTTCAGATGAGAAAAGGGATTTAAGAGGTGCTTGGTTAGACTTTGTGATAAGTAGATTGTGCCATAATCGTCAATACATAAATCATGTTCGTGACTTAGCTTTAACTAATCCCTTTGAATGTTGATGCTGAAAGCCTGAAACTAACTTCAGTGTGTGCCCTTCTGTTCATACCTTTTTTACTTTGTCAATACTATTAGTTCTCATATTTCTTGTGTTTGGATTATTTATTACCCCAGAACCATTGGATGTTTAATCAAATAATGCTATCTTTAGAGTTATGATTTTTGTGATAGTGCTAGAAACAATGAAGCACGGAGAGCCATGCTGAAAAAGTCTCTTCACAACGTGCTTATGTGATTCTCCATTGGAACATGAACTATTTCATGCACATAGTCTTTGTTCACCTGCTATGATGATCTATTAACTCTGTATGCCAAAAAAAGTAGCTACTGTAAACTTTATTTTTTGTGGCAGCATCCTGGATTTTTTTATTGTGAATACTTTTGCTCATTCATCCCCTCCTGTAGACCTATTTAAATTTCTTAAGTTTCAGCTCAGACGGATCCCTTAAATTATTATGGGCATTTTAGTTACATTTTGAGTCCCTTGCAACTTTGAGAAATTGTCTTTTGAGTGCTTAATATATTTTTCAGTGTGTATAAACATATCAAAATCTTGTTCGTATAGTTATTGACCCAGTGACTTAAGATAAAATTTGAGGCATTGCTCTGACTTTGTTGATATATATTTCGCTGCATGTACTTCCAAATATGTGTTGAAAGAAATATGTTTTTCTGTTTGCCAAGGTATAAATTCCATCTTCGGTTACTTATAGAAATTTTTAGCCCTTTCATTTGGCTTCAATTGCCGGATATAGCTTGCACCTTGGTAAGCATGATGGTAGCTTGGAAAAGATTCCTTTGCTAGATGTTTGCCAAGGAATGCTAACAATCTCAACCATTTTCAAACTTCAGTCTTTAGTTAATTTTAATAGACCCCAAAGTCCTATGTTTATTTATGTAGACAATGAACAAACATGCATGTGCTGTGGCTTAAGCAAGTGCCAGCCTTTGGTGTTAGAATTATTTTCTCTATAGTTTTGGCTTACCCTGGAAGGGTAGCTATATGGTGTAGCATACATGGGCCTCATGGACCAAGCCTCATGGGCCTAATACATATATACTCCAACATTTGGGCTACAAATCCTCTACCAAATAAGTACCAAATTTATTGGATTGAAGCCGTGCGTATTTACCAAATTTATTGGATTTAAGCTGTGCATATTTACCAAGTAAGTACCAAGATATATGGAGCATACATTTCAAAAAATATATATATGGAGCATAGGTCATTAAATTACCAACGGTAAGTTTGACCAACTTTGTATATTAGATTCCAGTGGGATGTATATTAGACAGGTAAGAGTCAGAGTACCCGGACAGATGACGTTCATGAAACGCTTCTGCGAA
This sequence comes from Cenchrus americanus, assembly GCA_947561735.1. Lineage (NCBI taxonomy): Eukaryota > Viridiplantae > Streptophyta > Magnoliopsida > Poales > Poaceae > Cenchrus > Cenchrus americanus. Next base: position 201,646,058 of record OX387245.1, read on the forward strand.
TTAAATAAAATTAAATAAGTATATTTGAGATACGTCTTTGTGGATACATAGGCATTAATTGTGTACCTCGACTCCACTCCTATATAAGGTGCCTCCACACTGTATCGGACACAACTTTCAGTCTGGTCTCTTGTATCTGCAATGGACAACCTCAATGGCCATTCTGAACATGCCAATCAACCTCAGGGGCAACAAGCAAATGGTCTTCATTTGGATGGCACAAATCCTGCGACATTTCACATCTCCTTTGAGCAGCACAGGCTTCAGTTGGATCAGGTCCTCCAACTCTACGTAAGTGACTTCTTGTGCGCTGGTTAGGCTCCGAGTTTTTGACAGATATTGTCTAACTTGTGCTCTTTCATTTCTTTCTTCCAAAAAAAAACAGAACAGGCAGGTTCGTGTGTCGCAGCAGCAGGAAATCACTGTACAGAAGACAACTCTGCTGAACCTTCTGTTAAGTAATGCGCTGATTCAGAAGGACGGAGAGATAGCCCGCTTGCACATGGAGTTGCAGAGGAAGCAAGAGAATCTGGAAAATGCACGTCAGCTTGCCGTGATTGCTCTTGAAACAAATGACTCACTTCTCCGTAGGCTTCCTCCGGTACAGCAGGAAACAAACTCGCATGTTTCATCCAATGAGGTGGATGCCCCAGGTTCTGAAGATGAAGCGACAAGCGTGTTGAGGACGGTGTGCCCTTTGTGCAATGCTGTGAAGGGTGATGCGGTCGAGACCCGATTCGGTTAAGTAACTAAGGAAATAGCAGCGATCGGAACCTGTTGTTTCTGATGCGCCTAATAAGAGCATGTGTGTTTCGGTTTCTCCGTGTAAGGTGTTTGTAGCCTTGTTATGTCATCGTTTATTGGAAGCTATTCTCCTGTACTTCGTCGTACCAATGGCATGTTTCTGTGTTCTCAACATGTTTTCGGCATTTGCAATGTTGTGCCCATCAGTTTTAATTTTGAAGTTTCTGTTCTTGGTCATGTTTCTGTGTTCTCAATATGTTTCGGCGTTCGACATATTGTGCCATTCAGTTCTAATTTTGAAGATCCTGTTCTTGGTCAGATGGAATTAGATGCCGCTGAACCATGGGCTAACAGAAATCATGGAGCACCGGATCACAAACAGATTGCAGGATGCTGCGGAACACCTGGTTCGGTCTGGCCTGCGGTCAGCCTCAGTTGCTGTTGTTTCTCTTGGCAACGGCTGCGCGTGAGAAGCTGACAAATTTAATGATTTCACTAAGGCTATGCTGACATCACTATGGCTATGATGACCTCACTATGGCTATGCTGATCTCCTGAGCGGACTTTATGTGGACGGTGTTGGTGAGATTGGCTCCCAACCGATGTCTTTCTGGAATGCACATCGTCATGTTTTCCTGCAGACCAAAATTAGTTGCAAAAATCAAAAGCATTAACTTATTTTGGTTTCGTGTCCAGAGGTGTTTCCACGCTGAACAACATGACGTAGCAAGATTGGGTAAAGATCCGAATGAATAGTTCTAGGATGGCTGCAGGGTGGTGCATCCTGGACTGCGGGGAGGACACCAGGTTCCGGGTCAGCGCACCAAGCACCGAAAGTGGTGTGTGGGATGGCAGCTTCCTCGCACGACATATCCCTAGACAGCTCCAACGGTAACAACAACCAGCCAGACCATGAGACGAACACGCGGATTGGTATGGAACTGCCTCATTTGGCGAGCCTAGAGCTCAACAGTTGGCAGCGGCACCTTTATCCTGGAATAGGCGTAGGCGCGTAGCTGTGCAGGTCCGCTGTTGGTTTGGCTTATCGACACCGACAGCAGCATTTTTTTCTTAGAACAAACCAAGCCTACCAACAATGGTAGCAGAAGATTTTCTCTCAAAACGAACCAGCACCAACCACCAGCCACCAGCCAAACGAACAGGCTGAGTTTACGAGTGAATGAATAGTCTTGGATGCCTGCAGTGCAGGCTGGACTGCAGAGAGGATCCGATGATACCCCCGGAAGTGATTTACAGGATGGCACCATCACTGCATGGTAATATGGCATATTCCTCGAACCAGGGATGGAGTAGGGAAAAATTTCAGAAGAGGCTAAACTATAAAGCCATATCGACATAACACCACTATCACCTCTTAAAGTAGACAAATATAACAGTTTAAAGTAGTCTTATATGTATTGAAACATCGATGAATAATGAAAATCAGAAAATACATCATGAAAAATAAAGGTTGCAATTTATCCACACCTAAAGGTAAAAGGCCAAATAACAAAACTAAAGGAAGACATGCGACAGTGACATCCATTATTCATCCGAGGAAGCAACTTGCACCTCCAGTTATAATTGAATGACTAAACTCTACCCTAGGTTTCTTTGGTTGACTTGTGCCCTCATTAGCATGTGTTGATGGTTGAAACGCGTAACGAAATTCGATCCGCAAGCATACGGACCACTTGTAGCCTTTTTCACCACGGGGTGATTCCCTAGGTTCTTGTCAATCCGCGGAGGAAGGAGATTACTAGCGTTTGATCTAGCACTAATCTAGTTAACTAAGCAAACCTTAAGCTAGAGATTAATCTATGAATTAAAGACTAGCTAATCAAAAGCAATCTGATCTACGTTAAAGAGATATGAGGTGCACAATTATGAAAAAATGTATGCCCATGGAGTCTAGGATACTTGAAGATGCAATCACCCAAACATGATAAAACCGATCTAATCTATCTAAGGGTGTGACCACGGTTTTGCCCTTTCCCCTCCCTTGTACTATCACTACGCGAAGGTAATCATGGCTAGACCAATTGATCCATCGATAATCACGCTATGTTGACGTGATCTACGGGTGATAGATTATGATCCGAACAAGAGTTTGTGATTAGAAATCAAGATCCATTACAACTCCATGGACAAACAATGAATCTACTCCATCAAGATGCTAAGCATGGTACCGTTGAACGTGGTAGATGCCTCCGATGAAGATCGATCATTGTCGTCCTCCTCCTTGTGGTGATCTCTTTGGAGCTTTGGACTTAGTGAATTATCGGTTCTCCAACGGCTCTCATCCACCGCATGACGGCTCCCCGGCGGCTCTCATCCACCGCATGACGGCTCCCCCAGCGGCTCTCCTCTTGTGGTCGACCTTAGAGGTATTTATTGGCAACTCTAGTTTATGGCAACATCGGTAGGCATTTAGGGTTCTGAAACTTACATTGAAGAAAGGGGGCCTGAACCGGTGCAAAAAGGAGGTGGGCTGCCGGCGACCGTCCTGGGCCCACCTCGGCCCGGTTCGGACCGACCTTCCTCCACGCGGTTCCTCTTGTCATTCTTGCTTTTTACCCCTTCATAGGTGGCTTTTTGGCGCCATTATCCCTGCGTGTCTTTACGTTTGAACTTCTTATCTTTCATCTCGGTTCTCGGGAATACTTCATTGAAGCACTTTGTTCCTTGCAACCTTTGGAGGCAAGTTCGCACACAGTCGGAGCTCCTTGATTGTATTGCAAAACATCCTCTAAACTAAGTGCATCTTCTTTCATTAAGTGCATGAATTCCTGCAAAATCATTATACTCCAAAATGCACATGCAACGGTGAACTTGTTACATCATTAGTATACCTAGCGGTGGGTTAGTTTCATAGTGAAGCTCAAACCAAAGTGTAACGAGTATCTTTGGAGCACCAAAATTCAACCGTCAATAGCTCCCCCATGCTTAAAACTTGCTCGTCCTCGAGTAAATAGTCCTTGCTTAAAGGGGAAATCGGCGTTGCCTTCCTATATTGTCCCTGCAGTTAGTCATTCATGACGAGACAAATTGCTCTTTCTTAAGAATTTAGTTTTAAAGTTCAAGTTGTGACCAGCTTCATTTTTATTATGGAAGATAGACAAACAATTAATAAAATGCTCTCAAATTTAGTGAACTTCAAACCGTTACCTTGTTCCATATATCCAAGAATGTTCAAAAATATGCATATCCAACATAAGTGAAATTCTCTTGCAAAAGCACATGGAAACACTCATCTCATCAAGTCAGTCAAGCCTATACTAGATTATTTTCAACCCATTCTACTTATATGTGATAGTGGAAGGCTTATATAGAACTTGGTAGGTCAAAACAATCCTAGCAAAACATACATCTAAAATATTGTCAAATTAAGTGAGAGATCTACTAGAACTACCGAGACTCGTCAAAAAGGCTATGGAAAATAAATGTTGAAAACAGAGAGGAATGAAGCACACACATTTAGATAGGTGGACATGTGCAAGTGGCAAATGGATGATCCTGAGGCACAAGTGAAGTCCTCGTTATCGGATTGCACATGGTTGGAAGATTTGAGTATGGATTTGTCTTCGAGGCACTTGAGAACTTATGAAGCAAAAAGAACCGAGAAGGATATTTATTTATTTCTCTCTCTCTCTTCTTCTTCTTCTTCTTCTTCTTCTTCTTCTTCTTCTTCTTCTTCTTCTTCTTCTTCTTCTTCTTCTTCTTCTTCTTCTTCTCTTTTTTCTTCTTCTTTCCCTTTTTTTTCTTTTTTTCTCATCATACTTTATTTTTTCTTTCGCTCCTCAGAACTTTTGCAACATAATACTTACTCAGTATTTGTCAGAGATGATGTGATGACTCCTCCCATGCTTTAACGATGCTCGTCCTCGAGCATAAAAGAGAGGAAAAAAGACTACTAAAGTAAGCATAAATTCCATAATCTTGCAGAATTCTCCATCGAGAATTTTACTCCATACACAAATTGGGTTATGGACAAGGAGATGATCACAAAAAGATGTTTTTTTGGTTTAGGGTGGATGCCCAGCGAGGTTTGTGAAGTTTTCGATGTGAAAACCTACAATGCATGGACAAAAATGCTAGTATGAAAAGGTTACGCAAAGGAATGACCAGCTTCTTAGTCTGGAACCATAGAAATCAATCCTAATCCAACTCATTAAAACATATGTTTTCAATCTAAAGGTTTCATCATGATAAAACATATATGTAAATGGCTTTGGTAGGTAGAACTTTGCAAGACCATCACAATTATATAGATAGCATAAAAGTTAAGTTTTTAATAAAAACATCACAAGTTATCCGGCCATACGTAAACTTAAATCAAAGAGCAAAGATATGTATGCGGGTCTCTAGTATAGTCATTTCACCTCCACAAACAAAAGAGTCAGTATTTAAATTAATTTTAGATCATGTTATAGAGGGCAATTAGCCAAGGCATGTATAAATTTGTGTAGGAAAAACAAAGAGGCAACTTTCATCATTTTTCTATAAGCATAGGCAATATAAAACATCGAGGTGGACACATGGTCATTCATATTTTATTGAAAAGAAATCTAGGTTGTCCTCCTAGTAGCCATATTATTATTGGAAGGGAAAAACAAAAGTTGCACCTAGTTGAGGTTGGAGGCATACTTACAAGAATTTATGTTCGAAAAAGAGAAGATCCATGGAGGTGTTACCGTCTTTTGTGGTTCTTTGTGATCTTCTTCCGACACCTCCATGTATTTAATGTGGCTTGCTATGTTTTGATTTTCCAATGCTCCTAAACTTTTAAATTCTCATTCACATCATATTGTTGTTGTCTCTTCTTCATGGATTTTCCCCTCTGTCCAGATCAAAATTGTTCGTACCCAAAATGGGTAGGTCTGGTCAGACCGGTCAAACCTGTGGGTTCCCACCGGTCAGACCGATGTGGTCAAAGTCCACAAAATACAATTTGGACCTCACCATTATATAGGTCTCGTCGAGTAGATCAAGATTCATGTGTGGAACGTCCAAATCAGAGTCCGGATGAGGGAGATATGACTTATATCGGATTTGGACGTTGAGTGCATCGGTCTGGCTGGTGCCCCCCAAATTCGAAGTCCAATCAATGTGTCCTGATAGATTAGGCTTGTAAAAATATTTCCTTGTGGGGCAAGACCTCCCCACCCTATAAATATAAAGGGTCACGTGGATTGAGGTTCATCATCCAATTGATCATATACATTTACCTTTTATTGTGTCGTATTTACTTTTATCTCTAAACTCTAGCTCTTCCAATCTCATCTGCTATTCTTCCTTCATCTACGTGATGTGTGAAGGTGTTCTAGGTGGCCTTGCTGACCATAGAGCAACCCTATGTGCGTCTCCCCGACGGGATCCTGCTTAGGCGACGTTCGGAGGTCTTTCTTCGGTTTACCCCGGCAAAGGTCTGACCAGTGCGCAAAGGTCTAAACGGTGCTACGTATTGTTGGCTGCAGACCTGTGCCAATAAGAACATTATCACAATATAGATATATTGAAAAGTTTATGAAATTACCTTTCCAACGTGTTGTCATTTACCGAAAATGGAGTTCAAATAAGGGAGTTATGTCCGTTTTATTTCGGCACTGCGTGCTGTCCAGAACTGATTTCAGTGTGTGTTGCACTCGGTGACTCAGCCATAACCGCTTGTAGGAATCTCCGATTTCCTTCATCCTTAATTTGTTAGAATCATAACTTCATGGGGCTTCTAAACATCCAAAAGTACTCAGTGTTTTCCCTTTGAGACCATGCATAATTTTGATGAGATCGGTGGCTTCTTGTGCATTGATCTGGAGACATTGATGATCTTGGTCCATTTAAAATTTTTTTAGAACATCGTGTCACACTTCTATGTTGAAGGTTCAAGGCCTCCCCCATGCTTATAAATTTTGCTAGGCATGGAAGAAGAAGACAAATCATTTTTTCTTAGCCATCCTTCAATTTCCTTGCCATGAGGGTTTTAATCTTGCCTGCAAAACAATTAAGTGCACATTCTACCCCCAAGGTGATGGTTGGGAGTAGATAAAATTTCCAAAAATCCAACAACATTTCCTAAGACTCTTAAATTGTTGCATAACTAATCCAATGTAAGTAAAACAAAAACCTAAAGAGTGTATGTGGGTGCAAAGTGTGTATGCACATGAGGAGAAAGCATATAAACATAGACATGTTTACACCTAGTTCTAAACACCATGTTTATGACTAGGTTGCCACATTTCTCCATATCCATAAAGATTTATTTATCTAAGGTTAAAACACCATGTCTATCCCTAGATCAATAATCCTTTATAGCACAAGAAAAATTAAGCGCATTGTAAAGCTTATAAACTAACCAATGCAACATGAAAACATATGAAAAGCTAGCAAGGTTTATTGAACTTAACGATGATGGTCTACAATCATGTTTAAACACCACGTTACGAAAGCATACATCATTGAGCTTTAAAACAACTAAGCCAAATATATGCAAAAACATGTATATGCAAAGAAACAAACATCATGCAAATAAATAAATATGATCATGAACATTATGGGAATGAGGTGGAGAGAATTGAGTTTTATAGGGAACACGGGGTGTAAAAAAGTAAGGAGTATTGATTGGCGTGATTTAGATCATTGAACTCAAAAGGAAATATTCAATGACTCAAAACATCATTTACATATAAATATTATCCATCAAATTGCATTTGAATGTTGTTGACCTCATTACGCGGTGATTCTTTCCTTACTTGATCTTTCCTTGTTTTCACTTTCCTTGCTAACTATTTATGAATGACATGGCTACCATTGACAAAATGATGCATCAATTCTTTCCTTAGTACATCTAATCATGTAGTGGTTCTTTCATTACTTTTCCTTCCCTTGACGTGTCATCAGTCACACCAATCAATTTTCCTTTACTTTATACATCAATATCTCTTTCCTTTTGAGTTCCTGAGTATTTTCTTTTTAGTCATGCCATCAATCACGCGAATCAATTTATCTTGCCTTGAAAAAAGAATGAAGAAAAGGAAACAACAGCTGTGATTGTCTCCAACGTTTGAAAAAAGAATGAAGAAAGGAAACAACAGTCGTGATTGACGGGGCGTGTCTTCCTAACTTGATCTTTCCTTGTTTTACCTTTTCTTGCTAATAATTTATGAATGGCGCGGCAACCATCGGCAAAAAGATGCAACAATTCTTTCCTTAATTCATCTAATCATGCAGTGATTCTTTCCTTGTTTTTGATGAGTCATCAATCACACCAATCAATTTCCTTTATTACTTTGTACAACAATATCTCTTTCCTTTTGAGCTCCTTAGTATTTCTTTTTGAGTCGTGCCATTAATCACGCCAATAAATTTCTCTTTCCTTGAAAAAGAATGAATAAAGGAAACAACAGGCACATGATGACAGCCCGCCACAACGCTTGATAAGTAAGGAATCAATATGCTGGTGAATACATGGAAAACTAAATGAAGCCTTTAATTAAAAGGAAGGGAAAATTTGTGCCTGCTAATGGCCCGCATGATTACATGCCCACAATTCAAACGCGATTACATGGATGCCATTGACATGTGGGATGCGGCCCAGTGGGTAGGGTGGGTTCGATGGGTAGAAGTTTCGGTGAACAAAGTTTGGGGCTGGAGGGCGCCCAGAGCCAGTTTGCACTGCCAAACGACGACCAAATCACCCCCCTCTTGGTTCGTCGTCCTGGACCTGAAAAGTGGGACCTCTATGAGCAGGGAAGTGGGTCTAATCTTGGTAAGAATTGAACTCAATTCTTTCGTTTCTGTATAGTAGAGATAATACGGTTAGAAAACAATTAATTACTATACTACTAATTTTGAAATTAATCACGGTGGGAGGAAAGGTTCCTTCCAAGCACAGAACAAACCTTAGTTTGTTCATTGATTTCAGTACCGCTGCACCGTGCGAAGGGCATGTAGTCTAGTGAGCCCCACTAGCACCTCAGGTCATGGTTCGACTCAGCGATTTTTCAGGATTTAACAGCGCTTGTGCTTTCAGTGGTAGGCAACATTCGTGACGACATCGAGACACCTCTAGTGACTTCGTCAATCATGCTCCTAGGGGCACACGTGTGTGCACGTCTCCGATGTACTATGTATTTCGGAAAAAAAAACTTCGACAGGCTCTAGCCGCTCTGCCATCCCACGTGCGCGGTCTGACGGACCAACAATCAGCTTCTTTTTTTCCTTTTCCAAAATATTGTGTGGGCCCCACAAATGGTTAAGATCAACTCCAACAGTTTGGCAAAAATAGAAACTTGGCAAAACTCACCTCCCCGCGCGAATATATGCGCGCGCGAATCGTGGTTGCCATCGACGTTTCCCTGTAGGTGGGAGGGTGAAAAAAATAATGAATAGAGAAGGATTCCCGATGTAAGTTTTCAAGAGGTGGAAGGGCACAAACATAATTTTGTTTCTCTCAGGATCCCTGATGTAAATTAGATCTAGATTTGGTAAGTGAATTATGCCAAACTGTTGGAGATGAACTCTTTTTTCACTTTGCATATCTTTTTAGAAGTTGACAAAACACAAGATTTGCCAAGTAAAATTTGACAAACTCATAGTTGCTCGCGACTGGGCAGTCAGTGGTCCATGGGTTGGTCCCATTGTTTTTTCTTTTTCATTTTTATACCAAATAAATATTATACATATATATAATCTATCGTATAAATTGTTTTCGTAAGGAATCGGATGCCCGTTAGCCTAAGAGGGGGAGGGGGTGAATTAGGCAACTTAAAAACTTAACCTATGGCCTCACTAATTTTGCGCAAGGGTAAACTAGAACATACTATCTATATGTGCAACTACAGTTGTTCTAGTGTGAAACTCCCATCCCAAAAGAAGGTTTGCAACCTATAGCCAATCCTAGCATGATACTACTCTAGGAATGTAGAGGCAAGCAAAGATTGCAAGAGAGTAAATGCGGAAACGTAAAGGGGATGAGAGGAAGCAAACTCTTGACACGCGATTTATCCCGTGGTATCGGTAGGCACTAAGCCACCCCTAGTCCACGTTGTTGAAGCACTCACACAAGAGTATTGCTTCCCGGTCACCAAGTCTCTCCCAAGAGCACCAACTTGACTTGCCACAAAGGCTAGCCACTTAGGCACTTGTCAAGCTCCCTTGGTCACCTTGATGCCGCCTCCACTAAGGAGCTTCTCCACCAAGGAAGGGGGTCTCCACGTCCCCGCACAAAGTGTCCTCGCCGCTCCACACCAAGCCGGGAGGGTCGATGACAATTGCCGGTGAGCCACTTAGGCCCCAAGGCTTCCGGCGAACCTTGTACAACCGGATTCACTCAAGAATCACCTCACAAGGTTGGCACAACCTTGCACTCACTCGCCTCTAAGCTAAGCCTAGCACTAAGCACATACACAAAGCATATGCAAGTCTAAGGATGAGCAATTAAGCACTTGGATGGATTGGATATGATCTTGAATGTGTCTTGAACTCCTCCGCACTTCCACACTATCCAAGCAACCTCAAATGAGTGAGTGGAGGGGGTATAAATAGCCCAAGGCATCAAACTAGCCGTTGGCTAACGTCCACCGAAAAGGTACCGTCGGGATGATCCGACGCTATGCTTTTCCGGGCGTCGGTTCATCCGGTGCCCCTCCCACGTCACGTAGCCGTTGAGGTTCTCTCGACACAACTACTCCGACGCTATGCTCCGACGCTACGACGGATCATCCGGTCTTTCGAAGGCCTCGCGTCCAAGTCGGTACTGTTAGCTTTCAACAGACCGTCGGATAGACCGACGCTATGCCTTGACCAAGGCGTCGGATCATCCGGTGCTGAAGGCTTTGTCTTGGCGCGTCTCTGTATGTTTTCAAACTGAGCGTCGGATAGACCGACGGGGTCCCCACTCAGACCGTCGGATCATCCGGTGCTCTCGTCTTCCTTGCTCTTCCTCTGCAACTCGTCCGACGCATGTAGAAATTGGACCGTCGGTTCATCCGACGGTACCTAGGATTTCACCCCGTGTACCAACTCGTCCGACGATTGCACCGACGCTTGTAAATGAGGGACCGTCGGTTTATCCGACGGTGTCTTGTCTTTTCCTTTTCTTGCTCGGTTTTGACCCTAGAAAAATAGACTATCTTCTCAATTTGGCATATGGTTTTCTTGCATCCTTGGGACCTAGAAGTGTCTACAAAGACATGCTAAAGCAATAGGGTTAGTCCCAATGATCATGTTGTCATGAATCACCAAAATCAAACTCCGAACAAATGGCATATGAGGCCATGTTCGCTACAATCTCCCCCTTTTTGGTGATTTATGACAACACAACCAAAGCAAGCATAAATTTGCTAGAATTGACAGAGTTAGAACCACTTACACTTGCTTGGATGCTTACCATCATCCAAAACTCCCCCTAGATCAAACTTCCCCCTTTTTGATCTTGTGTTCACATTCTCCCCCTTTGGTCTCATATCCTTGAAATCACCCGTAAGCATCCTTGAGCCCACTTGTAAGCTTAAGCCACAAGCTTGCTTTGGTCCCACATTCTCCCCCTTTGGAATAAAATCTCCAAAAAGTCCAAAGCAAACGGGTCCAAGGAAACTAGCAAGATCTAGCAACCATAGCTCAAAGGAGAGATGTTAAATGCAAGGGAGAAAGCCGCATGAACCATGATCCATATGTATGATATCGATGAAGATACCACAAGTGAGAATAACTAAGGTGGATCACATGCTCATGAGACTGGCATGATACAAACTAAGCCCCCCCCTAAGTGTGTGCATAAAAAGAATACCACTTGCAAGACAAGGGTAGTGAGAAACAAGTGCACAACTACAAACTTGTAAAACAAGGAAGCTTAGAGCATATCATGCAAAGAGGTAGCTTAAAGGACAAGAGATAAAACAAATGGGTTCTTGTTACATTACCACTCGTAGATATCACTTGTAGTCTTTTGATTATTGCATACCTCCGGGGGATGATCCTCTCTACCTTGTTGGCACCACATTGAGATGAGCCACTTGGAAATGATATCACTAGGTGACACCACTTGAAAGAAGCTTGAAGAAGGCACTTGGGGTACCACAAGGATTAGGAATGTATGAGTACATTGCCTTTGAACTTATATAGATACATAAGCTCGCAAGGACACGACTCAATAGCATGAAGCTCATATTGCTATATTCACTCTTTTAGAGATGTTAGATCACATTAAGAGTGAAATAGCATTCTCTTAGAATGAAACACCGCACCGGAACGCGTCGCTAAGGGACTACATAAGAAAAGCTTGAAACAATGTTAGTCCCATAACCAAACCATAGGACGAGCTCCCCCTAAATGTGTGCATTTAGTGTTTGAATCACCAACCAAATGTATGCACATTGTTTATGAAAACAAAAGGGAAGCTAACCCTATAGCTTGCTCATGATGCAAAGAGATATATATGAAAACATGCACCATGAAAGAACAAGTGTAGCTTTCCTACACACTAATCAAACCATGTAGATTGCTCATGGGTTAGCACATGACACAAGCAACCTACCATATGAAAACATTGCAACAAATGCAACCTAAACAAGGCAATGGAGCTACAATGATACAAGAGATGGGTTCTAGTTTCCATTACCTCAATCGGGGAACTTGGGCAACACATTTCCAATTTGCAAGCTTGACTTATAGGTTTGAATCTTCTCATCTTGATTGTGCCAAGCCTCCCAAGTCCCCGCTCTCAAGGCCTTCAAGTGGCCTTTGGAACCCAAACCATTTGAGGCCCCTTCATGTTGATGATGACTTCCTTAGGCACCCAAATGGGTTGGTTCCAACCCCGCTCTTCCTTCATCTTCCCAACCTTGTGTGCAACCACCTTGCCATTTGCCTTCTTCTTGATGACGTAGGTGTTGCACTTGGTCTTGTTCTTGCGGTTGGGCTTGGTGTAGATGAGGGAGCTCTTGATGGTTGGCTTCAATTTCTTCTTTGCGCCCTTGTCCATCTTCTTGACAAATTGAGGGCATTTGTAGAACTTGTGCCCTTCTCCATGACACTTGTAGCAAGTCACGGTTGCACCCTTCTCAAGCTTCTTCACCATGGGATCACGGTTATCTTGAGAAGGTTGGACTTGGCTCTTCATGTCTTGAGAGATGTCCACTTGTTCTTCATCGTTCTTGCCCTTGCCCATCAAGTTTGCCAACCTCTCTCGGAGCCATTTCACTTCTTGCTTAAGCTCATCGTTTTCCTTGCCTATGAGATAATCACATGTTTCTACAACAACATTCTCATGGCAAGATGGTGAACAAGATTCATCAATTAAATCAATGCAAGAAGTTGAAGCATCTACCTTGGAGATAGGGATTGCACAAGGGTTAGATGTTTCATTAAGCTCAAAGGAATTACTTGTTTTAGTCTCATTGCACTCAAGCTTAGATTTTAGCTCCTCACACTCCTTGCTAAGCAATTTGAATTTGCACAACAAATGTTCATAATTTGTAGCAAGGGTGTCACTAAGATCATTGAGAGCATTGAGTTCTTTAATTTCATTAGCTTGTTGTTCAAGCATTCCTTTTTGCTCATGGATTAGCTCAACAAGATCATTGAGAGAGGTGGTGTCGGATTCGTCATCACTTACATTGCTTTCCATACCTTTGGCCATGAGGCACATGTGTGATGATGAAGGACCTTGCATGAAGCGGGTGGTGAAGTTCTTTCTTGATTCATCGCTTGAGCTAGAAGAACTTGATCCACCACTTGTCCACTCGCGGACGGCGAAGGTTTCTTCTTGCCTTGGTCTTCTCTCTCCTTGACCACCTTCTTTTTGGGCTTGTGCTCAATCTTGGTGAACTTGATGTGTTGATGATGGCGCCCTTCTCTCAAGTGGATGTTGTAGCCGTACATGTTGACTTTCTTCACATACTTGAAGATCTTCTTCACGTACTCGGCCACCATAGATTCAACCTCTTCATCACTTGAGGAATCTTCATTTTCACCATCATCACCATCATCTTCGCTTGAGCTTCCACGAGTAGCCATCCTACTCAACATTTTCTCTTGTCGGCTTGAGAGAGCATGGCTTGTGGTTGGAGAGGATGGTTCTTGGAGCTTTTCTTGGGGCGCTTTCTTTGACTTGGGCATTAGTTGAAGCTCATGTGCCATGATCTTGCTCAAGATATGTGATGTCTTCAAATCTTCGAGCTTCTTCTCGTAGATGATTGCCTTCACCAAGTCATAGTCGGGCTTCCGGAGACTTTGAAGGATCTTGCGGTTGATGTTCAAGTCCGTGATGTCCTTCACACCTAAGGCATTAATCTCATTGACAAGCACATTTAGGCGTGAGTACATAGATTCGGCATTTTCATTAGCAAGTTGCTTAAAGCTATTGAATTCCTCAAGGAGACAACCGTAGCGTTCATTAGCAACTTCTTTTGAACCCTCATTTTGCTCCTTGATGGTCTTCCATAGCTCATGAGCATTTTCACAAGTAAAAACTCTATTGAAAACGCCTACATCTAGTGAGGACAAAATGATACTCTTAGCAATCACATCAAATTGCTTCTCCTTTCTAGTACCATTTTTCATGCCCTCATCGGTGACTCTCCAAACATCAAGATCCTTTGCTTGGAGATAGGCCTCCATGAGAACCTTCCACTGAGGATAGCCCGTGCCATCGAAATGTGGAGCCAAACCTAAGGTATCCACCCCTTTCATTCCTCTATAGAGCAACTCACTAGGCGGTGAGGCCTAACCGTTCCAATGAACCGGTTTTCACAATTTACCAATCGAATTGGCCTTTCCTTGTGAAGGAAGTGAGTCCCGGCTCTGATACCACTTGTAAGGAATCGGATGCCCGTTAGCCTAAGAGGGGGAGGGGGTGAATTAGGCAACTTAAAAACTTAACCTATGGCCTCACTAATTTTGCGCAAGGGTAAACTAGAACATACTATCTATATGTGCAACTACAGTTGTTCTAGTGTGAAACTCCCATCCCAAAAGAAGGTTTGCAACCTATAGCCAATCCTAGCATGATACTACTCTAGGAATGTAGAGGCAAGCAAAGATTGCAAGAGAGTAAATGCGGAAACGTAAAGGGGATGAGAGGAAGCAAACTCTTGACACGCGATTTATCCCGTGGTATCGGTAGGCACTAAGCCACCCCTAGTCCACGTTGTTGAAGCACTCACACAAGAGTATTGCTTCCCGGTCACCAAGTCTCTCCCAAGAGCACCAACTTGACTTGCCACAAAGGCTAGCCACTTAGGCACTTGTCAAGCTCCCTTGGTCACCTTGATGCCGCCTCCACTAAGGAGCTTCTCCACCAAGGAAGGGGGTCTCCACGTCCCCCGCACAAAGTGTCCTCGCCGCTCCACACCAAGCCGGAGGGTCGATGACAATTGCCGGTGAGCCACTTAGGCCCCAAGGCTTCGGCGAACCTTGTACAACCGGATTCACTCAAGAATCACCTCACAAGGTTGGCACAACCTTGCACTCACTCGGCCTCTAAGCTAAGCCTAGCACTAAGCACATACACAAAGCATATGCAAGTCTAAGGATGAGCAATTAAGCACTTGGATGGATTGGATATGATCTTGAATGTGTCTTGAACTCCTCTCGCACTTCCACACTATCCGACAACCTCAAATGAGTGAGTGGAGGGGGTATAAATAGCCCAAGGCATCAAACTAGCCGTTGGCTAACGTCCACTGAAAAAGGTACCGTCGGATGATCCGACGCTATGCTTTTCCAGGGCGTCGGTTCATCCGGTGCCCCTCCCACGTCACGTAGCCGTTGAGGTTCTCTGACACAACTACTCCGACGCTATGCTCCGATGCTACGACGGATCATCCGATGCTGAAGGCCTTGCGTCCAAGTCGGTACTGTTAGCTTTCAACAGACCGTCGGATAGACCGACGCTATGCCTTGACCAAGGCGTCGGATCATCCGGCGCGAAGGCTTTGTCTTGGCGCGTCTCTCGTATGTTTTCAAAGCCGAGCGTCGGATAGACCGACGGGGTCCCCACTCGGACCGTCGGATCATCCGGTGCTACTCGTCTTCCTTGCTCTTCCTCTCGCAACTCGTCCGACGCATGTAGAAAT
The DNA here is from genome assembly GCA_947561735.1 of Cenchrus americanus. Classification (NCBI taxonomy): domain Eukaryota; kingdom Viridiplantae; phylum Streptophyta; class Magnoliopsida; order Poales; family Poaceae; genus Cenchrus; species Cenchrus americanus. Next base: position 201,661,876 of record OX387245.1, read on the forward strand.
TGGACCGTCGGTTCATCCGACGGTACCTAGGGTTTCACCCCGTGTACCAACTCGTCCGACGATTGCACCGACGCTTGTAAATGAGGGACCGTCGGTTTATCCGACGGTGTCTTGTCTTTTCCTTTTCTTGCTCGGTTTTGACCCTAGAAAAATAGACTATCTTCTCAATTTGGCATATGGTTTTCTTGCATCCTTGGGACCTAGAAGTGTCTACAAAGACATGCTAAAGCAATAGGGTTAGTCCCAATGATCATGTTGTCATGAATCACCAAAATCAAACTCCGAACAAATGGCATATGAGGCCATGTTCGCTACATTTTCGAACAAAATTATACTCATAAATTATTTGTTATGGAAAAAGGTATGTGAATAACTCATTATTAGAAAAAAATTATACTCATAACTCATCATTAGGAAAAAGTTATGCGCATAAGTTATTTACATAACTTCTAAAAAATAGGGAAAGTTATGCACACAACTTGTGGAAAACCGCGAAAGTAATGGGCACAACTTGTGGAAAAACAGGAAAAGTTATACGCGCAACTTGTGAATAAGGAAAAATTATACACAACTTGTGAAAAAGGAAACGTTATATGCACAACTTATAAAAAAAGGAAAAGTTATATGCACAACTTATGAAAAGAAAAAAAATTATATATCGAGTGCTGAGTGAAGAGTGAGAAGATAGAGCACGTATTAAAAAAGAAAATAGTATGAGAGAAGTAAAATATGTGGGTCCGTACGAGTTATTGGAAGGGATAAGGTTCTTCGTGGGACTCGCACACATGATGTAGAGGGTGGTAGCCCATAGGGATGGATTCGGATCGGATACGCACGGATACGAATGCGGATGTCATTATTTACCACATTTTATTTCGAATTCGGATACAAATATGAATATTATCGAATACGAATACAAAACGGATATTTCGAATTCGGATTCACATTTGAATACTTACTCGATTTACAACATAGAGTCATAATGTGTATCAATTTCATTTGTCGATGGTTTTATAATCAATCAAATCATGTTACGAGCAGAGAGTAAATTATGATCATTATACATAATAGATATCATATTGCAAATAACATATTAATTAGTTAATTAATTAATTAATTAATTAATTAATATATGACAATAAATATAAAACAAGTAATTTTGTAACTATATAAACATCTTTTATAAGTAAAAATAAGTACATAAATACATTTAAATATAATTTATTGATTTGCTAAATAATATAATGTATTTAAATTACTATGATTAGACACATCAAATTAATTTAAAATATCATTATATAGTTTAGTAATATTAGGTTAGCAAAATTAGTTAGTTGTCATATATATATATATAATTTTCAATAGTTAAAATTGTGTAAATAATTATGTTACTAGCAATATTAAAATTAACATCATTGGTAATTAGTATTTAGTAATATAAATAAATTTTAGATGTTTTCTATAGGTACTTTATTTTTGCAGATACAAATAATGTCGGATATGTCGGATTTTTATCGGATATTTCGCATAATGTCGAATTCGATAATACTTAAAATCGGATTCGAATACATCTATCTGACATCCATATTAAAAACGAATACGAATACGGATATCTATATTAACGCTTTTAGCGGATAAGAATACGGATAATTCGGATTTCCAGACATCCGAATCCATCTTAGTAGCCGAGCAGGGGCCAGATGCGCCTTAAAGCCAGTACACGGAAAGACGTGAAAAGAGAAGAAGTGACACCCGCTCTAAGCTGTGCGGTGACTGCTGCTGTCCGAAAGCGATGGCTAGCAAGGACGACGAGTCTTTGTCACTGCCGTGTGGCCCTGATGGCCACCGGGCCACGTGGATGTGGGTGAGACCTTCTGCGGTTAGTGCAGAGGATTTGCTTCCTAGCAAGGAAGCAAGCACGTGCGTGCTAATTAGTCACTCCCCCGTCGCACAGTGCTCATCCTAGCCTGTAGTTTGTATTTTTCTTATCTATTTAGGCTCCAGTGTGTTCATCACAAATCGTTGTGTTTTAGATCGGAACAGTAAACATTGTAGAATATGGAATGAGGAATAAACCCAATAATTTAATGTGTTGTCATGAACTTTTGCGAAGTGGCTTGTAGTCCAATGATAGAACGGTCAAGTGGGACGATACCCACCAAGGGCTAAATATTTTCTGGCGTTATGCGTTAAGTTGTAAGTGGTGTTCCCGTCGACAATGAGGTATAATTGGTGACTTCGGGAATGTTCAGATTTGTCGAGTGCTTCTGAGGTACTCATAGAGGTAGGGTTTGCGTAAGTGTATTCATAGGGGTGAGTGCAAGTGTGTTGTGAGCGTCTGCATTGCATTGTGTATTTCTTAAAAAATGTATGTACCTTTTATTTTCAATGTTTTTCACTTTATATCATTATGAAATTTAGAGAAAATATCGATATGAATTTCAGGAAAAAAATGAAATAAAATTTTAATTTTTGCCAACATATTATAACTAATACCAATTCTAATTGTGTTGTAATCACTAGGTCCCAAATTAGTACTTGTTTTGACTTTTCTATGTACATAGCTTTATATGCACCTAGACATCAAAATTATATATCCAGAAAAGTCAGCAAATATGAATTTGGGATGGAAGGAGTAATGGAAAGGGTGTTTGATACTTTTGTATTAGCAAAGAAGTAGAAGGCAATAATAAGGTAACACTGTTACTTGATAATTATTATTCCTCCATCCTGCTTTTAATATGGATTCATTTTTGTTTCATGCTTTTTATCATAATATTAATGACAATACTTATACATTGATATTATTATAGAGACAACTAAACTTCTTTGCACATTATTAACTACAAAGTTGCAATATAGAATTTAACAATTCCAAAGTGTCTACTCCCTCTGTCCCAAATTACTTATCATTTTGACTTTTCTAAATATATTTTTTATGCACCTAGATATATACTTATGTGTACATACAGAGTAAAAAATGTATTTGGAAAACCCAAACGACAAGTAATTTGAAACAGAGGGAGTAGGGTTTATACCCCAATTTAGTCAAACTATCTTTTGCCACTAACTACCTAACTAGCAAGTTTAACAAATATTTGTGACAAGAAATAGAAAAGGAAAAATATTGGACTTTGCAAAGTCATCCTTGTATTTTTTTCACTCTGCATTAAAAATAGTCAACAATTTCTTAATATTTTTAAGGATTTTTTTGTTTATGCTTAGTAACTAGTGTAAATTTTCAACTGTGACATGGCCACGAAGCTGAGGTTGAGAACTTCAAATAAAATTGATGAGAAATATGTAATCATATCATTTGTTTCATTGGACAATTACTATTTAGATTGATGAATAAATGTGTTGGATGCAAGTTGAAGGCGTTGTTTTAATTAAATTTTAAGTACAATACATAACTGTAACCCTCTCATTATGTTACCGTGCCGTGCAATTTACTTGAGTCACCAATCACGAAAATTCACTAACCTCATAAATTGAAGTTCAAAAGTACACGAACGCGCCATATTAGAGCAACTCCAACAGTTTGAGATCCCACCTCCCCATCTTGATTTTTTTGGCAAATTCATAAAAAAACAGTGTCCAACAGTTTTGAATCTCTCCTCCCCATCTTTAGCAAGTTCGCAAAATCCTTCCTCCCGCGCATATACATGCGTGCCATTCCGGACTCCGCATCGCCAAAATCCAACGTTGCCGGCCCCTTCCCCCGCACGTGCTCCGCATCACGATTTTAAAGCGCGCCGCGGGTCCCTTTCCGCGCACACTCATAACATCTTCCCACTACGTGAAAACCTCAAATAAGTCACGCAACATTAGCAACGGACCTATGTGACCCGTTACTATAAAAAAGGTACCAGACGTTATTAAAGCGCGTTACCAATGAGAGATTCAGACTGGAACCTAGCCACATTGGAGACGGGCATTACCAAAGTTCGTCGCCTTTCATATTTATTGGTAAAGGACTGCGCAATATCTGTTACCTATCTATGTGTTCGGACCCGGATTTTTGATTCAATCCGGTTAATGATCTCTCGCGTCCACTCTTGTGAGGCCGTGACCCCCACCCCGTGTCCATCCATCCTCTCTCTCTCATTCACTCTCTGTCTCCCTCGTGTCCACTCATCCACGCTCACTCTCAACGTCGCGCTCTACCTCCACCCTGTGCCACCGCCGCTGCCCAACTCGTCGCCGTCCAGCCCTGTGCTCCTCCCTCGACCTCCACCCAACCTCACCACTCAGTCGTCCAGCCCCGCGCCACTCCCTCGAGCTCAGGCGACCTTGAGGTCCCAAATGTGGTGCCCTGCGGCGGCGCCGCCACTCCCCTGCACCAGATCCACATGCTAGCCAGTGCTGGAGGGACCCCTAGCCGAATCTGCCCTCCGTGGAAGCGTGATGCTTCCTGCGTGGGGGAGGAGCATGTCGTATGGACCTCCCTGGGCCCACTACCTCAGTGGGTTCCAGGACCGACTACTCGGTGGGCCCCTGGGACTACCCGACTTGCGCTGCACGGCACCTGACGGCGTGGAGCACGAGGACTACAGAGGATAAGTACTCGGTTAGGAAGCTGTACATGTCCCGCACTGTATGGAAGACTCCTAGACGTACTCGACTAGTACTCTCTCCCTGAACCGACTTGTAACCCTGCCTCCCGGAGTATATAAGGCGAGGCAGGGACCCCTCTCTCCATCATCTCATCTCACGGCGTAAGATTGCATCATCTTGTAATCGTACCCAATCAATCCGAGCTACACAAAGCATACGAGACGTAGGGTATTACGCACCTCGCGGCCCGAACCTGTCTAAATTGTGTGCCACGCGTCTCTTCCTTCGAGTTACCGATCTCGGCGAGGCCACATTCATCTACTTCGGGTACTCCCCTTAGTAGGTTGCCGGTCTAAAACACCGACAGCTGGCGCGCCAGGTAGGGTATCTCGCCCGAGATCACATGGTGAACTCGACGGCTCCTGTCTACATCAAGCCAACCGTCGCCTTTGACCGCGGCGACACCTTCGTCTTTGGTGCCTGGGTCTGCACTGCTGACGGCGCTGGATCTTTCCAACGCCGCCTCACCATGCCGCCCAACCCTGAGACTGGCTTCGTGACGCTTCCTGAAGTAGTAACGGGCGAACTCGCCGGCAAGTTCGACGAAATTTCGCTTTTCGACCAACACACCGACTTCGAGCTCGGGTCCGTTTCCAACTCGAACTCGACGTCCCCGTGGGCTATCGCATGCGAGCCGGCTACTCAGCCATCGCATGTGGTTTCACCACCCCGTGGGCGCTCCACACGTGGCCCCCGCAACCTCAGCAGGGCCCGCACGGAGGCTCCCTCTTCGCGCCGGGCCGGCAAGGAGCCCGTACCCGAGTACAACTCGGACTCCGACACCGCCCCCGGCCACGCCTCGGACTCCAACCCCCTCTCCGGCTTCTACTCGGACTCCGCGTACGAGTTCGACTTCGGGTCGGACCCTGAGGACCCCGAGTCCGAGGACAACACTACTGAGCAACCCTTATCAGGGCCGGCTTCTAGGCTAGTTATAACGTCCACACCTGCCGGGAGATTCGTCTACTGGCCAGATCGCAAGCCCGCCGACCTGATAAGTGGGGATTCACGCTACGTCGCCTACCTCGACTCGCTCCCGTTCCAGGAGGGAACACCACTTGCTCGAGCTGAGGAGTATACTCCAACCGAGGTGGCGAGCTCTGACTCCAGTCTTGGCAACCCCGATCGCCAAGTCTTCATGGCTGCCGGCGACACGCCGGGACCTTCGTGGGCGGGACGAGACAAGTACCTTGAAGACATCTCCGCGTACGAGTTGTCCGCCGGAAGCACCCGCGGATGAGACCGACGCCAACAGGGACGCTCTACGTGAGCGTAACAGAAGGCACAACGAACGACGCTGGCATCTCCGAGACAACCTCCCCATCCGCAACCTCGCGAGGCTCTCGGCGTCGAGAGCGAGGAGAGTACACACCACCCCGGAGCAATGCCTCATGTCGATCACAGCGATCGCACGCCAAGCTCAGGGGATACGTGCTGGAGAAGTCATCGCCAAGCTCGCAGAAGACGCCTACTTCATGCGAGTCGACAACAGGGTCACCCAGCCGCCCCCGCCAGGAACCGCGACAACGAAGCTACTAGTCGCAGCGCAGATCTCGGCCTCAACCGTACTCGAGCCGAGCTGCCAGCTAATCCCAACCGTACTCGTGCAAATGCCGGCGGACCCTCTCAAGGTGGCAATAGCGCCGCGCTGCCGGGCGGCAATCATGAGATCATCCCTCACCGCGACCACGGCGGTGGCGGTAGCGACGGCGGAAGCTCCAACCATGGGGCCAACGAGAGGGCCGGCGGCGGAGGCGCTCACGGCGGTCGAGACCACGCGAACGCCCACGCCTACGGAGCCTCACGGGGCGGCTACGATGCCCGCCGAAGATCGAGGAGCTACGACGCAAGAAGGCTTCTATGTCGGGCGACAACGACGGCTTCCCCGCCTTCTCTGCGCGACTTCGTAACCTCCTCCTCCCAGATAAATTCAAGCCTTTGGGAATCACCAAGTACGACGCGAAGCAGGATCCCATCCAGTGGCTCAGGTGGTACGCCCTCTCCATCGAGAACGCTGGCGGCGGCAACGACACCAAGTGCCTCTACTTCCCCTTCGCTCGAACCAAGCTCCGCTCACATGGCTCGAGTCACTGGACAAGCACTCGATCGACAAGTGGGACCCGGTCGAAGGAGCGAGTTCACCGACAACTTCGCGGGCGCCATGGGCCGCTCGGTACTCGCATGGACACGGCTATGGTTAAGCGAGAACGGGCGAGACCCTTCGCAAGTACATGCGGGGCTTCTTCGACAAGCGCACCACCGTAGTTGACGTCACCAACAAGGAGGTCATCGACCTCTTCCAAGACGGTCTCTACCACCGTCGAACCTTCGAAGACTTCGATCGACGCCACCCCAAGTCCATGACTCACCTGAAGGATATGATCACCCCCTGGGCGGATGAAGAAGACAAAGCCAACGCCAAGTACGATGCCATTCGTGGCAAGAGAAAGCAGAACACTGGCGGTGGCAACAGCAACAATGGGAACCAAGGCGGTCGCAACAACAACAACTACTCGGGTCCCAACCGCAAGCGCAAGCCAGACAATACTGTCGCGGCTATCCAGCGCCCTACGAAGGAGAACTCGAAGAAGACCTCTGGCGGCTTCAAAGACTTGCTGAAAGAGAAGTGCACGTGGCATTTGGACGACAACCACACCACCGAGCAGTGCTACCAACTCAGGCGAGCACTCAAGAGTACCCAGAGCCACCGCACCCTCACGACAAGAAAGGCAAGAAGAAGCACGACGATGGCAACGGCGACTTCCAGGAACCCGACAAAACGGTGAACGTCCTCTTCGGTGGACTACCCAGCAGACGGGAACAAAAGGCTACCCGTCGAGAAGTCATGAGCATTGAACCAGCGGTTCCGACCCCTCTCAGGTGGTCGGAGGTACCCATTACCTTATCCCGCGTGGATCGGTGGACTAGCTTCTCCGAACCGGGACGGTTCCCACTAGTCCCGAAGCCGGTGGTCGAGGGCTCAAAGCTTAACAAGGTCCTTATTGATGGTGGAAGCGGGCTCAATGTCCTTTTCGCCAAGACCTTAAAGAAGATGGGGCTCGACATCACCCACATGCTCACCAAGAGCACCTCGCCCTTCTACAGGCATCGTCCCTGGCAACGCGGCTATCCCACTGGGCTCAGTGGTCCTACCAGTTACCTTTGGGGAATCTCGGGACAACTATCGTACCGAGTACGTCAAGTTCGAGGTCGCGGACTTCGAGACGTCCTACCATGCCATCCTCGACGGACCGCCTATCGCCAAGTTCATGGCGGTACTACACAACACCTACTTGGTGCTCAAGATGCCAAGCCCGGCCAGGTGTACTCTCACCGCAAGGGGACTTGAAGATCTCGCACGATCGCGACACGGAAGCCGTGAGATCGCCTCCACAAATCAAGTACCCAACGCAATGATGGAGATCTACGCCGCGTCGAAGAAGCTTGCCCCAATTGAACTCGACATCCCGGAGAAGTCGACAAAGCTAACAAGCCTCGGCCCGGTCGAGGAGGTTCTCGGTCAAGACAATCGACCTCGGGACGAGTGAAGGCAGCAGAAGAAGACCACCACCATCGGGGCGGGTCTCGACCCCAAATAGGAAGACGTGCTCATCAACTTCCTCTCCGGGCTAACCGCGACATCTTCGCGTGGAAGCCAGCAGACATGCCAGGGGTGCCCAGGGAGTTGATCGAGCATTCCCTCAACGTCGATCCTAAAGCTACCCCGAAGCGACAACACCTCCGCCGCTTCGCCGACGACAGACGGGACGCCATCAAGAAGGAACTCGCCAAACTACTCGCGGCTGGCTTCATCAAAGAAGTCTTCCATCCTGAGTGGCTCGCCAACCCCGTCCTCGTTCGCAAGAAGAACTCGAACGAGTGTAGGATGTGTGTCGACTACATCGACCTCAACAAGCACTGCCCCAAGGACCCCTTCGGGTTGCCGCGGATTGACCAAGTCATCGACTCCACGGCGGGCTGCGACCTGCTCTGCTTCCTTGATTGCTACTCCGGTACCACCGGATCGCAATCAAGGAAGAAGACCAGAGAAGACCGCGTTCATCACCTCGTTTGGCGCGTATCGCTACACGACCATGTCCTTCGGGTTGAAGAACGCCGGCGCCACATACCAACGAGCTATCCGATCTCGCTTCAAGAGCCAACTCAACAAGAATGTCGAAGCCTACGTGGATGACGTGGTCGTCAAGACCGAAACTCCGTACCCTCATCGACGATCTCGAAGAGACTTTCGCATCGCTGTGCGAGTACCGCTGGAAGCTCAACCCGAACAAGTGCGTCTTCGGCGTACCTTCGGGCAAACTACTCGGCTTCATCATCAGCCACCGCGGCATCGAAGCCAATCCCGAGAAGATCTCCGCCATCACCAGCATGAAAGCTCCTATGTGCATCAAAGACGTCCAGAAGCTGACCGGGTGCATGGCGGCCTTGAACAGATTTATCTCGAAGCTTGGAGAACGGGGGCTTCCCTTCTTCAAACTACTCAAGCACCAAGAGAAGTTCGTGTGCACTCCAGAGGCGGACCAAGCCCTTGCTCAGCTCAAGGACTTCCTATCAAAGCCACCAGTCCTCACGGCTCCTCGCAAAGGCGAGCGCCATCGCTCTACCTCGCCGCGACTACTCACGTGGTCAAAAGCGCCATCATCGTCGAGCGGCAGGAAGACGGCCACGCCTACCCAGTCCAGCGACCAGTCTACTTCGTCAGCGAGGTCCTGTCAGAATCCAAGACACGCTACCAGCCCGTACAGAAGCTTCTGTATGCAGTGCTCATCACCTCGCGGAAGCTACGACACTACTTCCAGGAGTACTCGATCTCCGTCGTCACCGACTACCCGCTCGGCGACATCCTGCGGAACCAAGATGCTACTAGAAGAATCTCCAGGCGGGCGATCAAACTCGGTGCCCTCAACATCGACTTCAAGCCACGCACGGCCATCAAGTCGCGGGCACTAGTCGACTTTATGACGGAATGGCGGGAGAATCGGCTACCAACTCCAACCGAGCGACGAGGGCATTGGGTGATGTACTTCGATGGCTCACTCAACCTCGAGTGCGCGAGTGCGGGAGTACTCTTGATCTCTCCAACGGGCGAACAACTCAAGTACGTCCTGCAGATCTTCTGGAAGGTCTCGAACAATGAAGTCGAGTACGAAGCTCTGCTACATGGGCTCCGCCTCGCGGCTTCCCTGGGCATCACGCGGCTACTAGTCTACGGCGACTCCGCAGTGGGCATCAACCAAGTCAACAAGTCCTGGGACCGCAACAAGGAGAACATGGACGCCTACTTCCTAGAAGTCCGCAAGCTCGAGAACAAGTTCTATGGTCTCGAGTTCCACCACGTCGTCCGCGACAACAATGTTGCAACGGACGTCATGTCGAAGCTTGGTTCTACTTGTGATCAAGTACAAGCGGGTGTCTTCGTCCACGAGCTTCACGCACCATCCATCCCGGAGCCGGCGCCACCGACCACCGTCCCCGGCGCATACCCCGGGTGGCCGAGGAGGTCATGATGATCGACGTGGACTAGAGGCGCCCTTCATCGACTACCTCAGCGAGCAGAAGGTTCCCTCGGACAAGAACTTGGCCGAGCAGCCTCATCCGCCGTGCTAAGTCCTACGTCCTCGTCGGAGACAAGCTCTACAGAGCGGGGCGCATCTTCCGGAGTACTCATGAAGTGCGTCCCCAGACAAGAAGGCAAGGATATCTTGGAGGAGATCCACAAAGGCGTCGCGGCAACCACGCGTCCTCTCGCACCCTGGTCGGCAAGGCCTTCCGATGAGCTTTCTATTGGCCCACAGCTCTGGGCGACGCCGAAGAACTCGTCAGAAGGTGCCAAGGGTGCCAATACTTCGCCAAGCGGCAACACATCCCGGCCTACAAGCTAGTCACCATACCGCCAACCTAGCCTTTCGCCCGCCGGGGGCTCGACATGATTGGGCAACTACTAACTACGCCGAGTGTGGATTCAACGAGTACCGGTGGCCATCGACAAGTTCACCAAGTGGATCGAGGTTAAGCCGGTCACATGCCCCAAGGCCGACGAGTACTCGACTTCCCCGGATGAACTCGTGCATCACTACGGACTACCCCATCGCATCATCACGGACACGGGCTCCAACTTCAACAACCACCAGCTTTGGGAGTACCGCGAGCGTGCCAAGTCGATATGTCTCGGTTGCCCATCCTCGGGCCAACGGACAAGTTGAGCGCGCCAACGAGATGGTGCTCGACGCTATCAAGAAGCGGCTACACGACACCGCTAACTCTAAAGGAGGCAAGTGGATCAAGGAACTACCCAATGCACTCGGGGGCTACGTACTCGGCCCTCCAAGCCAACGGGGCAATCTCCATACTTCGGGTCTACGGCTCCGAAGCAATCCTCCCCGCGAGATGTCATGCGGGACTCACCGGCGGTGGAGAACTACGACGAAGGCGTCTCCGAAGATAGCGAGACGAGTTGACATCGACGGACTCAAAGAAGCTTGCCGCGCCGCCCTCGTCTAATCGGCAAGGTACCCGGAGGGTATCCGACGCTACCATGATCGCAACGTCAAGGAACGCTCCTTCAACGTTGGTGATCTTGTCCTCCGTCGCATCCGAACACGGAAGGACTACACAAGCTCGGCTCGCCCACGGGAAGGTTCCTTCACGCTTGCAAAGGTGACCGGACCGGGCTCCTACCGCCTCCGAGACGCTTGAAGGCGAAGAAGTCAACAACTCGTGGAACGTCGACCAACTCGTCTCGGTTCTACGCCTAGTCTACACGACTACATCAAGACCCCTCCGCCGTAAGTGGCCTCCGGGTCCGGGCACCGGGGCCTCGGACTACTCCTTCGCTCGTAAGCGGCCTCCGGTCCGGGCACCGGTCTCCGGACTACTCCTCTCGGGAATCCGGCCCATGCGGCTACCTACGAATCTCGGGGCCGCGACGAGCGACAAAGGACTCTAGCGGCGGTCTACCGGGAGACCATGTACTCCTAGATCCGGCCTATATGGCTACCTACGGATCTACCGTTGTGAGCGGCTACATGCCCTAGCACTACTTAGCCGTAGGCGGCCTCCGGTCCCGGCGACTACTCGTAACTACGGCCCCGGCCATCCGGAGTGTACTTCTTCGCAATAAAGTTCGATTATTCATCAACTACTTTACCGTCTTCCTCACTCATTCATGGAAGTTTTCTTCATTCATACTTAAACAATTTCATTACAATTGTTTTTGTACAACTACCGCTACGATCTAACTATTACAAGACTACCGGAGATTAAGTTTCTCGGCGACTTGTTCCGCAATAGGCGCCGCCTCGCTTCAGCAGCCTCCGCATACCTTCGTCGGTGCGGTTGGCGGCTAGCCCGCCGACGACTACATCTATGGGAGCCTTCGGGAAGTACGACTTCATGAAGGCCGCACCGGTTCGGAATCGACATCGCCAAATGCTTCACGTAGGTCGCCCGCCGGCCGGGGGCTTCCTTCAACCGATCCACCGGCGGTGCTATCTTCGGACCGCCGGGGTGAGGCACCGAAAGCCTCGCGATGGGGAGCGCGGCTTCTTCAAGTTCCTTGAGCCGGGCCCGCAACTTCTCGCAATCCTCGTTCGGGCTCTCGCAAGGATTTGTAGCGGTTGACAAGGTCACGGCTCGATGCAATACGGAGCTCCATGTGCTTGTCGCACTCGTAAGCAAGCTCCTTATAATCGTACTCCGCACCGGCGGGCCTCATCGCTCCCGTAGAAGAGGTTCTTCGATCGGTCTCCAAAGCCTTCACCGATCTACTCGAGTCTCAAGCTCGCAATCAACAAGGCACGGTGGGTCGACTACCTCTCGACCTCCAATAAGTACTCAACAAGACCAAGGTGTACCTTTGTTCTTGTTGCGGAGAGACTTGTTCTTCCGCACCGCATCGTCGCTCTTCACCCGTATCTCTTGGACATCATTGTGGTACTTGGCGAAGGCGGTGTCCGGCTTTGATCGCATGGCGGCGGCATGCTTCGGGACTTCACGAGTTGCTCCTCCAATGTCTCGGCCCAAAGCACCGCGTCGCCGTACCCTTGAAGGATCTCCGACTTCCGGCGGGACCTCTCGGCCGACGTCCCGCACGTACAACACACGTCAAATGGGCACTCAACACTAAAGGATTTACTACTCAAGGGTTACGACTACTCACCTTCATCCATCACTCGTCCCGGCGCACCGCCTCTAGATGCCGAGCCACCATCGCCGGGTCGACGAGATCATCTCGCTGACAGCGCTCGAGCCCTCCACGACTACTCGTAGCAGCTTCGGTCATTGGTGCCGAGCGGATTGGCTCCGCGTCCGGATCTCCGGCGAGCGGACGACCACCTCCCGCAGCGGGTTCCGCGCGCGTCGTCCCCTTCTCCTCCGGCCATCGCGGTGGCTTCTCCGCGGCCACCTCCATTGGCTCGGGGGCTTCTCCGGCAGCCTCCCCGAGTCCCCGGTGCTACATCTTCAACGGGCACCGCCGACGGGATATCGCTCCCCTCGGCCTCGGCACCGTCGATAAGAGAACAAGTGCATCGGTCATACCCGGCGACTATGACTACTCTATGAGTGTACTTCAACCTCGGCGAGTACTCACCTTCCACGACGCTAGCCTCGGGCAACGTAGCCTCAGCGGTCGGCGCCTCGGGCTCCGCCTGAGGGGCGGGAGCGGACTCCTCAGTGGGCGGCGCGGCTTCTTCTTCCGCCACCGCTGCGGCGGGTTCATCCCCCCTCCCATGACAGTCCGTCGATTTCCCGCAGTACACAAGCCGATTGTCAATCAAGTACGACTACCACATCCAAAGCACTACTCGGGAAGAGTCAATACTCACAAGCTCGACTGGACCACCGTCACAATTGGGGCACCGAGGATACTGGCGATGTCGACCAGTCCCGCCTCGGCAGGCGCCTCCTCCTGCGCCTCAGTGGCCGCCGCTTCTTCGCGGTAGCAGCAACGGCGGGTTCCGTGCTCCCCTGAGCAACAGGGGGCTGGCGCTCCATCTGCGCCAAGAGCTCTTCAACGGCGGGGGGCCGGGCTACGACTACCCTCGGTGCCTCCCCCACCGTGTCCCAGACGCCTTCGTCGCCCGCTCAACGGGCTCGGAAGGTGGCATCTCCCGCAAGCAAGGAAACTTCATCATCAACATGCTACATCGAGACATAAGTACTCGACTTCCTTCTTCAAGATGGCTTACCTCTCGGGATGTGGTCTCCGAGACCTTCGGCCTTCTTGGCCATGTGCTTGCGGGCCACATTGCGCGGCTTCCTCGACGGCGCGGGCAAGCTAGCCTCTAGACTAGCCGGCCGATCCCGAACGAGAGGTATGTGAGGCAAGCCGGGCGGCCGAACCTCGACCGCAACCTGGAAGCGATCTTGCGGCGTCTCTTCATCGTCCTCCTCGTCGGACGTGTCTTCGACGACAACTGTGTCGTCTCCCTTGCCGACTTCGCGCTGCTCTTTAGCCTTGGCCTTCCCCTCCTCTGGGACCTCGACTAGCTGAGGAGGCGACGCCAGCTCGGAGATGAACTTCTTCAAGTCATCCTGCAAGAAGCACAACTCATCAGTGCGACTACTCCTACGTAATGAGTACTCGGCTACGGATGCGGCCACTAACCTGATTTGGTGGGCGCGCGGCGGAGAACTCTGGTACGGGGCACGGCGTGTATGCCGGCATATCTTTGAAGATCCGGGCCAGCCTATCAACAATGTCGTCGTCGTCGACTTCATCTCCGAGCATCCGCGACGTGTCATTGTCGCCGGTGTACTCGTACCCCGGGGTGTCGCGAGCCATCGCGGGCCGCACCCTTCGCTTCATGAAGCTGAAGGCCACATGCTCGGCCCTCAGCCCGGCTTCCCTCAGCGCCTTGATCTTCGCCAACAACTCGGGTAGCTGAAGACCTTCTTGCATTGTCAGCTCCGAGTTCCACCACGGACGGTGCTTGGGCTGCTTCCTGCTGGGCTTCGGCAGCTCCGGGTGGTGGTTCGTGATGTAGAACCACTTGGCCTTCCAGTCTTGGTTGGAATCTATCAATTTGTAGGAGAGGTACTGCTCTGCTGCGTCCTCCCTCATCTGGATCCCCGCCCCTTCGACTACTCGGGGATTGCTAGCGTGGGGTTGAGGCTTCACCCGGAAGAACTTCCGGAACAAGATCTAATGGGGCTTGATCCCCAGGAAGGCTTCGCAAAAATGAACAAAGACGACAGTGTGGAAGGTACCGTTGGGGTTGAGGTTGAGGTACTCGATGCCGTAGTACCCCAGTAGCCCCTTGAAGAAGTCGCTCACCGGGAGAGACAGTCCGTGCTTCGCGAACCGCGCGAACATCGGGATCTCGTCCGGGTTTTTCTCCATGGGGTACGGATCCCGGCGGCGGCCCTCCACATATCTACCTCCTTCTCCCACAGGAACCCACTGTTGAGAAGGGCCAGCAAGTCTTCAGTCTTCGCCTTGGATTTCTTCCATTCGCGGTTCGGATCTGGCCGCGACGGAGACACCGGTGGTGATGTCCCCGCAGCAGATCCGGCGGCCTCCTCACAGGCCCTTTTCTTCCTGCCGGCGGCCTTCGTGGTCTTCGACGGTGACGGCTTCATCCTCCAGGTGCACGGTGTCTTCACGCGCATTCGCTCGGGGGCTACAATGGTGGCTTCCTACAGCGGCGCACTTGGATCTACGCTCTACTCAATGGCGGCGGTGCGCTCCAGTGATGTTTCCTGGCTAGATCTGCTAGGAATGGCTACAGCTGCGTAGGGTGAAAAAACTTAAGGGTTTTGGATTCTATTTATAAGTCAACGCGGCCCCTCAACGGCCGGATGGATAAGTCTGCGCTTGGCTGACTCAGCGACGGCGCGTGACCTTTCAACTTCTACTAGTCGACGCGCCTCACCTCGGGGGCTCGGCTACTCCAAATCGACTCCCTGGGAAGCGGCAAGACTCAAGAGCATCTCAGGACACATTCTACAAGATGACCCTTCAATTCAAGAGGAAGTACTCGACTCAAGGCTCGAGGGCTCCGTGCCACGTGTCCTTCGGTT
Organism: Cenchrus americanus; assembly: GCA_947561735.1. Lineage (NCBI taxonomy): Eukaryota > Viridiplantae > Streptophyta > Magnoliopsida > Poales > Poaceae > Cenchrus > Cenchrus americanus. The sequence continues at coordinate 201,677,536 of OX387245.1, forward strand.
TTTTCTCTGGATTTTTAGGATATTCTTGTCAAAACTTCAGATGCACCCTCAGCCAGAGTCTACGACTCAACCAAGGCTCAGGGGCTACTCCATATGGAGTGCGATTTTGCAAATCGCACTTCCATATCAGTTTCGGCTTAAAGACAACATGAGCATTGTTGAAGACCTTCAAGGGCAGCGCTCGAGGACGCTTGGGTCTACTCGAGAAGACTTCAGGATTGCTCAAATATCAGCTGGAGTACATTCTAGCCTCGGGATGCTTTGACTACTCTTGAGGACTTTTGACTTGTAGTACTCGAGGACGCTTGAGGACTATTCGTTAAGGCCGTCAAGACTACTTGAAGCTATCCTTCTCGACTACAAAGTACTCTGGGGCTTGTTGTATGGACCTCCCTGGGCCCACTACCTCGGTGGGTACCAGGACTGACTACTCGGTGGTCCCCTGGGACTACCCGACTTGCGCTGCACGGCACCTGACGGCGTGGAGCACGAGGACTACAGAGGAGAAGTACTCAGTTAGGAAGCTGTACATGTCCCGCACTGTATGGAACACTCCTAGACGTACTCGACTAGTACTCTCTCCCTGAACCGACTTGTAACCCTGCCTCCCGGAGTATATAAGGCGAGGCAGGGACCCCTCTCTCTATCATCTCATCTCACGGCGTAAGATTGCATCATCTTGTAATTGTACCCAATCAATCCAGAGCTACACAGCATACATGACGTAGGGTATTACGCACCTCGCGGCCCGAACCTGTCTAAATTGTGTGCCACGTGTCTCTTCCTTCGAGTTACCGATCTCGGTGAGGCCACATTCATCTACTTCGGGTACTCCCCTTAGTAGGTTGCCGGTCTAAAACACTAACAGAGCAGGACACTGAAGCTCCCTCCCGGTTTTCCTCTCTCATGGTGCAAAGAAGTAGGAGGCGTAGAGTGGAGAGCTCCTCCGCCTTCCTCCCTCTTCTCGTTCCGCGTGATGGGAAGTTCGCGGGGTCGACGGTGCTACAGGCTCCATGCCATGCCTCCACATCAGGTGTGCCTCATCCCTTTCTTCCCCATCTCCTCCTCAACATATCCCCTTTACCCACCCCCCTCAGCTCACCCCCTTTCTTCTGGGTTTTGCCAGGGTTCAAGTTCTCCAAGAAGTAGCACGGTTCAGATGCGAACAAGATGATTTCAGCGGCCGAGCCCTCCAAGAATATGGTAGGGTTTGTTAGATGATAAATAATGTTTTGGTATATTTTAATTCCATATTTAAATGACATTTCAATATTGCGATGAGTGAAACAATCCATGTGCATGTGTGTATGTTTAAACAACAATTAAACATAACAATATTCATGATTATACAACTAATAAACATGAACATTGGTTTGAGAGAGTACCCTGTGGAAGGTTGGGTGACGGCGCCACCCAACTTTCCGATATCACTCATTGTGAGTGACCTCAATCAGTGTAGCTGTTGACGGTGAAATTCCGTCAACCTAGCCATGAGTTTACCTTCGGTGTTGGCATAACTTTTATACCTTATCCATTGGTACTAACCCCTGTGGTATAACAAGTTCGTTTGTGCATGTCGGTTTTGTAGTTTAGTGTTAATGCAGGGTTTTGACGTTGAAAGCAAGACTTCCGGGATATGTTCATCAAGAACCTCATGACAAGACCTTGAAGCCCGATACAAGTTATGCAATGAAGCAAACATGACTCCAAGAAGCCCGTGGACCAAACCTGAGAAGATGACAAACTCCGAGGACCTACCCAGAAAAGTGTCGAATCTTGCGGGACAAGGAGCTTCGTCCAACTCGGAGAGAAACTGGCGACAAGGGCCCACATGCAGAAGGGGAAGGATCTAGAAGACTCGGCAAGCAACGCCGGGCGAAAGAAGTGACTGACTGGGCCAAAATGGGCCCAGGCCGGTCGGCCCAGGCTGGCCGGTGCAGCCCGTTTCGAGGCCCAATCGGCCCCCCCTTTGACCTAGATGCCTCTCGGGCTATTTATAGCCCCCTGACTGAGAGCCACGGAAGAACGAATTCATCTTCCGCCGCTAAGGAGCAGAGAAGCTTGAGGGACACCATTTCAGAGATGAGGATCGTGCTAGTTGTCTAGGGTCTCCCTAGACAACGTGGGAACCTTGCATGGAAGACCACGTCGGAGCTCCGGAGCAAGGATCAAGATCGAGGTAGGATCCCGGTGGTGATCTTGTTCATGTAATCATTCATGGTGAAGTCCTTAAGTGAATCCGATTTCTAGCGATCAAGTCCCTTCTCGATGATTTTGTTTTCTTCTTGATTTTGCTTCTTCCCCAATCTATACTTAAGATAGATTGCATAGGGTGCTCTTGTAGCCGCAGTGGCTAGAAGTGCATACCGGACCGACTAAGTGATTTCAACTTGTTCTTATCGAACTCGCCCTAGACTCCTCGCATGAATGGGGGTCCGTTTGTGACAGAACGGTGGCTCCGAAAGGCGGGCGTTTTCGGAATCGGACCGGAGGCCACGGTTTAAAGATGCGTTTAATGAGATTTACTTTTCTATCTTTACCTATCTCGTTTGGAGCTACAACATAAGCATGATCTAGACTCTCTAGATCGGTTATCTCTTTCTTTCTCTTGCTACCTCTTAGTAGATTAGATTAGATTCATTTTTTGATGATATCTTAGATTAGATGCAACTTGGTTCTTTAAAAGATAGCTTTCCTTGCTTTACTAGATTGAATCCTTGCATTGCACATTGTTTCACGGATTCGATACCTTGGGTTCACCACTCGAGGGAAGAAGGGTCCCTTGACTACGACGGGGGATTTGTCTGCTTGCAAATCCATATGAACTTTGATACGATAATCTACCGTCAACAAGCCCCTTTTTCTGGCGCCTTTGCCTTGGAAATAGCAATCAAGATCCAATCTAGTATCGCTTATTTTTCAGTATTTCTTTTGATTTTCTTTTGCATCTCTTAAGTTTGATCATCCTCAAAAGAAAAAAAATCAATCTAATCTAGTTTTTAATTAACCCTAATTTTTCTTTTGTTAGATTTTTGTTTTTGCTAACCCTAACCGGAGATGGTTGGCTACCTCTCCAAGAAACCCAAACTTTCTTTTGTGAATGATCCAGGAAAACTTTACAAGCAAAGGAGACGTGTAACACAAGCTAAAGGGTTGGAAACTCTAGATCAAAAAGCTGAAGGACCGTCAGAATCTCTAAGGGAATCACCACCTCCAAGTCCAAAGGAAGATCAACCTCAATCACCACCCATGGGAGAACAACTGCAACCGGAGCGCAAGATTGAGGTATGCACCCCGGACTTCGTTGATCTACCTGTCATAAACCTTCAAGGCACCGGAAGGCTGTTCAAGATCAAGGTTACAACTATCCGCATGACGATTGTGGAAGCTTTGGAGCGTTTCAATGAATACATGCGAGCCGAATTCCTTGAGTGGGATATCAGTTTACTTATGAGGAGGATGGAGAAGATGGAAGCTCAAGACCTAAAGGCTGCCAAGGCAAGATCCAGATGCAAGGAGTGTGAGGAGTACAGCCATGTCCAAGGTAAACCCCAAATTAATGCAAGTTTGTCGATTCAAGATTTGGTTCCTCTATGTACACAAGTGAAGGACTTCATAGACGAGCAAGCTAAGATCAACAAGGACGTCGTCACTAAGTTAGAGTCTATGGAGAAAGTATTGGAGAATTTAGATGGCAAGGTGACGGAGGTCGGAAGCTCTATACATGAAGTGTTCATCATGATGAAGATGCTAGAGACGCAAGTGGGAGAACTTGTTGGGAACCCGATAGATAACAAAGGAGAATTTCCGAGACAATCTCAAGGTCGCGAGAAGGCGAAGGCTACTCAAACTCATTTGGGAGTGATGGAGGATTAGAATAAGGAGACCACGAAGATCATGACTGAAGGACCGGAGTTCGAGATGCTGAGCCACTACATGAAGGAAGTTGTTGCATCCGTCAAGACCAAAGGACAAAGCTAGCCTGTGAAGACCAAAAAAAATTACTAAGCTGAAGAATAAGCCCGTGCTCAAGATGGTGCGGAAGTGGGTACCCAAGATTGCAACACCCGCAAAGAGTGTTGATTCGAAGTAATCAAGTGAAGAAGTCAGCTATGGACTATAAATGAAGCGCTAGGCGGGAGGCAACCTGTTTCGTCGAGTCAAGAATAAGCTACCGGGAGGACAACCCGATTCAAGATTTTTTGAGTCTTTCAAGTAAGTTAGTTTCCAAATTTTGCTACTCAAGACATTAGACTTAGAGTGGTTGAACAATATTAGAGACATAATTCTTGGTTGAATATTTTGTTTTGATCATAAACCCTTTACATGAACCATCCTATGTGATTGTTTGCTTCTTTTCGAGAAACCAAAACCAAATAAATTCAGAACCTAACTCAACCTTTCATCCTCTTTATGATTTTAAGGTTGACTTGTTTTACATGCTAAAAACACATGAGTAGAGCCACGCTTTGTACCTAGATGTTATTTAAATTTCAGCACGTGGTAGGACTCGCGTGAACCTAGAAACTTAATCTTTGGTTGTTTTAAAAATCCATATCCTTGGTTTCTCTAAGATTAGAATTTTTCTAAGCCTCATTTAATTTTACATCATTCAAAATCTCTCTCATTTAACCAAAATTAGAACCTAAACCTATGCCCCATGTTCAAGTCGGGAAAAGCTTGCTCTGAACTAATGAAAGCAAACAATACCGGTGAGACCAACATAAAAGTAGTCAGAAAATATTTTTGACTTACATTTGTTTTTAATGCTTTAAAAACTCCTCTAAATTTATATTTAAACTCATTAATATCTCTGATTTTATTTTTATTTTTGAAATTAGAGGAGTGCTTAGCCTTAAACATGCTTAGAGGGAGGCAATCTAGTTAACCTAACCATGCATGCGCCATGATCCATCGTGGGATGCCCCTCCAACATCTTTTATCAAACCACATGCAAAGGACAAGCATGGGGGGAAGCCAAGGCCTTGTTTTGCAGGAATATCATGGAGGCATATGAGGCAAGGGAGCATTGAAGTGACTCAAAGCGAAAACATCAAGTGGAAGTTGCAATAATGCAAGCAAAGGAGTGGACGAGAACGTCTGGAAGGTGCAACCCCGTGGAGCACGCGGTCACGAAGCAACAAAGCAAGCATGAGTGCACTAGGTAAGTCGCTCATCCATCTCTTTGTTTGTGTGCTCTAGTTTGTAGTCAGAACCACCTTAGACTTAGCCATCCACCCCATTTGTTTCGTGCAACAAATCACATCCTTAATCCACTCAAAGTCCATACTCCAAAATAATATTGGTGTACCTTGTTACCGGTTGAAAACCCTGGACATTTATTTGTGAGGGAGAGTGATGCAACCATGGAAAAAAGCTACAAGTCTTTTCACCAAGAAGAAGGGATCATCGTCGTCTAAGCCATCATCGACAACCTCTTCGAGGAGGCACTCGGTTTCCGAGTCTCCTGGGAACATGGAGGAGGACACGACACCACCGAGGAGGAGTGATACTCTTCTCCTCGGTGGCATGAGGGCCACACGAAGCTCGTCTATGAGGTTCACCGAACCTCATGGATGTACGGAGGAGCCGCCCGTTCGACCTCACCACTCGACACGATCGTCCGCTCCACCTCCACACGCTCTGTGGTATTCCAATGGGTTTATCATCACGATGGAGGAGGAGGAGGAGAAGCTCGCTCGCCTTGAGTAGAGGCTTGTAGCGAACATCAACTTCGACGGCCAAGCTCTCCACATATTGGGTTTTCATACGGAACACCTAGGATGGGTGCAATTGTCCAACGGAGTGTCGGTAAACACCCACAAGGAATTTGTCTTTGAAATTCTCATGACCATGGCACCTGTCCTTGATGAAGGAGTGCTGAGTCTCTCATTTCGTTTGGAGGGAGTTGAACAAGTGGTTCCCTATGATATTAGGGAATTGCTTGGTTTTCAAAAGGGAGCCCTGGAACAAGTGTATGTGCAAGAAGGCACATTGGAAGGTTTTTGGAGTGTGATCGCGAGAGGATCCCATCAACAAAGAAATACTAGTTGGAACCCCATCATCCAAGTGTTTCACTCATGGATGTGCAAGTAGATTTTAGGGAGAATAAGAGAGACCACGATAACCGACATGGAGGTGAATTGGCTTTGCTCGGCTTTGATTGCTAGGCAGCCAATCGACCCCACTCACCTATGATCAACCGGCGGTGTTGTGCAGCAACATCGGGTTTGAGAGATATTGGCTCGGGGTGTTACCTCTCCATGTTGGCTATCTCTTTGGGACCGGCAATTCCAAGAAACCCGAAGCACCTCCTAGCCAGGACTTCCCTAGGATTTGATTATAAGAAGAAAGAAAAATATATAAGTGAAGATGAGAGAGGAGGCTTCAAAGTGGCCAAGGTGAATTTGCCCCTTCCAGATAGTAGAACGTAAACAGGTTCAATACAACTCTATATATACAATTACTACTACAAGCTAACCCTACAGGACTACTTAAGGTTAAGCTTTTCAGCGACCTGCTCAGCAATTGGCGCCATCTGCTCTAGGAGCTCCGCGTACTGCTCATAAGTGCAGTTGGCGGCTAGTCCACCGCCGACTACATCCACTAGAGGCTTCGGGAAGTACGACTTCATGTACGCCAAGATCTGATTGGGGATCGACTTCGCCAAGTGCTTGACGTACGTCGCCAGACGACTAGGAGCTTCTCTCAGCCGGTCCACCAACAGAGCTATCTTCGGCCCGCCCGGATGAGGCACCAGTAGCCTCGCAATGGGAAGTGCGGCTTCTTCGAGTTCCTTCAGCTGGGCCCGCAACTTCTCACGGTCCTCGTTCAGCTTTTGCAGATATTTGTAGCAGTTGACGAGGTCACGATCCGAGGAAATTCGAAGCTCCATGTGCTTATCGCACTCGTAAGCCAAATGCTTATAATCATATTCAAGTACCTCACGGGCCTCCTTCTCCCGGTAGAAGAGGTTCTTCATGTCGACTTCTGAAGCTCTCAGCTGCTCGACACGAGTCTCAAGCTCTGCAATCCATAAGGCGGGGTTAGACCACTGCAAGACATCTCCAATGGGTACTCGACAAGACAACACGTACCTTTATTCTTGTTGTGAAGCGACTTGTTCTTCTGCACCAGCTCGTCGCTCTTCGCCTGCATGTCCTGGACTTCGTTATGATATTGGGCGAAGGCGCCGTCAAGCTTTGACTGGAGCATGGCGGAGTGCTTCCGGGCCTTTACGAGTTGCTCCTCGAAGGCCTCCGCCCGGAGCACTGTGTCGCCGTATCCCTGGAGTATGTCAGATTTTTGTCGGGATCTCTCCACAACATCTTGCAGCAGACAACAGCTGTCACTTGGGTAATCAGCATCTATGGCAGATTGACTACTCAAGGGTACCGACAACTTACCTTCATCCACTTCTTTGCCTGGCGCATCGCCTCCAAGTGACGCGCTACCGCCGCCGGGTCGACGAGGTCGTCTGCCAGGAGTTCAATCCCACCATGACTACTCGTGGCGGCTCTAGACATCGGTGCCGAATGGATCGGCTCTGCATCTTGGATCTCCGGCGAGCGGACGACTACCTCCAGGGTTGATTCTGGCAGTATGTCGTCGTGCTCCCCTCCGGCCATCGCGGGGGCTCCTCCGCCGGCTACCTCCGTTGGCTTGGGGGCTGCTCCGGCGGCTCCTTGGGTCTCCTGTGCCAAGGCTTTAACGGGCACCGCCTCGGGGATGGTGCTTCCTTCGGCTTCAGCCTCTGTCAATAGAAGACATCCGGATTAGTCTCCCTTGGCGGTTACGACTACTCCTTGAGGACGACTGCGTTCATGCAGAGTACTCACCTTCTACAATGCTAGCCTCAGGCAGTGTAGCCTCTACGGCCGGCGCCTCGGACTCTGCTTGAGGGGCGGGAGCGGACTCCTCAGTGGCTGGCGCGAAATCCTCTTCAGCCATCGCTGCGCTGGGTTCATCCTCGTCGCAGGTCAAGTCCGTGGATTTCCTACACAGTACACAACTGGTTGTCAACCAAGTACGACTACCAAACTGCATGTACTACTCTAGAAAGATCATCACTTACAGGATCGACCAGACTACTGTCACGATCGGGGTGCCAAGTATGCTGGCGATGTCGACAAGGCCAGCTTCAGCAGGCGCCTTTTCTTCGGCTTTAGTAGCCGTCGGCTCCTCGGCCAGATGGGCCGCGCGGCGGCTCGGCTCCGCCTTCGGCAAGAACCGGTGCTCGCGGCATGGCTTCTGGCATGGCGGGGGCTGAGCTGCGGCTTGTCTCAGCCGGCTCCCCCACAGTTTCCCAGTCGCCTGCGTCCCCCTGATCTACGGGGTCGGAAGGCGGAATCTCTTGCAAGCAACGGAATTTTGTCGTTAGCATACACAACATCGAGAAACAAGTACTTGATTACCCTATTCGAGGAGCTTACCTCTTGAGATGTGGTCTCAGTGACCTTGAGCTTCTTGGCCATGTGCTTGCGTGCCACGTTGCGCGGCTTCCTCGGCAGCGCAGGCAAACTAGCCTCCAAGCTAGTTGGAGGATCCTGGATGAGAGGGATGTTGGGCGATCCGAGGGGTGTCGAATCTTGACCGTCGAGCTTGCTCTTGAAGCGTTTCCTCGTCATCTTCGTCCGATGTGTCTCTGACGACAACAGTGTCGTCCCCATCACCGACTTTGCGGCGCTCCTTGGCCTTGCCCTTCCCTTCCTTTGGGATTTCGACAAGTCGAGGAGGTGAAGCCGGCTCGGAGACAAACTTCACTATGTCATCCTGCAAGAAGCACATTGGGTGAGCACGACTACTACTACATAATCAGTACTCAACACTGAGTATGGCTACTGACCTCGTTCGGTGGGCGCGCGGCGAAGACTCGGGCACGGGGCAGGGCGTGTACGCTGGCATGTCCTTGAAGATTCTCCCCAGTCTGTCAACGATGTCGTCGTCGTCGATTTCACCACCGGGCATCCGTGACGAGTCGCCGTCGCTGGTGTACTGGTAGCCGAGGGTGTCGCGAGCCATTAGCGGCTGCACCCTCCTCTTCATGAAGCTGAAGGCCACATGCTCGACCCTCAGCCCGACTTCTCTCAAAGCCTTGATCTTCGCCAGCAGTTCGGGTAGCTGGATACCCTCCTGCATCGTCGGCTCAGTGTTCCACCAGGCCCGGTGCTTTGGCTGCTTCCCCCTGGGCTTCGGCAGCTCCGGGTGGTGGTTGGTGATGTAGAACCACTTCTACTTTCAATCGTGGTTGGAGTCGATAAACTTGTACGCCAGGTACTGCTCCGCGGCGTCCTCACGCATCTGGATGTCGGCTCCTCCGACTACTCGGGGGTCGTTGGCGCTCAGTTGGGGCTTCACGTGGAAGAACTTCCGGAAGAGTACCCAGTGGGGCTTGATCCCCAAGAAGGATTCGCAGAAATGGACGAAGACGGAGGTGTGGAAGATACCGTTGGGGTTGAGGTTGAGGTACTCGATGCCGTAGTACTCCAATAGCCCCTTGAAGAAGCTGCTCGCCGGGAGAGCCAACCAGCGCTCCACGAACCGCGTAAACATCGGGATCTCATCCGGATTCTTCTCCATTGGATACGGATCTCCCGCGGCGGCGCGCCACATGTCGACCTCTTTCTCCTGGACAAATGGTTGGAGCGGCGCCAACAGGTCCTCAGTCTTGGCCTTCGACTTTTTCCACTCGTTATTGGGATTTGGACGCGGGGGAGACACTGGCGGCGTTGACCCCGCGGCGGATCCGACGGCTTCCTCTCGGGATCTCTTCTTCCCGTCGGCAGTCTTCAAGCTCTTGGACGGCGAGGGCTTCATTCTCCAAGTGCACTGGGTTTTTACTCGCATTCGCTCGGGGGCTAAGGCGGTGGCTTCCGGTGGCAGCGCGCTTGGATCTGCGATCTACTCTAAGGTGGCAGTATGCACTAGCGGCGGATTCTAGGCAAGATTTGATTGGAATGGATGCAAGTGCGTGGGGTGAAAAACCCTAAGGGTTTCAGCTTCTATTTATAAGTCAACAGGCGGCTCCTCAACGGCCGGATTGATCAGTCTCAAAATGGCTGACTCAGCGGTAGCGCCTGACCCTTCAACTTTCAGTAGTCGATGCGCCTTATCTCGGGGGCTCGGCTACATCTAATCAATTCCCTGGGTAGAGACAAGGTTTAAGAGCAACTCAGGACACATTCTACATACAAGATGACCCTTCAATTCGAGAGGAAGTACTCAACTCAAGGCTCGGGGGCTTCGTGCTACGTGTCCTTTGGTTTTTCTCTAGATTTTGCGGGATAATCTTGCCAGAACTTCAGATTGACCCTCAGCCAGAGTCTACGACTCAACCTAAGGCTCAGGGGCTACTCCATATGGAGTGCGATTTTGCAATCGCACTTCCATATCAACTTCGACTTCAAGGCAACACGGGTATTGCTGAAGACCTTCGAGAGCAGAACTCGGGGACACTTGGGAACTACTCGAGAAGACTTCAGGATTACTCAAAGATCAGCTGGAGTACCTTCCAGCCTCGGGAGGCTTCAAATATTCTTGAGGATTTTCGACTTGTAGTACTTGGGGACGCTTGAGGACTACTCGTCAAGGCCGTCAAGACTACTCGAAGCTATCCTGCTCGACTACAAAGTACTCGGGGGCTTGTCGTATGGACCTCCCTAGGCCCACTACCTTGGTGAGTGCCAGGACCGACTACTCAGTGGGCCCCTGGGACTACCCGACTTGTGCCGCACGGTAGCTGATGGCGTGAGGTGCAAGGACTACGGTAGAGAAGTACTCGGATAGGAAGCTATACATGCCATGTACTGTGTAGAGGACTCCTAGACGTACACGACTAGTACTCTTTCCCTAAACCGACCTGTAACCCTGCCTCCCGGACTATATAAGGTGAGGCAGGGACCCTTCTCTCTCAGATTATGCATCATCTTGTAATCACATCCAATCAATCCAGAGCTACGCAGCATACACGACGTAGGGTATTACGCACCTCGTGGCCCGAACCTGTCTAAATTGTGTGCCACGTGTCTCTTCCTTCGAGTTACCGATCTCGGCGAGGCCACATTCATCTACCTCGGGTACTCCCCTTGGTAGGTTGCCGGTCTAAAACACCGACAACTTGTTCTTATCGAACTCGCCCTAGAGTCCCCGCATGAATAGGGGTTCGTTGTGACAGAACGGTGGCTCCGAAAGGCGGGCGTTTTCAGAATCAGACCGGAGGCCACGATTTAAAGATGCTTTTAATGAGATTTACTTTTCTATCTCGTTTGGAGCTACAACATGAGCATGATCTAGACTCTCTAGATCGGTTATCTCTCGCTTTCTCTTGCTACCTCTTAGTAGATTATATTAGATTCATTTTCTTGATGATATCTTAGATTAGATGCAACTTGGTTCTTTAAAAGATAGCTTTCCTTGCTTTACTAGATTGAATCCTTGCGTTGCACATTGTTCCACGGATTTGATACCTTGGGTTCACCACTCGAGGGAAGAAGGGTCCCTTGACTACGACGGGAGATTTGTCCGCTTGCAAATCCATATGAACTTTGATACGATAATCTACCATCAACAGTAGCCGTACACAGTCGATGTAGGCAGATGATCGCAGTGCACACCGCTGACGTAGAGGAAGTAGTTCTTCGCTCGTTCGTAGTTGAAGCAGTTGTACGGGAGCGAGCAGTCGTGTGAAGATGCTCCCCAAAATCCTTATCGCCCGCCTATCCCAAGCAGGATCTCAGCAGCAGGACGAGGTTCTGGAGGCTCTGCTCTCGCCGGTACCGTGCGCAAGGTGCAGGCGATGGGGATGTGAAGAGAAAGTAGCAAAACAGAGAGAGGGAGAGGTCTCCTGAACAGGAATACCTTAGTGTGTGAATTGACAACCTGAGCAGGAGGAGGAGGGCGCCTTATATAGGTGAGCAGTAGGCACAGGGGGATGAATCGGGACATCACGATTAATGCGCCTCAAGTAGTAACAGTCGCGGTTAAGGATCATCGTTAAGGTCTAGTAATGTCACAGTTTAACTGAGCCTTCTCAAAGGTTCTCTTCAGCTTGTTTCACCATCTTAATTCACGGGATCTCCAATCACATAAGACAGGTTACCACTATGGAGTAACTCACATGGGTCTCAAGCCCAGTTCCATAGATGCATGATCTATCACAATATGTGATAAACCCTTTGTAAATTGATCTGCCTGGTTCTTAGACGTATGGATGTAATCCAAAGCTATGATACCGGTGTTTCTCAATTTCCTGACAGATTTCAACCTCCTATTGACATTCCTGGATGACTTCATGTTGTCCTTTGAACTGTTCAACTTAACATTCATCGTTTGATTATCACAGTTCATTTGGATTGTGTTGATGCACACTAACTCTTATTTTTATGCATCAACAATACATGAAAAAGGACCAAAAACATAAATCAATAGTAGTATAAGGCCTTGGACTAATGAATTCCACGAGTTTTTGTGAATTATATATTTTCAGGGACTATTCAAGAAAATGCGAAAAGAATGAATTCTAGAAGGCTCCAGAAGACTCCCGAACTCAACCGAAGTGGGCTACTCCATAGTTCAAGATCTAATTTCTAGATCAAGAACCTAATTCTAGATAGAGAGTTAGATTCGAGTAGAGTTGAGCTTTGCTCCAGTTCCAGATCTGTAAGTTATCAAGATTCAGTTCTTATATTATTTCTCAATGACTTTATGCTATTTCAATGTTATGTGTGCAATTGCTAAGTTCTTACTTTATTCTAGTAGTATATTTGATATAGTCATGATTAATGATAAGTCTACGCACTTATTCGTAAAGCTCCTAGTATATTATGCGCGTATGCTAGGTAGTAGAAAGTATATAAGCATGGTGCTTAGATATAATTTACTTGCGGATTCACCTTATACTCCGGGTCGTGTGGTAGATCATGGGCGTGATAGGCCTATTAAGTCCTTTGCAGTCCACCCCCCGAGTATAAGACTAGTCGAACAATGATTCTTGGGAGGATCAAGTTCTGTCCTTGACCTTCTTGGGTAATCTTCGAGGTGTTCACATTTATCCATGACTATGCTATATGTGATGGTATGCTACATTAGAATAGATGAATGTTGACGGATGAAAGATGTATCCACCTACGATCCGCAAGCGTACGGACCTACAACTTTTTCACCACGGGATTCCCTAGGTTCTTGTCAATCCGCGGAGCAAGGGGATTACAAGCGTTTGATCTACTTGTACTCACTAACTTACGCAAACCCTATCTATGATTAAACTAGAAAACGACTACACTACACTATAGAGAACGATTAAGCCGACGAGATATGAAAGAGACACTTGCCCATGGGTATACGATACTCAAACATGCAACCGTTTAAAGCACGAGAAAACAATCTAATCTATCAGGGGTTGTGACCACGGTTTCGCCCTTTCCCTCCCCCTGTACTTTCACTATGCAAAGGTATTCTGTTGATGGATAAAAGAAGTATCCCTTACGATCTGCAAGTGTACGGACCCCACACCTTTTTCACCATGGGATTCCCAAGGTTCTTGTCAATCCGCGGAGCAAGGGGATTACAAGCGTTCAATCTACTTCTACGCACGAGCTACTAAAACCCTAACTACTACTATACTAGAAAACAACTAAACTACACTAGAGAGAAGGATATCAAAGTAGGAGACACTCGCCCATGGGTCTACGATCATGCAATCAATTAAAGACATTAAACCAATCTAATCTATCGGGGGTTGTGAGCACGGTTTCGCCCTTTCCCTCCTCTCGTACTGTCACTACGCGAAGGTATTCATGACTAGACCTATGATGGACACGACGTATTGAATGGATCGAAGGAAGCATTGAGGCCTATACTCCATTTACGACATGGTAGCTAACCTTAAGCATTAAAGTATATTCAACACAAGATGATAGATAGATAATCCGACAAGTATGATTACATCTTAAGATCGATTACAACCCATGGACGAATAAGGAGATTACCCCATCAAGGTGCTGGACATAGCACCGTTGATCATGGTTTCCCTTCCGACGGTGTCTTCCTTCTTCTCCATGAGAGGGTGCTTCCTTCGATGTGGACGATCTCCCTCCGGAGATCTCCCTCCTCTCTCTCTAGCTTGTGGACGGCCTCCTGGTGCGAATGGCTCTCTCTCTCTGTCGAATGGCGGCGCCCAGGCTTTTAGGGTTCAAGATCCTTCGGGTGCTACCTCCTCTTTTCTCTTTTTCTTTTTCTTCTTTTCTTTCATTCCCATATTTTTTTCTTTCACATATTTTTTTCTTTCTTTCTTTCCTCTCCATACTCATACTTTTCTCTTTATTTTCCCTCTCTTGAATACTTTTCAAAGCTCTCAACTCCTCTCTTTCTCGCATGCATACAATCTGAAATTTTAAATAAATCATGCTAGAGACGAGACGAAACTTTTGAAAGTAGGTTGTGTTAAAGGAATGCGATGTACAAAAGAGATGTATAGGGTTGGGTATGGAATTCGGCGATGTACGAGACTTCCAATGTGAAAGTCTCGTTACCGAATGTATGACGAGGCTAGCAACAAAAGATAAGCACAAGGACATCATCATTGCTCGAAAGTAAAACTCCCAAGAGAGAAGGGTCCTAGCCCAACTCATCGTGCTAATCACACTTATGGTGGAGCAAAAAATAAATTGGCTTTGTATAGGAATTTTTTCTTACTCTCAACTTGGAAAAATAGGTTTTGCTAACCTTTATTACAAGGGTTTTAAGATAATTTTCAGAACTGAAATCCTCCAACTTTTAGCATTGAACATAGCACAACTAACATGTGAAGCTCAAGATCGAAGTGTGGTATGGGTACTTTAAGTAGTAGCAATTCTACTAAGCACCACGGTAAACGTTTTTCGAACCACACACTTATGTTCATATATCAAGAATCAAAGATAAACAAACAAGTGAATAAAGATAAGCATCACACAAGACACAAAAATATAAAGACTCTTATCATTTGGTTTTCTTTGACTCAACACTAATTTAAGACACTTTCAAACTTGCAAAAATTTAAAACACACTCGAAAACACACTCGAAAACTAAGACTCATTAAACTCTAAGACTCTCGCTCGAAGATTAAACCAAACCTAAACTTGAGACTCAAAAGCTAAGGCTAGCTAGCTAGCTCTCCCCCACGCTAAAAACATATAACGTCTTCGTCGTATCTTACAAAATTCCTAAGGGGAAAACTAGACCTAGTGGTACTTCAAGTAAGTGTTGCACCACTTGCCTCTCATGTTTCCAACCATGCCAAAAAGTTTGCGCACGTTACGGTTATGGAACTTGTAGTTGTCTTCAACTACGTGCTCCAAAATCTCCATATGCTGCTTCCTCGCTTCCATGGCTTGGAGACATTCATCGACCGACACGTAGAGATCCGCGACGGATTGATGGCAAACTCGACAACACATCAGATGCAATCCGAAGGGGTCGTTGTTGCCATTATCTCCACCATCATCCCCACCGTCGTCGCCACCTCCATTGTCGCCGCCGCCGTCGTTCCCACCTTCGTCGCCACCGCCGTTGCGGCCTTCGGGAGTCCTCTCCTTGGGTTGCTCATCCCAAATGTAGTGGTCGTTATCATCTCTACGATCGTCGGAGTAATCGCTACGCCCATAATCTTTAGGCTCAGGCGACACCTCCCTGTAGTCTTTGCGCTTCATGCCTTGGATGCGCGCCGACCTTCGAACGGGCGTAGGGACCTTCTCTCCTTCGACGGGGTTGCGAGATGCAAGAGCTCCAGTCGGGACATGCCCTCCGCAACGAATGCGGGCGGTCCTCTTGACGGGTAGCTTGAGCTCGCATCGCATCGCCTCCTCCATCGATGGCTCCTTGGCTTCTAGCTTCAACGTTGGGGACACAATGGATGCTCCGTGGGTGCAAAATATTGCTTGATGGGGTTGATTCCCGAGCTCCCAATTCGGCCAAATAAATAGTCCGGAGAGGAAAGCCCTGGGAACCTCATTTTCCTTTTTTTAAACTTCCCTTCAAATTTTCGGACCAAAGAAGAAAGTCGAAAAGGAGCAATTCGGGCAAAAATTGGGGACGCCGGCCGCCGGGACCCAGCTGGGCCGGTCGGCCGGGGCCGACCGGCCCACCCTGTCTCGGGGGTCGGGCCGGTCCAGTTTTTCACGTACCGCCCTTATTTCACCTCCTTAGCCCATGGGAAAAAGTTGACCCAGTAAATCTTCGCGAGAAACTCCAGAAAACTAAAAGAAAAATTATTTACAAAAATCCATGCCTTGTTTTCCGTCCTAAGCGGGACGTTCGGGCTCTTCTTCCATGGTGAAGACATCAACATGGTGAAGGGGCACAACGTCGGGTTCGTAGTAAACCTTAAGCCGCTGACCATTCACCATAAATTGATTGCCTTTTGTATCCATGATGGTTACTGCTCCGTTGGAGAGCACCGAATGCACAGCATAAGGTCCGTCCCATTTGCTTTGCAATTTCCCCTTTTTGAAGGTTTTAAACCTCGAATTGTAGAGGAGGACCTTATCTCCTTCTTTGAATTATTTTTTTCAATCTTTTGTCATACCACCTTTTGATTCTCTCTTTATGTATGCTCACATTTTCATACGCCTTTAACCTCATCTCCTCTAGCTCGCTTATTTGAATTCTTCGTTTCACCACCGCGGCATCGAGATCGAGGTTCATCTCTTTAATCACCCAATAGGCTTTATGTTCCAACTCAACCGGAAGGTGGCAAGCTTTTCCACAGACGAATTGATAAGGGGTCATACCTATCGGTGTCTTGAACGTCGTTCGATAAGCCCATAAAGCTCCGTCTAATTTCTTTGAGCAATCTTTGTCTCCCTTCTCTACGGTTTTGTTGAGGATGCTTTTTAATTGCCTATTTGACGTTTCCGCTTGTCCGTTGGTTTGTGGGTGATAGGCCGTGGACACCCTATGCTCAATTACCAACTTGGACAAGCACTTTTTGAAATTCTTCTCGGTGAAATGAGTTCCTCCATCACTTATCAAGATTCTCGGTGTACCGAAACAAGGAAAAATCACATTCTTGATTATAGTAATGGACTCCTCCATGGAAGCTTTACGACATGGCATAGCCTCTACCCATTTGGATACATAATCAACCATGACTAGAATATGATCATATCCGCATGAGTTTTTGAAAGGCCCCATGAAGTCTATACCCCATACATCAAATATATCGATTTGTAGGTTGTATTTCAAAGGCATAGAATTTCTCTGAGAGATGTTTCCGGTTCTTTGGCATTCGGGGCATGATGCAACATATCTTTTAGTATCTTCATGCATCTCCGGCCAAAAGAATCCGCTCGACCATACTTTTGCTTGGGTCCGAAAATGGCTATAGTGCCCACCGTACTCCACCGAGTGGCACTTCCTTAGAATTTCAACCCTCTCTTCTCTTGGCACACATCTTCTCATTACTCCATCATTGCCAAGTTTGAAGAGGTATGGTGCATCCCAAAAGTATTTCCTACTTTCGGAGATTATCTTCTTTTGAGAGTTTTTATCTAGATGATCGAGAGGCATCTTTCGAATTGCTCGAATGATATCGATCATCCAAGTGTCTTTATCAAGCACTCTATAGAGGTGGTCATCTCTCATCTTATCTTCGATGGGCTCTTTATCATCTTGTCCACGATTCATCCTAGACAAATGATCGGCCACAACATTTTCCACCCCCTTTTTATCACGAATTTCAACATCAAATTCTTGGAGAAGAAGGATCCAACGAATCAAACGTGGTTTAGCTTCCTTCTTAGCCAAAAAATACTTGATGGCTGCGTGATCGGTGTAAACAATGACCTTCGAGTTCACGATGTAAGATCTGAATTTTTCGAAAGCGAATACCACCGCTAGCAACTCCTTTTCCATGGTGGCATAATTTAATTGCACCCCACTAAGAGTTTTGCTAGCATAGTAAACGGCGTGAACTCGGCCTTCCTTTCTTTGACCCAAGACCGCGCCTACGGCGTAATCACTTGCGTCACACATGATCTCGAAACGTTGGCTCCAATCCGGAGGTAGGATGATGGGAGTGTTGACGCAAAATCCGCACCCTACGTCAAGCACACAGCAAGCCGAACAAGCTAGCTTCACAAGCGAGCAGATTCCGAAGCGTGCCAGTCAATTTTCCCTGAAAATTAACAAAAGACAGAGTAGTTAGATGCCAAAGCTTGGAACTTGCCGGGTGGTACCAGACAGTTCCATATTTACGGCTAGAAAGCCATGTAAGATGACATATAGCTATGAGAAGCTATCTGCCAGCAAAATAGAAACCATTCGGGAGCTTTAAAACGTGCAACAGAACATAGCCGAACGGATGACGCAAGCATGACGATAGATCGGTCTTTATTTTGGATAAAACTGCATGCACACAAGACCGTGACCGATCCTCGAGAAAAGATAGCAATGAACAATAAATGAAGCAAAGCATGATTATAAATATGTAATGAACAAGCATGCATAGGCCCAAAGCACTAGTCTACCGCATGTCTAGATACTTTAAAACCCGTCTTGCCAAAATCTAATAGAGCCGATAACTAGCTCCAAGCTAGATCATAGCCCACCTCATGGCTCATGACCTAACAAGAAACCTTCTTGAACCAAGCTTAAATCCACCGCATGATACTAAGCATGGTAACAAGACTACTTGCATCACGATCAAAATCCACCGCATGATACTAGACATGATACAAGGTTGCCGGTACTTACGAAGGTCGACGGATTGATGAACCCTCTCGAAGAACTCGACGACACGAATAAAGGACTCAAGAGTTTGGCGTAAAGCCGGTTTGTTATAAGAATGTTTCGATTTACAATTACATACATCCAAGGTTCGTATTTATACCCTGTCATGGCATGACTCCTGGTGGACTACGAGCACAATATTTGATACCTTTTTTATCTCTAAGTGCGAATGCGTATCCATCCATTCGTCCCTTCCGCTCGGGCCACGTCATCACGCAATCCCGTGAAATCAACGCAAACAGTCCCCTTGCCGAACGGAAGCAAATTGCCGACCGCAAGCTCCTCTGCCGAATCCTTTTGGAGAAACCTTCCTTCTTTGGACGGATTTTTTCACCGAGCTGGGCCCACAAATCAGACTCCCTCCTGTACCAAATTTTGGTGTTAACATAAGCCCCTTCAATTACGGGATAAAAGTGATTTTATTCCGAAATTGACTCCAATTGCCAACGTCTCCAAGTTAGATCTGTTCAACACCTATTCTCTCCCTTTGCAATCCATCGGAGCCTTCGTCCAGATCCAAACCCTAGGTCATCCTTTCCCAAAGCTCGAACCTTCAATGGCGGGTCAAAACCAAGCTGCCCAGGTAAATTTCATCCCCGCAAGTTTTATTCGGCATTACCCTTTTCGATTTTTGTTACCTCAGATTTCTCCCTCCGTCTTCCTTTGATAGGAGCTTTCCACCGAGCTTTTGATTTGTACTGAGGCCAATTCGACGTCTTATTTCCTCGGACCTGTGGGAACTTCCGATCCCCGCGAGTTCATCGCAGCCGAATCCCAAAGAATCCCCTTCAAGGCGGCTTTATCAAGTCCTCCCCTGTGGCAAGATGCTTTGAAGAACTGGCCTTTGCCCCCAATTGCAGGTTGGAGAAATTGGTATAAAAGGGTACTTGCAGATAACAGCGCCAAGACAAAGACTTGGGACAGCCTCCGCATCGCTCAATGTTTGGAGCTATCTTTAGCCGAGACCCCAAAGAACGAAGATCTTTTGATAGCAGCTTGCCATTTTTGGTCAAACAGCGTCAATGCCTTTCTCTTTGGTCATGGCCCAATGTCCCCAACTCTGGCCGACGTGTACATGATCACCGGCCTTGACATTTCGGGATCCGTGTACCCCCGGGAATTCAAAGGCTCCACAAGGCGGACGGGAGTGAAATCGGGAAGTGGATACAAATCATATATCCAGAATCACATGAAAGATGTCCCTCCGAGTGAAGTCGAATACAGGGCATTCCTAAACATGTGGCTATGCGAGTTCATTTTACGTGGTAAAGCCAATGAGCCCACTCTGAATCATATTGCAATGGCTACGTATTTGGTTGCTTGGTAAATGTATTCCTCTTGGAAAATACCTCCGGGTAGTGTGTATCATATGCTCCATCAGACTATCGCCCAAATGCACACTGGCCAGAAGATACTATGTGTCAACGGCCCTTGGTGGTTTGTGCAGATGTGGCTGCAGCTGTATATGCACCAGATTGTCAACATTGATCTCAACAACCTGCTTCTCCCTTCATCCAGCTATAACGAAGGATAAGCTCAAATCACCAGAGGATGCCAAACCCATGGGGAAGCTGCTTCAACTGTTTCCATTAATCAGAATGTCAGCCAGCTTTTCGAACTCTTCTTCAGAGGCTTCCCTGATCCCCTTTGGCTCCCTTACTTGAACAATGACAATCTAACTCTCCCATGTGAATTATCCTTTGAAACTGGCTGTCATGATGGAAGGTCTGCAGAAATATTTAACATCTTCATCCACCCATGTCTTTTGCCAGCTGAATTTTGTGGAGGGAGGTTAAACCATAGCACTTATGAATATTATCAGCCAAATATGATGGCCCGACAGCTTGGATGTGGCCAAATGCCCCCAAGACTATTTCTTCATGAATTCCTCAAACCCAGAGAGGAAACCAAGGACAACATACAAGCCAGAAGGGTTTTTGAGTATGAATGCAGCCCAACTCTTTACACTTGGCCTTTCACACCCATATCAATAGTACATCCCACCTTCATATCCTGGTGGCAAGAATTTCATGACCACATCTTTAGTGAGCCAGTGCACTCATTCTGCTTGGAGTTGATGCTTGATTTTCAGCCAACTTCAGAGGTAACATACTTGTCTTTTCCCTTTGATCAGACATACCTTTCACCACTAACCATGATCTTGATCACTCCCTGCAGAATACAGTACCTGCCCCTCGAACCAGGACAATTTCTTACAATGCAGTATATCCAGTTTCAGCTCTAGGATTTAAATATCCAACCTTGGCTCAGCTGATGGCCAGGTATGCTACAATGGACCCAATTCTCTTCAGTGCTACTGCTGACAAGAGAAAAGGCCTATCCCTGATCGCACCTCCAGCTGCCAAGAGGAAAAGAACCACCAAGAAGGTTCCTGTTGAGGTAAGACTTCCCCTTTCTTGATCACAAGATTACTCTTACTGTGACAAATTTCACCTTGTGCAATTTCAGACTAGAACCCAGCAGCCATCAGCGTCAGAGCCTGCCAATGCTTCATCTATTTGTATGACCTTTATTACTTTCCTTTTTTCATCCAAAAATCACTATCCACACTGGCATTTACCCTTATTCTGGCACTTGCAGAAGAAATATTGGTGAATCACCTTGTAGAAACCTCTTCCCCTCAGCATGCAAGTTTACCAAGGGCTGAACCATCTTCTGCTCAAGTGAAGATTTTATCTTCATCAGGGACCCAGTCACCCCTTCTCAAACATTAGTGCCAGCTTCACCAGAGATGAACCCATTGATTCAACCAGAAGCTTCAAGCCCTTTAAGGGTTCAATCTCCCTTCGGTCAAGCAGAAATCCCAGTCTTAATAGAGGCAAATCCACCTTCGCCTCAGCCAGAAGCTCCAAGTTTGCCAGAGACAGCACCAGTCTCTCCTCAAGCAGAGACTTCAGCTTTGCCAAGAGCTCCTCAAACTCCTCTTCCACCAGTGGCCCAAGAAATCTCCCCTGAACCTGAACAAGTCCATGTCCCAGTTCAGGGAATCAGGCATGAGGCAAGCGCACGCACCCAACTCTGTTTCCTTCTTTTAATAAACCATTCCTAACCCGGCAATCTTTCTTTTCCAGGATCAAACCGCATCACCATTGAATTCATCCGTGGTGAATGATCCGATTGCCGAAACGAGGAGATGGAGGAAGCGAAAATCGGGATCAAACCGCATCACCATCTATAAGTTTGTTTTCCTTTTCTTTGCATGACTTCGATCGCAACTCTGAATGATCCATTCGGTAATTGACGGTCACAGTGTCACAGCCGAACAGCACTCCGGCCGCAACTCAGCCGAGCCGTTCAACTGAATATGACTCAGCTTTGAATTCCAAGTGACCCGACGGCAAATCGGTTGAGGAAACCTCTCCACCTTCCAAGTTTCTCAGGATATGCACCACGATCTAAGGCCACAATCCTTTTTACCGGCCCTATAAATAAAACCGTAGGTGCCCCCAGCTCTTTACCAAGCTTTTAACCTTCAAGTCCTTGCCAACCTTAAGCTTTCTTTACCAGCGCAACCCCAAGAACCATGGCAGGCAGCAACAACAGGAGTCGTGCTGCCGACGAGGCAGAAGGGAGCCGTGCCGGCGCACGTCGGAGGTAATGATCACCAACTTTTCCCATGATTTGTCTTAGATTTGCCTCTGTTTCTGACGATCCCCTCTGTTTCAGGCTCATTCAATGGAACCCGTCCTCTGCGTCGGCCACGAACCAGCCTCTGCCGGACGACTCCTCGGAGTCGAACCACTATTCCCCCGTGCCCTACGGGGAACTTGACGCCCTCCGCTTCAAGGCGGAGCTTGAGGTGGCCCAGCGCGGGCTGGAAGACGTCTCCAAGAAGGCTGGTATTGCCGAACTGTAGTGGGAGGACCAGCGCAAACAGTCACTGGCAACCATCGACGGTACACTCTTTAGATTGCTCCCCAATCCAATCCTGCTCTTGATACTAATCATCATCGCTTTGCACTTGGTTGAACTCAACCACCGAAAATCTTTGGTGGAGCAATTGGCTGACAAGGTGAACGCCCGTGGAGACATGCCGGTGGAGCACCTTGCCGCGGTGGAAAACCGCGTGGATGAGGTAGCCACTCACGGTATCCGCCTGGGCAACACCCTAAGCTTGGCTGCCATGGCGACGCACATCGGCGTCGACTACTCCATTCGGCCGCGCGGCTTCCAGGGCGGCACACCCGAAGACATCGACGAGATCGAAGTCATCTTGGAGCTCCTCGATGGCCACAGCGACGCCATTGCCGAACTCACTCATCCCCAGTCTGTACTGAACAGGCTTTTCGATTAGATTGTACTAGGGATGTTTGATCTTCGGCAATAAATAAAGAATTTCAATTTCCATGTTTGCATTCTGATGATTCCTTCGTGTTTGCAACTGCGAGCCTTATTTTTCTTAAACGCATTCGGGAACTTTGCTTGAGCCGAATACGCGAAAATAGATGCCCCTTTGCACAAAACCCGTAGAAAATCCTCAATTCGGGAATCCATAAGCACTGTTCAATGAAAACCCTTCACATTCGGGAGAAAACTCTGCCGCTTGGTATTCCAATAACGCACGCCAACCAGTCATCACTCCCAATGCGTTCTCTCAGTCAATAAAATAGCCCCTTGGGATGCCCTACAAATCCACTCGCACACTCATCCATCATTTCACATCTTCTCCCCTGCACCAGAAGAGAAAACCCCAAGGCCATGGACAAAGGCAAGCAACCCGCTAGGGAGGATAGCACCCCAAAGAAGCGCACCATTCGAGAGTGAGTTTTCCATTAGCTTGCTTCTTGCTTTCGTGTGTGATCTCGTGCTTTACCCCCTCTTTGTTTTCTCTAGCCTTGATCTGCTTCCTGAAGAAATCTTTGGGACCGAAGAAACGCCTGAGTACATCTCCTCTGACTCCTCCCTCGAAGCGAGAGGACACCACGCCGAACGAGAGGATCAACCACCGCTTCCGCCGCCGCGTACGACATCCGGAGCATGACCTCCGGGACATCACCGCTCGTTGCTAGGCCGAACGCGAATGCTTTGCATGGCTTTGGAGGCGTTGGTAGGAGGTAAAAATTTCCATCTTCACTTTGACTCCATACTTGCGCTCGGATTTCTGCCTCTAACAACTGTTCCTCTGTCCCAGATGTCTCTGACAGGTACAGTAGCCTGAAAGCGGCTTGGGATAACTTGATGGAGGCAGCAAGCCATGGTCATTCCCAAAGCTTCCAAGTTGCCGTCACGGTGGTCCTGGAACAACTGAAGAGGGAAGAGCTGAAGAAGCAAAGAAAAAAGGATTGAAGCATACTTTCGCTTCTTACGCCATGCCTTCTGCTTCCCACCCCTTCGTAATCCTGAGCAACTGGGTTGTTAAATAAAAACCCGCAAGAAGCATTTGTAATGTAGTTTTGTGCTAAGGGCAGTACATCTGAGTATTGGCCATTTCCCCAGCTTAGGATTTTTTGTTCTAAAGGCGGCTTCTTTCTTGAACGCCGGCTGTCTCTGTATCAAATGTCTGTGAGCCTGATGCTTGTGATCAACGATCAATTTCAACACTAGGATAATATTTCTTCAAATGTCTTCCATTTATTGCAGCAGAAAATTCCTCTCCTAGCAAAGTCTTTAGCATGTAAGCGTTACCAGGCACACACCTGACTACCCGAAAAGGGCCTTCCCAGTTCGGGGACCATTTGCCGAATGCACTGTATTTGGTTCCAATCGGCAGTAATGCTTTCCAAACCAAATCCCCTTCTGCAAATTGCCTGACCTTTACTTTCTTGTTGTAATATTTAGCAACTCGCAGCTTGTTCTTTTCAATGTTTTCCAGGGCTCTAAGACGAATCATGTGCAAATCTTCCAACTCATCCATCATTAAGCCGCTGTAATCTTTGGAGCTCAAATCCTTTTGTAAGACTACTCTCCTAGAATCTGATTGCATCTCCCAAGGCAAAACGACATGGTGCCCGTAAACCAATTCATAAGGAGAATTCTTCGTAGCTCCATGAGGAGCCATTCGGTAAGCCCATAAAGCTTCATTGAGCAACGAATGCCACCTCTTTGGCTTCTGGTCAATCTTCTTTTGTATAAGCTTAATCATGATCTTGTTAGAAACCTCTACCTGACCATTAGCTTGGGCATAATAGGGGGAAGAATTAAACAATTTGATCCCCATACTTTCGGCAAACTCTCTAAACTCCAAGGACACAAACTGGGCTCCTTGATCAGTTGTGATTGTTTGAGGAATTCCAAACCGATAGATGATGTGTTCTTTAACAAACTCAACCATGTTCTCTGATGTTACCTTCTTCAGTGGAATCGCCTCAACCCATTTGGTGAAGTAATCTGTTGCTAAAAGCACAAATTTATGCCCCTTGCTAGATGGTGGGTTAATCTGGCCAATCAAGTCTATACCCCAGCCCCTGAATGGCCATGGCTTGATAATGGGATTTAGTGCTGATGCAGGAACCCTTTGAATATTCCCAAACTTCTGACAGTCTTGACATCCCTTGTAATACTCAAAGCAATCCTCCAACATCGTCGGCCAAAAACATCCAGCTTGCCTAATAACCTATTTCATACGATAGGCCGATTGATGTGCTCCACATATCCCATCATGCACCTCACTCATCATGTTCTTTGCTTCTTCTGGACCCAGGCATCGCAACAACACCCCATCTAATGATTTGTAGAATAAACTTCCATCCAGAAGAACAAATTTTTTGGCTTTGTACCTGAGCTTCCTAGAAACTCTTCGGGATGGATCTTCCAAACAACCAACGATTTCCTTTCTCCAATCATCCTCTGCAAGATCCCCTCCCAAAGCACACACCTCCATGGCAAACGCTTCTTGATTTTCTCTATAGCCTGAAGCACTTTGGGCCAACCTGTTTGCCTGTTCATTATGCTCTCTAGGAATATGCTGTAGAATTACTAACTGAAAACTCTTTAAGATTTCTCTGCATTCCTCGTAGTAATTCCTCAGGCCATCACTCTTGCATTCGTATTGGCCGTTCAATTGTTTTATAACCAGCTCTGAATCTTCATAGATCTCAACTGAAACCGCCCCGGCCTCTTTCAGATATTGAAGCCCTCTAAGCAATTCCTCGTACTCAGCTTGATTGTTTGTGGGCTGAATAGGGATAGCAAATTCAAACATCTCGCCCCTGGGTGAAATCAATAGAATCCCTACTCCCCCACCTTTACCACATGATGATCCATCAAAGAACAAAGCCCAAGGAGTAATTTCAGCCGAATACCTGGTTTCAGGATCAAGTAATTTTCGGCTAAGATATGCTACTACCCGCTCCTTTCCTTCAAACTCTTGTATAAGGGCCGATACAATGGTTTGGGTATCGGCCGCCACGTACAACTTAAAAGGCTTCTTCAACTGTGGAGGCACCAGCACTGCTGGTTCCTTCCTATATTGCTTGATTTCATCAAAAGCCTTTTGTTGTTCGTCGCCCCATATGAACTTCTGATCCTTCTTGTGCTTTAGTAACGGAGAAAAGGGCAAAACCTTTTGTGACAAATTTGAAATGAACCTTCTTACAAAATTAATTTTGCCCAGCAGTGATTGCGGCTCCTTGAGATTGGTTGGAGGGACAACTTCATCGATAGCTTTCATGCTTTTCTAGCCAACCTCGATCCCCCTTTCGTGTACCAGAAATCCCAAGAATTCTCCAGCTGATACTCCAAAAGCACACTTGTTTGGATTCATTTTCAACCCATGCTTTCGGGTGCATTCCAGGGTTCTCCTCACGTCCTCCAAGTGTGAGTCATGATTCAAAGACTTGATCACGACATCATCAATATAAATTTCAACAATTTTGCCGATGAACTCATGAAAGATATAATTCATGGCTCGTTGATAAGTTGCACCGGCATTTTTCAACCCAAATGTCATGACTATCCACTCAAACAAAGCCTATGAAGGCTGTCTTCGATATATCCTCTATTGCCATGAAGATTTGGTTGTACCCTGCATTACCGTCCATGAAACTGATAACCTTATGTCCAGCAGCAGCGTCAACCAGCAAATCAGCAACAGGCATTGGGTACCCATCCATAGGAGTAGCTCTGTTTAAATCCCTGAAATCTATGCAAACCCTCATCTTTCCATTTTTCTTGTAGACAGGGACGATGTTAGAAATCCACTCCGCATACCTGCATGGCCGAATGAAGTTTGCATCAAGCAATCTCATAATTTCCTTCTTCACATCGGCCAATACTTCATCCTTGTAGATTTTCCGGGGAGGTTGCTTATAAGGTCTAAAACCAGGCTTGATTGGCAACCGATGCTCAACAATAGATCGATCTAAACCAGGCATCTCCGAATAATCCCAAGCGAAGCAATCTTTATAATCTTTTAACAGCTTAATCCATTCTTCTCTGAAACCTGATTCCAAGTTAGCACTGATAAATGTCGGCCTTGGCTTGTCACCGTTTCCAATATCAACTTCCTCCAGTTTGTCAGCCGACATGAACCCTCGCCCCAACTTGCCATCAGTTCCATCAACCGGATTATCCATTAAAAATTACTATAAGAGCTGACTGCATGAATCGGCTGTTGATCACTGCTGACAGGTTCAACAGGACCTTCACCCCAGTCTTTTCCTGAGAAACAATCGATACCTTGATATTCCCAGAAAGCTGGTTCAACGTTTGCAACGCTCACTGAATCATCTGCTTGGACCACCTCGATATCGTCATCTACCCACTGAACGAGCTGTTGATGCATGGTAGACGGGATGCAGCAGTTGGCATGGATCCAGTCCTGCCCAAGCAGCAAGCTATAAGCTCCTTTGCCTTCGATGACAAAGAAGGTTGTGAGCAATGTCTTGGACCCAATCATCAGGTCCACGTGCACGCAGCCCTTGGTATCTGAAGGATTTCCAGCAAAATCGTTCAGAATTATGCTTGTTGGCGTCAAATCTCTGGGGCCCATGCCAAGCTTCCTGAAGGTGGTGTACGGCATCACGTTGACCGCAGCTCCGCCATCAACAAACATCCTGGTCAATGGCTTGCTGTTGACATATCCCTTCAAGTATAACGGCCTCATGTGTCGATTTTTGGCCGGTTTGTCGAAGGTGGCCTGCTTGGCTAATACCA
Source organism: Cenchrus americanus (assembly GCA_947561735.1). NCBI lineage: Eukaryota > Viridiplantae > Streptophyta > Magnoliopsida > Poales > Poaceae > Cenchrus > Cenchrus americanus. The sequence goes on from OX387245.1 coordinate 201,705,416, forward strand.
GTTGCGGCATCAATCCCCCAAGCTGTTCATCATCGTTGATATCCAAGGACGTTTCCTCCTGCACAACTTGATTAGCGGGAGCCATAAATTCATTCGGCAAAAAGTATACCATGCACGCTGGAGCCGAACGACCCGATCCTTCAGGCTTGTCTTTTGGGCGCCATACTTGTTTTCTCTGGACCCCCGCCTGCTTCAATTCACGGTTCCTCAAGCGCTGAACCCTTCTCTTTTGGCTTTTCCTCAAGCCAGGAGGGCACCACTGTCCTTCTTGCCAGATGTACTCGTGTTCTTCTTCTTGATCAGCCCATCTCTGGTCAGCTTGCCTCTTCATGGGGTGATCAATGACCTCAATTATTTTTTGACGCCGATCGTCATTAGGATGCATCCTTCCAATTCTCTCATGGACAGATGGGCGATTGACAGTCTCCTGCCTATATTCAAAGTATTTGTCACTGCACTCAGGGCAGTTCCTCAATGTGGAGAGTTTTAAACCCTCATTCCAGCAGTGTCTGAAGAATGCGCACCCCCAATGTGCATGCTCTTGTTCCCGCGTGTACTACTCCAGTTCTTTCCTGCGCGCCTCTTCCTCAAACCTGCGCCTCTCCTCCTCGTGTCTTTGCCTCTGGTAGCGTTCTTTCTCTAGTTGACGCTGCCACTTGTTGAGGAGGATGCTCGTAGTGACCCTGAGTTTGGTCCTGGATGATTCCCCAACTTCAATATGGCTTTTGAGGACACGAGGGGCTTCTCTGTGGACCTGTTCCAACGTCACTTGCCGTGCTGGATCCACTGCTCCATCTTGTTTTTCTCTAGCTGACGTCAGGACCTTGACCTTCCCCTTCTCTTCAGCGGTCACCATGTTGACAGAAAAGCCAATCATATTTTGAGGGAAAGGATGGCCATCCAGTTTCATCTTATTGTCGAATTTCAGGTGTCCCTCCTGGATAGCCTTTTGGATCCTCATCCTGAAGACCCTGCAGTCATTAATGGAGTGAGAGTTTCTATCATGGAAGCCGCAGTAACGCTTCTCTTTAACCCCATCGGGTCGAAGCATAGAATGCCCTTCAGGCAACTTGATTCGACCTTCCTTTACCAAGAACTCAAAGAGTTTATCAACATTGGTGACGTCGAAGTCATATGTGCCCTTGGTTTGCTTGATCCACCGCTGGTTCATAGTCAAAGGTTCCTTGCCCCACATGATCTCAGCGGCGGCCACTTCCTCTTCATCATCAGAATCTCCCATCTGGCCGGCCCTCTCAAGGAACTGATTGTAGATGTCAGCTATGTCGTTGTGGTTGGCAAACCTGGTGTCCTTCTTGAAACCATAGGCCTGGTTTCTCATCAATGATAGTTTCTGAGACAGTTGACATAGATTGTCAAATTCCATGCCAAACAACTTTTCTCGCACAACCGACAACATCCCTGCAACGGCCATATCCGCCAACTGATCATCTGGTAGAGTTAAGGAGAAGCACATGCCCTTGACCTCCCTGAATCTCCTGAGGAACTCTAGAGGCGTCTCATTATGCCTCTGTTTTAAGGTGGTCAAGTCGATCAGCTTCTTCTCTGTGCTACCGCTGAAGTAGTGGGCGTGGAACTTTTGCTCTAGCTCCATCCATGTGCCAACTGACTTGGGAGGCAAAGAAGTAAACCACTGGAACGCCGAGCCCATCAGTGACAAGGGGAAATATCTAACCCTGAACGCCTCATCAGCCGAGGCCTCTCCAAGCAGCATCAGATAACGAGCAATGTGCTCCACCGTGCTTGTATCATCCTGCCCAGAAAACTTCGTAAACTCCGTTGGAGGCTTCACCCTTGTCGGCAGGATCACTCTGTAGTACCATTCCGGGAAGGGAGGTGTGTAAGCTGGTCCTTGCATTTTAGGCTTGAGGCCGAATTGTTTTTGCATCAGATCGGCCATCTTCTGAACCAGAATATCATCTTCCTGTACTCCTGCAGCTGTGCCGTACACAGGATTCGGGAGAGCGTCAATGGCGCCATAATACATGACTTCGTGATAACCCCCACCATACAAGTTCTTCCGCAACCTGTTGCTAGCTAGAGCTATCTTATAAGTGGAGTTGGGTGGTACCCCAAACCAGCCGAACGCCATCTCCCCATACGTAGGCTGATATGGATTTGGCTGTTGAACGGGTTGACCTGCACTACCTTGTAGAGGCAGCTGGACTGGCTGTCCCCCTCAGCTCGCAGAAAAGGTTGCATCGGCTGACTTCCAGCGCTGTGTGGAGGCGGCTGAATCAGCTGTCCCCCAACGCTTTGTGGAGGAGGCTGGATTGGCTGTCCCCCAACGCTTTGTGGAGGAGGCTGAATCGGATGACCCTGCAATGGCGGTTGAGCTCCTGCTGGTTGAGCAGAGCTAGACTCTCCAACCTCTGCATAATATCCCTGAGGGGATACTCGACTGAATACTTGTTCCATGCCTGGGCCAAACACGCCCACCATCATTTGCTTGAACATGTTCAGGAAAGCCCTATGATGCCTACCCAGCACAGCTTCGGTAGAATCCCGAAACGCTTGTATACACTCTTCCTTCTCTCGAAGAGTTGTGGCGTCAGTCTCTCCTGACAGCAGAACCCTGGGCATTTCATTTTTAAGATATGGAACGCCGCTTCTGTTCTTCTTGAACGACATCAAGCACTTTAACTGGAACTGATCTGTAGCGTCTTTTTAGCTGTTGTAGTTGCTCTGGAGAAAGATCATCAATGGTGACGTCCAGAATGTCGCCGATTTCAGGCATCTTGATTTCAGCTGTACCATCCCACCGGGCGTGCCAAAAAGTGTGTTGACGCAAAATCCGCACCCTACGTCAAACACACAGCAAGCCGAACAAGCTAGCTTCACACGCGAGCAGATTCCGAAGCATGCCAGTCAATTTTCCCTGAAAATTAACAAAAGATAGAGTAGTTAGATGCCAAAGCTTGGAACTTCCCGGGTGGTACCAGACAGTTCCATATTTACAGCTAGAAAGCCATGTAAGATGACATATAGCTATGAGAAGCTATCTTCCAGCAAATTAGAAACCATTCGGGAGCTTTAAAACGTGAAACAGAACATAGCCGAATGGATGACGCAAGCATGACGATAGATCGGTCTTTGTTTTGGATAAAATTGCATGCACACAAGACCGTGACCGATCCTCGAGAAAAGATAGCAATGAACAATAAATGAAGCAAAGCATGATTATAAATATGTAAAGAACAAGCATGCATAGGCCCAAAGCACTAGTCTACCGCATGTCTAGATACTTTAAAACCCGTCAAGCATGAGGCCAAACAAGTTTATCCACCGCATGACACAACTTGTTTGAAATCACACCACCATCCACAAATAGATCTATCCACCGCACGATACAATATAAATATGGAAAGCTAAAAGCATATATTATTTAAAACATAACTTATAAACACGTTTTTACTCGTGAAAGCACAACCGAATACGACCAAATAGCCGAATCGGGGTCCATGGAGAAGGAACAAACATTGTCAAAGATGGCAAACCTATCAGATTGAATAAAAAATCTAATCCACCGGATGATTAGCTTTAAGACAACCCAAAAACCTGCATCTACCGCAGGATACCCGGTTTTGTCAAGATTTACGTTAACAAGCTTGAACCCACAACATGTAACAACCTAAGATTGGTTCGATTTTCGGCTATTTGGGATGTAAAGATCACGAAATGAGATAAAGCCGATCCAAATCAATCTAAATTGGGCAAAAGAGTATTGCATGAATTTAAACATAAAGTAAAACTCAAAGCAACACGAGGTAACTTAATGAATCTATTAGATCTTGCCAAAATCTAATAGAGCCGATAACTAGCTCCAAGCTAGATCTTAGCCCACCGCATGGCTCATGACCTAACAAGAAACCCTCTTGAACCAAGCTTAAATCCACCGCATGATACTTAGCATGGTAACAAGACTACTTGCATCACGATCTAAATCCACCGCATGATACTAGACATGATACAAGGTTGCCGGTACTTACGGAGGTCAACGGATCGATGAACCCTCTCGAAGAACTCGACGACACGACTAAAGGACTCAAGAGTTTGGCGTAAAGCCGGTTTGTTATGAGAATGTTTCGATTTACAATTACATACATCCAAGGTTCGTATTTATACCCTGTCATGGCATGACTCCTGGTGGACTACGAGCACAATTTTTGATACCTTTTTTATATCTAAGTGAGAATGCTTATCCATCCATTCGTCCCTTCCGCTCGGGCCACGTCATCACGCAATCCCGTGAAATCAGCGCAAATAGTCCCCTTGCCGAACGGAAGCAAATTGCTGACCGCAAGCTCCTCTGCCGAATCCTTTTGGAGAAACCTTCCTTCTCTGGACGGATTTTTTCATCGAGCTGGGCCCACAAATCGAGCACTCACCAACGCACTTTTCAAGGTCCGGAATGCCGCTAGGCACTTCTCATCAAAGTCGAAAGCCACATCCTTTTGAAGAAGATGTGTTAAAGGCTTAGTGATCTTTGAGAAGTCCTTAATAAATCTTCTATAGAATCCGGCATGGCCTAGAAAGCTCCTTAAGGACTTAACATCCGTAGGAGGTGGGAGTTGCTCAACCGTCTCTACCTTAGCCTTGTCCACTTCAATGCCTCTCTCGGATATAACATGTCCGAGCACTATGCCTTGCTTAACCATGAAGTGGCACTTTTCCCAATTTAACACCAAGTCTACCTCCGCACACCTCGTGAGGACCTTTTCCAAGTTTGCCAAGCAATCCATGAACATCTTCCCATAAACGGAAAAATCATCCATGAACACCTCTACAATTTCTTCGATGAATTCTGAAAATACGGCCATCTTGCAACGTTGAAAAGAGGCCGGAGCGTTGCATAGACCGAAGGCATCCTTCTATATGCAAATGTTCCATAAGGGCACGTAAACGTTGTCTTGTGTTGATCTTCCGGGTGAATGGGAATTTGCATGAACCCCGAGTACCCATCGAGAAAGCAAAAATAAGCGTGGTTTGCTAATCTCTCGAGCATCTCGTCGATGAACGGTAGGGGGAAGTGATCTTTCTTAGTCGCTTTGTTAAGCTTACGATAATCAATACACATCCGCTACCCAGTCACGGTTCTTTGCGGTATCAATTCATTTTTCTCATTCTTCACCACGGTCAAACCTCCTTTCTTTGGTACACAATGTACCGGGCTCACCCATTCGCTATGCGGAACCGAGTAGATGATTTCGGCATCAAGTAACTTGATGACCTCTTTCTTTACTACCTCTCGCATGGCATGAGTTAGCCTCCTTTGGTGGTCTACTACAGGCTGACATTGGTCTTCCATTGGTATATGATGAGTGCAAAAGGCTGGGCTAATACCTTTGAGATCATTAATCGAATATACAATCACCTTCCTATGTTTTTTCAATAAAATCAGCAACGCCTCATTTTCTTCGGGACTCAACTCGTCGCTCACAATGACTGGATAAGTCTTGTCTGGGCCCAAAAATTCATACTTTAATCCTTTGGGCAAAGGTTTAAGGTCTACCTCGGGCGCTTGTGGCTCCTCGGGTTTAATCACCCCTATGTCTTCAAATTTTTCTTCCTCCACGCTTCCATCATGTGGTTCCAAACCTTTCGTTGCTTCTTCTAGTTCTGCATCTTGTTGATTACTAATTTGATTTTCCATCGCTCTTTGCAGCAGGTCTCTAAGGGTTTCAACAAAACAAAGACTATCTATCTCTTCTACTTCTTCATCTTCGGGAGGAAAGGGTGTAAGGTGTTTAGAAGCACGAAGAAAGTTATATGTGTACTTTGTTCCATTAAGGTTCATTGTTACTTTGCCTTCTCCGGCATCTAACACGGCATCAACCAACTTAAGAAAGGGCCTACCCAGGATTATGTGATCATGATTACTATGGTAAGCATCAATAAGAAATAAGTCGATTGGTATACAATTTCTAGAGATTTTTACTTTCATATTCCAAGCAATACCTAGAGGTTTGATAGTTCTACCATCTCCCATAATTAATTTTGTTGATGTTGGAGCTAAGTCTAGGTTGTGGTCTTGAACTTTATCATAAATTTTAGAAGATAGAACACTTACTTGTGCTCCGATGTCGCATAAAGCTTTGCATTGAACTCCGTTGATCTCGCAACTCAAGCGTGGTGTCATCTTCTCTTCTTCTCCGGATCCTATCGCGTAAATTTCGGTGAGGCAAGCTTGATGCTTCAGGCTTGTTCCCCATGATTCTCTTCACCTTAGCTATGTGTTCCGGATCCACTATGTCATCTCCAAAGAGTTTTTGGAAAATCTCACCAGTGGTTTCAAGGTCGTATGATTCTTCTGCTTTCCTTTCCGGTGGGAAATCCACTTCCAATGCTCTCGCCATTCCCTTTTGATTAGGGAACGGTCTTCTCTTGTCGAATACTTCTCCGTAATCAATCAGAACCAATCCATTGGTTCGAACTCCCTTAGTGGCTTGGCGCTTGACATGCTTCTCTTGTTTGTCTCATTCGGTACGACGAAGTCAACGCTCGGGGTAGTTCTTGACTTGATGTGTTCCTCTTCAAGCTTTTCCGTGATTGGTTCCTCTTTTGTGACTTCCGGGGTTGCCTCTTTAGAAAATTTTGCACACTTCTTCTTCCTCGAATTATATTCTGGCTCTTCCGCAAGTCTTGTTTCCCAATCTCTTCGCATGGCAGCCGCTTTACTAATTTTTTGTAGAAGTTGAGTGGCTTCCGTGAGTGTTTTCTCCATGAGATCCCCACCTGCACACATTTCGACGTGTTGCATGCAACTAGGGGTTAGGGCAAAGAAAAATGTATGCAAGAGTACGTCACCGGTGAAGCCGAGTTTTGGTCCTTGTTCGATCAACCCATTAAACCTATCCCAGGCTTGGACTATCCCTTCCTCTTCTCCTTGCATGAAATTGATCACTTGCCTCCTTAGATGTTGAACCTTGCTAATTGGAAAGAACTTCTCGCAAAACTTCTTTGCCAACTTGTTCCAATTGCCTTCAACTTCAAAGGACGCAAATGAGTACCATGTCTTTGCATTGCCGGCAAGTGAGGAGGCAAAGATATTCCATTTGAACCATTCACCGGGAACTCCTTCTTGACGCACCGTGTTGCATATCGTCGTGAAATGCCATATGTGTCTATATGGGTTCTCCATAACCATCCCTTCAAACGGGTTTGCCGCCACCATCTCGATGATCTTGGATTTAATCTCATACTTGGTCGATTTGAGCTTCGAATCCGACTCTTGTACTTTTATGTCTTCACATCGAGGGCTAGCGTAATCCCTTAGTGATTTATCCGGCTCTGTCGGTGTTTTAGACCGGCAACCTACTACGGGGAGTACCGAAGTAGATGAATGTGACTCGCCGAGATCGGTAACTCGAAGGAAGAGACACGTGGCACACAATTTAGACGAGGTTCGGGCCGCGAGGTGCGTAATACCCTACGTCTGTCTTTGCGTAGCTACGGATTGATAGGGCACGATTACACGATGGTGCAATAGTGCGCCGTGGATTGTAGGAGATGAGATTGGATGAAGGGATCGGTCCCCTGCCTCGCCTTATATAGTCGGGAGGCAGGGTTACAAGTCGGAGTAGGGAGAGAGTACTAGTCGAGTACATCTAGGAGTCCTCTATATAGTGTGGAACATGTACAGCTCCCTAACCAAGTACTACTCCTGCGTAGTCCTTGTGCTCCACGCCTTCAGGTGCCGTGTAGCGCAAGCCGGTAGTCCCAGGGGCCCACCGAGTAGTCGGTCCTGGTACCCACCGAGGTAGTGGGCCCAGGGAGGTCCATACGACAAGCCCCGAGTACTTTGTAGTCGAGAAGGATAGCTTCAAGTAGTCTTGACGGCCTTAATGAGCGGTCCTCAAGCGTCCCCGAGGGCTACAAGTCAAAAGTCCTCAAGAGTAGTCGAAGCATCCCGAGGCCGGAATGTACTCCGGCGATGTATGAGCAATCTTGAAGTCTTCTCGAGTAGTCCCAAGCGTACTCGAAAAGCGCCTTCGAAGGTCTTCAAAAGCTGCTGTCTTGTCTTGAAGCCGGAGCCGCCATGGAGGTGCGACTTGCAGAACCGCACTCCACATGAAGTAGCCCTCGAGCCTCGAGCCGCGGGCTCTGGCTTAGGGTCCACCTGGAATCTTGGCAAGATAATCCCGAAAAATCCGGAGAGAAAAAACCGAAGGACACGTGGCACGGAGCCCCCGAGCCTTGAGTCGAGTACTTCCTCTCGAATTGAAGGGTCTTCTTGGAGAATGTGTCCTGAGATGCTCTTGAGACTAGCCGCTTCCCCGGGTAGTCGAGTAGAAGTAGCCGAGCCCCCGAGGTGAGGCGCGTCGACTAGTAGAATACGAAGAGTCACGCGCGGCCGGCCGAGTCGGCCGCGCGTGGACTTATCCGGCCGCCCGTTGCGGAGGCGATTTGGCTTATAAATAAGAGCCAAAACCCTTAGGGTTTTTCACCCATACGAGCCGCGGTGATTCCACTTGAATCTTGAAGCGGATCCACTCCGGCGCCTGCTCGTCGCCGTAGTAGATCCGAGCGCATCGCCACCCTAAGCCTTTAGGGTAGCCCCCGAGCGGATGCGAGTGAAAACTCCTTGCACTTGGAGAATGAAGCCGTCGCCGTCGAAGACGTCCAAGACCGGCGGGGAAGAAGAGGAGCCGTGCGAGAGGCCACCGCGTCCGCCGCCGGAGCGTCGGCGCCCCTGTCTCCACCGCGCGGCGATCCAAGCCGCGAGTGGAAAAAATCGAAGGTCAAGACGGAGGACCTGCTGACCCTGTTGAACAGCGGGTTCATCAGGGAGAAGGAGGTCGACATGTGGAGATCCGCTGCGGGGAGATCCCTATCCGATGGAGAAGGCCGAAGACGAGATCCCGATGTTCTCGCGCTTCGTGGAGCGGGGTCTTGCGCTCCCAGCAAGCGACTTCTTCAAGGGGCTGCTCGGCTACTACGGCATCGAGTACCTCAACCTGAACCCCAACGGCATCTTCCACACGTCGGTCTTCGTCCACTTCTGCGAAGCCTTCCTGGGAATCAAGCCGCACTGGGTGCTCTTCCGGAAGTTCTTCCGCGTCAAGCCGCAGCCCAGCGCCTCCAACCCCAGAGTAGTCGGAGGGGCCGGAATCCAGTTGAGGGAGGACGCCGCGGAGCGCGCACTCGGCGTACAAGCTCGTGGACTCCAACACCGGGCGGAAGACGAGATGGTTCTACATCACGAACCACCATCCTGGACTACCGAAGCCGAGCGGACGGCAGCCCAGGCATCGTGAGTGGTGGAACACAGAGCCCACCATGCAAGAGGGGATCCAGCTCCCCGAGCTGCTAGCGCGCATCAAGACTCTCAGGGATGCGGGACTGAGGGCCGAGCACGTGGCCTTCAGTTTCATGAAGCGCGAGGATCCGGCCCGGCCGATGGCGCGGGATACGCCGGGCTTCCCGTACACCGGCGACGACGACACGTCGCGGATGCGGGAGGCGGGCCGGGACGACAACGACATTGTCGAGAGGTTGACGAGGATCTTCAAGGACATGCCGCCGTACACGGCGTGTCCGGTCGAGGAGTACTCCGCCGCGCGCCCGCCCAACGAGGTGAGTAGTCGTACCCCTCGTCGAGTAGTGAGTACTTGTAGTAGAGTTGCTGACGCATTGTGTCTTTGCGCAGGATGATGTGAAGCGGTTCGTCTCCGAGCGCGCGCCCGCCACCGAGCGGGTTCGAGATCCGGTGGGGGGGGGGAAGGTGAAGGAGCGCCGCGAGGTCGGCGAAGGCGACGACACCGTCATCGTGGAGGATACCTCCGATGACGACGAAGACGAAGAGACTCTTCGGGACCGCTTCCAAGCGCGGTCGAGGTTTAGCCGCCGGGCTTGCCTCATGTGCCGTTGGTACAAGACCCTCCGGCTAGCCTGGAGGCTAGCCTTGCTGCGCCGCCACGGAAGCCGCGCAACCCCGCCAAGAAGCGGGTGGCGAAGAAGATGAAGGTCTCAGAGACCACGCCTCCGGAGGTAAGTTATCTTGAGCAGAGTAGTCGAGTACCCGCTGTTCGAGTACATTGCTGACGAGTAGTCCTTCTTTGTGTACAGGAGGTGCCGCCAGCGGAGCCCGTCGAAGAGGGCGACGAAGGCGAGTGGGGCCGGTGGGGGGGACCGGTGGAAGCCGAAGTCCGGCTCCCCCCCGCGTCGAAGAACTCCCGGCGCGGTGGAGCGCCGGCCCCTTGCTCCCGCAGAGAGCAGAGGACCCGTGGCCGCCACCGTTGAAAAGGTGGTGACCTGCGAAGCGCGAGAGACGTCCGCGCGGCCGCCGCCGCCGTGGAGGAGGCGTGGCCGAAGAGGCGGAGGAGGAAACGCCCGCCGAGGGTGGACCGGTTGATATTGCCGGCATCCTCGGTGCTCGGCCGTGACCATCGTCCGGTCGAACTTGTAAGTACCATGTCCTTACGAGTAGTACTTGCTGCAGTAGTCGATTTGTCTGACGACCCTCTGTGAATTCTTCCGCAGAAAGTCCACAGATCTAAGCTGGGATGGAGACGAGCCCTCATCAGCGGTGGAGGAAGAAGCCGCGCCGCCCGTCGAGGAGGCTGCTCCCGAAGCCCAAGCCACGACCGAGCCCCCAGCTACCGAAGCACCGCTGCCAGAGGCGATCGTAGTCGCAGGTGAGTACCCTTCTTGAAGTTGTAGAACTCCAGGACGAGTAGTCGTAGGCACTGATGCGCGTGTCGTTTATTGGCAGGCGCTGAAGGAGGTGAGATCCCTGCAGGGGTGCCCATGCAGGAGTTGACACCAGAGGCCCCGGAGGCTGCGGAAGGAGCCCCCGAGCCCGTGGGGGAGGTCATGGAGAAGACCGCCGGGGGAGAGGCGGGCACCACGTCGCCAGAGATTGCTCTGGAGGTGGCTGTCCGCTCCCCTGAGATCCAAGACGCGGAGCCTATCCGCTCAGCGCCGATGACGGAGGCTACGTCGAGTAGCCGCGGCGGGATTGAACTTCTGGCCGACGATCTCGTCGAGCCGGCAACGGTGGCCCAGCACCTGGAGGCGATCCGGCGAGCCGAACAATGGATGAAGGTACGTAGCCGTAGCCTCCCGAGTAGTCAATCCTCCACCGTTGAGTACTCTTCTTGACTTGAACTTGTCTTGTGCAGGACGTCGCGGAGCGATCCCGCGAGAAGTCGAACTGCTTTGCGGGGGTTACGGCGACACCGTGCTCCGAGCGAGAGGCCCCGGAGGAGCAGCTCGTGAAGTCGCGGAAGCACGCGGCCGCCATGCGATCAAAACTCGACGCTGCCTTCACCAAGTATCACAACGACGTGATGGAGTTGCGGGCGAAGGGCGACGAGTTGGTGCGGAAGAACAAAGGTCTCCGCAACAAGAATAAAGGTATGTCCTTTTGACTTGTCGGGTACTCGTTGGAAGTCGTGAAGTCTCGACCCGTTGTTGTGTTTCCGTGTTGCGAGCTTGAAGGCCGGGTGGAGCGGTGAAGGCCTCGAAGGTCGGCATGAAGAACCTCTTCTACGGGAGCAAGAAGCCCGCTAGGTACTTGAGCTCGACTACAAGGAGCTCGCCTTCGAGTGCGAGAAGCACATGGAGCTGCGGATTGCCTCTGACAGAGATCTCGTCAACTGCTACAAATCTTTGCAGAAGTTGAATGAAGATTGCGAGGCGCTCGGGCCCGCTCGAAGGACCTTGAAGAGGCTGCTCTCCCGATCGCGAGGCTCACGGTGCCGCCCCGGGCGGCCCCAAGATCGCTCCTCTGGCGGATCGACTTCGTGAAGCACCAAGCCGGCTGGCCGCCTACGTCAAGCACATGGCCAAGTCGATCCCGAAGCAAGTCCTGGCCTTCATGAAGTCGTACTTCCCGAAGGCTCCAGTGGAGGTGGTCGCCGGCGGGGGTAGCCGCCAACGGCTCGGATGAGCGTGACGCGAGCTGGCCGGAGCGAGATGGCTCCCATCGCGGAGCAGGTAGCCGAAAAGCTGAACCTCCAGTAGCCCTGCATAGATAGCTAGTAGCCGTAGTTGTACAGGAAACACTTGTAATGAATTGTTCATGTATCAATGAAATGAAATTTTCCAGCAATGAGTACTCGTAGTCGCGATCTCAGAGTGCGGAGCGCCCATCGTGGAGTAGGTGCGAGTAGTGGTACTCGACTTCAGTGGTCCCGTCGTATGGAGTAGACAGTAAGTAAGTTGATGGAAAATCAAACTTTATTACTGAAGAAGTACACCTGGGTGGCCAGGGCCGTAGTTACAAGTAGTCGCCGGACCGGAGGCCGCTTGCGGCTAAGTAGCGCTGGAGCGGGTAGCCGCTTGCAGCAAGTGATCCGTAGGTAGCCGTGTAGGCCGGATCGCAGATCCGTAGGTAGCCGCGCGGCTGGATCTTGGAGTGTGGTCTCTTGGTAGACCGCTGCTAGAGTCCTTGACGCTCGTCGCGGCCCATGGTCCGTAGGTAGCCGCGCGGGGCCGGACCCCCGGAGGAGAGTAGTCCGGAGGCCCGGAGCCGGGACCGGAGGGTCGCTTGCGGCGAGGGGTGCCGATGTAGTCGGTTGGACTTGAACCCCGAGTAGTCGTGTAGACTAGGCGTAGAATCGACAGAGTTGGTCGACGTTCCACGAGTTGTTGATGTCTTCGCCTTCAAGTGTTTGGAGGTGGTAGGAGCCGGCCCGGTCACCTTAGCCACGGTGAAGGGGCCTTCCCGGGGGGGAGCCGAGCTTGTGAAGTCCTTCCGTGTTCGGATACGGCGGAGGACAAGATCTCCAACGTTGAAGGAGCGTTCCTTGACGTTGCGATCATGGTAGCGTCGGATACCCTCCGGGTACCTTGCCGATTGGACGAGGGCGGCGCGGCGAGCTTCTTCGAGGGCGTCGATGTCAACTCGTCTGTCGTCTTCCGAGACGCCTTCGTCGTAGTGCTCCACCGCCGGCGAGTTCCATATGACGTTGGCGGGGAGGATGGCTTCGGAGCCGTAGACCGAGAAGTAGGGGGGATTGCCCCGTTGGCTTGGATGGTTGAGTCCGCGGCCCCCGAGTGCGTTGGGTAGTTCTTTGATCCACTTGCCCCCTTTGGTGTTAGCGGCGTCGTGTAGCCGCTTCTTGAGCGCGTCGAGCACCATCCCGTTGGCGCGCTCGACTTGCCCGTTGGCCCATGGATGGGCGAGCGAGACGTATCCGACGTCGATCCCGCCGTTCTCGCGGTACTCCCCGGAACCGGTGGTTGTTGAAGTTGGACCCCGGTGTCTGTGATGATGCGGTGGGGTAGCCCATAGCGGTGTACGAGTTCATCCAGGAAGTCGAGTACTCTGTCAGCCTTGGGGCACGTGACCGGCTTGACCTCGATCCACTTGGTGAACTTGTCGATAGCCACCAGTACCCTGTTGAATCCTCCTGGCGCAGTTGGTAGTGGCCCAATCATGTCGAGCCCCCCAGGCGTTGACGGTGAAAATCCGTCAACCTAGCCATGAGTTTTCCTTCGGTGTTGGCATGAATTTTATACCTTATCCATTGGTAATAACCCCCGTGGTATAACAAGTTCACGTGTGCATGTCGGTTTTGGAGTTTAATGTTTATGCGGGGTTTTAGTGTTGAATGCAAGACTTTCGGGATAAGTTCATCAAGCACCTCATGACAAGACCTTGAAGCCCCGTACAAGTCATGCAATGAAGCAAACTTAACTCCAAGAAGCCGGGGACTTGATCCGAGAAGACAACGGACTCTAGGGACACGACCGGAAAAGTCTTGAATCTTGCAAGACAAGGAGTTGAGTCCAATTCGGAGAGAAACCAACGACATGGACCTACATGCGAAGGGGGAAACATCCGAGGAAGCAAGGGAACCGACGTGGAGCGAAGGAGCCCTCGGGCCGGGCCTAAATGGGCCGGTCGGCCCGTGCCCATTTAGGGCCCAAACGCCCCCTCCTTTGCCCTAGCCGCCAATCGGGCTATTTATAGCCCCCTGACCGAGAGCCACGCGGAGAAGATTTCGTCTTCGGCCGCCGAGAAGCGAGAGAGAAGAGAGGGACACCATCTCGGAGAGGAGAGGGTCGAGCTAGTTGACTAGGGTTCCCCTAGCCGACGTGGGAACCTTGCACGGAAGACCACGTCGGAGTTCCCGGAGCTAGAAGCAAGATCAAGGAAGGATCCGGTGGTGATCTTGTGTATGTATCATTGTCATAGTTGAATTATCAAGTTGAATCTTTTCTTAGCGATCAAGTGTTTCCTCGAAGATTTCGTTTTTCGATCGGCTTTGCTTATTCCAATTCTATTCGCGCGATAGATTACATAGGGTGTTCTTGTAGCCGCGGTGGCTAGAGGTACACACCGGATCTTCCGAAAGAATCTCGACTTGTCTTTTGAGTCGCCCTAAGCTCACCGCATGAATAGGGATACGTTGTGACGAACGGGGGTCTCGAAAGGCGGATGTTTTCGGATTTGGACGGGAAACCACGATTTAAAGAGGCTTCTATTAAGATTCGATTTGCTACTTCTTCTCTTGCTTGGAACTTCAACAAAAGGCTTACCCCGGTCCCTCTAGATCGGTTTATCTACCCAATCTTACTTTGTTTTCTCGGTCTTTAGTAGATTAGATTTATCTTTGTTTTGTGTTCTTATCTAGATGCATTAGGGTTTCTCTTTTACCAAAGATTGAAGTTACTTGGCTTTACTAGATCAACTCTTGCGTCACACATTTGTTCCACGGATTCGATACCTTGGGTTCACCACTCGAGGGAAGAAGGGTCCCTTGACTACGACGGGAGACTTGTACGCTTGCGAGTCACGAACGAACTTTGATACAATTATTAACCGTCAACAAGCCCCTTTTTCTGGCGCCGTTGCCGGGGAACAAGTGATCAAGATTTGGTTTTTTATTGCCTTTTTGTAATTTTCAGTTTTCTTTTTGTTTTTCTTTTTGCATCTACTAAACTTTGATCATCCTCAAAATACATCTAATCTAGTTTGTCTAACCCTAGTTTTCATAGATTTATTTTTTCCTTTCTAGTTTTTGCATACTTTGCTTATTGCTAACCCTAACCGGAGATGGTTGGCTACCTCTCCAAGAAACCCAAGCTTTTTTGTGGATGATCCGGGAAAACTTTACAGGCAAAGGTGACATGCAACACAAGCTAATGGGGTGGAAACCCTAGATTCAAAAGTTGAAGTCGAAGGACCGTCGAAATCTCCAAGGGAATCACCACCTCCAAGTCAAGACGCCGGAAGGCCGTTCAAGATCAAGAGGAGGATGGAGAAGATGGAGATGGAGAAAGAAGCTCAACACCTAAAGGCTGCCAAGGCAAGATCCACATGTGAAGTGTTCATCGTGATGAAGATGCTAGACGCAAGTGGGACAACTTGCCGGGCGTCCGATGGGTAACAAAGAAGAATTTCGAAGACAACTCCAAGGTTCCAAGACGGCGATGGCTACTCAAGCTCATTCCGGAGTGAAGGATCACACTAGAGACCATGAAGATCACAACCGAAGACCAGAGTTCGAGACGCCGAGCCACAAGGAAATTGTTGCATCCGTCAAGACCAAAGGACAAAGCCAGCCTGTGAAGACCAAAAAAATGACTAAGCCAAAATGGGTACCCAAGATTGCAACGCCCGCAAGGAGCGTTGATCCGGAGTAATCAAGTGAAGAAGTCTAGCTATAGACTATAAACGAAGCGCTAGGCGGGAGGCAACCCGTTTCGTCGAGTCAAGAATAAGCTACCGGGAGGACAACCCGATTCCGGGTTTTTCGAGTATTTTTAATAATTTAGTTTTTGAGTTTTATTGCGCAAAGACATTAGACTTAGAAGTGGTTGAACAATATTAGAGACATAATTCTTGATTGAATGTTTGCTTTATCATAAACCCTTTGCATGAACCCTCCTATGTATTTGTTTGATTCTTTTCTTTTCGAGAAACCCTCAACCGAATAATTTCAGAACCTTAACTCAACCTTTCACCCTCATTATGGTGCTGAGGTTGACTTATTTTTCATGCTAAAACCATACGAGTAGAGCCACGATTTATATTTAAATGTTAATAAAATTCAGCACGTGGTAGAACTCGCGTGAACCTAGAAATTAAAACTTTTGGTTGGTTTTAAAAATCTTTATCCTTGGTTTCTCTAGGATTAGAATTTTTCTAAGCCTATTCTAATTTTGTTTTATTCAAAATCTTTCTTATTTAGCCAAAATTAGAACCTAAACCTATGCCCCCATGATCAAGCCGGGAAATGTTTGCTCTCAACCGATGAAGGCAAACTATACCGGTGAGACCGAAATCGACGTAGTCGAAAAATATTTTCGACTTACATTTGTTTTTAATGGTTTAAAAACTTCTCTAAAATTATGTTTGAGCTCTTGCATGGCTCTGAAAAATATTTTAAATTTCGAATTAGGGGAGTGCTTAACCTTAAACACACCTAAATGGAGGCAATCTAGTTTGAATTAATCATGCATGCACCATTGGATTCCCTTTTATCAACTTTCACCAATTCCACATGCAAAGGACAAGCATGGTGGGCAGCAAGCATCAACTTTGCAGGATTTTCATGGTGGCATGTGAAGCAAGTGGAGCTAGGGAGCATGGACATGACCCAAAGCATGGAGCATCAAGTGGGAAGACCAATAATGCAAGAAAAGGAGTGGACGAGAGCGTTTGGGCGGTGCAACTCGTGGAGCACGCGGGCGGGGAAAGTTGCAGAGGCGAAATGATCGTGGCCGGGAGAAAGACGCGGCGGGGAGGAGCCGGAAGACCCCCGGGCGGCCGGCCGGCCGGCCGGCGGCCCGACCTACTTAAGGAGCCCCCGGGCTCCCGTTTTCTGCAGCAAGCTTCCCTCTCCTTCCCTTGTTTGTGTGTTCAAGTTTGTGTGCTCGGAACCTCCGTAGGCATAGCCAACCATCCCAAGCTTGATAGCTCAAGAAAAAATCCACATCCTTAATCCACTCAAAGTCCACATCCGAAGCAAAGAGTTTAAGTGCCTAGTTTACCGGTTGCAACCCGGAATTTTAGTTGAAGAAAGAGTGCAGCAACCATGTGGAAGAAGACCACAAGTCTCTTCTCCAAGAAGAAGAGTTCGTCGTCATCCAAGCCATCATCAACCATGTCTTCGAGGAGGCACTCGGTTTCGAGTCTCCCCGGAGCATGGAGACGGATACGGCACCACCGCGGAGGAACGATGCTCTCCTCCTTGGTGGTATGAGGGCTGCGAGAAGCACTTCCATGAGGTTCACCGAACCTCGTGGGCACACGGAGGAGCAGCCCGCGCCACCACGACGATCGACTCACTCAACCGTGCCGCCTCCTTACACCCCGACACACTCTTCGTACGACTTCATCATCTTGTCGGCGGAGGAGGAGGAGAGGCTCGCCAATCTTGAGAAGAGGCTTGTGCCGAACGTCGAGTTCGACGACCAAGCACTCTACACCTTGGGTTTTTGCACCGACATATATCGTATGTTGGGGCACCTCGGATGGGTGCGGTTCTCCAACGGAATATCGGTGGACACCAATTTGGGTTACGCCTTGGAAATTTTAATGACTATTGCACCCATCGTTGATGATGATGGGGTGCAAAGCTTGTCATTCCGTTTGGAGGGAGTCCAACAAGTGGTTCCCTACGAGCACGTTAGGGAGCTGCTTGGATTCCACAAGGGAGCTCCGGAGAAAGTTGACGTGCCACCCGGCATGTTAGCGGGATTTTGGAACATGATCTCCGGAGAAGCCCATCAACAACGCAATTGCATCCTCAACCCCATTATCCGGATATTTCACTCTTGGATGTGCAAGAGGATATTGGGGAGGATGAAGGAAACAAAGGTGACCGACACGGAGTTGAATTGGCTATACTCGGCTTTAATTGCCAGGCAGCCAATAGACCCCTCTTACCTCATGATCAACCGTTGGTGTTGTGAAGCAACATCGGGGGCGGGTAATATTGGTTCGGGGTGTTACCTCTCCATGTTGGCCTTTTCCTTGCGGCCGGGGATCGCAAGAAACCCCGCTCACCTTTTGCGTGGTACCTCTCTCGGCTTTGAATATTTGCGGCAAGGCAAATACATTAGTGGAGATGAGAGAGGAGGTTATCGGTTGGCCATAGTGAACCTACCCCTTCCCAACGAGAGGCTTAGGCTTTTCAATGAGTGGAGAGAAGATTGGTTGGAAGAGGGACTACTTGTCCCCGCATGGAAGAACAAGAGAGGAAGAATCATAGAGGAGGGAACATCCTCCGCACAAGCGAGTGGAGCACAACCCAATGTGCAACCATTCGGCGGAGTTCCTCCTCCACCAAGTTATTACGGAGGGCCACAAGAGCAAGCATGGGGGGGTGGTGCACCGGTACCCCCACAAAATTATGTTGTGCCCAACGCTAACTTCGCAGAGTCCTACGCTCATCATCCCCAACCACAACAAAGCATGGCCATTATTGGAGGGTATGCTGCAAGAAACGCTCAAAACATCGCAGCCATCCAAGCTAACGCAGCTCAACTCGGTGAAGGCAACGCTAATATTGCCTTTGAAGTTGGACGCCTTCACCTTGTGGAGCCAAATCAATTCGTCGGAGGGAATGTCCAATCGTATTATGAGCAAGGGTATTATTATCAAGATCATCAACATCAACCACCGGCGGAGGACTAGAAGATTTAGGAACTTTAGTTTTCTTTTCTTTTCTTTTTCTCTGTAATTTTCAGCTTTTGCTTATGTGTGTTTGTGTAGTATTTCCAGTTTTTTATTTAAATTTCAGCAAGCATGTTTGTTTATTTTCAGTATGTATTTCAACTTGATGTCATCATTAATAAAGACACCACCTTGATTATATCATTGGAAAAGTTACAAAATTCGTGCCATGATGATATATGATTATAATTGCAGCTTTGTTCATCTTTGTAATTGATTTATGCATGTTTAAGCTAGTGCTCTCTTAAAAATACACATCTGAATTTATTTAAATGCTAGCTTAATTTTCAGCGGAGGTTATGATTAAAATAAAGACCCATAGTGTTTTATGTGCTCTCAAGTTATGAATAGATTAAAGATGTCTTTTATGCTCAAAAATATCGCTAACCTTGTCGCGAATGTCACTTGTGTGTTGCTCAACCTATCCAAAGCCTTATATATATTTGAGTGCATAAACCTTAGTGTACAAGATTTATTTTTGAGTGAGTTATTGCAGGCCATGATTTCTGCGGCCCGAGACTAAGAAGTTGGTCATTCCGTTTTTGCGTATCTATCTTTTTGCTAGCCTTTTATCCGTGCATTGTGTATCCCCGCATCGGAGATCTCACAAACTTCGCCGGATATCCACCCTTAAACCAAATATCATTTTTTTGTGATTACCTCCTTGACCACAACCTATCGTTGAGAATGGATCATCAATTCAAGGAAGATCGCAAGACGGTGCCAACGTTGAAGATTTCAAGTATCTCTCCAAGGAAAAATACTCCGGTACCTACCTTATTTTTCGCCTCTTTGCTCGAGGACGAGCAACGTCTAAGCATGGGGGAGGAGGTAGGTACGGTGCAGTTTTAGAGTTAAAAGGGGAATATTTTAAAAAAAATGAATGATGATGAAAGAAAAAAAAATCCAGTGATAATCATGACTTTCAAGGTAAAGAAGAAAAATATATATATAATGAATGACCGAAAGAAAGAAAGAAAGAAAAGAATGAGAAATATGAGAAAGAGAAAAAATATATGTGCGTAAAGTGAACTCCCCGGTTCTCTAAAAGTGCATTCAAGGCTTCAAGTAAAAAAGATCCATTCTCATTTTCCAACCATGTGTAATCCGATAACGAGGACTTCCTTTGTGCCTCGGGATCACTCTTTGCCATTTGCACATGTCCACTCATCTAAAAGTGTGTGTATTTTTCTCTTTCCCCTCCTTGATTTAACATTATTTTCCAATGACCTTTTTGACGAGTCTCGGTAAGACCATGAAAAGCTTGTCTTGTTTTGACAACACCTCATTTATAAAATCTTGTTAGGACTAAACTTTCCCAAAGCTCCATATAAGCCTACCACACATATATATGAGAGGGAAAGGAGTAGAATATATAGGCTTGAGAGACAAGTGAGATGAGAGTTCATGAGCAATATACAAGATGATTTAAATTTGTGAATTTGGTTTAGCTTTTCTTCATCTCGTTCTTTATTTCAAAAATTCTGAGATCTATTTAAAACTTTGTGAGCATGTTAATACTTGTGGGATAAGCTTAATAAGAATCTACCCTCCGTAGAGATGAAGGCTAGCACATTATGGAACTTTAATGAATTAAAATTTTGAGAGCATTATGTTTTCTCATGTGTGATCAAGTGCAAAGTTTAAACATTGTTTAGCAATGATGATATCCATCGAAGGCTTACTCGAGGACGAGCAAGGTTTAAGCATGGGGGAGATGTTGACGGTGAAAATCCGTCAACCTAGCCATGAGTTTACCTTCGGTGTTGGCATGAATTTTATACCTTATCCATTGGTACTAACCCCCGTGGTATAACAAGTTCACGTGTGCATGTCGGTTTTGGAGTTTAATGTTTATGCAGGGTTTTAGTGTTGAATGCAAGACTTTCGGGATAAGTTCATCAAGCACCTCATGACAAGACCTTGAAGCCCCGTACAAGTCATGCAATGAAGCAAACTTAACTCCAAGAAGCCGGGGACTTGATCCGAGAAGACAACAGACTCCAGGGACCTGACCAGAAAAGTGCTGAATCTTGCAAGACAAGGAGTTGAGTCCAATTCGGAGAGAAACCGACGACATGGACCTACATGCAGAAGGGGGAAACATCCAGGAAGCAAGGGAACCGACGTGGAGCGAAGGAGCCCTCGGGCTGGGCCTAAATGGGCCCAGGCCGGCCGGCCCAGTCCGGTCGGCCCAGGCCCATTTAGGGCCCAAACGCCCCCTCCTTTGCCCTAGCCGCCAATCGGGCTATTTATAGCCCCCTGACCGAGAGCCACGCAGAGAAGATTTCGTCTTCGGCCGCCGAGAAGCAGAGAAGAGAGGGACACCATGTCGGAGAGGAGAGGGTCGAGCTAGTTGACTAGGGTTCCCCTAGCCGACGTGGGAACCTTGCACGGAAGACCACGTCGGAGTTCCGGAGCTAGAAGCAAGATCAAGGAAGGATCCCGGTGGTGATCTTGTGTATGTATCATTGTCATAGTTGAATTATCAAGTTGAATCTTTTCTTAGCGATCAAGTGTTTCCTCGAAGATTTCGTTTTTCGATCGGCTTTGCTTATTCCAATTCTATTCGCGCGATAGATTACATAGGGTGTTCTTGTAGCCGCGGTGGCTAGAGGTACACGCGGATCTTCCGAAAGAATCTCGACTTGTCTTTTGACTCGCCCTAAGCTCCCCGCATGAATAGGGATACGTTGTGACGAACGGGGGTCTCGAAAGGCGGATGTTTTCGGATTTGGACGGGAAACCACGATTTAAAGAGGCTTCTATTAAGATTCGATTTGCTACTTCTTCTCTTGCTTGGAACTTCAACAAAAGGCTTACCCCGGTCCCTCTAGATCGGTTTATCTACCCAATCTTACTTTGTTTTCTCCGGTCTTTAGTAGATTAGATTTATCTTTGTTTTGTGTTCTTATCTAGATGCATTAGGGTTTCTCTTTTACCAAAGATTGAAGTTACTTGGCTTTACTAGATCAACTCTTGCGTCACACATTTGTTCCACGGATTCGATACCTTGGGTTCACCACTCGAGGGAAGAAGGGTCCCTTGACTACGACGGGAGACTTGTACGCTTGCGAGTCACGAACGAACTTTGATACAATTATTAACCGTCAACACGGGCAAAGGGCCGGGTTGGCGGTATGGTGACTAGCTTGTAGGCCGGGACGTGTTGCCGCTTGGCGAAGAAGCTCGGCATCCTTGGCACCTTCGACGAGTTCTTCGGCATCGCCCGTGGCCGTGGGGCCGCAGAAAGCTCGCCGGAAGGCCTTGCCGACCAGCGTACGTGAAGACACGTGGTTGCCGCAGACGCCCTTGTGAATCTCCTCCAAGATGTCCTTGCCTTCTTCGCGAGGGACGCACTTCATGAGCACTCCAGAAGATGCGCCCCGCTTGTAAAGCTTGTCTCTGACGAGGACGTAAGACTTGGCGTGGTGGACGAGTTGTTCGGCCGCGTTCTTGTCGGAGGGGACCTTCTGCTCGCTGAGGTAGTCGATGAAGGGTTGCCTCCGGTCCACGTCGATCATCATGACCTCCGCCCGGTGGTGGATGAGCTGGTACAGTGGTCAGTGGCGCCGGCTCCGGGATGGATGGCGCGTGAAGCTCATGGACGAAGACGCCCGCGGGTACTTGGGCGCGGGTGGATCCGAGCTTCGAGAGGACGTCCGCTGCAACGTTGTTGTCGCGGACGATGTGATGGAACTCGAGACCATAGAATTTGTTCTCGAGCTTGCGGACTTCTAGGCGTAGGCGTCCATGTTCTCCTTGTTGCGGTCCCGGGACTTGTTGACTTGGTTGATGACCACCGCGGAGTCGCCGTAGACTAGTATCCGCTTGATCCCAAGTGAAGCCGCGAGGCGGAGCCCGTGTAGAAGAGCTTCGTACTCGGCTTCGTTGTTTGAGACCTTCCAAAAGATCGCAGGACGTACTTGAGTTGTTCGCCCGTTGGAGAGATCGGGGAGTACCCCCGCGCTGCGCCCTCGAGGTTGAGTGAGCCGTCAAAGTACATCACCCAATGCTGCGGTCGCACCGTGGGAGTAGGTAGGTCGGTTCTCCCGCCACTGCGCCATGAAGTCGACTAGTGCTTGCGACTTGATGGCCGTGCGTGGCTTGAAGTCGATGGTGAGGGCGCCGAGCTCGACGGCCCCACTTGGAGATTCTTTCGGTGGCGTCTTGGTTCCTCGGGATGTCGCCGAGCGGGTAGTCGGTGACGACGGAGACCGAGTACTCACGGGAAGTAGTGTCGTAGCTTCCGCGAGGTGATGAGTAGAGCGTACGGGGAGCTTCGCACGGGGCCGGTAGCGAGCCTTGGACTCTGATAGAACCTCGCTGACGAAGTAGACTGGGCGCTGGACCGGATAGGCGTGGCCGTCTTCCTGCCGCTCGACAACGATGGCGATGCGACCACGTGTGTAGTCGCGGCTAGGTAGAGCGAGAGGCGCTCGCCCTTGTGAGGAGCCGTGAGGATTGGCGGCTTTGACAGGAAGTCCTTGAGCTGGGCAAGGGCTTGATCCGCCTCTGCAGTCCACACGAACTTCTCGTGATGCTTGAGTAGTTTGAAGAAGGGGAGGCCTCGTTCTCCTAGCCTCGAGATGAATACGTTCAATGCCGCCATGCACCCCGTCAGCTTCTGGACGTCTTTGATGCTCGTGGGAGCTTTCATGCTGGTGATGGCAGAGATCTTCTCGGGGTTGGCTTCGATGCCGCGCTGGCTGATGATGAAGCCGAGTAGTTTACCCGAAGGGACGCCGAAGACGCACTTGTTCGGGTTGAGCTTCCGGCGGTATTCGCGTAGCGATGCGAAGGTCTCTTCGAGGTCGTCGATGAGGGTACCGGAGTCCCGGTTTTGACAACCACGTCATCCACATAGGCCTCGACGTTCTTGTTGAGTTGTCGCTTGAAGCAGGCCCGGATGGCCCTTTGGTAGGTAGCGCCGGCGTTCTTCAACCCAAATGACATGGTCGTGTAGCAAGACGCGCCAAACGGGGTGATAAACGCGGTCTTCTCCTGGTCTTCTTCCTTGATTGCGATCCGATGGTACCGGAGTAGCGGTCTAGGAAGCAGAGCGAGTCGCAGCCCACCGTGGAGTCGATGACTTGATCAATCCACGGCAACCGGAAGGGGTCCTTGGGGCAGTGCTTGTTGAGGTTGGTGTAGTCGACGCACATCCTCCACTCGTTCGAGTTCTTCTTGCGGACGAGGACGGGGTTGGCTAGCCACTGAGGATGGAAGACTTCTCTGATGAAGCCAGCTGCGAGTAGCTTGTCGAGCTCCTTCTTGATGGCGTCCCGTCTGTCGTCGGCAAAACGTCGGAGGTGTTGTCGCTTGGGGGTGGCCTTTGGATCGACGTTGAGGCAGTGCTCAATCAGCTCCCTAGGCACTCCTGGCATGTCCGTTGGCTTCCACGCGAAGATGTCGCGGTTAGCCCGAAGGAAGCTGATGAGCGCGTCTTCCTATTTGGGGTCGAGGCCGGCCCCGATGGTGGTGGTCTTGCTGGGGTCGCCTGTTCCGAGGTCGACCGTCCTGACGAGTACCTCCTCAGGTGGCTGAGGCTTGTTGGCGCTGTCAGACTTCTCTGGGATGTCGAGTTCGCTCGTGGCGAGCTTCTTCGACGCGGCGTAGACCTCCATCATCGCTTTGGGTACTTGGTTTGTTGAAGTGATCACCACGGCCTCTGTATCACAGTCGTGGGAGATCTTCAAGTCCCCTTGGAGGGAGAGTACGCCGGCTGGACTTGGCATCTTGAGCACCAAGTAGGTGTAGTGGGGCACCGCCATGAACTTGGCGATGGCCGGTCTGCCGAGGATGGCGTGGTAAGAAGTCTCGAAATCCACGACCTCGAACTTGATGTACTCGGTGCGGTAGTTATCCCGAGACGCCCCGAAGGTAACTGGCAGTACCACTGAGCCCAGTGGGATAGCCGCGTTGCCCGGGACGATGCCGTAGAAGGGCGCGCCGCTCTTGGTGAGCATGGGGGTGACGTCGAGGTTCATCTTCTTCAAGGTTTTGGTGAAGAGGACGTTGAGTCCGCTTCCACCGTCGATGAGCACCTTGTTGAGCTTAGAACCCGCCACGGTTGGCTTTAGGACGAGGGGGAACCGTCCCGGTTCGGAGAAGCCGGTCCATTGGTCCGCGCGGGAGAAGGTGATGGGTACCTCCGACCACCCGAGAGGGGTCGGGACCGCCGGCTCAATGGACATCACTTCACGACGGGTAGCCCTCGCTCCCGCCCTTTGGGCGATCCGCCGAAGAGGACGTTGACGGTCTTCTCGGGTTCTTGGAAGTCGTTGTCGTCGCCGTCCTTCTTCTTGCCCTTTTGGTCGTGAGGGTGCGGTGGCTCCGGCGTATCCTTGAGTGCATGCCCGAGTTGGTAGCACTTGCTCGGTAGTGTGGTTGCCGTTTGGATGCCACGGGCACTTCTCCTTCAGCAGGTCCTTGAACCCGCCGCAGTTCTTCTTCGAGTTTCCTTTCGGAGGGCGCCGGATAGCCGCGACGGTGTTGTCCGGCTTGCGCTTGCGGTTGGAACCCGAGTAGTAGTAGTAGTTGTTGTTGTTGTTGCGGCCGCCTTGGTTTGCATTGCCGCGCCGCCGCCGCCCGGTTCGTTTGGACTTGCCGCGGATGGCGTCGTACTTGGCGTTGGCCTTGTCCTCTTCATCCGCCCGGGACGTGATCATGTCCTTGAGGTGGGGGATGGACTCGGGGCGGCGACGACCGAAGTCCTCAAAGGTGCGGCGATGGTAGAGGCCGTCCGGAAGAGGTCGATGACCTCCTTGTCGGTGACGTCGACGACGGTAGCGCGCTTGTCGAAAAAGCGGCGCATGTACTTGCGGAGGGTCTCGCCTTGTTCTCGCTTGATCATGGCAAGGTCCATGCGAGTACCCGAACGGCCCATGGCGCCCGCAAAGTTGCTCGTGAACTCGCTCCTTCGGCCGGTCCCACTTGTCGATCGAGTGCTTGTCCGGGCGACTCGAGCCATGTGAGTGGAGCTTGATCCGGACGTAAGGGGAAGTAGAGGCATTTGGTGTCGCCGTTGCCGCCGCCGTTCTCGATGGAGAGGGCGTAGCATCGAAGCCACCGAATGGGATCTGCTTCGCATCGTACTTGGTGATCCCCAAAGGCTTGAACTTGTCGGGAAGGAGCAGGGTTGCGAAGCCGTGGTGAGAAGGCGGGGAAGCCGTCTCCTTCGGCGGCGGTGGTCGACTTCTTCCGCCGCGGCTCCTCGATCTTCGGCGGGCGTCGAACCCGCCGTGGGAGGCGCCGGAGGCGTGGTCGTTCGCGTGGCCTTGGCCGCCGCGGCCGCCGCCGCCTCCGGCTCTTCTCGTTGGCCCCGTGGTTGGAGCCGCCGCCATCGCCGCCGCCGCCGTCGGGGTCGTTGCCGCCGCCACCGGCCGGAGCGCGGTGGGGAACGACTTCTCGGTTGCCTTGGTCTTGCCGTGAAGGTCCGCCGGCGTTGGAGCGGCGGCGGTTTGGATCGGCCGGGAGGTCGGCTCGAGTACGGTTGGGGCCGGGATCGGCGCCGCGACTAGTAGCTTCATTGTCGCGGGGTTTAGCCGGGGAGAGGTTGGTTGACTTCGTTGTCGACCCGCATGAAGTAGGCTTCTTCGGCGAGCTTGGCGATGACCTCTCCGGCGTGTATGCCCCGAGCCCGACGTGCGATCGTTGTGATCGACATGAGGCATTGCTCGGGGGGTGGTGTGTACTCGCTCTCGACCGCCTCGAGAGCTTCCGCAAGGTTGCGGATGGGGAGGTTGTCTCCGAGCCGCCGGCGTCGTTCGGGCCGCGCTTCTGTTGCGCTCGCGTCGAGCGTCCCCGTTGGCGGCGAGTCTCGTCCGTGGGTGCGTTGGCGGACGGCTCGTCCGCGGAGATGTCCTCTAGGTACTGTCTTCGGCCGTGCCCGAGGGTCTCGGGGTGTCGCCGGCAGCCATGAAGACTCGGCGATCGGGGGTACCCAAGATGGACTCGAGAGGGTGCCACCTCGGTTGGTGTGTTGGAGTCGGCCTAGGCCGGTGGTGTTCCCTCCGGAACGGTAGTGAGTCGATTTAGGCGACGTAGCGCGAGTCCTCCTTTGCCGGGTCGGCGAGGCTTGCGGTCGGTGCCGCAGACGTATCTCCCGGTCGGCGTGGATTTTATAACCGGCCCGAAGGCGGCCCTGACAAGGGAAGCTCAGTAGGGTCGCCCTCGGACTCGGAGTCCTCAGGGTCCGACCCGAAGTCGAACTCGTAGTCCGGGTTCGAGTAGAACTCGGAGAGAGGGCCGGAGTCCGAAGCGCGGTTGGGGACGGCATCGGAGTCCGAGTTGTGCTCGGGCACGGGCTCCTTGCCGGCCGGCGTGGAGTAGGAGCCTCCGTGCGGGCCCGCCGGGGGACGCGGGGGCCACGCGCGGAGGCCGGCGTGGTGAAGGGGCCGCCCGCGATGGCCGAGCGGCCCGGCTCGCATGCGATGGCCCATGGCGACGCCGGGTTCGAGTTGGAGACGGACTCGAGCTCGAAGTCCGCGTGTATGTTGGAGAGCGAAATTTCGCCGAACTTGCGGTGAGTTCGCCCGTGACAACTTCGGGAAGCGTCACCGGGCTCGTCCTCGAGTCGGGCCGCCCGATCGGCGGCGGCGCCGGAAAGAGCCCGCGCCATCGGCGGTGCGGACCCGGGCGCCGAAGACGAAGGTGTCGCCACGGTTGAAGGCGACGGTTGGCTTGATGTGGACGAAAGTCGTCGAGTTCGCCATGTGATCTCGAGCGAGCGCCCCTACCCGGCGCGCCGGTGTCGGTGTTTTAGACCGGCAACCTACTACGGGGAGTACCCGAAGTAGATGAATGTGACTCGCCGAGATCGGTAACTCGAAGGAAGAGACACGTGGCACACAATTTAGACAGGTTCGGGCCGCGAGGTGCGTAATACCCTACGTCCCGTATGCCGCGTAGCTCGGATTGATAGGGCACGATTACACGATGGTGCAATAGTGCGCCGTGGATTGTAGGAGATGAGATTGGATGAAGGGATCGGTCCCTCGCCTCGCCTTATATAGTCCGGGGAGGGGGGTTACAAGTCGGAGTAGGGAGAGAGTACTAGTCGAGTACGTCTAGGAGTCCTCTATACGGTGCGGAACATGTACGGCTCTCCCTAACCGAGTACTACTCCCGCGTAGTCCTTGTGCTCCACGCCTTCGGGTGCCGTGTAGCGCAAGCCGGGTAGTCCCGGGGGCCCACCGAGTAGTCGGTCCCGGTACCCACCGAGGTAGTGGGCCCGGGGAGGTCCATACGACGGAGGTTCTTCCACGGGTTGATTAACGAACGCCATCTAGACAATAAGATAAAAACAAAAACAAAAACGAAACAAGTGTTTTTCTAGATAATATATGTTAGATAAAGCAAATAAAAGATAAACTAAAATATAAAACTAAGTTAAATGCAAATCAAACGATGTAAACTAGCTTTCTCCCCGGCAACGGCGCCAGAAAAAGGGGCTTGTTGACGGATAAAAGACGTATCCCTCTATGATCCGCAAGTGTACGAACCCCACACGTTTTTCACCACGGGATTCCCAAGGTTCTCGTCAATCCGCGGTGCAAGGGGATTACAAGCGTTAAATCTACTTCTATGCACTAGCTACTAAAACCCTAACTACTATTATACTAGAAAACAACTAAACTACACTAGAAAGAACGATAAGTGATCAAAGTAGGAGACACTCGCCCATGGGTCTACGATCATGCAATCAATTAAAGACATTAAACCAATCTAATCTATCAGGGGTTGTGACCACGGTTTCGCCCTTTCCCTCCTCTCGTACTGTCACTACGCGAAGGTATTCATGACCAGACCTATGATGGACACGGCGCATTGAATGGATCCAAGGAAGCATTGAGGCCTATACTCCCTTTACGGCATGGTAGCTAACCTTAAGCATTAAAGTATATTCAACACAAGATGATAGATAGATAATCCGACAAGTATGATTACATCTTAAGATCGATTACAACCCATGGACGAATAAGGAGATTACCCCATCAAGGTGCTGGACATAGCACCGTTGATCATGGTTTCCCTTCCGACGGTGTCTTCCTTCTTCTCCACGAGAGGGTGCTTCCTTCGAGGTAGACGATCTCCCTCCGGAGATCTCCCTCCTCTCTCTCTAGCTTGTGGACGACCTCCTGGTGCGAATGGCTCTCTCTCTCTCTGTCGTATGGCGGCGCCCAGGCTTTTAGGGTTCAAGATCCTTCGGGTGCAAGGAAAACGGGACCGAACCGGCCACCGGAGTGGGTTGGGCCAGCCGGCCTGGGCTGACCGGCCTGGGCCCACCTCGGCCCGGTTCGGTCGCCCCTTCGCTCCCGTGGGTCCTCATGAGATTATGCACTTTGCCCCTTCCACTTGCATGATTTTGACGATGTCATCCTCACATCCAAGATGGAGGTTCTCTTCACAAGAATTTCGGTCTTTTACGCTTCAATCCCCGGGGGTGTTCCTCTTAGCACTTCGGTCCTTGCCACCATTGGAAGTGATTTCATCAAGCTCATGAACACGAACAAGACTCCGTAAATGCTCCTTTGAACTTGTTGCGAATCCCTCCTTTATGTCCATGTTTTCCTACATAAACACAACACTTCCAAATGCATGCACATAGATGAACTTGTTATGTGATTAGTGTGCCTAGTGGCGGGTTAGTTCCATAATCAAATCCAAACCAAAGTGTAATGAACATGCTAGGTGTACCAAAATACACCGTCAACATATTCGTGACTAGACCTATGATGGACACGTCGTATTGAATGGATCCAAGGGAGCATTGGGGCCTTACTCCCTTTACGGCATGGTAGCTAACCTTAAACATCAAAGCATATTCAACACAAGATGATAGATAGATATTCCAACAAAGTAGCGATTACATTTCAAGATTGATTACAACCCATGGACAAATGAGAAGATTACCCCATCAAGGAGCTAGACATGGCACCGTTGATCATGGTGACGCTTCCAATGGTGTCTTCCATCTTCTCCACTTGTGGGTGCTTCCTTCGAGATGGGTGATCCTCCTTCAAATATCTCCCTCCTCTCTCTCTCTAGCTTGTGGACGGCCTCTCGGTGCGGATGGCTCTCTCTATTGCGAATGGCGGCGCCTCCACGAACTTATGGTTGAAGATCCTTCGAGTGCAAGGAAAGGGGGGCCAAATCGACCCTCGGAGTGGGCTAGGCCGGCTGGCTTTGGCCGACCCGCCCAGGCCCATCCCGGCCCGGTTCCGTCGCCCCTTCACTCCTGTGGGTCCTCATGCATTTATGCACTTTCCTCCCTCCACTTGCACCATTTTGACGATGTCATCCTCGCGTCCAAGATGGAGGTTCTCTGTTAATGATGTCCGGTCTTTTACGCTTCAATCCTCGGGGATGTTCCTTTGTAACACTTCGGTCCTTGACACCATTGGAAGTGATTTCATCAAGCTCATGAACACGAACAAGACTCCGTAATTGCTCCTTTGAACTTGTTGTGAATCATTCCTTTATGTCCATGTTTTCCTACATAAACACAACACTTCCAAATGCATGCACAAAGATGAACTTGTTATATGATTAGTGTGCCTAGTGGCGGGTTAGTTCCATAATCAAATCCAAACCAAAGTGTATTGAACATGTTTGGTGTACCAAAATACACCGTCAACATCTCCCCCATGCTTAGATCTTGCTCGTCCTCGAGCAAGTACTCGTAAAAGAACCTTGTCCAAGGCATTGTAATCGTGCTCCACTAATCCTTTGTTCACAAGTTAGTCAATCTTTTATCTTTAATACATAAACATAAAGAAGTGATCATCATACATAAACATGGGCCTTTAGAATTTTTATCATGTCAAGATTTACCCCACAACTCAAACTCTTAACTTGAGGTCTTCAATTTCAGCCATGCTTACTTCTTTGCTTCCATTGGAGGGTTTTTATGATTTTTCAAAAAATAAAATTCCTGCAACAAGTGTTAGACAAAATCCTTTCTCCAAGCCCTCTCATGTCACTCATATAAAGTGGCTATCCTAAACAATTTTTATAAAACTCTCACCTCCCATAAGTCTCTCATATAACATGTAAAGTGGAGATATAAGTATGGCTAGCACAATCAACACAAGTATCATCAAGCTAAGATCTTCCTCTAATAGTTGTTTACTATTCAAAGCCGATCATGAGAATTAAACGATATGTGGGGATATCAAGGGTGAGAAGATATAGAATAGTGGACATGTGCAAAGGCAAAAGAAAATATGACTACGAGGCACTGATGATGTCCTCATTGTCAGATTGCACATGGTTGGAAAAAGAGTAAAAGTTTCGTCTCTCAACAACGTGACATCCTTCCTTGCACTTTTAATTTTTTCTTTCACTTGATTCATTCCTCTCATATCTTTCTTACCATTCCTCTTTCTCTCTCTTTTTCTCTTTTTTGTTTTTCAATCACTCTCTTTCATTCTCTCATACACATATTTGTTTCTTTACTTTTCTATTTTTCTTTATTTCTTTTCCATACACATATTTTTCTCTTTACTTTTCCCTCTCTTGACATCTTTATCTCTCTTTTCAAAGCTCTTAACTCCTCTCTTTCTTGCATGAAAACAATCTGAATTTTAAAATGAAACCATGCTAGAGACGAGACGAAACTTCAAGGATAGGTTGTGTTCAAGGAATACGATGTACAAAAGAGATATAAAGGTTTGGGTATGGAACTCGGCGATGTACGGGACTTCTGATGTGAAAGTCACGTTACTGAATGCATGACGAGGCTAGCAATAAAAGATAAGCACAAGGACATGATCATTGCTTGAAAATTAAAACTTCCAAGAGAGAAGGATCCTAGCCCAACTCATTATGCTATTCACACTTATGGTGGAGCGAAAAATAAGTTTGGCTTTGTATAGGATTTTTCTTAAACTCTCAACTTGGAAAATAAGAATTTGCTAACATTTATTACAAGGATTTTTCGATACTTTTCAGAATTGAATTCCTCCATTTTTTAGCATCGAACATAGCACAACCAAAATATAAAGCTCTAGATCGAAGCATGGTGCGGGTACTTTTAGAGGTAGCAACTCCACTAAGCACCACGGTAAACGTTTCAAACCAAACACTTATGTTCATATATCAAAAATTAAAGATGAACAAATGAGTAAAGCAAGAAACGCATCACAAGAGACAAAAATTTAAATGACTCTTTTTATTTGATTTTCTTTGACGCAAACACTAAATTTAAGACACTTCAAACTTGCAAAAAAATTTAAAAGCACACTCTAAAACTTAAGTGTTAACACCAAAATTTGGTAAGGAGTATGACATGTGGGTCCGATTCGAAAAAGAGTCCGTCCGGTGGAAGGAAAGATATTTTCGGAGATTTTCGGCGAAGGATCCGCGGTCGGCTATCCGCTCCGGTTCGGCAAAGGAACAAAGAGAGCCGATTTTGCGGGATTGGACGGTGACGTGGCTCAATTAGAGGAAGTGAATGGATGGATAGGCGATCGAGTTTATTTAGGCAATGAATCCATTCGCAATTGTAATCAGCGGGGTATAAATACGATCCCCGGATGTATGTAACGGACACGTTCATTCCTCAATACACACCGGCCTTACGCCAAACCCTAGAGTCCTTGTCGTGTCGTCGAGTTCTTCGAGAGGGCCAATCGATCCGTCGACCTCCGTGAGTACCGGCAACCTTGTATCATGTCTAGTATCATGCGGTGGATTTAGATCGATGCAAGTAGTCTTGTTACCATGCTTCGTGTCATGCGGTAGATTCAAGCTTGGTTCAAGAGGGTTTCTTGTTAGATCATGAGCCATGCGGTAGGCTAAGATCTAGCTCGAAGCTAGTTATCGGCTCTATTGGATTTTGGCAAGATCCAATAGATTCATTAAGTTATCCCGTGTTATCATGAGTTTCACTTTATGTTTTGATTCATGTAACACACCTTTGCCCAATCTAGATGGGTTTGGATCGGCTATACTTCCTTTAAGATTTGTGTACGGGCGGGTTTCGCGTTTTGACGCGTGGGTCTTGTGCTCTCCGATAGCCGAAACCGAATCGATCTAGGTTGTCACGTGTTGCGGGTTCAAGCTTGCTTTGTGCGTATAAATCTTGAAAGAACCGGGTATCATGCGGTAGATGCGAGGTTTTTGGGTTGCTTTGGAGCTAGTCATCCGGTGGATTAGATTTCCAATTCGGTCGATAGATTTATTCACGTGGTAATGTTTGTTCCTTCTTCATGGACCCGGATCGGCCGTTCGGCCGTATTCGGTTATGTTTTCACGAGTAGATCACGTGCATTATTTGTGCCTTAAGTGATGCATGCTTTTAGCTTTCCATATTTAGATTGTATCATGCGGTGGATAGATCTATTTGCGGAAAGTGGTACGTTTTTTCATGCAAGTTGTATCATGCGGTGGATAGATTTGTTTGTGACCGTAGCCGACGGATCTTAAAGTACCTAGACATGCGGTAGACTAGTGCTTTGATCTATGCGTGCTCATTTAATACATGATCATGTTCGTGCTTTACCTCATTTTATTTAATGACAAACCTCACGGGGATCGGTCATAACTTCATGCTTGCATCTTTATCTATACAAAGACCGATCGTCGTCACGCTTACGTCATCCATTCGGCGGTATTCTTTTTTCCTTTATAATGGTCCGGATGGTTGTGATTCTTTGACGAGATAGCTCTACATAGCTACATGTCATTCTTGCTTGGCTTCTTGGTCAGTAAATATGGAACCGTCGGTACCACCCGACACGTTCCAAGCTTTGGTATCTAACTGCTTTGTCTTTTGTTAATTTTCGGGAAAAATTGAGCGGCACGTCATTTGCTCTCTCGCGCGTGCGAAGCTAGCTTTTTTCGCTTTGTGTGATTGGCGTTGAGTGCACATTTTGCGTCAACACACTTTTTGGCACGCCCGGTGGGACAATACGCCCGAATTGGTTCAAGATGCCTGAAGTCTCAGACCTCCTGGATGTCAACATCGAAGAGCTTTCTCCAGAGCAGCATCAGCAACTCCTAGACGCCGTGAATCAATTTCAGCAAAAGTGTCTCATGTCGTTTAAGAAGAATCGAAGTGGTGTACCGTATCTAAAGAATGACACCGCCAGAGTGCTGCTGCCGGGAGAGAGCGATGCCTCAACCCAACGAGGAGAAGGAGGAATGCGCACGGATGTTCCAGGAGTCGGTAGACGACATGCTCACCAAGCACAATCAGGCTTTCCTCGGGTCACTCCAGCAGATGATGGTGGCCCTCTTTGGCCCGGCGCGAGGCAAGCGTTCGGGAAGGCGTCCGCCGGAAAGAGCACCGTGGAGCCGGGTGAATCAAGCTCTCGGCCCGCCGCTACGGAACCAATTGCGGCGGCCTCCCCCTCAAAGCTCCGGGAGCCGGACATTCCAACCTCCTCCGCGGGACGCCGGGGGGCGGCCGGTTCGGCCCCCGTTGCAAGCTTCGTAGAAGTCAACCAATCATGCCGCCACCACGGAGCAAAGACGGGTCGGCCCCCGTGCAACGGCCGAATCCGTACCAGCCTACGTACGGAGACCTAGCGTTCGGCTCATCTGGGGCCCCACTCGACCCCAGTCGAAGAATAGCTCCGTCGACCAACCGGCTCCCGAGAGGAATTTGTACGGCGGTGGTTATCATGAAGTGGGAAATTACGGAGCGTTCGATGCCTTCCCGCACCCGGGGTACGCGCCGGCCGCAGCGCTCAAGAGGAAGACGCCCTAGCACGCAAGATGGCCGAATTGATGCGACGAATCGGTTCGGCCTCAAGCCAAAGATGCGGGGCCCCACCTACGAGCCACCGTTCCCAGAGTGGTACTATAACGTGCTCCTGCCACCGAGGGTGAAGCCGCCGACGGAATTCACAAAGTTCTCTGGGCAGGACGAGACAAGCACGGTCGAGCACATCGCCCGTTACCTCATGCAGCTTGGGGAATGTTCGGCCGAGGAGACGTTCAGGGTTCGCTACTTCCCCGCCTCGCTGACGGGTCCAGCTTTTCAGTGGTTCTCGTCCTTGCCGCCTGAATCGGTGGCGGGTGGAAGGATTTGGAGCGTAAATTCCACACTCATTACTTCAGCGGCAGTTCTGAGAAGAAGTTGATTGATCTCGCCACCCCGAAGCAAAGGCACAATGAAACACCGCCGGGAGTTTCTTAGAAGGTTCGGAGAAGTTAAGGGCATGTGCTTCTCATTGAACTTGCCGGACGATCGAGGGGCCGATATGGCCGTCGCCGGGATGTTGCCCGGCCGTGCGCGAGAAGCTATTTGGGATGGAGTTTGAAAACTTGGGCCAACTATCGCAGAAGTTATCCTTGATGAGCAATCAGGCATATGGCCTCAAGAAGGACCCCAAGTTTGGCAAGCAGCACGACATCGCTGACATCTACAACCAATTCTTGGACAAGGCTGATTTGTGCGAGGATTCTGACGACGAATTGGATATAGCTGCAGCGGAGATTATGTGGGGTAAAGAGCCCTTAACAATGAATCGGCGGTGGGTCAAGCGGACCAAAGGGACTTACGACTTCGACGTCACAAAGGCCGATAAGTTGTTCGAGCTCTTGGTAAAGGAAGGCCGAATCAAGCCGCCCGAAGGGCACTCTATGCTTCGGCCCGATGGAGTCAAAGCGAAACGTTACCGCGGCTTCCATGACGGGGACTCGCACTCCATCAACGATTGCGGGGTCTTCGGGATGAGGATCCGAAGGCTATCCGAGAAGGGCACCTCAAGTTCGATAACAAGATGAAGCTGGATGGCCACCCCTTCCCTCGAACATGCTCGGCTTTTCTATCAATGCCATAACGGCCGAAGAGAAGGGGAAAGTCAAGGTCCCGACCTCGGCCCAGTCCAAGCAAGATGGATCGGTTGACCGGAGCGCCAGGTGACCCTAGAACAAGTGCGGGCGACGCCCCCCGCGTTCTCAAGAGCCACATCGAGATTGGGGAATCGTCCAGGCCTAAACCCAAGGTGACGTCACGCATTCTCCTCAACAAATGGCAGCGCCAGATGGAAAAGGAGCGCTACCAAAAGCGTCGTCACGAGGAGGAGCAGCGCAGGGCTGAAGAGGAGGCGCGCAGATGGAATCAAGAACAGCACACGCGCGAGCAGGAGCGCGCCCACTGGGGGTGCGCCTTCTTCAGGCACTGCTGGAATGAGGGCCTAAAGCTGCCCACATTAAGGAACTGTCCTGAATGCAGCGACAGATATGTTGAGTACGGGCGAGGAAAGCGCAATCGCCGATCCGTCCATGAAAGACTTGGAAGGATCCACCCGAATGGGGATCGGCGGCAAAAAATTGAGGTCATCAATCACCCCGGAGAAGCGCCAAGCCGATCTCGGGTGGGCCGATTAGAAAGAGGACGAGGATGTCCACGTCCGGCGAAGGGGCAATGGTGCCCGCCCGGCCTACGCGGGGAGCCGAAGAGGCGGGTCCGGGGCGCTTGAGGAACCGCGAGATGAAGCAAGCCGGGATCCGGACGAGGCGAAGTGGCGCCCCAAGGACCGGCGGAAGGATCGAAGCGTTCGGCCCCTACATGCATGGTATACTTCCCGCCGAACGAGTTCATGGCTCCCGCTAACCGGGTGATGCGAGAGGAAGCTTCCTTTGACGACGAGCGGCCCGAGGAGATGATGGCGCGGCGGTGCTTGCCAAGCGGGCCGTCTTCGACAAGCCGGCCAAGAATCGCCATATGAGGCCGCCGTACTTGAGGGGGGTACGTCAATGGCAAGCCATTGACCAAGATGTTCGTCGACGGTGGCGCGGCGGTCAACGTAATGCCGTACACCACCTTCGGGAAGCTTGGCATGACCCCGAGCGATCCGACACCTACAAGCATCATCCCGAACGACTTCGCCGGAATCCCTCGGACACCAAAGGATGCGCTCACGTGGACTTGATGATCGAGTCCAAGACGCTCGCTCACCACCTTCTTTGTCATCGAAGGCAAGGGAGCCTACGGCCTGCCGCTTGGGCGGGACCGGATTCACGCCAATCGCCGCGTCCCATCCACCATGCATCAACGGCTTATCCGGTGGGTGGATGACGAGATCGAGGTCGTCCGGGCGGATGACTCCGTGAGCGTGGCCAACATGGAACCGGCCCTTCGGGAGTACCAAGGCATCGATTGCTTCTCAGGGAAGGACTGGGGAGAAGGTCCTGTTGAACACCGTCGGCGGTGACCAACGGCCGATTCAAGCGATCGGCTCTTATAGTAATTTTTAATGGAGAACCCCGTGGATGGCACTGATGGCAAGTTAGGACGAGGATTCATGTCGGCCGATAAGCTGGAAGAAGTTGACATTGGAAGCGGTGATAAGCCAAGGCCGACGTTCATCAGTGCAAATTTGCGGCCCGGACTTCGGGGGGAACTTAATTGAGCTTCTCAAAGAATATAAAGATTGCTTCGCCCGGGATTACTCGGAGATGCCGGATTGGATCGTTCCATCGTCGAGCACCGGTTGCCGATCAAGCCCGGTTTCAAACCATATAAGCGAGCGCCCCGGAAAATCTACAAGGATGAAGTGTTGGCCGATGTGAAGAAAGAGATCGAAAGATTACTTGACGCAAACTTCGTTCGGCCATGCAGATATGCGGAGTGGATTTCTAACATCGTCCCTGTGTATAAGAAGAATGGAAAAATGAGGGTTTGCATAGACTTCGGGGACCCGAACGGAGCTACTCCCATGGATGGATACCCGATGCCTATTGCCGATTTGTTGATTGACGCCGCTGCTGGACACAAGGTGATTAGCTTCATGGATGGCAACGCGGGATACAATCAGATCTTTATGGCAATAGAAGACATATCAAAGACGGCCTTCAGGTGTCCTGGTCATATAGGCCTATTTGAATGGATAGTCATGACGTTTGGGTTGAAAAATGCCGGTGCAACCTATCAGCGGGCCATGAATTACATTTTTCATGAGTTGATCGGCAAGACCGTGGAAATCTACATTGACGACGTAGTGATCAAGTCCTTAAGTCATGACACCCATCTGGAAGATGTGAAGAAGACCTTGGAATGCACCGGAAGCATGGCCTAAAGATGAATCCAAACAAATGTGCATTTGGGGTGTACGAATGGAGAGTTCTTGGGGTTTTTGGTCCACGAAGGGGGAATCGAAGTTGGCAAAAAGAGCATGAAAGCCATTGATGAGGTCGCTCCTCCAACCAACCTCAAGGAATTGCAATCATCGCTCGGCAAGATCAACTTCGTGAGAAGATTCATCTCAAATTTATCACGGAAAGTGTTGCCATTCTCTCCATTGCCGAAGCTAAAGAAAGATCAGAAATTCACATGGGGCGACGAACAACAAAAGGCTTTTGACGAGATCAAGCAGTACATGAAGGAGCCGCCGGTGCTGGTTCCTCCTCAGCTAAACAAGCCTTTCAAGTTGTACGTGGCGGCCGATACCCAAACCATTGGATCGGCCCTTATTCAAGAATTCGAAGGAAAGGAGCGGGTAGTAGCTTACCTTAGCCGAAAATTACTTGATCCTGAAACCAGGTATTCGGCTATGGAAAAACTGTGTCTTTGCGTATACTACTCGTGTACAAAGTTTCGGCACTACTTGTTGAATGCCGAATGCACTGTATACTCGAAGTTTGATGTGATAAAACATATGTTATCTATGCCAATTTTGAATGGACGGATTGGCAAATGGATTTTAGCTTTATCAGAATTCGAGTTGAAGTTCGAATCGGCAAAAGCCATCAAAGGTCAGGTCATTGCCGATTTTATTACTGAACATCGTGACCCTTCAGTTGATCTGCTTGAAATTACCCCTTGGGCTTTATTTTTTGATGGGTCATCATGTGGCAAAGGTGGGGGAGTAGGGATCCTACTAATTTCTCCCAGAGGTGAGATGTTTGAATTCGCCATTCCTATACAACCCACTGTCACAAATAACGAGCCGAGTACGAGGCAACCGCTTCGAGGGCTTCAATATTTGAGAGAAGCCGGGGCCGTTTCGGTTGAAATCTATGGAGATTCGAGTTGGTCATCAAGCAATTGAACGGCCAATACGAGTGCGGGAGCGAGGCGCCGAGGAGTTACTACGAGGAATGCGAGAGAAATCTTGAAGGGCTTTCCACCGGTAACCCTACAAAGCACATTCCTAGAGAGCATAACGAGGAAGCAAACAAGCCGGCTCGGAGCGCCTCCGGTTATAAAGAGAGTCAAGAAGCATTTGCTGCAGAGGTGAGTGCTCTAGGGGCGGATCTTATAGAAGATGATTGGAGGAAAGAGATCGTTGATTATTTGAGAGATCCATCCCGAAAAGTCTCTAGGAAGCTCAGGTACAAGGCAATCAAGTTCGTTCTTCTGGATGATAATTTATTCTATAAATCATTAGATGGAGTATTGCTACGATGCCTGGGTCCAGAAGAAGCCAAGAACATGATGAGCGAGGTGCACGATGGGATATGTGGAGCGCACCAATCGGCCTATCGGATGAAATGGGTTATTAGGCAAGCTGGATGCTTTTGGCCGACGATATTAGAGGACTGCTTTGAGTATTACAAGGGGTGTCAAGATTGCCAGAGGTTCGGGAATATTCAAAGAGTCCCCGCGTCGGCATTGAATCCCATCATCAAGCCATGGCCATTCGGGGGCCGGGGTATAGACTTGATTGGCCAAATTAATCCGCCGTCTAGCAAGGGGCATAAGTTCGTGCTTTTGGCTACGGACTACTTCACCAAATGGGTCGAGGCGGTCCCCCGAAGAAAGTGACGTCGGAAAACATGATCGAGTTCGTCAAGGAACACATCATCTATCGATTTGGGATCCCTCGACGATTACCACCGACCAAGGGGCACAATTCGTGTCATTGGAATTTAGAGATTTTGCCGAAAGCATGGGAATCAAGTTATTTAATTCTTCTCCATATTACGCCGGTGCTAATGGTCGGGCGAGAGGCTTCTAACAAGATCATGATCAAGCCGATACGAGAAGAAGATCGATCGAAGCCAAGGAGGTGGCATTCGGTACTCGGTGAAGCGTTGTGGGCTTACCGAATGGCCCCCCATGGAGCTACAAAGACTTCTCCTTACGAGTTGGTTTACGGGCATCACGCGATCCCGCCCGGGAAATGCAATCGAGTCAAGGAGAGTAATGCCGCAAAACGATTTGAGCTCCAAGGATTACGGTGGCCTAATGATGGATGAGTTAGAAGATTTGCATATGATCCGTCTCGGGGCCCCGGAGAACATCGAGAAAAACAAGCCGCGGGTCGCCAAATACTATAACAAGAAAGTAAAGGTAAAGCAATTCGCGAAGGCGATCTAGTTTGGAAAGCGCTACCGCCGATTGGAACTAAATACGGTGAATTCGGCAAATGGTCCCCTAACCGGGAGGGGCCTTTTCGTGTGGTCGATGCGTCCCCGGTAATGCATACATATTGAAAACTTTGCTTTGGGAGAAGAATTTTCCGCTGCGATAAATGGGAGATATCCGAAGAAATATTATCCTAGCATTGAGATCGATCGATGATTACACGCATCCGACACAAAAATAGCCGGCGCTCAAGAATGAGGCCGCCTTTAGAACAAAATCTATGAACAAAAGAAGATGGCCGGTGCCGGATGCATTGCCCTTAGCTCGATACTACATTACGGCTATTTCTTGCGGGATTACATATAGCAGCCCCGAGGGTCGGGTCCCCTAAGGGATGGGAAGCGAAGGCGTGGAGAAAGAAGCGAAAGTATGATTCAATCTATTCTTTGCTTCTTCGGCGCTCGCTCCCTCTTCGGTTGTTCCGGGACCACCGTGACGGCGACTTGGAACGCACGAGGATGACCGTGATTGGCGGCCTCTACCAAGCTATCCCAGGCCGCCTTCAGGGTTGCCGTACCGTCGAAACATCTGGAGCAAAAGAATCAAGGTTAGGGGCAAGAAATCCAGATGCAAACATGAAGGAGTCAGAAGCATTTACCCCCTACTAACGCTTCCCGGCGCCATGCGACGCTCGCGCTCGGCTTGGCGGCGGACGGACATGTCCCCGAGGTCACGCTCCGGGTGCCGGCCACGACGGCGCGGGCTCGATGAATGGCCCTCTCGCTCGGGCGTGGCGTCCTCTCGCTTCGGGGGGAGGAATCGGAGGAGATGTACTCGGGGAACATCTTCGGTCCCGATGACCTCTTCGAGAAGCAAATCAAGGCCGAAA
The DNA here is from genome assembly GCA_947561735.1 of Cenchrus americanus. NCBI lineage: Eukaryota > Viridiplantae > Streptophyta > Magnoliopsida > Poales > Poaceae > Cenchrus > Cenchrus americanus. The sequence goes on from OX387245.1 coordinate 201,746,225, forward strand.
AGACGAGAAGAAAACATGAAGCGCAAGATCAAGCGAGGAGAACGAGGAGCGCATCACGAGAGAACTCACTTCCGAATCGTACGCTTCCTTGATGGGCCGCTCCCCTGAGGTTGTTTACCCTTGTCCATGGCGTTGGGGTTTTTTCCTCCAGCAGCAGGGGAAGAGACGAGAAATAATGGAGGAGTGTGCAAGTGGATTTGCAGAGCACCCCACGGGCTATTTTATTGACCAAGGAGGCGCATTGGGAGTGATGATGCGCCGGTACACACCGTTGGAATACCAAGCGGCGGGGGGTTTCCACCGAGTGCGAAGGGTTTTCTTTTGAACAAGTGTTTACGGATTGCCGAATTGGGATCCTTTGTGGATTTTGCGCCGGGGAGCGCTTGTTCGCGCGCGTTCGGCTAAAGACAGTTCCCGGATGCATTCAAAGAAGACAAAATTCACGGATGCAAATGCGAAGGGAGACATCACGGAACAAATACAAAATTTAAAAGTTCATCATATATTGCCGACATTTACACATCCCTAGTACAATCTAGTCAAAGAGCCTATTCAGCACGGATTGGGGATGGGTAATTTCGGCAATGGCGTCGCCGTGGCCGTCGAGGCGCTCCGGGATGAGCTCGATCTCGTCGATGTCCCTCGGCGCGCCGCCACGGAAGCCACGCGGCCCGGTGGAGTAGTCGACGTCCGTATGCGTCGCCATCGCAGCCGGGCCCAAGGTGGTGCCCAAGCGAACGCCATGGACGGCCACCTCGTCAACGCGGCGCTCCACCGCGGTCGGACGCTCCGCCGGCGTGTCGCCGTGGGCATTCACCTTCTCGGCCAATTGCTCTACCGGCCGCCTTTAGCCGGTTGAGCTCGCCGTCGCGGCCGCAAAAGACAAACAGACGGGATTAGCATCAAAGGCCGAGCCGGACCAAGAATCAATCTCAGGGCTATACCGTCAATGGCCTCCAACAGCTGTTTGCGCTGGTCTTCCCATTCTAACTCGGCCACGCCCGCTTTCTTGGAGACGTCCTCCAGTTCGCGACGGGACGCCTCTAACTCCTCCTTGTAGCGGATGGCGTCTGCTTCCCCGTACGGTACCGGGGAGTGGCCATCGGACTCCGAAGAGTCATCTGGGAGGGGTTGATTGGTCGGCGCGCGAGGCGGATTCCACCGAATCAACCCGCAAAAGGGAGGTGACTCGTCAAGGCAAAAGAAGATCAAGAGAAGGATCGGAGAGGAGAAGTTGACGGTCATCACCGGCCGCGCGCGTTAGCGCTGCTCCCCTCGGCCTCGTCGGAGGCGCGGCGGCGGTTGAGGCGGCGCACCATTGCGGTTTGGGGATGTGCCTTGTTTGCGAGAAGACCGAGAGATTGGCAAAGATTCGAGAACTAGAAGGCCCGGTGGAGAGCTAGGGGCACCTATGACGACATTTATAGGCCCGGCGGGGATGAATCGTGGCTTCGAGTTGTGGCCGTGGATCGTGGCGCACGTCCCAATAAAATCGGAAGGTGGAAAGATTTCCTTGACCAGCCCCGCCTACGGGTCGTTTGGAGTTCTAAGCCGGACCGTACGCGAGGTCGATTGGTTCGGCTAAGGGGACTCAAGGTGTCGTTCGGGAGTTAGCGTTTCACCGCCGAACGGGTCGTTCAAAGATTACATCTCAAAGTACGCAAAGGAAAGGAAACGAATCACAAAGGAAATAATACAAGAACGACCAATTCGGTATACATCAATAAGGACATTCAAGCATTAAGGAGTTTTGTGAGTGCGCGACGGACGTTGGATATTATCAAATGGGAATTATCCGAAGCATCTCCCGGCAATCCTTTTGGGCGCCGGATAAGTCGCGGCCGAGCTCGCATCGCATTGCTTTACTCCGGTGACGACCGATTTCGCTTCCGCTTGGGTCTTTGCTATCAATCCGGGAAGCTCGGCTATTTTCTTTTGGTCAATCTCCATCTCCGCCGACGGGCTTCTCAATTCGCCTCTAGAGCAGCCTTCCTGGCGGCTTTCAAATCGTAAGAAGCCCGCAGTCAGCCAATGCATCTTTATGGTTCTCCGCTTGGGACCGTGCCCCGTTCATGGCACGTTCAGCGTCGGCTTTCTTCTTTTCAATGGCCGGACGGGAGCGCAATTTCCTCCAAGTGCGCCTCAAGGGAACATAAAAGGGCTCCAAGTCGTAGACGGATGATAGGGAAGCTCTGATGTCCTCGGGGAGTTCTTGACTAATGAGTTCAAACATCTCTTCAAAATGATGAAGATCATTGAGCTGATCCTGAACATCTTTTTCTAGCCAAGCTGCAATTTCTTTAAGTTTGGGCAACACTTCATCTGGCAGCGGCTGGTTTACCGCTTTCATCACCTCGGCAGTTGATGGGCCCTCTGATGGCAAGCTCGATGACGGCGGGGCATGACCCTGAAAAGTAACATTGCCGAGGTAAGAATGTTAACATCAAAGTACCGAAATTGAGCGCGGAATTGAGTACCTCATGAATGGTTTCTTGAGCGGGGGCGATCGCGGACGGAAGAAGTGCCCCGGTAGAGCCGAAACTCCCAAGTCGGGGGGATGCCGATGCGGCCATTAGCGACTCGTGAGCTTCGGGCCGATGAAGAATCGGTGCCTCCTCCGTTGGGTTGGTCGTTGTCGCTTGACCGATAGGCGATGGCATCCCGGGGGAATTTGGTGGCTCCGGCTCGAGTTGGGAGATTCATCTCCGGAGAGTGTAATGCTTCGCGGGAAGGTGATGAAGATGAGATCTCCACCGGGATGGGTAACTCGACCCCGGATGGGCTCGCTCGTTGAACCACTGGAACATCTACAAGCTGTTCTTCCGCAGCTTCTTCTGCAAGTGTCCAATTAAAAGAGTAAGTGCCAGTGCTCATCCTTGAGAAAGGACAGTAAAGGTCATACCAGTGGATGGAGCATTGGCAGGTGCTGGTTCTGGAGAATGTTGGGCTCTGGTCTGAAAATACACAATGATGTGATCCATCAAGAACAGAGTGACCCAGTAATCAAGAAGGTAAAGGGGTTTACCTCAATCAGCACTTTCTTGATAGTTCTCCTCCTTTTAGCACTTGGAGGAGCAATCAGATGCGCACCTTGCCTCCGTCGACAAGCAAGGCTAGAAAGGCCGGGATCGGTGGTAGCATACCCGGCCATTAGTTGATGCGGGGTTGTGGATTTAAACCCCAGTGCTGAAATTGGGCCTTCGGCATTATAAGTAATTACCCCGGCTCGAGGGGCAGTATCGTGTTCTGTGGACGAGAAAATGAAGGTCAAGACCATGAATAGAGAAGAAGTGCTTGATCCAAGGGCTCATTGTGTTACCTCCGAAGTCGGCGGAGAAATCGGGCACCATTCCGCACGTAATACATGAACGGGTTCACCGAAGATGTGGTCATGGAATTCTTGCCACCATGAGTTGAAGGTGGGGTGAGCTATGGTTGCAGGCACAAAAGGACATGTGTAGACAAAGTGGGACCGCACACATAGTTGAAAACTCTGATTTCGCATCGGCTCTTTGATTTCCTCCCCGGGCTTGAGGAATTCATGCGAAACAATCTTGGGGGCATCCGGCCACATCCAAGTTGCCCGGCCATTACATTAGGCCGGTAGTACTCATAAGTACCGATATTCGCCTCCCTCCATTGAACTCGGCCGGTAATATGCATGGGCGGATTATGATGTTAAAGATTTCTAAGAATCCCCCTATCTTGATGGCCGGGCTCAAAGGAGAATTCGACAGGGAAGGTCAGAGTGTCATTGCCTAGATAAGGAAGCCAAAGAGGATTGGAGAAGCCTTTGAAGAACAACTCGAAGAGCTGGATGATGTCCTGCTGAACGATAACAGTTGAAGCTGCTTCTCCATAGTTTTGGCATCCTCTGGTAACTTGAAGCTCTCCTTCGGGGGGATTGGACCAGGGGAAGAACCTGGAGTTCAAGTCGACGACTACAATCTGATGCATGTGGAGCTGCAGCCAAATTTGAACAAACCACCAAGGGCCATTGACGCATGCTATCCTCTGGCTGGTGTACATTTGGGTAACGGTCTGATGAAGCATATGGTATACACTGCCCAAGAGGAATTTTCCCAGAGGAAGGCGATTGCCACTAGCCAGATGGATCGCCATTGCGATATGATTCAAAGTGGGTTCGTTGGCCTTGCCACGGAAGACAAATCTCGCATAACCACATGTTCAAAAAGGCTCGTATTCAACTTCGCCAAGGGGATTATCTCTCATGTGCTTCGAAATATAATTCTTGTAGCCATTCCCCGGCTTTACCCCCGTCCGGCGTGAGGAATTTTTGAAGTTCCAAGGCTGGACAGACCCGGTGATGTCAAGGCCGGTGATCATGTACACATCGGCCAAGGTTGGAGACATTGGGCCATGCCCAAAAAGGAAGGCGTTGACGCCATTTGACCAGAAGTGGCATGCGGCTATCAGAAGATCTTCATTCTTGGGTGTCTCAGCTACGGATAACTCCAGACATTGAGCAATGCGGAGAGCATCCAGATTGGTCAATCCACTCTTATCCGCAAGAATCCTCCGATACCAAGTCTTCCGGCCGCAATTGGGGGCAAAGGCCAGTTCTTGAACGCATCTTGCCACTGGGGAGGTGGAGATAAAGCTACCTTGAAAGGGATTCTCTGAGATTCAGCGGCAATAAAATCTCGAGGGTCAGGATTCCCTTCGGGACCAAGATAATAAGGCTCGCGAATTGGCCTCAATAGGAATCGAAGAGCAAGAGAAGGTTCCTGGAGGAGAGCGGAAGAGGAAAGTCTCGGGTAAAATTGAAAACCTAATGCCGAACAAAGGATTGGAGGGGTGAATTTACCCGAGCAGCTTGGTTCCGAGTTGCCATTGGAGATTCGAGCTCGGAACGAAAGGGATCTAGGGTTGGATCGAACGAAGAATCGGCGGATTGCGAAGAACAAGGTGTTGGACTGTCCGGCTCAAGGATTCGTGGCTAGAGTCAATTGTGGAACAAAATTACTTTTATCCCACAATTGAAGGGGCATGTGTTAACACCAAAATTTGGTAAGGAGTATGACATGTGGGTCCGATTCGAAAAAGAGTCCGTCCGGTGGAAGGAAAGATATTTTCGAGAGATTTTCGGCGGAAGGATCCGCGGTCGGCTATCCGCTCCGGTTCGGCAAAGGAACAAGAGAGCTGATTTTGCGGGATTGGACGGTGACGTGGCTCAATTAGAGGAAGCGAATGGATGGATAGGCAATCGAGTTTATTTAGGCAATGAATCCATTCGCAATTGTAATCGAGCAGGGTATAAATACGATCCCCGGATGTATGTAACGGACACGTTCATTCCTCAATACACACCGGCCTTACGCCAAACCCTAGAGTCCTTGTCGTGTCGTCGAGTTCTTCGAGAGGGCCAATCGATCCGTCGACCTCCGTGAGTACCGGCAACCTTGTATCATGTCTAGTATCATGCGGTGGATTTAGATCCGATGCAAGTAGTCTTGTTACCATGCTTCGTGTCATGCGGTAGATTCAAGCTTGGTTCAAGAGGGTTTCTTGTTAGATCATGAGCCATGCGGTAGGCTAAGATGTAGCTCGAAGCTAGTTATCGGCTCTATTGGATTTTGGCAAGATCCAATAGATTCATTAAGTTATCTCGTGTTATCATGAGTTTCACTTTATGTTTTGATTCATGTAACACACCTTTGCCCAATCTAGATGGGTTTGGATCGGCTATACTTCCTTTAAGATCCGTGTACGGGCAGGTTTCGCGTTTTGACGCGTGGGTCTTGTGCTCTCCGATAGCCGAAACCGAATCGATCTAGGTTGTCACGTGTTGCGGGTTCAAGCTTGCTTTGTGCGTATAAATCTTGAAAGAACCGGGTATTGTTGACGGATAAAACTCGTATCCACCTACGATCCGCAAGCGTACGGACCTACACGGACCTACACCTTTTTCACCACGGGATTCCCAAGGTTCTTGTCAATCCGCGGAGCAAGGGGATTACTAGCGCTTAACCAAGTACTAATCTAGTTGAATGAAAAACCTTTGAAAGAGAGTATTAATCTAAAGGTAAAGACAATCTAACCTAAGTTAATCTAAGTTAAGTTGATCAAACAAATCTAGGGTTAAACTAGATGGTAAACGATGAACACAAGAGAGTGAGCAAGAAAGATAAGCGTTCCCTCCCTAGGATCTAGGATAACATGGTATGCATCTACTACACGAAAGCGGTAAACCAATCTACCGGGGGTTGTGACCACGGTTTCGCCCTTTCCCTCCTCTCGTACCGTCACTACGCGAAGGTATTCATGACTAGACCTATGATGGACACGGTATGTTGATGGAATCTATGGGAGTAGCGGATATCATACGCCCGAAAAACATGGTAGCTAACCTTAATCATCAAAGCATCATCAACATGAAAACAATAGATTGAAACCACAAATCGAGTAGCGATCACATAGAATGTATCCATCTAATCCTAGGGATGAACGGAGACATTACCCCATCATCTTACACGGATTGAAGCACATAGGGGTGATGGAGACTCCGGAGAACGTCGTCGATGAAGATGACGGTGATGGAGCTTGGGAACACCCCTAGGCCAACGGCTTGGAGTCCTCCTCTTGCTTCCTTCTCTCCGCCGCCGTTGATCCTTGCGACGAGCTCATCTAACTCTCTCCCTCATCTTGTGGCGGCGGTTTTCGGTGATTGGCGTCGGTAGGATGATTTTTTCGATGGGTCGGTCGACGGCGGCGGAGGCAATAAATAGACAAACACCTAGGGCAAAGGAGGGACCGAACCGACCTCGGAGTGGGGCTGGGCCGGTCGGACCGGGGCCGGCCGGCCCGAGCCCACTCCGGCCCGGTTCGGGCCCGGTTTTCTCCCCCGGTTGCTTCTCGCGTGATCCCTTATTCGTGTGCACTTGCATGTGGGCCTTTGACGTCGTTTCCTTCACGGTTTAGGCTTGAATCCTTGCTATGCAAGCTTCGCCGTTTTCTCGGTTGAGTCCCTGAAGACTTGCATGTTGACGCTTCGGTCCTCGGGTCATTTGGAGTCATGTTCATCGCGTGTCTTGACTCTTATCGGGCTTCATGATCTTCTTCCAAAGTGCTTGGTGAACTTATCCCGAAAGTCTCCTCTTTAGCGTAGATTTCCTGCGTAAACAACAAACTCCAAAATCGACATGCAAGTGTGAACTTGTTATATCATTAGTATGCCTAGTGGCGGGTTAGTTGCAAATCATAATTGAAACCAATGTATAACAAGTACTCTAGGTTGACGGAAATTCACCGTCAACATCTCCCCCATGCTTAAACCTTGCTCGTCCTCGAGTAAGTAATCCTTGCTTAAAAGGGAAATCGGTGTTGCCTTCCAATGTTGTCCCCGCACTTAGTCATTCATGACGAGGCAAATTGCTCTCTCTTAAAAATTTATTTTTAAGGTTCAAGTTGTGACCGGCTTCTTTTTCATTATGGAAGATAGACTAACAATAAAGAACAAGCCACATTTAACACGATGCTCTCAAACTTAAGTGAACTTCAAACCATTACCTTGTCACATGGAAGATTTTCAAAAAGATGCATATCCAACATAAGTGAAAATCTCTTGCAAGAGCTCATGGAACACTCATCTCATCAAGTCACTCAAGCCTATAGTAGATTATTTTCAACCTACTCTACTCATATGTGATGGTGGAAGGCTTATGTGGACCTTGGAAGGTTAAAAACAATCCTAGCAAAACATATATCCGAAATATTGTCAAATTAAGAGAGAGATCTATTGGAATTACCGAGACTCGTCAAAAAGGCCATGGAAAATAAATGTTGGAAAGAGAGAGGGATGAAACACACACATTTAGATAAGTGGACATGTGCAAGTGGCAAATGGATGATCCCGAGGCACGAGTGAAGTCCTCGTTATCGGATTGCACATGGTTGGAAGATTTGAGTATGGATTTGTCATCAAGGCACTTGAGAACTTATGAGGCAAAAAGATCCGAGGAGCATCTTTATTATTATTTTTACTTTTATTCTATTTCCTTCTCATTTTCTCTCTTTCTTTCTTTCTCTTTTTTCTTTATTCTTCCTTTTTTTCCTTACTTTTCTTTTCATCATAATAATTTTTTTCTTCTTTTTTTCTTTTTTTTTCTTTTTTTTGCTCCTCAAAACTTTTTGCAACATAATACTTACATAGCATTTGTGTAAGAGAATGACTCCACCCCCATGCTTGAACGATGCTCGTCCTCGAGCATAAAAGAGAGGGGAAATGACTGCTAAAGTAAGTATAAATTCCATAATCTTGCGGAACATTTGAATCTTCATCGAGAATTTTACTCCATACTCAAATTGGGTTGTGGACAAGGAGGTGATCACAAAAAGATGTTTTTGGTTTAGAGTGGATGCCCAGCGAAGTTTGTGAAATTTTCGATGTGAAAACCCACAATGCATGGACAAAAAGGCTAGCATGAAAAAGTTACACAAAGGAATGACCAGCTTCTTAGTCTCGAACCATAGAAATCAATCCTAATCCAACTCATCAAAACACATGTTTGCAATCTACGAGTTTTTTTATCATAAAACATATATGTATATGGCTTTGGTAGGTAGAACTTTGCAAGAGCATCACAAATATGTAGATAGCATAAAAGTTAAGTTTTCATAAAAACAACAAGTTATCCGGCTATCCATAAACTTAAATCAAAGAGCAAAGATATGTATGTGGGTCTAGAGCATAGTCATTTCACCTCCACAAATAAAAGAGCCGGTATTTAAATTAATTTCAGATCATATTATAGAGAGCAATTAGCCAAGACATGTATAACTTCATGTAGGTAAACAAAGCGGCAACTTTCATCATCTTTCCGTAAGCATAGGCAATATAGAACAACGAGGTGAACACATGGTCATGCTTATCTATTGAAAGTAAAAAGAAACCTAGGTTGTCCTCCTAGTAGCCATTTTATTGTTTGAAGAGAAAAACAAAAGGTTGCATCTAGTTGATGTTGAAGGCATACTTACAAGCATTTGTGTTTGGAAAAGAGAAGGTCCATGGAGATGTTACCATCCTTTGTAATTCTTCGTTGCCTTCTTCCAACATCTCCATGTATCGATGTGGCTTTTGCTTTTGTCTTGATTTATTAATGCTCCTAAACTTCTGAATTTGATCTTGTATGCTTAATGGAGTCATTGGTCACCCTTCTCTTCAATGTTGTCATCACCATCTCCTCTTTCTTGTTCTCATCATCTCCTTGCTGTCTCTTTTTCATGGATTTCCCCCTCTGTCCAGAAAAGAAAATATATCGAAATATAGCTCTATTGAAAAGTTTATGAAATTACCTTTCCAACGTGTGGTCATTCATCAAAAACGGAGTTCAAACAAGGGGGCTATGTCCGTTTTACTTCAGCGCTGCGTGCTGTCCAAAACTGATTTCAGGACGTGTTGCACTCGGTGATTCGGGCATAACCGCTTGTAGGAACCTCCGATTGTCTTGATTCTTGATTTGTTGGAATCGTAACTTCATCTGGCTTCTAAATATCCAAAAATATCTAGTGTTTTCCCTTCGAGACCATGCAGAATTTTGATGAGATCGATAGCTTCTCGCGCATTGATCCGGTGATGTTAACGATCTTGATCATTCTATCTTCTAGAACGTCATGTTGCACTTCCATGTTGAAGATTCAGGGTCTCCCCCATGCTTAGCATTTTGCTAGTCATGGAAGAAGAAGACAAAGCACTTCTTAGTCATCCTTCAATTTCCTTGTAGTGAGAGTCTTTATCTTGCCTGTAAGACGTTTTAAACGCACATTCTACCCCCAAGGTGACGGTTGGGAGTAGATAGAATTGCCAACAATCCAACAATGTCTCCTAAGATTCTTAACTTGTGGTATAACTAGTTTAATGAGGAATAAAAACCTAATGAGTGTACGTGGTGCAAGGTGTGTATGCACATGATAGGAAAGCATATAAACAAAGACAATGTTTTCACCTAGTTCTAAACACCATGTTTACAACTAGGTTGCTGAACTTCTCCATAGCCATAAAGGTTTATATATCTAGGGTTAAAACACCATGTCTATCCATAAATCAATAACTCTTATAGCACAAGAAAAATTAAGCGCATTGCAGAGCTTATAAACTAACCAATGCAACATGAAAACATATGAAAAGCTAGCAAGGTTTATCGAACTTAATGATGATGGTCCGCAATCATGTTTAAACACCACGTTTACACAAGATCACAAAAGAAAAATACTCATAAGGCCTTATGAAGTATTAACATGGAAAATGAAGCATACATCATTAAGTATACAAAACAACCAAGCCAACTATGTGCAAAACATGTATACGCAAAGAAACATCATGTTGATAACAAAATGCAATGCATGCAAATAAATAAATATGATCATGAACATGATGGTGGTTCTAAAAAGGAAAACTGAACTTAGATTAATAACCACAAGTTGATCATCATAAGATAGTCCCATTCTTTTTTTCTCTAAGAAAGTAGTAAAAATATAAAGAAACGGGTTGCCTCCCGAAAAGCGCTTCATTTAAAGTCATAGAGCTCGACTTTGTCACATACCTTCTTTTCGTTGCATATCCATGGCCCTTCATGCAAGAAGAAAAGGTACCAATGCAGCTTTAATTTACTTCCCATGTTGTGCTTGATTACTTGTAGAAGACTTGCCCAAAGCATCCTTTTGTTTCATCGTTATCTCCTTCTTTATCATCCTTCGGTGCTGCCTTCACTCCATGAATTTTTTAATGTCTAGAACAGAAAGTATACTCAATCTCTACTCCATTGCACAGTACACAAAATTTCCTTTCCAACGAGTCTTCATTTGCTCAAATCGGACTCCGGACAAGAGAGTTACGTCCGTTTTACTTCGGCGATGAAATCTGTCCAGAAATTTCAGAACGCGCAGCGCTCAATTTTCCTCCATAACTCCTTGCACGGGTCTTCAAACTTGTTGGTTCTTGATGCGTTGGAATGGTAATTTGATGGATCTTCTGAATATCTCATTTTCTTCATTTGTACACCTCTGAACAAGCTCTCAAATTGATGAAGACAGCAGCATCCATCGCGGGATTCGGAGAGGTTGATGATTTATCTTGCAACTCTATTAGGCATGACTTCTTTTTTTCATTATTCAAGCCTTGTCTACATGGTTAGTGAAAATCGGGCCTTTCCTGACATATGATTCTTTAAGGTCATTAGCTTGATCAAGCGCAAAGCGTGATCGAGATTTACAAAACTTATTGTAAACATACGCGTCCATAATTAACACCACATGTGAATTGTAGCAACAAGTCAAGGTGTAAATAAAAGAAGCATATGTTTCATGCATAGCACTTAGCTCATCATTAGGCAAAGGTTGTTTAGGTGTGAGATTAATTGGATCAAAAATAAATGTTTCCTCTTTTTCATTCTCAAGAAAATCTAGCCTATCAACATGATCACTATTGGAACAAGGCATAGACATTAAAGTATCATTCATACTATTGGTTGAGCATGAGTATTTGAATTTATCAACATCAATACCAATAATATCTTGAGATTTAAGCACGTACCTTGGCCTTAGAGCTTTTTCAACAAGAGTGATATTTGGTTCATCTAGCGGTGTTGAGGGCGAATCGATCTCAACAAGTGTAGTTGCCTCTTCATCACCATCTTGCAATTTCTTCAACTCATCATGTGGAACATGTAATCCTTTAACTATGTACGCATTCATCTCTTCTTTGAAGTCTTCTTTATCAACCAAATCTTCATCTTCAAAGACTTGTATGTTGCTTTCTTTATCTTCCATGTACCACATGTCGTCAAGATCGCTCATTGTTGATTCACTCTTTCCTTCATCCTTGAGTACTTCCATGTCTTGATTTGCTAGTGTGTAGGCTTCAATAGCACACAAGCTATCATCTAGCTTGAGTCCTATCTCCTCCCATTTATCCTTTGAGTCACTAGGCTCATCACGGTTGTACTCTTCTCTTCCTTCATCATAAATCTTTGAGTTGTCAAACCGGTCGATCCATCCTTCATCTCCTTCTTCTCTTTCTTCTTCAAACATCTTTTGGATCGACTCTCCACTCATCTCTTGATCAAATATATCTTCAATTAGTTTGGCAACGTGTCGGCGTTCCTCCTTCCTTCGGTAGTTGATTAGTGGGGCGAAATCAACTTGAACCCAACCGGATTGCTTGAACTCCGCCAATGGTCTAGCATTCCACATACTTCGGCCTACATTCATGTTAGTTTCAACATTTTTAACATCTGAAATGTCTTCTCTTACCTTGGGAAGTGGATCATCAATTTCTTGAATGGTCGGTTCATCTTCCTTGACCTCCGGTTCATCTTTTCCAGAAATTTCAGCAAGCACCTTGGGCTTGCTTTTGTCATTTTGCTCCTCTCGACAACATCTTTGACAATCTCGTAGTGTTCTTTGTCCATTGCTTATCCTTTGTAAGATTTGTGCGGCTTCACTAATTGTTTTATCCATTATATCACCACCTGCACACATGCTTACAAAACGAGACGAGTTAGGGGTTAGTGAAAAATAAAAGGTATGCAACATCAAGTCACCGGAAAATCCCAAGTTCGGGCCTCGCTCAAGTAGTTCATTAAAACGGTCCCATGCTTCATCAATTCCTTCATCCTCTCCTTGCTTGAAAGTGAGCACTTGCCTCCTTAAGTCTTGGACCTTGCTTATGGGAAAGAACTTCAAAAGAAACTTCTTCACTAGCTCATCCCAATTTCCTTTTGCTTCAACGGACGCAAGTGTGTACCATCTTCGCGCTTCATCTTCGAGAGAGAACGGAAAAAGATTCCACTTGAACCAAGTGGCCGGAACTCCTTTTTGTTGCACCGTGTTGCATAACATCGTGAATTCCTTAATGTGTCTATATGGGTTGTCATCCTCCAATCCTCTAAATGGTTTTGTCGCCACTAACTTGATGATTCCAGGCTTCACTTCATAGTGGGTTGTAGCAAACGTGAAATCTGATTTTTGCATCTCAATGTCTTCCATTGACGACATTGCTAGCTCCCTTAGCGACATCTCTTCGTCTTCCAATGGTGAGGTGAACAAATCCATCTAGGCACAAGAAAAGTAGAAAGAAAAACAAAAAAAGATTTTTTTTTTCTTTTTTTTTAGAAAATAAGGGTTAGGTGTTAGTAATCAACAAAATTAATATTAGATTAAACGTAGCAAAGCGTGGCTTGCTCCCCGGCAACGGCGCCAGAAAAAGGGGCTTGTTGACGGATAAAACTCGTATCCACCTACGATCCGCAAGCGTACGGACCTACACAGACCTACACCTTTTTCACCACGGGATTCCCAAGGTTCTTGTCAATCCGCGGAGCAAGGGGATTACTAGCGCTTAACCAAGTACTAATCTAGTTGAATGAAAAACCTTTGAAAGAGAGTATTAATCTAAAGGTAAAGACAATCTAACCTAAGTTAATCTAAGTTAAGTTGATCAAACAAATCTAGGGTTAAACTAGATGGTAAACGGTGAACACAAGAGAGTGAGCAAGAAAGATAAGCGTTCCCTCCCTAGGATCTAGGATAACATGGTATGCATCTACTACACGAAAGCGGTAAACCAATCTACCGGGGGTTGTGACCACGGTTTCGCCCTTTCCCTCCTCTCGTACTGTCACTACGCGAAGGTATTCATGACTAGACCTATGATGGACACAGTATGTTGATGGAATCTATGGGAGTAGCGGATATCATACGCCCGAAAAACATGGTAGCTAACCTTAATCATCAAAGCATCATCAACATGAAAACAATAGATTGAAACCACAAATCGAGTAGCGATCACATAGAATGTATCCATCTAATCCTAGGGATGAACGGAGACATTACCCCATCATCTTACACGGATTGAAGCACATAGGGGTGATGGAGACTCCGGAGAACGTCGTCGATGAAGATGACGGTGATGGAGCTTGGGAACACCCCTAGGCCAACGGCTTGGAGTCCTCCTCTTGCTTCCTTCTCTCCGCCGCCGTTGATCCTTGCGACGAGCTCATCTAACTCTCTCCCTCATCTTGTGGCGGCGGTTTTCTGGTGATTGGCGTCGGTAGGATGATTTTTTCGATGGGTCGGTCGACGGCGGCGGAGGCAATAAATAGACAAACACCTAGGGCAAAGGAGGGACCGAACCGACCTCGGAGTGGGCCGGGCCGGCCGGACCGGGCCGGCCGGCCCAGCCCACTTCGGCCCGGTTCGGGCCCGGTTTTCTCCCCGGTTGCTTCTCGCGTGATCCCTTATTCGTGTGCACTTGCATGTGGGCCTTTGACGTCGTTTCCTTCACGGTTTAGGCTTGAATCCTTGCTATGCAAGCTTCGCCGTTTTCCGGTTGAGTCCCTGAAGACTTGCATGTTGACGCTTCGGTCCTCGGGTCATTTGGAGTCATGTTCATCGCGTGTCTTGACTCTTATCGGGCTTCATGATCTTCTTCCAAAGTGCTTGGTGAACTTATCCCGAAAGTCTCCTCTTTAGCGTAGATTTCCTGCGTAAACAACAAACTCCAAAATCGACATGCAAGTGTGAACTTGTTATATCATTAGTATGCCTAGTGGCGGGTTAGTTGCAAATCATAATTGAAACCAATGTATAACAAGTACTCTAGGTTAACGGAAATTCACCGTCAACGGGTATCATGCGGTAGATGCGAGTTTTTGGGTTGCTTTGGAGCTAGTCATCCGGTGGATTAGATTTCCAATTCGGTCGATAGATTTATTCACGTGGTAATGTTTGTTCCTTCTTCATGGACCCCGGATCGGTACTGCTCGGCCGTATTCGGTTATGTTTTCACGAGTAGATCACGTGCATTGTTTGTGCCTTAAGTGATGTATGCTTTTAGCTTTCCATATTTAGATTGTATCATGCGGTGGATAGATCTATTTGCGGAAAGTGATACGTTTTTTCATGCAAGTTGTATCATGCGGTGGATAGATTTGTTTGTGATCGTACCCGACGGATCTTAAAGTACCTAGACATGCGGTAGACTAGTGCTCTGATCTATGCGTGCTCATTTAATACATGATCATGTTCGTGCTTTACCTCATTTTATTTAATGACAAACCTCACGGGGATCGGTCATAACTTCATGCTTGCATCTTTATCTATACAAAGACCGATCGTCGTCACGCTTACGTCATCCATTCGGCAGTATTCTTTTTTCCTTTATAATGGTCCGGATGGTTGTGATTCTTTGACAGATAGCTCTACATAGCTACATGTCATTCTTGCTTGGCTTCTTGGCCGTAAATATGGAACTGTCTGGTACCACCCGACACGTTCCAAGCTTTGGTATCTAACTCGCTTTGTCTTTTGTTAATTTTCGGGAAAAATTGATCGGCACGTCATTTGCTCTCGCGCGTGCGAAGCTAGCTTTTTTCGGCTTGTTGTGTGATTGGCGTTGAGTGCACATTTTGCGTCAACATTAAGACTCTCACACTCTCACACTCTCGTGAAACTAAACCTAACCAAAACTAAACTTGAAGCTAAAGGCTAGCTAGCTAGCTCTCCCCAATGCTAAAATCATACGACATCCTCGTTGTATCTTACAAAGAACCTAAGGGGGAAAACTCTCTCTGGTGGTACTTCCCGCAGCTATTCCACCACTTGCCCTTCATGTTCCCCACCATGCCGAATAACTTCCGCACATTGCGATTCAGAAACTTGTAGTCATCTTCGACCACGCACTCCAAATCCTCCATGCGCTGCCTCATCGCCTCCATGACCTGGAAACACTCATCGACCGATGTGTAGAGCTCCGAGATGGAGTGATGGCAAGCCGCACAACACATCGGATGCATCCCGAAAGGGTCGTCATCACCAGGGTCTCCAATGTCGTCACCGCCGTCGTTGCCATCATCGTCGTCATCGTCGCCATTTGGACCTTCGAGAGTCTTCTCCTTGGGCACCTCTTCCCAATAATACAAATCATTATCATCTCTTCTAGCGGCTGCCCACGAGCTCGGACTACGATCATCGGAATAGTCGCTCCCCCATAGTCTTTAGGCTCGAGCGACACCTCCTTGTAATCCTTGCTCTTAATGCCTCGGATGCGCGCCAACCTTCGAACGGGAGTAGGGACCTTCTCCTCCTTGACGGGGTAGTGAGATGCGATAGCTCCAGTCGGGACACTTCGCCTCTTGGACTGGGTAGTGAGATGCGATAGCTCCAGTGAGATGAGATGCAACGGATGTGGGCGGTCCTCTTGATCTCCACGGGTAGCTTGAGCTCGCATCACTTCGCCTCCTCCATCGATGGCTCCTCGGCACCTTGCTTCAACTCTACGCTCTTCGGGGACATCATGGCTGCTGCGTGGATGCAAGAGAATGCGAGATGGGATGGATTCCCGAGCTCCCAATTCGGCCAATTAAATAGTTCGAAAAGGAATACTCTAGAAACCGCATTTTCCTTTTTCAATCTTCCCTTAAAATTTTCTGACCAAAGAAGGAAGTCTAAAAGCCCCATCCCAGAGGAAACCGGGGGCGGACCGCCGCCCGGGCCCCCTGGGCCGGTCGGACCAGGTCGGCCGGCCCACCCTGCTTCGCAGGCTGGTTCGGTCCGGTTTCCCATGTACCCCCTTTATTTTGCATTTTCAGCCCATGAGAAAAAGATGGCCTGGTAAAACTTCGCGAGAAACTCCAGAAAAATAAAAGAAAAACTATTTACAAAAATCCACACCTTGTTTTATGTCCTAGGCTAGACGTTCGGGCTCTTCTTCCTTGGTGAAGACATCAATATGGTGAAGGGGAACAACGTCGGGTTCGTAGTAAACCTTAAGCTGTTGACCATTCACCATGAATTGATCACCTTTCACATCCATGATGGTAACCGCTCCATTGGAGAGCACCGAATGAACAACGTAAGGTCTGTCCCACTTGCTTTGCAATTTCCCCTTTCCAAAGCTTTTAAACCTCGAATTGTATAGGAGGACCTTATCTCCTTTTTTAAATTCTTTCTTGTTCAACCTTTTGTCATACAAACTTTTAATCCTCTCTTTGTATATGCTTGCATTTTCATATGCTTTCAACCTCATCTCCTCTAGCTCGCTTGTTTGGATTCTTCACCGCAGCATCAAGATTGAGGTTCATCTCTTTGATCGCCTAATAGGCTTTATGTTCCAACTCAACCGGAAGGTGGCAAGCTTTTCCATAGACGAATTGATAAGGGGTCATACCTATCGGTGTCTTGAACGCCGTTCGATATGCCCACAAAGCTCCGTCTAATTTCTTTGACCAATCTTTGCCTCCCTTCTCTATGGTTTTGTTGAGGATGCTCTTTAATTGCCTATTCGATGTTTCCACTTGTCCATTGGTTTGTGGGTGATAGGCTGAAGAGACCCTATGTTCAATTCCCAACTTGGACAATCACTTTTTGAAATTCCTCTTGGTGAAGTGAGTTCCTCCATCCCTTATCAAGGTTCTTGGAGTACCGAAACGAGGAAAAATCATGCTCTTGATCATGGCAATGGACTCCTTTGTGGAAGCTTTACGACATGGCATGCCCTCTACCCAGTTGGATAGATAATCAACCATGACTAGGATATGCTCAAATCCATGTGAGTTTTTGAATGGCCCCATGAAGTCTATTCCCCACACATCAAATAAGTCAATTTGTAGATTATATCTCAAGGGCATAGAATTTCCTTGAGAGATATTTCCGGTTCTTTGGCATTCGGGGCATGACGCAACATATCTTTTAGTATCTTCATGCATCTCCGGCCAATAGAATCCGCTAGACCACACTTTTGCTTGGGTCCGAAAGTGAATATAGTTTCCACCGTACTCCGCTAAGTGGCACTTTCTCAAAATTTCTAGCCTCTCTGCTCTTGGCACACATCTTCTCATGACTCCATCATTGCCAAGTTTGAAGAGGTAAGGTGCATCCCAAAAGTATTTTCAACTTTCGGAGATTATCCTCCTTTGAGAGTTTTTATCTAGATGATCAAGAGGCGTCTTCCAAATTGCTCGAATGATATCAATCATCCAAGTGTCTTTATCAAGCACTCGATAGAGGTGGTCATCTCTCATCTTGTCTTTTATGGGCTCTTTATCATCTTGTCCACGGTTCATCCTAGATAAATGATCAGCCACAACATTCTCCACCCCCTTCTTATCACGAATTTCAACATCGAACTCTTGGAGAAGAAGGATCTAACAGATCAATCATGGTTTAACATCCTTCTTAGCCAAGAGATACTTGATGGTCGTGTGACCGGTGTAAACAATGACCTTCGAGTTCACGATGTAAGATCTGAATTTTTCAAAGGCGAATACCACTACTAGCAACTCTTTCTCTGTAGTGGCATAATTTAATTGTGCCTCATTATGAGTTTTACTAGCGTAGTAAACGGCGTGAACTCGGCCTTCCTTTCTTTGACCCAAAACTGCTCCTATGGCGTAGTCACTTGCATCACACATGATCTTGAAAGGTTGGCTCCAATCTGGAGGTTGAATAATGGGAGCACTCACCAAAAGCTTTTCAAGGTCCGAAATGCCGCTAAACACTTCTCATCAACGTCAAAAGCCACATCCTTTTGAACTTGATGCATTAAAGGCTTAGTGATATTTGAGAAGTCCTTAATAAATCTTCTATAAAATCCGGCATGGCCTAGAAAGCTCCTCCTGGACTTAACATCCGTCGGAGGTGGGAGTTGCTCAACCGTCTCCACTTTAGCTTTGTCCACTTCAATTCCACTCTCGGATATAACATGTCCGAGCACTACGCCTTGCTTAACCATGAAGTGGCACTTTTCCCAATTTAGCACCAAGTCTACCTCCGCACACCTCATGAGGACCTTATCCAAGTTTGCCAAGCAATCCATGAACGTCTTCCCATAAACAGAAAAATCATCCATGAACACCTCGACAATTTATTCTATGAATTCCGAGAATACGACCATCATGCAACGTTGAAAAGAGGCCGGAGCGTTGCATAGACCGAAAGGCATCCTTTTTAATGCAAACGTTCCATAAGGGCATGTAAACTTTGTTCTATGTTGATCATCCGGGTGAATGGGAATTTGCATGAACCCCAAGTACCCATCGAGAAAGCAAAAATAAGCGTGGTTCGCTAATCTCTCGAGCATCTCGTCAATGAATGGTAAGGGGAAGTGATCTTTCTCCGTTGCTTTGTTTAGCTTTAGATAATCGATACACATCGCCACCCGGTCATGGTTCTTTGTGTTATCAACTCGTTCTTCTCATTCTTCACCACGGTTAAACCTCCTTTCTTTGGTACACCATGTACCAGGCTCACCCATTCGCTATGCAGAACCGGGTAGATGATTCCGACATCAAGTAACTTGATGACCTCTTTCTTTACTACCTCTTGCATGGCATGAGTTAGCCTCCTTTGGTGGTCCACTATGTGCTTACATTGGTCTTCCATAGGTATACGATGAGTGCAAAAGGCTGGGCTAAGATCTTTGAGATCGTTGATCGAGTATCCAATCACCTTCATATGCTTTTTTCAATAAATTCAGCAACTTCTCATTTTCTTCGGGACTCAACTCGTCGCTCACGATGACTGGATAAGTCTTGTCTGGGCCCAAAAATTTGTACTTCAATCCTGTGGGCAAAGGTTTAAGGTCCACCTCGGGCACTTGTGGCTCCTCGGGTTTAATTTCTCCTATGTCCTCGAATTTTTTTCCTCCACACTTCCATCTTGTGGTTCTAATCCTTTTGTCGCTTCTTCTAGTTCTTCATCTTGTTGATCATTAGCTTGATTCTCCATTGCTCTTTGCAGTGGGTCTCTAATGGTTTCAACAAAACAAAGACTATCTACCTCCTCTACTTCTTCGTCTTCGGGAGGAAAAGGTGAAGGGTTTTTAGAAACGCGAAGAAAGTTATGTGTACTTGTTTCCATTAAGGTTCATTGTTACTTTGCCTTTTCTGGCATCCAACACGGCATCAACCAACTTAAGAAAGGGCGTACCTAGGATTATGTGATCATGATTACTATGGTAAGCATCAATAACAAAGAAATCGGTTGGTATACATTTTCCAAAGATGATTACATTCATGTCGCAAGCAATACCTAGAGGTCTAATAGTTCTACCATCTCCCATGATTAACTTCGTTGTTGTTGGAGCTAAGTCTAGGTTGTGGTGTTGAACTTTATCATAAATTTTAGAAAATAAGACACTTACTTGGGCTCTGATGTTGCATAAAGCTTTGCATTGAACTCCATTGATCTTGCAACTCAAGAGTGGTGCTGTCTTCTCTTCTTCTTTGGATCCTATCACGTAAACTTCGGCGAGGCGAGCGTATGGTGATGCTTCGCGCATGATCCCCATGAGTCTTTTCACCTCAGCTATGTGTTCCAGATCCACTTCATCATCTCCAAAGAGCTTTTGAAAGATCTCATCGGTGGTTTCAAGGTCGTATGAATCTTCCACTTTCTTTTCCGGTGGGAAATTTGCTTCCATTGCTCTTGCCATCCCCTTTTGGTTAGGGAACGCTCTTCTCTTGTCGAATACTTCTCCGTAATCGATCGGAACCCAATCCATGTGTTCGAACTCCCTTAATGGCTTCGCGCCTGACATACCTCTCTTATTTGTTTCATTTGATTCGGCGAAGTCATTGCTCGGGGTAGTTCTTGACTTGATGTGCTCTTCTTCAAGCTTTTCCGGGATTGGCTTCTCTTTTGTGATTTCCGGGGTTGCCTCTTTAGAAATGTCAGCACACGTCTTCATCCTCGAATTGTGTTCCGGCTCTCCCTCACGTCTTGTTTCCCAATCTCTTCGCATGGCCGCCACTTTACTAATTTTTGGTAAAAGTTGAGCGGCTTCCGTGAGTGTTTTCTCCATGAGATCCCGGCCTGCACACATTTGGACGTATTGCATGCAACTAGGGGTTAGGAAAAAGAAAAATGTATGTAAGAGTATGTCACTGGAGATGCCGAGTCTTGGTCTATGTTCGATCAACTCATTAAACCTATTCCAAGCTTGGTCTATCCCTTCCTCTTCTCCTTGTGTGAAAGTGATCACTTGCCTCTTTAGATGTTGAACCTTGCTAATTGGAAAAAACATCTCGGAAAACTTCTTTGTCAACTTGTTCCAATTGCCTTCAACTTCAAAGGATGCAAATGAGTACCACGTCTTTGCTTCACCAGCAAGTGAGTAGGGAACTCCTTCTTGATGCACCTTGTTGCATAGCGTCGTGAAATGCCTTATTTTTCTATATGGGTTCTCCGTAGCCATCCCTTCAAACGGTGTTGCCGCCACCATCTCGATGATCTTGGATTTGATTTCATACTTGGTTGCTTCGAGCTTCGAATTTGACTCTTGTACTTTTATGTCTTCACATTGAGGACTAGCGTAATCCCTTAGCGATTTCTCTGGTTCTTCCATGGGGTGGTTGATGAACGCCATCTAGACAACAAAATAAAAACAAAAATAAAACATAGTGGTTTTCTAGGTAATATGGGTTAGATATTAGCAAACAAATGATAAACTAAATATAAAAGAAAATTAGATGCAAACCAAACGATGTAAACTAGCTTGCTCTCCGACAACGGCGCCAGAAAAAGGGGCTTGTTGACAGATAAAAGACGTATCCACCTACGAGCAAGCGTACGGACCTACACCTTTTTCACCACAGGATTCCCTAGGTTCTTGTCAATCCGCGGAGCAAGGGGATTACAAGCGTTTGATCTACTTCTACTCACTAACTTACCCAAACCCTATCTATGATTAAATTAGAAAAATGACTACACTACACTAGAGAGAATGATTAAGCCAACGAGATATGAAAAAGACCCTTACCCATGGGTCTACGATACTTGAACATGCAACTGCTTAAATCATGAAAAACCAATCTAATCTATCGGGGGTTGTGACCACGGTTTCGCCCTTTCTCTCCCCCCGTACTGTCACTACGCGGAGGTATTTGTGACTAGACCTATGATGGACAGGACGTATTGAATGAATCCAAGGGAGCAATGGGGCCTTACTCCCTTTACGGCACGGTAGCTAACCTTAAACATCAAAGCATATTCAACACAAGATGATAGATAGATATTCCAACAAAGTAGCGATTACATCTAAAGATCGATTACGACCCATGGACAAATGAGAAGTTAACCCCATCAAGGTGCAAGACATGGCACCGTTGATCACGGTGACGCTTCCGACAGTGTCTTTCTTCTTCTCCACTTGTGGGTGCTTCCTTCGAGATGGGCGATCCTCCTCTGAAGATCTCCCACCTCTCTCTCTAGCTTGTGGATGGTTTCTCGGTGCGAATGGCTCTCTCTATTGTGAATGGCGGCGCCTCCATGAACTTAGGGTTGAAGATCCTTCGGGTGCAAGGAAAGGGGGGCCGAACCAACCCCCAGAGTGGGCCAGGTCGGCCAACTTGGGCCGACCGGCCCAGGCCCATCCCGGCCCGGTTCGGTCACCTCTTCGCTCCCGTGGGTCCTCATGCATTTATGCACTTTGTCCCCTCCACTTGCACCATTTTGACGATGTCATTCTCGCGTCCAAGATGGAGGTTCTCCGTGCATGAAGTCCGGTCTTTTACACTTCAACCCTCGATGATGTTCCTTTGTAACATTTCGGTCCTTGCCACCATTGGAAGTGATTTCATCAAGCTCATGAACACGAACAAGACTCTGTAATTGCTCCTTTGAACTTGTGAATCTGTCCTTTATGTCCATGTTTTCCTACATAAACACAACACTTCCAAATGCATGCACAAAGATGAACTTGTTATATGATTAGTGTGCCTAGTGGCAGGTTAGTTCCATAATCAAATCCAAACCAAAGTGTAATGAACATGTTTCGTGTAGCAAATTACACCGTCAACAATGAATAACTTAGTCTTTGTATGCTATATAGAATTGTGCCTCTTAAGTAAATCCAATTCTAATCTAGACTAGGAATAGTATGTTCTATGCTCCACATGTGCCTCTGCCTGTCTGATTTATTAGTACTTTATCATTTGTCTTACCCCTATTGAAGCATGAGCCATTCCATCAAAGTCCATAAAGTAGTCTATTGTCATCCCTATGTCTGTTGTTACATCCATCCATCTTCCCTGTGGATACGGTATTTTAAAACCCATCACCCCGGGTGAAATACTCACTGGTATCCGTGCGCTTGTGGATTATCTACCATAATATTTCTGTAGGCTTATCTTATACCAACCAACTTTTCTTGCGCCCTTGCTTAGAATGGATTCCAGATCTTTTCTTTGGAAGTTGCATTAAGAAATGTCAACAAGCATTTCTGGCGCCATTGTCGGGGAAGATTGGATGGCTACCTTTTGAAAATCGATGGCTAGATACTTTAATGAAACTTTGTAATTTGGCACCTCTACTTAAATAGAATTACCCTTGTTTGCTTTTGTCTATCTTATTTGAAGGGTATTAATAGGTTTGATTGTGATTCACCACACTTCAATTATTTGAGTCAATTTAACCAAGGAAGTTTTACACCAAGTTCTGAAGCCATGGCTGAGAAGACGTTGTTGGAATTCTCTGCTCCAAACATCAATAACATTTGCATTGGACCAACAATCGATCATGAATTCGAGCTTAAGCCTAGCCTCATAAACATGGTGCAAGCTGATCTATTCAGTAGAAAGGTACATGAAGATGTCAGCGCTCATCTCCAATACTTTTTGGAGAAAGGCACCACCATCTGCATCAAAGACATTCCTAAGGAAACGATCCTACTCCACTTATTCCCATTTTCACTAAAGGGAAGGGCAAGACAATGGTTCTACTCCAATGAAATCAACACATGGGAGGAATGTTCTACAACCTTCCTATCAAAGTTTTTCCCCACAGGCAAAACCAATGCTTTACGTGGAAAATCACCAATTTCTAGCAGCAAAAAGGCGAGTCAATTCCAGAGGCATGGGAACATTTGCGAGAATATATATCAGATTGCCCTCACCACGGAATAAGAGAATGGATGCTCTTACAAAGCTTCTACCATGTATTAAAACAAAAAGAGTCTGAGCATCTAGATGCAGCTGCTAAAGGATCATTCTTGTCACTCACTACGAGACAAGCCAATACAATTATGCAGAAGATATCTGAAAATCAAGGCTGGACCCAGAAGAACACTCAACACTATCGTCAGAGTGAAGAAGTACAAGAAGATGAAGAGTTGAAAGAACTATCAACTAGTATGGACGTGCTGTTGAACAAGCTTGAGGAATGAGCCAACTTCAAGAAGGATCGACAAGCTTTACAAGATTCGATGAATACTTCAAGAAATTCAAGGTTGGTGGTCCACAAGTCAGCACCAACCCAAGAAAAAGACCTACAACCACGACCGACTTACGCAAGTAAGTATACAGGTAATAATTCCAAGCGACCTTCGCTACGAGAGTTAATTGAAGAATAGGATGAAATAACCAATAATCTCTCTAAGAAGTTTTGGTGCTAATGATAAGATTCTAGAAGACATAAATGTCAAGATGGATAATTTTTCTACAATCTTAAAAGATCAAGCTAGATTTAATGCTAAACTAGAGTCAAAGTTATCAAAATTGTCTATTGTTGCACCTATTTCCCTAACCCTGAGTAGGTATTTAATGTCCAAACAAGAGGTGGCAAGAAAACAACAGATCCGCCATATCCCAAAGGCACAACAAGACCACCGGCTAGAACACCCACAGCACCTGCAACATCTGCAGTACCTGTAGCACCAGCCGAAGCTCCAGAGAAGGATAACGACGTAGAAGAAGTCGTGCAAGAATAACAAGACTCGACAAGACAAGATTTCCACGACACCAACTTCATACCATATCCAAGAAGAGTGAGAAAATCTCAAGTTGATGATCAATTCGGGAAGTTCATCGAAGTCATCCACAAGCTTTATGTCAACATACCTCAATTGGATGCCATGCAAGTCCTGACATATGCCAAGTATATCCAAGACATCCTGAATAAGAGACCTTTGCCAACTACAGAGATCATCAAGTTAATCGAAGAATGTAGTGCGGCAATCCTGAACACATCGGTCATCAAGAAAAAGGATCCAGGATGCCCCACTATAGAGTGCTCCATTGGAAATCAATACTTCAACAATGCACTCTATGATCTTGGAGCAAGTGTTAGTGTGATGCCCAAGGTTGTCTTCGACAAGCTCAAGCACCCTACCTTGGTTCCAACATCAATGTGTCTCCAATTGGCTAATCAATCAGTTCGCCACCCATCAGGAATCGTCGAGAATGTTCGAGTGAAAATCCGAGAGTTCTTGGTGCCAGTTGATTTCGTGGTATTGGATATGCACCCAGACTCCAGGGTTTCACTAATTCTCGAGCGACCATTCTTGAGCACCACCAATGCACGCATCAATGCAGGCAGAGGGGAGATCAGATTTGAAATCAATGGAAAGGAGGAGAAGTATACCTTTTGTCGGTGTTTTAGATGGGCAACCTACTAAGGGGAGTACCCGAAGTAGATGAATGTGGCCTCGCTGAGATCGGTAACTCGAAGGAAGAGACACGTGGCACACAATTTAGACAGGTTTGGGCCGCGAGGTGCGTAATACCCTACGTCTTGTATGCTGTGTAGCTCTGGATTGATTGGGTACGATTACAAGATGATGCAATCTTACACCGTGAGATGAGATGATCAGAGAGGGGTTCCTGCCTCGCCTTATATAGTCTGGGAGGCAGGGTTACAAGTTAGTTTAGGGAGAGAGAGTACTAGTCGAGTACGTCTAGGAGTCTTCCATACAGTGCGGGACATGTACAACTTCCTAACTGAGTACCTCTCCTCTGTAGTCCTTGTGCTTCACGCCATCAGGTACCGTGTAGCGCAAGTCAGGTAGTCCCAGGGGCCCACCGAGTAGTCGGTCCTAGTACCCACAGATGTAGTGGGCCTAGGGAGGTCCATACGACAAGCCCCCGAGTACTTTGTAGTTGAGAAGGATAGCTTCAAGTAGTCTTGACGGCCTTAATGAGTAGTCCTCAGGCGTCCCTGAGCACTGCAAGTCAAAAGTCTTCAAGAATAGTCAAAGCATCCTGAGGCTCGAATGTACTCCAGCTGATGTTTGAGCAATCCTGAAGTTTTCTCGAGTAGTCCCAAGCGTCCTCGAGTGCTGCCCTCGAAGGCCCTCAACAATGCCCGTGTTGTCTTGAAGCCGAAGCTGATATGGAAGTGCGATTGAAAAATCGCACTCCATATGGAGTAGCCCCCGAGTCTTAGGTTGAGTTGTAGACTCTGGCTGAGGGTCCATCTGTAGTTTTGGCAAGAATATCCCGAAAAATCCGAAGAAAAATCGAAGGACACGTGGCACGGAGCCCCCGAGCCTTGAGTCGAGTACTTCCTCTCGAATTGAAGGGTCATCTTGTAAAATGTGTCCTGAGATGCTCTTGAGTCTTGCCGCTTCCCAGGGAGTCGATTTGGAGTAGCCGAGCCCCCGAGGTGAGGCGCGTTGACTAGTAGAAGTTGAAGGGTCACGCACGGCCACTGAGTCAGCCGAGCGCAGACTTATCCATCCGGCCGTTGAGGGGCCGCGTTGACTTATAAATAGAAGCCAAACCCCTTAGGGTTTGTCACCCCACGCAGCTGCAGTCATTCCCAGCAGATCTAGCCAAGAATAGCCACTGGTGCACACCTCCGCCGTTGAGTAGAGCGCAGATCCGAGTGCGCCGCCATAGGAAGCCACCAGAGTAGCCCCCGAGCGAATGCGCGTGAAGACACCGTGCACCTGGAGGATGAAGCCATCTCCGTTGAAAACCACAAAGGCCACCGGCGGGAAGAAGAGGGGCCGTGAAGAGGCCGCCGGATCTGCCGCAGGGACATCACCGCCGGTGTCCCCGCCGCGGCCAGATCCAAACCGAGAATGGAAGAAGTCCAAGGCAAAGACCGAAGACTTGCTGGCCCTTCTCAACAGTGGATTCCTGCGGGAGAAGGAGGTTGATATGTGGAGGGCCGCTGCCGGGGATCCGTACCCCATGGAGAGGAATCCAGACAAGATCCCGATGTTCGCGCGGTTCGCGGAGCGCGGACTTTCTCTCCCGGCGAGCGACTTCTTCAAGGGGCTCATGGGGTACTACGGCATCGAGTACCTCAACCTCAACCTCAACGGTATCTTCCACACTGCCGTCTTCTTACATTTCTGCGAAGCTTTTCTGGGGATCAAGCCCCATTGGATATTTTTCGGAAGTTCTTCCGGTGAAGCCGCAACCCGGCGCCGAAGCAACCCACGAGTAGTCGGAGGAGCGGGGATCCGGATGAGGGAGGACACCGCCGAGCGTACCTCTCATACAAGCCGATAGACTCCAATCGGGACCGGAAGGCCAAGTGGTTCTACGTCATGAACCACCACTCGGAGCCGCCGAAGCCCGGCGGGAAGCGGCCCAAGCATCGCCGTGGTGGAACTCGGAGCCGACGATGCGGGGAAGGGATCCGGTGCCCGAGTTGTTGGCATGGATCAAGGCGCTGAGGGAAGCCGGGCTGAGGGCCGAGCACGTGGCCTTCAGCTTCATGAAGCGCAGGGTGCAGCCGCAGATGGCTCGCGACACCCTGGGGTACTAGTACACAGGCGATGATGATACGTCGCGGATGCTTGGAGACGAAGTCGACGATGAAATTATCGACAGGCTGGCCCGGATCTTAAGGATATGCCGCCGTACACAGCGTGCCCCGTACCGGAGTACTCCGCCGCGCACCCACCAAAGGAGGTTAGTAGCCGGACCCATAGTCGAGTACCCATTCCATGTGAGTAGTCGCACTGATGAGTTGTTCTTGCAGGATGACTTGAAGAAGTTCGTCTCCGAGCCGCCGCCGCCTCCTCAGCTAGTCGAGGTCCCAGAGGAGGGGAAAGCCAAGGCCAAGGAGCAGTGTGAAGTTGGCGAAGGAGACGACACCTTTGTCGTGGAAGACACGTCCGAGGAGGACGACGACGAGGAGACGTTGCAGGACCGCTTCCAGCTGCGGTCGAGGTTCAGCCGTCCTGGCTTACCTCACATCCCTCTCGTTCAGGATCAACCAGCTAGCCTGGAGGCTAGTCTGCCCGCGCCGCCGAGGAGGCCGCGCAATGCGGCCCGCAAGCACGTGGCCAAGAAGTTGAAGATCACGGAGACCACGTCCCAAGAGGTAAGCCATCTTGAGTAGTGTAGTCGAGTTCCGATGTCCCCGGGTTCATGTATTGACGATGAAGTTTCCTTGATTGCAGGAGATGCCGCCTTCCGAGCCCGTTGAGCAGGGCAACGAAGGCGAGTGGGACACGGTGGGGGAGGCGGCTGGTAGTTGCAGCCCAGCCCCCACTGTCGAAGAGCTCTTGGCGCAGATGGAGCGCCAGCCCCCTGCTGCTCAGGGGAGCACGGAACCCGCTGCTGCTGCTGCGGAAGAGGCAGCGCCCGTAGAGGCACAGGAGGAGGCGCCCGCCGAGGTGGGACTGGTCAACATCGCCAGTATCCTCGGCGGCCCAACCGTGACGGTGGTCCGGTCAAGCTTGTAAGTGTTGATTCTTCCCGAGTAGTACTTGATGTGGTAGTCACACTTGTATTGACAACCGGCTTATGTACTCTGCAGGAAATCGACGGATCTGTCCTGGGAGGGGGATGAACCCGCTGCAGCGGTGGCGGAAGAAGAATCCGCGCCACCCACTGAGGAGTCCGCTCCCGCCCCTCAGGTGGAGCCCGAGGTGCCGGCTGCTGAGGCTACGTTGCCTGAAGCCAGCGTAGTTGAAGGTGAGTACTCTGCTGAGGTCGAAGTGCCTAGTAGAGTAGTCGTAGTCGCATGTTGACTGATACACTTGTCTTTCTGTCGACAGGTGCCGAGGCCGAAGGAAACGAGATCCCGTCGGCGGTGCCCGTAGAAGACGTGGCACCGAGAGACTCGGAGGCCGTCGTGGAAGCCTCCGAGCCGATGGAGGTGGCCGCCGAAGAAGCCGCCACGACGGCCGTAGGAGAGGACACCGCATTCCCGAACCCGCTCGCGGAGGTGGTCGTCCGCTCACCGGAGATCCAGGACGCGGAGCCAATCCGCTCGGCGCCGATGACCGAAGCCACTACGAGTAGTCGTGGCGGGATCGAGTTGTTGGTGGACAACCTGGTCGATCCGGCAACGGTGGCTCGGCACCTGGAAGCGGTGCGCCAAGCCAAGCAGTGGGTTAAGGTGAGTAGTCATCACCCTTGAGAAGTCAATCCTTTAGCGTTGAGTACCCATCTGATGCGAGTTGTGTGTGCAGGACGTCGCTGAGAGGTCCCTCCTGAAGTCGAAGATGCTTCAAGGGTACGCCGATGCGGTGCTTCGGGCCGAGACACTGGAGGATCAACTCTTGAAGTCCCGGAAGCACGCCGTCGCCATGCAGTCGAAGCTGGACACCGCCTTCGCCGAGTACCATAATGACATCCAGGAGATGCATGCGAAGAGCGACGACTTGGTGCGAAAGAACAAGTCTCTCCGCAACAAGAACAAAGGTACACCATTTGTCTTGTTGAGTACTTGTTGGAGGTCGAGAGGTAGTCTAACCCGCTATGCCTTGTCATTTGCAGAGCTGGAGGCTCGGGTAGATCAGTTGAAGACCTCGGAGACTGATCTGAAGAACCTTTTCTACCGGGAGCAGGAGGCCCGCCAGGTACTGGAGTTAGATTATAAGGAGCTTGCTTACGAGTGCGACAAGCACATGGAGCTCTGTATGGCATCAGACCGTGACCTCGTCAATTGCTACAAATCATTGTAGAAGCCGAACGAGGATTGCGAGAAGTCGTGGGCCCGGCTCAAGGAACTTGAAGAAGCCGCGCTCCCCATCGCGAGGCCGCCGGTGCCTCATCCCGGCGGTCCCAAGATAGCGCCGTTGGTGGATCGGTTGAAGGAAGCCCCCCGGTCGGTCGGCGACCTACGTGAAGCATCTGGCGAAGTCGATCCCGAACCAGGTGCTGGCATTCATGAAGTCGTACTTCCTGAAGGCTCCCATAGATGTAGTCGCCGGCGGGCTAGCCGCCAACTGCACTGACGAGCAGTATGCGGAGCTACTGGAGCAGATGGCGCCCATTGCAGATCAAGTCGCCGAGAAACTTAATCTCCAGTAGTCCTGTAATAGTTAGCTCATAGCAGTAGTTGAACAAAAACAATTGTAGTGAAATTGTTTAAGTATGAATGAAGAAAAACTTCCATCAATGAGTACTCGTAGTCGCGATCTTAGAGTGCGGAGTCCCATCGTGGAGTTGTCACAAGTAGTGGTACACGGTAGTAGTCCCGCAGAGGGAAGATGACAGTAAAGCAGTTGATGAACTATCAAACTTTATTACTGAAGAAGTACACCTGGATGGCCAGGGCCGTAGTTACAGAGTAGTCGCCAGGACCCGGAGGCCGCCTATGGCTAAGTAGTGCTAGGGCGAGTACCCTCGCTAAAGGTAACCGACACAACTGGTCCAGTTGCAACCTCCACGAACGTCAGCTCGAGCCTCATCGTTAAACTACGCCGGAGCTGACCCACTGTCCGAAGACGCCGTGTATCGATCATATGAAAACATCATGCCAACATACCCTCATCGCGCATACCCAGGAGGAGATTTACCATCGCAAGGACCGAGCAACCTCGGAAGATAGGAGTTAGGAAGTGGCAGGTTTTACGCATCATCTTCAAATTTTGTACCTGCGCGTAACTTTTTTTCAAGATTCAACCATCAGTATTCTGCGACGTTCCGCCAAGGTGTCCATGACAACATGAGGATGCAAATGGGTACTAAGGATACCCACACTAACATGCTACACCAACAACAACAGTGGATGGACCAGGCAGGACAACGATTAGAGGATATACAAGACACCGCAGATGCATACGTTGAACTACTGGCAAGCAAATTTCGCCTGTGGGGGATGTAGAATCAAGCAGCTTGGAGGAGAAGCCCCAAGGTAAGTATCAACTATCTATTTATATATTTTTTATTTTAAGTTTTGTTTAGTTCTATAAGTTTGAAATAATAATAAAATAAAATAAAATAAAAATTTCCTTGTTTAAAATAAATAAAGAACAAGAGAAGTATGCTAAATGGACATGATAAACAAATGCTCTTCATTGCTACAAATGCCTAGCTTACCATCTTTTGAAGTTCTCCCAAGACATGGATACAATTGTTTTGATTTTGAAATATGCTTTGAGCTTGAGATTCTTGTGGGAGCAATTTCTCGATCTAAGTCTAGGTGATTGATTGATTGACATGATTAAGTTGAGCTGTTGTTTATCTTGTTCAAAAGTAACACTAAATTCTGGAGGTTCACTTTTTAATCATGAAATTCATATATAGTGAGTCTCCTGTATGACACAATACTTTATGCCCTGTTAAAAAAAAGAGCCTTGTTGAAAATTTGCTCAAATGTTGCAGTTTTATATCTCTCTATGCCTTCAAAGAGACTTGGGCATGACATAAAAAAAGAGAAAAAAGAAAGAGAGGAAAAAGTGAGATGAGAGAGGGAGAGAAATGAACAAGTGTTCTACTAGGCGAGAAGGGCCTACCTCCCTAAAAAGAATAAATTAGAGATGAATAATGGACACAAGTCTGAGGGCTAGAAGAGCCCACATCTCTAAGGAGAGAGAAAAATGGACAAAAGTCCGGGGCGAGTAAGGCCCACCTCTCCTATGTCATGTAACCCAAGGTTCTCTTATGATTATTGCTAGAAAGAGAGATATATTTCAGGAACAAAAGAAGCAAAGGCAGGCTAAAGTTGAAAGTTTTTATGTTTTATCATATCAAGTTGTCATACAGGAGTACTCTGAGCTTTAACATGAACATCTTTTGCAAAACTCCAGAATTTTAGTGAAACTAAGAACTTGAGACATGGTGCTTGACTTAATTGTTATATCTTTCAACTGCTCAAGACCCAAGTACAGATAAAGCCCCATGTTCTCAAGCAGATATAAGCAGGTTTTAAAAGTCTAACTTTTTCATCCTACCTTGGAAAAGAATTTATTGTGGTAACACTGAGTCTTGCTAAGAGACTAGCAAGAGGTAAGCTTGGGGGAGTTTGTTGAAGCTCACTAACTCTTGTTTTTATGCATCAACAATACATGAAAAAGGACCAAAAAGATAAATCAACAGTATTATAGGGACTTAGACTAATGAATTTCATGAGTTTTGGTGAATTATATATTGTCAGGGACTATTCAGGAAATACGAAAAGAATGAATTCTAGAAGGCTCCAGAAGACTCCCGAACTCAACCGAAGTCGGCTCCAAGAAAATATGCATCTAGAAGGGACAAGAGGCCCACACGTGAAGGAGGAGCCCAGCCGGGGCCCAGCCCAGGCCGACCGGCCCTATAGGGAGGCCGATCGGGTTCCCCCTGGCCCCGATCATGCCCTTCTTCGGGATGGTTCCTCCACTGCCTCTTAGGGTCAATCTAGACCACTTGTTTGGGTCGGTTTGATCCTATGGCGATAGATTATCCCTCCGGGCTATATAAGCAACCCCAGACCCCCTAGGGCATGGTATGCATCTCTCCGAAGATCATCATCATCAGGCCAAGACAAGAGAAGAATAGGATACATAAAAGATAGGATAACTACTTCATAGTTCAAGATCTAATTTCTAGATCAAGAAGCTAGTTCTAGTTAGAGAGTCAGATTCGTGTAGAGTTGAGCTTTGCTCTAGTTCCAGATTTGTATGTTATTAAGATTCAGTTCTTATATTGTTTCTCAATGACTTTATGCTATTTCAA
Source organism: Cenchrus americanus (assembly GCA_947561735.1). NCBI lineage: Eukaryota > Viridiplantae > Streptophyta > Magnoliopsida > Poales > Poaceae > Cenchrus > Cenchrus americanus. Next base: position 201,778,864 of record OX387245.1, read on the forward strand.
TGTTATGTGTGCAATTGCTAAGTTCTTACTTTATTCTAGTAGTATATTTGATATAGTCATGATTAATGATAAGTCTACGCACTTATTCATAGAGCTCCTAGTATATTACGCGCATATGATAGGTAGTAGAAAGTATGTAAGCATGGTGCTTAGATATAATTTACTTGAGGATTCACCTTATACTCCTGGTCATGTGGTAGATCATGGGAGTGACAGGCCTTTTATGTCCTTTGCAATCCACCCCCCCCCCCCCCGAGTATAAGACTAATCAAACAATGATTCTTGGGAGGATCAAGTTTTGTCCTTGATCTTCTTGTGTAATCTTCAGGGTGTTCACATTTATCCATGACTATGCTATATGTGATGATATGCTACATTAGCATAGATGAATAACTCAGTCTTTGTATGCTATATAGAATTGTGCCTCTTAAGTAAATCCAATTCTAATCTAGACTAGGAATAGTATGTTCTATGCTCCACATGTGCCTATGCCTGTTTGATTTATCATTACTTTATCATTTGGCTTACCCCTGTTAAAGTATGCACCATTCCATCAAAGACCATAAAGTAGTCTATTGCCATCCATATGTCTGTTGTTACATCCATCCATCTTCCCTGTGGATACAATATTTTAAAACCCATCACCCCGGGTGAAATGCTCACCGATATTCGTGCGTTTGCGGATTATCTACCATAATATTTCTGTAGGCTTATCTTATACCAACCAGCATTTCTTACGTGATTTCTTAGAATGGAGTCTAGATCTATTCTTTGGAAGTTGCGTTAAGAAATGTCAACAGATTGCCGGTATCGGTTTTCCAACTATCGATAAGTCCATTAGGAGTTCACGAAGCCACTCAGCCTCTACAGTGGCAGTATCCAATGCTGCGAGTTCTGCTTCCATTGTTGACCTGGTTAGAATGGTCTGCTTGCAAGACTTCCAGGAAACAGTGCCACCTCCAAGTGCGAACACGTATCCACTTGTGGCTTTTAACTCATCTGCATCCGAAATCCAGTTTGCATCACTATATCCCTCCAAGACTTTGGGGTCTCCGGAATAGTGAATGCCATAGTTGATAGTGCCTGCTAGATAGTGCATTACCCGCTCGAGAGCACGCAAGTGTTCACTGCTTGGGTTTGAAACAAACTGGCTGTGACAACCTGTCGACGGTGTATATTCGTATTAAAGTTCAAGTGGACTTGCAAGCATACAAATCCTCCGTCGTAGTCAAGGGGCCCCCTTCCCTCAAGTGTGAACCCATGGTAATCTAATAAAGTCGAGAACTTTGATCTTCAAAGGGGAATATTGTGCATCTAATATGGAGAGCATCATGAAAACGAATCTAATCTATGAAAACTGGAGGTAGCAAAAGATAGAGGGGGATAGATAAACCAATCTAGAGAGATTGGATCAAGCCCTCGTTGAAGTTCCGAGCAAAGAAGAACTATACAAGTTCATGAAGGATCGGATGGCGACTAGAGAGGGGGGGGGGGGAGTGAATAGGAGCCGATAAAAATTCTTCCCTTTGGTTGAATTCGGCCTATACCCCAATCGCAACTCCACGAACCCACAAGCACAAACAAGATCCCAAACAAGACTCAAACAACCTCAAAGGAACCACCAAGAAGCCTAGGAACAAATCCCAAACCAATCCAACGCGGAAGCACAACTCAAAAAGCAAGGGTCTTAGGCAACGGGAAAGCACCGAGCGGACCGTCCGCAAGTGTCCGGCGGACCGTCCGCGAGGGAGGGCGCGGACCGTCCGCGAGGAGGGCACGGACCGTCCGAAATTGCTACCCGAACCTCCGCATCGCACCGAGAAAAACGGACCGTCCGTGAGGGACCCGCGGACCGTCCGCCTCGTCACCGGACCGTCCGACACTCTAGTACGGACCGTCCGCAAACTTCATGCACCAAAAACCCACCGACAAAATGGATCGAAAGAGAGGCGCTCAAGAATCCGCAAGAACACGAAGAACAGCTGGGGCCGTCAGGCACCTCGCGGACGGTCCGCGGTGACCTCGCGGACGGTCCGCGGCTACCTCGCGGACGGTCCACGGTGACCTCGCGGACGGTCCACCGTGTGCGAATCGGCACGGCCCGAGGAACACGAGAAACAACCTCAAACTTCCAATCGATGGATCTCCTAAACCGTTGGACGGATTGACCCCAAATTTTGGGTAGATAAGAAGCGTCACTACGTGAAGCTATGCCCAAAATCTTGGAACCCTAAACCAATCCAATCAACCGGAATTGCAAATCTCGTGCACTCAAATCACAAACCCGAGTTCATCCAATTCTCACCAAATTGAGCCCGATTCCCGCCGTTTGAGGGGTCAAGATCATCACCAAAGGTGCGCAAGGCATCCATCCATGATCCCCTCAAAGAAATCCGAGCCAAACGTCCTAGAAACAACGAATCGAGCCAAGCATGAAAATAGCACAAAAAAAGAGCTCCGAAAAGGCAATAAAAGAAACTCGGGAATAGAAAGATTGGCACAAGATTTAGAGGAAGAAATCACTATGAATATCTTGTCCAATCGATTACAAGCCACTCCTAGAAACCAAATCTAAGATGGCAAAAAGCTCCAATCAAAGAGCCACTCTCCCCTCTCTCCCTCTCTCCCAAAGCACTCCAAAATGAAAGAGTACAGCCCCTCTAACCCAAGAGTTGGCTGAAAATTCAGCCCCCTCCTCCTATATATAGGCCCTCCGGAAAAGACCGAAGTGCCCCTACACTAGGAGTACAACACAAGCCCTCACGGGGGCATTTTGGTCAACACATGAAGTTCACCATCGGACGGCCGCGCATCCATCGAGCCTTCACGTCCTCCCGACGCAAGCACCTCGATCATGCCGCGTGTCGCCCGCCTCGAAGCTTTCCGACGCACCCGGATACCGTCTCCTTCACGTCAGGCCCTCGGGCTCGGTTTTGAGGCCCAAACCGAGAAACCCTCCTTCGATGGTTTTGTGGCCAAACCACCAAACCCCGCGTACACGGCCCGGCCTCACCACGCCAAGCGTCGAGCTCGCCAAGCCTTTCACCTCCGGCGCCGGACGGTCTACTCGGCCTTGCCTCGTTCCTTGACTTGGCCACCACCAATGCACCGGCTCCATGTCCACGACTTCTTCTTGCTCTTCCGGCACCATGCGGCTCGCACTTGATCCCGTCGGCCACCGGGTCCCTCGAACCAAGCCTACTTGTCTCTCCACTCCTCGGAGGCCCCGCAAGGCTAAGACCTTTCGCGCCCGTTCTTCACCCTCGCACCAACGCAAACCAAGCCGCAACCAACACCCGCAATACTAGGCCAAGAGTCGGTCCACACAACGTTGTCAACCACTCCTCACGAGTGCATTGACAACACACCACATAAACAATAAGGTAAATACACAAAATAAAACACACACAACACAACTCAACACTACACACACAAAGCTTCAAACCATCCGGTCAATCACTCATCACACACGAACCAAGGTACTTCTCAACTTGGTTCCTCAATCTCCCCCTTGATGAGTGCATTGACAAAAGAAGGTCAAAAAGCAAACAAGAACTCATTCAAGCGCCACAAAGCCAATAAAAAACAAACAAAAGGCCACTTGAAGTGAGAAGGGATAAAAACATGCTCCGACAAATTTCTCTCGAAACCAAAGCAAGCACAAGGCTAAGCGCAATCGAAGAGACACACTACCAACATGCAATCCCTAAAAGCCATCAAACCAAAATTCTCAACACAAAGTGCCATAAACCTCTTACCAAAACACTTGTCAACCGCTCATCACCATCAAATCAAGGTTCATATCAACTTGATTTTCCAAATTTCTCCCCTTGAGGAGCGGATTGACAACAAGTGAGCACAAAGAAATGGTTTGAGAGGGCAAAGACCGAACACCTCATCCAAGTGAAAGAAACCACACAAGAGCAAAGAACAAGGTCACTTGGCATGAGAGAAACCACAAAGGCCAACTCAATGTCTCGGTCCCCAAAGACATGGGCAACGGCTCGACACAACCGAGACAAGAATGCATGATCCCTCAAGAAGAGGCACAAAGGGCTCAACACCGATCATGGACAAGCGAAATCACACGATCCCTCAAGAAGAGGCACAAAGGGCTCAACACCAATCATGTGATAATCGAAAACATAAGTCAACCGCCGCTCCTCAAGAAGAGGCAAAGGGGCTCAACACCACCGCACAAGAGCACAAAAATCACAAGCTCCCCCTAAACACATGAACTAGGACCAAAGAGCATACAAAGCTCACCCTAAACTCATGAGATAGAGAAAAGAGCACACCAAGCTCACAAGCTCCCCCTAAACACATGCACTAGGGACAAAGAGCATACAAAGCTCACCCTAAACACACGTGATAGAGCAAAAAGCAACCACCAAAGCACAACTCGAGCAAACAAAGGAGACTCACCAAAGCTCCCCCTACACAAATGCAAGCTCCCCCCGAACAAGTGGAGCAAACTCCCAAATTTTAAATGCGGTTTTCGAAATTTTCATTAAGCTCACCTCTTCTCCCCCTTGTTGACAATGTATGAAGCAAGGTGAAAATGCGAAATGCAAAACAAAGCATATAAACATCTACATGAGCTTCTCAAATAGGCCAAATTTAGTGACAAAGGCTAGAAATGAGACAAAAAGCACATATATGGATCATAACAAAGTCAAAGCATTGCCACAAGTAATATATGGAAATATAGGCATGTGACAAAGCAAATTTTCAGATTTGAGTAATTATATCAAAAGATGGCTCACTTCAAATGTAAAAGCCTATCCATGTCACACTTGAGCCACAAACATGCATACCATTCAAAGATCATACAAGGATATCAAATTCTCAAGCAAAAGATCATGGCAAACACCCATAAAGCAAAGCATGTCATGTCAAAGCTCATGAGCCATGTGTCCACTTCGGGGAGACTTCTCCACCGGTGAACATCATGCAACATGTTTAGCACCCATATGTGAAAGATAATACATTTTAAGCATAAACATGATGGATGGAGCATTTTTCAAGCATGCACACTTCTTTTCAAGATTAATTCATTTCATGGTACATGAAGTGCCTTTGCGGCAAAAAGAAGCTTATGCTCCTCCATGAATGCAACATAGGCTAAACATTCACAATGATATTGACCTTTGGCCCAAATGCAAGAAAGAGACATCCAAGCACAATCTAAGCATGAAAGGCACATTTAGACCAAAAAGTGACATGGATATACTACTACACATGAGTGGAGCACATTTCATCAAATTTAGTCAAGATTAGCATTTGATTCAAAAAGGCTATCTCACAACACATATATCTCAAATATTCCAAGAGCATAGCCTCACATAGCTATTTCTCCACACACATGACCAATATCTCACAAGTAGCCAAAGAAACTCAAATGAGGCATATGGAAGAAGCTCATCATCCTAAAATGCAATATGATACACATGCAACATAGGTAGATATGTACATCAAAAGGAACATGATATATGACAAAATGCGAGACACAAATGTCAAACCTACCAAAGTCTATACATCATGATATATGATACATATGCAATGCAGAATGCATAGGGAGACAAGGAACTTGACTTAACACCAATAAAGCTCACAAGGGAACACATCAACCAAGAATCGCTCCAAGCGAGAGAAGAGCCACCAAAGGTCCCAATTGAGTACCATAGAAAAAGTACCAATTGCAAAACCGCAAAGATCCCAATTGAATACCATAGAAGGAATACCAATTTAAGGATCACAAAGACCGCCCAAAGCCACAACCCTTCTTGGAATCAAATTCCCTATCAAAAGAAGCCAAGCTCCCCCTCAACCAAGGGCAACTAACAAAGCAAAAGCTAGGAAAAGGAAGAGCAAGGAAAAACTCTAAAACCAACCGAAAAGAGGAACAACAACACAACTCGAAGACAAGGCAAGCCCAAAACTCCAAGGAAAGCTCACAACATGCTACACAATGCATTGATAATATCAATTAACATAAATAGAGCATTGTAACATTATTCCACAAATATGAATAAGCATGGGCAAGCAAGTATGTCAACAAGGTACAACAATAAACCAAAATGATACCAAAGAGTAACATGCCAAACAATATACAAGAACTAAACAAAGGCATGATACAAGATCACATGGATCATCCACCAACATATATTACAAAGCTAGCATGACAAGATAGATATGGGGGATAAACATGCTAACAAGAAAGGTACCATTGAGCTAGACAAAAAAGATATGGATGAACAACATGACATAACCGAGCAATCAACCATAAAGCATGACATGATGTTCATAAATATCACCCACCATAAAATCATACAAAGATAGCAAGATAGATATTCAAGATCACAAAGCTATCATGAACAAGGTGGCTAGCCTACCATGGTTTTCACACAAGGGGAAAAAAACTCACTATACATGTGTACAAAGGCTTTCAAGAGCCATCCAAAACGGTGTGGAGAACCATCATGTCTCCATTGAGCTCATGTTCTCCAACCGCGTCTCCATACCTACACACAAGGAGACAAGAAAGACCGAGCCTTGGATCCCAAAGGGTTAGCAAGCACGTACTTGGGAATCCAAGATTTGGTCACACGGGTAAGTGGTGCACACAAATTATCATGTGGGTTAGCATGATGCAAATGCCGGTTGGAATGAAAAGTCTTTTGAACACCCTTGGAACCATGCCTCAAAGAAGTCACTCGCGAAGAAAGTCGAGTGCTACCACAAGCAAAAAGGCAAAGATCCTTCGGGGTAGTAGGAGAAGAACCAACACAAGCACCACGGGAAGCATGTCGCGGACCAACACAAGAAACACTAGAAGCATGTCCACGAGCATGGCCTAACTCATTAGAAAGAGTGTTATAAAACCCGTCCACAAATCGCGCCTTCTTAGGCTCACAAGTGTTCATGCCATGAGAAGGGCTATGAACAACCAAAGGCCTAGAGGCACCTCCTCGCCGTATTCTCCTTGCCCGGCGGTAGCAAAAGCTCTCTTGATGCCCATCCTTCCCACAAGTGGAGAGCAATGGTACAAGGGCCTATCGAGAGGCACGGTCCGAGTGGATGAATCACCATTCTCTTGTAAGTGGGAAGTCCCTTGGGACTTAGAGCATGAAGCATCAACCCCAACATCCAACTTGGTGCCCACATTAGAATCACACGTGCCATGAGAAAAGCTACGTGGTTTCTTAAAAGCTTTAGCACGCACACGTCGCTCGTGCTTGACACGGCGAAAGCAAAACTCAACGGTATGCCCATCCTTCTTGCAAAAGGTGCATTGGAACCTCGGCTTGGGAGTATGAGTTCCAAATATGTGGGAGGCACCCTTTCCATTCAAATCACCTTGGGCAACACCGGAAGAAGCAACAATCTTAGGAGTAGCTATGGGAGAGCTATCCAAAGCACTAGCACACTTACTAGCATCCAAAGACTCACACTCAAGAGAAGAAGTCGACTCCGGTTTAGAAGAAGCAAATTTAGAAGCATCAACATCGGAGTGACAAGAGAAGTGAGAATCCAAACCCTTGGCACAAAGACTCTTGCACCTTGTGCGCAAAACCTCATTTTGAGACTTGAGGCGCTCACAAGTACCACATGTCATATTTCTCAAATTATTGATTTCTTCTTCAATGCATTTAGCATATGTGGTACGCAAGAGTTCATTTTCTTTCTCAAGGTTGGCACTCATCTCATCATGCTCAACCAACTTAGCGCTCATATCCTCGCGCATCTTTTTCAAAGCCAAAACTTCATTTTCCAAATCAATGCATGAGGTGCAAACAAAATCACATGAACAAGCAACATCAATTACATCTCGCAAAGCATTATCATCATCACAAGAAGTATGGCAAGCATCCTCAACCAGCAACAAAGAACACTTGCTACAAGGCATGGATTTTATATCACAAATTTCAGCCCTAGCATGCTCAAGATCATCTACACATGTGGTGTGAGTCAATTTTAATTCATTAATTTCAGCATGCAAAGACTCACAAGAAACACATGGTAAAGAAGCACTTGTCTCTAGCAAAGCAATCTTACTCCTAGCCATATCAAGCTCATCATTCAAAACAACACAAGAGTTGCAAGGCATAAAAGCATTGGATTTCAACAAGTCAATTTCAGATTGCAAGTTAGCAAGAGATGATCTCAATTCATCATTCTCAAGATCAAGATTGTCGCATGCTCTTCTAAAAGCTTCAACATGCATTTTGCGCCAACTAACTTCATATTTTAATTTCTCATTTTCAGCACACAAGGCATCGCATGATTTGCAAGGCAAAGAAGCTTTGAAATTTAACACCTTAATTTCAGATTTCAAGCATGCAATGGAAGCAATCAAAGCATCATTTTCAGCATGTATGGTGTTACAAGAAGTGCAAGAATTCAAAGCACGAGACCTCCAATGAGCCATACCACATTTCAACCTAGTAAGAGAGCATTTAATCTTCTCATTCTTCCTACGCAAGGCATCGCACAAATCTATGTTTCTCCTATGCAAGTCTCCACAATCACGCTCACAAACATCCAACCTATTACATAGGATCAAGATAGCTTTGGCAAGGGTACCTTGGTTCATGCCTCCTAGCTTGTGGTAGAGCTTGCCTTTCTTGATGTCACCATCTCGATAGTCCTCGATGAGAGATATCATCTCCTCCACTTCGGCTTCCGCCTCAACCTCCATACTCCTCCTGCTCAAAGAACCACAAGGAGAAGAACTTGGTGCCATAAACAAAGTACTGGTTAGGATTAGCCGAAACCAAGCTCAAGGAACAAACAACGATGCAAAGAAGGCACTCAAAAAGCCTCAATTCTCTAACAACTACTGACGAGTTCAATAGCAAAGGATCTTATCTTTTTCCCAAAATTTTACCACTGAACAAGGAGCACCAAAGATAGAGGCACAAAAAATTTCAGCTCAAGATAAGGTGAAATGAAGCCTAGAGAAAATCCGAAGAAACAAGACAAAGCCGCAAGAGACATAAATGAGGATTTTTCAATTATCTTGTTGATTTTTTCTGAATTTTTGAAGACCCCAAAATGATCTTTAGATTATTTTGGATCACCTACAAATGGAGTCACGAAACCGCTGTAAAAATTTGAGCCAAAACGGAGCACCGAGCGAAAAGTTATGCCCGTTTTATCGAAGGTACCTCAAGTTATGGTTTTCCAAGGACACAACTCCAAATCGTCGGACTCAAAACGTGCAAACCAAGGTCGCAAGCAAAAGCACCTCTTTCCTCTAGTCACCCTATGGATTCAAGACTTGTTAGAGCCAAAAGAATCCACAACCGGCTCTGATACCAATTGAAGGATCGGATGGCGACTAGAGAGGGGGGGGGAGTGAATAGGAGCCGATAAAAATTCTTCCCTTTGGTTGAATTCGGCCTATACCCCAATCGCAACTCCACGAACCCACAAGCACAAACAAGATCCCAAACAAGACTCAAACAACCTCAAAGGAACCACCAAGAAGCCTAGGAACAAATCCCAAACCAATCCAACGCGGAAGCACAACTCAAAAAGCAAGGGTCTTAGGCAAGCGGAAAGCACCAGCGGACCGTCCGCAAGTGTCCGGGCGGACCGTCCGCGAGGGAGGGCGCGGACCGTCCGCGAGGAGGGCACGGACCGTCCGAAATTGCTACCCGAACCTCCACGATCGCACCGAGAAAAACGGACCGTCCGTGAGGGACCCGCGGACCGTCCGCCTCGTCACGGACCGTCCGACACTCTAGTACGGACCGTCCGCAAACTTCATGCACCAAAAACCCACCGACAAAATGGATCGAAAGAGAGGCGCTCAAGAATCCGCAAGAACACGAAGAACAGGTGGGCTGTCGAGGCACCTCGCGGACGGTCCGCGGTGACCTCGCGGACGGTCCGCGGCTACCTCGCGGACGGTCCACGGTGACCTCGCGGACGGTCCACCGGGTGCGAATCGGCACGGCCCGAGGAACACGAGAAACAACCTCAAACTTCCAATCGATGGATCTCCTAAACCGTTGGACGGATTGACCCCAAATTTTGGGTAGATAAGAAGCGTCACTACGTGAAGCTATGCCCAAAATCTTGGAACCCTAAACCAATCCAATCAACCGGAATTGCAAATCTCGTGCACTCAAATCACAAACCCGAGTTCATCCAATTCTCACCAAATTGAGCCCGATTCCCAGCGTTTGAGGGGTCAAGATCATCACCAAAGGTGCGCAAGGCATCCATCCATGATCCCCTCAAAGAAATCCGAGCCAAACGTCCTAGAAACAACGAATCGAGCCAAGCATGAAAATAGCACAAAAAAAGAGCTCCGAAAAGGCAATAAAAGAAACTCGGGAATAGAAAGATTGGCACAAGATTTAGAGGAAGAAATCACTATGAATATCTTGTCCAATCGATTACAAGCCACTCCTAGAAACCAAATCTAAGATGGCAAAAAGCTCCAATCAAAGAGCCACTCTCCCCTCTCTCCCTCTCTCCCAAAGCACTCCAAAATGAAAGAGTACAGCCCCTCTAACCCAAGAGTTGGCTGAAAATTCAGCCCCCTCCTCCTATATATAGGCCCTCCGAAAAGACCGAAGTGCCCCTACACTAGGAGTACAACACAAGCCCTCACAGGGGCATTTTGGTCAATACATGAAGTTCACCATCGGACGGCCGCGCATCCATCAGGCCTTCACGTCCTCCCGACGCAAGCACCTCGATCATGCCGCGTGTCGCCCGCCTCGAAGCTTTCCGACGCACCCGGATACCGTCTCCTTCACGCCAGGCCCTCGGGCTTGGTTTTGAGGCCCAAACCGAGAAACCCTCCTTCGATGGTTTTGTGGCCAAACCACCAAACCCCGCGTACACGGCCCGGCCTCACCACGCCAAGCGTCGAGCTCGCCAAGCCTTTCACCTCCGCGCGCCGGACGGTCTACTCGGCCTTGCCTCGTTCCTTGACTTGGCCACCACCAATGCACCGGCTCCATGTCCACGACTTCTTCTTGCTCTTCCGGCACCATGCGGCTCGCACTTGATCCCGTCGGCCACCGGGTCCCTCGAACCAAGCCTACTTGTCTCTCCACTCCTCGGAGGCCCCGCAAGGCTAAGACCTTTCGCGCCCGTTCTTCACCCGCACCAACGCAAACCAAGCCGCAACCAACACCCGCAATACTAGGCCAAGAGTCGGTCCACACAACGTTGTCAACCACTCCTCACGAGTGCATTGACAACACACCACATAAACAATAAGGTAAATACACAAAATAAAACACACACAACACAACTCAACACTACACACACAAAGCTTCAAACCATCCGGTCAATCACTCATCACACACGAACCAAGGTACTTCTCAACTTGGTTCCTCGGTTCAATATCATAAAAAGCATTTTTAAATCACGGTTTCCCGTCTGACTCTGAAAACACCCGCCTTTTGGAGCCACCGTTTTGTCAGAACGCACCCCTATTCGTGCGGGTTAGTCTAGGGTGAGTCCAAAGACAAGTTGAAATCTCACGAAACGTCAGGTATGCACTTCTAGCCACCACAACTACAAGAACACCCTCGATGATCTATCTCGAGAATAAATCTTAAGATAGGAAAATCCGATTGAAATCAAAGTCGTAGGAGAAACGCTCGATTGCTTGAAATCGGATTGCAACTTGATAATTCAACATAATACATGATACATGAATCAAGATCACCACCACGATCCTACCTTGGTCTTGCTTCTAGCTCCGGGAACTCCGATGTGGTCTTCCTTGCAAGGTTCCCACACCGGCTAGGGAGATCCTAGTCAACTAGCTCGACCCTCTCCTCTCCGAGATGGTGTCCCTCACTTCTCTGCTCCTCAGCGGCAGATGGAGAATGAGTTGATGCGTGGCGCCTGGCCTCGGGGCTATAAATAGCCTGAATGGTGGCTAGGTCAAAGGGGGGCCAACTGGGCCTCGAAGTGGGCTGGGCCAACGGCCTGGGCCGGCCGACTTGGGCCCACTTCGGCTCAGTCCGCGACATCCTTTGCTCGGTGTTGCTTCCCGAGTCTTCTAGAGTATTCCCCCAACTGCATGTGGGCCCTTGTCATCAGTTTCTCTTCGGATTAGATGAAGCTCCTTGTCCCGCAAGATTCAGTTGTTTTTTGACTGGGTCCTCAGAGTTTTCCATCTTCACGGGTTTGGTCCATGGGCTTCTTGGAGTCATGTTTACTTCAATGCTTGACTGGTACCGGGCTTCAAGGTCTTGTCATGAGGTGCTTAATGAACTAATCTCAGAAGTCTTGCTTTCAACACTAAAATCCTGCATAAACACTAAACTCCAAAAATGACATGCACAAACAAACTTGTTATACCAAGGGGGTTAGTACCAATGGATAAGATATAAAATTCATGCCAACACCGAAGGTAAACTCATGGCTAGGTTGACGGAACTTCACCGTTAACACAACCCACCCTGGAAAATACCGTACTATCACTTAAACCAATCCACTTTGGTCATTAAGTAATAATAAAGTATCATCCTGTCGTTGGTTGCTGGGTTAATGCCCGGTGAAATCACTTTACATAGCAACAAGGACGGACATATATGCATTAAAACTCACGCGACGGCGAGTCCACAGACAACACATGATGAACATCCAAGTTTACCCCCAACGGCTTAATTATTACAACCCGGAGTCTTTGACATGACAATGAAGTTCAGAGTTTTAAAAATAGCGTAAATAAACTAAACGGAGCCAGAAACGTCACGGGAGGCCAGCAATGATGCCTTCATTCTTCGTCTTCCACCCACTCTAGCTCCCAGCCAGGCGGGATCTCTCCAGGCCACACATCAGCAAAGGCATTACCTGGAACAATAGATTATAGCAAGGCTGAGTATACTAATACTCAGCAAGACTTACCCGTCAGTGATAACTACATCACCAACTCTAGACATGAAGGGCTTTTAGGCCACCAGGGTTTCTTGTGCTGAAAAGCAACGAAGAGTATGTCCTTACCCTCAAGTCTTAGCACAAGTTCTAGTTGATTATTCTTTTTTAAGTTAGCAAGCTATTGCAAGCATAAGTTGTGCAAGACAATTAATCAAGCATAAATATTCATCAACTTCCATCATTAGGGATATCATGGACAATAGGATAAGTAGTCTCAGGTAACGGCGAGAAGCCGACAACCAGTTGATTTAAACCTTGAAAGGTAGACCTAAACACAAGGTTGGGTGCCCCCGTGAGGACAACCACCAAGCGGTTCCCAAAAATCCTCGGTTCGGGATAAAAGGCCACAGTCTTTGGTACAGGCTATCTGGCATACCCCGCGAGGCACCGAGAGTCACACGTGCACCACCGGTAGCTAGCCGTGAGACGCATCCCAAGATTAGTGACGGTAAAATCCCTTACCGCCTCATTAAGGTACTAGGCTTACCGGTCCTATTCCCGACAAGTGCTTAGTACGTTTAAACACTTAACCCACGAAAGCCATTGGACTTGATCCCACATCTCATGCTCTTACCACATAAGCAATCCATTTAAGGAGATCTTATGATTCCAACATAAGAACCTATTCTCGTGAGTGACAAGCACCACTCGACTTGTAACAATCCTATAGCATAGCAGGTACCGACCTACATACTAGTAAAGGACAGAGGTACCTAGGAATCGTGCCTCTAGGGTTTCATTATAACTCCTGAACGTAAATGCACAATCATTCATAGATAGTTGCACAAGATTTCAAAAACACTTGGGTTAACGCACTGGGGCTTGCCTTTGTCAGCACAGTTAGCCTGGGGGTCCTCGGTGTCCTCGCTCACTTCCACGTACTGCAGCTCCACATCAGCTCCTCCTTCCTCGGCTTCCGGCACAAGAGCGTAATTACCGTCAGGGAGTTCTACACGGAATGCAATGCAGGGTTCAGGTGGTGTGAGAGGTTATTTATTTGTTTTTACCCAACTCTTGTTGGCCACATTCACCTAGATAAACATTCAATTACTAATTCTTTTTCATTAAGGTTATTATATATATGAAGCCTTATTATTTTTTTAATCTTTTTAATAGTGATTGTGTGCACATCTATGCAATTACATTTAAATTCACAAAACAGCAAGGGTGAATCCATAGACCCTAAATAAGCCATATAAACATTTACTAGGGTTACAAGGCTACAAAGGTAAGTACTCCCAATTAAAATCTAATAGGAAGCTTACATGCTCCCTAACCCTTAATTGCCAAAATACATTATGAAAACAAGGGCAGGGGTCATTGATGGCCTTAAAGGTTCTAAACATTGGTACTGGACCAAGTTTATCTTCTAAAAGAGCAACAAATTTCAATATACTTAAACTACTATTTCCTAGCTACCCAAAATGGGAGAAATGCATAATTAATAAAATAAGGCCCCCCTGCACCCTAACACATGCCCATAACTACTCTGGCCCTAAACAAGCTTAAAAAACCAACATGTTCATTAGAAATGCGTTTAAAATTTAAATTATGCATTTAAATGTAATTGTAAGCATAAATCAAGATCACATATTTCTAACAGAGATAAACTCGTGGTAAATTGAGAAAAAATTGCATCCTGGTATAACATGAACATAGCCACAAGTTCAGCACAAAAATCATTTTACATTTTGCTACAAAAATCAATAAGACAGAAATGGCATAAATACAAAGTAATTCATATGAAACGATCTACATAGTAACTTTGTGCAAAGGTTTGCTCAGACCCTACAAATGACATATCTAGCAACATATCCAAAGTTCGGCTCCATAGCCTTTCATGATTTTGAACTACCACAAAATGATGTCAAACTGATTTTGAATTTTAATTCAAAATCCACAAGTCAAAACTATGGTCATGCTTTGGAAAATTGGTTTTGCATTTTTCTGATTTTTCTACGATTTTCTAGGATTTTCCTAAGTCACTGGACTAATCTGCTAGAAAACTAGGATTCAAACTCTTGCATCTAGGTCCCTGGGTTCACAACTATGCCCTCGGCTTTCACAAATGTGACCTTGCGGCGGCGGGGGTTCCCCAAGAGGTGACCCACGGCCCGGGGTGGTCAACATGCGGCACGGAGGCGCGATTGGACTCACCAGGGAGTGATTGGCGACGGTAGCTCGGCCTGAGGGGGCTCCGGCGAGCGGCGGCGCGGCCGCCTCAGCTCAAAATCCGGCGAGTACCGACGCAATGCAGGGAAACAAGTGGGCGTGTGGGCTTGAGTGGTGGATAGGGAGGAGCTTGGGAGCCTTGGCCATCGGTGGAAGCGGGCGGAGCTGCGGCAATGGCAGGCGTCAGAGGAGGGTGCGCGCGCGGGGAGCCTCAGCTGTTCTTTTTATAGGAGCGGGCTCGACCGAGGGAGCGTGCGGGTGTCGCCTCGAAGGAAGGGCGGGGGAAATCATGGTGCGGCGCATAACGACCGAGGCGTACTAGGCTCGCCGGCGGGAGGCGCGGCGGGGGGTCCGGCTGGGAGCACAAGCGAGCGCGCGCGAGTGGGAACGCGTTCCCTGGCGGCTCGGGGTGTGGGGAGCAATTGATGTCCTCGGCCTTGGGCATGCACCCATCCGGCAGCGGCGGGGGGGGCACAGCGCGTGGCGACGCGGGTACGACTCGCTTCCACACGTGCGCGCGCTCTGGCGCTGATGCCCTGGTTTGAAATTCATGGTTCCCACGTTTGGATGCCTAAATCTTTTAAATTTCAAAGTAAACTCCAAAACCTATAGATAGGACTTCTGTAGAGTGACCAATCCTCTACACAATAGACACCCGCATATCTTGAATTGGTTTTGAATAGAGGGAGAAAATTGGTTGCCAATCGCGAATTTCTCACCCCTAGTGAACAATAGCCGACGGGGTTGACTTGAGTTTTTGAGCCATTTTTCCTCCGAATTTCAAATGCAAACCTGAAGATGAAATGTGTCCCTAACAATTCTACACAACTTTCGTATTTGTAGAATTTTGAGTGTTTAGACAAAATTTGTAGAACGTGGCCAAAGTTCCAGAATGACATATTGACATCAAGGGGTTTGTCCCCCTTAGTTAGGATTTTGATCAGAGGGACTTGTGTTAGCTTGTCTAAGATGCTCAAGGGTGAGTGTTAGGGAGGTTTTCAAGGTGATGGCCCAGGTTGACCATGATTTGACCATAGACAACTCCGAATTAATAAAAAACCTAGGATGTCACACCGGCTCAGTTTACTAACCACAAATGCAATGTCAGGTCTCGTGGCGCTAGCCATATAAATCAATGAACCAATGATCTGGGAGTACCTCAACTGATCCACCATTATCCTCAGGTTCTTCCTTGGAACCAAGCTGGCATCATAAGGAGTTGGTGCGGGATTACAATTGTTGTAGCCAAACGGACTTAGCATCTTCTCAACATAGTGATTCCATGACAGAGTCACCCCACCAGTTTCTCCCTTTATCAGCTTTATGTTAAGGATAACATCAGCTTCTCCCAAATCTTTCACACTGGTGGAGAGCGAGGCTTTTGTTCGGGCCTTTAGTCCGATTCAACTTTGGAGCCGGGACTAAAGGCCTTTCGTCGATGTGGCCCGAAATGCCCGGTGGAGACACCCACCCTTTAGTCCCGGTTCATAATACGAACCGGGACTAAAGGGTGGGTGTCTCAACGGCATTTCCCCAAATGATTGACGCGGGCTTTTAGCACCAGGTAGAATTACCAACCGAGACTAAAGGTTTACCCTTTAGTCTCGGTTGGTAAGTCCACTCGGTGCTAATTCTTTAGTCCTGGGTAAAGTTACGAACCGGGACTAAAGTGTGCCCTTTAGTCTCGGTTGGTAACTCCAACCGGGACTAATAGTCCGCGTGTCACACCCGAATTTGAAGGCAAACTCGAATGCATAAATTACATGTGCGCCGAGATCAAGTTACACACACGTAATGACTCGGTGAATATCGATACAAGTGCCAAAGCGTAAAAGAGAGTATTAAAACCATTACATGACCGAGAGTCTCAACAACGTAACATCGTAGCGAGCAACTAGCGACGGATCTTCGAAAGGAACTCCACAGTACCGACTGGTGGCACGCACGCCTAGTACTCAACATCAATCTTCAAGTCTGAGCAGCGATCCGGGTTTGTGTAGATGCAATAAATAAACAAGCGTGAGCACATGCCGTACTCAGCAAGGGAGGAATATCATAATAAACATGCAAGGCCGTATAAGTGGATGGCCAAGGGGTTTAAGCAGGTTAGCATTTTAGTTGATCAAATTTTATTAAGCAACTTACTTACTAGCAAATGCAAGTGTATACCATCCCACAATTAATGTGTAACATCATAATCATGAATCATAAAGTAAAGCATAAATTAAATTCATCTTCCGATAGATTAATCATGTGAGGGTCCAGGCCGCTCTTGACCGCGAGCACGGCTAATCGATTAGTTTTAAACACTCTGCAGAGGTTGTACATCTTTACCCACAAGTCGCGTAAAAACTCCGAAGAGCTTTAGACCCAACCACGCGATGCCGATCGGGCATCATACCACCGCCGAGGTGTGATTGCATAGGGACGCTACGAGGCCTTTACAAAGATTCCCTAATGTGTAGCAACCCACTAGGTTTCGGGACGAAGCGGGGCATAAAGCTCCCTAGCGGGTACCGTGTCTTAGCAAAGCCCAACTCCCCGCTAGAGCGGGTCTATACTCCGTCAACGCCTCCCCATTGGTCCCTTTCGGGTAAGATCACCACAACACCAAGGTCTCTAATTATTCGGCCAAGCCGAGCCATATAGCCTTGTGGTTGTACCGTTGTCCGGGTGGTTCTCCATGTTCCAATTAAACATATGGTCTTGCAATTAAATTACCATCAAAGAACATAGAATATAAACGGATATCATGTTGTTTATTACCAACCCGGTTGAGCAACTAAGCAAAGCATCTACCATCAAGATTAATTAAGTAACCCAAGCTTACAAGGCACCGGTCAAAAGAATCTAGGCATAGTCCTTAATAGGAACCCGTCAAAATTAATGCAAGCAAGAAAGTAAATACAGTGATTAAATGCATGTTCATATAGGATAAAGCAGGTATGACCAAGGACACTTGCCTCTCACAAGATCCGGAATTGCTCAGAGTCTTCAAGTCTTCACCACATAAAAATCTTCGGACGGCTCGTTCTCTACGCATCACACATTCACATGCAAGAGACAAAACAATTAAATAAGAAAACAATTCACCAATAACTTCAAACAGGAACAAAAGCTTCACTAAACTGATCTACTCGTCGAGACGAACAAATGGATATAAAGAACGCTAAAAACGGAGCTAGAACGCGTAATCTACGGCCAAAACAAGGTACGGGGCTATTCGCAGAAAACTAGGCTTACGGGGGCCTAACCGCAAAAACTCGGGGCTAAAACGTAATTTTACAAAAAACTCAGGGGTTAAAACCCTAAACTCCAAGGGCTGGACTGCGGGCACAAAACCTAGAAAAGTCGGGGTTAAAACCGTAAAGATCCGGACCTATTTGTAAAGGCTCCTCTTTGGTGGGGGGACCGGCCTCGCGAATCTTAAAAAGGCCGGGGTCTCTTTGCAAAAACGACCGTGTCACAACCGTGTTGACCGGTACCCCTTCGGTTGACCTGGTGGTGGATTAGATCCGAGCCTTTGGTTCCGGATCGGATGGCCGCGTCGCCGGCACGAAGGACGGCGGCGCCGGCGGCGGCGGCGCGGCGGCGACCGGCGTAGCTCCGGCGAGCTCGCTCGGTTTCGACCTACGGAGCACCATTTGGCGCACGGCCGGCATCAAGATGAAGCAAGGGCCACGAGCGAACTCAACCGAGGCACCGGGACGAGCGCACGAGCGGCGGCGTCGGCGGGCATCGCGACGGGGCGGGCGGCCGCGACGACGCCAACTCCGGCGAGCATGAACAAGCGGTGCGGGGCGGGCAGAGGGCAAAAACGAGTGGGACCTTCGGCCTTCCTCACCTCCTCACGAACCTTCGGATCCGCACCACGATGAAGGAAAGGAAGCGACCGAGGGGAATCGAAGCGGCGGCCGGCGGCCTAGGGTTGCGAGGTAGCGGCGGTGTCGCTAGGGTTTGGGAATTCGGTGCGGCGGCGCGCTATAAAGGGCGGGGGCGGCCCCCGACGCGCGGGCCCAAGGAAGGAAGTGCGTGAGCGCACCGGCCGGCACGGAGACCGGGGGCGGCCGGCGCCGCCGCTTGCGGGGTGCGACCCGGTGCGGCGCGCGGCCGGCCGGGCGCGTCCCGAGGAGAAGGATGACGCCCGGTCCCCACCCGCGCCGGCCGCAAGAGCAGGAGGCGGAGCGGCCGCCACGGCCGCCGATGGGCCGCCGCAAGCTAGGGCCGCGCGAGAGCGGAAAAAAAAAAAACGAGCCGGGCCAAGGGAGTTTGGCCGGTTGGGCCGCCGCGGTTTGCGGGAGTCGTTTTTTTTTTTTTTTTTTTCATTTTCAAATCCAAATCTTTTCCAAACCAAATAAACCACAAACAACCATTGAATTCAAACCAGGATTTGAATTCAACAACCAAAACAATGCACCAAAGATGTATGCAACAAGAACTCCTATATTTCATTAATTAATTAATAAAAACAATTAAATGCCTATAAGAGCACAACAATCTTATATTCCTTAAGCGAGATCGAAATGTTGCTAAGCCAATTTTAATTAAATTCGAAGTTGAAATTTAGGGTGTTACAAATCCTACCCCCCTTAAGATGAATCTCGTCCTCGAGATTCGGAAGGATCAACAAAAAGATCCGGATAGTCTTCCTTCGCTCATCCTCTCTTTCCCGAGGTTGCCTCATCCTCTCGCATGATTACTCCACCGCACCTTGCACATCCCGATCACCCGATTCCTTGTGACACGTGCTAAAGTTTCCAAGATCCTGATGGGACGTTCAGTGTAAGTGAGATCCTCCTTGACGGTCAAACCATCCATAGGTAGTGGCTCTTTATCATGAGGTTGGAGACCCTTTTTCAATTGAGAGATGTGGAACACGTCATGCTCATCCGAGAGCTGATTTGGTAACTCCAACCTGTAGGCTACTTCTCCCACTCTCTCTAAGATCTTGAAAGGCCCGATAAAGCGAGGTGACAACTTTCCCTTTACTTTAAACCTGCGCAAACCTCTGATCGGTGACACTTTTAGGTACACATAGTCACCTTCTTGGAGAACCACATCTCTCCTCTTTCCATCCGCATAACTTTTCTCGCCTTGATTGAGCAGCCCTCAAGTTTTCTCTTATGATCCGAACTTGTCTTTCGCTTCCTTAATGATATCGGTTCCAAACAACCGACTCTCTCCGTTTGGCTCCAATACAAAGGTGTTCTACACTTTCTCCCATACAATGCCTCGAAGGGTGCCATCTTGAGGCTAGCCTCGGTAACCGTTATTGTAAGAAAACTCGCCGTAGGGCAAACTCTTATCCCAGCCTACCTCCATGCTTAAGAGCACAAGCTCGCAACATGTCCTCCGCATTTTGGTTGGTCCTCTCGGTCCGTCCATCCGTCCGTGGGTGATAGGTCGAGCCGAAAGTTAACTTCGTATCCAAGGATTCATGAAGCTTTTCCCGTAAACGAGATGTGAACCGAGTACCCCGTCGGACACTATCTTCTTAGGTACACCATGCAAGCACACGATCCCGGACATGTACAACTCGCCTAGCTTTGCCCCCGTATAGGTGGTTCGCACCGGTATGAAGTGAGCAACCTTTGTTAAACGATCCACTATAACCCATATTGAATCATACCCATCACGAGTACGGGGCAACCCAACAATGAAATCCATACCAATCTCTTCCCACTTCCACTCGGCACCCTCAACGGCCGAAGCAATCCCGCCGGCTTTTGATGCTCGGCCTTTAACTCTATGACAGGTGTCGCACAAGGCCACATGGGCCGCTACATCCCTCTTCATCCCATACCACCAATACCTCTCGCTTGAGATCTTGATACATCTTGGTGCTTCCTGGGTGAATGGAATAAGCCGAATCATGAGCCTCTCTTAAGATGGTCTTTCGGAGATCTCCCACATCGTGCACACAAATCCTCGTTTCTAAACCATATAGTTCCCCGGTCATCCTCTCGTGAAATCCGTGGCTTTACCCTTTTCCATAGTCTCTCTGATTTCTTTTATCTCTATATCTTCCAGTTGTCCTTTGCGTATCTCCCCGCTCCGGACGGACTCTACCTCCGGGGTAACTCCTTCGGTTTGAGCAACCATCCCCGCATTGAGTTTCTCAAACTCCTTCATCGCTCTTCAGTGCAACCGGAATGTCAAGGCCATGTAAATCAAGCTTCTTCTTCCCCTTTCTCTTGCCCGAGCCATTCTTCACCAAGAGCTCAAGCTCCTCCTCCATGGCGCCTCAACCTTAGAGAGGTGTTGCTGAATTTTTTCTTCATGTATTTGTGAAGATTTCTCTCCTCTAAAGTCTTTTCAAGGTTTGATTCTTCTTCCTCCCATCATTTGTTGTGATTAATTGTTTTGATATATTTTAGAGATGGAGAAAATAGGAATCTGAAATCCTAGGTGGGAGGAGGTAATGAGAGATGAGGTTATTATCTATATACTTTAGATTGAGAAAAATGTGGTTGGCTAAACACTAGAATTGTCTTGTTATCTTTTATATTGAGGTATAGAAAATTGAATTTTACTTTTTGATATAATGAAACATAGTACTAATTATGATTTTACATTTAGCTAATTTTATAGAAGTTAGTTTATATTATAAAGAACGTAGGTAGGCCACCAATTCTCATCATCCAGTTCATAACGGTATACATCACCGAATTCACCCTTCTTCATCTTTCTCTTTGTAAATTTACTTTTTAATATAACGCAACATAGAACTGATCTTAATTTTGCATTTAGCTAATTTTATAGAAGTTAGTTTATAAAAAGTTTGGTCACTGATAATGGAGATCAAAATGGCCATCAAGTGACCTTTGTATGTCATTGTATCACAAGTCCCCAAGCTAAAAACTAGTCAGCTTCTAGCATTTGAACCTCTGCTTCAAACACATTTATGAATTCACGTATTGTGTTGAGATGATCAACACGTTAAGGAAGAATGTAGGTAGGCCTCCAGTTCTCATCATCTAGTTCATAACGGTATACATCATCAAATTCACCCTTCTTCATCTTTCTCTTTGTTAATTAACTTATTAATATAACGGAACATAGAACTAATCTTAATTTTGCATTTAGCAAATTTTATAGAAGTTGTTTATAAAAAGTATGGTCACTGATAATGGAGATCAAAATGGCCATCAAGTGACCTTTGTATGTCATTGTATCACAAGTCCTCAAGCTAAAAACTAGTCAGCTTCTAGCTTTTGAACCTCTGCTTCAAACACATTTATGAATTCACGTATTGTCTTGAGATGATAAACATGTTAAGGAAGAATGTAGGTAGGCCTCTAGTTCTCATCATCTAGTTCATAACAATATACATCATCGAATTCACCCTTCTTCATCTTTCTCTTTGTTAATTTACTTTTTAATATAACAGAACATAGAACTAATCTTAATTTTGCATTTAGCTAATTTTATAGAAGTTAGTTTATAAAAAGTATGGTCACTAATAATGGAGATCAAAATGGCCATCAAGTGACCTTTGTACGTCATTGTATCACAAGTCCCCAAGCTAAAAACTAGTCAGCTTCTAGCTTTTGAACCTCTGCTTCAAACACATTTATGAATTCACGTATTGTGTTGAGATGATCAACATGTTAAGGAAGAATGTAGGTAGGCCT
This sequence comes from Cenchrus americanus, assembly GCA_947561735.1. NCBI lineage: Eukaryota > Viridiplantae > Streptophyta > Magnoliopsida > Poales > Poaceae > Cenchrus > Cenchrus americanus. The sequence continues at coordinate 201,801,588 of OX387245.1, forward strand.
CTAGTTCTCATCATCTAGTTCATAAAAAGATACATCATCGAATTCACCCTTCTTCATCTTTCTCTTTGTTAATTTACTTTTTAATATAACGGAACATAGAACTAATCTTAATTTTGCATTTAGCTAATTTTATAGAAGTTAGTTTATAAAAAGTATGGTCACTAATAATGGAGATCAAAATGGCCATCAAGTGACCTTTGTACGTCATTGTATCACAAGTCCCCAAGCTAAAAACTAGTCAGCTTCTAGCTTTTGAACCTCTGCTTCAAACACATTTATGAATTCACGTATTGTGTTGAGATGATCAACATGTTAAGGGAGAATGTTGGTAGGCCTCCAGTTCTCATTATACATCATCGAATTCACCCTTCTTCATCTTTCTATTTGTTAATTTACTTTTTAATATGACGGAACATAGAACTAATCTTAATTTTGCATTTAGCTAATTTTATAGAAGTTAGTTTATAAAAAGTATGGTCACTGGTAATGGAGATCAAAATGGCCATCAAGTGACCTCTGTATGTCATTGTATCACAAGTCCCCAAGCTAAAAACTAGTCACCTTCTAGCTTTTGAAGCTCTGCTTCAAACACATTTATGAATTCACGTATTGTGTTGAGATGATCAACATGTTAAGGAAGAATGTAGGTAGGCCTCCAGTTCTCATCATCTAGTTCATAACGGTATACATCATCGAATTCACCCTTCTTCATCTTTCTCTTTGTTAATTTACTTTTTAATATAACGGAACATAGAACTAATCTTAATTTTGCATTTAGCTAATTTTATAGAAGTTAGTTTATAAAAAGTATGGTCACTGATAATGGAGATCAAAATGGCCATCAAGTGACCTCTGTATGTCATTGTATCACAAGTCCCCAAGCTAAAAACTAGTCAGCTTCTAGCTTTTGAACCTCTACTTCAAACACATTTATGAATTCACATATTGTGTTGAGATGATCAACATGTTAAGGAAGAATGTAGGTAGGCTCTCAGTTCTCATCATCCAGGTTCATAACGGTATACATCATCGAATTCACCCTTCTTCATCTTTCTCTTTTTTAATTTACTTCTTAATATAACGGAACATAGAACTAATCTTAATTTTGCATTTAGCTAATTTTATAGAAGTTAGTTTATAAAAAGTATGGTCACCGATAATGGAGATCAAAATGGCCATCAAGTGACCTCTGTATGTCATTGTATCACAAGTCCCCAAGCTAAAAACTAGTCAGCTTCTAGCTTTTGAACCTCTGCTTCAAACACATTTATGAATCCACGTATTGTGTTGAGATGATCAACATGTTAAGGAATAATGTAGGTAGGCCTCTAGTTCTCATCATCTAGTTCATAACAGTATACATCATCGAATTCACCCTTCTTCATCTTTCTCTTTTTTAATTTACTTTTTAATATGATGCAGATGAATGCCGACAGACGATCCCCAGAGTACATTGCTGGCATGCAAGCTTTTCTCGAAGTGGCCAAAGCAAATAAGAACCCAAAGGGATTCATGTGTTGTCCATGCTCTTTGTGCAGAAATGACAAAGACTAGTCTGACTGGGGGACTCTTCACCTCCACTAGATTAAAAACAGATTTATGGCGAACTATGTGCTTTGGACCAGGCACGGTGAAAGAGGGGTTGTGATGGAAGAGAACGAAGATGAGGCGGATGATAATAACATTCCTGACTGGGCCGCGGGGCAAGATTTTGCGGATACTTTTGTCGGGCATACACCCCGGGTACTCATGCAAGGAAGGAGGAAGAGTAGAAGACGGACTCCTACTAGAATTCCCCTGTACTCCTACTAGGACTCGCTCTGTGTAATCCTACTAGGACTCCTGCCTTGTAACCGACTAGGAACCCACCCCCTGGACTATATAAAGGAGGGTCGGGTACCTAGCCGCACATCCACAATCCCTCCGGGGAACAACACCAAGCGTAGGGCGCAATACTACCCCAAACAGGACGTAGGGTAGCTATTCCGGCTACCCAAACCTGTATAAATCTCGTGTCTTGTGTCCTCGCGTGTACCTTCAGGTTCCAGATCATGGTGATCCCCACCTTCTACCTTGCTGCGGGTACCTCCCATGGAGGTCGAGTGGTTTAAACACCGACAGCTGGCGCCCACCATGGGGCCATCGTCACGATCATCAGGCGAATTCGAAGGACCACTTTTCAAAATTAATCTGCTTGGCGGGGAAGGACGTGTCACATCTCAAGTTCGTCGCGCCACCAATAAGATCAATTTGCAATTCGGCGAGCTCTGTATCCGAGCTGGTTTCGAAGCGAAATCGGAGTTTGGATCAACACACGTGGAGAACTAATTGGATCAGGATTGGTCAACATACAAGTCCACGTCTGCGTCCCTCATCCTGCAGAAGTACTCGGAGTCCGCATCTGCAGCATGATGGACAGGGAAGTACGAAACGCTGATCAAGCGGGAAAAGCAACAAACAGCTGGCCAAGTACAAGGCAAAGCACCATGCAAAATCCCAGTTTGCACGCGGGTCAAGAGCAGAACCCATCTGCTGCGATTCCAATTCAATTATGAAAGAAACTGCTGCAGTCACGCATGGATGTGCAATTCTGAGGCTTTGCTACCCGCACACGGAAAAGTCCCAGGAAGCTCGCACAAGATTTCAAGATCAATTGGCTTGCCGCACACCAAAAACGTACGCAAGTAGAACTACATCGTGCTCCGCGACTACTCGTCTCCAGCCGCACGCGCTCTACGTCGACCTCGCCGTGCGCCGCGACTACTCGTCTCCCGGCAAAGACGCGCTCTACGTCGACCTCGCCGTGCGCTGCGACTACTCGTCACCCGGCCGCACGGGCTCTACGTCAAACTTGCCGTGCACCGCGAGTACTCGTCTCTCGGCCGCAGCGGCTCTACATCGACTACGCCGTACGCCGCCGCGACGTCGTCTTCTGGGCGTACGACTATTTCGACTACTCACCTCGACTAGTAAACTTGTCGAGGGCGGCTACTACGTCATCAACAACTAGTCGGATCCACCTCCGACTAGTCGGCTTCAGCAACAACCGTCGCGGCTCCATCACCGACCGCCACGGTTTCGTCGACACTCGTCCATGAATCAAGTTAAGTCACTTATTTCAATAATTATTTTCTCTTCGGCTTGTTTTTCCACAAACAGGAACCAACGCCGAAGACCACTTCGTGTACGCCTCTCAACGGCTACCTGCCAGCAGAGCTACACCGTGCCAGCTATTCCTTGGGGACCGTTGACTGACTGTCACAGGCTTGGTACACCAAATTAGGAGGCTCTTGCCACGACGTTTCGTGTACTGAGTGCTGGAGGCGCACAACGGCTACACCCTGAGGAGGCATTGCACAATCTTTCTCTCCGCCATGCGGAACAACGAGCAATCGCGCTCCCTCTTGTCGCCATGTCGACTACTTTCGTCTACCTCTTAATGGTCTCGCTCCAGTAGCAAACGCCTTGATCCGCGCAAAGCCTCGGCTCTCCTGTCATGCCTCCATGCCTCCGGTGGCTATGGCTAAACAAAGCTCCTCGGAGACCGGGCACTTAAACCAGCCGTCCCGTCATGCCTCCACGCCCCCGGCGGCTATGGCTAAACAGGCGACCACGAGACCGGGCGCTAAACCGCATCAAAGCTAACTACTCGACGCCTAACGACCACAACAAGAGCATGACACATGACATTTACATCTATCTTCATATTTGTATTTGTCATTTGTAGATTTAATTTCTACAAAAATGCTACATAATGTACGCATCTCTACTTTCAGGTCAAGCTTCAGCGACGATTTCCAGTACGCTCCGCGTACCTCCATCGGTGCTGCTAGTTCCCAAACTCGGGGGCTACGCACCAAATCACTACTCGACAACAACTCAAGTAGTCTCCGCTAGCTCTCTATCTCGGGGGCTCGGCACCAACAACTACTCGACGTGGCTCCTACGACTCACCTAGCGACGAGCTTGGGGGCTGAACGTTGCAAGAGTACTCGGATAATGGCTTTCGCGAACAGTGAAGACCCTTGGATTGAGTACCTAATCATTTCAAGGCTCGGGGGCTACTATGCTACACCCATCAATTGATTTTTTCAAGATGGAAGAAGAATCAAGATTGACCCTCAGCTAGAGTCTACAACTCAATCTAAGGCTCGGGGGCTACTCCATATGGAGTGCGATTTTGCAATTGCACTTCCATATAAATCTCGACTTCAAGACTGATGAGCTGGACCACCTTCCAGCCTCGCAGCAGTTCAAGTACTATTGAAGACTTCTCCAAGCAGTACTCGAGGACGCTCAAGAACTACTCGAAGAGGCTTCAAGACTACTTGAACTACTACTCTCGACTCCAACGTGCTCGGGGGCTTGTCGGGCATACACCCCGGGTACTCATGCAAGGAAGGAGGAAGAGTAGAAGATGGACTCCTACTAGAATTCCCCTGTACTCCTACTAGGACTCGCTCTGTGTAATCCTACTAGGACTCCTTCCTTGTAACCGACTAGGAACCCGCCCCTGGACTATATAAAGGAGGGTCGGGTACCTAGCCGCACATCCACAATCCCTCCGGGGAACAACACCAAGCGCAGGGCGCAATACTACCCCAAACAGGACGTAGGGTAGCTACTCCGGCTACCCGAACCTGTATAAATCTCGTGTCTTGTGTCCTCGCGCGTACCTTCGGGTTCCAGATCATGGCGATCCCCACCTTCTACCTTGCTGCAGGTACCTCCCATGGAGGTCGAGTGGTTTAAACACCGACAACTTTAATGGAAGATGCTGACGAAGAAGAGATACCGGAAGACGGCCATGTTGATGATCTTGGTCAAGTTCTAGAAGATGCACAAAGGGACTGTGAAAATGATAATGAAGAGGCAAAGTTGTGTCGTATGATAGAAGAACATAGAAAACTATTGTACCCAGATTGCAAACAGGGTCACAAAAAGCTTGGTACTACACTTGAAATGTTGCAATGGAAGGCAAAATATGGTGTGTCTGATAAAGCATTTGAGGGGATGCTAAAAATTGTGAAGGACAAGCTTCCTGAGAACAATGAATTACCGTCAACAACATACGAAGCGAAACAGACTATGTGCGCTCTGGGGTTGGAGGTTCAGAAGATCCATGCCTGCCTAATGATTGCATCTTATACCGAGGCACGGAACACGGGAATTTGGAAGCTTGTCCTGTGTGCACGCGCTACGTTATAAGATCCGGAGAGATGATGATCCTGGTGCTCCCAAGGGGACACCTCCCAAGGTGACGAAAGTACCAGCGAAGGTTATGTGGTATTTTCCTATAATACCACGTTTGAAGCCTTTGTTCAGGAACAAAGAAAATGCTAAGTTGATGACATGGCACAAAAGCGATCGTAAGCAAGACCACATGCTGAGACATCCTGCAGATGGGTCTCAATAGAAAAAGATTGATAGAAAATACAATGATTTTGCTGGGGAAGCAAGAAACATAATATTTGGTTTAAGCACAGATGGCTTCAATCCATTTGGTGAGTTTAGCAGTGGTCATAGCACTTGGCCTGTGACACTACGCATGTTCAACCTTCCCGGTTGGATGTGCATGAAGCGAAAGTTCATTATGATGACGATGCTAATCCAAGGTCCAAAACAACCTGGCAACGACATTGATGTGTATCTAAGACCATTGGTTGATGAACTATTACTGCTATGGAAGAAAGAAGGTGTACATGTGTGGGTTGAAAATAAGCAAGAGAACTTCAACCTACGAGCATTGTTATTCATTACCATCAACGATTGGCCTGCTTTAAGTAACCCATCTGGGCACTCACATAAGGGATATTGAGCCTGCACCTACTATTTACATAAAACAGACGATATTCATCAGAAAAATTGTAAGAAGGTTGTGTATATGGGTCACCGTCGCTTTCTTCTTGAGAAGTACCCCTTAAGGAAGAAAGGTTTGCATTGGAAAGGAAAGGCTGATCATCGTACAAAGGTCCCCCCCCCATTTTAAAGGTGAGGAGATATTTGAGATGGTAAAGGATCTAAGGGTTGTCGTTGGAAAGGGTGACGGTAGTGAACCTGTTCCACATGATGTCAATGGGCATGCACCAATGTGGAAGAAGAAATCTACATTTTGGGAGTTACCTTATTGGGAAACTCTTGAGGTCCGAAATGTTGTTGACGTGATGCACTTAACGAAAAATCTTTGTCTGAATGTCCTAGGCTTTTTGGGTTGTTACAATAACTCTAAGGGTACATTGGAAGCATGATGGGACCTGAAAAATATCCATAGGAATGAAGCACCTCCGATAGAGGTTGATGAGGAAGAAGAAGATCCTGAAGAGATTGAGGAGGAAGAACAAGATTACTTAGGTCCTGCTAGTTACACCCTGAGCAAGGAAGAGAAGGACATCATGTTTGATTGCCTAAACAGTATGAGGGTTCCATCTGGCTACTCATCGAATATAAAAGGGATAATAAGTATGAATGATAAGAAGTTCACAAATCTAAAGGCCCACGACTGCCACATGTTGATGACATAGTTACTTCCAGTTGCGTTGAGGGGTGTTCTACCAGAGAAAGTACGATTAGCGCTCGTAAAGCTTTGTGCATTTCTCAATGCAATTTTACAGAAGGCAATTGATCCAAGGAACCTAGTGAAGCTACAAAATGATGTTGTGCAATGTCTTGTCAGCTTTGAGTTGGCATTTCCACCTACATTCTTCGATATTATGACTCACCTCCCGGTGCAACTTATGAAAGAGATTACTATTCTTGGACAAGATACTTGCACAACATGTGGCCTTTTGAGAGGCTCATGTCGGTCCTCAAGAAATATGTTCTTAACCGCGCACGTCCGAAAGGAAGCATCGCCAAAGGATATGTAACTGAGGAGGTCATTGAGTTTTGTGTGACTTTGTCGACTCAATTGACTCGATTGGGGTTCCAGTATCATGACACGAGGGGAGACTACTAGGAAAGGACACCATTGGAAGGAAAGCATGTTTCAACAATGATACTGATTTGTTCAATAAAGCACGCCTAGCTGTTCTGCAATAATCAACCTTTGTGACTCCGTAAATTGAGGAACACAAGCAGATTATTTCTTCACAAAATCCATCCAAAACCGAAGCATGGGTTACACGCCATCACATGGAAAATTTCCCCTCGTGGTTGAGTGAAAAAGTTATTGGTGCTTCCACAATTCACCCACAACTCGCTTTGTTAGACAGGGGACCTTCTAGCACAATTGTCAAATTCCAAGCTTACGATATAAATGGTTATACTTTTTACACAAGAGACCAAGATCGGAAAACCACACACCAAAATAGTGGTGTCCGTATAGATGCCATGGACAACAACAATAACAAGAACTCATATTATGGTGTCATAGAAGAGATATGGGAGCTTGAGTATGGGCCACTTAACATCCCTATGTTTCTTTGCCAATGGGTCAAACTAACTGGAGGTGGCATAAGGAAAGATCAATATGGAATGACAATAGTCGACCTGACCAAGATTGGTTTCAAAGATGAACCATTCGTCCTTACCAAAAATGTGCATCAAGTTTTCTATGTCAAGGATATGACTAGCAAACCGAAGAAGAAAAATCCCGAAGGACCACAAGAGCCAAAGCGACACATTGTTCTTCCAGGTAAAAGAGTAATCATGGGAGTTGAGGACGGAACAGACAAATCAGATGACTATGATCAGTTCGATGGCATGCCTCCATTCACTATCAAAGTTGACCCAAGCATACCGCTGGGAAATGAAGAGACACTGTACTTACGTCACGACCATGACCAAGGAACTTTCGTCAAGAAAAGAAACTTCAATATTTTACTATAATGATTAATGTTAAAATCATTTGTGTAATGTTCTATGAGTGTATTCCTTTAGTTATTTGAACTGAAACTTGTTAAAGCCTTTCAAATGCCCTTTGAGAAGTAACCACAAAGTTTGATATTTTTCTTATGTTCTAGGAGACAAATATTGTCGAGTCCGAAAAGAAAATAATTATTTCAACTATTAACTTATTTTTTATATTGGAAAGTTAAGGCTATTAACACTTAACTAAATATAATTTTGCATGGTTCAAATATTAAACTTACCATTTTTAAAAATGTTGCAAAGAGAATGATTGAGAAAATGAGGAGGGAAAATGGGAAAAGAATTAAAGTCTCATTCGTAATACACCTTTAGTCCCGGGTCGTGTAACGAACCGAGACAAAAGGCAACCCTTTTGTCTCGGTTCGTTACACGACCCGGGACCAAAGAGGGAAATTTTTCCCTTTTGACACTCCCGCGTGAAATCACCCTTTAGTCTCGGGTGGTATCACCAACCGTGACAAAAGACCACCCTTTTGTCACGGTTCGTTACACAACCCAGGACTAAAGGTGTGTACATATAAAACCAGCGACCCTCCCCCTCCAGCACTTAGCCACTTTTTCGTCCCTGATCCGCCGTCGTCGTCGTCGTGTCCTCCTCCTTCGCCGCCGCCGTCATCCTACCTGAGTCCTCCGCCGCCGCCGTCATCCTACCCGACCGCCGCTTCCGCGGTGCCCCCCGTCCTCTGCCCCACGGGATTCTCCGCCGCGCGTCGGCCTCCCGAAATCCGCCGACACCCTCGCCCCCCCCCCCTCGTGCCACGCCGCCGGTCCGCCGCCTGTCGCACCCGGAACACACGCGGCTTCCTCGCCCGACCCGCCCCGTCCTCCCCGGCCTCCGGGGATCCGCCGCCACCGCGCCGTCCTCCCCGCCTCCGGCTCCACCACCGCCGCACCATCCTCCTCGCCGCCTTTCCGCCGTCCATCCCGAGCATCGTCGCCTCATCCCGCATAGTTGTCCTCCCCCAACACCGCCGTAGTGACCCCCCCCCCCCGCCGGACACTGACCCTGCCCCTTGTCCTCCCAAATTGGGTCTTGCTGACCCAAGCAAATTAATTGTTTGCGTCAGCATTTTTAAATTTTCTTTTAAAGAATTAATTTATGTATAAAATTGTACTAAATATGTCTATAATAATAATTCTAAGTTAATTTGTTTCTCCCCAGCATCGGCGACCGCGATCTCGCCCCGGCTCCCCACTGCCTCCCTCGACGCACCCAAGATCTCGTCGTCATCTCGCCGGACTCCCCACCGTCGTATGGACCTCCCCGGGCCCATTACCTCGGTGGGTACCGGGACCGACTACTCGGTGGGCCCCCGGGACTACCCGGCTTGCGCTACACGGCACCCGAAGGCGTGGAGCACAAGGACAACACAGAGTAGTACTCGGTTAGGACTCGTACACGTTCCGCACCGTGTAGAGGTCTCCTAGACGTACTCGACTAGTACTCCTTCCCCTACTCCGACTTGTAACCCCGCCTCCCGGACTATATAAGGCGAGGGCAGGGACCGATCTCGGGATCACCTCATCCAATCTCAACTCACGGCGCACTATTGCACCATCCTGTAATCGTGCCCTATCAATCCGAGCTACGCGGCATACGGGACGTAGGGTATTACGCACCTCGCGGCCCGAACTGTCTAAATTGTGTGCCACGTGTCTCTTCCTTCGAGTTACCGATCTCGGCGAGTCACATTCATCTACTTCGGGTACTCCCCGTAGTAGGTTGCCGGTCCAAAACACCGACACCGGGCGCGCCGGGTAGGGGCTCTCGCTCGAGATCACATGGCGAACTCGACGGCTTCCGTTCACATCAAGCCAACCGTCGCCTTCAACCGCGGCGACACCTTCGTCTTCGGCGCACCGGGTCTGCACCGCTGATGGCGCGGGCTCCTTCCAGCGCCGCTTGATCATGCAACCCGACTCGAGGACGGGCCTTGTGACGCTTCCCGAAGTTGTCACGGGCAAGCTCGCCGGCAAGTTCGGCGAAATTTCGCTTTCCAACCTCCACGCTGACTTCGAGCTCGAGTCCGTCTCCAACTCGAACCCGACGTCGCCATGGGCCATCGCATGCGAGCCGGCTCCTCGGCCATCGCGAGGGCGGCCCCCTCTCCATACCGGCCGCTCCGCGCGTGGCCCTCGCGTTCCCGGTCGGGCCCGCACGGAGGGCTTCTACACCACGCCGGGCCGGCAAGGAGCCCGTAACCGAGTACAACTCGGACTCCGACGCCGTCCCCAACCGCGTCTCGGACTCCAGCCCTCTCTCCGAGTTCTACTCGAACCCGGACTACGAGTTCGACTTCGGGTCGGACCCTGAGGAGCCCGAGTCCGAAGATGACTCCTCTGAGCTTCCCTTGTCGGGGCCGGCCTGCGGGGCCGGTTATAAGATCGACGCCGTGGGAAGATACGTCTGCGGCCGGACCGCAAGCCCGCCGAGCTGACAAAGGAGGACTCACGCTACGTCGCCTACATCGACTCGCTACCGTTCCGAGAGGGAACACCACTAGCCCAAGCTGACTCAAACACACCAACTGAGGTGGCACCTTCCGAGCCAAGCTTGGGTACCCCTGATCGTCAAGTCTTCATGGCTGCCGGCGACACCCCGGGAACCTCAGGCACGGCCGCAGACAAGTACTTGGAGGACATCTCCGCAGACGAGCTGTCTGCTGATGCCCCTGCGGACGAGACCGACGCCAACAGGGACGCCCGGCGCGAACGTAACAGGAAGCGCAACGAACGACGCCGGCGGCTCAGAGACAACCTTCCCATCCGCAACCTTGCGGAAGCTCTCGAAGCAGTTGAGAGCAGAGTCCACACCACTCCTGAGCAATGCCTCATGTCGATCACAACGATCGCACGCCAGGCTCAGGGCATACGAGCCGGGGAGGTCATCGCCAAGCTCGCCGAAGAAGCCTACTTCATGCGGGTAGACAAGAGAGTCGCCCAACCTCTCCCGCCTAAGCCTCGCGACAACGAAGCTACTAGTTGCGGTGTTGACCCCGGCCCTAACCGTACCCGGGGCGACATCCCGGCCGACCCAAACCGTCGACGCTCCACCGCCGGCGGACCCTCACGGCAAGACAACGGCAACCGGGAAGTCGTCCCCCACCGTGCCCCGGCCGGTGGCGGCGGCAACGACCCCGACGGCGGTGGCGGTGACGGCGGCGCCTCCAACCACGGGGCCAACAAGAAAGCCGGAGGCGGCGGCGGCCGCGGCGGCCGCGGCCACGCGCACGGCCACGCCTCCGGCGCCTCTCGGGGCGGGTACGATGCTCGCCGCAGAATCGAGGAATTACGGCAAAAGAAGTCGACGACCGCCGCCGAAGGCGACGGCTTCCGCTTTCTCACCCCGGCTTCGCAACCTCGCTCCTCCCCGACAAGTTCAAGCCTTTGGGGATCACCAAGTACGACGCGAAGCAGATCCTATCCGGTGGCTCCGATGCTACGCTCTCTCCATCGAGAACGCGGGCGGCAACGGCGACACCAAGTGCCTCTACTTCCCCTTCGCTCGGACCAAGCCCCACTCACGTGGCTCGAGTCGCCGGACAAGCACTCAATCGACAAGTGGGACCACCGAAGGAACAATTCACGAGCAACTTCGCGGGGCGCCATGGGCCGTTCGGGTACTCGCATGGACCTCGCCATGATCAAGCAGGAACAAGGCGAGACCCTCCGCAAGTACATGCGCCGCTTTTTCGACAAGCGCGCTACCGTCGTGGACGTCACCGACAAGGAGGTCATCGACCTCTTCCAGGACGGGCTCTACCATCGCCGCACCTTCGAGGACTTCGGTCGACGCCGCCCTAGGTCCATTCCCCACCGAAAGGACATGATCACGTCCCGGGCGGATGAAGAGGACAAGGCCAACACCAAGTACGACGCCATCCGCGGCAAGTCCAAGCGAGAACCAAGGTGGCGGCAAGCAGCAAGAATACAAACCAAGGCGGCCGCAACAACAACAACAACAACAACAACAACTTCTCGGGTTCTAATCGCAAGCGCAAGCCGACAATACCGTCGCGGCTATCCAGGCGTCCTCCGAAAGGGAACTCGAAGAAGAACTCCGGCGGGTTCAAAGACCCGCCGTAGGAGAAGTGCCCGTGGCATCCAAACGGCAACCACACTACCGAGCGGTGCTACCGGCTCGGGCATGCACTCAAGGATACGCCGGAGCCACCGCACCCTCACGATCGGAAGAACAAGAAGAAGGACGGCGACGACTTCCAAGAACCCGAGAAGACCGTCAACGTCCTCTTCGGCGGACTACCCGGCAGGGCGGGAGCGAAGGCTACTCGCCGTGAAGTGATGTCCATTGAACCCGGCGGTTATGACCCCTCTCGGGTGGTCGAGACACCCATCACCTTCTCCCGCGCGGACCAATGGACCGGCTTCTCCGAACCAGGACGTTTCCCTCTCGTCCCGAAACCAACGGTGGCGGGCTCTAAGCTCAACAAGGTGCTCATCGACGGCGGAAGCGGGCTCAACGTCCTCTTCACCAAGACTCTGAAGAAGATGAACCTTGACGTCACCCCCATGCTCGACAAGAGCAGCATGCCTTTCTACGGCATCGTTCCAGGCAACGCGGCTATCCCACTAGGCTCAGTGGTACTGCCAGCTACCTTCGGGGCGTCTCGCGACAACTACCGCACCGAGTACATCAAGTTCGAGGTCGCGGACATCGAGACTTCCTACCATGCCATCCTCGGCAGACCGGCCATCGCCAAGTTCATGGCGGTACCCCACTACACGTACTTGGTACTCAAAATGCCAAGTCCGGTCGGCGTACTCTCCCTCCAAGGGGACTTGAAGATCTCTCACGACCGCGATACGAGGCCGTGGTGATCGCTTCAACAAATCAAGTACCCACCCCAATGATGGAGGTCTACGCCGCGTCGAAGAAGCTTGCCACAAGCGAACTCGACATCCCGCAGAAGTCCGACGAGCCGCCAACAAGCCTCGGCCACCTAGGAGGTGCTCGTCAAGTCGGTCGACCTCGGAACGGGCGACCCCACCAAGACCACCACCATCGGGGCCGGCCTCGACCCCAAATAGGAAGACGCGCTCATCGGCTTCCTTCGGGCTAACCGCGACATCTTCGCGTGGAAGCCGACGGACATGCCGAGAGTGCCCGGGGAGCCGATCGAGCACCGCCTCAACGTCGACCCAAAGGCCACCCCCAAGCGACAACACCTCCGACGCTTTGCCGACGACGGACGGGACGCCATCAAGAAGGAGCTCGCCAAGCTACTCGCCGCCGGCTTCATCGGGGAGGTCTTCCATCCCGAGTGGCTCGCCAACCCCGTCCTCGTCCGCAAGAAGAACTCGAACGAGTGGAGGATGTGTGTCGACTACACCGACCTCAACAAGCACCGCCCCAAGGACCCCTTCGGGTTGCCGCGGATTGATCAAGTCATCGACTCCACGGCGGCCGCGACTCGCTCTGCTTCCTCGATCGCTACTCCGGTACCACCGGATCGCAATCAAGGAAGAAGACCAGAAAAGACCGCGTTCATTACCCCGTTTGGCGCGTCTCGCTACACAACCATGTCATTCGGGCCGAAGAACGCCGGCGCCACCTATCAACGGGCCATCCGGCCCGCTTCAAGCGGCAACTCAACAAGAACGTCGAGGCCTACGTGGACGACGTGGTTGTCAAAACCAGGGACTACAGTACCCTCATCGACGACCTTGAACAGACCTTCGCATCACTACGCGAGTACCGCTGGAAGCTCAACCCGAACAAGTGCGTCTTCGGCGTACCTTCGGGTAAACTACTCGGCTTCATCATCGCCCCGGCCGCGGCATCGAAGCCAACCCCCGAGAAGATCTCCGCCATCACCGAGATGAAAGCTCCCACGAGCATCAAGGACGTCCGTAAGCCGACGGGGTGCATGGCGGCATTGAACTGAGATTCATCTCGAAGCTAGGAGAACGGGGTCTCCCCTTCTTCAAACTACTCAAGCACCACAAGAAGTTCGTGTGGACCGGCAGAGGCGGACCAAGCCCTTGCCCGGCTCAAGGACTTCCGTTGAAGCCGCCGGTCCTCACGGCTCCCTACAAGGGCGAGCGCCCTCGCTCTACCTCGCCGCGACTACTCACGTGGTCGGTACTACCATCGTTGTCGAGCGGCGGGGAAGACGGCCACGCCTACCCGGTCCGGGGCCGCCCCGGTCTACTTCGTCGGCGAGGTTCTATCGCAGTCCAAGGCTCGCTACCAGCCCGTGCAGAAGCTTCTGTACGCTCTACTCATCACCTCGCGGAAGCTACGACACTACTTCCAGGAGTACTCGGTTTCCGTCGGTCACCGACTACCCGCTCGGCGACATCCTGAGGAACCCAGACGCCACCGGAAGGATCTCCAAATGGGCTGTCGAGCTCGGCGCCCTCACCATCGACTTCAAGCAACGCATTGCCATCAAGTCGCAAGCTCTAGTCGACTTCATGGCGAGTGGCGGGAGAACCCGCCTACCGCTCCCACCGTGCGACCGGAGCATTGGGTGATGTACTTTGACGGCTCACTCAACCTCGAGGGCGCAGCGCGGGGAGTGCTCCCCGATCTCTCCAACGGGCGAACAACTAAAGTACGTCCCGCGGATCTTCCGGAAGGTCTCGAACAATGAAGCCGAGTACGAAGCTCTCCTACATGGGCTCCGCCTCGCGGCTTCACTTGGCATCAAGCGGCTACTAGTCTACGGCGACTCCGCGGTGGTCATCAACCAAGTCAACAAGTCCCGGGGACCGCAACAAGGAGAACATGGACGCCATCGCCTAGAAGTCCGCAAGCTCGAGAACAAATTCTATGGTCTCGAGTTCCATCACATCGTCCGCGACAACAACGTTGCAGCGGACGTCCTCTCGAAGCTCGGATCCACCCGCGCCCAAGTACCCGCGGGCGTCTTCGTCCATGAGCTTCACGCGCCATCCATCCCGGAGTCGGCGCCACCGACCACTGTCCCAGCTAACCACCCAGCTGGACAGGAGGTCATGATGATCGACGTGGACTGGAGGCAACCCTTCATCGACTACCTCAGCGAGCAGAAGGTCCCCTCCGACAAAAACGCGGCCGAACAACTCATCCACCGCGCCAAGTCTTACGTCCTCGTCGGCGACGAGCTTTACAAGCGAGGCGCATCTTCCGAGTACTCATGAAGTGCGTCCCTCGCGATGAAGGCAAGGACATCTTGGAGGAGATCCACAAGGGCGTCGCGGCAACCACGCGTCCTCACGCACGCCGGTCGCCAAGGCCTTCCGGCGAGCTTTCTACTGGCCCACAGCCCTGGGCGATGCCGAAGAACTCGTCGAAGGTGCCAAGGATGTCGGTTCTTCGCCAAGCAAGAACACGTCCCGGCCTACAAGCTAGTCACCATACCGCCAACCCGGCCCTTTGCCCGCCGGGGGGCTCGACATGATTGGGCCACCGCCAACCGCGCCGGGAGGATTCAACAGGGTACCGGTGGCTATCGACAAGTTCACCAAGTGGATCGAGGTCAAGCCGGTCACATACCCCAAAGCCGACAGAGTACTCGACTTCTGGATGAACTTGTACACCGCTACGGGCTACCCCACCGCATCATCACGGACACGGGGTCCAACTTCAACAACCACCGGTCCGGGAGTACCGCGAGAACGGCGGGATCGACGTCGGATACGTCTCCGTCGCCCACCCACGGGCCAACGGACAAGTCGAGCGCGCCAATGGGATGGTGCTCGACGCCCTCAAGAAGCGGCTACACGACGCCGCTAACTCAAAAGGGGGCAAGTGGATCAAGGAACTACCCAACGCACTGCGGGGGGCCGCGGACTCAACCATCCAAGCCAACGGGGCAATCCCCCCTACTTCCCGGTCTATGGCTCGAAGCCATCCTCCCCGCCGACGTCATATGGAACTCGCCGGCGGTGGAGCACTACGACGAAGGCGTCTCGGAGGACAAGAGACGAGTTGATATCGACAGCCTCGAAGAAGCTCGCTGTGCCGCCCTCGTCCAAACAGCAAGGTACCTGGAGGGTATCCGACGCTACCACGATCGCAACGTCAAGGAACGCTCCTTCAATGTTGGAGATCTTGTCCTCCGCCGTATCCAGAACACGGAAGGACTTCACAAGCTCAGCTCCCCCTGGGAAGGCCCCTTCACCGTGGCTAAGGTGACCGGGCCAGGCTCCTACCGCCTCCAAACACTTGAAGGCGAAGAAGTCAACAACTCGTGGAACGTCGACCAACTCTGTCGATTCTACGCCTAGTCTAAACGACTACTCCGGGGTTCAAGTCCACGCGACTACATCAACACCCCCCTTGCCGCGGCGACCCTCCGGTCCCGACTTCAAGTCTCCGGACTACTCTCCTCCGAGTCCCGGCCCCGTGCGGCTACCTACGGATCCCGGGCCGCAACGAGCATCAAGGACTCTAGCGGCGGTCTACCAAGAGACCACACTCCAAGATCCAGCCCCGCACGGCTACCTACGGATCTGCGATCCAGCCTACACGGCTACCTACGGATCACTCGCTGCAAGCGGCTACCCGCTCCAGCACCACTCAGCTGTAAGCGGCCTCCGGGTCCGGGCGACTACTTGTAATTACGGCCCTGGCCACCCAGGTGTACTTCTTCAGTAATAAAGCTTGATTGTTTATCAACTTCTTTATCGTCTACTCCCCTGCTACGGGACCACTAAGCCGAGTACTACTACTCGCACCTACTCCACGATGGGCGCTCCGCACTCTGAGATCGCGGTTACGAGTACTCATTGATGGAACATCACATTTCATTGATATATGAAAAAGTTCATTACAACCGTTTCCTATACAACTACGGCTACTAGCTATCTATGCGGGGCTACCGGAGGTTCAACTTATCGGCTACTCGCTCCGCGATGGGAGCCATCTCGCTCCAAACAACTCGCGCATCGCTCATCCGAGCGGTTGGCGGCTACCCCGCCGGCGACTACCTCCACCGGGCCTTCGGGAAGTACGACTTCATGAAGGCCAAGACCTCGCTTCGGGATTGACTTGGCCATATGCTTCACGTAGGCGGCCGGCCGGCTTGGCGCCTCACGAAGTCGATCCGCCAACGGAGCGATCTTGGGGCCGCCCGGTGCGGCACCAGGAGCCTCGCGATCGGGAGGGCGGCCTCTTCAAGGTCCTTCGCGTGGGCCCGAGCGCCTCGCGATCTTCGTTCAACTTCTCGCAAAGATTTGTAGCGCTTGACGAGGTCTCTATCGATGCAATTCGCAACTCCATGTGCTTCTCGCACTCGAAGGCCGCCTCCTTGTAGTCGAGTTCAAGTACCCGGCGGGCTTCTTGCTCCCCGTAGTAGAGATTCTTCATGCCGACCTCCGAGCCTTTCGGCCCGCTCCACTCCGGCCTTCGAGTTCGCAACTCCGAACACAACAACGGGTCAGAGCTTGATGACTCCCAACAAGTACCCGACAAGTCAAGAGACATACCTTTATTCTTGTTGCGGAGGCCTTTGTTCTTCCGCACCAGCTCGTCGCCCTTCGCCTGCAAGTCCATCACATCGTTGTGGTACTTGGCGAAGGCGGCGTCAAGCTTCGACTGCATGGCGGCCGCATGCTTCCTCGACTTCACGAGCTGCTCCTCCAGGGCTTCAGCTCGCAGTACCGTGTCGCCGTAGCCCTGCAGTAGATTCGACTTCTCGCGGGATCGCTCCGCGACGTCCTGCACAAGACAAGTTCAAGTCAAGCAGAGTACTCAGGGCTGACTACTAGGGAGGCAACGGCCACGTACCTTCATCCACTGTTCGGCTCGCCGCATCGCCTCCAGATGCTGCGCCAACACCGCCGGCTCGACGAGATCGTCGGCAAGCAGCTCAATCCCGCCACGGCTACTCGACGTAGCCTCCGTCATTGGCGCCGAGCGGATAGGCTCCGCGTCTTGGATCTCGGGAGATCGGATCGCCACCTCCAGGGCAACCCCTGGCGACGTGGTAGCCGCCTCCCCCTCGGCGGACTTCTCGACGGTTTCCCCCATGGGCTCGGGGGCTCCTACCGCGCCCCTGCGGGGCTCCCGGTGTCAACTCCTGCATGGGCACCCCTGCAGGGATGTCACCTCCTTCAGCGCCTGTCACCAAGGAACACGCGCATCGCATCTACGACTACTCTTTTTGGGGCTCTACGGCTTCGGAGGAGTACTCACCCTCGACTACGACCGCCTGCGGCGCCGGTGCTTCGGCACCGGGGGCTCGGCCGCGACTTGGGCTTCGGAGCGGGCTCCTCGACGAGCGGCGCGGCCTTTTCTCGCTCGCCGCCGTGGGCTCCTCTCCGTCCCGGCTCAAGTCCGTGGATCTTCTCGCACAAGTATCCACGAGAGGGTCGTCGGATAAAATCGACTACTACAATGAGTACTACTCATGAAGGCGTGGTACTTACAAGTTCGACCGACGATAGTCACGGCCGAGCACCGAGGATGCCGGCGATATCAACCCGCTCCACCCTCGGCGGGCGTTTCTTCCTCCGCCTCTCCGACTACCGCCTCCTCCACGGTGGCGGCGGCCGGTGCGAAGCTTCGCGCCCCCGCGGCTTCCACCTCTTCAACGGCGGCGGTCGCGGGTACTCGCTCCCTTCGGGGCGGGGGGGCCGGTGCTCCGGAGCCGCGCCGAAGTTCTTCGACAGGGGGGGGCCGGACTTCGGCTTCCGGGCCGGTTCCCCAACCGTGGGCCACATGCCCTCATCGCCTTCCTCCACGGGCTCCGCTGGCGGCCTCTCCTGCACACAAGGACGACTACTCGTCAGCACCGTACTCGATCACTGGGTACTCGACTACTTTGCTCAAGATGACTTACCTCTGGAGGCGTGGTCTCTGAGACCTTCATCTTCTTTGCTACCCGCTTCTTGGCGGGGTTGCGCGGCTTCCTCGGCGGCGCAGCAAGGCTAGCCTCCAGGCTAGCCGGAGGGTCTTGGATGAGAGGTACATGAGGCAAGCCCGGACGGCTAAACCTCGACCGCAGCTGGAAGCGGTCCTGCAGCGTCTCCTCGTCTTCTTCGTCATCGGAGGTATCCCCCACGATGACGGGATCGTCGTCGTCTCCGACTACTCGGCGCTCCTTCACCTTCTCCACCGTTGGGATCTCAATTCCGCTCGGTGGTGGCCGCGGCTCGGAGACAAACCGCTTCACATCATCCCGCGCAAAAGACACAAAAGCGTCGCAACTCCGCTACAAGTGCCTACTACTCGACGAGGGGGGTACGGCTACTTATCTCGTTGGGCGGGCGCGCGGCGGAGTACTCCTCGACAGGCACGCCGTGTACTCCGGCATGTCCTTGAAGATCCTCGACAACCTCTCGATGATGTCGTTGTCCTCAATTTCGCCCCCCGCATCCGCGACGTGTCGTCGTCGCCGGTGTACTCGAAGCCCATCGTATCCCTCGCCATCGGCCGGCCGGATCCGGCGCTTCATGAAGCCGAAGGCCACGTGTTTGGCCCTCGGTCCCGCATACCGCGAGTCTTGATGCGTGCTAGCAACTCCGGGAGCCGGAGCCCCTCCCCGCATGGTGGGCTCCGTGTTCCACCACTCTTGGTGCTCGGGCCGCCGCCCACTCGGCTTCGGTAGCTCGGGATGGTGGTTCGTGATGTAGAACCACCTCGTCTTCCGGGGCCGGTGTTGGAATCCACGAGCTTGTACGCCGGTGTCGCTCCGCGGCATCCTCCCTCGCCCGGATCCCGCCCCTCCGACTACTCCGGGGTTGGAGGCGCCGTGCCGCGGCTTCACGCGGAAAAACTTCCGAAGAGAATCCCAGTGCGGCTTGATTCCCAAGAAAGCTTCGCAGAAGTGGACGAAGACGGAAGTGTGGAAGATACCGTTGGGGTTCAAGTTGAGGTACTCGATGCCATAGTACCTGAGAAGCCCCTTGAAGAAGTCACTCGCTGGGAGCGCAAGACCGCGCTCCACGAAGCGCGAGAACATCGGGATCTCGTCTTGTGCCTTCTCCATCGGATAGGGATCTCCCGCGGCGGATCTCCACATGTCGATCTCCTTCTCCCTGATGAAACCGCTGTTCAACAGGGTCAGCAAGTCTTCGGTCTTCACCTTCGATTTTTTCCACTCGCGGCTTGGGTCGCCGCGCGGCGGAGATGTGGGCGGCGCCGCTCCGGTGCCGGCCGCGGCAGCCTCTGCATGGCTCCTCTTCTTCCCGCCGGCTTTCGACGTCTTCGACGGGGACGGCTTCATCCTCCAAGTACGGGAGTCTTCACTCGCATCCGCTCGGGGGCTACCCTACGGCTTTCGGGTGGCGATGCGCTCCGATCTACTACGGCGGAGTGCTCGCCGGAGTGGATCTACTTCAAGGTTCAAGTGGCGATTGATCGCGGCTCACTTGGGTGAAAAACCCTAAGGGTTTCGGCTTGTATTTATAAGCCAAAGCGCCTCCGTAGCGGGCGGCTGGATTAGTCCACGCGCGGCTGACTCAGCGGCTGCGCGTGACTCTTCGTATTCCACTAGTCGACGCGCCTCATCTCGGGGGCTCGGCTACTTCTACTCGACTACCTGGGACGCGGCTAGTCTCAAGAGCATCTCAGGACACATTCTCCAAGAAGACCCTTCAATTCGAGAGGAAGTACTCGACTCAAGGCTCGGGGGCTCCGTGCCACGTGTCCTTCGGGTTTTTTCTCTCCGGATTTTTCGGGATTTTCTTGCCAAGACTTCGGATGGATCCTCAGCCGGAGCCCGCGGCTCGGGGGCTACTCCACGTGGATTGCGGTTCTGCGAATCGCGTTTCCACGACGGCTTCGGCTTCAAGACGAGGCAGGCATTTTTTGAAGACCTTCGAAGGCAGATTTCAAGGACGCTTGGGACTACTCGAGAAGACTTCAAGATTGCTCAAACATCAGCTGGAGTACATTCCAGCCTCGGGATGCTTCGACTACTCTTGAGGACTTTTGACTTGTAGCACTCAGGGACGCTTGAGGACTACTTGTTAAGGCCTTCAAGACTACTTGAAGCTATCCTTCTCGACTACAAAGTACTCGGGGGCTTGTCGTATGGACCTCCCCGGGCCCATTACCTCGGTGGGTACCAGGACCGACTACTCGGTGGGCCCCTGGGACTACCCGGCTTGCGCTACACGGCACCCGAAGGCGTGGAGCACAAGGACAACACAGAGTAGTACTCGGTTAGGACTCGTACACGTTCCGCACCGTGTAGAGGTCTCCTAGACGTACTCGACTAGTACTCCTTCCCTACTCCGACTTGTAACCCCGCCTCCCGACTATATAAGGCGAGGCAGGGGACCGATCTCGGGATCACCTCATCCAATCTCAACTCACGGCGCACTATTGCACCATCCCGTAATCGTGCCCTATCAATCCGAGCTACGCAAAGCATACGAGACGTAGGGTATTACGCACCTCGCGGCCCGAACCTCGTCTAAATTGTGTGCCACGTGTCTCTTCCTTCGAGTTACCGATCTCGGCGAGTCACATTCATCTACTTCGGGTACTCCCCGTAGTAGGTTGCCGGTCCAAAACACCGACACCCACCGCCTCCAAGATCCCGCCGCCGTCTCACCCCGGCTACCCACTGCCTCCCTCGACGCACCCTAGGATCCCGGTTCCCCTTCTCCTCACCGTCTGCAGTAGGCGACACTATTATATATTGTATAAATACATAGAAATTATTGTATATTCTCATAAATTCGTGTCGATTCATAGGAAATTAGTGTATATTCGACATGGATACTAGAAATACATAGAAAGTATTGTATATTCTCATAAATTCGTGTCGATTCATAGAAAATTAGTGTATATTCTACATGGATACTAGAAATACATAGAAAGTATTGTATATCTCATAAATTCGTGATGATTCATAGAAAATTAGTGTATATTCTACATGGATATTAGAAATACATAGAAAGTATTGTATATTCTCATAAATTTGTGTCGATTCATAGAAAATTAGTGTTTATTCTACATGGATACTAGAAATACATAAAACATCAGTGTATATTCTCATAGATTCGTGTCGATTCATAGAAAATTTCTGTTAATTCTAGATGGATAACAATGACAATAATGAAAGGATTATGGAGGAGATTATTGCTGGCGGTGCAAATGCCTTTGCATCCTACACGGACGAGGAAATTATTCTAAATATGATTGGTCAAGGAGGCATCACCACCGATGACTTTGCAAATAACGAGGAAGACATAGCCGCAGACTTTGCAAATGACGAACTTGAGGATGCTAATGCAGAAGGTTCCAACGAGGTATACATATCATGCATTAAGTTCATTACTATTAATTAGATAACCCCATTTCTTGTATATTGTCATAAATTTATGTCGATTCATGGAAAATTACTATTAATTCTTGTAGGCTTCTGGATCGACGACGAAAAAGTCCAAGAGAGGTCGTGCACAACTAATCGTCAGCGATGTGATGTATCGTATCATGGAGGTATCAGAGCTTGGAAGCCTGTTGCTCCAAAAAAAATCAAGGACAAGTTTTTGTCTCAATGCAGGGCAATTGTAAGGGACAACGTGCCCATCAAGTATAGAGAACAGAAGGGAAAACCAAGTAATCCATACGTGGTTCCAGACTCAGTAAAGACTAGCTGTGGAATGATGTGCTAAAACACTTCGCACTTCGAGAAGGTGTCGACCCAAACCTTGTTAAAGGTTGGATTCTAGTGAAGATGGCAACTCAATTTCAGAATTTCAAGAAGAAGTTGACTAGAGATTTTATCAAGAACAACCGAACTCCAAATTGGGATGAATATCCGAAGATAAAAGTTCATTGGAAGTCCTTTGTTAAATACAAGAAAAGTGAAACTTTTGCCCAAAAAAGTGCCCAAGAGAAGAACAGTGCTAGTAAGAAAGGGGAATACAACCATCGTCTTGGTCGAGGTGGTTACATGACAGCAATTTGCAAGTGGCGGAAGATGGAACAAGACCTTATCGCCAAAGGTATCATATCAGCAGTCTTTCACTGGCCCGAAAGATCGAAGAATTGGTATTATGCGCATGGAGGCAGATTGAACCCGGATGATGGTACCCTTGAATTCTCGCCCACGTTATGAGAGAAGGCACTTGAGTTAATGAACAAAATAGAAGATGTCAAAGCTGGTATTGAAGGTTGACAGAGAAATGGATGAGCTCACTATGGCACTTAGGAATCTAGAACACCCAGGACGTTGCAGGGGCTGCAAGGTGGTGCCGTGGAAGTATGCCTTCAAGGGAAACCTCGAGCCGCAAAAGAAGAAAAGAGCGCGAAGAGGATCATTAGCGCCAAATGATGGAGCAAAGACTTAAAGAACAAGACGAAAAGATGCAGGTAGAGATTGAACGGTGACTGGCCGTAACGATATCTAATATAGCCCAAACCGGAGCACTGCCTGAAGTACCTCTGGATCCCATCATTAGCCCTCCCGCTCGGAAAAGCAGTTGTGCTTCTACTGAGGTTGCACCAGGTGCTTGCATAGAGGTCGTCTCGGGTGCTTGCACAGAAGGCCCTGAAGAGCCTAGGGCAATCGAAGGAGTTCCAGTGGATGACAACCAACAATACTTGGTGGAGTTTCTGTGTTGGTGCACCCCATGTGAGCTGCACAAGCCATTCGGCAACATCACAATGCAGGTTGAGTACGGAAGTGCTTTTGCGCATTTTCCTAGACAGACTAGCCACGACATGTTGATTCCACCTGGCTACGACTCGGTTTCTGTGGAGGAGATTTGTCAGTCACAATTTGAAGATTTAGAGCTAGACATCCCAGGAGGTGACGGGGAAAGGACACTCAAGGATGCGGTTCACGGTATCATATTTTGGCTCAAATGTTACATTATAATCCTCCAGACGGAGGGATCAATCCCTCCTACAGATCCCCCATAGTCGCGACCATCATCATCTCCTAGGTCATCCTCACAACCTTCAATATCACCTCGCTCACCGTCTACATAAGAACCATTAATTAATTCCAAAGATGCGAGCTCCAGCCATGATATTGACATCAATCCCGAATCACCTCCAAAAAGTAGAAAAAACCAATGGCGGCAAAGCAAGCGCCATCAAAAGTACAAAAAAACACTGCAGCACCGCAGAAAAAACCGCCCAACCATGAAAGCACATCAGAAAAACCGCCCAACCACCAAAGCATATATGAAAAAACCGCGAAACCACTGCAGAAAAAACCACCTAGCCACGAAAGCACAACCGAAAAAACCTTCGGACCACAATGTTCCAACCCAGTGCAACCACCAAAACCACCAACGATAAAAGAATGGTTTATCCCATCAGCAAAAGGAAGCTAGCATGGGAGACGACAAAAGAAGAAGGAAAAACAACGATCGGTGCCCAACACATGCATGAATTTTCAGTAATCTGAATGCAAAACAGCAACGGAGGGAGCTAGAGAAGACCAAACAACTAGATCCGTCAAAACATGGGTTTTTTCAAACTAATGAGTGAAAACAGCAAGAAATTGATGATGCCATACTGGCGTCGACGTCGTCTAAAGAAGATGCGTCGATGAGGAAACAGGCTTACGTTCCCTCCGGCCTCAATGCACAGGAACGAGTCAGTAGCAGAAATGCCTACACAAGAAGTAGTGTAGCTCCTTGGTTTCATGGAAGAAACAAGGATGCCTTTAGGTGTTGCACTCGGCCATGAAGAACCACCCCGGAATCCAAGTTTCGAGTATAGATGGCCCTTTCGCCTAGGAAAACCTCTTGTCAAGCCGGAACAAGTACTTAAGCTCTCACCTAAGATGTACAAATTTCATGAGTGGTACATGCGGCAATCACTGAAAGGCGTACATAACATAGCTATGCTTGCTGCACCCGAATATTTTGCCACTGAAGGCAACAAGGTGGTCTGGTTGGATTTCAAAGATATTTATGAAGTTTACCATCAAGATGCCCTAAGTACCGATCTTATCGTCGCTTGGTGTCTGTAAGTAACGTCTTTTTTATGTTTATTAATTAAATTATTACATATGTAGATTTACTAATTAAATTTGTATTTACTTTTTGGTAGCCTGCAAAAACGTGAGATGCAAAAAAAAGAATATTGCCAGTATTGGTTTCATGAACCCATCAAAAGTCAATGAGTTTGAGGTCAAGCATAAACCGGACACAACAATCGCGACAATCTATAGGACCTTGTCTAGGTTTCATGACAAGGATCTCATACTACTACCTTACACTGCGAGTATGTGCAATTGCCATCTAATTGTCTTTGCTAATTCTCGTTTAGTTCTAATTTGTATGACTATTATGACCATGTATGTGCAGTTTCCCTATCGGATTCTTATGATCACTCAAGTCAACAATAGCGGCGTCATGGTGTGGGATTCATTGAGAAAAAACCCCGCAAGTTACCAAAACCTTCAAGATATGTTCCAAGTGTAATAATTCTACCAAAGACATTCTTTTAAATGCAATATTTATTTATTTATATTTATTTATTTATATATATATTCTTTTACCCGCAAGTTACCAAAACCTTCGATATTTGTTTCAAGATATGATTTTACTAACACATCATCTCTCATTAATTTTCCTCGAGCTTGGCAAAAAATCATTGCGGGAGAAAGAAGGTGAATTTAACCCAACAATTACATTCTATACCGATTATCCAAGACGTAATCCAAATAATAACTTCAGATTTGAGACAATTTAAATTTATCACACTTATATTTCATAACATTTTCTCCTATCCACTTTAGTGTTTGAGACAGAAACAAGGAAATAATTTATGTGGATACTATGTCTGTGAGCACATACGATGTTTGGCAAGTGCAAAGTCCAAAAATTATGATGTATGTTAATTAAATAAACCTATTAATAATACATCATTTCCTAATATATTAACATATTTGCACATTATACATATGCTTCTATATTTAATTGTTGGGTGTAATATATTAACATATTTGCACATTATACAGATGGATATGGTTAAGGATGAGGTCATTCAGAAGGATCGTCTTTCGGCGATTCAAGAAAGTCTCTTGGGATTCATCCATGAGGAGGTGGTTATGTCAACGGGAAAACAATATTATGGTGCATCCAAAAAAACTAATAGAGACTAGAAATTTGAAGTGAACAATATTTTGATGTATAAATACTATTTATTTTGATATGTATATTTCTAAGTTTATGTAAGTTTATATATAAGTCTAACTTCAAAAACTTTATATATAAGTCTAACTGCGTACATGGTATATATAGACAGGTATATACCTATATACATGTTCAAATACGTATACGTGCATATACGGGTTAGACAACAATTAGAATATAAGCTCAAATCGAAAAACAAAAAAAAGAGAAACGAGACCCTTTAGTCTCGGTTGGTAAAACCAACCGGGACTAAAGGGGGTGGGCGCAGGTGCTGGAGTGCCCCCCCTTTAGTCTCGGTTGGTAATACCAACCGGGACTAAAGAATCCTTTAGTCCAGGTTGGTTCAACCGAGACTAAAGGGGGGGTGATTTTGTCTCCGAACTTTAGTCCTGGTTGGACTTGAGAGATATAAACCCCCCTCCAACCGGGACTAAAGGCCCCCTCCCTACCACGTACGTGCGGCTCCGCGTCG
The DNA here is from genome assembly GCA_947561735.1 of Cenchrus americanus. Classification (NCBI taxonomy): domain Eukaryota; kingdom Viridiplantae; phylum Streptophyta; class Magnoliopsida; order Poales; family Poaceae; genus Cenchrus; species Cenchrus americanus. The sequence continues at coordinate 201,827,989 of OX387245.1, forward strand.
GCTCCTCCTTCCTCGGCTTCCGCACGAGAGCGTAATTGCCGTCAAGGAGTTCTACACGGAATGCAATGCGGGGTTCGGGTGGTGTGAGAGGTTATTTATTTGTTTTTGCCCAACTCTTGTTGGCCACATTCACCTAGATAATCATTTAATTACTAATTCTTTTTCATTAAGGTTATTATATATCCGAAGCCTTATTATTCTTTTAATCTTTTTAATAGTGATTGTGTGGACATCTATGCAATTACATTTAAATTCACAAAACAAGCAAGGGTGAATCCATAGACCCTAAATATGCCATATAAACATTTACTAGGGTTACAAGGCTACAAAGGTAAGTACTCCCAATTAAAATCTAATAGGAAGCTTACGTCCTCCCTAACCCTTAATTGCCAAAATACATTATGAAAACAAGGGCAGGGGTCATTGCGGCCTTAAAGGTTCTAAGCATTGCTCTTTGGACCAAGTTTATCTTCTAAAAGAGCCACAAATTTCAATATACTTAAACTACTATTTCCTAGCTACCCAAAATGGGAGAAATGCATAATTAATAAAATAAGGTGCCCCCGCACCCTAACACATGCCCATAACTACTCGGCCCTAAACAAGCTTAAGAAACCAACATGTTCATTAGAAATGCGTTTGAAATTTAAACTCGTGCATTTAAATGTAATTCTAAGCATAAATCAAGATCACATATTTCTAACGAGAGATAAACTCGTGGTAAATTGAGAATAAATTGCATCTAGGTAAAACATGAATGTAACCACAAGTTCAAGCACAAAAATCATATTACATTTTGCTACAAAAATCAATAAGACAGAAATGGCATAAATACAAAGTAATTCGTATGAAACGATCTACATAGTAACTTTGTGCAAAGTTTTGCCGAGACCCTACAAATGACATATCTAGGAACATATCCAAAGTTCACTCTCCGTAGCCTTTCTTGATTTTGAACTACAACAAAATGATGTCAAACTGAATTTGAATTTTAATTCAAAATCCACAAGTCAAAACTATGGTCATGCTTTGCAAAAGTTGTAGGTCTAGTCTTAATGAAACCAACAAAATTGGTATTGCATTTTCTCGATTTTTCTACGATTTTCTAGGATTTTCCTAAGTCACTGGACTAATCTGCTAGAAAACTAGGATTCAAACTCTTGCATCTAGGTCCCTGGGTTCACAACTATGCCCTCGGCTTTCACAAATGTGCCCTTGCCGGCGGCGGGGGTTCGCCGGCAGTGACCCACGGCCCGGGGTGGTCAACATGCGGCACGGAGGCGCGATTGGACTCACCAGGGAGTGATTGGCGACGGTAGCTCGGCCCGAGGGGGCTCCGCCAAGAGGCGGCGCGGCCGCCTCACCTCAAAATCGGGCGAGTACCGACGCAATGCGGGGAAACAAGCGGGCATGTGGGCTTGAGTGGTGGCTAGGGAGGAGATCGGGAGCCTTGGCCGTCGGTGGAAGCGGGCGGAGCCGCGTGCTCACCGTGGTGGCGGTAATGGCGGGCGGCGGAGCGGGGTGAGCGCGGGGGGAGGCTCGACTGCTCGTTTTATAGGAGCGGGCTCGACCGAGGGAGCGTGTGGGTGTTGCCTCGAAGGAAGAGCGGGGGAAATCATGGCACAGCATGCAACGACCAAGGCGTACGGGGGCTCGCCGGGGGAGGCGCGGTGGGGGGGTCCGGCTAGGAGCACAAGCGAGCGCGACGTGAGTGGGAACGCGTTCCCGGGCGGCTCGGGGTGCGGGGAGCAATTGATGGCCTCGGCCTTGGGAGCGCGGCCGTCGGCGGGGGGGGGGGGGGGGGGGGGGGGACGCCGAGACGCCGCGTGGCGACGCGCTTGCACACGTGCGCGCGCTCCGGCGACGACGCCCGGTTTGAAATTCAAGGTTCCCACGTTTGGATGCCTAAATCTTTTAAATTTCAAAGTAAACTCCAAAACCTATAGATAGGACTTCTGTAGAGTGACCAATCCTCTACACAATAGACACCCGCATATCTTGAATTGGTTTTGAATAGAGGGAGAAAATTGGTTGCCAATCTGCAAGAATTCTCGACCCTTGTGAACAGTAGCCGACAGGGTTGACTTGAGTTTTTGAGCCATGTTTCTTTCGAATTTCAAATGCAAACCTGAAGATGAAATGTGTCCCTAACAATTCTACACAACTTTCGTATTTGTAGAATTTTGAGTGTTTAGACAAAATTTGTAGAACGTGGCCAAAGTTCCAGAATGACATATTGACATCAAGGGGTTTGTCCCCCTTAGTTAGGATTTTGATCAGAGGGACTTGTGTTAGCTTGTCTAAGATGCTCAAGGGTGAGTGTTAGGGAGGTTTTCAAGGTGATGGCCCAGGTTGACCATGATTTGACCATAGTCAACTCGTGTTGACCAACACTTAGGGTTAATAAAAAACCTAGGATGTCACACCGGCTCAGTTTACTAACCACAAATGCAATGTCAGGTCTCGTGGCGCTAGCTAGATACATCAATGAACCAATAATGCGGGAGTACCTCAACCGATCCACCATTATCCTCGAGTTCTTCCTTAGAACCAAGTTGGCATCATAAGGAGTTGGTGCGGGTTTAGAATTGTTGTAGCCAAACCGACTTAGCATCTTCTCAACATAGTGAGTCCATGACAGAGTAACCCCACCATTTTCTCCCTTTATTAGCTTTAAGTTAAGGATAACATCGGCTTCTCCCAAATCTTTCATCTCAAAACTTTTGAGATAGAAAGTTTTTGACCTCCTTGATCAATTCAAGGCTCGTGCCAAAGATAAGTATGTCATCTACATACGGACACAAAATCACTCCTTCACCCCCACCATAGCGATAGTACACACATTTGTCGATTTGTTTGTAACAAAGCCAACAAATGTCAAAGTTCGTCGAACTTATCATGCCATTGCTTAGGTGCTTGCTTGAGGCCATAGAGAGACTTCACTAGCTTACACGTCATTCCTTGTTGACCCTTTACTACAAATCCTTCGGCTAATCCATATAGATCTCTTCTTCCAACTCTCCATTTAGGAAAGTGGCCTTAACGTCCATCTAATGAACGAGAAGACCATGAGAGGCTGCCAAGGAAAGTAGTACTCTTATGGTGGTCAACCGAGCGACCGGTGAGTAAGTATCGAAGAAATCATCTCCTTACTTTTGGGTGTAACCCTTGGCCACAAGTCTAGCCTTGTACTTGTCAATAGTACCATCGGGCCAAAGCTTCTTTTTGAGCACCCATTTGCATCTCACGGGTTTGCACCCGTAAGGACGTTCAACTAACCTCCCAAGTTCCATTTGACATGATAGAGTCCATCTCCCTCCTCACCGCTTCCTTCCAATAGTCAGCTTCGGGTGAAGAGTAGGCCTCTGCAATGGTCTTGGGAGTATCATCCACGAGGTCTGTCCTTTGTCTCTTGCTCCTCCTAGGAGCCTCATCATTATCCTCCTCGGGACGCTCAATCAATGTGGGCTCAATCAGTTCCATCGGCTTGGTGGACTCGTCCTTCTCGACGGACTCTTGCCTAGATGAACTTTTTTTGCGGGGAAAAGAAACTTTGAACTGTTCTTGTCTATTTGAACTGTTCTTCAATTCGTCAGCAACAATTTTAATTTTTCTTGCATTGCACAGTTGCTGATGGTAGCAGTAGTACAAATCATATATATTCAGTACATGTTGATGACATCTGTACTTCAGTATACTCGGTTTGCTAGGGTTCAGTCTAAGAATCATTAATGTTCAGGAACAGATCATTAGAACTTCTTTACTGATATTTTGTCTTCACATTTTGGATGATGTTCTTCATGCATCTGTATTTATTTTAAAATAGTTGTGATGGAAGGAAGTGGATTTTGGACAGATATGTTGACGGGAGTTGATGATCATGTTGCTGGGTTGAATGACTTCTCTGTACCGATGACATAAGAAGCTCAGGAAAATGCTGATCTTCCTGTTGGAGTTGAAGAACTTGACATGCAGGCAAGTTAAGGTGTTTAGCGGGGCAGAACAAAAGGGTTGGCTAAGAGGACAAAGAATTTTGATCCAAAGGAGGATATAATCGTTTGCTCTGCTTGGTTGAACATGAGCAAAGATCCAATCAACGGGACCAATCAATCTCGTGGGACGTTTTGGAAAAGAGTTCATGCTTACTTTGAGGAACACAAAACAACACCATACGTCAGGACAGGGAGTTCTGTCATGCATAGGTGGTTGACAATTCAATGCCAAGTGAACAAGTATTGTGCATGCTGCAAGGCAACAGAGCGTAGGAAACAAAGTGGAAAAACTATACAAAACAAGGTTTGTTTGCTCCTTTCTTTTTTTATTTCGTTTTAATAGGAAAAACATATGCTCATTGACTGTTTAACATGTGCAGATATCAGACGCATTGGAGTTGTACAACGAATTAGTCAAGGACAAGAAGTCACTTACTCTTGTACCTTGTTGGAACAAATTGAAGGAAGAAGACAAGTGGAAAGCCAAGAGGGTGGAGTTGGCTGATCAAGAGAAGCAACCAGCCAAGAAAAAACAGAAGCTGAACCTAGACTCGGCCACAAGCAATGTAGATAGAAGCCACAGACAGTGATGATGACTTAGAGGTTGCAGGTCAAGAAACTGAAGGTAGAAAAAGGCCACCGGGTGTGAAAAAGGCAAAAGAAGCTCTTAATAAGCGAGGAGGTGGTGAAGCATGCATGGAGGCTTTGGACAAATTGTGGGCTAAGAAGGAGGCTTTTGACTTGGAGAGAGAAGAAGAAAGAAGAGAGATTCCTGATTTCACTTGAGCTAAAGAAGAAGCGACTGTCAACAGAAGATAAGAGAGCTGAATCAGACTTGATCAAAGAGGAGAAAGAAATTATGACAGTGGACATGAGCTCCCTCACCCCGCTGCAGCAACAGTACTACGTGACAATGCAGGAGAAGATCATCACTCGACATTTGGCAAATCAAATTTAGTTAATGCTATTTCATTTCAATTACCATTAAAGATTTGGTTTAACTTGTGTTTGAGATAACATTTTAATCAGCAAATTTTACAGAACCCTTTTATTGTGGCATGTTGATTGAGAGGACCTTTTATTAAAATATATGTGTTTCCTATGTTGTGCCATACGACGTACATGCCGTTGTGTATAGTGTTGTTGAAGCATTCATGCTCCTGTGTCGATTTGCATGGCACTATGGCCGGTCTGCAACTCTGAACCCGAAGGTTCGTCAGTTAAAGCTTCCTCAAAACTGTGCACACTTCCAATCTTTGGGCTTCAAAACAAAATATAATTCCCCCTTTTCTGGGATTAGCAAACAAAACAACATACTCCCGGAATGTCAAAGATTAATTGTGGAACATAAAGCCTCAACATTTATAGACGAAAATCTTCCAATTCTGAGCTCGAAATTGTCTAATCGTCAGTGTTTTCAGGATCTTTAGACATAGAAAATTTCAAGTCTGTCAGCTGGAGCTCAGATAAAACATGCTAAACTTCTTCTTCTAAGCTTATAAGTTGTCCTCCTGTGTCAACCATTGTCTCAGGATTCCATTTTACTCATATAACATCCCTATCCAACTGGAAATTTATTCAGAATCGAATTTCAAACTCTGCTAAGTACTACCTCCGGTGTGTGAAAGAAAGTCGTTTAAGACAAGATTCTTAATACCAAGGAGTCACTAATTCGTTTAAGACAAGATTCTTAATACCAAGGAGTCACTAATTTAGGTAGAGTTTTCCCTGTTTGCCCCTATTAAATAGGACCGCGGGTACTCCTAGATAGCAGTCCGACTCGGGTGCAGCTGGTTAGTGTAGCGAGTCCCGAGCACCGAGGTAGCGGGATCGACTCTTGGCGGCCTCAACAAGTGCATGGCGCGAGCGAGCTCGTTGTTAATTTTTTTGTGTGCGCGTTTTAGCTGGTGTTTTTGCTCGGATGTTTTTGTGCACGCGCAATGTTGGAAATAAATTGTTATTGTGATCTTCTCGGTCTCCAACGCGACGGAACTTGTTCCTCACGTTTTCCCCTACATGATGGAAGAGAACTCGTGTTCGTAATAGGAACTTGTTCCTCACGTTTTCCCCTACATGATGGAAGAGAACTCGTGTTCCGTAATAGGCGGGAACACAATTAGAATCCTATTAGGACTCTAGGCCCCGCCTCCACAACTCCATATAAAACTAAAGGTAAAGCGAAGCCTCCAACGCATCAAATCAATTCAAAGCTTTAGCCTAAAGACCAAACACCGATTGCTAAGGGAGCCGGAGGACGTAGAAGCTCTACTTCCTCCGGACGCCAATGGCACCGATCCGGACGTGGACGAGGAACTAGAGCTTCTACCTCCTCTAGCTCCCTTAGCAATCGGTGTTTGGTCTTTAGACTAAAGCTCGAATTGATTTGATGCGTTGGAGGCTATGTTTTCGTGCGCGCTAGGGCCGGCGCCAATTTTACCGCGCGTCCGGTTTTCATTGCCGCCGCTACTCTATTTATCCGGCGCCCAAACTCCTTCGTCCAAAGCACCCAAACTCCCGTCCGGCGTACAATGGTGTAGCGAACATGGCCTCATATGCCATTAGTTCGAGTTTGATTTTAGTGATTCATGACAACATGATCATTGGGACTAACCACATTGTTTTAGCATGTCTTTGTAGACACTTCTAAGTCCCAAGGATGCAAGAAAACCGCATGCCAAAATGAGAAAATCAAGGGTCAAAACCGAGCAAGAAAGGAAAAGAAAAGACACCATCGGATGAACCGATGGTACCTAAATAGCAAGCGTCGGTGCAATCGTCGGACGAGTTGGTACACTGGTGAAACCCTAGGCACCGTCGGATGAACCGACGGTCCACTTTTTAGTAGCGTCGGACGAGTTGCAGAGGAAGAGCAGCGAAGACAGTAGCACCGGATGATCCGACGGTCTGAGTGGGGACACCGTCGGTCTATCCGACGCTCAGTTTGAATTCATACAGAGACGCGCCAAGACAAAGCCTTCAGCACCGGATGATCCGACGCCTTGGTCAAGGTGAAGCGTCCGTCTATCCGACGCCGCGTGAAAGCTAACGAGAGGCTACTTGGACGCGGGGTCTTCAAAGCAACGGATGATCCGACACACCGTCGGTGCATAGCGTCGGAGCGGTTATGTCAAATAACCTCAATGGCTATGTGACGTGGGAGGGGCACCGGATGAACCGACGCCCGGAAAAGCTTAGCATCGGTTTCGAGGACCATGTGTGGTTCGAGGACCGGTGGATGGTCGCTTCCTTGTGTGATGAGTGATTGCCAACGTTGTATGGACCGATTCTTGGCTAAGTATTGCAGGTGCGAGTTGCGGCTTGACTCGTGTTGGTGCGGGTGAAGAACAAGCGCGAAAGGTCGTTGCGGTGAGGCCTCCAGGTGTGTAGAAGACAAGTAGGCTTCGTTCGAGGGACCCGGTGACCGGCGGGGGTCGAGTGCGGGCCGCATGGTGGCAAGAACAAGCAAGATGAAGTCGGTGGACGGTTTCTTGGTTGAGCCATAAAACCAAGGTCGAGCCGGGACTTCATGGGAGCCAAGTCATGAGTGGTGATTGGCGGATGCTACATCAAGTTCGCGGGGTTTGTGGTGGTTCACCGAAAATCACCGGGTTACTCCTGGCCGAGCCACAAAGCCGAGGCCGAAGACCGGGCGTGGGTCGTCGGCCAAAACCGGTCCCGACCGGTTTGGAGAACCGGTCCGACCGGTTTGGGGTCGCGAGGGCGCCGGAAGCTTCGAGGCGGAGGACACGCGTCGGGATCGCAAGGCTTGCGTTGAGGCTACGCGGGGTGCGGTCGCGGGGCATCCGTCCGATGGTGAAGACATGAAGACTTCCAAATACGCCCTTGAGGGGCTTGTATCCCTAGTTATTAGGAAAGGGCATTTTAGACATTCGGTTGCCTCCATATAACACAAGAGGTGAGAGGATGTCGGCCAACTCTTGGAACCCTAGCTCATTTATTTTCCCATTTTCCTTCCTATTTTTCCTTAGGTTTTCAATAGGACTAGCAAGAGAGTTTCATGGTGAGATCCGTTGAGAGGGATGGATGATCGGGCGGCTTGCTAGACCTTGTATGAACCTTTGTTTCATGTATAGATGATTCGGCGTGGTTCCTCAAGGTTTGGATGTGTTTTTCCCGGTTGTTCTTGGTGGTGATTTTCGGAGCCCTCTCTTGGTGATTTCTTCGTGTTGTTTTCGGGACCTTTCTCTTGGGGATTTGATGGGGGAAATTTGTGGGAACCCTTCGTGGTTCTTTGGTCCGTGATTCCCCTCCCAAATTTGTGAGTAAAGGTGCTCGATTTTTGTGTTTCTTGAGTTCTTGGGTTGGAAGTGCTCTTGGCGGGATTTCCTTGATTCCTCCTTTTTGGACGAGTTTTGGTGGGATTAAACTTGGCTATGGACTCCTCATGAGGTGTTCCTAATATCCCCAAAGTCTTGTTCAAGTCCGTGGAGCGATTCGGGAGATCGAGGTTTGGTTTTGGGGGAGTTGACCCGCGGGCTGTGTTCTTCCCGACTGTCCGGGCTAAAACGAGCCTCGACCGGTTTCCCAAACCGGTGCGACCGGTTTCGCCCTGTGGGCTGTCGAGAAAGGCCTTTGAGCAAGGAAGTCTTTGCTGCTCCATTACTTCATTTGTTCGGATGTGGAAAGGCTTTTGAGGCGTTTGGGGTCTTTGGGGGAGTTTCCGGACGGAATCGGTCTGACCGGTTTGCCTAACCGGTCTGACCGGTTTCCCCGCCTGCGTGAGGCTAAGTGTAACGAAGCGGTCTGACCGGTTTCAGAAACCGGCCTGACCGGTTTGGGCTGCCAGCAGCCGTGTCGTGTGTGGTTCCACTGCGTGTGTGTTGAGGTTGTTAGTTGGGTCTTGCTCCTAGGTTCAGTAGCACTCCAGTGGCTACGTGAACTTGGCAAGAGAAGCTTGCGGAGGTGCACGAGTGAATTTGGGTTCATAGGCCGAATTCTTGAATAGAATTTATATCGGCTCCCATTCACTCCCCCCCCTCTCTCGGTTCGCCATTTCGGTCCTTCGAGTTCATCCGATGCTACCTTTTTCAGCAGCTTTTAGCCAACGGCTAGTTTGATGCCTTGGGCTATTTATACCCCCTCCACTCACTCATTGAGGTTGCTGGATGGTGTGGAAGTGCAGAGGAGTTCAAGACACATTGAAGATCATATCCAATCCATCCAACTGCTTAATTGCTCATCCTTAGACTTGCATATGCTTTGTGTATGTGTTTAGTGCTATTAGCTTAGAGCCGAGTGAGTGCAAGGTTGTGCCAACCTTGTGAGGTGATTCTTGAGTGAATCAAGTTGTACAAGGTTCACCGGAAACCTTGGGGCCTAAGTGGCTCACCGGCAATCGTCATTGACCCTCCGGCTTGGTGTGGAGCGGCGAGAACACTTTGTGTGGGGGACGTGGAGACCCCCTTCCTTGGTGGAGAAGCTCCTTAGTGGAGGCGGCATCAAGGTGACCAAGGGAGCTTGGCAAGTGCCTAAGTGGATAGCCTTTGTGGCGAGTCAAGTGGTGCTCTTGGGAGAGACTTGGTGACCAGGAAGCAATAATCTTGTGTGAGTGCTTCAACGTGGACTAGGGGTGGCTTAGTGCCTACCGATACCACGGGATAAATCGCGTGTCAAGAGTTTGCTTCCTCTCATCCCCTTTACGTTTCCACATTTACTCTATTGCAATCTTTGCTTACCTTTACTTTCCTAGAGTAGTATCATGCTAGGATTGGCTATAGGTTGCAAACCTTGTTTTGGGATGGGAGTTTCACACTACAACAACCCTAGTTGCACATATAGATAGTATGTTGTAGTTTACTTTTGTGTAAAATTAGTGAAGTCATAGGTTAAGGTTTTAAGTTGCCTAATTCACCCCCTCCCCCTCTTAGGCCTTCGAGCATCCGATTCCTTACAAGTGGTATCGAGCCGGGACTCACTTCCTTCACAAGGATACGTCAATTCGATTGGTAAATTATGAAAACCAGCTCATTTGAACTGTTAGGCTTCACCGCCTAGTGAGTTGCTCTATAGAGGAATGAAAGGGGTGGATACCTTAGGTTTGGATCCACATTTCGATGGCACGGGCTATCCTCGGTGGAAGGTGCTCATGGAGGCCTATCTCCAAGCAAAGGACCTTGATGTTTGGAGAGTCACCGATGAGGGCATGAAAAATAGTACTTGAAGGAAAAGCAATTTGATGTGATTGCTAAGAGTATCATTTTGTCCTCTCTAGATGTAGGCGTTTTCAATAGTGTTTTTACTTGTGAAAATGCTCATGAGCTATGGAAAACCATCAAGGAGCAAAATGAGGGTTCAAAAGAAGTTCCTAATGAACGCTACGGTTGTCTCCTTGAGGAGTTCAATAGCTTTAAGCAACTTGCAAATGAAAATGCTTGAATCTATGTACTCACGCCTAAATGTGCTTGTCAATGAGATCCATGCTTTAGGTGTGAAGGACATCACGGACTTGAACATGAGTCGCAAGATCCTTCAAAGTCTCCGGAAGCCCGATTATGACTTGGTGAAGGCAATCATCTACGAGAAGAAGCTCGAAGATTTGAAGCCATCTCATATTTTGAGCAAGATCATGGCACATGAGCTTCAACTCATCCCGAAGTCAAAGAAGACGCCCCAAGAAAAGCCCCAAGAACCATCCTCTCCAACTACAAGCCATGCTCTTTCAAGTCAACAAGAGAAAATGTTGAGTAGGATGGCTACTCATGGAAGCTCAAGCGAGGATGATGGTGATGATGGTGATGATGATGATTCCTCAAGTGATGAAGAGGTTGAATCCATGGTGGCCGAGTACTTGAAGAAGATCTTCAAGTATGTGAAGAAAGTCAACATGTACGGCTACAACGTCCACTTGAGAGAAGGGCATCATCATCAACACATCAAGTTCTCCAAGATCGAGCACAAGCCCGAGAAGAAGGTTGACAAGGAGAGGAGTGCAAGGCAAAAAGCAACTATCGCCGTCTGTGAGTGGACAGGTGGTGGAGAATCAAGTTCTTCTAGCTCAAGTGATGAATAAAGAAAGAACTTCACCACCCGCTTCATGCAAGGTCCTTCATCATCACTACACATGTGCCTTATGGACAAAGGTATGGAAAGCAATGTAAATGATGATGAATCCGACACCACCTCTCCCGATGATCTTGTTGAGCTAGTCCGTGAGCGGAATTCTTGAGAAACAAGCTAATGAAATTAAAGAACTCAACGCTCTCAATGATCTTAGTGCAACCCTTGCTACAAATTATGAACATTTGTTGTGCAAATTCAAATTGCTTAGCAAGGAGTGTGATGAGCTAAAATCTAAGCTTGAGAGCAATGAGACTAAAACAAGTAATTCCTTTGAGCTTGATGAATCATCTATCCCTTGTGCAATTCCTATCTCCAAGGTAGATGCTTCAACTTCTTGCATTGATTTAATTGATGAATCTTGCTCACCATCTTGCAATGAGAATGTTGTTGTAGAAACATGTGATTGTCTCATAGGCAAGACATATGATGAGCTTAAGCAAGAAGTGAAATGGCTCCAAGAGAGGTTGGCAAACTTAATGGGCAAGGGAAAGAACGATGAGGAACAAGTGGACATCTCTCAAGACATGAAGAGCAAAGTCCAACCTTTTCAAGACAACCGTGATACCATGGTGAAGAATCTTGACAAGGGTGCAACCATGACTTGCTACAAGTGTCATGGAGAAGGGCACAAGTTCTACAAATGCCCTCAATTTGTCAAGAAGATGGAAAAGGGCGCAAAGAAGAAGTTGAACCCCACCAACAAGAGCTCTCTCATCTACACCAAGCCCAATCGCAAGAGCAAGACTAAGAGCAAGACCTACGCCATCAAGAAGAAGGCTAATGGCAAGGTGGTTGCACACAAGGTTGGGAAGATGAAGGAGGAGCGGGGTTGGAACCAACCCATTTGGGTGCCCAAGGAAGTCATCATCAACATGAACGGGCCTCAAATGGTTTGGGTTCCAAAGGCCACTTGAAGGCCATGAGCGGGGACTTGGGAGGCTTGGCACAAAGAAGTTGTGAAGATTCAAACCTATAAGCCAAGCTTGCAAATTGGACATGTGTTGCCCAAGATCCCCGGTTGAGGTAATGGAAACATGAACCGATCTCATGTATCATTGTAGCTCCATTGCCTTGTTTAGGTTGCATTTGTTGCAATATTTACATATGGTTTGCTTGTTTCATGTGCTAACCCATGAGCAACTTACATGGTTTGATTAGTGTGTAGGAAAGCTACACTTGTTCTTTCATGGTGCATGTTTTCATATATATCTTTTTGCATCATGAGCAAACTATAGGGTTAGCTTCCCTTTTGTTTTCATAAACAATGTGCATACATTTGGTTGGTGATTCAAACACTAAATGCACACATTTAGGGGGAGCTCATCCTATAGTTTGGTTATGTGACTAACATTGTTTTAAGCATATTTTGTGTAGTCCCTTGGCGACGCTTTCCGGTGCGGTACTTCATTCTAAGAGAATGCTATTTCACTCTAAATGTGATCTAACATCTCTAAAAGAGTGAATATAGCAATATGAGCTTAATGCTATTGAGTCATGTCTTTGCGGGCTTCTCGTTTCTATATAAGTTCAAAGGCAATGTACTCATACATTCCTAATCCTTGTAGTACCCCAAGTGTCTTCTATACAAGCTTCTTTCAAGTGGTGTCACCTAGTGATACCATCTCCAAGAGGCTCATCTCAATGTGGTGCCAACAAGGTAGAGAGGATCGACCCCCGGAGGTATGCGAGGATCAAAAGACTACAAGTGATATCTACAAGTGGTAATGTAACAAGAACCCATTTGTCTTATCTCTTGTCCTTTAAGCTACCTCCTTGCGTGATATGCTCTAAGCTTCCTTGACTTACAAGTTTCTAGTTGTGCACTTGTTTTTCACACCATATTTTTGTGCACACACTTAGGGGGAGCTTAGTTTGTATCATGCCAGTCTCATGAGCCTGTGATCCACTTTAGTCATTCTTACATGTGGTATCTTCATTGATATTATACATATGGATCATGGTTCATGCGGCTTTCTCCCTTGTATTTAACATTTCTCTTTGAGCTATGTTTGCTAGGACTTTCTAACTTCCTTGGAGCCCTTTTGTTTTGGACTTTTTGAAGATTTTATTTCAAAGGGGGATAATGTGAGACCAAAGCAAGCTAGTGGTTTCAAGGATATGAGACCAAAGGGGGAGAATGTGAACATAGGAAGAGAAGATCAAAAAGGGGGGAGGTTGATCTAGGGGGAGTTTGGATGATGGTAAGCATCCAAGCAAGTGTAAGTGATTCTAATTTTGTCAATTTTTGCAAATTTATGCTTGCTTTGGTTGTGTTGTCATAAATCACCAAAAGGGGGGAGATTGTAGCGAACATGGCCTCATATGCCATTAGTTTGAGTTTGATTTTGGTGATTCATGACAACATGATCATTGGGACTAACCACATTGTTTTAGCATGTCTTTGTAGACACTTCTACGTCCCAAGGATGCAAGAAAACCACATGCCAAAATGAGAAAATCAAGGGTCAAAACCAAGCAAGAAAGGAAAAGAAAAGATACCATCGGATGAACCGACGGTACCCAAATAGCAAGTGTCGGATGAGTTGGTACACCGGTGAAACCCTAGGCACCGTCGGATGAACCAACAGTCCAATTTTTAGTAGCGTCGGACGAGTTGCAGAGGAAGAGCAGCGAAGACAGTAGCACCGGATGATCCGACGGTCTGAGTGGGGACACCGTCGGTCTATCCGACGCTCAGTTTGAATTCATACAGAGACGCGCCAAGACAAAGCCTTCAGCACCAGATGATCCGACGCCTTGGTCAAGATGAAGCGTCGGTCTATCCGACGGTCGCGTGAAAGCTAACAGAGGCGACTTGGACGCGGGGTCTTCAGCACCGGATGATCCGATGCACCGTCGGTGCATAGCGTCGGAGCAGTTGTGTCAGAGAACCTCAACGGCTATGTGACGTGGGAGGGGCACCGGATGAACCAACGCCCCGAAAAAGCATAGCATCGGTTCATCCGACGCTACCTTTTTCAGCAGCTTTTAGCCAATGGCTAGTTTGATGCCTTGGGCTATTTGTACCCCCTCCACTCACCCATTTGAGGTTGTTGGATGGTGTGGAAGTGCAGACGAGTTCAAGACACATTGAACATCATATCCAATCCATCCAAGTGCTTAATTGCTCATTCTTAGACTTGCATATGCTTTGTGTATGTGCTTAGTGCTAGGCTTAGCTTAGAGCTGAGTGAGTGCAAGGTTGTACCAACCTTGTGAGGTGATTCTTGAGTGAATCAAGTTGAACAAGGTTCGCCGGAATCCTTGGGGCCTAAGTGGCTCACTCGGTAATCGTCATCGACCCTCCGGCTTGGTGTGGAGCGGTGAGGACACTTTGTGCGGGGGACGTGGAGGCCCCCTTCCTTGGTGGAGAAGCTCCTTAGTTGAGGCGGCATCCAGGTGACCAAGGGAGCTTGGCAAGTGCCTAAGTGGCTAGCCTTTGTGGCGAGTCAAGTGGTGCTCTTGGGAGAGACTTGGTGACCTGGAAACAATACTCTTGTGTGAGTGCTTCAACAATGTGGACTAGGGGTGGCTTAATACCTACCGATACCATGGGATAAATTGCGTGTCAAGAGTTTGCTTCCTCTCATCCCCTTTACGTTTCAATTTAATCTATTGCAATCTTTGTTTGCCTTTACTTTCATAGAGTAGTAGCTTGTTATGATTAGCTATAGGTTACAAACCTTGCTTTGACATGGGAGTTTCACACTAGAACAACCTTAGTTGCACATCTAGATAGTATGTTCCAGTTTATTTTGTGTAAAAATAGTGAAGCCATAGGTTAAGGTTTTTAGCTTGCCAAATTCACCCCCTCCCCCTCTTAGGCTACGAGGATCCGATTCCTTACAAGTGGTATCGAGCCGGGACTCACTTCCTTCACAAGGATACGCGAATTCGATTGGTAAATTGTGAAAACCGGCTCATTGGAATGGTTAGGCTTCACCGCCTAGTGAGTTTCTCTATAGAGGAATGAAAGGGGTGGATACCTTAGGTTTGGCTCCACATTTCGATGGCACGGGCTATCCTCGGTGGAAGGTTCTCATGGAGGCCTATCTCTAAGCAAAGGACCTTGATGTTTGGAGAGTCACCGATGAGGGCATGAAAAATGATACTAAGAAGGAAAAGCAATCCGATGTGATTGCTAAGAGTATCATTTTGTCGTCACTAGATGTAGGCGTTTTCAATAGAGTTTTTACTTGTGAAAATGCTCATGAGCTATGGAAAACCATCAAGGAGCAACATGAGGGTTCAAAAGAAGTTGCTAATGAACGCTACGGTTGTCTCCTTGAGGAATTCAATAGCTTTAAGCAACTTGCAAATGAAAATGCTGAATCTATGTACTCACGCCTAAATGTGCTTGTCAATGAGATCAATGCTTTAGGTGTGAAGGACATCACGGACTTGAACATCAACCGCAAGATCCTTCAAAGTCTCCGGAAGCCCGTTTATGACTTGTTGAAGGCAATCATCTATGAGAAGAAGCTCAAAGATTTAAAGCCATCTCATATCTTGAGCAAGATCATGGCACATGAGCTTCAACTCATGCCCAAGTCAAAGAAGGCGCCCCAAGAAAAGCCCCAAGAACCATCCTCTCCAACTACAAGCCATGCTCTTTCAAGCCAACAAGAGAAGATGTTGAGTAGGATGGCTACTCATGGAAGCTCAAGCGAGGATGATGGTGATGATGGTAATGATGAAGATTCCTCAAGTGATGAAGAGGTTGAATCCATGGTGGCCGAGTACGTGAAGAAGATCTTCAGGAATGTGAAGAAAGTCAACATGTACGGCTACAACGTCCACTTGAGAGAAGGACGTCATCATCGGCAGATCAAGTTCACCAAGATCGAGCACAAGCCCAAGAAGAAGGTGGTCAAGGGGAGGAGACCAAGGCAAAAAGCAACTATCGCCGTCCGTGAGTGGACAAGTGGTGGAGAATCAAGTTCTTCTAGCTTCGGTGATGAATCAAGATAGAACTTCACCACCCGCTCCATGGCGTCGTGCGGGTACGACGTCGACCTCGACGAGCCTTCACTAGACGAAGCCGATGGGCTCGACGTTGATCTCAACGAGCCGGCACTTGAGGAAGGCGTCGGGCTCAACGTCGACCTCAACGAGCCTACATTGGAGAAAGGTGACGGGATCGATCCGAACGAACCACCATTGGATCAAGGTACTTGTTGCGTCTCTTTTTGCTTGCATGCATGGTACCGTTGGGGGTCATTTTGTATGCATGGTAGTACCGTTAATGCAATCACCTATGGATATGCCGATGGTCTTTCTCATTTGATTCATTTGGAGCCTCATGTTAAAACATCTAAATATGTCATGTAGTCACTAGATGATCTTTCTTCCAAAAACAAAGATTGAATTTTTTTTTACAATCTTAGAATCGAGTATGTCATCATAATAGAAATGTTGTAGCTAATGTTCGAGTTGTCTGCTACCAAAATTTTAACATTTCTTGGTCAAATGGTTTGTGAGTTATGAATTTCCAATGTTTGCTGTTTGTAAATTTCGAAGCATGCAATTCCGTGTAGCACTTAAAATTTTCAGCAAGATCTCATGCATCATCTTTCGTTGGGACAGGATTTGATTTGAACTTACCTTTAGATGAGTTTGGCGTGGCTGATTTTAATTACTTTGCCTGATTTCTCAAATGTTGGTACCACTAAAACATGATGGTCTCTAATGAACGTTCTTTTGTTTAAATAGAGCATGTTGGTGAGGGTAATGTTCAAGTGAACCACAAAAGGAAAGACATGTCGGAACGTATGAGAAACCAAGTTTATCAAGTGTTGTTGGCTAGAAGCAACAATGGGATACTACACAAGAAAGATACCCAAATTATTGCCGATCGGTTTGATCTCCACCTTCGGTCGGTTCGGGGCATATGGAAGAGAGGTAAAACAAAATTTGCAAACTCTGTCCCGGTGGTGGTTTCTAGTCTTAAAAAGGGGAGAGTTGGTCGTAAGGAAGTTCATGTTGATTTAGAAGCTTTGCGTAACATTCCTCCGAAGAAGAGGATGTCATTAGAGGATGTTTGTGCTAGACTTAACGTCAGCAAATGGAAGGTGATAAGGTTGTTGAGAAAATGTTTGATAAGGCCACATTCTAGTTGAATAAAGGCATATCTCACACCTAATAACAAAAAATCTAGGTTACAATGGTGTGTTGACATGATTAAAAGGGATTGAATGGTGATCCAAGGTTTAGTGATTTTTTTACTTTGTCTTCATCGACGAAAAATGGTTCTATCTCTCGCGAGAAATCTGAAAAAGTATTTTTTACTCCCCGAAGAAGATGATCCGGATAGGACTTGTAAGACAAAAACTACATCCCTAGGCTAATGTTTTTGTGTGTCATTGCTCGGTCGAGATTTAGAGATGGGGAGTGCATGTTTGATGGGAAGATTGGATGTTTCCCTCTTGTGACTTATGAACCGACGCAAAGAAGTAATGCAAAGAACGGCCGTGTACGGGGAGATATGGTTATGAAACCCATTCAAAATATCACTAGAGATGTAATTAGAGAATTTATGGTCAACCAAGTCTTCTCGGCCATTAGAGCCAAGTGGCCAAGGGAAGATGCAGGCAATCCTATTTTTGTTCAACAAGACAATGCACCTACACATTTGAAGTTGGATGATCTATTGTTTCGTGAGGCTGCAAAGCAAGATGGTTTTGATATTCGCCTCACTTGTCAACCTCCAAATTCTCCTAATTTCAACAATTTGGATTTGGGGTTTTTCCGAGCTATTCAAGCTATCCAATACAAAAAATGCAGAAACTAAGGAAGAACTATTACTGGCAGTGCAACAGGTATTCATCATTCCAACAAAAATAATTTGTTCACGCCGAGCTATTCATCATTCCAACAACTAATTTCATCTTTGAATTTTGTAGGCATTCATGGAGTTCTGTCCGCATAAAGCAAATCGCATTTTTGTGACATTACAAACTTGTTTGATGGAAGTAATGAAGAAAAAAGGATGCAACAATTACAAAATCCCTCACATGAATAAGGCGACACTAGAAAGAAAAGATTGGCTGCCAACAAGTATCCAGTGTCCGCCATCTTTACTCGAGGAAGCTGAGGCTACTCTTGCTGCATTGTAGGGAGAAAATGCTAGTTAGATATTGGCAAGTTTATGTAAATTTCTTAATCTTGTTGCAGCATGAACAGTTAGATCTTTGCATGAACATTACCTTCCTGGCTGTAATCTCTTGGTCGCGCTTCTGGTTGAGCTTGTTAAGCACATGTTCATCAAACTTTACATTGTTGCCATGTATCACCATGTTGTCCAGTTTGGGAATGAACACTTCACAATCAAACTCGTTGAAGCCGTAGAACATGGCGAGTACCATGTATTCATTGTGCACAAGACCACAGCAGGAACATGGCCATAAACATGAGTGTGCACAATCCCACGCTTGGTGGTCTTCATGAACAAGATGACATCGAGCGCAAATAAAAACAGCCGGCGGCAACGAACCCGGCTTGGTCTCCAGGGAGTTCGGCACGACCACGAGTGATTCAGAGTCTGGCACGACCTCCAGTGACTCCGAATCAGGCGCGAACAACTCCATGTGACGACGGACAGTGTCGCCTAGCACCTTCTCCTTGGCAGCGGCGAGGAGCTCCGCCTCGAGGACCGGCGACCGCATGGCCAGCAGACAGTCGTGCGCCTTGAACGTGGCCTCCCTGTCAACGTCGATCTCCACGTTCGCGTCCTGCTTCTTCCACTGCAGATCCCTGTGCACGTCCGACGGCGGCACAATGACGAGCACCGCGGTGTCGGCGACGGCGGGGAGGAGGCGGCGGCTGCGCGTGACGGTGGCGCAATGGAATCCGAGGCAACGACCTCCAGTGATGCCGATGCGATGGAGTCCAGCACGAACTCCGGCAATGAATCCGGCGCGAGGTCAGACTGCATGTTTGCGGAAAGGTTGGACATCACCTCGTGCTCCATGGAGTCCGGCGAGGCGAGCAGATGCGGCAGCAGCGAGTCAAGCAGGGACGGCGGTGGTGATCGAGGCAGGCAGGCGCGGTGGCGGCGAGGCAAGCAGGCGCGACGGCGGTGAGTAGAAGAGCAGGCGCAACGCTGATACAACCATGCGTGCGGCGATGTGAGTTAATACTCCTTGGCGCGAGGGAAACGAGGCGCTCGCGCGGTAGTTCGGCAAGAGAAACGAAACAGGTGTGCGGCATGGGCAATTACGCAGGGGCAAAAACGTCTACGGTGTACTCGGGTGCCGCGGAACGACCATTTTTTCGCAATCGCGATCGCAGGACGAGTTTCTTTCACACACCGGAGGGAGTATAAGTATAACTGATTTAGAATCTCAGACTTAACCAATTTCAGCAAACTTCAGTTAGATATATGGATCTGGCCCATATAAATAATTCTGAAAAAATCTCAAAGGCCCATTAACGTTAAAGGGGTACACCATCTATTAGTTCCACATTGCTAATAGACAAGAGTGTTGGGAGTTTTTCTTCTAATAAATATGGACGAACCCCTCATGAAAAGGACGCATTATAGACTACCACACGGGAAGGCCCCAAGTAAGGGTATCCCTAAGGTGATCTATACGAGTTAGATTTTGCCTCTTCTCATTGTTGTGCCGCCACCGCTAAAACTCCAGCCCGATCATTGGCATGCACCAGCGACCGGGCCAGCAGGTCTCCGGAACCGTCGTCTTTGCGATCCTGCACCGGGAGAAGGCGAATAAGGTTTTTGGGAAGCGCTCTCCGCGCGACTGCTCCCAAATAACTACTTTCATCTGCTTGTTGGTGGCCTACTGTACGACTACTTGCTGGCGGTTATTCGAGGGACTACATTGCGTACATCTTCCTGCATCGACTTTGTACGACTACATCGACTGAGGTCCTCCGACGATTAGTATGGCTAATCCAGAGGATAACGGCGCATCGGTTGCCTCCGGCAACCGCCCCGCCTTTGGGTACACTCTCATCTTGTTGTGGTTTTATTGTTCATCATGATCAATCTGGCTTATCTGTCTAGTGTACGAATCGTGCTTACACTAGTTGCTTTGATCTGTGATTTGAGTTTTCTACACATGCTTAATCTAGTTGCTCAGTTCATCATGATTTATATTCTAGTTTTAATCTGGAAATTGCCTAATATTCCAGCATAGACAGCTCTCTGAATAAACAAGTTCAGAGTAAAACATGATCCAAGGTACATAGATTCAGTGTATTGAGTTTGACATTGGAAATTTTGAAGCTAATATAAATAAAATTTAAAAACATATAGAAAGCTAATATAAACTGAAAATATAATGAACTAATATAAATGTGGATGATGGTTCCATAGATGAACGATGAGGTCTTGTTTCAACTGGAAATGTGTTTCCTTATCTCTGATCTTTTAATGAGCATCGATAAATTCAACAAGTGAACTTAGCCCG
Source organism: Cenchrus americanus (assembly GCA_947561735.1). Classification (NCBI taxonomy): domain Eukaryota; kingdom Viridiplantae; phylum Streptophyta; class Magnoliopsida; order Poales; family Poaceae; genus Cenchrus; species Cenchrus americanus. The sequence continues at coordinate 201,848,492 of OX387245.1, forward strand.
GCCTTGAGAAGGCTGCACATTTTCACCACCATCTTTGAACCGCTCTTTTGGGTCTACTAATCCTTCATCTTCAACAATCATATTGTGCATGATCACACAAGCTCTCATTATCAAAATGTCACACCTGTTTTCCAAATAAAATCAAGTGTAAACCTATATGCATGCCAGGATCAAATTTCATGCATATAGTTGACATAGGTGAATAACAGAAATAATATCACGTAAGAAAAAGGAGGACTATCAGAGTTTACACTTAATCCTGGAAACAAAGAAACCATACTCCACAAGTAGTCGACTGAGGATTGCGTACGCCTAAAACTCCGCAACACCTTCATGTCATCTTCATGCAGCAACTTCCTCTTTCTGAGCAACGTATATAGCAAGGGTGAGCACATGTCGTACGCAGCAAGTTTGAGGAAAGGATGAATGCAAAAGCTTTATAGTGGACTGGCTCTAAGCATTCAGCATTTTAGTTGCTTAAGTTTTATTAAAAAACTATTTACTAGCAAGTATAAGTATATACCACCCCACAATTAGCATAAAGAGAAAGATAAGATATGCCATAAGCATATGGCAAGCATAACCATGATTTATGTTCATCTTCAAGTTCAATTATCATGTGAGGGTCCAGGCCGCTCTTGACCGTGCGCACGACTAATTGATCAGTTTTACACTCTGCAGAGGTTGTACACTTTCACCACAAGTCGCGTAAAAGCTCCGAAGAACTTTGGACCCAACCACACGATGCGGATCAGGCACCATAGCACACTATCGAGGTGTGGCTGCATAGGGACGCAATGAGGCCTTTACAAAGGTTCTCCAACAAGTTGGGACCCACAAGGTCCGGATCAGTTAGCAAGGTATAAAGTCCACTAGCAGGTTAATACCCCACCATAGAAAGAACTCACCCAACCCCCTGCTAGAGCGAGTTCATACCCCGCAGTACCGCTGGTCCCTTGTCCTTATCAGATAACATCACCCCAAGCTAAAGTTCCTAATTATTCAGCCAAGACCATTGCCCGTTTAGTTCTTGTGGTTGTACTATTTTGCTGGGTGGTTCTCCATGTTCTGATTAACATAGCAAAGGTGGTCTTGCAATTAAAATTAACATAAAGGAACATAGAGCATAAATGGATAACCATGTGATTATTTCCAACCCAGTTGAGCAAACTGAGCAATATCTACCATCAGAATTAATTAAGCAACCGGTTTATACAAGGCAATGGTAAAAAGAACACTAGTCATCATCCTTAATAGGAACCCATCAAAGTTAATGCAAGGCATATGCAATAGTGATTAATAAAGTTTTTGGGACAAAAGAACAAGGACGCACTTGCCTTCAACCAAAGTAGTGTTGTTACTCAGAATGTCTTCAACTTCAAGCTCTTCAAAGCTTCTCGCACCACGTTCATTCTACTGACATCAATCATCGGGCGCAAGCATACACAAAGCAAACAAACTAACTAACTAAGAAAAATGCACCACTCAAGAAAAGCTTTAAAAGAATGTACTAGAGGATAGGCTCGATTCTACAGGTCACCAAAGCACACAAACCGTGCTTAGAAGGGAAAGGTTTGATTAGATACACATGGTTTGAGCTTAAGCGTACTAGAAACATTTAGAGCTTCATGGACTTGATTAGCTTTAAAGGAATTGGGTCTCTAAGCATGATCTAGGACCGAAAAGGTCTAAAGCTTGATAAAAAATTGGCTCTACAAAAGAGTCATTAAGATAGAACGGATAGCGAACGACTAACGATCGATTTGCATATGTGAAACACAAAAGACTATGTGCTATGTTTATTTTAATTAACAGAAGGTATGTAAAGGATGTTTCATAAAGGAAATACCCTAAGTTGGAATTAATGCAATATTATATTTTTTTGCAAAGACCGAAGTAAGAACCCAGCCAAATTTTTATTTATAAAGATTCATGTATAGATTATGCCAATTAAACATTTAGCTTAGAAAAGGTAAACTATATGAATCATCTAAATGTAACTTTATGATTCGAGTGGATCATGTTATTATTAAAAACATTACTACTTTGGTATTAATCAAATTAACATTTATTTGTAATTCCGGAGTAAAAGCTTAATCAACTTTTAATTAAAGAAAGATTAATTAACTATTAAAAAATTAATAATTTGTTTATGAAAAACGAAATGAAGATCTAATTAGCTTTTATTCAGAAAAACATGTGAAATAATATTACTCAAATTAGTTTTGATAAAGAAATACGGTGTACAACACTACATAGATTTTATTTAGAAAAGGCATGTTCAAAAGATATTAACAAAATTCATACCAAATTTATTTTCAGAAAATATACATGGTGAAAACATCACCGCTAACTTGTGATTTACGTTATTATAAACCTAACGCAACTTGAATGGATTGAAACGAAGCTAAAACAAAGATTCTATGGAATAAACAAGATGGTAAGGACCTGTTCGTGATTAACTATAGATTTGGAGGGCTAGCAGAAAAGATTCTCAAGACATATCAAATAGTGCTCGCGAATAGATCTAAAACAAGGTTTTATGTGTGAAAGGTGTGATCTTTCTATGGGTTTCCTAGAAAACTTGTAAGACACAGGAAAAGATCTAAACATTACAAGAAACTTTAGGGGGTCTAAACGAAAAACAGAGGTCGACGTATGGGCAGCGTCGCTTAAGTGGACCTCCAGGGACGGCGAGGAGCTCTCTAGATGCGACTCGTCGACTAAAAGCTCCTGGTGGTGCTCGTTTGCCTTGAAGGTCAATGGAGGCGACAAATCGAGCCAGCGACCGACGGCATGCCTTGCGGCTCCGGCGGCGGCGAGCAACACAGGCTACGACGGTGCAATGCAGGACGGGGGCGTGAGGAGTGATGGAGGCGGTGGCAAGGGCACGCGGAGAGCCAGGGCACCCACCCTTTATAGGCGCGCGACACGAGGTTGGCTGTGGCGTGCACGCCAAGGCTGCAACGGCGGCGGCGCGGCGGCCTTGTCGCTTGCGACCGGATGGGCTCCACTGGGCCAGCGGCTGGGCCGAGGTAGGCTGAGGCGGACCGGGTAGGGTCGGGCCTTCGGGCTCGGCCCAAATCAAAAGAATGATTTGTTTTATTGTTTTCCGAATTTCAGAGAAACTCTAGATAATTCATTTAAAGCACTAAAAATACTCAGAAAATCTCAAAAATTCTAGGAAAATTCTCAGAGACACATTGGGACATGAGCAATCCAAATAAAGTATTTGTAGCTCATAAAAAAATTTAGTGCCTTCTAATAAATAGAATTAGCTCAGGGGAAATGAGAATAAATTCCAGAAAAATCCGGAAAATTCTCGGGAGGGTTTGGTCAGCACCTAAGCGCATTTAAAACCTTTTGCACTCATAGAACTCCAAATGCATCAGCATGAATGCAACACTCACAACTATTTATTTTATTAAGAAAATCAAACAAGGATTTTTTTCCTATACTATATTTCTTGTAAAGAACATAAATGTTGGAAAATTTTTAAAATTATGACAAAATCGTTGTTTCATTGTTCTTATTATTAACATCGGTGTGACACAAACCAAGTGTCTTCATGTCCCACAAGGGTGCTGGTCCTCGAACAATAGCAAACCTATATTGCATAACCCCGAAAGCTCTTTCGACATCCTTCCTCTCTGCTTCTTGTGCTTTGGCAAAATATTTGTTCTTGTTCCCCATTGGAATAGAGATGGACTTGACAAAAGTAGCCTAAGAGGGATATATACCATCAGCCAGATAATATCCCATAGTGTAAGTGTGACCATTAGGTGTACTTTACATATGGAGCTGTACCCTCTATCAGGTTTGCAAACAATGGAGACCGGTGAAGGACATTTATGGAGACCCAGGCATTCCAAAGAACGCATGCCAGATCCAAAGGTCACTTGAAGCAACAGCCTCCAAAATGATAGTGGGCTTGTTCACATGCCCCTTGTATTGACCTTATTTTTCTACCGAATAGTTCTTCCACAGCCAATGCATACAATCGAGAGACCCTAAGTTTCCAGGAAAGCCATTTTGCTCACTGAGTGCCAATAAGCATGCTGTGTCAGCCCCATCGGAATATCTCAGGTATTTATCTTCAAAAATCTCAACAGCTACAGAAACAAAACCTACTTAGGCTCTCAAGTACAGTACTTTCACCAATGCGAACATACACATCTGTTATATCGGCTGGAACGCCATAAAAGAGCATACGAAATGTGGCGGTGACTTTTTGGAAGCAACTCAATCCATGTACATTGTCCGCATTATTTTTTTGCACAAAATAATCATCATGTGCTTTAACAACATTCATTATGCATAGGAAAAGCTCCCTAGACATCTTATACCTGAAGCAAACAATATAAACTTTAACAAAACGAATTATAATTCAGCACATAGTACGAACCAATCCAAAGTGAAAGAGCAACAACCTTCAACGAAATATGTGAGGGTCGTATGTTGGATTAACTGCTAAATAATCTTAAAACATCCTATTGTGTTCGCTTTCTCTGTCTCGGTAAATAACAACATGGCCAGGAATAGAACCACCAGGTCTTCATTTCTGACCCAAAAAGGTTTGCACAATTCAAGCAGCTGCGATGATGAAATAATCATCATCAGAAGAAGATGAATCATCATCCAATTCCCTTTGGAAAAGTGATTTGAAACCACTCATGATGTTTGTCTCCTACGAATGACAATTGCGAAAGATGATACAATTTATCCCCCCCCCACCATACAATCAAGTGATTGAGGCAATTTATCCACCCCAACCACACAATCAAGTGACTGAGGCATTTATCCCCCCCCCACCACACAATCAAGTGATTGAGGAACACAACCAACCTAGGAGGTGTGATGTCGTGGAGGCCGCCTAGGGTTGTGCTGGTAGAGCGTGCTTCTTCTTCTAGGCACGGTGATGGCCGGCAGGAGGGAAAAAACTCTGGCTTCTAGGGATGGCGGCCAGGAGATCACGGTGTGCAGCAACATTTGGCCGAGGGCGACGGCCACGACAAAACAATTTTGGCGCAAGGGGGCTGCAGATCGCGGGAAAAATTAGAAATGTGGGCCTCACATTTCTTTTACCAAGTGATTATGGGAAACTATTGGAGATGGGTATTCTTTTCCTTTGCCATATCATTTGGGGAGTTGCCAAAACCCTAGATTTGGGGAACAAATTATCCCAAACTGTTGGAGTTGCTCTTATGTTGCAACAAAAGTAAAATATCCAAGACATACTCAATGATAAACATGTTCTTCTATATATGGTATAGTGTATCTTTGGAAAGAACTTTGTGTGTCTTATCACATTCCCACAAGACGATCAAAAGCAGAGTAATACGCATCAGTGGTCATGTCTTTCTGCTCAATTGCATGTGTTTGATGCACGAGAGTATGCAAAAGGACATCACTATCCTGAACATAACATTCCTTCAAATGAAACCAAATAGCCCTGGCTGTTTTAAACTTCCCAAGACTCATGATCATATATTACTTAACACTATTAACCATAGTAGCCATCACTTTACCATCATTGATTTCCTAGGTTTGGATAGCAGTGGAATTGCTAGGATCAGCCACAGGAGTAGGAGGATCATCAGATAAGTGGGGGAATAGACCATGTCCCCTCAATGTAGTCTCAAAACAAAAGGACCACTCTGGGTAATTGTGGACATCTAGAGTGATATTGATAACAAAAGCATTGATCCTCTCCATACTGGAAAATGCTACACTTTGAGAAGATGAGCAGAGATCAGTTACTACTCTCTTAGCAAAGAAGAAGTTCAATAGCTTCCTCTGTTGTTCAGCAGGCAGCGACGACAAACACAACATAAGGCCACGGATGAGGCACAAACGAGCGGACGCGTGATGACGATGGAGGCCGCGATGGTGACCTGATCCGTGATGCACGAGGATGAATCAACGGGCGGCGGGAAGAAGCCGCGATGGGGATGTGCCACAACGGGGTGGCAAGAGACGGGGATGGGCCATGACGGAGCAGCAAGGGACAGGGTGACGGATGAAGGCGTGACGGGCGGACACGACCGCGACGGAAGTTGAGCTGTGAGGGAGCCGCGACGGGCGGACGCGACCCGACAAGACCGCGACAGATAGGCGAGGGAAAAATTGGGATCATGGGTGGATTATGAGATGATTAAGCCAAACCCTATCCCTAATCCTTTCTCTGATACCATGTTACTAACCTTGAATCAATGAGAACTGAGAGATCGACTCATCTATACAAACGTCCATGTATGTATAGAGCCATCAGGAGTATAGAGAGTCATTAAGAATATAGAAAGCCTCCTAAGAATATAGATAGACTTTATCCATTTAACACATATAACTCTCTTGAAGAGATCCAAGAGTGATTACAGGCATCAAACAAGGCAAACAAGGCAAACACGATTGGAAAAGATGTTTGGCTTTATACTTTCTGAAGGCTAGATACGAAAGGATCAGTTCTTGACAAATCGCTGACCCACTTAAGATTTACAGGGCAACACAACTATCTATCACTGTCATTGGAAAAATCAAGGTGAGCTTCACTTGAGGCTCTATCCTTGAGCTGAAGTAACACTACGTGAAAACCTCAAATAGGCCATGCAGCATTTGTAACGGGCCCTTAACGCCCGTTACATCCACCCACATCTGTAACGGTTGTTGTTTGGCGCCCGTTACCTATAAGCGCGCCAGGATGACCCCGTGGTTGGCTTCCACAACGCCCGTTATCAATGTGGACTTCTGGTAACGGGCTTCTTAAACGTCTGTTACATAAATTCTTTGTAATAGATGTTAAATAGAGCTCGTTATAATTGTTAAACCTATCGATGGTAATGGGCTTGCAAAGTCCTTTACTGATCAATGCCCTATCAGTAATGGGCTGCTTAAGTCCGTTACTGATTGTTGCCGTATTGGTAACAGGTTATAAAGTCCGTTACCGATAATTTTGTACTAGAGACGCATGCTTGTAGGATGTGTCTCCTTTGCTGGCGACCAAATTGGATGCGTCCCATGTCTTAGGACTCATTTCCTTTAATTGCCACCCAGGGTCACCTTTTTTTCTCACATCAGAGATGCACGTTGTTATTGCTCGTCTATGTCTTCTCCTTCTGACACCACTCGCTCTCTCTCCACAGAAGAACACTCCTGTGCCGACAACAACACTCGCTCTCTCCTCAGAAGGTCACTCACTCGATCTGTGTGCTCAGATGTCCCCGCCGGCCTGTCCCGTTCGCCACCGCCAGTTGCGCGCGCTCTGAGGATCGCGCTTAATTTCTTTGCTCAGAAAGCCAGCGCTGCAGCAGGCCGGCCGACCGCGTGCGCGATGGAGAAAGGGGCCAGAGCGGACGTTGATTGTGCCGTCCTCCGTGCTGTCGCCACGGCCGCGACTCTGCCTTCGATCCTCCTCCTCGGCCGTGCTCGCCTTGTAGAAAGTCCTCATCAAGATGAAGTATGCTCATTTGGTGTATGGAATGCAGATGGCGTCTGCTGCTCGAGCTTGGATGTACAGACAGCCCCAAGAAGATTGAGAGAATTTCATAAGCGGGGTCAATGGTTTTCTAAATCAAGCAGAGGCGGATATGAGAAACTGTGGTGTTCAGGCAATACTTTGCCCCTGTATTGATTGTCTCAACCAAAAGAAATTTGCACAATGGGAAATCATTTTTCATCATTTGGTCACACGTGGTTTCACAAAAAATTACACGTGTTGGAATAAACATGGTGAGGAAGACCTTAATGAACTCGAAGCAGGCTGCCTAAATGAAGGTGAAGTACGACACCACGCTACCGACTATGATGAAGACCTTGATGACAGTGGACTTTTTGAGGAAAATGAATCATTATTCCCACCAAATGTGTTGAGGCTTGAGGATATCACTGATCAAGAAGTTAGGGGCTTCGATGATGGTGAGGTGTTGCAACATGTGCACAATGTTGATCAAATGTTGAGAGATGTTGAGTTTCAACGAGTGTACTCACCTTTTGAATTAGCGAGGCTGAAGCAGTTCATTGAAGATTCAAAGAAACCCCTCTATCCTGATTGCCAGAAGTACTCTCACCTTTCTGGTGATCTAAAACTTCTGCAGCTTAAGGCAAATCATGGTTGGAGCAACAAAATTAAACATCTATTGGTTGTGCTTAGAGATATGCTACCTGAAGGAAACCAAATAGTTGAGTCTGTCTATGAGGCGAAGAAGATAATCTGTCCTCTGGGAATAGAAGTTGAAAAAATCCATGCATGCAAGAACAGTTGTGTATTGTTCTGTGGAGATTATGCAGACCTTGACAACTGCCCCATGTGTGGCTATGATCGGTACAAGAGGAAAAAGCATGGTGGAGATGATAATAATGCTGATGACGAGAACGAGCCCAGTGAGATCAGAAGCAAGAAGAAGAAGGCTAACATAGGGGCTCCTGTGAGGGTGGCATGGTATTTTTGCATCATTCCTCAGCTGAGAAGATGGTTCGCAACATGAAAGGAGGCCCAACTCTTGCATTGGCATGATGAAGGCCGAAGGAGCTTAATTATAAGAAAGATGGCAAGTTTAGGCACCCCACAGATGCAGCGCTGGTAACATTAATACCCACTTTGCATGGTTTGACGATGCAAGGAGCATACAGTTTGCTATGCGCATAGATGGCATGAACCCATTCGGTAACCAGAGCTCAACACATAGCACCTGACCTGTCATGCTGTCGTTGTACAACCTTCCACCCTGGCTATGCAAGAAACAGAAATATATGATGCTAACAATATTGGTCTCCAGGCCAAAGCAACCTGGCGACCGTATTGATGTCTACTTGAGGCCACTAGTTGATGACTTGAAGATATTGTGGAAGCATGGTGTGCCAGAGGTTTGGGATGAGTACAAGCGTGAGGAGTTCACAATGCATGGCATGTTGTTCACCACCATCAACGACAACTCGGCTCATTGCAACCTCTCTGGCCAGAGTAAAAGGAAAGGTGCAGCTTGCCCACACTGCTTGGAAGATACTTGCGCAATATGGCTAAGACATTCAAAGAAATACGTATTTATGTTGCACCGTCATTTCCCTGGCAACAAACATCCATACCGGGCCATGGATTGTCAGTTTAATGGGGAAAGGGAGAATCGAGAGGCGCCGTTGCATGTGACTAGAGATCTGGTCCACTTGAAAGTCAAGGACATCAAAACTATCAAGGAGTTACCCAAACTGACTGAAAAAACCCTCGACAAAAGAAAGAAATGAGATGGTGAAGAAGGAGAGGGAATGTGGAACAAGAAATAAATTCTATGGGAGCTAGAGTATTGGCCGATGTTGGATGTGTGTCATTCGATTGACAACATGCACGTCAAGAAGAATGTGTGTGAAGCTACTTGTGGAACATTGCTACAACAGAAGTCCAAAGGAAAAGCACTACGTGAAAAACTGGCTTTGGTAACGGGCGTAGATCGCCTTTGGTAACGACCAATGCACCCGTTACCGATCAAGTGTTACAAATAAGCCAAGAAAGGTAACGGGCAGATGCCCGTTACTGATAACACATATTCGTAACAGGCATAAAACAACAACCGTTACCACAACTAGCCACCGGTCACGTGAAAATGACTGTTTCTCTAGGCCCACAGGGAACTTTGGTAACGGGCATCAAAACAAAGCCCGTTACTGTGAAATCAATATCAGAGACGCGTGTGGTGAACCTGCGTCTCCAATGTCTCAACGAACGGGCCACGTATTGGTAACGGGCTTTTACGGTACCCGTTACTTTGTTGGCAAGTTTGTAACGGGTGTTCCAATTGAAGCCCGTTACTCAGTGGTCAGTGTTTGTGACGAGCTTTAATTAAAGCCCATTACAAATACGTAGGCCACCCCTACAGTAACCTATTGCCTACTTGCCGGCTGCATCCTGGATCCAGCCAGGATTTGGCAGCCATCAGGGGTTGCATCCTGGAACTAGCAAGGATATGACCAAATTCATAGAAATCCACAATTCACATGCATCATATACCAAAATTCAGCATCATCATCTCATACAAGGAGGAAATGCATCTCCCAAGGAGGAATGCAACAATATCACAAAAATTCATGGACAATGAGGAATGCAAAAATTCATGGACAAGGAGGAATGCAAAAATTTCCTAGTCACCAAACATAATCTGAGCCCACACAGTTTCATCAGCATGAAATTTTCCTCCGGCTGTGATCACCTGTTCCATGAGGAATGTGGCAATTCTTTCACGAACATCTTCTAGCAATGATTTGTCGAGAGGATGCTCATCTAGCCCTAATGTTTGGATATAATAATGTCACCAGTCAGCACACATACATAGGTGGTTACCAAACATGTGTAGTGCTAATAAGCAAGAACTGTGCTCACTTGCAGGTTTTACAAATGAAGATCCCAACAAAGTACCTCCATATGTGGGCCGCTATCTTTTAATTGAAGCATGTGATAGGCACAATAGAAGCCGCAGGGTCTGGATCCAGTAGGTTGTTGGTGGCACTGCAATAAACGTACAAAGAAAAATAGTGGTGATCGAGAAGAAATAAACTCAAGCTTTAGTACGAGCTTCCACAGGAAGGAAATAAGTGGTATGTACCTTAACATCTTTGACGTGTTCCAAGGGGCCAAGGCGCAAGAACTTCTTTTTGCCGCAGTAACGTTCCCAAGCCCAACAACGAAACAAGCAACAATGGTTAGGACACTATAAATTAATATACTCTGTACAGTTTGTTGAGGAACGTCCGCAAGTTAATAAGGAAATAACTTACTCATTAATGATTCGCTCGAAAGGGTCAGTATTAGTATTAATTGTCTTCAATTAATCAAGATAGTAGACCTTCCACTGCTTCGGAACGATCGCCACTGCAATCCAGTGGTTCGTACTGAGATAAGCGGTAACCATTAAATTCTTTGTAGCATATTGTTAGAAGGCATTGAGCATGTATCCGTGCTTCTCAACGTTGTCGAGCAAAGGCATTCAGGATCAAGGTAACCAACTACAGGGCCCTTGTTGTCAACTTCTACAATCATATTCTTATTAGTAAGAAAAAACAAAGTATAAGGAGGCAAAATACATGGTAATAAAGATGATTTGAGGCAAAAAGCACAGTTCGATAGAGGATGTTATTAGTGAGAAGCAGATTAAATTTTCAAGCAACTTACAGGATGAAGCAGCGGAGAAGTGTCAGATCCAAAGCATCCAAGTTGAAGAGATCGTACAAGTCACTGAGTTGCACAGGCATCAACTTTCTAGTGCGACCATAATGTCAGAAGCATCATCTGACTTACCACGTTGCATGTAGAATGTGTGGAGCTTTCTAGTAAAAGGATCAGCCTTTTTGGGATCACCATCACTGAGAATGTTCTTTCCGAATTTGTAATTTGGGTTAGCCATGGCCCAAGGATTCTTCTCAGTGTCACTCTCAGATTGCTTTGGGTTAGTCATATACCGACGATTCTCCTTGGTGTTTCTTTTAGATCGCTTTCTAGTAGGCCTCTTAGAGGTTTTATTTACAACAATTTCCTTTTCCTACTGCTTTGAGATGGCTGAAGAAGGTTTCTTAAGGGCTTGCTTGCCTGCTGTAGGTGCTGTAGGGCTGTTATTTTTGGTAAGTTTCTCTTTTTGCAGCTTTGAAATGGCTGAAGGTTTCTCAAGGGCTTTCTTGCCTAGTGGTGTCTCACCAGGACCTATTACAGAGGTATTCGGCCTAGATGTACCTACTTTGGCATGATTGTTTTGAGCACTTCTGTTTGGGGGTGTAGGTTTTGTTGTTTCATGAGGAGGAGAAGAAGGAGGAGGAGGTGGTGGGCGTGGTGGTGGGGATGGAATATTTGGTGTCTCTTGCGGATGTGGGGATGCAATTTTTTCTGTTTTTTCAAGACTAGGAGTAGGTGGGGATGGAATATTTTTTGTACCTTCCGGATGTGGGGATGGAACTTGTGGGGATTGAGGAGGAGGAGGAGGAGGAGGAGGAGGGGAACCATCTGTGGAAGGAACCTGTACCGTACTGTGTGAACTACAAGGAATCTGTACAATAGCCTGTGAACGAGATATACATGTTGGTGCTCCTTTGATGTCAAGCTGACACCTTCTCCACTGTAACCTCTGTCCTTGTGCTTGTTCGAGTTTCATCACCTCGTCATTAGGAGGGTATCCCAACAGTTCATCTGCAAAGATAGTATATATAGTGATCACTTCAACCACAACACAGTCTTCATGAATCGGGACTGTTTGTAGCGTAGTCTCCTCTAGATGAACAAGACCAAGTGAAACCTCACATTGAAGCCCCCTCCACGTGATCCATAGGCCACAGTGTGTGGGTTCAGCCAACATGCCTATAAGGTCTTTGTGTGTACGATCGTCACAGTGCACCTCCGTCGCCAATTCTGCAGTGCCATCAATCAAACCTACATCTGCGGACGCACAACTGCTCTTCAGTGTGGCGGGTGAAGGGCTTGTGCCATTGGACATTGGTGACTACACCATCTAGTGACAACACCACGTCTACATCTGCATGTTCTGCATCCACATCTCAGCCACCAGTTTTTGCTTGATTTGTTCCTTTATCTTTTCCGTATCAACTGATGTGTCGGTCTTCGTCCTCTTCTTCTTCCTATACATCTCGGCGTGCTGAGGCCATGCATACTTCCAGCCCTAGTAGCTGGAGACACCACGCACACGACTGTGTTATTCAAGGCGACCTAAGCACTAACTTAGCACATCATACTTCCTCTGCCCTGCCATTCCTGAAGATTCTGCACATGCAATCTTCTCCTTGATGTCCACAACCAATTTTTCTGCCTCTTTGTTGTTGAACACTATCACGGAAACACGGTCTTTAATCACTAGCTTACTCCTTGCTCATAGCCAATTCTTGGAACGATTGTCAGGGTAGGTGTCATATGGGTTGGGGATACCAGCTGCAGCTAATTGTCTGTCCTCTTCCTCCCATTGTTCTAGTTTCACAGTATAACCAGCTGGACCCATGTTGCGCTCGCTTGTGCTCCGGCTTCGGAGTTCTTTGAACTTGACACTAGCAGATGAGGCTTGCTCGGTTTCTGCCTGTTTCATGAACTCCTTCCACTGTTCCGGGACAATAAACAGGTGCCTTGTAAATGGCTCAAGTCCTTTTCTGATAAAATCTCGCCTAAGCTGAAATCTGAATTGTCTCCATGCCTTGGCTGCCGTCTTCCAGAAAAGCTTGAATGCCTGCGATTTTGCATCTTCCTGGAACTTCAAGTGTTTCTGCACATGCTTATCAAACAAGTCCCACATTTCATCATTGTTTAGTTATTTGATTTCCGGCAAGTTCAAAGGTATCTTTTGTCTAGCAACGAGCCCCGCAAGCGCCCTGAACCTGCGCTTTTGAGTCAATGGTACCGGCATCCCCACTATGTCGACCTTAGTGACTATCATTGTGTCACTTGGCCACTTTGTGGATGTCCTTGGCGCTCTGCCTTGACACTGAGCCCCACCCATCTGGTCTTGTTGTGCACTAACAGTGCCATAACCCTCTTCTTCATCTTGTGGCCCAGGTATATAGTCCTCGTCAGAATTATCCTGTGAATTAATAGTCAAGGGAATTACGGTAAGTACTTTAGCTCACTTTAATATCATTGGTTCTTGGTAAACCATTAACGAAATGGAAAATTCGGTAACCAAAAAATTAGTGCAGGCAAAGCGACCATACCATTAGATGCAGGCTGCCTCGGTTGCTGATGAGGTACTTATTCAACTTGGAGAGAATGTGCAGATGTGCATAGGAACAAGAGCAAAACCAAATGTAAGAGTCAATCTAAAGGGAAATGCTAAGTATGTATACGATCGACAGCTAAGTATGTCCACATGTACTTATACAAAGGAGCCACGACATACCCTGCAATTCCCACAAGTACAAGTATATTATACGCATTTATATAAAAAGAAAACCAAACGCACGCATATGTTGTATACTTGATTACCTGAACGCATGTGTGCTGCAAAAGCGCGCTTGGCCTAATTCCATAAACTCAAGCAAATATACCAAATTACCTTATTTCTGAATTGTTGTTAATTTTACCATTATTACCGAGTTGGTAGAATGCATTTACCGAATTGTATAATATATTTTTAGAGTAGCATACCATAAACCCAAATCCTAGATTCACCACTGATCTTCACACTGCCAGAGCGGAGGGATCTCTACTCCTCATCGCTTCCTGCTCGCTGTCGACCTCGTGGATGGATCCCTCCTCCTCCTAGTCGTTGTCGTCGTCAGGGGCGGATTTGGGCCTAGGGCCACTAGGGCCATGGCCCTAGGCGTGGCCCAAATCGCCCCGATGTCCCTCTTCTGTTTTTTCTAGCCCAGTTATTATTTCTCCCGCACCTAGATGCGGCCCGTAAACTAATACAATTCGGTAACAAAGGCCCATGCGTCGACATGCACAGTTCAAGTGTCCGGGCGTCGGCACGCTTATGACGGATGGGCCTACTTTGTTAAAAAAGAGGACCGATTGATTGTTTCTACGGATGATTCTTTATCCGTTGGCTATTTATGCAACAATTTGTGGATTTTAGCTACAATTAAACGATGAGAAATAAGATAGAAATATTTGGTTAAATCATAGCATGCTACACTATATTGATAAAGATATTTTTAAAAGCATAGAAATAAAGATATTTTATACCATTTTCAATAATTGAGATGCATTTTAATGTTACCTTCATTCAGCGTGTTCGTTTGGCTGGTGGCTAGTTGCTAGTTACTAGTGCTGATTTGTTCTGTGAGAAATGTATTGTTCCCTTGTGGTTGATTTGTTTTGAGAGAAAACTATTATCGGCTGGTGGCTGGTAAGCCAAACGAACAAAGCTTATTCAACACCAATTAAATATTGCGAGTGGTATCTTGTATTCATTTTTTACTACGAAACTGTACTTTGTATATTACTTAGCATATTCAACTCCAATTATATTTACCTTTTTAAGCTTTTATAGCTTGTTGAATAATTAAGTTTGAAACTGAGATATGCACCGAATAGTATATTTGGTGCTTCACTACCTGTCGGATTAGTTTGCTTCGTTTAGGAACTTGAATAAGTGGCCCTAGACGCGAAAATGAGCCAGCTCCGCCACTGGTCGTCGTCGTCGCTGGATCCCTCCTCTAGTCATCGTCGTCGTTGCCGCCGCTGTAGCTAGGTCCCTCCTCTTGTAGATCTCGCTATCAGATGTGTGGTACGCATCACGCCGAGCGTGGTGTGGCGCGCGTCTCAGCACAAGGGTGTAGAGTGGTTCGCGGCGTGGGGGGAGGTGAGGGGGACGACGACGAGGAGGAGAAATTGGCGGCGGCGGCGCAAGGGGAGAGTGGAAGAGGAGACTGCGTGAGGGAGGTGTCCTTCCCTACTAAGTACTAACCTAGCACGAGTGGGCTTATGTGGGCCTTAAAATGAGTAATGTAGCTCACATCACCAAGCAAACTAACTCATACAGTAAGTCATAACAAACATATTCACATCTGACATGCATCAGCAGGGCACATCACCAAAATAAGACTGCATCAGCTGGGCGCATCACCAAACTAGATTGTTGCTGCAAGGGAACTAGTTAGCTAGCTAGATGGCTTTTTTTGTGCTGCTGCCTCAAGTTCAGCTAGCCTTGTCTCTAGTTTTGCAACCCTTTCTGCCAGCTCAGCATTCTTCTTTAGAAGTTCAATCTCCGTTCTCTTTTGTGCGGCTTTAAGCTGCTCATCTTGCTTGTCGTTTCTTTTCCAGATGTAGTTAACATCATCACGAGTTACAGCGCGGTCCTAAAACCAAGGAAAAAATTATACTGATGCAAGCTTCATAACAGTTGTAATTTACAAGAAAGCTGTTTTAGCTCTAACTGGTTTCAAAACTTGCCTGCTTGTCTTCAGCCGATTCATTGAGCTTGTTCATTTCAGTCCAAATCCTGCCAATGTCATGTGCAACAACTTCCTACAACAAATAGAAATTGATGCATTAGAACAATTGATTAGTGAATATGTGAAGGTCCAAGGACAAATCTCGTGCGTGATGGTTTCAGAACTTGCCTCATGGTCTTCAGAATCATCACTGGAGTTGTTGCCGGAGTCGTCGCTGGAGTTGTTGCCAGAGTTGTTGCTGGAGGAGATGAGGTCTACCAGCGCCACTCTTCTACCCAGGTCGTCGCTGGAGAAGTCCGCGCTCACCTCAATGCGCGTGGACCGCTTCTTCCTTCGTGTTGAGGAAAAAAACCCCTGCCTATCCATGGCGGACGTCGTCCGCCAACTTGGCCCTTGTGCGCGTGTACGGCTTCCTCCCTCGGGCTGACGAAGAACCGGCCTCTTCCATGGAACGCCGAGGAAGACGCACGGGGGCGGTGCGCTGGGACGGCTCCTCTTCGTCACCGCAGAACCTCACTCTCTTGGCGGGGGCGGCGAACAGCACCGAGAAAGATGAACAGGGACATGGCCGCGGGGCCACCTCCTTGCAGAACCTCCCCCTGGAGTCGTAGGCCATCCCTGCGACGGAGACGAGGCTGCGATGGAGACAAGGAAGGCGGAAGTCGGAGAAGGGGATAGAAGGAAGAAGGCAGGGCGGAGCGTTTATTAAAAAGGTTCGGATGTGCAAATGATACGATGATTAACAAACACTCGTCACCAATGAAGGGGCAGGGCCAGGTCTGTTCGAATGAAGAACAGTTTTCTTTTCCCCTTTTAATCTGCAATCAAATTTTGTATCACGTTTTTCTCCGTCAACCGTAATCCAAATTTGATGATATTTGTTTCTGAATTTTTCTAAAATCAACATCTATTCATTTATGCCATTTTTTCGTATGTAAATCCATTTCTTGGATGTTTTTATACACCTTATATTGTTCCTTATAAGTACAACATATAAATAATATTTTTTTACACAACCATTACTAACTAAACATTGCATTTCGTAATCTTATGATGAACATAAGGTTATGTTAAAATTTCAAATGCATATTAGTTCGAACATGTTTTAAAGTGTGGAAAACTTCAATGTTGAAGAAACATTCTAATAAACTATGTGAGAGATGTAGACATTTGTACACAAGTATAAACTTCCATTTTCGAAACCATTTGAATTTTTGTAGACAAGCTTAGGGACTTAAATTATATTGCCAAGTCAAATTGTAGAATTTTTAGAACACACTAAGACGTTATTATAATTATTATATCGTAAACAAGAGATAAAAATTCTAATTTTAAGAAATTTGGTTAGACAAGTGTGGTTGTTGATATTTTTTTCAAATACTAAATTACCAACTATGAATTATTCGTATTTTTACGAATTTTTTGGTGCTGTTTACGGGGTATAATATTTGAGGGAAGCACGTTTCAATTCAGAAAACATTATGTCGGGCCCACGCGTCAGCGTCAGAAGCGTATATACAAAAGATAACCGTAGCCTGCTCGACCGACAAAGGCGATCCAGGTAGACTAACCATCGTCGCCAATGAAGGGGCAGGGCCAGGTTGAAGAACGATTTGCTTTTCCCCTTTTAATCAGCAATCAAATTTTGTATCACATTTTTCTCCGTCAACCGCAATCAAAATTTGATGATATTTGTTTCTGAATTTTTCTAAAATCAACATCTATTCATTTATGATATTTTTTAGTATGTAAATCCATTTCTTGAATGTTGTTTATACACCTTACATTGTTCCTTATAAGTACAACATATAAATAATATTTTTTACACAACCATTACTAATTAAACTTTGCATTTCGTAATCTTATGGTGAACATAAGGTTATGTTAAAATTTCAAATGCATATGAGTCCGAACATGTTTTAATGTGTCGAAAACTTCAATGTTGAAGTAACATTCTAATAAACTATGTGAGAGATGTAGACATTTGTACACAAGTACAATCTTCCGTTTTCGAAACCATTTGAATTTTTGTAGACAAGCTTAGGGACATAAATTATGTTGCCAAGTCAATTTGCCCGTTACAAATGCTGCGTCACCTATTTGAGGTTTTCACGTAGTGAAGATCATAAAAATGGAAGGGAGGATCTTAAAGAGCTAGGCATTAGGCCGGAGCTCTATGCAGAGGAAACAGAGACGGGGACGAACCTTCCCGTTGCTGCAACCACCTTGTCCAAGGCAGAGAGAAAAGAATTTTGTTAGTTTTTGCATGATTTGAAAGTACCTTCAGGCTACTCATCAAACTTCAAGAGGCTAGTGTCAGTGAAGGACATGAAAATGAATTTCAACTTGATGAAATCTCATGATTGCCATGTGTTGATGACAGCTCTTCTTCCTGTTTCACTTAGAGGTATCAAGACGAGGCTGGTTCGCGACACGGTCACGAGCTTGTGTTTATTTTTCAATGCAATAGAACGAGAAGGTGATTGATGAGGAAAAACTAATGGACTTGGAGAGGAGGCATTTCGAGACCCTATGCTTGCTTGAAGCTACCTTCCCACCATCATTCTTTGATCTCATGCCGCATCTAACAAGACACCTCATGAGGGAAATCGGTTCCTCGGCTCATGTTACCTTCATCAGATGTTTCCATATGAAAGGTTCTATGGATTCCTGAAATCATTGGTACATAACCGGTTATTTCCGGAGGGAGCCATTGTTCGTGGCTACGAGACCATCGAAGCAGTGGAGTGGGCCATGGGTTATATGGACCCACAAAACCCCATTGGTGTGCCTCGCTCACGGCATGAAGGTAGGCTTTCAGGTGTTGGGACCATGGGGAAAAGGTCAGTCACTCCAGATGCAGATGCCTTCCAAAAGGCTCATTTCACCATGATACAACAACTCCACCTAATTACACTGTTTGCCAATGAGCACAAACGACAATTATGTGAAGGCAACCCTAACCGTGGTAAGGCCTGGCTTGCAAAGATGCACATGCAAGATTTCAACAGGTGGCTCCAAGATTATGTCGAGACATGTAGCAATAATGTTGTAATTACCGACGAGATAAGTAATCTAGCAGCGGGGCCATTGTTCACTGTTACAAGATATGAAGGAATGGATATCAATGGATACACATTCTATACCATGACCCAAGATAAAAAGAGTGTCTATCAAAATAGTGGTGTGCGTGTACGGGCCCTCGTTGACGACAGTCATGACGATGATGATGACACGGAGACAAACACATATTATGGTCAAATAGAAGAGATATGGGAGCTTGATTATGTAGGATTGAAGGTAGCCTTGTTTCCGTGTAGATGGGTCACCAATGGGAAGAGAGTTGTGAGCAAGGAAAAATATGGTTATGTTAGTGTTGATCTCTGGGTCTTTGGTTACAAAAACGAACCGTTTGTTTTTGCCAACGATGTTGAGCAAGTGTTCTATGTATCTGACCTTGCAAAGAAGAACTGGTATCTGGTTATGCCTAAAAAAAGGATTGTGGGGATTAAAAATTTTGTTGAGGAGGAGGAATACAACCAGTTTGATGAAATTCCATCCTTTGACACTTCATACAAGCCCCAACTCTTGGGAACTAACAAAAAACCATACTTGCAAAGCGACCATAGTGAAAAAATCCATATACAAAAATCATGAAAGAAAAAGCAAGCCTGATTTCTGCCGAATCCTTTTTGTAATGCCGGAGGATGTGTCTATTTGTGGAAATGGAATCCGTTTTGTAATATAAAGGATGCGATGTATTGGTGGAATTTCAATCCTTTTTGTAATATATGGGATGTGGTGGAATTTGAATCCTGCTTGCAATATATTCTGCCAAAGATACTATATATATTCTGTTTATATTCTGCTTCAGTTCAGTAACGGGCGTTAATATCAAAGAGACAAGGATTAGCCAACCCGCATCACCTAAGTCACGGGCAAGAGACGAGGATTAACGAACCCACGTCGCCTTTGTTACGAGCAAGAGACGAGGACTAATGAACTAGCGTCTCCTTTGTTATGGGCAAGATATGTGAAATCACGAACATATTACATCAAAAGAGACACGAATTAGCCAGCCCCCGTCGGCTTGTTCTTCAAGCTTTGCAAGTGAGTAGGTAAATCATACAAAAAATTATACCGCACAGAGATAATCACAAAAGTATGTCTCTTGAGATGCAAAATCACACACACACAGATTACAGTCATCATTGATACATCAGAACAAGGTTACAATGCAGTCATATCTTCATGACGCGATATGCAAAATCACACACAGAGAGATTACAGTCATCATTGATACATCAGAATAAGGTTAGAAATGCGGCCCTATCTTCATGACGAGATATGCAAAATCACACACACACATCGATCTTGCTCACAGGTCGATCTTGCTCGCAGGTCGTCAATCTTGCTGCACGTGGTCATCGAATAAGCTCCATTTTTGTTGATGGCTCAGAGAACTAATTCCTGGCTTGCAATGAGAGCACAAAGCTTTCTGAACCTGCACTTTTGGTTTGCAAGAGCATTCCGCAAGTGGAGGGAGAAAGGATAGGAAAAATAATGATCATTGGACACAGGATGAATTCTGTCGGATTGTTCATCCTGAAAACAATGATCATTGGACACAGGATGAAATTGTTCATCCTGATGCCAGGAGGTTCTGGGCTACCTTCCCCGGACACAGCTGCAAGAAAGAAGTATGTCACAAGAATTCTTCTGGCAGCTGTGTTAGAGGGATGAGCAACCCACTCACCCATATCACAAGAATTCTTCTAGCAACCACTAGTACAAATGCTATCATCTATGACCATTACCTAGTGACGATTTCCTATTTGGTCATAGAAGTTCTCTTTGCAGTGACGAAAAAAATATTTGGTCATAGAAGATTATTATTTCTATGATGATATGCAAATTTGGTCATAGTAGTTAATTCAATAGTGACGAATTCTTGAATTTGGTTACAATTCACGAGTGAGGGGTGAGACGAATCTGCTGCATGTGGCCGGGCCCCGATGGGCGTGGTGGGCGGGCCGAGCGGACCGGAGCGAGTCGGGCCTTCGGGCTCGGCCCGTTCCAGTAGGATATATTTTTTTCGAATTTATTTTTCAATGCGAAAACAATTCCAGTAAACACCAGAAAATGTTTTTAGAGCACGAAAAATACTCGAAAAATCACAAAAATTTCAGGAAAATTCCTAGAGATAGATTAAGACATGAACAATCCAAATAAAACATTTGGAGCTCATGAAAAATATTTTAGCGCCTTCTAATAAATAGAAATAGCTCAAGGAAAATGAGAATAAGTTCCAGAAAAATCCGGAAAATTCTCGGGAAAATTAGAACAGCTCCTAAACGCATTTTTTAAACCTTTTGCACTCAAGAACCACTAGATGCATTGGCATGAACGCAACACACATAACTTTTTATTCAATTTAGAAAATCAAACAATGGATTTTTCCTATACTATATTCCCTGTAAAGAAAAATAAATGGTGGAAAATTTTTTAAAACTATGAGAAAATTGTTATTTAATTATTCTTTCTATTCACATCCTGAAATTGGAAATTTCAGGGTGTGACAATAGCTCATGAGCATTTTCACAATTAAAAACTCTATTGAAAACGCCTACATATAGTGAGGACAAAATGTTACTCTTAGCAATCACATCAAATTGTTTTTCCTTCTTAGTACCATTTCTCATGCCCTTGTGTCCTAGGAAACAAATACATGTGGAGGTCGCTGCATAATTATAGAGTTTTCAATGTATAATTCACCATATTTTGTCCCACACAACACGACAAAATTATAAAAATTAAAATAATTGTCCAAAAAATGTAAGTTCTTGTGAGGGACCGTATTTTTGCTACAAATGACTACCAAAAAAATCTCAAGTCATTTCAAAAAAGTTGAGTGCTATGTAGTCCAAATATAACAAGTCACTCACATAGTTCCTTAAACTATGTGAGTGGCTTGTTATATTTGAACTACATAATATCACCACTTCCTCAAATGGAAATTTGACCTACACAAAGTTTGTTAGTCTCGACAAGTTATGAAACTTTTGTGTTCAAAAGATTTTCATCCGAGTTCATTTCGTGTTTCGTTTGACTGAGTTTTGACCGAGTCAAACTTGGATTTTAAAATTTGAATTGCTCATGTTTTGTTGCATGAAGAAATGATTGAATCCAACACCATAACATTATATAAATCATGATTTTAAAAATTTTTGGGAAGAAGAATCACCTCATTTCGAGTTCGTATGAGGGAGAACGACTAGTTACAAGTTTTAATCCGAGGAAAAAAAGAAAAATCGATCAGTTCATTCCAGTTCGTCATGTGTTCATGAAGAAGGACCGATTTCTCTTTTTTCCTCGGATTAAAAATTGTAAACTGTTTTTCTTCCTCATATGAACTCCGAATCGGTTAATTCTTTTTCCTAATTTTTTCTAAAATCGAGATGTTTTACTCAGTGCCATTTGTTTGTATCTTAATTACTATTTCTTGATTGCTTTTCATATAACATATCTTTTCCAACTAAAAAGAGAATGTAAAAAACATGCTTTTTCATAATAATTGCTAATATAACTTAATATTCTCTAATGTTATGGTCAACACAAGGTTGCATCCAAATTTGAGGTGCCCATGAGTAAGAAAGTATTTGAGTGTGTACAAACTTTGAAGTTTAAGTTGACTTGTATGAAACAATGTGATTATCTAGCTAGTTTATGAACAGTGTATACTCCAATTTTCACAAAATCTTATGAAACTTTTTTGTCAAGCTTGTACATTGATAAAATGATCCTATGACAATTTACATAATTTTTTGATAACTTTTATTTATTATTATCATTTTTTTATAACAAGGTGACTAGTAGAAGTTTGAAATTTCCTACAAGCCAATTGAATTTTTCGTCAATCTCCTAGATGTGGCCTAGAATGGACCATAGGCACCTAAATATAATTTTTTTTGAATTTAAACTTATTAGATGCACATATAGGTCAATTTTAAATTACTTTCGGTAAACACATAGAAATTCATTTAAATGATAGAAAATAGCAAATCCACTCGAAAAATCTTGAAACTCCTAGATGAAAACTTGTATCCATACTGTTATATATAAAAAATATATTTGTACATATAACATAATTATTTTTTAGTGTTACTTCACAATGGTGCAATAAAAAGGAAAAAGAAAAAGAAAAATAATAAACAGAGAAGCCCATGTCGGCCCAAATAGCCCAACGATTTGCAGCCGTCGATCGTCGATCCAATGGTTCTCATCGTGTTTCCTTGGTATATAACGCAGCATCCAACCCTAACCCTAACCCCATCCCCCTTCCTCCGGCAGTCCCTCCTCCCCTTTCTCTTCCCTAGTCCCCTTGCTCTCCTCCCGCCTCACCCATCCCCCTCCCTAGATCCGCCGCCCCTGCTCCCACTCTCCCCCGCAGATCCACCTACATCTACGTCAACGCCACCACCTCCTCCTCCTCCCCAGCCGCCGTCCCGTCCAGTCCCGCGGTCCACACGACCCCGTCCGCCTCGGCTCGCGCCGCCCGGCCCACTCCTCTCGCTACAAGAATCCACCCCGCCCACCGGCCCCGCCCCTCGCGGTCCGGCGGAGTCCCTTCTGCAGGACTCGCGGTGAGGAGATAGATCCTGTGCCGGGAGCGTGAGGAGTCCGTCCGGGAGCCGGGCGGCGGTCGCGGGAAGATCGGCCCCGGGTGGGTATGGAGGCGGCGGTCGTGGGTGCGGGCGGCGGGTCCGACCGAGGTGGCGGGCGGCGGCGGCTGTCGGCGGTGGCCGGGTGGGTGCGGGTGGCCTCGTTCTACGACCTCATGCGCCGAGCGCGCGCGCTCGTCCAGCCGTGGGTCACCCGCCATGTGCACGCCGAGACGCCGGCAATCCTCAGGTTCCAGGTCCATCCGCTCCAGCGCCCGTGCCATCTCGGTCCTCCCCCTGTCTGCTTCCAGCTAATTCTACCGACGAACAGATTAACTTGCATTTGTGGCGGTTCCCTTTTCGTAGGCGTGATTAGATGTTTCTCAACTGGGCATCGTGTTCCTGACGTTTTGAGGATTAGTCTACTTTGTTGGAATAGGAAAGCCTGGTAGATGGAAGGATGCGATTCGATGAACTCGTGAAACATGATATGAACTTGGCTTCAATTTTAAGATCCTAAACCTAACTAGCGTGACAGAAAATAAAATGTGCTTTACAAAATCATTGGTATCTTAGTCTTCTGTGTTTGCTTGTATCTGATGTTTCAGTTGTCTATTTGTAATGCTCTGGAGTTAAAAATCTGCTGGCTGTGCAATTTTTGCAGAGGTTCCAACACAACTTTTTGGACAATTTCTTCTCTGTGCTATAATGTGATTGTTGAATGAAATAGCCTTGTTATTTTGGTTTTGTTCAGATAGCTTGCTTTGTTCAGATAACTTGCTTTGTTCAGATAGCTTGCTTTGTTGGTGATCTGAATTTGGATAATGGTTTTCAGATTCCGCGGAAATATTGTGACATTATGGCATTGATATTTATTTATGTACAATCTTAAAATGCACTTTTGTTTGTAATTTTTTAAATATGCAATTTCATCCTGTCCAGCTAACATATGTGCGAAACTAACATATGTGCTTGGCTACTCGCTGTGAACTGAGCTCCAGGTGGTTGTGCTGAAGTTATCCCTGCATTCAAAGCATGCACTAGGAAAGTGAAGAAGCACCTCTCCAAGATGGAAGGTATCTGGCTGTAATCCTAGTACCTGGATAACTTCGGCTGGAACCTCCAGATATTAAATGGAAAATCATTGCATAAACCCTCCCAGCCCCACATGGAATGATTACTAATGATAACATAGATCAAACTGTATATATAACAAGTCTGAATTCAATTGTGCTTCCATTGTTAGCTACTGGAAATTTTAGCACTATTATCTCCTTGAAATTGCAATAATCACTTTTTTAAACATAGTGATAGTTGTTCAACTTTGTGCGATCGCATATTGTATACTTTGTTGATCCGTAGAGAACACATATATAGAAATGTAAGATCCGAATACGCAAAACCTTAGTATCCTCAAATACTATGTGTATGTGCGAGTACGGTGTGGTTATAAATATGAAAGAGAAGGGTGTCAAGCCTTGGTCAAAGACAATGTTTATGGTGCCAAACGGTGAAAGAGAAGGGTGTCAAACCTTGGTCAAAGACAATGTTTATGGTGCCAAATGGTTGGTGGTGATGCTAGATAGAAAATGTATCCGATCCGTTGATATTCGGTGATCTCTGTTAATATGGTGAAATATATGGTGATTTGGCGATTTATGGGATTTATATACATGTTTTGAAACTGTTGGGCATTTGTTGGGCTGAAATGTATATGGGTTGTGCCAGGAATGTATGTGGGCTGGGCTGTAATGGATTTATATAGGCTGAACAGTTTGGGAAAAATTGCGTAGGCTGACGTCATCTGCCACGTCATTGTACACGTAGGCAGCCACGTCATTGTACACGTAGGCGGCCACGTCATCGTCCATGTAGATAGCCAGCGTGGCATCGAGCCATGTCAAAACATGGACAAACCGCAACGTGACACGTGGACAAACCGAGTGTGACACGTGAACCATTCAAAGCTCGACACATGGACAAACCGGAGGGCAACACATGGCGGCGTGTTAAACGGCCACGTCATCATATCCATGTCGGCACGCGCCTTGCCACGTCGGCGGCCCGGCATGGGCCGTGCCACGTGACATCCCCTTCCGTGACCAATTTCGTGACCATTTGGCTTGGTCATAGAAGAAATACACTTCTATGACAAAAACCTGTTGGTAATGGAAAAGTTCCACTTCTATTACCAAAATGACCGATTGGTCATGGTAGACCAAATGTGACGCGACTTCGTGACCAGTTCAATTTGGTCATAAGTTGGTCATAAAAAAGTGTTCCGTGACCAAATTTGCATGTACCGTGACCAAACCATTTGGTCATTGATGTTGAGTACTGTACTAATGAACTGAGAGATCGAGAAGGAGGAAGAAGAGAGAAAATCAAAAGCTTGCGCCCTACAAGATCTATTCTTTGCGCCATAGCTAGATCTAGATCAAGAGAAGAAGGAAGAAAGTCACTCTCTTTATTGTATCAGAAGAAGGAACCATATAGCTAGATCTAGATCTAGAGAAGAAGGAAGCAACTTGAAGTGTGAAGGACTGATAGGCGTCGGTGCCTTTTTGTAGCAAAAACAATGAAGGGATAAAATCAAGAGCACAGGAAACAGGAAGAGGTTCCCAAGACGGTCAATGACAGTCAACGATCAATGGCTGAGAGCAGAGCTGCAGAGGTAGTGATTCCAATGTAGAATTAAATGATATGCAGAGTAACGAAACATCATCTCTACGCGGATTAGCCTCGTATCCAATGGAGAATTAAATGATAACGCGGATTATCCAAATGACGTCTCCATTGCATACATAAACCATGTTTGGAAACAAATCTCCTGTATCTTCTCCTTCCAAAACTATTAGATCCCCTGCCCCTTCATCTCTACCCACGAAAAACAGCAACTGCCTACTCCTCATCGTCACCATTCCCTGCCAGAGATGGATAGCATGCCAGGAAGAAGCAGGCGGCACCAGCCGTCGTCGCTGTTGGGCCTCCCTCAAGACCTATGCATTGAGATTGCAGCGCGCGTCGGTGTGACCTTGAAGCCGCCCTTGGCTGACCTCCACAGCCTACGCAGTACTTGCTCGACCATGCGCCGCGTGTGCGGCCACGGTGATGTCGGTCGACATTTGTCGATAGAGGGGACATGAGATGAGATTTCTTGGGTGTGAAACCCCACCGCTTACAAAGCATTCCTTGCTATGTTGAGCAGTCTCGGGCATCCGGAGGCTTGTTTCCTCTCTAGGATCAAAGCCTTCTTCATCAAACACAGGGGATACAATGATCTCCGGCGCGCCGCTGAGGGTGGACACGATGCGGCGGCCTATCTATACGCCATATTGCCCTATAGAGACAATGGCGGTGCCGCCGCCGACGACACCGCCAAGTGGTACATGAGGTGGGTCGTGGGCGGCGACAGTACGGCGTCGAGATGGATGAGCACCGAAGGGGTGTCTGCCTTTGCGCGAGAAGGCCGCGCATGAGGTCCACTCCTCGACTTGGCACATTTGGGGTGAACTGCTGCCGCCTCCGGCATAGGTGCGCGACGATCAGCCGTGCGCAGGCAAGGGCGACGACTGCAGCGTGGAAAAAGGATGGCTTTGAATTTCTCTGTTTTCCAATGAAGACTGTAGGCTGCACTACGTAATGGTGAAGTTTGCACAGAGTATTGGAATAGGAAATCAGTAGTAGATTAGCTTTTGTAATGGTGAAGTTCGCACAGAGTATTGGAATAGGAAATCAGTAGTAGATTAGCTTTTGTATGATGCTCGAATTATCTATGTAAACTTTTGGGAGAGCAGCAAATCTGACGCGGGTTATCAGCCCCGTGTCGCTAATGATTTTAGGGCCCAGTTCAATTCAAATGAAGAACAATTCCCATTTCTCCTTTTAATCTGCAATCAAATGTTGTAACAAGTATTTCTTCGTCATTATTAGTCCAAATTTGATATTTTTTCTAAATTTTTCTAAAATTTCCATATTTCATTAATTTCATTGCTTAGTGTACATTACGTTTGTTGAATAATGTTTATATGCCTTATTTTGTTCTTTGTAAGTACAACATACAAATAATATTTGTTTTACACAACCATTAGTGATGAAACTTTACATTTCGTAAGCTTAAGGTGAAGACAAGGTTTTTTTAAGTTTTCAAATGCATATGAGTTCGAACATGTTGCAAAGTGTGGAAAACTTCAATGTTCAAGCAAACATTCTAGGAAACTATGTGAGAGATGTAGACATTTGTACACAAGTATATTATTCCTTTGTCGATACCATTTGAAATTTTGAAGACAAGTTTAGGTACCCAAATTATTTTGCCAAGTCAATTTGTAGATTTTTAGAGTAAATTTGATGTTATTAGAATTATTATATAATTACCATGGGGTGTAAAAACGAAATATATTAATTTTGGGCACACAAGTGTGACTGTTGATATTTTATTCAAATATCGGATGTCCAAATACGAATTTTTCGTATTTTTGTTATTTTAAGGTGCTGTTTTATGGGCTCTAATAATTTAGGGAAGTAAGTTTCATTCCAAAAAAATAGTGACGGGCCCACGCGTCAGCGTCAGCAACCAATATAAAAAAGATAACCGTTGCCTGCCCACTCGGACCCAACTGCCAACAAATGCGATGTGGGTTCACTAACCATCATCGGCAATGACACTAGCCCACGCGTCAGCGTCAGCATTTGCAGGCTAACCTGCGTCGGCAATGACTATCCATTGTCTCTAAGATCTAACTCATCACAATAGATCTCCAGTTCATCACAACAGAACACAGTTCATCACAACACGGTTGGATCTACTGGCATCTATTAGATCGAGTTCATGACATACAAAATCTAACAACCAAACTAATTAACTAAGAAGTTCATGATTGACAGACAAACTAAGTAGTTCATGTCCAAGAACCTGACGAAGACACAAAAGCACACACGCATTATTGTTACTAATTGGTTGAGGAGTCTATAAATTAGTCGGAGTCCCACTGTCATCGCCGCTGTGGCTTCTGTCATCGCCACCGTGGCTACTGTCATCGTTGTGGCTGCCGTCATCACCGTCGGAGCCGCCGTCGTCAAGGAAGAAGTGGCGGCGGGCAGCCCGCTTGACCACGGGGAGGTTCTCGAGCTTCTCAGCCAACCCGTGGATCCTGAAGGCGAGACCCTTCACGCTTGGGTCCTTGTACACATCATGATGCACCTTAATGTTGAAGGCCTCGCCAACAACTTCAAGCTTTCTGAAGGCGCTCCTAAGCAGCTCGACGGCAAACTTAGTTTCGTTGAAGAGCGGTTCCTCGTCGGCGTCCTTGGTCGCTGTTGACAGTGAATTTCCGTCAACCTAGAGTACTTGTTATACATTGGTTTCGATTATGATTTGCAACTAACCCGCCACTAGGCATACTAATGATGTAACAAGTTCAGACTTGCATGTCGATTTTGGAGTTTGTTGTTTACGCAGGAAATCTACGCTAAAGAGGAAACTTTCGGGATAAGTTTACCAAGCACTTTGGAAGAAGGTCATGAAGCCCGACAAGAGTCAAGACACGCGATGAACATGACTCCAAATGACCCAAGGACCAAAGCGTCAACATGCAAGTCTTCAGGGACTCAACCAGAAAACAGCGAAGTTTGCATAGCAAGGATTCAAGCCTTAACCGTGAAGGAAACGACGTCAAAGGCCCACATGCAAGTGCACACAAATAAGGAATCGTGCAAGAAGCAACCGGGGAGGAACACGGGCCCAAACCGGCCCGGAAAGGGCATGAGCCGGTCGGCCCAGTCGGATCGGCCTAGGGTCCTTTTAGCCCGGTTCGCGACGCCCTTTGCCCTAGGTGTTTGTCTATTTATTGCCACCGCCGCCGTCGGCCGCCACATCGAACAAATCATTCTACCGACGCCATTCACCAGAAAACCGCCGCCGCAAGATGAGGGAGAGAGTTAGATGAGCTCATCACAAGGATCAACACCGACGGAGAGAAGGAAGCAAGAGAAGGGCTCCAAGCCGATGGCCTAGGGGTGTTCCCAAGCTTCATCGCCGCCATCTTTATCGATGACGTTCTCCAGAGTCTCCATCGCCCCTATGTGCTTCAATCCGTGTAAGATGATGGGGTAATGTCTCCGTTCATCCCTAGGGTTAGATGGATGCATGCTATGTGATCACTACTTGATTCGTGGTTTCAATCTGTTGCTTTCATGTTGATGATGCTTTGATGATTAAGGTTAGCTACCGTGTTTTTCGGGCGTATGATATCCACTACTCCCATATATTCCATCAACATACCGTGTCCATCATAGGTCTAGTCACGATTACCTTCGCGTAGTGACAGTACGAGGGGAGGGAAAGGGCGAAACCGTGGTCACAACCCCTGGTAGATTGGTTTACCACTCTCGTGTAGTAGATGCATATCCATGTTATCCTAGATCATAGGGAGGGAACGCTTATCTTTCTTAATCACTCTCTTGTGTCCACCTTTTACCACCTAGTTTAACCCTAGATTTTTTTGATCAACTTAGATTAACTTAGGTTAGATTGTCTTTACCTTTAGATTAATACTCTTTCAAAGGCTTTCCATTCAACTAGATTAGTACTTGGTTAAGCGCTAGCAATCCCCTTGCTCCGCGGATTGACAAGAACCTTGGGAATCCCGTGGTGAAAAAGGTGTAGGTCCGTACGCTTGCGGATCGTAGGTGGATACGAGATTTATCCATCAACAAGCCCCTTTTTCTGGCGCCGTTGCCGGGGAGCAAGCCAGTTTGCTACGTTCAATCTAGTATTAATTTTTGTTGATTACTAACATCTAACCCTTATTTTCTAGAATTTTTTGTTTTTCTTTCTACTTTTCTTGTGCCTAGATGGATTTGTTCACCTCACCATTGGAAGATGAAGAGATGTCGCTAAGGGAGCTAGCAATGCCGTCAATGGAGGACATTGAGATGCAAAAATCAGATTTGGCGCTTGCTACAACCCACTATGAAGTGAAGCCTGGAATCATCAAGTTAGTGGCAACAAAACCATTTAGAGGATTGGTGGATGACAACCCATATAGACACATTACGGAATAAACGATGATATGCAACACGGTGGAACAAGAAGGAGTTCCGGCCACTTGGTTCAAGTGGAATCTTTTTCCATTTTCTCTCGAAGATGAAGCTCGAAGATGCTACACACTTGCATCCATTCAAGCAAAAGGAAATTGGGATGATCTAGTGAAGAAGTTTCTTTTGAAGTTCTTTCCCATAAGCAAGGTCCAAGACTTAAGGAGGAAAGTTCTCACTTTCAAGCAAGGAGACGATGAAGGAATTGATGAAGCATGGGACTGTTTTAATGAACTACTTGAGCGAGGCCCGAACTTGGGATTTTCCGGTAACTTGATGTTGCATACCTTTTTATTTTTCACTAACCCCTAACCCGTCTCGTTTTGTAAGCATGTGTGCAGGCAGTGATATAATGGATAAAACAATTAGTGAAACCGCACAAATCTTACAAAGGATAAGCAATGGACAAAGAACGCAATGAGATTGGCAAAGACATTGTCGAGAGGAGCAAAATGACAAAAGCAAGCCCAAGGTGCTTGCTGAAATTTCTGAAAAGATGAACCAGAGGTCAAGGAAGATGAACCGACCATACAAGAAATTGAAGATCCACTTCCCAAGGCAAGAGAAGTCATTTCAGACGTTAAAAATGTTGAAACTAACATGAATGTAGGACAAAGTATGTGGAATGCTAGACCATTGGTGGAGTTCAATCAATTCGGTTAGGTTCAAGTTGATTTCGCCCCACTAATCAACTACCGAAGGAAGGGGAACGCAGACATGTTGCCAAACTAGTTGAAGATATATTTGATCAAGAGATGAGTGGAGAGTCGATCCAAAAGATATTTGAAGAAGAAAGAGAAGAAGAAGATGAAGGATGGATCAACTGGTTTGACAACTCAAGGATTTATGATGAAGAACGAGAAGAGTACAACCGTGACGAGCCTAGTGACTCAAAGTATAAATGGGAGGAGAAAGGACTCAAGTTAGAAGGTTATAGCTTATGTTCTATTGAAGCCCACACAATAGCAAAGAAAGACATGGAAGTACTCAAAGATGAAGAAAAGAGTGAATCAACGATGAGTGATCTTGACGACATGTGGTACACGGGAGATAAAGAAAGCAACATACAAGGCTTTGAAGATGAAGATTTGATTGATAATGAAGACTTCAAAGAAGAGATGAATGCGAACATAATTGATGGATTACACATTCCACATTATGAGATGGAGGGGGTGCAAAAAGGTAACAAAGAGACACATTCACTCGTTGAGATTTATTCGCCTTTAACACTGCTAGATGAACCAAATATCACTCTTGTTGAAAAAGCTCTAAGGCCAAGGTACGTGCTGAAATCTCAGGATATTATTGGTATTGATGTTGATAAATTCAAATACTCATGCTCAACCAATAGTATGAATGATAGTTTAAATTCTATGCCTTGTTCCAATAATGATCATGTTGATAGGCTAGATTTTCTTGAGAATGAAAAAGAGGAAACATTTATATTTGATCCAATTAATCTCACACCTAAAGAACCTTTTCCTAATGATGAGCTAAGTGCTATGCATGAAACATATGCTTGTTTTATTTACACCTTGACTTGTTGCTACAATTCGCATGTGGTGTTAATTATGGACGCGTATGTTTACAATAAGTTTTGTAAATCTCGATCATGCTTTGCGCTTGGTCAAGCTAATGACCTTAAAGAAGCACATGTTGGGAGAAGGACCGATTTTCACTAACCATGTAGACAAGGCTTGAATAATCAAAACAGAAGTCATGCTTAAAGAATTGCAAGATAAATCATCAACCTCTCCAAATCCCGCAATGGATGCTGCTGTCTTCATCAATTTGAGAGCTTGTTCAGAGGTGTACAAATGGAGAAAATGATATATCCAGAAGCTCCATCAAGTTACCATTCCAACGTATCAAGAACCATTGTGTTTGAAGACCCGTGCAAGGAGTTATGGAGAAAACATTGAGCGTTGCGCGTTCTGAAATTTGAGGACAGATTTCATCACCGAAGTAAAACGGACGTGACTCTCTTGTCCGGAGTCCGATTTGGGAAAATAAAGACTCGTTGGAAAGGAAATTTTGTGCACTGTGCAATGGAGTAGAGCTTGGGTATACTTTCTGTTCTGGGCATTAAAGAAAAAAAATCATGGAGTGAAGGCAGCACCGAAGGATGATAAAGAAGGAGATAGCGATGAAACAAAAGGATGCTTTAGGCAAGTCTTCTATAAGTGATCAAGCACAACATGGGAAGTAAATTAAATCTGCATTGGTACCTTTTCTTCTTGCATGAAGGGACATGGCTATGCGACGAAAAGAAGGTATGTGAGAAAGTCGAGCTCTATGACTTTAAATGAAGCACTTTTCGTGAGGCAACCCGTTTCTTTATATTTTTACTACTTTCTTAGAGAAAATAAAAAATGACACTATCTTATGATGATAAACTTGTGGTTATTAATCTAAGTTTAGTTTTCCTTTTTAGAACTACCATCATGTTAATGATCATATTTATTTATTTGCATGCATTGCATTTTTTATCAATGTGATGTTTCTTTGTGTATACATGTTTTGTACATAGTTGGCTTGGTTGTTTTATATACTTAATGATGTATGATTCATTTTCCATGTTAATGCTTCATAAGGCCTTATGAGTATTTTCCTTTTGTGATCTTGTGTAAACGTGGTGTTTAAACATGATTGCGGACTATCATCGTTAAGTTCGATAAACCTAGCTAGCTTTTCATATGTTTTCATGTTGCTTTGGTTAGTTTATAAGCTTTGCAATGCGCTTAATTTTTCTTGTGCTATAAGAGTTATTGATTTAGGGATAGACATGGTGTTTTAACCCTAGATTTATTAACCTTTGTGGCTATGGAGAAATTTGGCAACCTAGTTGTAAACATGGTGTTTAGAACTAGGTGAAAACATTGTCTTTGTTTATATGATTTCCTATCATGGGCATACACACCTTGCACCACGTACACTCATTAGGTTTTTATTCCTCATTAGACTAATTATGCCACAAGTTAAGAATCTTAGGAGGTATTGTTGAATTATTGGCAATTCTATCTATTCCCAACCGTCACCTTGGGGGTAGAATGTGCGTTTAAAATGTCTTACGGGCAAGATAAAGACTCTCACTACAAGGAAATTGAAGGATGGCTAAGAAATGTTTTGTCTTCTTCTTCCATGACTAGAAAAATGCTAAGCATTGGGGAGATCCTGACTCTTCAACACGGAAGTGCAACACGACGCTCTAGAAGATAGAATGATCAAGATCATCAACGTCTCCGAATCAATGCGCAAGAAGCCACCGATCTCATCAAAATTCTACATGGTCTCGAAGAAAAAACACTAGATATTTTTTATATTTAGAAGCCCCATGAAGTTACGATTCCAACAAATCAAGAATCAAAGCAATCGGAGGTTCCTACAAGCGGTTATGCCCGAATCACCGAGTGCAACACGTCCTGAAATCAGTTTTGGACAGCACACAGCGCTGAAGCAAAACGGACATAGCTCCCTTGTTTGAACTCTGTTTTCGATGAATGACCACACATTGGAAAGGTAATTTCATAAAATTTGCCATAGAGCTATATTTCGATATATGTTCTGTTCTGGACAGAGGGGGGAATCCATGAAAAAGAGACAGCAAGGAGATGATGAGAACAAGAAAGAGGAGATGGTGATGACAACATTAAAGAGAAGGGCGACCAATGACTCCATTAAGCATACAAGATTAAATTCAGAAGTTTAGGAGTGTTCATAAATCAAGGCAAAAGCAAAAGCCACATCGATATATGGAGATGTCGGAAGAAGGCAACGAAGAACTACAAAGGATGGTAACACCTCCATAAACCTTCTCTTTTCCAAACACAAATGTTAGTAAGTTTGCCTTCAACCTCAACTAGGTGCAACCTTTTGTTTTTCTCTTCAAACAATAACATGGCTACTAGGAGGACAACCTAGGTTTCTTTTTACTTTCAATAGATAAGCATGACCATGTGTTCACCTCGATGTTCTACATTGCCTATGCTTAAGGAAAGATGATGAAAGTTGCCGCTTTGTTTTACCTACATGAAGTTATACATGTCTTGGCTAATTGCTCTCTATAATACGATCTGAAATTAATCTAAATACCGGGTCTTTTATTTGTGGAGGTGAATTGACTATGTTCTAGACCCACATACATATCTTTGCTCTTTGATTTAAGTTTATGGATAGCCAGATAACTTGTTGTTTTTATGAAAACTAACTTTTATGCTATCTACATGTTTGTGATGCTCTTGCAAAGTTCTACCTACCAAAGCCATATACATATATGTTTTATGATAACAAAACCCGTAGATTGCAAACATATCTTTTGATGAGTTGGATTAGGATTGATTTCTATGGTTCGAGACTAAGAAGCTGGTCATTCCTTTGTGTAACTTTTCATGCTAGCCTTTTTGTCCATGCATTGTGGGTTTTCACATCGAAAATTTCACAAACTTCACTAGGCCTCCACCCTAAACCAAAAACATCTTTTTGTGATCACCTCCTTGTCCACAACCCAATTTGAGTACGGAGTAAAATTCTCGATGGAGATTCAAATATTCCGCAAGATTATAGAATTTATACTTACTTTAGCAGTCATTTCCCATCTCTTTTATGCTCGAGGACGAGCATCGTTCAAGCATAGGGGAGGAGTCATTCTCTCACACAAATGCTATGTAAGTATTATGTTGCAAAAAGTTTTGAGGAGCAAAAGAAAAAAATGAAAAAAAGAAAAAAAAATTATGATGAGAAGGAAAGAAAAGTAAGAAAAATAGGAAGAATAAAAGTGAAAAAAAGAAAGAGAGGAAAATGAGAAGGAAATAAAATAAAAGTAAAAATAATAATAAAGATGCTCCTCAGATCTTTTTGCTTCATAAGTTCTCAAGTGCATTGATGACAAATCCATACTCAAATCTTCCAAACATGTGCAATCCGATAACGAGGACTTCACTCGTGCCTCGGGATCATCCATTTGCCACATGCACATGTCCACTTATCTAAATGTGTGTGTTTCATCCCTCTCTCTTTCCAACATTTATTTTCCATGTCCTTTTTGACGTGTCTCAGTAATTCCAATAGACCTCTCTCTTAATTTGACAATATTTCGGATGTATGTTTTGCTAGGATTGTTTTTAACCTTCCAAGCTCCACATAAGCCTTCCACTATCAGATATGAGTAGAGTAGGTTGAAAATAATCTAGTATAGGCTTGAGTTACTTGATGAGATGAGTGTTTCCATGAGCTCTTGCAAGAGATTTTCACTTATGTTGGATATGCATCTTTTTGAAAATCTTCCATGTGACAAGGTAATGGTTTGAAGTTCACTTAAGTTTGAGAGCATCGTGTTTATTATATGTGGCTTGTTCTTTATTGTTAGTCTATCTTCCATAATGAAAAAGAAGCCGGTCACAACTTGAACTTTAAAAATAAATTCTTAAGAGAGAGTAATTCGCCTCGTCATGAATGACTAAGTGCAGGGATAACATTGGAAGGCAACGCTGATTTCCCTTTTAAGCGAGGATCACTTGCTCAAGGACGAGCAAGGTTTAAGCATGGGGGGAGATGTTGACGGTGAATTTCCGTCAACCTAGAGTACTTGTTATACCTTGGTTTCGATTATGATTTGCAACTAACCCGCCACTAGGCATACTAATGATGTAACAAGTTCACACTTGCATGTCGATTTAGGAGTTTGTTGTTTACGCAGGAAATCTACGCAAGTCTTCAAGCAAGTCTTCAGGGACTCATCCAGAAAATAGCGAAGCTTGCATAGCAAGGATTCAAGCCTTAACCGTGAAGGAAACGGCGTCAAAGGCCCACATGCAAGTGCACACAAATAAGGAATCGTGCAAGATGCAACCGGGGAGGAACACGGGCCCGAAACGGCCCAGAAAGGGCCTGGGCCGGTCGGCCTAGTCGGATCGGCCCAGGGTCCTTTTAACCCGGTTCGCGACGCCCTTTGCCCTAGGTGTTTGTCTATTTATTGCCACCGCCGCTGTTGGCCGCCACATCGAACAAATCATTCTCCCAATGCCATTCACCAGAAAACCGCCGCCGCAAGATGAGGGAGGGAGTTAGATGAGCTCGTCGCAAGGATCAACGCTGACGGAGAGAAGGAAGCAAGAGGAGGACTCCATGCCGCTGGCCTTGGGGTGTTCCCAAGCTTCATCGCCGCCATCTTCATCGACGACGTTCTCCGGAGTCTCTGTCAGGCATCCCGGGTACTCATGCAAGGAAGGAGGAAGAGTAGAAGATGGACTCCTACTAGAATTCCCCTGTACTCCTACTAGGACTCGCTCTGTGTAATCCTACTAGGACTCCTACCTTGTAACCGACTAGGAACCCGCCCCCTGGACTATATAAAGGAGGGCCGGGTACCTAGGAGGACATCCTCAATCCCTCCGGGAAACAACGCCAAGCGCAGGGCGCAATACGACCCCAAACAGGACGTAGGGTAGCTACTCTGGCTACCCGAACCTGTATAAATCTTGTGTCTTGTGTCCTCGCGTAGACCTTCGGGTTCCAGATCATGGCGATCCCCACCTTCTACCTTGTTGTGGGTACCTCCTATGGAGGTCGAGAGGTTTAAACACCGACAGCTGGCGCCCACCGTGGGGCAATCGTCACGATCATCAGGCGAATTTGAAGGACTTCTTTGAAATCAATCTACTCGTCTCCATGGCTTCTACAACGACCAATCGGCGAGTCGGCGCACTATTGCGTGGCATCAGGACCAAAATTCAGGCGTAGCGTACCAAGAGTCCAAGACCAAGGCGGAATCCACATCATTTTTTGCCATCTCGGAGTCCAAGTCCGACCAGAGCACGATCCTGAGATGTCAAGTCGAAAGCTGCAGCACAACACTAACCGTGTTCGTACTCATCAAGAGAGACAGAGCTGCCACATCCCTCCCTTGCTGAGTGCTTAAAAATTAATTTGTGGAGCATTGCTACGCACACACACAAAGACATACCAAGAGACTTCTAAATCTTTGCTTGGTGCACAGGGCAAGACGTACGCAAGTACAACTGCATCGTCAAGCGGCCTCACGGGCTCTACGTCAACCTTGCCGTGCGCCGCGACTACTCGTCACCCGGCCGCGCGGGCTCTACGTCAACCTTACCGTGCACCACGACTACTCGTCTCCGGCTGCACGTGCTCTATCTCAACCTTGTCGTGCGCTGCGACTACTCAGCTCCAGCCGCACAGGCTCTACGTCAGCCTCGCCGTGCGCCGCGAGTACTCGTCTCCCGGCCGCAGCGGCTCTACATCGACTACGCCATACGCCGCCCTGACGTCGTCTTCTGGGCGTACAACTACCTCGACTACTTACCTCGACTAGTCTCAACCAGAAAACTAGTTGAGGACGGCTCCCGCGGCATCAACAACTAGTCGGATCCACCTCCGACTAGTCGACTTCAGCAGCAACGTCGCGGCTCCATCACCGACCACCATGGCTTCATCGACACTCGTCCACGAATCAAGCTAAGTCACTTATTTCAATAATTATTTTTTCTTTGGCTTGTTTTCCACATACAGGAACCAACACCGAAGACTACTTCGTGTACGCCTCTCAACGGCTACCTGCCAGCAGAGCTACACCGTGCCAGCTATTCCTTGGGGACTATTGACTGACTGTCACAAGCTTGGTACACCAAATTAGGAGGCTCTTGCCACGACGTTTCGTGTGCTGAGTGCTGGAGGCGCACAACGGCTACACCCTGAGGAGGCACTGCGTAATCCTGCTCTCTGCCATGCGGAACAACGAGCAATCGCGCTCTCTCTTGTCACCATGTCGACTACCTTCGTCTACCTCTTAATGGTCTCGCTACAGTAGCACACGCCTTGATCCGCGCAAAGCCTCGGCTCTCCTGTCATGCCTCCACGTCCCCAGTGACTACGACTAAACAGGCTCCTCAGAGACCGGGCGCTTAAACCAGCTCTCCTGTCATGCCTCCACGCCCCCAGCGGCTATGGCTAAACAGCGACCAAAGAGACTCAGCGCTAAACCACATCAGGATAACTACTCGACGCCTCACGACCGAAACAAGAGCATGACACATGACATTTACATCTATATTCATATTTGTATTTGTCATTAGTACATTCAATTTCTACAAAAATGCTACATAATGTACACATCTCTACTTTAAGGTCAAGCTTCGGCGACGACTTCTAGTACGCTCCGTGTACCTCCACCGGCGCGGCTAGTTCCCAACTCAGGGGCTACACACCAAATTACTACTTGACAACAACTTGAGTAGTCTCTGCTAGCTCTCTAGCTCGGGGGCTCAGCACCAACAACTACTCGACGTGGCTCCTACGGCTCACCTGGCGATAAGCTCGGGGGCTAAACGCTACAAGATTACTCAAATGATGACTTCCGCAAACACTGAAGACCCTTGGATTGATTCTTCAATCGTTCCAAGGCTCGGGGGCTACTAGGCTACACCCATCAGTTGATTTTTTCAAGACGGAAGCAGAATCAAGATTGACCCTCAGCCAGAGTCTACAACTCAACCTAAGGCTCGGGGGCTACTCCATATGGAGTGCGATTTTGCAATCGCACTTCCATATAATCTCGACTTCAAGATTTATGAGCTGGACCACCTTCCAGCCTCGCGGCAGTTCAAGTACTATTGAAGACTTCTCCAAGCAGTACTCGAGGACACTCAAGAACTACTCGAAGAGGCTTCAAGACTACTCGAACTACTACTCTCGACTCCAACGTGCCGGGGGGCTTGTCGGGCATACACCCCCGGTACTCATGCAAGGAAGGAGGAAGAGTAGAAGACGGACTCCTAGAATTCCCCCGTACTCCTACTAGGACTCGGCGTATGTAATCCTACTAGGACTCCTACCTTGTAACCGACTAGGAACCCGCCCCCTGGACTATATAAAGGAGGGCCGGGTACCTAGGAGGACATCCTCAATCCCTCCGGGGAACAACACCAAGCGCAGGGCGCAATACTACCCCAAACAGGACGTAGGGTAGCTACTCTGGCTACCCGAACCTGTATAAATATTGTGTCTTGTGTCCATGCGCAGACCTTCAGGTCCAGATCATGGCGATCCCCACCATCTACCTTGCTGAGGTTACCTCCTATGGAGGTCGAGAGGTTTAAACACCGACAGTCTCCATCACCCCTATGTGCTTCAATCCGTGTAAGATGATGGGGTAATGTCTCCGTTCATCCCTAGGGTTAGATGGATGCATACTATGTCATCGCTACTTGATTCGTGGTTTCAATCTATTGCTTTAATGTTGATGATGCTTTGATCATTAAGGTTAGCTACCATGTTGTTCGGGCGTATGATATCCGCTACTCCCATAGATTCCATCAACATACCGTGTCCATCATAGGTCTAGTCACGGTTACCTTCGCGTAGTGACAGTACGAGGGGATGGAAAGGGCGAAACCGTGGTCACAACCCCCGGTAGATTGGTTTACCACTCTCGTGTAGTAGATGCATATCCATGTTATCCTAGATCCTAGGGAGGGAACACTTATCTTTCTTAATCACTCTCTTGTGTCCACCCTTTACCATCTAGTTTAACCCTAGATTTGTTTGATCAATTTAGATTAACTTAGGTTAGATTATCTTTACCTTTAGATTAATACTCTTTCAAAGGTTTTCCATTCAACTAGATTAGTACTTGGTTAAGCGCTAGCAATCCCCTTGCTCCGCGGATTGACAAGAACCTTGGGAATCCCGTGGTGAAAAAGGTGTAGGTCCGTACACTTGCAGATCATAGGTGGATACGAGTTTTATCTGTCAACAGCCGCCGGCTCCTTCCCCTTCTCCAACTTCTTTTGACGGCGGCTTTCATCATCGTCATCGTCGTCCCTTCATCCCCGCTTCAATGGTAGCTGGCTCCTCGACGCCATCTCCTCCTTCTCTCGGTGACCGAAGATTTGTAGTGGCGAATCGCGAGGAGGAAGAAGAAGTGAAGAAAAAGATGATAAGCTTATGGAAGAAGCAGGGGAAAGCAGGGGAGGGCGAGGGAGTTATATTGACAAGACGCGGAACCATAAGGCGCCTCTGCCCCCACCCACTACTCCATTACTACCAGTACGTGCCACTTGATTGCGCATCGGGCTCCGTTTCAATTACGTGGGGAGGAGAACGAAGGGGAGGGCAATGATGTCGGGCCCACTTGTCAATGGTAGCAGCCAAACTGAGGCGCATTTTTAGTTTTCATTTATTGTTTTATTACATGGCTGAGGCGCCATCTTCAACCTTCAACCCTCTTCGCCTCCTTCAACTTCAATCCTTGTCGCAAACTTCATCTCTCTTCAACTTCAATCCTCCTTGCCAACTTCATCCCTCATCGCAGCCAACTTCAACCCTCGTCGCCTTTCAATTTCTAAACCCCGTCGATGTGCTATTTCCTCCACTTCTTGATGATGCCCGCAGTGTGTTTGATGCTGCTACTGCCAGATGAACTTCTCACCAAGATCATCATCCACTCCATCAAGGATGAGTCTGTTTTCCATTTTCTGAACCTTCACAATAAAATCTGCGGCACCTTTGGGCGCATCTGCAACTCCGATGAGGTACCATTGCATGTGTCGCTGCATGATCCTCATGAGGCGTGCAAGAATCGCTACGTCAGGTCGTGCTTTGAGCGGCGCTTCTGTGAGGCCAATCATCCGGAGGCATTGTGCTTCGAGGGGATGGAGAGGTTGATGAGGCGACAGAACCCTGATAAGGGTCTGAAGCTCATCGGAGATGCCGCTACTGAAGACTCCGGTGCCAAGTACTACTTAGCAATGCTGAAGTACTGTTGCAACCAGGCGGACCCCGAAGCCACGGCACTACTCCAGGAAATCAGCGGTGTCCCATCGCCCCCTGGCAGCCGGTGGAAGAACTCCAACCTGCGACGGTTGTGCTACCTTGTCAAGCAGGATCTCGACAACATTGCATGGTGGTACTGGCTTGATGACGGCAATGACGACGATATTCTATTGTTGCCCGTCCAGAATCCCCACATCTGTAGTTGGGCTGCGGGATGTAGGCACTACGGGCCGGATACCAAAGAGATCATCCACTACTGCAGTGCTGAGTGTCGCATCTGTCATGAGTTCGACCTCTGGACGCGTAACTTCCGCCCCGCTGTGGAGTATGCCGTTAGCAGGATGAACATCGGGATGTAGGCACAAGCATCAATATGAACATTATCTATCTTGAATGTAAATAATTAGATATTACTAAACGCGGATTTGATTTTATTGGGATGTCGGTTTTTAATCAGTTTTTGATAGATAATATTTGATTTGTCACGTTTGTGAGTCAAATCGAAGGTTGCGGTGGTCTCATGTGCCGCCGATGAGGCCTGGGATGCCATCTTGGGTGTCAAAACCACCAAAGTGGGCATGACGGCGGCGGGCGGCGGTGCCTTCTGCTTCCTCTTTTGTTCTGTTAGAGAATGAAGAACAGTTTATCCGTCCCGCGTCGCCGACGACATTTCTCTTTTTAATCCGCAATCAAAGTTTTGTAACATGTATTACTCTGTCGTAATTAGTCCAAATTTGATTATTTTTTCTACAGTTTTCTAAAATCACCGTTTTCATTATTGTCATTGTATAGTGCATATTCCGTTTCTTGAACAATGTTTATATGCCTTATCTTGTTCTATGTAAGTACATCATATAAATAATATTTGTTTTCCACACCTCCTGTGATGAAACTTTGCATTTTCGTAATCTTAAGGTGAACCACAAGCTTTTGTTAAGTCATCAAATGCATATGAGTTCGAACATGTTGCAAAGTGTGGAAAACTTTAATGTTCAAGGAACATTCTAGGAAACTATGTGAGAAATGTAGATATTTGTACACAAGTATATTATTCCTTCATCGAAACCATTTGAAATTTTGAAAACAATTCTAGCTACCCAAATTATGTTGGCAAGTCAATTTGTAGATTTTTTTAGAGCACACTAGATGTTAGTAGAATTATGACATCATTAACATGGGATGTAAAAACGGATTCTTAGAATCTTGGGCACACAATTGTGACTGTTGATATTTTATTCAAATACTAAATGTCCAAATACGAATTGTTCATATTTTTATGATTTTTTAGGTGTTGTTTTATGGGCTCTAATATTTTAGGGAAGCACATTTCATTCGAAAGAAAAGAGTGGCTGGCCCACGCGTCAGCGTCAGCAGCCAAAATAAAAAGATAACCGCTGCCCGCCTGCCGGACCCAACTCCCAACAAAGGCGATGTGGGTTCACTAACCATCGTCGCCTATGACACTGGCCCACTCGTCAGAGTCAGCAGGCAAACCGTGCGCGGGCTGCTCAAAATTTCCCACCGATATTGACTATAGTGCCCATGAAATTCCAAATGCTACACAAAGCCGTCAAGGGCACACCGGTAGTTTCATTAAGCACACTTACGCGCGCCATTCATATGCGGCTCCTCGCTAGACAGATCCACAATGCGCACATTGAGGATCAGGAGCGTCCTAGTGGTCGATGGATGACCGCTCCTCAGTGATGAGTGATTGACAACGGGTGTTGGACTGACTCTTGGCTTAGTGCGCAGGTGTAGGCTGCGGCATAGTTCGTGTTGTTGCAGGTGAAGAACGGGCGCGAAAGGTCTTCAACCTTGAGGGGCCTCCGGGAGATGGAGAGACAAGTAGGCTTGGTTCGAGGGACCCGGTGGACAGCGGGACTGGGTGCGGGCCACATGGTGGCGACACGAGCAAGACGAAGTCATGGACAATCGAGCGGTGCACGGTGGCGGTCGAGTCAAGTGGTTTGGCGGGAAGCCGGACCGAGCACGCGGGGTCCGGTGGTTTGCCCACAAAACCATCGGAGGACGGTTTCTTGGTTTGGGCCTCAAAACCAAGTCCAAGGTCCCAACACGACGGAGACGGGATCCGGCGTGTCGGGAAGCTTCGAAGCGGAGGACACGCGGCGGGATCGCATGGCTTGCGTTGGGTGGACGCGGGGGTGCGGCAAAGGCGTGGCCGTCCGATGGCAAGACCCGAAACATTACCTAAATGCCCCTACGTGGGTTGTATCGCCAGTAGTTAAGTTAGGGGTAGTCGAGTCATTTACCACTCCGGCGAGACCTGATATATAAGCCATGAGTGTGTGTGGATGGCTCTCTCTCTTCGCGACTTAGGGTTTCATTTCCCCCTCCCATTTTCTCATTTTCATAGCTATTTTCTTCTCTATTTTCTCTAGGCTAGCATGAGGGCTTCATGAGAGATTTGTTGAGAAGGATGGATGCTAGGGCGGCATGCAAGACCTTGTGAATCTTTCCTGGTTTGTATAGAAGATTCGGAGTTGTGTTTTTCGTGGTCTTTTTGTGCGTGTTTTCGTGCCTTTGTTCTCGGTGTGATTCCGCGGATTTGAGTGGGTTTCTCCCCGGATTTCTTTGAGGGAAACATGGATAGATGTCTCGTGCATCTTTGTGATTGATCTTGTGCCCTCAAACGCCGGGAAACCACTTCGATTCAAGGATTTTCGTTCGGTGCTCTAGCTTTTGGTGGTGCTCAAAGGATTCGCGATTCCCAGTGTTTTAGGGAGTTAGGAGGCAAGATTTTTGGGCTATAGCATACTTGTGTGATGCTTTTCAAGTCCCCAAACCCTTGTCTCCACAGCTTCAACCGTTTGGATAATCCGATGATGATTTGGGGGAGTTGACCTTCGAGGTCGAGCAGTTTTCTGCTCTGTCCGTGCGGCGCGGACGGTCCGC
The DNA here is from genome assembly GCA_947561735.1 of Cenchrus americanus. Lineage (NCBI taxonomy): Eukaryota > Viridiplantae > Streptophyta > Magnoliopsida > Poales > Poaceae > Cenchrus > Cenchrus americanus. The sequence continues at coordinate 201,892,822 of OX387245.1, forward strand.
GGGGAGGTCGCGGACGGTCCGCGGGTTGCATGTTCGTCGCGTGTTCATCGTGTTCTTGCGCGTCTTTGCTTTCGATCCGGTTTGTCTTTAGGTTTTTGTTGCGGCCGGTTCGCGGACGGTCCGAGCTTCGGTAGTGGACGGTCGGGACCCACGCGGACGGTCCGCCCGCCTTCGCGGACGGTCCATTTTTCTCGGGTCGGTTCTCGGTGGTTCCGTTGTCTTTAACGGACGGTCCGTGGCCCCCGGCCGGACGGTCCGCGTTTCCCTTGCGGACCGTCCGCGGCACCGGCCGGACCGTCCGCACGGCCCCTGCGCGGACGTCCGCCCGCCCCGCTCGGCCGGGACGGTCCGCCCGAGGGCCGACGGCGTGGTTCCTTGATTCGATTCCTTTCCCCCTTCTTTCGTGCTTCCGCGTGTGCTTCAAGGAATCGTTGTTAAGACTTGAGGTTGTTCCATAATCTTGTTGTCTTGGCGGTTGGTGTGTGATTCGATCCATCGCTTGTGTGTGACCGGGAATTGTCTAGGGTATAGGCCGAGTTGATTGAGGAGAATTTTTACCGGCTCCTACTCACTCCCCCCCTCTCTAGTCGCCATCTGGTCCTTCAATTGGTATCAGAGCTTGGTGCCGGATTCTGTGCGACTTTGACAAGTCTCGAATCCTAAGATGGCGTACGTTGAGCAGGGCCGTCCGCCGCACATCGATGGAAAGGGTTACCACAAGTGGGCGGCTCGTATGATGATCTTTCTTCGTGGCAAGTTGTTGGATTTCATTGTGCTTGACAAGACCTATGCTATTCCGGTCAACATCCATACTCTTATGGTGACCGATGCTGGTGCTAAGGCCAAGTATGAGGCAAATGCAAAAGCCGTTGATCACTTGGTCCGAGCTTGTGTGATCCGAGTTTGAGCGTGTTCGCCATTTGAATCTTGCTTGGCAAATTTGGGAGAAGTTGTTGGTTGCTCACGGTGGTGATAACCATGTGAAGGCTCGCCTCTTTGTCTCTTGCCGGATGCAATATGAGAACTTCACTCAACTTCCCGATGAGGACATCGATGCGATGTTTCAGAGGTTCACCGCCATCGTGAACAACATGAAGGCTAATGTTGAGGATTTTCCTTACACCGAGCATGATCAGGCTTTGAAGCTCTTGCATGTCTTGGACCCAAATGTTTGGGGTGCTAAGGTTGAGGCCATCAAGGAGTCTGGGCAATATTTGACTATTGAGTTGGATGACCTCTTTTCTAAGCTCAAGTCGGCTGAGGTTGACAGGAAGTTGCAATCCAAGCATGAGGGCTCGACTGACCATAGTCTTGCTCTTGTGGGCGGATCAAAGGGCAAATCTAACCCTTCTTGTCGACAGTTTTCCTTGTCTTCTCTTATGTCTATTCCAGATGAGGAGTTTGATGTGCTGGGCGAGGAGGAGCTGGCCTTGCTCTCAAGAAGGTTTGATCGACTACACGAGAGTCGGAGGAATGCAAGGCGGAGCTCGGGGACGTGCTACAAGTGTGGCAAGCGTGGCCACTTCGTCGGTGTTTAAACCTCTCGACCTCCATGGGAGGTACCCGCAAAGCAAGGTAGAAGGTGGGGATCACCATGATCCGGAACCCGAAGGTACGCACGAGGACACAAGACACAAGATTTATACGGGTTCGGGTAGCCGCAGTAGCTACCCTATGTCCCGTTTGGAGTAGTATTGCGCCCTGCGCTTGGGTTGTTCCCCGGAGGGATTGTGGATGTTTGGCTAGGTACCCGGCCCTCCTTTATATAGTCCAGGGGGCGGGTTCCTAGTCGGTTACAAGGCAGGAGTCCTAGTAGGATTACACAGAGCGAGTCCTAGTAGGAGTACAAGGGAATTCTAGTAGGAGTCCGCTTCCTCCTTCCTTGCATGAGTACCGGGGGAGTATGCCCGACAAGCCCCCGAGCACGTTGGAGTCGAGAGTAGTAGTTCGAGTAGTCTTGAAGCCTCTTCGAGTAGTTCTTGAGTGTCCTCGAGTACTTCTTGGAGAAGTCTTCGTAGTACTTGAACCGCCGCAAGGCCGGAAGGTAGTCCGACTCATCGAGTCTTGAAGTCGAGATTATATGGAAGTGCAGTTGCAAAATCGCACTCCATATGGAGTAGCCCTCGAGCCTTAGGTTGAGTTGTAGACTCTGGCTGAGGGTCAATCTTGATTCTGCTTCCGTCTTGAAAAAATCAACTGATGAGTGTAGCCTAGTAGCCCCGAGCCTTGGAACGATTGAAGAATCGGTCCAAGGGTCTTCGGTGTTTGCGGAAGTCATCATCCGAGTACTCTTGTAGCATTCGGCCCCCGAGCTCGTCGCCAGGTGAGCCGTAGGAGCCACATCGAGTAGTTGTTGGTGCCGAGCCCCCGAGCTAGAGAGCTAGCGAAGACTACTCGAGTTGTCATCGAGTAGTAATTTGGTGCGTAGCCCCCGAGTTGGGAACTAGCCACGCCGGTGGAGGTGCGCGGAGCGTACCGGAAGTCGTTGCCAAAGCTTGACCCGAAAGTAGAGATGCGTACATTATGTAGCATTTTTGTAGAAATTTAATCTACAAATGAGAAATACAAATATGAATATAGATGTAAATGTCATGTGTCATGCTCTTGTTTCGGTCGTAAGGCGTCGAGTAGTTAGCTTCGATGCGATTTAGCGCCCGATCTCTCGTGATCGCTGTTTAGCCATAGCCGCCGGGGGGCGTGAAGGCATGACGAGAGAGCCGGGTTTAAGCACCCGGTCTGCGAGGAGCCCGTTTAGCCATAGTCGTTGTGGACGTGAAGGCATGACAAGAGAGCCGAGGCTTTGCGCGGATCAAGGCGTGTGCTACCGGAGCGAGACCATTAAGAGGTAGACGAAAGTAGTCGACATGGCGACAAGAGAGAGCGCGATTGCTCGTTGTTCCACATGGCGGAGAGCGAGGATTGCGCGAGTGCCTCCTCGGGGTGCGGCCGTTGTGCGCCTCCAGGCACTCGGTACACGAAATGTCGTGGCAAGAGCCTCCTAATTTGGTGTACCAAGCATGTGACAGTCAGTCAACGGTCCCCAAGGAATAGTTGGCACGGTGTAGCTCGCCGGGCGGGTAGCCGTTGAGAGACGTACACGAAGTAGTCTTTGGCGTTGGTTCCTGTATGTGGAGAACAAGCCAAAGAAAAAATAATTATTGAAATAAGTGACTTAGCTTGATTCGTGGACGAGTGTCGACGAAGCCGTGGCGGTCGGTGATGGAGCCGCGACAGTTGGAACTGAAGTCGACTAGTTGGAGGTGGATCCGACTAGTTGTTGATGTCGCGGGAGCCGTACTTGACTAGTTTTCTGGTTGAGACTAGTTGAGGTAGTCGTACGCCCAGAAGACGACGTCACAGCGGCGTATGTCGAGTCGATGTAGAGCCGCTGCGGCAGAAAGACGAGTACTCGCGGCGCACGGCGAGGTTGATGTAGAGCCTGTGTGGCTGGGTGACGAGTAGTCGTGGCGCACGGTAGTGTTGAGGTAGAACCCGTGCGGCCGGATCACGAGTAGTCGCGGCGCACGGTGATGCTGAGGTAGAGCCTGTGCTACCGGGAGACGATGTAGTCGTACTCGTGTTGATGCAGCCAGATGTTGATGCACTAGGTCTCGTGTACATCTGGCGTGTGCGGCAAGTGAAGGTCTTGAGGTCTCCTGGTACATCTCCATGTGCGGGTAGCACAAATCTTCAAATTTTGGTTGCCACGAGATGCTCCTGGAATTCAGGTGCACACAATTTTCCTGATGCCTCATGACGTGCATCAGCGTAAAAGCCCGATTCCAAATCGAAAAAAGATTTTTAATCATCCTAGGAAATTGAACCAGCAAACATGGACAAACTGCTGGAGCTTGCATCATGTCTTCCGTCTCGGACTCGATCCCGCGCAGAAACAACCACGGAATTAACTCCATGGGTCCCGCTGGAACTTGCTTTCGGTTTCAGATCAGTCAACTTGGACTTCTAGTCGAAGACTGGAAAAATTAATTCTGCCACCGCTGGTATCTTTTTTCCGCCAAATGTGGAGCTGAGCAGCCTGAGCTTGAGCGTCGCCTGGAGCCACGGGAGACGTGGCGCAGCCTTAGCATGTACGGATGCATGGATGATGATCACATCTACCAATTGATCTTCCGCAGACTTCTCGCATCAGCTTCAGATTGGTACTTGATGACTTCGTTTCCTTGTTGAGTAGATTGATTTTGAGAGGAGGTCCTTCAAATTCGTTGATGATCGTGACGATGGCCCCACGGTGGGCGCCAGCTGTCGGTGTTTAAACCTCTCGACCTCCATAGGAGGTACCCGCAGCAAGGTAGAAGGTGGGGATCGCCATGATCTGGAACCCGAAGGTGCGCGCGAGGACACAAGACACAAGATTTATACGAGGTTCGGGTAGCCGAGTAGCTACCCTACGTCCTGTTTGGAGTAGTATTGTGCCCCGCGCTTGGGTTGTTCCCGGAGGGATTGTGGATGTTTGGCTAGGTACCCGGCCCTCCTTTATATAGTCCGGGGGGTGGGTTCCTAGTCGGTTACAAGGCAGGAGTCCTATTAGCATTACACGGAGCGAGTCCTAGTAGGAGTACAAGGGAATTCTAGTAGGAGTCCGTCTTCTACTCTTCCTCCTTCGTTGCATGAGTACCCGGGGAGTATGGCCGACAACTTCATCGCCGAGTGCCCGGAAGCGAGAGGAGAACAAGTACAAGATGAACGAGTACAAGGCGCACCCGAGGCGTGAAGACAAGTAGTCCTCCAAGGGCAAGCACTTCAAGCAAGTCCAAGAGCAAGGACAAGGACAAGCGACGACCGAGCAAGGGCGGCTACAAGAAGAACAAGGCAAGAGCCATGGTGGCCGGTGCGAGTGACGTCGACTCAAGCTCAAGCGACAAGCAGTCAAGTTCAAGCAGTGAAGATGAAGACGCCGGGAGGCGCAAGGGCAAGAAGAGTGCAAGCGGAACCTCGGTGGGTTGAGCTGTGTGGCGCTTGAACGCTTTTGTGGGATGGCCCATAGCTCGAGCAGCAAGAAGAGCGACAAGGAAGACAAGCTACTCCGACTCGGAGGATGAGGTAAATCGTGACCCCGACTCTTTGCTTGCTGAGATCACTAGGTTGAATGGCTTGATTGACAACCGTGATAGTGTGCTAAGAGATGCCAAAAAGATGAGGAAAGATCTTAGGGCTCAACTTGAGAATGCTAGTGAGAAAGTAGGAGAGTTAGAGTCCAAATTGCTTGAATTGAAACTTGAGAATGACTCTTTGAAACTTGCTCCTACTACTCCTGATGATGTTGAATGTCTTGAGTGTGATGCATGGTTGAATGAGATCAAGTTACTTAATGATAAGAATGCTTCCGCTTTGGCTAAACAAGATGCTCTTAGGACTGAGTATCATGAGCTGAAGGCTAGACCTACTTTGCTTGGTGCTTGTAAATCATGTTGTTAACACCAAAATTTGGTAAGGTAAGGAATCTGACTTGTGGGTCCAACTCGGTGAGGAATCCGTCCGGCGGAAGGAAGGCTTCTTCAGATGAATTCGGCAGAAGAGTCCGTGGTCGGCAATTCGCTTCCGTTCGGCAAGAAAACTGTTGCGCTGATTTTGCGGGATTGCGTGGTGACGTGGCCCGAGCGGAAGGGACGAATGGATGGATAAGCGATCGCACTTAGAGATAAATTAGGTATCGAATCCATTCGAGGTCATGCTTAACAGGGTATAAATATGGACCCTGAATGTATGTAACAGATACTCGAAACATTCTCAATACAAACCGGCTTTGCGTCAAACCCTAGAGTCCTTTGTCGTGTCGTCGAGTTCTTCGAGAGGATTCATCGATCCGTCGACCTCCGTGAGTACCGGCAACCTTGTATCATGTCTAGTATCATGCGGTGGATTTAGATTTGATGCAAGTAGTCTTGTTACCATGCTTAGTGTCATGCGGTAGATTCAAGCCTGGTTCAAGAGGGTTTCTTGTTAGATCATGAGCCATGCGGTAGGCTACGATCTAGCTCGAAGCTAGTTATCGGCTCTATTGGATTTTGGCAAGATCCAGTGGATTCATTAAGTTACCCTGTGTTGCTTTGAGTTTTACTTTATGTTTAAATTCATGTAACACCTTTTTTCCCAATTTAGATTGATTTGGATCAGCTCTATCTCTTCGAATGATCCTTATGCGACTCAAGTTCATACCCATAGCTTTAATAGCACGTGGATCACGTGTTCCTTAATAGCCGAAACCGAAACGATCTAGGTTGTTACATGTTGCGGGTTCAAGCTTGCCAAATCTTGTATAAATCTTAAAGGAACCGGGTATCATGCGGTAGATGCAGGTTTTTAGGGTTGTTTTGGAGCTAGTCATCCGGTGGATTAGATTTAAATTCAATATGATAGATTTATCTCGCTTGGTAATGCTCGTTCCTTCTTCATGGATCCCGATTCAGCTGTTCAGCTGTATTCGGCTACGCTTTCATGAGTAAAACGTGTTTATAGATTATGCTTTAAATTTTGTATGCGTTTAGATCTCGATAAATTTTGTATCATGCAGTGGATAGATCTATTTGTGGAAGGTGGTATGATTTCAAACAAGTTGTATCATGCGGTGGATAGATTTGTTTGGTATCATGCTTGACGGGTTTTAGAGTACCTAGACATGCGGTAGACTAGTGCTTTGGACCTATGCATGCTTGTTTATTACATATTTACGATCATTTTTTACTTCATTTATTGTTTAATGTTATTTATGCGCGAGGATCGATCATGGCTTTGAGCACGCACAACTTTATTTAAACAAAGATCGATCTATCGTCACGCTTATGTCATCTATTCGGCTATGTTACTTTTTGCACGTTAAAGCTCCCGAATGGTTTCTAGTTTCCTGGCAGATAGCTCTTTATAGCTATATGTCATCTCACTTGGCTTTCTAGCCGTAAATATGGAACTGTCTGGTACCACCCGGCAAGTTCCAAGCTTTGGAATTTAACTACTTTGTCTTTTGTTAATTTTCAGGGAAAATTGACTGGCACGTCTTGTGATCTCTTCGCGTGTGAAGCAAGCTTGTTCGGCTTGCCGTGTGCTTGGCGTGAAGTGCGGATTTTACGTCAACACACTTTTTGGCACGCCTAGTGGGGCCAATAGCCGAAAATCAAGATGCTTGACATCGGTGACATTATGGATGTCAACATCGAGGACCTCTCTCCGAACGGCAAGCAACAGCTAAAGGATGCTACGGATCAGTTCCAACAAAAGTGCTTGCTGTCATTTAAAAAGAACAGGAGTGGCGTCCCATACCTCAAAAATGAGATGCCTAGGGTTCTATTGCCAGGAGAGAGTGACGCTACAACTCTGCAGGAGAGGGAGGAATGCATGCAACCATTTCAAGACGCCGCGGATGACGTGCTAAGCAGGCATTATAGAGCTTTTCTGGGTGCGTTCAAACAGATGATGGTGGCTGTTTTCATCCCGGGCATAGAGCAAGTATTCAATCGAGCACCCCTTTAGGGAGGCACCGTGAAGATTGGAGAGTCTAGTTACGAGCCGCCATTGCGAAGCCGGCCCGGCCCGACCTCCTCCGCGAGCGTTGGAAGCCAAGCCATCCAGCCTCCTCCACAAGGCGCTGGAGGTCGACCAGTTCAACCCCCTCTGCCGCAGCCGGGAGAGGACGCCCGGTCCAGCCACCTCCGCAGGGCAGCACAGGTCAACCTATGCAACAGCCGAACCCATATCAGCCCACGTATGGGGAGTTGGCATTTGGCTCGTCTGGAGTTCCACTTGCTTCCGCCTACAGGATTGCCCCAGCTAGCAACAGACTGCAGAAGAATTTGTACGGTGGAGGCTACCACGAAGTGATGAACTATGGTGCCATCGATGCTCTCCCGAATCCGGGCTACGGCCCAGCTACAGGCGTGCGGGAGGACGATATCCTCGGTTCGAGAAGATGGCCGACTTGATGTAGAATCAATTCAGCCTCAAACCTAAAATGCGGGGACCTACTTACACGCCTCCGTTCCGGAGTGGTATTACAATGTGATCCCTGCCGCCAAGAGTAAAACCCCCGACGGAATTTACAAAGTTCTCCGGGGGGGGGGATGACACGAGCGCGGTGGAGCACATTGCTCGCTATCCGATGCGGCTCGGAGAGGCCTCGTACGAAGAGGCGTTCGGGGTCGGTACTTCCCCATGTCACTGACGGGCGCAGCGTTCCAGTGGTTCTCATCTTTGCCTCCCCCAATCAGTTGGCACATGGAGGGAGCTAGAGCGAAAATTCCACGCCCATTACTTCAGCGGTAGCAAGGAAAAGAAGCTCATCGACCTCGCCACTCTGAAGCAGAGACACAGTGAGACGCCTTTGGATTTCCTCAGGAGGTTCAGGGAAATCAAAGGCATGTGTTTTTCGTTGAATTTGCCAGATGATCAGTTGGCCGACATGGCCGTTGCAGGGATGCTACCGGCCGTACAAGAAAAGCTGTTTGGTATGGACTTTGATAACCTGGGTCAGCTATCCCAAAAGCTGTCACTGATGAGCAACCAGGCTTACGGGTTTAAGAAGGACACCAGGTTCGAGAAACAGCACGATGTAGCTGAGATCTACAATCAGTTTCTGGAGAAGGCCGATCAAATGGAGGACTCTGACGATGACTAGGAAGTGGCTGCTGCTGAGATCATGTGGGGGAAGGAACCGTTGACCATGAATCAGCGCTGGGTCAAACAGACCAAAGGCACATACGACTTTGACGTTACTAAAGCTGATAAGCTGTTTGAATTTCTGGTGAAAGAGGGCCGAATCAAATTGCCTGAAGGGCATTCCATGCTTCAGCCTGATGGAGTAAAAGAGAAGCGTTACTGCAGCTTCCATGACAGGAATTCTCACTCCATCAACGACTGCAGGGTCTTCAGGATGAGAATCCAGAAGGCTATCCAGGAGGGTCATCTCAAGTTTGACAACAAGATGAAACTGGACAGCCACCCTTTTCCCCAGAACATGATAAGCTTTTCCGTCAACATGGTGACGGTCGAGGGAAAAGGGCAAGGTCAAGGTCTTGACTTCAGCCAGGGCAAGGTAGGATGGAGCAGTAGACCCAGAACGTCAAGTGACCTTGGAGCAGGTTCATGGTGAAGCCCCTCGCGTTCTCAAGAGCCATGTCGAGATCCGGGAGTCGTCCAGGACCAAACCCAGGGTGACTACGCGCATCCTCCTCAACAAGTGGCCGCGCCAGCTAGAGAAAGAGCGCTACCAGAAACGAAAGCACGAGGAGGAGAGGCGCAGGGCCGAAGAAGAAGCGCGCAGAAGAGATTTGGAGCAGTACACGCGCGAGCGGGAGCGCGCACATTGGGGGTGCGCATTCTTCGGTGCACTATCGCCGGAACGAGGGGTTGAAGCTTCCTACGCCGAGAAACGGCCATGAGTGCGGCGACGAGGGTACTTAGAGTATAGGCGGGGGAAAGCGCCAATCGCCGATCCGTCCATGAAAGAATTGGAAGGATACATCCCAAGAAGGATCGGCGTCAAAAAATTGGAATCATTGATCACCCTAGGAAGAGGCAAGCTGATTTGAGATGGGCCGATCGGGGAGGAAGACGGGGATGAGTACGTCTGGCAAAAGGGGCAATGGTGCCTGCCTGGTTTAAGAAAGAGTCAAAAAAGGAGGGTTCAGCGCTTGAGGAACCGCGAACTGAAGCAGGCGGGGATCCAGACAAGGCAGGTGTGGCGTCCAAAGGATAAACCTAAAGGATCAAACCGTTCAGCTCCGGCATCTGTGGTATATTTTCTGCCGAATGAATTTATGGCTCCTGCTAATCAGGTTGTGCAGGAAGAAACGTCCCTGGACGATGAATAGCTTGGGGGACTGATGGCGCAGCTGGTGCTAGCCAAGCAAGCCATCTTCGACAAACCGGCCAGAAATCGACACATGAGGCCATTATACTTGAAAGGATATGTCAATGGCAAGCCATTGACCAAGATGTTTGTCGACGGTGGAGCGGCGATCAACGTGATGTCGTACACCACTTTCGGGAAACTTGGCATAGGCCACGGCGACTTGACACCTACGAGCATAATTACGAACGTTTCGGCGGGAATCCTTCGGATACCAAGGGGTGCGTCCACGTGGATCCGATGATCGGGTCCAAAACACTTGCTCACAACCTTCTTTGTCATCGAAGGTAAAGGAGCCTACGACCCTCTGCTTGGACGGGACTCGGATTCACGCCAATCGCCGCATCCCATCTACCATGCATCGGCAGCCTCATCCAATGGGTAGATGACGATATTGAGGTGGTCCAAGCGAGATGACTCCGTGAGCGTCGCAAATGTGGAACCGGCTTTACGGGAATACCGGGGGGTGTTGATCGTTTCTCGGGGAAAGGACGGGGGGGAAGGTCCTGTTGAGCTCGTCGGCGAGCCGATCAACGGCCGATTCAAGCGATCGACTCTTATAGAAATTTTTAAATGGATAATCCCGTCGATGGTACTGATGGCAAGTTGGGGCGAGGATTCATGTCGGCCAACAAATTAGAAGTAGTTGACATTGGAAGCGGTGACAAACCAAGGCCGACATTCATCAGCGCAAACTTGCAATCAGACTTCAGGGAGGAATTGATCAAGTTGCTTAAGGAATATAAAGATTGCTTCACTTGGGATTATTCGGAGATTCCTGGACTGGACCGTTCCATTGTTGAGCATCGGTTGCCAATCAAATCTGGTTTTAAACCATACAAGCAACCTCCCCAAAAAATCTACAAAGATGAAGTATTGGCCGATGTGAAGAAAGAAGTTGAAAGACTACTTGATGCAAACTTCGTTCGGCCATGCAGATATGCGGAGTGGATCTCTAATATTGTCCCTGTCTACAAGAAGAATGGAAAGATGAGGGTCTGCATAGATTTCAGGGATTTAAACAGAGCTACTCCTATGGATGGTTACCCCATGCCTGTTGCCGATTTATTGGTTGACGCCGCTGCTGGACACAAAGTTATCAGTTTCATGGATGGTAATGCGGGATACAACCAAATTTTTATGGCAATAGAAGATATATCAAAGACAGCCTTCAGATGTCCTGGTCATATAGGCCTGTTTGAATGGATAGTCATGACATTTGGGTTGAAAAATGCCGGTGCAACTTATCAGCGAGCCATGAATTACATCTTTCACGAGTTGATCAGCAAAATTGTTGAAATTTACATTGATGGTGTCGTGATCAAGTCTTTGAATCATGACACACATCTGGAAGACGTGAAGAGAACCTTGGAATGCACCCGGAAGCATGGTTTGAAGATGAATCCAAACAAATGCACTTTTGGGGTATCGGTGGAGAGTTCTTGGGATTCTTGGTCCACGAAGGGGGATTGAAGTTGGCAAGAAAAGCATGAAGGCCATTGATGAAGTTGTCCCTCCAACTAATCTCAAGGAGTTGTAATCACTTTGCTCGGCAAGATTAATTTTGTAAGGAGGTTCATCTCAAATTTGTCACAAAAGGTTCTGCCATTTTCTCCATTGCTGAAGCTTAAGAAAGATCAGAAGTTCACGTGGGGCGACGAACAACAAAAGGCTTTTGACGAAATCAAGCAATGCATGAAGGAGCCACCAGTACTGGTCCCTCCTCAGTTGCATAAGCCTTTCAAGTTGTACATGGCGACCGATACCCAAACCATTGGATCGGCCCTTATTCAAGAATTCGAAGGAAAGGAGCGGGTAGTAGCGTATCTTAGCCGAAAATTACTTGATCCCGAGACCGGGTATTCGTACGTCGAGAAACCGTGCCTCGTGTGTGTACTACTCGTGTACAAAGTTTCGGCACTACTTGCTTGAATGTTGAATGCGTTGTATATTCTAAATTTGATGTAATAAAACACATGTTATCTATGCCAATTTTGAATGGCGAGGATTGGCAAGTGGACCTTGGCTTTATTAGAGTTTGAGTTAAAGTTCGAAACGGCAAAAGCTATTAAAGGTCAGATCATTGCCGATTTTATAACTGAACATCGTGATCCATCAATTGATTTACTTGAAATTACTCCTTGGGCTTTTTTTGATGGATCATCATGTGGTAAAGGTGGGGGAGTAGGGATTTTATTGATTTCACCCGGAGGTGAGATGTTTGAGTTTGCTATCCCTATACGCCCCACCGTCACAAACAATCGGGCCGAGTACGAGGCATTGCTTCGGGGGCTTTCGTAACACCCCGAAATTTGGAAGTTTCGGGATGTTAATAGGAAAAATAATTAAACAACGATTTTTCCTAATTTTAAATTTTTTCCCAAGATTTATCTTCTTTACGGGGAAATTTAGAATAAGAAAATCAATTGATTGTTTTTATAAATAAAATAAAATAAATGTGTGTAAGTGTTGCATTTATTTTGTTGGATTTGTTTTTGGTTGATGTGTGTTGAAAAAGAAAGAAAAGAAAAAAAACAAAGAAAACTCAAAGTCCCAAATCCACCCTCAAACTCCCCCTCCCTATCTCTCTTCACTACCTTTTCTTTAGCCCGGTCGCGGCCCGGCTTTGGCCCAATCGGTCCCGCCGGCCCAAGACAACCTCCCCTCTCTGCGCGCGCCACCGACAACCGGGGCCCACTCGTCAGCTCCTTCTCCTACCTCCCACTGTCACCTTCTCCACCATGGCCTGCCGCACCACCGCTTCCCCGGCCTCCCCAACTCTTCCCCTCCCTCCACTGAGCACGTCATTCAATGCTAGTGGAGCACGCACCCTGCCACCGCCTCTTCTCCTTCCGAAACCGCCCCACTGAAGCTCCCTGAGCTTTAATGGCCGCCGGCCACTGAGCTCCCTCCACTGCCTTAGCTGCGCCCCCTCCTCTTCCCTCTCCGCCCTACAAAAGCCACCCCTAGCCCCCGCTCCTCCCGCACCAATCTCTCCTCCGCTCCTCCCCGCTCGCGCGTAGCATTGTCGCCGCCAAAGTCCGGAGCAGGCGTCGTCCCGTCCTCCCCATTGCGGCTTCAAAATTCGACCATCTCCATCCATCTCCATCGCCGGTGAGTGCATCTGCGAGGTCCCCTCCACTCCCTCTTTCTATTTTGTTGCTCTCTAGGATCCTTAGGCTGTGGGACCACCACCATTTTGGATCGGCTAGGAGCTGCGATCCTCGGTCATGGTTGTACGAAACAACTCTGTGTTCTTTCCCGTGAAGATAAGGTGGCGGTTTGCCATTAGGTCCCTAGGGAATCCCCAAACAAAACCTTAATAATCTATGTCTTGAACCTTTTGTGGAAAACCCCCTAGAAATATCCCACCTTTTGCACATAAATCCCACCTTGGTTCTTTTACCTGCTAGCCCCTATCCTTTAATCTTTTCGCGAGCAATCGTTTTGCGTGTCTTGCGGATCTTCCAATCTAACCCCGCGGGCTATAGTTAATAGTGTTTAAATCCTTGCAACCTCGTTTAGTGCGTAGTTTTCACGTTTTAGCTCCGTTTCAAGCGTTTCAAATTGCGTCAGGTTCGTAATAACTCAAAGAACATAATAGAGACAATGTTGAACCTGTTACTTGCTTTATAATTTATTTAATATTTAAATATGATTAAATACCAATATACATGCTTTTCTAATTAAAATTTAATTAGAGATCAACATGTGTTTTATAAGAAATATAATTTGGTTAATTCTTATTTAAATAATCTTTCCAATTAAAAGCTAATTAGAGTTATATCTCGGTTTTCATAATAAAACTTAAATTAATTAATATTCAATTTGCTTTCTAAATAAAAGTAATATAGGTTTATCCCGAGTTTTCATAATTAAATATTAAATTGATTAATATGAACATAAATATATTTCTAAATTATAATTTACTTAGTACAATTTGAAATGTAAAGATATTCGTTTAGATGCTTTACATGCTTCTTTTAAATTAAAATGTTTAATTTGCATAAATAATACTTGAACATTTATAAATAAAATTTGTATAAGTTATACACCGTTCTTTTTATATAAATATAACTTGCTTAATTATTAAATAGGGTACTTCTGTGAAATAATCTATGCACATCTTTTTGAATTAAAACTTACCAAGCACATAGCCTTGTGTGATATAATCCAAATCTTACGATAGTTCCGAGTCTTTTGCGTTCGCGGTCCTAGAACCAAACCTTGTCCTCTTTTAAAGCTTTTCATGCTTGGTGTATTGTTCTTAGTTGTTCTTGTTTGTCTGTTCTGCATGTTTGTGCTCGATGTTTGCTTCGAGTAGAAGATCGAGCTGTTGATTGAAAGTCCTGAAGATCAAAAGTACCAAAAGAGCAAGAGCAGAAGAGCAAGAGTAGCTTTTTGTTGAGAAAGGCAAGTGACCCTAACCACCCTTCTACCTTTGCTTTAATACAAGAACACTCGTAAATTAATCGGAACATGGAGAACCACCCGGGAAAACAAGTACAACCACAAGACATATGGCTCTGTCTTGGCCAATTAATTAGGGAAGTCTTGTGTGGCTATTATCCTTAGTAGCTTTGGGTACGGAGGAATGCTTTTATGACTCTTCTACTGCGGACGGGTTTTGGAACGAAAGTGCTCTTCTAGGCTAACCTCCGGTCCGAGGGTAGAAAGAGGGTACGAAAGATAGCCTCTAGGACGTGCTACTATGGACTAATACACATGGGAGGACTCTTTGTAAAGGCCTCGTAGCGTCCCTATGCAACCACACCTCGGAAGTGTGGTATTGTGCCTACTTTTGCACAAGCATGGTTGGGTTCAAAGTTCTTCGGAACTTTTACGCGACTTGTGGTGAAAGTGTACAACCTCTGCAGAGTGTTAAACTGTTATAACAGTCGTGCTCACGGTCAAGAGCGACCTGGACCCTCACATGATTAATGAACTTAAAGATGGATTTAAAATTGCTTTCCGGTTATTTCTGTGGCCTTGCTGAGTACCAACCATAAGTGTACTCATCCTTGCTTAAACGCTGCTCGAGAAAAGAAGAAGGTGCACGAAGTCCGAGAAGATGGTGCTAGGCGTACGCAACCCCCGATCGATTGCCCGTGAAGATTGGAGCCTTTGCTTCCCCGGGATTCCGCCGTAAATCTCTCGATAATCTCTTTCTTTACGTGATATTGTTTCGTTATACACTATGATGTCACTATATGTATGAAACTTGATCCCGGCATACATATAGGTAACTCTTGGTTTGTTTTGAAAACCGGGTGTGACAGCTTCAATATTTGAGAGAAGCCGGGGCCGTTTCGGTTGAAGTTTATGGAGATTCAGAGTTGGTAATAAAGCAATTGAACGGCTAATACGAATGTAAAAGTGATGCGCTGAGGAGTTACTATGAAGAATGCAGGGAAATCTTGAAGAGCTTTCCGTTGGTAACTCTACAGCATATTCCTAGGGAACATAATGAAGAAGCAAACAGGTTGGCTCAGAGCGCTTCCAGTTATAAAGAGAATCAAGAAGCATTTGCCACGGAGATATGTGCGCGGGGAATGGATCTTGTGGAGGATGATTGGAGAAAAGAGATCGTTGACTATTTGAAGGATCCATCCTGAAAGGTCTCTAGGAAGCTCAGGTACAAGGCCATAAAATTTGTTCTTCTGGATGATAATTTGTTTTACAAATCATTAGATGGGGTGTTGTTACGATGCCTGGGTCCAGAGGAAGCTAAAAGGATGATGAGTGAAGTACATGATGGGATATGTGGAGCTCACCAATCGGCCTACCGTATGAAATGGGTTATCGTGCAAGTCGGATGTTTTTGGCCGACGATATTGGAGGACCGCTTTGAGTATTACAAGGGGTGTCAAGAGCGCCGAGGTTTGGAAATATTCAAAGAGTTCCTGCATCGCATTAAATCCCATCATCAAGCCATGGCCATTCGGGGGCCGGGGTATAGACACGATTGGCCGATTAATCCACCATCTAGCAAGGGGCATAAGTTTGTGCTTTTGGCTACAGATTACTTTACCAAATGGGTTGAGGCAATTCCACTGAAGAAGGTGACATTAGAAAACATGGTTGAGTTTGTCAAGGAACACATCATCTATCGGTTTGGAATCCCTCAAACGATCACAACTGATCAAGGAGCCCAGTTTGTGTCCTTGGAATTCAGAGAGTTTGCCGAAAGCATGGGGATCAAACTGTTCAATTCTTCTCCTTATTATGCCCAAGCTAATGGTCAGGCAGAGGCTTCTAATAAGATCATGATCAAGCTTATACAAAAGAAGATCGACCGAGAAGCCAAGGTGGCATTCGGTACTCAGTGAGGCTTTATGGGCTTACCGAATGCCCCCTCATGGAGCTACAAAAACATCTCCTTACGAATTGGTTTATGGGCACCATGCGATTTTACCTTGGGAAGTGCAATCAGATGCTAGGAGAGTAGTTTTGCAAAAGGATTTAAGCTCCAAGGATTACAGTGGCTTAATGATGGATGAGCTAGAAGATTTGCACATGATCCATCTTAGGGCCCTGGAAAATATCGAAAAGAACAAGCTGCGGGTTGCCAAGTATTATAACAAGAAAGTAAAAGTTAGGCAATTTGCAGAAGGGGATGGTTTGGAAAGCTTTACTGCCGATTGGAACCAAATACAGTGAATTCGGCAAATGGTCCCCTAACTGGGAAGGACCCTTTCGAGTGGTCAGATGCGTGCCTGGCAATGCCTACATGTTGAAGACTTTACTAGGAGAAGAATTTTCCGCCGCAATAAATAGAAGATATTTGAAGAAATATAATCCTAGTATTGAGATCGATCGGTGATCACCAGCATTGGGATTACATGCATCTGATACAGGAATAGCCGGCGCTCAAGAATGAGGCCGCCTTCAGAACAAAAATTCCCAAACAGAGGGAATGGCCAGTGCCTAGATGCATTGCCCTTAGCGCAAAACTACATTACAAATGCTTCTTGCAGGTTTACATCTAACAACCCTGGTGATCAGGACTACGAGAAGGTGGGAAGCGAAGGCCGGCGTAAGAAGCGAAAGTATGATTCAATCTTTTCTTTGCTTCTTCGAGTGCTCCCTCTTCAGTTGCTTCAGGACCACCGTGACGGCAACTTGGAATGCGTGGGGATGACCATGATTTGCTGCCTCCACCAAGCTGTCCGTCCCAAGCCGCTTTCAGGTTATTGTACCTATCAGAGACATCTGGGACAGAGGAGTGGTCATTAGGGGCAAAGATCCAGATGTGAGCACGGAGTCAAGAAGGAGTTGAAGATATTTACCTCCTACTAGTGCCTCCAAAGCCATGCGACGCTCGCGCTCGGCTTGGCAACGAGCGGTGATGTCCCGGAGGTCGTGCTCCAGATGCCGAACGCGGCGGCACAGTTGGTGGCTGATTCTCTGCTCGGGCGTGGCATCCTCTGCTTCAAGACAGGAATCAGAGGAGATGTACTCGGGCATGTCTTCGGTCCCAATGATTTCCTCAGGAAGCAGATCAAGGCTGAAGGAGAAAAAACAGAGAGGAGGTAAAACACGAGACCACATGAGGAAACAAGAAGCAAATCAAAGGAAAACTCACTCTCGAATCGTGCGTTTCTTTGGGATGCTGCCCTCCTGGGGCTGCTTGCCTTTGTCCATGGCCTTGGGGTTTGTTCTTCTGAGAACAGGGGAGAAGATGAGAAGTGATGGATGAGTGTGCGAGTGGATTTGTAGGGCATCTCAGCAGGCTATTTTATTGACTGAGAGAGTGCGTTGGGAGTGATGACTGGCCGGCGTACATTATTGGAATACCAAGCGGCAGGGTTTCCTCCCGAATGCGAAGGGTTTTTCGCTTGAACAGTGCTTGTGGATTGCTGAATCGAGGATTTTCTGCGGGTATTGCGCCGAGGGACCTCTGTTTTTGCGTGTTCAGCTCAAGCGAGTTCCCGAATACGTTTAAGGAGAAACAAGATTCACAGATGCAAACACAGAAAAAATCATCGCAGTACAAGCACGAGAATTAAAAGTTCTTTATTTATTGCCGATATCAAACATCCCTGATACAATCTAATCAAAGAGCCTGTTTAGCACAGACTGGGGATGAGTGAGTTCGGCAATGGCGTCACTGTGGCCGTCGAGGCGCTCCAAGATGATCTCGATCTCATCGATGTCTTACGGTGCGCCGCCCGAAGCCGCGCGGCTGGTGGAGTAGTCGACGTCGGTGTGCGTCGCCATGGCGGCCGGGCCCAAAGTGGTGCCCAAGCGGATGCCGTGGGTGGCCACTTTGTCCACGCGGTGTTCCACCGCGGCAAGGCGCTCTGCCGGCGTATCTCCGCGGGCGTTCACCTTGTCAGCCAATTGCTCCACCAGCATTTTTAGCTGGTTGAGCTCAGCGTCACGGGCTGCGAAATGCAAGATAAAGGTGATTAGTATTAAAAGCCAGATTGGATTAGGGAGCGGTTCCAGAGCCGTACCGTCAATGGTCGCCAGCAGCTGCTTGCGCTGGTCCTCCCACTCCAGTTCGGCTATGCCAGCCCTTTTGGAGATGTCTTCCAGCTCGCGCTGGGCCACCTCCAGCTCCGCCTTGAAGTGGAGAGCATCAAGTTCCCCATAGGGCACGGGGGAGTAGTGGTCTGACTCCGAGGAGTCGTCCGGCGAGGGCCGACCGGCCGGTGCGAGAAGATAGATTCCATTGAATGAGCCCGAAATAGAGATGATCGTCAAAAACAAAGAAGGGGTCAAAGACGAATGATAAAGGAAAAAGTTGACGATTATTGCCTCCGACGCGCACTGGCGTGACTCCCCTCCACCTCGTCAGCGGCGCAGCGCCTGTTGTTGTTGCTCGCCATGGTTCTGGGGTTTGTGCTGATTGGGGGAGAAAAGCTTGAGGATGGCGAAGATTTGAAGGCTAAAGGCTTGGTAAAGAGCCGGGGGCACCTCTCGTTTTTATTTATAGGCCTGGTGAAAGAGATCGTGGCCTCAGGTCGTGGCCTTAGATCGTGGCTTGTATCCCAAGAAACTTGGAAGGTGGAGAGGTTTCCTTGACCAATCCGCCGTCGGGTCGTTTGGAGTTCAAGGCTGAGTCGTATTCGGTTGACTGGCTCGGCTAAAAGGAAGTTAAGGTGTCGTTCGGGTATGGCACTTTTTGGCTACTGATTACCGAACGGATCATTCAGCGTTGCAATTAAGGACGTGCAGAGAAAAGGGAAAGTAAATTTACAGAAGCAAATGTTGCAAGGACGGCCAGTTCGGTTACACATTGATCAGTACAGCTAAATGTTTAAATACTTTGCAATTACATTGGAGCCGTTCGATGTTGTTTGGTGAATGTTCTCCATCCGTTCTTGATAATCTTTCTGGGCGTTGGACAGGATGGTGAGTTCTGCATTACATTGATTCACCTCAGCTATTGCCGATGCTGCTTCCTCTTGGATCTTTCTTATCAATCCAGGAAGTTAGGCTAGCTTCTTGTCATCAGCTTCTATTTCCGCTGATAAACTTTTTAGCTCTGCCTCTAGTGCAGCCTTTCTGGCAATTTTCAATTCACGAGCAGCTTGCAGATTGGCCAATATCCCTTTGTGGTTCTCAGTTTGAGATTGTGCTCCCTTCACGGCTTGTTCATCTTTGGCTTTCTTCTGTTCAACAGCTGGGCGGGAAGACACATTTCTCAGAGCTCGTCTTATGGCTACATAATGCACATCCAAACCAGAAATGGGTTCAAGTGAGGTCTTGATATCCTCAGGAAGTTCTTGGCTGATGGGTCTAAGCATGTCCTCGAAATAATCAAGATCTCTGATCCGATCTCGAGCCTCTCTTTGCAGCCAGGCAAAGATTTCCTTGAGCTTTTCTTGTACTTCCTCTGACAAGGCTTGAGCCCCTCCTTCCTTTGTCTCGGCAATTGGATTATTCTCTATTAATGGATTTGATGATGACGGAGCTTGATCCTGAAGGAGTGACGTTGCCGAGTTAGGAGTGTTGGGAAATAAAGAAGATAACAGGGTTAAGGGCAAATGTTTACCTCATGCCGACTTCCCGAACCGGGGACGGGGTTTTGTTCGGTTTCGGGGGCGATTTCGGAGCCACCGGTGAAGGAGGTGCTCGTGGCGAGAGCCGAAGCTTCGTGTGAGAGGGTGCGTTTGGTGCGCCCCGGCAACTGCGAAGCTTCGGTCGGGAGAGAAGATGGATTTACCTCTGTCAAAGTTGGGGTTTTCGCTTGGCCAATAGGGGATTGAACCCTTAAAGGGCTTGAAGTCTCGGGTTGGATAGGAGAGTTCATCTGCGGTGAAGTTGGTGTCTCTGTACGAGCGAGGGGGTGATTGGGTCCCTGATGAAGATGAAATCTCTACTTGGGCAGGTGGCTCAGCCCTTGGTGGACTCGCATGTTGAGAGACAGGGACATCCACAAGTTGATCCACCATTGTTTCTTCTGCAAGTACCAGATTAAGGGTAAATGCCAGTGTTGGTCTTTGAGGAAGGAGTAATAAAGGTCATACCAGTGGATGGAGCATTGGCAGGTTCTGAAGCTGAGGATTGCTGAATTCTAGTCTGAAATCGCACAAGACGGGATTTATCAGTAAAGAGTAATCTTGTGGTCAAGAGAGAGGAAATTTACCTCAATAAGGATTTTCTTGATGGTTCTTCGCTTCTTGGCAGTTGGAGGTGCGATCAGAGACAGGCCTTGCCTCTTGTCAGCAGTAATACTGGACAAAATTGGGTCTGCTGTGGCATACCTAACCATCAGTTGAGCCAAGGTTGGTGATCTAAATCCCAATGCTGAGATTGGGCATACTGCATTGCAAGCCATCGCCCTGGCTAGAGGGGCAGGCACTGTATTCTGTGGGTAAAGAATCAAGATCATGGTTAAAAGAAGAAATGTCTTATTTGAAGAAAAGGACAATCATGTTACCTCTGAAATTGGCTGAAATCAGGCATCAGTTCTATGCAAAATGAATGCACAGGCTCACTGAAAATATGGCCATGGAATTCTTGCCACCAAGAGTTGAAGGTGGGGTGAGCTACTGTTGTAGGTGTGAAAGGCCAAGTGTAAACAGTTGGACTGCATACATACTGAAAACCTTGCTGGTTTGAGTAAGTTCTTTAATTTCCTCTCTGGGTTTGAGGAATTCATGCAGAAATAGTCTTGGGGGCATCTGGCCACATCCAAGTTGTCGAGCCATCATATTGGGTCGGTAGTATTCATAAGTGTAGTGGTTTAGCCTCCCTCCACTAAATTCGGTGGCGAGAATGCATGGATGGATGAGGATATTGAGGATTTCCAGAAATCTTCCATCTTGGCGTCGAGCTTCAAAGGAGAACTCACAAGGGAGAGTTAAATTATCATTGTCCAAGTAAGGAAGCCAGAGGTTGATGGGAACAGTTGAAGCAGCTTCTCCATAGGTGTGGCATCCTCTGGTGACCTGGACTTCCCCTTCATGATAGTTGGATGAAGAAAAAACCGGGTGTTGAGGTCAATACCAACGATCTGGTGCATGTGCAGTTGTAGCCACATCTGTACAAACCACCAAGGGCCATTGACACACGCTATCTTCTGGCTGGTGTACATTTGGGTGACAGTTTGATGAAGCATGTGGTATACACTGCCCAGGAGGTATTTTCCAAGGGGAAGGCGCTTACCACTAGCCAATTGTGTAGCCATTACAATATGATTCAGAGTAGGCTCATTGGCTTTACCACAGAAGATAAACCTGCACAACCACATGTTCAGGAATGCCCTATATTCAACTTCACCAAGGGGGCCATCTTTCATATGATTCTGGATATAATTTTTATATCCGCTCCCTGATTTCACTCCTGTTTGTCTTGTGGAACCTCTGAAGTCCCAGGGATGAACAGATCCTGAAATATCAAGGCCGGTAATCATGTATACATCGGCCAGAGTTGGGGACATTGGGCCGTGACCAAAAAGGAAGGCGTTGACGCCATTTGACCAGAAGTGGCAAGCCGCTATCAAAAGGTCTTCATTTTTGGGGGTCTCGGCCAAAGAAAGCTCCAAGCATTGAGCAATACGGAGGGTATCCCAGTTTTGGGTCCTGACACTTTTATCCACAAGAACTCTTTTGTACCAATTCCTCCAGCCCGCAATTGGGGGCAAGGGCCAGTCCTTGAAGGCGTCCTGCCACAAGGTAGGCTTAGTTAAAGCCGCTTTGAAGGGGATCCTTTGGGATTCGGCTGCGATGAATTCGCGAGGATCAGAAACTCCCACGAGACCAAGGAAGTAGGACGTCGAATTGGCCTTAGTGCTAATCAAAAGCTCAGTGGAAAGCTCCTGAGGGAAGGCAGAGAAGAAATCCCGAGGTAAAAATTGAAAAGCTAAGTGACGAATGAAGCTTATGGTGGAGGAATTTACCCGAGCGGCTTGATTTTGAGCCGCCATTGAGGATTTGAGCTCGAAAAAAGGTGATCTAGGGTTTGGATCTAGGCAAAGACTACGACGGATTGCGAAGATAGAGAACGGGTGTTGAACGATTCAATTTGAAGACGTTCTTGTTGGAGTCAATTCCGGAATAAAATCACTTTTATCCCGTAATTGAAGGGGCATATGTTAACACCAAAATTTGGTAAGGTAAAGAGTCTGACTTGTGGGTCCAACTCGGTGAGGAATCCGTCCGGCGGAAGGAAGGTTTCTTCAGATGAATTCGGCAGAAGAGTCCGCGGTCGGCAATTCACTTCCGTTCGGCAAGAAAACTGTTACGCTGATTTTGCGGGATTGCGTGGTGACGTGGCCCGAGCGGAAGGGACGAATGGATGGATAAGCGATTGCACTTAGAGATAAATTAGGTATCGAATCCATTCGAGGTCATGCTTAAAAGGGTATAAATATGGACCCTAAATGTATGTAACAGATATTCGAAACATTCTCATTACAAACCGGCTTTGCGCCAAACCCTAGAGTCCTTTGTCGTGTCGTCGAGTTCTTCGAGAGGATTCATCGATCCGTCGACCTCCGTGAGTACCGGCAACCTTGTATCATGTCTAGTATCATGCGGTGGATTTAGATTTGATGCAAGTAGTCTTGTTACCATGCTTAGTGTCATGCGGTAGATTCAAGCCTGGTTCAAGAGGGTTTCTTGTTAGATCATGAGCCATGCGGTAGGCTACGATCTAGTTCGAAGCTAGTTATCGGCTTTATTCGATTTTGGCAAGATCCAGTGGATTCATTAAGTTACCCCGTGTTGCTTTGAGTTTTACTTCATGTTTAAATTCATGTAACACCTTTTTGCCCAATTTAGATTGATTTGGATCGGCTCTATCTCTTCTGATGATCCTTATGCGACTCAAGTTCGTACCCATAGCTTTAATAGCACGTGGATCACGTGTTCCTTAATAGCCGAAACCGAATCGATCTAGGTTGTTACATGTTGTGGGTTCAAGCTTGCCAAATCTTGTATAAATCTTAAAGGAACCGGGTATCATGCGATAGATGCAGGTTTTTAGGGTTGTTTTGGAGCTAGTCATCCGGTGGATTAGATTTCAATTCAATCTGATAGATTTATCTTGCTTGGTAATGCTCGTTCCTTCTTCATGGATCCCGATTCGGCTGTTCAGCTGTATTCGGCTATGCTTTCATGAGTAAAACGTGTTTATAGATTATGCTTTAAATTTTGTATGCTTTTAGCTTTCCACATTTAGATTGTATCATGCGGTGGATAGATCTATTTGTGGAAGGTGGTATGATTTCAAACAAGTTGTATCATGCGGTGGATAGATTTGTTTGGTATCATGCTTGACGGGTTTTAGAGTACCTAGACATGCGGTAGACTAGTGCTTTGGACCTATGCATGCTTGTTTATTACATATTTACGATCATGTTTTACTTCATTTATTGTTTAATGTTATTTATGAGCGAGGATCGATCATGGCTTGAGCACGCACAACTTTATTTAAACAAAGATCGATCTATCGTCACGCTTATGTCATCTATTCGGCTATGTTACTTTTTGCACGTTAAAGCTCCCGAATGGTTTCTAGTTTGCTGGCAGATAGCTCTTTATAGCTATATGTCATCTCACTTGGCTTTCTAGCTGTAAATATGGAACTGTCTGGTACCACCCGGCAAGTTCCAAGCTTTGGAATTTAACTACTTTGTCTTTTGTTAATTTTCAGGGAAAATTGACTAGCACGTCTTGTGATCTCTTCGCGTGTGAAGCTAGCTTGTTCGGCTTGCTGTGTGCTTGGTGTGAAGTGCAGATTTTACGTCAACACACTTTTTGATGTTGAATGTCTTGAGTGTGGTGCATGGTTGAATGAGATCAAGTTACTTAATGAGAAGAATGCTTCCACTTTGGCTAAACTAGATGCTCTTAGGACTGAGTATGATGAGCTGAAGGCTAGACCTACTTTGCTTGGTGCTTGTAAATCATGTCCTACTATGCATGCTAAGCTTGTTGATGCTCGTTCTACCATTAGTTCTTTGGAAGCATCTTTGAAATCTCCCTGTTGCAAATGCATGCTCTAGCCGTGATGAAGTTACTTTGCGCAATCTTGAACTTACTTCCCGTTTGGATGTCATCTATGAGGAGAATGACTATTTGAGGAAGGTGTTGGGTTGGTTGTACGGGCGGGAACCTCAATTGAAAATCATGATTGAGGAGTTCAAGAGAGTTGATGGTCTTGGTTTGGGTTTTGAGAAGTTGGGTGAGAAAGTGGGAGAGAACAGTGGGGAGAGTGTGTATGAGAAGTGTGTTGAGTCTAACCCCGAGTTTGAGATGATCGGAGACATCCAAGTCCCACTCCCAAAAGCACCCAAGAATACTTTCACACCAAAACCCAACCACCTTTGCAACAAGCTTGACACAACCCAAGATCCACCCAAATTTCCACCCAAAACAAATGACTTCCAGAAACCCGTGAAGTTTGTGAGTGAGAAGGGTGAGAAGCCTAGAGAGAAGCCAGAGCCAAAACCAAAACCCATCCCCTTCAGGTGTGAGTATTGTGGCAAGGAGAGACACTAGCAGAGTTTTGCTATAAGAGGAAGAGGGATGAGAGTCTTGCTAGGGAGCAAGCAAACCAGGATAGGTATCGCCAGTCTCATGGTATTTTTGAGCCTAGAGTGCCACTTCCACGGGGTGTGGGAAGTGTGAGGAGTGTTGGCAGGTTCCCACAGAGAGATGGTGGTGCGAGGTTTGAGAGGAGAGATGATGGTGTGCGTGCTGGTGAGAGGATTGGTCGGGCTCGTGGTGGTTTTGCTGGACGTCCCCCTACTCGTCCTCAATACGGGTTTAGGGGAGATGATCGCAGCTTTGGGTTCCAGAAGAACTACGGACCACGTGTTCCCCCTCGTGGCGCTCGTACTCCTCCCATGGGACATGGGAAGCTTGGTGGCAAGGGAATGATGTTTGCTAACCCCTCTTTTGAGCAGATGGCTCGACACTGGTTCAACTTTCTTTGTGCTAACCCCAGTGTCGAGTCGCTAGCTCACTCTCGTTCTTGTTTCGACTACGGGCGGGAGGCTTGGAGGACATTTGGTTGATCGACTCGGGTGTTCTCGACACATGACCGGAGATAAGAAGTGATTCTCCGGCCTCACCCCAGTGAAGGAAAAGATGTATATCACATTTGGGGACAATGGACGAGGAAGGGTGATGTCCGAGGGTGTTGTGCATGTGAGTGACAAGGTAACGTTGAAGAAAGTTGCTCTTGTGAAGTCATTGGGTTTCAATTTGTTGTCGGTTTCTCAATTGCTTGATGAGGGTTTTGAGGTGTGTTTCAAGTCCGGCGAGTCTCGTTTGCCGGATTCTCGAGGTGATCTTGTCCGTATGATCATCCCCGAGGATCGATTTTCGTGGCTGATTTCTCTCGTTCTTTGGGTCCTGCTCATTTGTTTGATGGCTGGTCCTTCTTCGATTTGTGGAAATGGCATAGGAGGTTGGGACACTTGAGCTTTGATTTGGTTTCATGCTTGAGTGGTCTTGACCTTGTCCGAGAATTGCCGAGGTTGAAGCTTGAGAAGGATTTGGTTTGTGCTCCGTGTAGGCATGGCAAGATGGTAGCCACTCCTCATCCACCCCCGACCGATGTCATGACCGAGTGTCCGACGGAGCCGTTGCATATGGACCTTGTTGGGCCGGCTCGAGTTCGCTCGGTGGGTGGGAAGTGGTATGTCCTTGTTGTGGTGGACGATTACTCTCGCTATGCCTGGGTGTTTTTCTTGGAAGACAAGAGTGAGACATTTGGTTTTGTTCGAGATCTGATCGTGAGGTTGAAAAACGAGAGGCATGGGAATGCTATTCGGGCTATCCGCAGTGATAATGGCTCAGAGTTCAAGAACTCTCGTTTTGATGCCTTTTGTCGTGATCTAGGTCTTGAACATCAATACTCGACCCCTTATGTGCCCCCTCAAAATGGAGTTGTGGAAAGGAAAAATCGGACTCTTTGTGAGATGGCTAGGACGATGCTCGATGAGCACAGGACTCCTAGACGGTATTGGGCTGAGGCGGTCAATACGGCTTGTCATGTTTCCAACAGGATTTTATTGCGAGCATTCAAGAAGAAGACCTATTATGAGCTTATGCATGGTCGGGCACCCCAGGTGAGTCATTTCCGAGTCTTTGGCTGCAAGTGCTTTATCCTTAAGAAGGGAAAACTCGACAAGTTTGAGGCTAGGTCTAGTGATGGTATTTTCTTTGGATATGCTAACCACTCTAGAGCCTATAGGGTGCTTAACCTTGAGACTAACAAAATCATGGAGACTTGCGAGGTAACCTTCGACGAGACAATGCCATGTACCTCTCTTGGCTTTGAATGTGCAGGTGATGAGGAGATGGCCGAGGACCTCTTTGAAGAGGAGAAGGATGAAGCTGGAGATGATGATGGAGAGAACCATGCGCCTGAAGCTGAGTGTGTACCCACTACTTCCCCTATGACCACTACGGAGCGTGGACCGTCTACTTCATGGACAACGACGGTGCGACAAGAGGACCAGGCGAGAGAAGCTGAAGTTGAGGGGGAGGTAGTCTCGAGGCGTGAGGCTCCCCGGCGGATTCAAGAAGTGCATCCCCTGTCGAAGATCATTGGGGACATCGACAAACGTACTACACTTGTCGAGATGAGATGAGCGGGGAGTTCGAGATGAGCATGATGGGTGAGTTGCGGTACTTTCTCGGACCGCGGATCAAGCAAGTGAAGGATGGAACATTTGTGCACCAAACCAAGTACATGAAAGACATGCTTTGAAGAAGTTCCAGATGCAAGATGTGAAGCCGATGTCGACTCCCATGGGGAGTACGGCCACTTTGGATGCGGACGAGGACGGAGAACCAGTGGACCAGCGGGAGTACAGGAGCATGATCGGCTCCCTCCTCTACTTGACGGCGACGAGGCCGGACATACAGTTCAGTGTGTGTGTCTGTGCGCTCGTTTTCAGGCTTTGCCGAGGACATCACATCGACAGGCCATCAAGTGGATCTTCAGGTACCTACAGTCTGCCCTTGGTCTTGGCCTTTGGTATTCTTCCTCCTCGACTCTCTCTCTTCATGGTTTTTCCGATGCGGATTTTGCTGGTTGTCGAGTCGAGAGGAAGTCTACTTCTGGTACTTGCCAGTTTCTTGGGTCTTCGTTCGTTTCATGGGCTTCCCACAAGCAGTCTAGTGTAGCTTAGTCTACCACCGAGGCGAGTGTAGGCCGTCGTCGCGAGTTCTTCGTTCCCCACCGTTGTGGATTTCATACACTTTGAGAGACATTGGTGAGGAGTGCACCCGGATCCCACTTCTTTGTGATAGCACCGGTGCCATAAGCGTAGCTAAAAACCCAGTGCTTCACTCCGGAACCAAACACATATAAGTGAGGTATCATTTCTTGAGGGACAATGTGGAAAAAGGAACCATTGTGTTGAGTCATGTCCCTACCCAAGATCGGCTAGCCGACATCTTTACAAAGCCTCTCGACCAAGCTACATTTGTTGCCCTTTCTAGTTGATTCTTGGGGGATTTCCTTTTGTATCATATGTATCATACCATGTTTACTTTGATGTATATACATGTTTTGCTTGATGTACAAACCATGGTAGGATAGCCATCTTGTCATATATCATGTTGCATTTGTATCATATTGCATTTTAGGATGATGAGCTTCTTTCATATGCCATATTTGAGTTTCTTTGGCTATTTGTGAGATATTGGTCATATGTGTGGAGAAATGGTGATGTGAGGCTATGCTCTTGAAATATTTGAGATATATGTGTGGTGAGATAGCTCTTTTTGAAATAAATGCTAATCTTGACTAATTTTTGGTGAAATGTGCTCCACTCGTGTGTAGTAGTGTATCCATGTCACAGTATGGTCTAAATGTGTTTTTCATGCTTAGATTGTGCTTGGATGTCTTTTTCTTGCATTTGGGCCAAAGGCCGAATATCATTGTGAATGTTTAGCCTATGTTGCATTCATGGGGGAGCATAAGCTTCTTTTTGCCGCAAAGGCACTTCATGTACCATGAAATGATTTAATCTTGAAAAGAAGTGTATAATGCTTGAAAAATGCTCCATCCATCATGTCTATACTTAACATGTCTTATCTTTCACATATGGGTGCAAAACATGTTGCATGATGTTCACCAGTGGAGAAGTCTCCCCGAAGTGGACACATGGCTCATGAGCTTTGACATGACATGCTTTGCTTTATGGGTGTTTGCCATGATCTTTTGCTGAGAATTTGATATCCTTGTATGATCTTTGAATGCTATGCATGTTTGTGGCTCAAGTGTGACATGGATAGGCTTTTACATGTGAAGCGAGCCTTCTTTTGGTAAAATTGCTTAAACCTGAAAATTTTGCTTTGTCACATGTTTGTATTTTCATATATTACTTGTGGCAATGCGTTGACTTTGCTATGATTCATATGTGTGATCTTTGTCTCATTTTTAGCCTTTGACACTAGATTTGGCCTATTTGAGAAGCTCATGTAGATGTTTATATGCTTTGTTTTGCATTTCTGCATTTTCACCTTGATTCATACATTGTCAACAAGGGGGAGAAGAGGTGAGCTTAATGAAAATTCAGAAGAGGTGAGCTAAATTTTGGAAGTTTGCATCCACATGTTCGGGGGGAGCTTGCATTTGTTCGGGGGAGCTTTCTTGCCGATTTCGGTGTGGAGTTTGTGCTTTGCTTGGCTTGTGACCTTTCTTTGCCTTTCTTTGGTTTTGGTCATGAGTTGAGCTTCTTTGTTTTTCTTTCTTCTTCCTTTCTTTCTTTCTCTGAATTTCATTTCGTGTTGTGTGTTGTCAATGCACTCATCAAGGGGGAGATTGAGGACCAGGAGCGTCCCAGAGGTCGATGGATGACCGCTCCTCAGTGATGAGTGATTGACAATGGGTGTTGGACTAACTCTTGGCTTAGTGCATAGGTGTAGGCTGCGGCCTAGTTCGTGTTGTTGCAGGTGAAGAACGGGCGCGAAAGGTCTTCAGCCTTGAGGGGCCTCCGGGAGATGGAGAGACAAGTAGGCTCGGTTTGAGGGACCCGGTGGACAGCGGGACTGGGTGCGGGCCACATGGTGGCGACACGAGCAAGACGAAGTCATGGACAATCGAGCCGGTGCACGGTGGCGGTCGAGTCAAGTGGTTTGGCGGGAGGCGGACCGAGCACGCGGGGTACGGTGGTTTGCCCACAAAACCATCGGAGGACGGTTTCTTGGTTTCGGCCTCAAAACCAAGTCCGAGGGCCCAACACGACGGAGACGGGATCCGGGCGTGTCGGGAAGCTTCGAAGCGGAGGACACGCGGCGGGATCGCATGGCTTGCGTTGGGAGGACGCGGGGGTGCGGCAAAGGCGTGGCCGTCCGATGGCAAGACCCACAAACATTACCTAAATGCCCCTACGTGGGTTGTATCACCAGTAGTTAAGTTAGGGGTAGTCGAGTCATTTACCACTCCGGCGGGATCTGATATATAAGCCATGAGTGTGTGTGGATGGCTCTCTCTCTCTCCGCGACTTAGGGTTTCATTTCCCCCCTCCCATTTTCTTATTTTCGTAGCTATTTTCTTCTCCATTTTCTCTAGGCTAGCATGAGAGCTTCATGAGAGATTTGTTGAGAGGGATGGATGCTAGGGCAGCATGCTAGACCTTGTGAATCTTTCCTGGTTTGTATAGAAGATTCGGAGATGTGTTTTTCGTGGTCTTTTTGTGCGTGTTTTCGTGCCTTTGTTCACAGTGTGATTCCGCGGATTTGAGTGGGTTTCTCCCCGGATTTCTTTGAGGGAAACATGGATAGATGTCTCGTGCATCTTTGTGATTGATCTTGTGCCCTCAAACGCCGGAAACCACTTGCATTCAAGGATTTTCGTTCGGTGCTCTAGCTTTTGGTGGTGCTCAAAGGATTCGCGATTCCCGGTGTTTTAGGGAGTTAGGAGGCAAGATTTTTGGGCTATAGCATCCTTGTGTGACACTTTTCAAGTCCCCAAACCCTTGTCTCCACAGCTTCAACCGTTTGGGAAATCCGATGATGATTTGGGGGAGTTGACCTTCGAGGTCGAGCAGTTTTCTGCTCTGTCTGTGCGGCGCGGACGGTCCGCGGGGAGGTCGCGGACGGTCCGCGGGTTGCGTGTTCGTCGTGTTCTTGCGCGGCTTTGCTTTCAATGCTGTTTGGCTTTAGTTTTTTGTTGCGGCTGGTTCGCGGACGGTCCGAGCTTCGGTAGCGGACGGTCCCGGGACCCACGCGGACGGTCTGCCCGGCCTTCGCGGACGGTCCGTTTTTCTCGGGTCGGTTACGGTGGTTCGTTGTCTTTAACGGACGGCCTGTGGCCCCCCGTCGGACGGTCCGCGTGTCCCTTGCGGACGTCGTCCGCGGCACTGGCCGGACAGTCCGCCCGAGGTTGACAGCGTGGTTCGTTGATTCGATTCCTTTCCCCCTTCTTTCGTGCTTCCGCGTGTGCTTCAAGGAAAGACTTAGTTGTTCCATAACCTTGTTGTCTTGGCGGTTGGTGTGTGATTCGATCCATCGCTTGTGTGTGACCGGGAATTGTCTAGGGTATAGGCCGGGTTCTTTGAGGAGAATTTCTACCGGCTCCTATTCACTCCCCCCCCTCTCTAGTCGCCATCTGATCCTTCACACATTCTCCCCACCGTCGTCGCCACTCGCCCCGCTCGCCTTCGCAGCTGTCTCCCCGCCGCAGCCCTGCTTTTCTCCAGCCCCACCGCTCCCTGCGTGACGACGGTGACGAGGACGCGGTTACTGGCGTGCGGACGTACGTCTTCCCAGCCAACCTAAAGACAGTTGATGTGGATCCGTCGACGTCGTCCCCGGCCACGACGACGAGCCGGCCGCCTCAGGCCACGAGCCGACGTGGATCCGGCCCCTCTGACCATCACGAGAACAACTACTTCATTCACGACAGAGGTTAGTCCTGCTTGAACCCCCAACGCCCTCTCTCTCCTCGGCCACCAAAATCTGCTATATATTCATGTCAATGTGGATTAATTAGGGAGACATGCCTTGATAGTTAATCTTTAATTGATTGACTGTGGATTTGATGGATGTATTTTGTTGCCCCAAGTCTGTTTGAATAAATTGTTGCTAACTGATGTAGTTATATGAACTGTTGAAATTCATTTTCATGTTCCTCGTGCTACAATTTTTGCACTGTAAATTCATGAAAAGCATTGAGGATGTTAGCATACTTTAATTCTGCTATGCTTTGAATGTACCAGATCGACAGTTATGCTTTTTACCTATTAACATACTTTAATTCAGCTATGCTTTGAATGTACCAGATCGGCAGTTATGCTTTGGACCTATTAGCATATACTTTAATTATGTTATGCTTTGAATGTACCAGATCGACAGTTATGCTTTGGACCTGTTAACATCTTTTAATTTTGATGGCCACATAAGGAAAATGGGAATTGCATCGCAGTGGTTTATAATGTAGTCCACCCAATCTGTTATATATTCATGTCAAGGTGGATTAGGGACACATGCCTTAATAGTTCATCTTCAGTTGATTGACTGTGGATTTGATGGATGGATTTTGTTGCTCCAAGCCTGTTTTGAATAAATTGTTGCTAACAGATGAAGTTATATGAAATGTTGCAATTCATTTTCATGTTCCTGGTGCTATAATTTTTGCACTGTAAATTCATGAAAAGCATAAAGGATGTTAGCATACATTAATTCTGCTATGCTCTAAATGTACCAGATCGACAGTTATGCTTTGGACCTGTTAGCATTCTTTAATTCCGATGGCCACATAATGTCAGTGGGAATTGCATCGCAGTAGTCTATAAGGTAGTGATAACTAGACTTTCTTATGCTTTGTTGTGAGTGTTAATTGTGTCACTACTGTCATATATATTGTTATTGTTGGTGTCATGATGTGTTGTGAGTGTTGTTTCAGTATTGTGATATATAATGTCATGACCATTGCTTTATCCTCTTGTTGCATGTACACATGGAACACACAATCCATCGCTGCTCAAGTTGGACAAGGAAGCAGTTGAAGGAATTTATTCTCTGCTTTGATATATAAGCATATTGTCGTGTCCCTGTCAAAATGGTTAGCACCTATCCCTGTATTCTAATTAAGTACAATATGAACTGTGTATGTCTATGCTGATTTTATTTACGACTGTATCAGATATTTTGCCTGCCAGAGAAAACGAATTTATCTAATAAGATTTTTGTTTAGATTTTCTGTGACAACCCACCCAGAAAAATACCGTACTATCACCTAAACCAATCCACTTTGGTTATTAAGCAATAATAAAGTATCATCCTGTCGTTAGTTGTCGGTTTAAGGCCTAGTGAAATCACTTATATAGCAACAAAGGATCAACAAATATGCATTAAAACCCACACAAAGGCGAGTCCACAGTACAAACACAATTTAAATCCAAATTATTACAAACCATTGTTCATGACATGTTATGTAAAGGTTCAGAGTTCGAAAACAACGGAAATAAAATAATCTTAGCGCAACGGTAAACATCACAGGAGGCCATCCGTGATGCCATCACTTGTCGTCATCCCCCGGGTCAACAACACCCGCAACAATAGTTTTGAAGCAAGGCTGAGTATTCTAATACTCAGCAAGACTTAACCGTAGGGTGATAACTACATCGCCAAACTCTAGACATGAGAGGCTTTTATGGCCGATGGAGTTCTTTTGCTGAAAAGCAACAAACAGTATGTCCTTACTTTCAATATTTTAGCACAAGTTCTAGTTGATTACCCTTTTTAAGTGTGCCAGCTATTTCAATCAAGAATTGGCCACTTGATTAAGCAGTCTCAGATAACGGTGAGAGGCCGACAATCGATTCATTTAAACCTTGCAAGGTAAACCTAAACACACGATAGGGTGCCCTCGCAAGGACAACCATCCAGGCGGTTCCCAAAAATCCTCGGTTTGGGATCAGAGCTTACAGTCCTGGGTACAAGGCTATCTGGCATACCCCGTGAGGCACCCAGCTTCAGACATGTACCCCCCTTCCCGGTAGCTAACCGGGTAGGTGAATACTCAAGATTAGTAAGGGAAAGTTCCCGCACCGTGTCATTAAGGTACTAGGCTTACTGGTCCCATTCCCGACAAGTGCTTAGTACATTCAAAAGATTAGCCCATGAAAGCCACTAGACCGAAGCCCAAATCCCATGCTCTTACCACATGAGCAATCCATTTATAAAGATCTTATGATTCCAACATAAGAACCTATTCTCGCGAGTGACGATCATCACTCGACTTCTATCAGGTCCTATAGCATAGCAGCTATCGACCTATCATAATAGTGATAGAGCATAGGTACCTAGGGATCATGCATCTAGGGTTTCAATTCAACTCCTGAACGTAAATGCACAAACATAGCAAAGATAATTGCATAAGTTTAAAAAGACGGGGTTAATGATCCGGGGCTTGCCTTCACTGGAAAGGTTGGCCTTGGGCCCTTCTGGACTTTGGTCCAGGCCTTGAGCTACGTCCACGTACTGCAGCTCTTCGCTAGCACTTTCGTCTCCTCCTTCCAGCACGAGCGTAAATCTACCGTCGGGGAGATCTACACGAGGATGCAAATGCAAGATTTAATTGGCGATTTTTAATTTAATTAACTACAAACAACAAATGACAACCATGGGGTGCATGGTTGACCACATTTACTTAAATAAGAAATACATCCAGCAACCAAACGGAACAATATGCAGTTCTTTATTACTTAATCTTTTTAATGGTGAATGTGTTCACATTCATGTAAATAAAATAATTTAAAATGTCATAACAGCAATGGGTTGGTCTTTATCTTTTTAAAGTGATTTACATTACACACATGGGGTTAATAGGGGTGTGGTTGGTGATTTGCCAATTTAATTTAATATTAAGCCCTAATCGGTCTCTATTGCTTTTATTCATGAAATAATTAATAAAATTCAGTGGAAGGGTTTATTAAGCACTAAACACCTATGCCAAGCCACTGAACACACTTGCATGCTTAGGAGAGCTAGGAATTTAATTACACCGAAAATAACAAAAGCTAGCTACCACAACATGATAAATGCATAGAAAAATAAATGCACATCAAAATGATTCCAACTTTCTCACACAAGATCTCTGGTCTAAAACTAAGCTAGGCATGCAATATATACACCTAGAGTTGCTATATACTTTGACATATGCATTTACAAAGAAAATTAGGCATATTTCAAGAATAAATATTTCTGACGAACACAAATTGTGATTAATTCACTAGAGGTGCATTTTGGCATAAAAAGATCACATGCAGAAATTGGGTACAAAAATCTAATTATTTTTAGCTACAAAAATCATTTAGAAAGATTCTACATAAATACAAAACAATGTATATAAAAATATCTACAACATAAGTTTGTGTAATTTTTGGATAGGAGCTAGGCATGGTAGAACACACAACATATCCAAAATTCAGCTACAGAGGACTTGTAGATTTATAGATACAACTGATCTAGGTTTTTCAGTTTTGTATTTTGCATGCAAAAACTATCAGGAAAAACTATGGACATGTTTCACAAAAGTTGTTTTCATCAGGAATCTAAAAAAATTGAGTTTGCAATTTTCTAATTTTTCTATGATTTTCTACGTATTTTCTAAGAATCATCAAATAGGCATTCACTCTTTAAGAAACTAATTACATAGGGACCCCTGAAACTTTCCTGGCCTTCACAAATATACCCCTACTTCATAGAAAAAGACCCTGCAAGCATGGGGGTCCTTGCAATGCGGCCCACGGCCATGGCCGGCGGCGGCTCGGTCGCAATTCCGGCGAGGGGCCTACCGGATTTGGCCGGGGAAGAGGCCAGAGGAGGGGGGTAGCTCACCCGCGACCGATTTGTGGCCGAAGACTGGTGGAAAAACAGCCTCGGCGACGGCGCACGGCGGCACCCGATGGGGTGGCCGCTGGAGCTCACGCTCCGGCGAGACGGCGGTGCGGCCTAAGAAACACGCGGCACGAGGAGATCCTATGGGGCCCAGGGGAGATGGTTCGGTGCTTGGGCGGTGGGGGTAGGGTCCGGATGGGGAGCTTGCTGTTCGGCCCCCAATGGCGAGTGGTGTTGGAGCAAGGAAGGGCACTGTGGTGCGTTCAGGTGCGAGGGAGAGGGGGCACCACTTTTATAGTTGTGACAGGATGGTGGAGTGGGACTCGGCCTCATCGCGAAGGCACAGTCGTCGCAGAGAAGGGGAGGGGTCCGACGCGACCTGCGTCGACGGCGGGTGCAGTGTAAGGGACTGGCGCGGGTGTGCGTGGCGAGCGCGCGAGCCCCAAGGCTAGTGGCTCGAGCGGCGTGTGGCTTCGGGAGGCGCGAGCTTGTTGGCACGAGCCGGCGTGGGCCGGACGCCGAGGCGGCGGCCTCACCGCATGGCGCGCGCGGGGGGGGGGGGGGTGGGGGCGGGGGCGCTCGGCGCGGCTGACCGGTGCGACGTCACCAAATTTCGCCCATTTAACCCCGTTTGACTAGCTTTAACTCCAAGTATTTGAATAGAAGCGCGCTGTAGTGTAAATAGCAAAGTTGTAGATCACGTGTCCCTCTACAACTTTTAGAAAGGTCGTCCTATGTTTTTCTCAATGGTTTGAGCAGGAACGTTGTGTAAAGTTCTGGTTTTCCAAGGCGACGATGAATAGTAAAATCTGCAGCTGACTAAGTTTTTCACCACTTTCCACTCCAAATTTACAGTGCCACCCAAAAGCAAAGTTGTGTCCCTCGATAAACTGGACAACTTTAATATTGGGGGAATTTGTGGTGTTTAGGTAAATTTTGGAGAATACGGCAAAAGTTCCGGAGGACGCTCAAGGACATTAGGGTTGACATAGGGTTTGACTACATGTTTGACCAAACTTTGACCACCAGGGTGTGTTGACTAGATCCAGAGGGTCATTAATGATTGTTACATCGGATTTCGGGGTGATGACCCAGGTTGACCATGGTTTGACCAACGTTAGCGGGTTTGACTCAGCTGATCCGGTCATTAGCATTAATGACGCTAAATAAAAACCTGGGGCGTCACATTTTCAGTCTTGATTATGTTGCTCTACTAACAAACCTAACATATCATCTATGCAGTCTCGCACAACAAAAAACTCATCTACCTTCAGTGCATCATCACAACCCATCGTCGGTGAACCTTCTTCACAGGGTCACTCAGCACAGACTGCTACGAGTAGTACTCGATCCCGCGGGTCAAGGACACAAACCAAATGGCCAGAAGACAAGTTGACTGCAACTGGACTTGATGCCAATTTTTGGCCTACCCCAGAAGCTGTGAGGGATAGATTTGTATTGGTCTGTGTTCTCATTGCTCGGGAGAGGGTGTCAATCAACAAGGCGGTTGATGATCTCTCACCAATTGAGAAGGACCATCTGTTCACAGTTTTAGAGGAAAAGCTAGATTACCCAGCCAATCTGGAAGAATCTGTTCGCAAGAAGGCAGTTAAGGCAGCTATATCAAACATTGGAACCTTGCAACGGTGGTTCAAGGCCCATTTAAGAAAAAAATATGTGAGTGAAGAGGAGACTCCCTTTGTGAAGGATGCCTTTGTTCAGCAACAAGACTGGGACATGTTTGTGCAGGAAACCAATTCTCCTGAATTTCAGCAATTGAGCCAAGAGATGAAACAAAAGAGAGCATTGCATAATAAGCCACACAAGACAGGCAGAAAAGGTTATCGCGGTAAAAGGAAAGAGTGGGAGGAGGATGATGCAAAGCTCGCTACCGAAGGAAAACAGAACCCTTGGGACAAATTTCCTGGACGTTCGAGACCTTATATGTGGGCAAGGGTAGGGAAGAAGAAGAATACTAGTGAAGGAAGCAGGGGCATAACATTCAGTAACCCTGTGGTGGTGGGGGTAGTAGATAGGGTGAAAACACTTGCAGCTCAGGGTAGCGATGGTTCTTTCTCTGGGGTTAGGGAAGATGATATCCTCACCATAGCACTTGAGACTCCAGAGCATCGAGGTCGGGTCCGAGGCATGTCTAGTTCACATGGCTGGGTAAAGGGTTTGGTGAAGAGTTCGCTGGAATGTACAGGAAGAAGAGGAACAAGAGGTCTAGTGCTCATGATGTGATGGCGGACAAAACATTTAAATCAATTGTCCATTCTCTAAGACTA
This sequence comes from Cenchrus americanus, assembly GCA_947561735.1. Taxonomy (NCBI): domain Eukaryota; kingdom Viridiplantae; phylum Streptophyta; class Magnoliopsida; order Poales; family Poaceae; genus Cenchrus; species Cenchrus americanus. The sequence continues at coordinate 201,930,234 of OX387245.1, forward strand.
TCAAGCATCAACATACCGAAAAATGCACTTCTTCCTTCCCAATTACCAGCGCCTGTCAGTAGCAGCGAGGAAGAAGATATGGATGGCATCGAGGAAGAAGATGGGCATGACCGCGAGGAAGAATATGCGCATGACAGCGAGGAAGATAGCAGAGAGCAAGATCATTGGAATGCCAACGGTGACGAAGCGAATGAAGTGCATAGTGATAGTCGATCACCTATGCTGGACACAATAGATAAGCTGACATAGCCAACCGCGTGCAGCCTTTTGGGTGGCACCGTGAAGCTCGCACTAGAGAAAGTCTTTCCATTTCAAAAGGCTTGCCATTCAGTACCGGTGCAGGATGGGTATGTTGTGGTGCAACCTACTTATGTGTGGGCCAATGTGGGTCACTACCCTCTGCCTGTACCAATTGATGGGGGTGACGTAGCAACCCTAGTTGAGGCTCTCATTCAAAGGATCCAATGGCCAAAGGACAGGATCATTATACCACCCATGACGAGACATCCCAACCCTGAAGCCGCAACAGGTAGCAGGGGTACAACATCAGATGGAGGTGCTGCAGGTCAGTGTCAGCAAGAGAAGGCTCAACAGTAGCAGCAGCAGATCAGCAAAACTACGCAGTAGGAGCATTGACAACAACTGGAGGAGGAGCCCAGGCAAACTCTGCCTAAGCAGTAGCTGCAACTTGAGGATAATCAATAGACAAAACAACAGCCTCTCCAGCAGCAGGAGCGTCAACAACAGCAGGAGGAGCCCAGGCAAACTACGCCTGAGCAGCAGCTGCTGCTATATGAGGATAAGCAACAGACGAAACAACATCCTCTCTAGCAGCAGGACGAGGAGCGCAGGTAATCCCCCCTAAGTAGCAGATGCAACAAGTACAACAGCATCTACAATAGGAGGAGCCCAGGAAATCTCCACTGCACAAGGGGAACCAGGCCAGGAAACCTCTGTCTAAAGATGAGATTCTTAACTGTGTTATTGGGATAGAACAGGACCAACCAAAATACAAGCCTGGTGGACCTATGTTGTCAGAAGCAAATGTAAAGGCTGCTGGACCAAATTGTGCCAAGTTGCATGCTTATGTCATGGAACACAGTAAGGATAAACTTGCCTTTCCAACAAAGGTGGATCAAGACTACTTTAAAGATGTTTGTGGTGCTTTAATGTTAAACATTGAATTCATTAGCATGTATAACCTTATAACCCTGGCTCTGGATGTTACCTTCATGAGGTTGTGGACATTGTAAGTCATTTAAAACCTAAAAAGATATTTCTTCAATTTTGACCACAAAGTTCATGCATGCTAACAATTTGATTTTTTGTAGGAAAATGATGGACAAGTCAGCGGAGATGCAGATCAGTGTTGGGTTTTTAGATCCAGATTTGTTTACTTCAATAAATATTTCTTAGCGTTCTCAACAAGTTTGCAAAGCAATCTCAAATGCAATGAACAACGACTACGTGGTGGGTGCCTACTGCACTAGCCACTAGGTAACAGTGATCATCTGTATGAAGTTCAAAGAGGTTTGGTATCTAGATTCTGCTAAACAACATCCCCCGCTAAAGTTCTCAGACCTCCAACCAGTTTTGAACTGGTCAGTTTCTTGTAGTTTTTTTTAAAAAAAGTCAATCTCTTAGTGTTTCTAATTGGTATTCCTGACCATGCAGGGCCTTTGGTACAATATTTTTTGTTCACAAAAATTCAATCTCTTAGTGTTTCTAATTGGTATTGCTGATCATGCAGGGCCTTTGGTGATGCATAGGACGGAGTGACGAAAGGAAAGCAAAAAAAGGCAAAAGCCACACTCAAGCACAAAACAAATCTTGCTGTAAGACCTTAGTTTTTTTATGGTCCATTCTTACCTATTTGGTATTGAATTAACTTGTCATTTTGGTACCTCGATGCAGGGTGCTCAGCAGTCACGAGGGTCCTCTTTGTGTGGATTCCATGTGGCATTCCATATGTTAAGACTACTCGATGACATACCTGACATCAAGAAGGCTACTGTAAGTAGATAATAATGCTCAACCTTGTGTCTACTCATATTATCCATCTGATTTTAGAAACTGATTTCTACTTGTATTCTCATAAATGATTGTATTTTGCAGGATTTCAAATCTCTATAGATGTTTCCACCGAAGATCTAAAGCGTGTCCGGGAGATGCTGTGTGGGTACATTCTTAAGGAGACCATCGACCGAAAGGGCAACTTCTACAGTGGTGCACCATGAGTTTATTGTAGCCAAAAACTTGAAACTCATTCAGTCTTCTTTAGTAAGGTGTTGTTGCCTGAGAAACATGCTTGGCTTGCTTGGTTGGCATCAGATACTGCCTGGTTCAGGCAGTTTTCTCATGACTCCATCCAAACAAGTCCTGCTGAGAGTAACTTGAAACTTGATGTGATCCTAGATTGTCTATAAATGTGATCTTGCTTGTCTATAAATGTGATCATGCTTTGCCTATATCTGCGATGTGAGAATGTGTTTGTAATGTCTCCTTGTTGTGGTAGCTGCCATATCCTAGCTGGTTACAGGATGCAGCCCCTGATGGCTACCAAATCCTGGCTGGTTCCGGGATGCCGCCGGCAAGCGGGCAGGTTACCGTAGGGGTGGCCTACGTATCTGTAACGGGCGTTAATTAAAGCTCGTTACAAACACTAATTAGTGAGTAACAGGCTTCATTCGGAAAGACCGTTACAAACATGCCCACAATGTAATGGGCAGTGCCAGGACCTGGCCTGTTCATCGAGATATAGGAGACGCAGGTTGAAAGCAAGTGTATCCTTTAATAGAGAGAAAGCAAACGCGCGCAAAAACAAATGTGTCTCATTTCGTCGAGATAGAGGAGACGTAGGTTCACGGAACGCGTCTCTGATGTTAATTTCACAGTAACAAGCTCTGTTTTCATGCATGTTATCAAAGTTCCCTGTGGGCCTAGAGAAACAGCCATTTCACGTGACCGGTTACTAGTTGTGGTAACGGTCGTTGTTTCATGCCCGTTACAAATCCTATATCTAGTGAGACGCATGTGAAATAGACGCGTCTCAGTTCGTTAAGATAGTGGAGACGCAGGTGCACAGCAGGCGTCTCCGATATTGAGCTACTGTAACGGGCTTTCCTTTGGTGCCCATTACGAAAGTTCCCTGTGGGCCTAGAGAAACAGTCATTTCACGTGACCGGTGGCTAGTTGTGGTAATGGTCGTTGTTTAATGACTGTTACGAATATGTCTTACCGTTACCTTTCTTGGCTTATTTGTAACACTTGATCGGTAACGGGCGCATTGCCCGTTACCAAAGGCGATCTACGTGTGTTACCAAAATGAGTTTTTCACGTAGTGTAACTCAGGTGGCATCTCAATCCATTCTGCCGGCATGACTGCTGGTATCTCAAACCTCATCGATTGTAGCACTCTAGCATTTAGCACGAAGAACTTGATAAAGTTAACCTGTGACATACAGTGCATTACATAACCTGATAGTATTATTTTCTTCAGATGTTGGTTGATGCATTCCATTCGACCCAGTTGTTCAGCATGCCACAAATTGTTCTCCTCATTCCCTCTGTTAACTGACTGAAAAGCACAATGTTAAAAAGAACAATTAATAGATCAGGCTCAAGAACTAGAGTTGATGCAAAGCAGGTCAAGCTAAATAAATAAGGGAAAATTAGATTTGTACCATTAAAAGATCTGCGCTTTAGAAAAATAGCGTCGAAAGTTTGGCGTCGCTAAAAGTGGCAAATAGTTAAATATCCGTCCAAAGTCCCTCCGTCGTGGACTTTTAGACTCGACCGCAACGGTGTCCCTTAAATGTCACCCTGTAAAAGAGTATTTGGAGGGTTCTCTATAAATTTTAACACTCCAAACAACATTTTGCTGCAGCGGCACCCTGTATGCATCTCTCCCAAAAAGAATATTCCTACCATCCCATCTGCTGATCCACCCGCCCACTCTGCCTCTCCCGTCGGCACTCCATCTCCCCCAGGGCCGGCGGAGTCCCCCATGTCCCATGGCAAGTGATAGCCGCGGACAGCACCTCTCTCGCTGCCGTAATAGTTGGCGCCTCCACTGCAGCCCAGGCGGCGCGCCCCTTTGTTGGCTGCCTCCTCCCAGCGCCGGTGGACGCCATCGACGGAGAGCGCGAACGGGCCTCTATGATGTCGACGTTGAGGCGGGCGAGCTGGTGAGCAACGAGGAGCTTCACGTTAGTGGCCAGGCGGGTGCGCTTGCGCGCCTCCGTCTTCGACGACCTGCTATCGAGCGGCCGACGTCGTGGGAGTTCGGCCCCTCTCGCAGTCGCCAGACTCGCCACCACAAGCTCCGCGCCACGGCGTCGACATCGTTCCTCTGGACCAAGAACTTGTCCAGGCTGATGAAGTCGTCGCCGTAGGCGTCCACCTCAGCAATCATGCGCGCGAGCTCGTCTTCGGAGGCGGCGGCATGGCCCAATCTCTCGAACAGGCAAGGGAGCTCGTCGTATGGTGGAGCTCAGATGCTAGATGAGTTGTGTGCAAGATGAATTTGGACGGGAGGCAGCAGAGCTTGCAAAATCGAGCTCCAAGCGCCAAGCGGTGCTGTGTTCTTGCGGATGAGGAAAAGAAAGAAAGAGTAGACAGCAGCTTGGTCACGTGAACTTGGCCTTGTGCGAGCATGGACAAGAAGCGCGCGACGGCCCCGAAGTGTGGCGACACACGATGGTGGCAAGCGGGCGCAGCCGAACTCCGGCAGGGGAGGCGGAAGAGCTCGCGACGGCCGCCGCGGCGGTGACCGTACTCTGCGTCTCGCTCATGCCGCCGCCCACGCCGGCCTTCCTCCCCGGAGCTGCGCCGTCCGTCCCGTCCGCCGCCGCGTCGTGCCCGTCTCGTTGCGCCGTCCCCACGGGCGCGAGAGGGGCTCTCCACCGGCTGCGGCGCCGGGGCTCCATCCCCCGCTCCCCGCCGTCCTCCTGCGCTCGGCGCGGAGCGAGCACCAGGTCGTGTCGCATCCCATCCTCGCCGCCCCCTCCGTCGGCGTTGACGAGCATCGGGACAAGGTGACGCCGATGCGCGCCGAGGCCGCCACGGGACAAAGGTGACCGCGAGCCGCCGTGGGCGCGGAGCATCGCGAACACGCCGACGGCAAGCACGGCGGAGCTCGGCCGGCTCCCCTCCCGCTCCCTTGCCCTGGCGCGGACGTCTCCGGAATCGGGGTCGCGGCTACCGGCGATGGGCACTCCGGTGGTTGCTCCTCCTTTGGGTTTGTCCCCTCTTCCTTCTCTTCCCTGCGCTGGGGAGTGGCACTCGGGGACGCTGGGCTGCGGCGCATGGGTTTGGAGGAGGGAGGGGGCACCTGGAGATTTGGAGGAGGGAAGGGGCGCCTGAAAATTTAAAGGGTCCACGTTACCGTGCACCGTTGCAGCTCGATTTTGCTCTACATCCTGTATTTGTAAGGGTTCGGGACCCTTTTCAGGGTACCGCTGCGGACAGCCTTACCATCCACGTTAACCGGACGTTAACTGAATAAAAAAAGGATCCCAATAAAAAAAGAAAATCACAAGCACACCTCCCCTGAACTCACGCACGCGCACCAGACTCACGCGGCCGCGGGTAGCACGAGGGCACCAGCCTGCCGGCGGCGACCTCCCTGACAGCAACCAGCCCAGCGGCGACAACCTCCTCGGCGACAGTTCTTCAAGCCTTTCCTCCATGGTGTGTGCCCCTTCTGCAACTTTCTTGTTTGACATGTTGCTTTCTTTGTGCTCTCATTCTATGGTCTAAACCCTAGCATTTGGGGATTTTTTAGTGCTGAGACAAGAGATCGTTGATTTCAGTAGGGATGGATCCAAATTCTCCAAAGAATGCAAAGTTGATTATGTCAACAACATCTCAGAATGATTTAATAATTGGATTAAGGATTACAAAGACCTTCCCATCGTTGATCTGATGGATAAGATTAGAGAGAAGATCATGGAGAAGATCTTTGCAAGGAAAGAGATAGCTAACAAAATTCAAGGGCGCATCCTTCCAAGTGTGATACATGAGTTGAACATGAAGAGTCGGGGGCTGCACTATGATATCAAGAAAAGTGGTTCGATGTCTGCTGAAATATCAGGAACAACAAATGAAGGGAAGACTTGGAGGTATGGAGTTGATCTTGACAAAAGAGAATGTGGCTGCGGGCAATGGCAGGTGTCAGGAAAACCATGTACTCATGCTATATATTTATTTGGGAAAGTGAGACAACTTAACATAGAGGACTTTGTGCATGAGTATTATTCAGTAGAGAGATTCAAGATGGCTTATCAGTTTCAGATCACTCCAATGAATGCCGAGTCGGAATGGCCAAATGTTGATGCTGGGTTTGAAATGGTTCCTCCACCACTACAAAGGGCTGCTCGTAGACCAAGGAAACAGAGAATCAAGGCTGGGGGAGAGCCGGGGAAAAGAGGACCATATCAATGCAAGAGGTGCTTTCTGTTTTGACATATAGAGAAGGGATGTAATGCTACTCAGGTTGAATTAGAACAAGAGCCCCCCCCACCTCGTCCAAAACAAATAAAAAAGCCAAGGTACATACTGTTTTCTTTTCTTGTATGTGCAGCAACATGTTTCTTGGCTTACCAAATTTGTCTCTCTTAGGAAAAATAAATCTGAATCAGCTGAGGCATCCAAAACAATTGTTGAACCCTGCTCTCCAATGCCTCATCCAAGTCCAGGGGTAACAACTAGAAGGATGGCTTCTCTTTCTCCAACGAGCCCAGGTGTAACAACTAGAAGGATGGCTGCTGTCTCACCTAGAGGAATCAGCCGTAGGCTCATCATTGAGTAGATAAATTACTATATCTTACTGCTGTGAACTGTGATCTTTTGTGGGCAACGAAGTATGGTTGCTGAGATCTATGTCATATACTTAGCTCTGAACTCCTAATGTGATGTTGTATCTATGTAAGAGTAGGTGTTATATATCTTGCTGGAATGGGTGTTGAAGGGCTTCTCCCAAACGTTCTTTTTTCAGGAAGTTGACATCGAGTTAACGGCAATGCTAAAAATCAATAATTGAGTAACCTTTCAATGGTAGAATTTTAAAGCTGGATCTTTCAATGGTATTTTTCTAAAGTGCTGATCTTTTAATGTTACAAATCTAATTTTCCCAATAAATAATAAAAAGCATAATTTTGACCGAGATGTAGAGACTCGTCGAGCAGGGAAAGCATCTCATGAGGTTTATAACCACATCTAGAGAAAGATACTGGGTGCGAAGCGCTACAATCTTCACAGAGCGCATCACCATCATCAAGCTAAGAGTGTTTGTGTTCGATTCCTGAATTCGGCACACAATAACAAAGGATGAGAACAAAGAAAAAACAGAAAACAATCTGAAACATGAATATGATCATAGGAAAGAAATAACAAAGAAGCATAACATACCCGAGGGACATCAATGCCAGGATTAAGTCTGGGACGAAAATCAGGGAGCCATCCCAAGACCTCCAACTTGGGTGCCGCAATCACTCTGATGTGCAGGCGACATAGCAGCATCGGAAGCAGCAGTCTTTCTAGGCAAGGGGTATCCTCGACGACGAGTTCTTCCAAAACCATCTCCCCGATCCCAACAGAGACACCAATGCTTCTAAGGCTCGGCGAAATGAGCTGAATGTACCGGAAGCCATAGGTTTTGTCCAGATGCAAGCTCTCAAGAACATGGCAACCAGATAGCAAAGACCGCAAAGAGTCCTCCAAGTTTCTCACTTCTTTGAGCTCCAGGTGCTTGAGAACCGGGAACTCGAGCGAGTGTGCGGTCTCTTCGGAGAAGTGGCAGAAGCCAAATCTTGCAGCGCAAAGGCTGGACGCGAGGCGGCGCGCCTCCGGCAGGAACGGCGGCTGCGGCAGGAGGGCCCCCGTCGGCAGCGACCGGTGGTAGAAGAATTCGAGCTCTTAGAGGCCGTCCATAGCGGGGGAGCCGAGGAAGTGGTCGAGGTAGGGATGGACAGCGGGCCAGCAGGATGTCAACAGGAGGAGGTGGCGGACGGCGATGCCATGCGCCCTGCGGACGTGGGTCATGAGGCCGACGCAGGCAGCCCGCGCGCCAGCGCCCAAGCCGTTGCAGTCAAGGTTGATGTTGGGGAATTGGGCAAAAACCTTACACCCTCGAAACGTTGGATCTGCCAAATTCGTGGATAAATTCGTAGGTCTTCTTCAGATAAGAGTGTTCTGTTTCGCGAAAAGGCGACATCCATGAAGAAACTCTAATGAACATCATGCACCATTCTAACCTTCTAAAAATATGCGAAAGTAATAGCCGAAGTTGGCTCCTATTCGCGAATCTATTATCTATTTCACGGTGGTTAGAATCTACGAAGTTCTGGGAATCACAAACATGCGAAGTCCTAGAATCAGAAACCTGCGAAGTCCTGGAATCGAGAATCTGCGAAGTTCGGGAATCTGGTGAAGTCTTGATTCTAAACCACAGTGAGGGGTCATTTTCGTGAATAAGTGATTCGGGGGTCAGTGTCGGTGTTTTAGACCGGCAACCTACTAAGGGGAGTACCCGAAGTAGATGAATGTGGCCTCGCCGAGATCGGTAACTCGAAGGAAGAGACACGCGACACACAATTTAGACAGGTTCGGGCCGCGAGGTGCGTAATACCCTACGTCCTGTATGCTGCGTAGCTCTGGATTGATTGGGCACGATTACAAGATGGTGTAATTGTGCGCCGTGAGATGAGATTGGATGCTAGAGAAGGGTCCCTGCCTCGCCTTATATAGTCCGGGGAGGCGGGGGTTATAAGTCGGAGTAGGGAGAGAGTACTAGTCGAGTACGTCTAGGAGTCTTCCACACGGTGCGAACATGTACAGCTTCCTAACCGAGTACTTCTCCTCCGTAGCCCTTGTGCTCCACGCCATCAGGTGCCGTGTAACGCAAGCTGGGTAGTCCCAGGGGCCCACCGAGTAGTCGGTCCTGGTACCCACCGAGGTAGTGGGCCCAGGGAGGTCCATACGACAAGCCCCCGAGTACTTTGTAGTCGAGAAGGATAGCTTCAAGTAATCTTGACTGCCTTAACGAGTAGCCCACAAGCGTCCCCGAGTACTACAAGTCAAAAGTCCTCAAGAGTAGTCGAAGCATCCCGAGGCCGGGAATGTACTCCACCGATGTTTGAGCAATCCTGAAGTCTTCTCGAGTAGTCCCAAGCGTCCTCAAGTGCTGCCCTCGAAGGTCTTAAAAAATGCCTGCGTTGTCTTGAAGACGAAGCTGATATGGAAAATCACACTCCATATGGAGTAGCCCTCGAGCGTTAGGTTGAGTCGTAGGCTCTAGTTGAGGGTCCATCTGAAGTTTTGGCAAGAATATCCCGAAAAATCCGAAGAGAAAAAACCGAAGGACACATGGCACGGAGCCCCCGAGCCTTGAGTCGAGTACTTCCTCTTGAATTGAAGGGTCATCTTGTAGAATGTGTCCTGAGATGCTTCTGAGTCTTGTCGCTTCCTAGGTAGTCGAGTAAAAGTAGCCGAGCCCACGAGGTGAGGCGCGTCGACTAGTAGAATACGAAGAGTCACGCGCGGCCGCTGAGTCAGCCGAGCGCAGACTTATCCATCTGGCCGTTGGAGGGCCGTTTTGACTTATAAATAGAATCCAAAACCCTTAGGGTTTTTCACCCATCACTGCTGTAGCCATTTCGAATATATCTTGGCCATAATCTCCTCCAGCGCACGCCGCCGCCGCTGTAGATCTAAGCGCGCCGCCACCCAGAGCTGCTAGAGTAGCCCCCGAGCGGATGCGCGTGAAGACGCCATGCACCTGGAGAATGAAGCCATCGCCGTCCAAGACCGTGAAGACCGCCGGGAAGAAGAGGGGCCGTGATGAGGCTGCCATGGCTGCCGCGGGAGCAGCACCGCCGATGTCTCCACCGCGGCCAGATCCGAGCCGCGAGTGGAAAAAGTCGAAGACGAAGACCGAAGATTTGCTGGCCCTCCTCAACAACGGATTCATCCGTGAGAAGGAGATGGACAGTTGGAGGGCCGCCGCCGGGGACCCGTACCCCATGGAGAAGAGCGAAGACGAGATCACAATGTTCGCGCGCTTCGCGGAGCGCAGACTCGCACTGCCGGCAAGCGATTTCTTCAAAGGCCTCCTGGAGTACTACGGCGTCGAGTACATCAATCTCCACCCCAACAGTATTTTCCATACCGCTGTCTTCGTCCACTTCTATGAGACGTTTCTGGGGATCAAGCCCCACTGGATTATGTTCCGGAAGTTCTTCCGGGTTAAGCCGCTGCCGAGCGCCAGCAACCCGCGAGTATTTGGTGGAGCAGGAATCCAGATGCGGGAGGACGCGGCCGAGCAGTACCTCTGGTACAAGCTCATTGACTCCAATCAAGACTGGAAGGTGAAATGGTTCTACATCACGAACCACCACCCCGGGTTGCCGAAGCCGAGCGGGAAGCAACCCAAACACCGCGCCTAGTGGAACACGGAGCCCACGATGCAGGAGGGGATCTAGCTCCCCGAGCTATTGGCGCACATCAAGGTGCTAAGAGAAGCCGGGCTGAGGGCCGAGAACGTGGCCTTCAGCTTCATGAAGCGCAGGGTGCAGCCGCTGATGGCCCGCGACACCCTGGGCTTCGAGTACACCGGCGACGACGACACGTCGCGGATGCCTGGAGGCGAGGTCGACGACGACGACATTGTCGATAGGCTGACGCGCATCTTCAAGGACATGCCACCGTACACGGCGTGCCCTGTCCCAGAGTACTCCGCCGCGCGCCCGCCAAAGGAGGTAAGTAGCCGTACCCCCAGTCGAGTACCCATTCCTTGTGAGTAGTCGCGCTGATGTCTTGTGTCTTTCAGGACAACTTGAAGAAGTTCGTCTCCGAGCCGCGGCCGCCCCCTCAGGAAGTCGAGATCCCGGAGGAGGGAAAAGCCAAGGCCAAGGAGCGGCGGGAAGTCGGCGAAGGAGATGACACCGTCATCGTGGAGGACACGTCTGATGAGGACGACGACGAGGAGACGCTGCAGGACCGCTTCCAACTGCGGTCGAGGTTCAGCCGTCCCGGCCTACCTCATGTGCCCCTCGTGCAAGATCAGCCGGCTAGCCTGGAGGCTAGTCTGGCTGCGCCGCCATGGAGGCCACGCAACCCCGCCCGCAAGCGGGTGACGAAGAGGTTGAAGGTCTCTGAGACCACGCCTCAGGAGGTAAGACGTCTTGAGTAGTGTAGTCGAGTACTAGTCTCTCGAGTTCACTTGCTGATGACTGAGCTTCCTTGCTTGCAAGAGGTGCCGCCTACGGAGCCCGCTGATCAGGGCGACGAAGGCGAGTGGGACATGGTGGGGGAACCCGCTGGGAGTCGTAGCCCAGCCCCCACCGTTGAAGAGCTATTGGCGCAGCTGGAGCGCCAGCCCCTGCTCCTCAAGGGAGCATGGAGCCCGCGGCCGCCGCCGCTGAAGAAGTGGTGGCCGCAGGAGCACAGGAGAGCGCTGCACCGGCTGCCGTTGCTGCAGAAGGGGCGGCAGCTGCAGAGGCACAAGAGGAGACGCCCGCCCAGGGTGGACTGGTAGACATTGCCAGCATCCTCGGCGCCCCGACCGTGACGATAGTCCGGTCAAGCTTGTAAGTGCTGGGCCTTCCCGAGTAGTACTTGGTGTAGTAGTCGAGCTTGATTGACAGCCAATTTGTGTACTTCTGCAGGAAATCAACAGATCTGTCCTGGGAGGGAGATGAGCCCTCTACGGCGGTGGCGGAGGAAGAGGCTGCGCCGCCCGCCGAGGAGTCCACTCCCAGGCGGAGTCCGAGGCGCCGGCTGCTGGAGCTGCATTGCCCGAGGCCAGCGTGGTCGAAGGTAAGTATTCTGCATTACCCTTGGATTGTCGAAGGTAAGTATTCTGCTGAGTCTCTAGCTCGGGGGCTCAGCACCAACAACTACTCGACGTGGCTCCTACGGCTCACCTGGCGACGAGCTCGGGGGCTGAACGCTACAAGAGTACTCAAATGATGACTTCCGCAAACACTGAAGTCCCTTGGATTGATTCTTCAATCGTTCCAAGGCTCGGGGGCTACTAGGCTACACCCATCAGTTGATTTTTTCAAGACGGAAGCAGAATCAAGATTGACCCTCGGCCCGCAGTCTACAACTCAACCTAAGGCTCGGGGGCTACTCCATATGGAGTGCATTTTCGCAATCGCACTTCCATATAATCTCGACTTCAAGACCGGTGAGCCGGACCACCTTCCGGCCTCGCGGCAGTTCAAGTACTATTGAAGACTTCTCCAAGCTGTACTCGAGGACGCTCAAGAACTACTCGAAGAGGCTTCAAGATTACTCGAACTACTACTCTCGACTCCAACGTGCTCGGGGGCTTGTCGGGCATACACCCCGGGTACTCATGCAAGGAAGGAGGAAGAGTAGAAGACGGACTCCTACTAGAATTCCCCTATACTCCTACTAGGACTCGCTCCATGTAATCCTACTAGGACTCCTACTTTGTAACCGACTAGGCACCCGTCCCCTGGACTATATAAAGGAGGGCCGGGTACATAGCCGCACATCCACAATCCCTCTTGGGACAACACCAAGCGCAAGGCTTAGCCTCGGTGCACAAATGTTCCTTCCTTTGATTCCTTGATTTGTAGCCCAAGGAAGAACCGCAACTCGCCCATCATGCTCATCTCAAACTCCCTCGCTCATATCATCGCAAACCTTGCAACAAGAGAGTTAGACGAGCCACCAAAGACAATATCATCCACGTACACCCGCACAATCGGGATATCTCCGCCCCCGCCTCGAAAAAAACAAGGTCCGATCGACCTTCCCCATCTCAAAACCTCTCTCAAACAAGAACCCCCTCAACCTGCCATACCAAGCTCTAGGCGCCCGCTTCAACCCATACGGTGCCTTCCTCAACTTGTACACTCGGTGGGGGTACTTCTCACTCTCAAACCCCGGAGGCTGCCTCACATACACTTCTTCCTCCAACACACCATTCAGAAAAGCACTCTTCACATCCATTTGGTGCAACTTGAACCCTTTAGCCATGGAAAAGGCTAGAAGGATCCTTATCGCCTCCAAACGAGCTACGGGAGCAAAGATCTCCTCGTAGTCAATCCCCTCACTGAACCCTTGAGCAACAAGCCTCGACTTGTTCCTCACCACCTCACCATTCTCTCTCTCATTGTTTTTCCACACCCACTTTGTACCAATCGGCTTAGACCCTGGGGGAGGGTCAACCAACTCCCACACCTGATTCCTCTCAAAATTCTCCAACTCCTCATGCATCGAATTAACCCAATTGTGATCAGATAGTGCGTGTCCAATGTCTTTGGGCTCGAAAGAAGCAACAAATGCAGCATGAGCGAAATGAGAGTTGTTCCGAACCCTCGACCGTGTAGTGCGTTCATCCATGTCGCCGATGATCCTCGAAGCTGGGTGATCCACTTGAACTCGCCGGGGAGGTTCTCGCCTCGATGCTACCTCCCCCTCAACATCAGCTTCTCCTCGTTCTTGATTTGTCGTCGTAGGTGTAGTAGAGGGTCCGTCCATCACCGTAGTCGAAGTAGTGGGTACATGTTCAGCCGGGGGCACCGCACCGCCATCTTCATCATCACCATGTTCATGCTCCTCCTCCTGAAAGATCTCCTCGCCAAGCTCATCATCACCTGCACACTCAAAGACAAGCTGACTACATGGCTCTGTCTCGTCGAAGGTTACCTCGCAAGTCTCCACGATTTGGTTAGTTTCAAGGTTGAGCACACGATATGCTATAGAATGAGATGCATAACCAACGAAAATGCCATCGACAGACCTAGCCTCAAACTTATCCAACTTCCTGCCTTTCTTCAGAATGAAACACTTGCAACCAAAGACATGGAAGTGACTCACCTTGGGTGTGCGACCATGCATCGACTCATAGCATGTCTTCTTCTTGTGCACTCCGAGGTATATCCCGTTCGACATATAGCACGCGGTATTCACCGCCTCGCCCCAATACCTCCTCGGAGTCCTATGCTCATCAAGCATCGTCCGAGCCATCTCGCACAAGGTCCTGTTCTTCCTTTCCACAACACCATTCTGGAGAGGCGTATACGGACTCGAAAACTGGTGCTCAAGACCCAAGTCATGGCAAAAGGTTTCAAAACGAGAGTTCCTGAACTCCGAGCCATTATCACTGCGGATAGCTCGTATGGCATCTCCGTGCCTCTCCTTTCTCAACCTCAAGACTAGATCTCGAACAAAACCAAACGTCTCCCCCTTAACCTCAAGAAAGAACACCCACGCATACCGAGAATAGTCGTCCACCACAACAAGGACATACCACTTCCCACCCGCGAGATCACACACGAGCCGGGCCAACAAGGTCCATATGGAGCTGCTCGCATGGACGCTTAGTCATCACATCGGTGAGAGGCGGGTGAGAAGAGGCTACCATCTTGGCATGCCTACACGGCGCACAAACCAACTCTTTCTCAAGCCTCAACCTTGGCAATCCTTGGACCAAATTGAGTTTACTCAAGCGAGAAAAAAAGGTCAAAGCTCAAGTGACCCAACTTCCTATGCCATTGCCACAACTCACTCGAAGAACCGGCCAAGAAACAACGCTCCACACCCAAAGAGCGAGAAAAATCAGCACGAAACACCCGACCCTCGGGAACGACCATACGGACAAGGTCCCCTCGAGAGTCCACAATCCGAGAACCACCCGGCCGAAACAACACCTCAAAGCCCTCATCCAACAAGCCGGGACACGAGAAAGCAAATTGTACCCCAGCGATTGAACAAGAGCAACACACCTCAGAGTGATCTTGTCACTCACTTTAATCTCACCTTCTGAAAGCACACGCCCACGCCATTGTCCCCAATGGTGATGTACCTCTTCGTCACCACCGGGACGAGACTTGAGAACCACCCCCTGTCTCCGGTCATATGCCTCGAACAACCGGAGTCAATCAACCAATTGTTCTTCAAGTCTCCCACCTGAAATTCAAAAACGAGCACGTGTGCGAATAAACGACTCAGCACTGGGGTTAGTACCAAAAGAGTAAAACCAGTGCCGAGCCATTTTCTCAAAAGTGGGGTTAGCACCAACCAAAGCATCTCTCCTACCAAAGCTACCTCCACGAACACCACCACGGTAACCACCCTGAGGGAACCATCCCTCTCTGCCTGGAGGAGGACCAAATCCACGCAAGAAAGCCCGTGGAACGTCCTTCCTCTCCAACTCAAAGCTACGACTCCTCTGATCCCCGTATTGAGCACGAGGAGGAGAATGCCTAGCAAACTGACCACCTGCACCCTTTCCATCCCATCCACCGAACCACGACCTCCGAAACAACCCTCGCACCGTACGGCACGGAACCCAAAACGCCGCCCGTCCGAGCCTCGCACCGTCCGACCGGTGTGACCTGGGCAGCAGCACCTCCAACAGCCTTCCGCTCTCCCCAAGCCCGAACTGTCCTCACACTCGCCTTGGCCCTGGGCATCTGCATACGAGGCTCAAGTACACCATCGGAGGGGTGGTACTTGTCCTTGTTAGCCCACTCCTTTGCCATTCTCTCCTCTCGCTTCCTCTTGAAGCAAAACTCCTCCTTATGGCCATCTCTCCCACAATAGCCACAACGGAACATCACAAGCTTAGGATTTGGCGTGGGATGTGGTCGCTCACTTGGGTTCTCTCCAGTCAACTCCTCCACCGGTTTCTCACCGCTAGCCTTCTCACTCTCCTTCCCAAAGAACACTTTCCCCGAAGTGCTCACAAACTTGATAGGCTTTCGAGAGATCATTTGTGGGTTTAGAAAACACAGGTGGAGCTAGGGTTGTGTCTAGACGGTTCCTAAGATGGTTGGGTTTTGGAGGAAAATCATTCTTATGGTGGTTTTTGGTGGCTCCGGGATATTCTCTCCACTTCCTTCACCAACCTTGTTTGCCCCAAGTACCTCACCATCTTGCCTCTTAAAGGCCTCGATCATCATCCTCAACTGAGGCTCATGACCGGACAACCAACCCATCAACTTCCTCAAGTCATCATTCTCATCCTGCAAACGATCAACATAATGTGCAAGTTCCAAATTTTTCAAAGCATGCATTTCACAGGTAGAGCATGATGTAGGCATGGGTTCCTTCAATTTAGCCTCGAGCGAACTAGTGTAAGCATGCATCTCATCAATCTTAGCATGCAAAACAGAACAAGAAGTGCAAGCACCTAGCAAAGCAGGTCTCGACTTAAGCTCAGCCACTTCAACCCTAAGCACATCTAGTTCCTCACACTTGGAGGCATGCTTCTCCTTAAACAAAGCAAGATCAGCAAGGAATATGGAGCAATCAGCACAATCAACCTCATCCGAAACAACAGGGCTAGCCTTAAGGGAATCAATCTCAAGCTTGCTATCAAGCACCTGTGTCTCTAGCTCAGCCACTCTAGTCCTAGCATCCTCGAGTGAAGCCCTAAGCTCTTTTCTCATTTTCTTGGCCTCTCTAAGCATGTCATCACGGTTATCAAGCAAAGAGCCAAGCCTCTCATTCTCCTGGCGCAAGAAGGGAAGTTCATCACGCACCTCGTCGTCGAACTCGAGGCCGAGTCGCTCCGTGTGCTCTTCTTGCTACCGGAGCTCGGCGCCATGGTGCGGAGGCCGTCTCTCGCAAAGCGCCTCACCCCCGCTCGGGTTCTTGGACGACTTCTTATTCTTGTGACGATCACCTTCGTCTTCACCGTCGCTCGAGCTCGAGGTGGAGTACGCGGAACTGGAGTCGACGTCGCTCGCTCCCACCATCGCTCGGGCCTTGCCTCGGCTCTCCTTCTTCCTCGATCGTCGCTCGTCCTTGTACTTGTTCTTGTGCTTGCTCTTGTGGTCGCTCCTCGAACGGTACTTTCCGTCCATCCTCGGCTTGTGCTTGTAGCCGTCCTTGTTCTCGGCCTTCTCCGGCGGTCGGTGACGAAGTGTCCCGGCTTGCCGCACCGGAAGCATGTTCTCATGTTCCTCCTCATGTTCACGCGGTTCTCGTGCAACCGCTCGAACCGCCTCGTCGAGAGCGCCGGCTCGTCCTCTCCAAACTCGTCGAACTCCCTCATCCGGCATAGACATCAAAGAGGAGAAAGAGAACATCCCGGTGGATGGGTTAGATTTAGCCTTTCCTTTGGAACCACCAACGAGGGCGAGACTATGGGAGTCGGTCGGACCCTCGAGCTTGGCGATCATGCCCCTATCCACCTCGACCGACTTGAGCTTTGAGAACAGCTCGTTCACCATCGCAGTGTCATACTTCTCTCGACTCCACAATGGCCTCGAACTTTCCGCCCCAAATCGTATGATCCAAAGAGTGTAAGAGCTTGACCGCTCTATCATGATCATCGTACGGGAGCACGTCCACATTGGCCCTCATGTTGTTCACAACCACCGTGAACCTCTCGAAACAAGGCATCGATGGACTCACCGAGGAGATGAGTGAATTTCTCGTACTCTCTCCGTAGGTCGCATACAACCGTGCCCGAACACGGGCGTTCCCAACATGAGCCTCCTTCAACACCGCCCAAATCCTACAAGCCAAGTGCTCGGTGTGCACCGATCGAACTCGGCCGACACAAAGCACGAAACAAGTAGTCGACCGCCTTATTGTTGGCGTCGAATCCGTCCCTCGATCCCGGAGCGAGGAAGTCCATCGGCCGGACATAGCCCTTGTGTCCACCGTGACATCCCAAAGGATCCGACCCTTTCCGCGGAGAAAAGCACCCATCCGCTTGCTCCACATCTGGTAGTTCTTACCATCGAAGTGTGGAGGACCCGAACCCCGTTCCTGGTACACCATCCTTGGATATTAGAGCGGTTAGAGTCTATAAAGACCCGAACCGGCTCGATACCACTTGAAGGACCGATACGGCGAACCAGAGGGGAGAGTGAATGGGAGCCGATAAAAATTCTTATCGAAGGAGATGGAAACTCCAACTAGATGAACACGACTTCCAACACACTTCTCCAACTCACTACCCAAGTTGGTCAAGCCCACATAGCCACCGGAGTGCCACCGGACCTAGGAACCAACACACAACCTTCCGACCCGAGAAACGCGAGAGAAAACCAAACCTCGAGTCTACGAGACCCACACCGGTTAGGCCGGTGAGCACCACCGGTCGACCGGTCCCTGGCTGGTGAAGCCGAGCAACTTTCACTAAGTGGCTCTACACCGGTCGACCGTGAGACGCACCGGTCGGACCGATGGCAGCCCGAAAGCCCCCAAGGCACCAAACAAAGCCAACCGACCACCAAACAGACCCAAACTCGAAACAAGAAGCAACACGGGACAACAACGAACACACCAAGACGTTCACCCGAGCAAAAAACCACCCGGGGCTCGCACCGGTCGGGACCGGGTCAAGAGCACCGGTCGGACGTGTAGCTCGGGCGGCTCGGGATGAATAGCACCCGCGGGTCAACTCCCCGCAAAACCAAATCTCGATCTCCCGAATCGCTCCACGGACTTAAACAAGACTTTGGGGATATTATGAACACCTCATGAGGAGTCCATAGCCAGGTTTAATCCCACCAAAACTCGTCCAAAAAGGAGTAATCGAAGAAATCCCGCTGAGAGCACTTCCAACCCAAGAACTCAAGAAACCCCAAAATCGAGCACCTTTACTCATAGATTTGGGAGGGGAATCACAGCCCAAAGAACCACGAAGGATTCCCACAAATTTCCCCCATCAAATCCCCAAGAGAAAAGTCCCGAAAACAACCCAAAGAAATCACCAAGAGAGGGCTCCGAAAATCACCACCAAGAACAACCTAGGGAAAACACATCCAAACCTTGAGGAACCATGCCGAATCATCTATACATGAAACAAAGGTTCGTACAAGATCTCTTCGTGAAGCTCTCTTGCTAGTTCTAAAGAAAACCTAAAGAAAATAGGTGGAAAATAGGAAAACTAATGAGCTAGGGTTTCAAGAGTTGGCTGCCATCCTCTCACCTCTTGGGTTACATGGAGGCAACCGAATGTCTAAAACGCCCTTCTCTACTAACTAGGGATACAAGCTCCTCAAGGGCGGATTTGGAATTCTTGATGTCTTCACCATCGGACGGATGCCCGGCGACCGCACCTCGCGTAGCCTCGACGCGAGCCATGCGATCCCGATGCGTGTCCTCCGCTTCGAAGATTCCGGACCGCGTCGTCGCACACCGGGGGCCCGGTCGGACCCACCGGTCGGACCGGTCCGCGCCGCTCGTAGCTCCGTCTTCGGTTCTTCGGTCTTGGCTTTGTGGATCAACCAAGGAACCCAGTGGTTTTCTGGTGAACCACAGGAAACCCCGTGAACTCGGTGTAGCCTCCGCCAATCACCACTCATGACTTGGCTCCCACGTAGTCCCGGCTCGGCCTTGGTTTTGAGGCTCAACCAAGAAACCGTCCATAACTTCATCTTGCTGTTCATGCCACCATGCGGTCCGCACTTGACCCCGCTGGACACCGGGTCCCTCGAACGAAGCCTACTTGTCTTCTCCACACACCGGAGGCCTCACCAGGGTGACGACCTTTCGCGCTTGTTCTTCACCTACACCAACACCAGTCAAGTCGCAACCTGCACCTGCAATACTTAGCCAAGAATCAGTCCACACAATGTTGTCAATCACTCATCACACAAGGAAGCGACCATCCACCGGTCCTCGAACCACACATGGTCCTCAGTAGCGACGCGCTTGGATCTACTGCGGCGGCGGCGCGCGCTGGAAGTGGATCTGGCTCAGATCGATTCGAAGTGGCTAAAGCAGCGATGGGTGAAAAACCCTAAGGGTTTTGGCCCCTATTTATAAGTCAAACCGGCCCTCCAATGGACAGATGGATAAGTCTGCGCTCGGCTGACTCAGCGGCCGCACGTGACTCTTCGCATTCTACTAGTCGACGCGCCTCACCTCGGGGGCTCGGCTACTTCTACTCGACTACCTGGGAAGCGACAAGACTAAGGAGCATCTCAGGACACATTCTTCAAGATGACCCTTCAATTCGAGAGGAAGTACTCGACTCAAGGCTCGGGCACTCCGTGCCACGTGTCCTTCGATTTTTCTCTCCGGATTTTTCGGGATTTTCTTGCCAAGACTTTAGATGGACCCTCGAAGAGCCTCGCGCTCAACCTAAGGCTCGAGGGCTACTCCATATGGAGTGCAATTTTGCAATCGCACTTCCATATCGGCTTCGGCTTCAAGACAAGGCGGGCATTTTTTGAAGACCTTCGAAGGCGCACTCGAGGACGCTTGGGACTACTCGAGAAGACTTCAAGATTGCTCAAACATCGACCGGAGTACATTCCGGCCTCGGGATGCTCCGACTACTCTTGAGGACTTTTGACTTGTAGTACTCGGGGACGCTTGAGGACTACTCGTTAAGGTCGTCATGACTACTTGAAGCTATCCTTCTCGACTACAAAGTACTCGGGGGGCTTGTCGTATGGACCTCCCCGGGCCCACTACCTTGGTGGGTGCCGAGACCGACTACTCGGTGGGCCCCTGGGACTACCCGGCTTGCGCTACACGGCACCTGATGGTGTGGAGCACAAGGTCTACGGAGGAGAAGTACTCGGTTAGGAAGCTGTACATGTCCTGCACTGTATGGAAGACTCCTAGACGTACTCGACTAGTACTCTCTCCCTACTCCGACTTGTAACCCTGCCTCCCGGACTATATAAGGCGGGGCAGGGACCTTTCCCTAGCATCTCATCCAATCCACGGCGCACTATTACGCCATCTTGTAATCGTGCCCAATCAATCCAGAGCTACGCAGCATACAGGACGTAGGGTATTACGCACCTCGCGGCCCGAACCTGTCTAAATTGTGTGCCACGTGTCTCTTCCTTTGAGTTACCGATCTCGGCAAGGCCACATTCATCTACTTCGGGTACTCCCCTTAGTAGGTTGCCAGTCTAAAACACCGACATTCTCCCCCTCGTGCTCAATACGGGGATGGGAGGAGTCGTAGCTTTGAGATGGAGAGGAGGGACGGTCCACTGTCTTCCTTTCGTGGTTTTGGTACTCCTCTAGTTGGAGAGGGATGGTTCCCTCGTAGTGGTTTTCATGGTAGTGTTTGTGGTGGTAGCTTTGCTAGGAAAGATGTTTTGGATTGTTCTAACCCCACTTTTGAGGAAATGGCTCGCCACTGGTTTTACTCTTTTGGTACTAACCCCAGTGCTGAGTCGTTTGTTCGCTCACATGCTCGTTTTTGAATATCAGGTGGGAGACTTGAAGAACATTTGGTTGATTGACTCCGGTTGCTCGAGGCATATGACCGGAGACAAGGGGTGGTTCTCAAGTCTCATCTCGGTGGTAACAAAGAAGTACATCACCTTTGGGGACAATGGGCGTGGGCGTGTGCTTTCAGAAGGTGAGATTAAGGTGAGTGACAAAATCACTCTAAGGTGTGTTGCTCTTGTTCAATCGCTTGGATACAATTTGCTTTCCGTGTCCCAACTGTTGGATGAGGGCTTTGAGGTGTTGTTTCGACCTGGTGGTTCTCGGATTTTGGACTCTCGATGGGACCTTTTCTGTATGGTCGTTCCCGAGGGTCAGGTATTTCGAGCTGATTTTTCTCAATCTTCTGGTGTTGAGCGTTGTTTCTTGGCTGGTTCTTCGAGTAAGGTGTGGAAGTGGCATAGGAAGTAGGGTCACTTGAGCTTTGACCTTCTGTCTCGCTTGAGTAAACTCAGTTTGGTCCGAGGATTGCCACGGTTGAGGTTTGAGAAAGAGTTGGTTTGTGCACCGTGTAGGCATGCCAAGATGGTAGCCTCTTCTCACCCGCCTCTCACCGATGTGATGACTGAGCGTCCATGCGAGCTGCTCCATATGGACCTTGTTGGCCCAGCTCGTGTGCGATCTGCGGGTGGGAAGTGGTATGTCCTTGTTGTGGTGGACGATTACTCTTGGTATGCATGGGTATTCATTCTTGAGGAGAAAGGGGTGACGTTTGGTTTTGTTCGAGATCTTGTCTTGAGGTTTAGAAACGAGAGGCACGGAGATGCCATATGAGCAATCCGCAGTGACAATGGCTCAGAATTTAGAAATTCTCGTATTGAAACCTTTTGCCATGACTTGGGTCTTGAACACCAGTTTTCAAGTCTGTATACACCCCCCCAGAATGGTGTTGTGGAAAGGAAAAACAGAACTTTGTGTGAGATGGCTCGGATGATGCTTGATGAGCATAGGACTCCGAGAAGGTTCTGGGCTAAGGCGGTGAATACCGTGCTATGTGTCGAAAAGGATCTACCTCAGAGTGCATAAGAAGAAAGCCTGCTATGAGTTGATGCACGGTCGCACACCCAAGGTGAGTCACTTCCATGTATTTGGTTGCAAGTGCTTTATTTTGAAGAAAGGAAAGAAGTTGGACAAGTTCGAGGCTAGGTCGGTCGATGGTATTTTCTTTGGTTATGCATCTCACTCTAGAGCATATCGTGTGCTCAATCTTGAAACTAACCAAATCATGGAGACTTGCGAGGTAACCTTCGACGAGACACAGCCACGTAGTCATCTTGTCTTTGAGTGTGCAGGCAATGATGAACATGGCGAGGAAATTTTTCAGGAGGAGGAGCATGAACATGGAGACGATGAAGATGGTGGTGTGGTGCCCGCGGCTGAGCATGTACCTACTACTTCGACTACGGTGATGGACGGCCCCTCTCCCACACCTACGACGAGAAACAAAGAACGAGGAGAAGCTACAGTTGAGGGGGAGGTAGCATCAAGGCGAGAACCACCCCGACGAGTACAAGTGGATCACCCAGCTTCAAGGATCATCGGCGACATGAATGAACGCACTACACGGTCGAGGGT
Source organism: Cenchrus americanus (assembly GCA_947561735.1). Taxonomy (NCBI): domain Eukaryota; kingdom Viridiplantae; phylum Streptophyta; class Magnoliopsida; order Poales; family Poaceae; genus Cenchrus; species Cenchrus americanus. The sequence goes on from OX387245.1 coordinate 201,953,004, forward strand.
TCGAAACAATTCTCATTTCGCTCATGCTGCACTTGTTACCACCTTTAAGCCCAAAGACATTTTGTAACTTGTACATATGTTTTGCTTATAATGAAAAAAATTAATAGGGGTTTCCCTTGCTGTTTTTTTAAAAAAATGATATGGTTAAAATATCTCGCTATCAGTAGTAAAGTGATAGTTTTAAAATCATGTGCATGGACCATAAACCAATAACAGTCACTTTTGAAATGTTCGGTTGTGTTTCCACTAATGTAGCTTTCCTCGCTTGGAGTTGTTGTTGCAGCCTCCTTCCATTGTGTTCTTACGGATGAAGACTTGGGATGCTCCTATGTGGGCAGGCACATGATGTCAGCGTTAGCGTCGTTCCCCTCCCCTTGGAGGCATGCGTCTTACATGACTCTCTCTCTACGGGTTCATGTTGTGAGCCGATGATGTGCTTGCAGTCATGGTGTCCCTTTCGTTCAAGTTTTAGGTGTTTTAGGTTGTGACGTTTGTTTTGTGCCTCGGTTATTAGTTAGATGTTGTTTCCTCTAGTTGTGTTGGTTTTTGTTATTGGTAGTTGTAGCTATATCTGAGTATTTTTAGCCCGGCTGCGCTCGGCCCGACCCGCTGGCCTAACCTGGGCCAGGCCCACCCACGAACCTTACTCGACGGGCGTGGTCAGAGATCTTGAAGCCCGTGAAAAAAATGTTTGGTTCGAGCCCGACCTGAAAGGTTGTTTTTAGTTATTTTACACCATAACATGTGCGGACAGCCCGCCCAAGACCGGGCTCGGCCCGGACCTAGCCCGAAAACTGAAGCTCGATATTGTGACGCCCCAGGTTTTTAATTAACCCTAACAACTAGGTCAAGTAAACCATGATGGTCAAATCGCGTCGACGCAGGCACCATGCTCGAAAAAGCTACATTGCTTTCTTGCTGTAGTGACCCCTTTTGACTAGTAAACGCTTTGTGGAGCCGACCTTTAGTAGTCCCGAGTTTGGTCAAACATACCCTCTGAGTATTACGGTGTCTGTAGGAGCTTTTGCGCGTTACCAAAATTCACCTAAACACTTAAAATTCTACCTTTATGAAAGTTGTCCATCTTGATGAGGGACACAACTTTCATGTAGATTGGCATTTCAAATTTTAAGGGAAAAGCTTGGAAAATGTGAGTTGCAAGACGGAATTCCTTTGTTTTGCGAAGCGAGGCGACATTCAAAGTTGGCATTCAAATAACTCAAATTACGCGGGAAAAAACCATGTATAGCCTTTGTAGAAATTGTTAAGGGTAGATAGATCTACAACTTTGGTATTCATCACTTGGTCGACTTTTATACAAAATTTTGGAGCAATTCTATTTCAAAACTGACACCCGATTAAAACAACTTGGGCCGGAGAAGCGTTGCACGCGCGACGTCGCGCGCCCGGCGCGCGCCGTCCGCCGGCCGCGCGCCACCCGGCCACGGCATCAGCGCCCGCGCCTCCCGAGGCCGCGCATGGCCCAAGGCGCGCTGCGCCGAGCCGCTCGCACCCCGGCAGCACCCCTGCCGGGGGCCCTCGAGTCCGCGCGCCGTACGCGCGCGCACGCGCGGACCGCCGGTGTGACGGCGGCGTCGCCGCCGTACGCATGCCGCCCAGAGCCCGTAGCACGGCGGGGCATCTTCGCCGTCACCCGCCGTCATCCACGGACGCCACGAGCCACCTATAAAAGCATCTCCTCTCCCTCACGCGCGCCACCCCGAGCCGCACGCCGCCATTACGCGCCGCCCCGAGCTCGCGTTTCCACTCGCGCTCGCCGCCGGCCCGATTGCTCACGAAGTAGCACCCTTAGGCACACCTGCAAACCTCCCCAAGTCGCTTGATTGCCGAACGTGCTGCAAAATTTGGTAAGTCGACTCGTGGGTCCAACTCGGTGAGAAATCCCGTCGTCGGAAGAAGGTTTCTTCGGATGCATTCGACGGAAAACTCCCCGCGGTCGGCTATGCGCTCGCTTTCGGCAAAATGGTGAGCTGATTTTGCGGGATTATATGGTGACATGGCCCGAGCGGAAAGAACGAATGGATGGATAAGCGATCAAGCTTAGAGATAAATTAGGTATCAAATCCATTCGAGGTCGTGCTTGGCCGGGGTATAAATATGAACACGAATGTATGTAACGAGAGACGAAATCATTTACCATTCTCGCCAAACTCGCCAAACCCTAGAAGTCCATTTGTCGTGTCGTCGAGTTCTTCGAGAGGGTTCATCGACTCAAGTCGACCTCGTGGTACGGCAACCTTGTATCATATCTAGTATCATGCGGTGGATTTAGATGCGATGCAAGTAGTCTTGTTACCATGCTTAGTGTTATGCGGTAGATTCAAGCTTGGTTCAAGAAGGTTTCTTGTTAGGTCTTGAGCCATGCGGTAGGCTGAATCTAGCTCGAAGCTAGTTATCGACTCTGTTGAATTTTGGCAAGATTCAATAGATTCATTAAGTTACCATTGTGTTGCTTTGAGTTTTTGCTTTATGTTTAAATTCATGCGACACCTCTTTGCCGATCTAGATGGGTTTGGATCGACTTTATCTTTTTGATGATCCTTATGCGAATCAAGTTTGTGCTTTTGGCTAAATTGACACGTGGATCACATGCTCTTTGATAGCCGAAACCGAGTCGATCTAGGTTGTTACGTGTTGCGGGTTCAGAAAGCTTGCCAAAGCTTGTATAAATCTTGAAAGGATTTGGGTATCATGCGGTAGATGCGAGTTTTTGGGTTGTTTTGGAGCTGATCATCAAATTGGATTAGATTTCAAATCGTACGATAGATTTATCTTAGTTGGTAATGTTCGTTCCTTCTTCATGGACCCCGAATCGGCTGTTCAGCCGTGTTCGGTTATGTTCTTCATGAGTGAAACACGTGCATAATTCATGCTTTAAATATTGTATGCTTTTAGCTTTCCATATTTAGATCGTATCATGCGGTGGATCGTCTGTTTTGCGGAAGGTGGCACGATCCCAAGCAAGTTGTATCATGCGGTGGATAGATTCGCTTGGTGTCGCACCGACGGGTTTAAAGTACCTAGACATGCGGTAGACTAGTGCTTTGGACCTATGCATGCTTGTTTATTACATATTTATGCTCGCGCTTTTACCTTATTCATTATTTAATGTTGATCACCACGGGGTTCGGTCACGGTCTTGTGCGCGTGCATCTTTGTCTAGATAAAGACCAATTCGTTTTTTCATGCTTACGTCATCTATTTGGCTATGTTACTTTTTCCTTTTAAAGCTCACGAATAGTTTCGGTTCTTCAGCGGTGCTTTCTATAGCTATGTATGTCATCCCATTTGGCGCTATAGCCGTAAATATGGAGCTGTACGGTACCACCGAGCAAGTTCAAAGCTTTGGAATTTAACTACTCTTGTCTTTTTGTCAATTTTCGGGAAAAATTGAGCGCCGCATCTTGTGATCTTTTCACGTGTAGGCAAACATTCGGCTTCTTTGTGTGCTTGGCGCTAGGTGCAGATTTTGCGTCAACACACTTTTTGGCACGCGCAGTGGGACCACAGCCGAAAACCAAGATGCCTGACATCGGGGATATCATGGATGTCAACGTCGAAGACCTCTCTCGGAACAGCGGCAACGGTACCCGAGGATGCCGTGGATCAATTCCAACGAAGTGTTTCTTTGTCATTCAAGAAGAACGGAGAGCGGCGTCCATACTTCAAAAATGAGATGCCCGGGGTGTTGTTGCCGGGAGAGAGTGACGCTACAACCCAGCAAAAGAGGGAGGAATGCATGCAAGCGTTCGAGGATACGCGGACCACGTCTTAGCGAGGCACCATAGAGCTTTCTGGAGGTGTGTTCAAACAAATGATAATTGTTGTCTTCGGTCCGGGCATGGAGACGGTGTTCAATAAAACACCCTTTCAAGGAGCCTTGTGGAGATGGGTGAGTCCAGTTCTCAGCCGCCATTGCGAGCCGGCCCGGTGACCTCCTCACGCGGGCGTGGGGAGCCAAGCCTTCCGGCCTCCTCCACAAGGTGCGGGAGGTCAGCCGGTTCGACGGAGCTACGAGGCCGCGGGGAGGGCGACGATCCGGCCACCGCGCGGGGCAACGCGGGACGGCACAGTACGCGGCCAGACCCGTACCGGCCCACGTACGGGGAGCTGGCATTCGCTCGCACGGAGCCCCACTTGCTTCGCTCACGGATTGCTCCCGGCTAGCAATAAGTTGCGGAGAGGAATTTATACGGCGGAGGCTACCACGAGGTGGGGAACTACAAAGCCATCGATGCTCTCCCGAATCCGGGTTACGGACCAGCTATGGGCGTGCGGGGGAAGATGATATCTGGCTCGAGAAGATGGCCGACTTTTGATGCGAATCAATTCGGCCTCCAAGCCTAAGATGCGGGGACCTACCTACACGCCTCCGTTCCGAATAGTATTACAACGTGATCACGCGCCAAGAGTAAAGCCTCTGACGGAATTTTAGAAGGATTTTCGGACGGATGACACGAGCACGGTGGAGCATATTGCTAAGCTACCCCCGATGCGGCTTGGAGAGTGCTCATCGAAGAGGCGTTCGGGGTCGAGGTACTTCCCCATGTCGCGGCGGGCGCGGCGTTCCAATGGTTTCATCTTTGCCCCTCAATCGGTAGGCACATGGAAGGAGCTGAACGGAAATTCCACGCCCACTATTTCTGTGGCCCGGCACGGAAAAGAAGCTGATTGATGTTGGGGAATTCGGGGGAAAACCCGTCACCCTCGAAACATCAAGCTTAACAAAGTTCTAAAAGCATGTTTTTCGGGGGCGGGGGAATTCGCGATTCTCGGAAGCACGGAGCCGGTGAAGTCACGGGTCGCGAATGTGCGGGGGTCGGGAATCTTGGTCGGCGATGAAGGCGGAGTCACGAACATGCGGGAGCCGGAATCTCTCAGCTGTTGATGGAGTCGAATTTCGGAGAAGCGCGTTCGGGAATCGGTGAAGACTACGGTCGGGACTCGGGCGCGGACGAGGCACGAACTTGTTGGGAAGCAAGAGCTACTTCGGGAATCTGTTGAAGACCTAGTTCGGGAATTTCGGGCGAGGCATTCAGGAACCACGGGAGAAGCAAAGTCAAAGTTGTAGTCCCAAAAAGTCGGGTTTAGAGTGTGAACTAGTGGCGATTTGTAAATATGTTAGGTGGGAAAAGACATTCTTGTGTGTGTTCACATTAGGAATATTCTCAAGGCAGCAGGGTGTTATAGGCATGTAAAAGTCTAATATCTCCCTATAAAAGGGGCGCAAGGGCACGTGTAAACGGATTCGGACTTTTTGGAACTTGTGCTACTTGCGGAGAGGTTCACGGATCTCTTTGCGCCCTAATCTTGTACTTGAACGTGTTGAGAACTCTACTCGTGTTAGGGTAGTTATCCGAATTTTCCAGTACCCCCCAACATTGGCGCCACGGTGTTCAGTAGAAAAGACTCACGATGCCACCTCGAAGAAGTCAAAGAAGACGGCTCCGGTGCGAGCAAACCGGGAAGATCGCCATCTCACCAAGGGGAACAAAAACTCGTTTGTTCCACGAGTCCTCAAAACGTAACGGACCAGCAACGAAGAGAGAAGCTCCAGAAGCCCTCATGAAGGCAAGAGCGAAAAGACGACTCACATCCAGGAACAACTTCTTTGACGACGAGGCACGAGAATGTTGATGCTGACGATGATTCCATAGACGAGAGAGCTAGCCATGGTCCACCAAAAGATACAACAACTACGAAAGACAAAGAAAAAGTTCGCGGCTCAGTTGCGGCGAAGAGAAAAATCTCTGAAAAGCTAGAGCGGCTGAACAAAGCAAAAGAGCAAATACAAGCAATACGAGAGAGAAATTGTGAAATGAAAGAACAAGAGAACGACTCCATGGCAAGAAACACGCGTGAGAACCACACGCACCGCAAGAGAATCCCCGAAAAGAAAACTTTTTTCGCGGGAAATGGAGTCTCACACTTCGTGGATTCGAATCGCCGGCTTGTCAATAGGGCCTGGCAGAACAGCAGTACCAAGGATTCTGGCTTTGTCTCTCTTCCCCAGGCTTTGGCGACAGAAACTCCGGCGAGTTTCTCCATTGTTGAAATCAGGATGCATTTTGTGGGAGGCTGGCGGGAGGGGCTCGATGTTGCTCATAAATCCTTCCATCATAGCTTGCGAAGGACGATCTTGGTGTTCTCACTTTGCTGCCTCCACACTCGATCTACGGTACAGGTAGATCTCAAAACAAAATTCATGCAAGCGTTTCGGGTGTTCCATGACACAACGGCCAGAAGCCTCGGATACGGCCTGGCTGCAAGCGAAGGACGGGGAACCCTTGCGGAACTTCGTGACAAGGTTCATGCAACGAGAGGTCTCGGATCCCCGACGGCGGTGACAAGACAACGATCAAGACGCGATCCAAGTCTCACCCCGGGGCCAACGACTCCCTCACAAGAAAGAAGCGAGACGAGTTGAAGATCTATTTCGGGAATTGGAGGATTACCGATACGTACGATGATGATCACCGCAAGAGAGTAGCCGAACAAAACGAGACGAGGAGCGAGCGAGAGATATGACACAGCGGGCACCACCCCGGCATCCGAAATGTAAACGGTGTTGGAAATTCTCGGCGCAACAAGACGGTAGGCCAAGTGCCGGTTCGGTCATAGAGGAAGGAGAGGAAGAGGAACCCCAAGCCTCCGAACCACAACCCAAGAGATCCCCACTTCTCACCGGTGTCGTGGAAGAGGCCACGGCAGAAGGGTGCCCGGAGACAAAGAAGAACATGGCACGAATCCAACAAGAGAAAACGATGAGCATTGCATCCTCGATACTGACCCGGTTCGGCCGAACCGACGCCGGTTCGCGAGTCCACGAGTCAAGCTACCGCGTACCACTTCGGCGATTTCCACAATCGCAATCAACATGGCGACCTTCACAACAATTCTTCCCTCGGTCGCAAGCGATACGGTCGATCCAAGCGGCGCGCGACCCATTCGGGAAATCTTGCCACCGCCTCCGAAAGCTCATCAAGGCCTCGGTCAAGTTCGGGACCTCGGAACTCCAAAGCATTGCCATCATTCGGGACTATCATGCCAATCACGAGGTGGATCCGCCATGGAATTTGAAACAAAGAAGCAACGAAACAACTACTTCGATCCGTGAATACCATCATCAATGATGGCCCGGCCCGCCGGGAGTGGGCGAAGGTGCCAATCACCTTTACGAAGAAGATTTAGGCTGAAATCCGCGATCCACAATGATGCCATGGTGATTGAAGTCAACATTGCTGGATGGGTCATAGGAAAAATCTTGGTGGACAACGGGAGTTCGGCGGACATCCTATTCCTGAAAACATTCGAGAAAATGAATCTGAGTCAGCACATGTTGGACCCACCAGAGTACCCATTGCAGGGGTTCGGAGGGAAGCCCATCAAGCCGGTTGGAAAAATATCACTCCCAGTTTCTTTCGGAGATCTTGAGAATGCCAGAACTGAGAACCTCACCTTTGATGTGGTTGACATATATCACCCGTATCTTGCGATCTTCGGCAGGGGTTTCATGAACAAGTTCGATGCTGTAATAAGGCAACAGTTCCTATGCATGAAGATGCCTCGCGCCCAAAGGGGTTATCACAGGATTCGGCAATCAACAAGAGGCCAGGAACATAGAAAAGGGCCACACGCCCGGTCAAACGAATGTGTATCAACCGAAAGCAACGAAGAGAGGAAGGAAACCTATGAAGAGCCGAAGCGGGACAAAGAGAAAAATAACATAGCCGCGAGAAGATGAAATAAAGAGAGTGTATCTGGACGACATGCCCGACAGAGCAGTCATAATAGGGGCGAACCTCAGCGCCGAAGAGGATGATGAACTCATACGCTTCCCCGAACGTAAACAAGGATGTTTTCGCATGGTCAGCCAAAGATTTGCAAGGCGTTGACAGAGACATAATCGAACATGTCCTCGAAACAGATGACAAGATACCGCCCAAAAAGCAAAAACTTCGGAAAATGTCCGACGAAAAGGTCAAGGCAAAGTGGGAAGCAAAAGTTCGAGAGGTTACAGGATGCCCAAGTGATCGTAGAGGTCAAGTACCCGGTCCCCGGTTAGCCAACACCGTGCCGCTCAAGAAGAAAAATGGCAAATGGAGAATGTGTGTCGACTTCACCGATTTGAACAAGGTGTGCAAGAAGGACGATTTTCCCTTGGAAAGGGTAGACAAAATCGTGGATGATGCAACCAACGTGAGATGCTTTCGCTCCTGGACATGTTCTCTCGGGTATCATCAAATCGAGTTCGCAAAGAGGACGAAGAGAAGACAAGTTTCATCACTCCTTTCGAACATTTTGTTTCGTAAGAATGCCGGAGGGGTCAAGAATGCGGGGTGCACATTTTCAAGGATGATAGCAATAGTCTTCGCACCCACAGATTCGGAGAAATATCTTGGCATACGTGGATGACATAGTTGTCAAAAGTATTCGAGAGAAAAGACCATATCGGTGATTTGGCGTAAACGTTCGCGAACTTGAGGAAAAGAAACTTGAAGCTAAACCTTGAAAAAATGTGTGTTCGGAATTCACAAGGGGAAAGTTCTTGGATGCCTTGTTTCAACGAAAGGCATTGAAGCAAACCCTGACAAGATAAAGGCTCTGATGGAAATGCAAGAGCCAGCCTCAGTGAAAGATGTTCAGAAGTTGACGGGGAGAGTGGCAGCCCTCAACAGATTCATCCCCAGAGCTGCAGAAAGAAGTTTGCCATTCTTCCAAGTTCTCAGAAGTGCCAAGAAATTCCAGTGGTCCGAACCTCGAAGGGGCCTTTCACGAACTAAAGAACTACTTGTCCAAGATGACCAAACTCGTCCTCCCGAGCCAAAATCGCCGCTTCGCTATATGTGTCCGCATCAAATCGAAGTAAGCGCAAGGTCTTGGTACAGAAAAGCAAGAAGAAGGAAAGCCTGTGCAAATTCCCGTATATTTCGCCTCGAAGCATTGTCCGGTTCAAAGGTTTTTTATTCCGAACTGGAGAAGATCGCGTATGCGGTCATCATGGCAGCAAGAAAGCTAAGACACTACTTCGAGGGCCACAGAATAAGAGTTATCACCAACCAACCGTTAAGTGACCTGTTCGCAAACAGGGAGGCATCCACCCGAATCATCAAGTGGGGTGCTGAACTCTCCGAGTATGTGGTGGATTTCGAAAGAAGAAGTGCAATAAAATCGCAAGTCCTGGCAGATTTCGTCGTGGACTGGACCTCACCTACTCAGAATCTAGAGGAAAATATGCCCGAACCTTGGGTAGTGCAGTGTGATGGAGCATGGTGTTACAAGGGGGTTGGAATTTCGGTAACGTTGTAACATCGCCGACGGCGTGGTCATAAGATATGCAGCGCGGCTCGTATTCGCGAACAATGAATACTCCATGAACAATACAACCGGAGTACGAAGCTCTACCGCCGGCATTGAGAAAAATGAAAGCCTTGGGGCAGCAGACCTTCATAATCGAACGGATTCGAAAGTAATCCAGAACACATCGAGAAGGAAAGCGAGGCCGAGAATCCAGGTTCTCATGAAATATCTTGAAAAAGTCGGAGAAATGGAAAGACACTTCAAAGGATATTCATCCAAAGACATCCCAAGGGATGATAACAATGAGGCGGATAACCGGCGAAGGCAAAGCCTAGAAATCAAGAGCTACCACCAGATGTGTTCTTTGAAATCATCAGAGAACCTTCCATCAAAGATTCAAGAACTCAAATCGTGAATATGGTGGAAATTCCAGACTGGAGAGCAGAAATAATGGCCTACCTAAGGGGACATTACGAACCACAAGATGAACTGGAAGAGAAAAGGTTGAGGCAAAGGGCTCGGGGCTATACAGTGGTAAATGGAGAATTGTACAAATCAGGAGTCACTGAGCCTTGGCTACGCTGCATCACCTCCGAAAAAGGTCGTGAACTCCTAAAAGAAATTCACAACGGATTTTGTGGGGCACACATAGGCACCGGGGCTTTGGTCGGCAAGGCGATAAAACAAGGATTCTATTGGCCAACCATAAGCATCGACGCCAAGATGTTGGTTCGGCAATGTGAAGCATGCCGGAAGACGGGAAATCGAGCAGACTGCCTTCAATGCCAGCTCATTTAATTCCTCCAACCCGGCCTCTCGCAAAGATGGGGCATGGACCTAGTAGGCCCGTTGCCAACGACTCGGGGTAATTGCCGATTCGCGGCCGTAGCGGCCGACTATTTCACGAAGTGGGTAGAAGCAAAACCACTCGCGAACATCACAAAGAAGAACAGTTCAGAAATTCTTTTGGCGTAACATAGTCCGCAGTTCGGAGTTCCTAGAGAACCGACGGTTGATAATGGCAAACGTTTGACCGCTACACCTTCAAAGAGTATTGCGTAACCCTAGGCACACAAGCGAAATTTTCGTCAAGATATCATCCACAGTCCAATGGAGCAGCTTGAAAGAGCCAATGGCCTCGATTTTTTCGGGAATCAAGAAATGCTTATTTGATCGAAAAAGGGAAAGTGGGTGGATGAACTTCCAAAGGTGATCTGGTCTCACAACACCACAGTTTCAAGGGCAACAGGTTTCACACCTTTTCGCCTACTCTTCGGGACTGAGGCTATGACACCAGAGGAGATCAAGAATGAAAGCATGAGAGTCTTGAAAGGAAAAGAGATAGAGGAAATTGATAAGAAGGTGGAGAAAGACATGATAGAGCTGACAATCCTCGAAGCAGCAGAAAACATTGAGAAGTACCAGAGAGAGACAAGGGCATGGAGAGACAAAAAAGTAGTCCGGAAGGACATCAAAACTGGTGATCTTGTCTTGAAAAGAAAGAAAAATTGGGAGAACCCAGGAAAGTTTCATGAGTCATGGGAAGGCCCTTACATAGCTAAGGAAACAGACATGCCAGGGGCTTTTCGCCTGATGGAGCAGACTGGCGAAGAATTGCCATACTCGTGGAATGCCGATAGCTTAAAAAGGTATTATCCATGAAGACCATAGTTATACATTAGTATAGTAGGTAGTAGTTTTTCAATTTTCGTAAGTTTAAACTGTAGGAAAATAAAAACCCGAATCACGTGTCTATAAGTGACTTCGGGGAAAGCTAGTCTTACTTCTTAATCATAGTACTAGAATAAGAAGGATCGTACTCTTTTCCTTGCAAAGGGGGCTCTAAATCAAGAGGCAAGGTTTTTAACGAGGCGGATCCCATGTAAAATACTCTTTCTGATATATATATGAAGAGAGTCTTCCCCCAAATTGCATGGTTCGTATTTTGTGTCTCGAAATTCCATCGTGAAAAAAGAAGTGGTTCGTGAGAAAGGCTCCCTGATAGCCGAAATTCCATCGTGAAAAAAGAAGTGGTTCGTGAGAAAGGCTCCCTGATAGCCGAAATTCCATCGTGAAAAAAGAAGTGGTTCGTGAGAAAGGCTCCCTGATAGCCGAAATTCCATCGTGAAAAAAGAAGTGGTTCGTGAGAAAGGACTTCCTGATAGCCGAAATCCCATCGATAAAAAAGAGAAAGTTTGTGAGAAAGGCTATGTGAAAAAGGCCTGAGACAAAAACAAGTTGTGGCCTAGAAAAATCCCATCCATCGAGGGATTCCCATCAAAAAAGGCTCCGAGACAACAACAAGTTGTGGCCTAGAAAAATCCCATCCATCGAGGGATTCCCATCAAAAAAGGCCTGAGACAACAACAAGTTGTGGCCTAGAAAAATCCCATCCACGAAGGGATTCCCACCAGCAAGTTCGCATGACAATATCGAGAAAACGAATGCCTATGTATTCTCACCTAGTTCAAATTATTGAAAATTCTTTCAGGTATCACCATTATAAGAAAAGGGCAAGGGGCTCCATCGGACGTTCACGTAGAAAAATCTTGGTTGAAGCAACCGAAGGTTGCAATTTCAACCGAGGCAAGCTCTCGCCAAGTGGGGCAAGTCCACAAAATTCGAAAAACAAATTTTGTCGACTTGCGTAACGACGGTAGAAATTTTCAAAAATTAATGAAGATTCCCCCTAAGGATGCGCTAAAAAAGTTTGCGAATAGTAAAATTCGCGACCTTGCAATCTAGTTTTCATGCGAAACGGCAAGGTGGGGGGAGGGTGACGTTTTTTCGAAGAAAAAACAAATTCATTGCCTTATTCGCATAAAAACTTCCGAACAGTTCTTTGGTAATTACAACGCTTGGCGTAAAACTCAAAACGAAAGCTCAACAACATGTCCCGCTTTAAAAGCACCGTCTTCGCCCACATCGCAAGCGTAGGCGAAATCGATGCATCGGCTAAGGGGCTAAGGGGCTCGTCTTGGGAACCTTGTCGACGGCGGAGTAGGTGACACGGAGCGAACCTTCTTGCGAAGTAAGAAAGACGAGGAGAGGTCAAAACAACCTATAGAAAACTTAAGCGAAGCCTCAAACCAAAAATCGGAAAAATCCTGTTCGTGATGCGCTCGTTTGAACGGGCGCCACGCTTCACCACTAACGAACATATCGTCTCGATGAATCCGAAGTGGTAGCACGTCCGCGCAGCCCGCCTTGCGGTGACCTCGCGCGCAGTTAAAATTTACAAAACAATTTCGTTCGGAGAAGTTTGATGAATCTACATAAATCTACGGCCAGGTCTCGAATTCACCCAAAAAGAGTCTAGACATGTCGCTCAATTCGTAACATCCACCTTCGGCGAATCTTCTTCTTGTTCGGGGACTTGTCCACCGTCGTTGCCATCATCACCGCCGCTTCTGCTGGCCGCCCGAGCCGTCCTCGCCGGACCCACCCGAACTCTCCCCGAAGTCGATCCTTCGGGAGACGCGGCGACGCCTTCTTGGTTCTCCTTTTCTCTCACCGTGAAAGGAAGAGAAGAGTAAGGAAGGCTTAAGAAACGGAACACCGCGACGAACATAAGTCACGGAATCGAGCAAAAAGAAATTACCTCGTCAAGCTTTGCCCGCCCAACAAGTCTTAGCAATATCCGCCCCGCCAACCAGCCAGAATTCCTTCGCGAATTTCAACTTTATAGCCACAATGTCGTGGTTTGCTTGAAGTATCGTATCACTAGTAACGCTTGGGAACTGAGAAAGGTTCGCGCGAAACTTCGCCAAGTCCACACAGTCGTAACTGTGAAGGACCTTCAGAATACTCTCCACAGAAAAAAGACACGGCGAAGTTGCTGGCACCAGAGATCACTTCGGGAAGAGCCTTGAATTCATCCTCTAGCCAATCCATGAAATCGGGGATATCAATGTCATCCGGGGAGAGGGGTCGGACGAACACCGTACTCATTCAGGGGACTTCGGTACTCGCATAAAGCAATTTCGGCTTCCCCAAAATTTCCGAAGTGTTTTTCTTCGAAGCTTCACCTTGCTCTACCGGCCGCCTTCTCAAGATCCACGATCTTCCGATCCTTTGAGCTCGGTGACTTAGCGAGGGCTGGCATTGTTGATGCGAAGATCTTCAGCGATTTTCGCGTCTCGCTCTTGCTTTTGCCGAAGTTTTTCGATTACGCTCAAATCATCTTCATGAGATTTCCGAATTTTCTCGAGATCCTTTTTCGATTCCTCGAGCGCAGCTTCGGCCACTTTCTTTTCATCCTGACTTCTTTTCAGAGCCTCTGCCAGCTCAGACACCTTCCTCTCGAGTTCCAGATTCGTGGATTGCGCGAGGGTGAAGTTGCGCTCCAGCTCTTTCGACTTCTGAGAAAGTTCTTCATTAATCTTCACTCGTTCGTAAAGCCGGTCTACGGCAACCTTCCCGAGCATCGAGTACTTGAGGGCATAGTCTTCATGAAATCGTGCAAGCTTTGAAGGCGAATACGAGTGTAACAAATTCTCGAATTCCCGCGAAGATCAAGAGAAAGTCTCGGACTAAGACTCAATAACCGGGAAACGTATGAAAAGATAGTAAGGAAGGACGAACCTTCTTTAGAGAACCGCCGCATGGTAACTTGTTTGCTCGAACCCGAAGAAGTTTTCCCTCGAGGCGAAGGAGCGGTTTCGGAGACGAGAGAGGGGCCTTCTCTCGGAGCCTTGAGCGGCCTCTTCCGGTCGTTCGGCGCTTCCTCCCCTATTTCATCAACAATGGCGGACGATTTCCATAGAGTTAAAAACTTGGACGCCTTGCCCCCGACGCCACTTGTCTCGAAACCAACACGCAATAGTTTGCCGCGATGAGACGTACCAAAGCTTTTGTTAAAAGCGGCCAAGGAAGGAGAGGGCGCCTGGTCTTCGGGGACGACCTCCCGAACTTCGACCAAAGGAACATTTTCGGCAGAGTGGCCCTCCCTTTGGATAGTGCGCTCAAGGTCCCGAGCGAATTCGGAGGAAACTTCATCAGCGGCAGCGACCTCAACAGCAGGGGTTTTGGCAGCAGCAGGGGACTCGGTGTGAACAACAACTTCAGCAGCAATAACGGACTTATCAGCAACAGCAGGAGATGGCTCTCTTTGAACTTCGGGAACAACATCTGAAAAGGAATCAATATCCACGAATTCATTTTCGGAACCAGCAGGGCAACTGTCTCGAAAGTTAAATAATGGCCAGAGGAAAACACCTTTTAGACTATCTGTCTTCGTGAGGGTGTCGTCGTCGAAGGCGGATGGGACCCGCCGAACTCCAGTGGAAGAAACTTTCTTCACAGCTTTCTTCAATTTCTTGCGGCTCATCTGGGCAAGCCCCGAAGCAGCTTGGAGTTCAGCTTCCGAGGTTTGAGATTCCGAGGTCTTTCGTTTCCGCTTCGATGACTCAAGTGATCTAGTCCTCGAAGGCTTCACTCCCGAAGAAGTTCCCTCGGTGGCGAGGGTGACGGGTTTCGCTTCGACGACCTGATTCGGGGAGCGTTGATGGGGGCGGCTGAGCAGCTGGCCACGGCGACGGCGAGGAAGTTTCAACTTGGGACCGGGGCCTCGAGAGCCGAAAAAATTTATCACCGCCCGATCTCCGAAAAGACACGATTGATCTTCTTCTTGTGCTTCACCAGGGCCTTGTATGCTTTGTACTCGTTCATGGTATATTCGCCTACCATGACATTGACCCTTTTCTCAACTTCGTCCATGAAGTCCTTGGCGCTCTGGCCCTCGCGAAGATTAATCCCGAACTTCGGGAAAGGAACCCGCCGGACCGCCGATTGACGTTGTAGTATACGATTTCGGCGGGGGACCGGCCCGTTCGAAATAGGCCGGATTCGCGCGGCGACAAATTCTTCGATAATGTCACGGCCGCCGAGTATCGTGGCGGCCGGATGAAATGCACTTTCGCAATTTTCGATTCCTAAGGCCCGCCGGTTGTATCTTCCTACATTTACCGCCGCGAGGGGCGCGATCGGGCTTGACATCTTCGGCTCATCAACCTTCAAGTAGAACCAATAAGATCTCCAATCGTCGGTGAGGTTGCTCTTGCAACGAGGGAGCGATCCGGATTCGAGTGATCCCCTGTCGGGTGTTACGGCGTCGCGTGTTGAAGGTGCGGCACGCGTGCCGACTATGGTAAACCGCCCATCGTCGCCCTTGATAACTTCGGGGATGATCACCAACTCGTAGAACCGAGTGAAACCATCGACAATAGGATTGCAGCCAAAGGTCCTCAAGATCCAGATAAACTTCGACACTTCGAGGAAGGACGTCGGGGTAAGTTGGTGGATCTTCACCGAAAATGCATCGAGAATTGCTGGCAAGATTGGATCACAAGGAAACCGCAGCCCACAGATGAAGAAGTCTCGAAAAACCACAATTTCTCCGGCCTTCGGAGTAGGAGTTAGTTCATCAAGTGGGGCACGCCCAGCGCCAGGAGAGAAGAATCCGGCCTTCTCGTACTCGCAAATAATGTTGCTTGTGACCTTCGACTCTCCGAAGGCGAGCGAGGGCGGCAGTGGGCCGGAAGTCCTCAGCATGACGAGATCGTCAACACCGGCGTCCACATCCCCGACATCTTCGCCGCCGTCGGACCCAACCTCTCCGTCCTCGCGACTTCGGGAACCGCTGGGTGAACCAACATCTTCGGCCGGAGCACCACGATCCGCACTTTCGGCGGTTGGATCGAGTGGGAGACCGACAGCCGATCGCTCTTCGGTAGTCATGGGCCTAGCCGTACTTTTAACCCGAGCCACCTAATAAACACGAACATCCAAACAAAGTGAGAATAATGTTCGAAAATGAAACTCACGAATTCGCGATGTCTCTACACCTAAATTTAACGAAATAATGAATCAACGAAGCATGGATAAAAAATACCTTAGAGGAGCACGAACAAGGCCTGGAGTTCGTAAGCCTTCAAGCAGAAAACCAGAATCCGCGAAGAGAGAGACGCGCGAATAGTGAAAAGCTCGAGAGCAAGAAAAGATTTTTTACGGCGCCGGCCCCGCTATTTATAGGACCGGGGGGGGGGGGGGGGGGGTAGTTTCGCGAAGTGCGCCTCGATTTAACCGCCTTTGGCTCCCCGGGTGACGCGTGTCCCCTCCGACGTTCCGAGGGTGACGTTTTTTTACTAAATTTCCGAAAGGTTCGTGGAATCGGATCGTCGGAGTCAACCCGCTTCCCCGAGGGGCTAGTGTTGGGGAATTCAGGAAAACCCGTCACCCTCGAAACGTCGAGTTTAACGGAATTCTCAAAGCATGTTTTTCAGGAGCAGGGAATTCGCGATTCTCGGAAGTCTGGGACCTGCGGAGTCTCGAATTCGCGAATGTGCAGAGTTCGGGAATCTTGATTCGGTGAAGAGGCGGAGTCATGAACATGCGGAAGCCCGGAATCTCAACTGTTGATGGTCCGAACTTCAGAGATTTGCCGATTCGGGAATCTGATGAAGACTCTGTTCGGGACTCAGGCGCAAGGACACGCACGAACCTGCTGGGAAGCAAGAGCCACTTCGGGAATCTGTAGAAGACCTAGTTCAGGAATTTCGGGCGAAGACATTCACGAATCACGGGAGAAGCAAAGTCAAAGTTGTAGTCCCAAAAAGTCCGGGTTTAGAGTGTGAACTAGTGGCAGACTTGTAAATGTGTAAGGGAGGAAAAGACATTCTTGTGTGTGTTCACATTAGGAATATTCTCCGAGCCCGAGGGTGTTATCGAAATGTAAAAGTCCCTTCGTCTCCCTATAAAAGGGGGCGCGAGGGCACGTGTAAACGATTCGTACTTTTTTGGGACTTGTGCTATTTGCGGGGAGGGATTTCGGTCGCTCCGCGCCCTAACCGTGCTATTGAACGTGTTAAGAACTTTCACTTGTGTTAGGGTAGTATTCCAAACTTTTCGGGTACCCCCAACGTTGAACTTGTTATTTCATATGTGAATTGTGTTTTTTATGAGCATATTTCTTAGTCACATATATAATAGGCAATTAGGTATATGGACCGGTTCAATTGCATGTGTGGCCGGTTCGCTTCAACGGTTCACTATAATTGAACCGACGGGTTCAACCAGCTAATAATGGTTGAACCATTGAACCATTAAACCGAAGGCCTCACAGTTTGAGTTCAAATAACTATGACTATAAGATACAACTTTAAGAGAAACCCAAAATGCAGAGTTACAACTAATAAAGAAAAGACAACATACGACAACGAGAACGAAGAGAAAGCACTACACCATCACACTAGAAATTGAAAGTGCATTTAGGCCCTAAGTGGATTTTGGTGAATTGAATGACAATGCGATAAAAGGTCTAACATATTTGTCTAAGTTTGTGAGCAGATTTTATTTATATATTTATGAGTCATTGTTGGAATATTTATTGATGAATGGATATTATATGGCTCACATTGGAGAAGACAAATATATGAGTGATCATAAGGTATAGTGGCAAATATCAAGCAAAGAAAGATAAATATTAGAGATATTTTGAGATGGTCAATTCATGGTCTCCGGTAAATATGGTGGGTTGATTAAAGTACAAGGATCATAAAAAGAGAAGATGATAATCCTCTCTAAATTAAATGCAAGGCTTCATGTGGTGATTAAAAGAGGACACAAGGATGGGTGTAGACTTTATGGTCCTTAATTGGAAGCTTGCATATTCGTTGTCAATCGAGAACAAACATTTGAAGCGAGATTTCAAATGGAGAATAATTGTGGATGAAGCAAAGTGAAACTCAACGTGGATTGGGTAAGTGATGAAGAGATCAACCGAGATGACTAGGGCGAGGAACTAAGAAATCTTTAGGGCCTTAGCTAAGCCATCATTATTGTTTTGCTAAGGTGAAGTTCTAGTATCCGTGGGGTCTCAAAGTATCATATCTAAGCCTTAACCGAGGGAAGCAATGCAACTCATCAACATGATATGATTGGAAATATGGAGTGACTTGTGGATCCAAGTGTGCATTCTTATGTTCGATGGAAAAATCCTAAGTCACTAGCTCAAGTATAGACGTGCTCAAGACATAGGCTAAGTTGAAAGTTCTCAAGTGTCTCAAGTGGATATTGTTCAAGTATGGCAAGATCGAAGACATTCAGGCTCAAGAAGTTATCACAGTGTTTTCATTTAACCTTGAGTATAGGTATGTCGTACTATCAAGAGGGATGCAACATTAGCGAGTTGACCAAAGTCAAAGTGCTTATTAGTCGACCTAAGCGAGAATTAGCCTTTATTGCCTAGGAGTGTACTAACAAACCCACCTAACCTGAGCCACTTCATCTCATTGGTGAAGTGTTGGAGTGAAAGAAAAGAGTTTGGGGGCGTCTCGGGCCTGACCAGTCTAACCGGTCAGGGGCACTGGTTTGACCGGTCCAACTAGCCCAATGGCTAGTTTTTCAAACACCGGTCTGACCGGTGTGAGGCACCGATCTGACGGGTGTCGCCCAACAGCTAACCACTAGTTTTCCCCTTGAGGGGTATTGACGAGGGCCCGGATTAGGGACCCCCTTTGACGGCGGAAAGATCTCTCTGATCACAAGGTAATCCAACACCATTGACAATGTGAAGGCCAAGATCCAAGACGAGGAAGGCTGAGGACCCCGGCCAAGACCCACAGTGGAAAGACGTCATGACTCCGGCCAGTTGGCAGCATCTCCGACCAGTTCCCAACAAGAGGGATCCCCCACGACAAGTCTCCGCCTCGCACGACAAGTCTCTGCCTCGCACGACAAGTCTCTGCCTCGCACGACAAGTCTCCGCCTCACACACCAAGTCTCCGCCTCGCACGAGCTCTCCCCGACTCTGACTGGTACATGGGCCATGACACGTGGCACGAGCCTGAGGCGCAAGTACCTTCGCCATGACGCGTGGGGGAACGAATCCCCGCGCCATGTAGATGCACCAGCTGGCGGCCATGCAAACAGCTGGCCCTGACAAGAGCCTTAATGCGGGTCTGCCCGGCTGTGCAACCATCACATCAACATCATCTCCAACTCTGCCACACCCAAGCTCAGCCCGAGGCACTCGAGCACCCCCTACGACGAGCTGAAGCCTAGACTTAGGCCCAAGCGTGGCGGGCTAATCGAGTACTCGGGAAGGCCAAGAAAACAACAAACTACTCGGAGGAGGCGCCAAGCGTCCCGAGGTGAATAGCCACTCTCGGCTACGCGGCAGCTCCTACGACCAAGTGGTGCGGCTCCACTTCAATGCGCCCTGATAGACAACGACACGCGACGAGACATCCCAGCAACCGAGCACTTGTTGACGGTGAAAATCCGTCAACCTAGCCATGAGTTTACCTTCGGTGTTGGCATAAGTTTTATACCTTATCCATTGGTACTAACCCCCGTGGTATAACAAGTTCACGTGTGCATGTCGGTTTTGGAGTTTAGTGTTTATGCAAGGTTTTAGCGTTGAAAGCAAGACTTTCGGGATAAGTTCATCAAGCACCTTATGTCAAGACCTTGAAGCCCCGTACAAGTCATGCAATGAAGCAAACTTAACTCCAAGAAGCCAGGGACTTGATCCGAGAAGACGACAAACTCCGAGGACCTGACCAGAAAAGTGCTGAATCTTGCAAGACAAGGAGTTATGCCCAATTCGGAGAGAAACTGACGACATGGACCTACATGCAGAAGGGGGAAACATCCGAGAAGCAAGGGAACCGACGTAGAGCAAAGGAGGCCGCGGGGCCGGGCTCGGATGGGCCCGTGCCGGCCGGCCCGTGCCGGTCGGCCCGGCCCGTCCGGGGGCCCGTGATGCCCTCCTTTGCCCTAGCCGCCATTCGGGCTATTTATAGTCCCCCGACCGAGAGCCACGGGGGGATACAATTCGTCATCGGCCGACGAGGGAGCGAGAGAAGAGAGGGACACCATCTCGGAGAGGAGAGGGTCGAGCTAGCCGACTAGGGTTTCCCTAGCCGATGTGGGAACCTTGCACGGAAGACCACGTCGGAGTTCCGGAGCTAGAAGCAAGATCAAGGAAGGATCCCGGTGGTGATCTTGTGTATGTATCATTGTTATAGTTGAATTATCAAGTTGAATCTTTTCCTAGCGATCAAGTGTTTCCTCGAAGATTTCGTTTTTCGATCAGCTTTGCTTATTCCAATTCTATTCTCGAGATAGATTACATAGGGTGTTCTTGTAGCCGCGGTGGCTAGAGGTACACACCGGATCTTCCGAAAGAATCTCGACTTGTCTTTTGACTCGCCCTAGACTCCCCGCATGAGTAGGGATACGTTGTGACAGAACGGGGGTTCCGAAAGGCGGATGTTTTCGGATTTGGACGGGAAACCACGGTTTAAAAAGGCTTCTTATAAGATTCGATTTGCTACTTCTTATCTTGCTTGGAACTTCAACAAAAGGCTTACCCCGATCTCTCTAGATCGATTTATCTACCCAATCTTACTTTGTTATCTCCAGTCTTTAGTAGATTAGATTGGTTTCGTGTCTTTTACCTAGATGCATTGGGGTTTCTCTTTTATTGAAGATTGAAGTTACTTGGCTTTACTAGATCAACTTTTGCGTCACACATTTGTTCCACGGATTCGATACCTTGGGTTCACCACTCGAGGGAAGAAGGGTCCCTTGACTACGACGGGAGACTTGTCCGCTTGCAAGTCATAAACGAACTTTGATACAATTATTAACCGTCAACAAGCCCCTTTTTCTGGCGCCGTTGCCGGGGAACAAGTGATCAAGATTTGATTTTTTATTGCCTTTTCTTGTAATTTTCAGTTTTCTTTTTGTTTTTCTTTTTGAATCTACTAAATTTTGATCATCCTCAAAATACATCTAATCTAGTTTGTCTAACCCTAGTTTTTATAGATTTGTTTTTACTTTCTAGTTTTTGCATACTTTGTTTATTGCTAACCCTAACAGGAGATGGACGGCTACCTCTCCAACAAACCCGATAATTTTGTGGATGATCTAGAAAAACTTTACAGGCTAAGGAGACGCGAAGCACATCAAGCTAAAAAGCTGGATTTTGTAGATTCGAAGTCGGAAGACGAAGAATCGCAGGAATCTCCGAAGAATTCACCACCTCAAAGTCCTCGGGAGAATCGACTTCCACCGATGGGTGACCAACCACCGCAAGAACGCAAGATTGGGGAGCTATGCACCCCAGACATCATCGACCTACCAATCTTGAACCTTGAGGAGATTGGAAGACCGTTCGAGATCAAAACCTCAACAATCCGCATGGTGCAACATTCACCCTTCACCAAGAAAGAGGATCCGAACCTTCACCTCCAAGCATTCATTCAACTATGTCAGACTTTCAACATGGATGGGGTGACTCAAGATCAAATGAGGGCAAGGCTTTTTCCGTTCTCACTACTCGGGAAGGCTTTGCAATGGTTCCACTCTCAACCGGCGGAGACGGTGCAAAATTGGAACACGTTGATGAAGGCTTTCATGAAGGAATACTACTCGCCAGGTAAAACTCAAAGCTTGCGTAATAAGATTGCCACCTTTGTTCAATATCCTACGGAGACTATCTCGGAGGCATTCGAGCGCTTCAACGAGTACACCCGGGCGGTTCCACATCACAAGTTCCCGAAGGAAGACCTCGTGCAAAAGTTCTATCAAGGACTCACCATGGCGTCAAGGACGATCATCGATGCATCGGTGGGAGGATCCATCATCGAACTTACACCGACGGAAGCTTTCACTCTATTCAAGAAGGTCGCGTATAATGACACATGGGCGTCATCCGGCGCCTAAATCCGGTTCAACCCACGGGGAACGTCAAAGGAGTCTTGCAAGTGGAGAAGGAGAACATACTTGAAGGCAAGATCGACTCGCTAATGAGGAGGTTGGAGAAGATGGAGATGGAAAAGAAAGAGGCTCAAGACTTGAAGGCCGCCGAAGCAAGGTCCACATGCGAAGAATGTGGAGAGTATGGCCATGTCCGCAAAGATTGTCCGGAGGAAGCCAAAACGCTCGACTACATGAGGAAGGGAGAATTGCCGAACTTCCGCTACGGGCAAGGTAGACCTCAATTTAATGCAAGCTCGTCTATTCCTAATGCGGTTCCACTTCGTATACAATTGAAGGAGTTCATGGACGAGCAAGCTAAGATCAACAAGGACACCGTCACCAAGTTCAAGACCATAGACAAGGTGTTGGAGAACATCGATAGCAAAGTGACGGATGTCGGAAGTTCCAATCATCAAGTGCTCAACATGATGAAGATGCTCGAGACGCAAGTTGGACAACTTGCGGGGCGCCTCACTAATGATGAAGGGAAGCTTCCGGGACAACCCAAAAGTCCCGAATCGGCGAAGGCCATTCAAACACGTTCGGGGAAGGAGACTGAAGATCTGGAACGTTCCGCGGGAGCAATGAAGCTTAAACCATCCACCGAGGTGGAAGGAGTTGCTGAAGAGAAGGTTACGGTGTTCGTCACCGAAGAGCCCGAATTTGAGATGCCGGAGGAAGACACGAGGATACCGCAACTCAAGCCACGCTACTTTCGAGGTAAACTTGACAACCACTTTGAGAAGTTTGTGGAAGTTGTGCGTAGACTTAGCATCAACATGCCATTACTAGATGCCCTACAAGTACCTACATATTCTCGTTACTTTAAAGACATACTTGCAAATAAATATGAGATAACAACACTCGGGGTAGATCATGTCAAGATGTCTGAGGAGTGTAGTGCCGCTATTGCTAATGGGCTAGAGAAGCAAAAGGACCCTGGGTGCCCTACAATTCCATGTTCGGTTGGTTCTTTCAACTTCGAGAAGGCGTTATGCGACCTTGGAGCAAGTGTGAGCGTCGTGCCGAGGGATGTGTTCGAGAAGCTACACCTACCAATGGAGCCTACGGGTATATGTTTGGAGTTGGGAGATAACTCCATTCGCTATCCCTTGGGCATTGCCGAAGATGTACCCGTGAAGATCGGACACCACTTCATCCCCGTCGACTTCGTTGTGCTCGAGATGGGAGAGAGGGAGAAGCCACCACTCATCCTTGGGAGGCCTTTCCTCAAGACCATAGGAGCTACTATTAATGTTGGCAAGGGGGAGATCATGTTCGATATCAACGGAGAAAGGAGTTCCTTCAAGTTCCGTCCAAGAATCGAGGCATGCAACATGATTGGAGTGAAGGGAGAACCAAAGCAAAAGGAGGGGCTGAAAAAGAAGAAGGAGCCAGAAAAAATGAACGTAAAGAAAATCAAAGAAGGTGTTGCATCCGTCAAGACAAAGAAAGAAAAGCCGCCTGTGAAGACCAAAAAAATGACTAAGCCGGAAGACAAGCCCGTGCCCAAGATGGTGCGGAAGTGGGTACCCAAGATTGCAACACCCGCAAAGAGCATTGATTCGAAGTAATCAATTGAAGAAGTCTACCTATAGACTATAAACGAAGCGCTAGGCGGGAGGCAACCCGTTTCGTCGAGTCAAGAATAAGCTACCGGGAGGACAACCCGATTCCAGGTTTTTCGAGTCTTTTTAATAATTTAGTTTTGAGTTTTATTACGCAAAGACATTAGACTTAGAAGTGGTTGAACAATATTAGAGACATAATTCTTGATTGAATGTTTTGCTTTATCATAAACCCTTTGCATGAACCCTCCTATGTGCTTGTTTGTTCTTTTCTTTTCGAGAAACCTCAACCAAATAATTTCAGAACCTAAATCAACCTTTCACCCTCATTATGGTGCTGAGGTTGACTTATTTTTCATGATAAAACCACGCGAGTAGAGCCACGACTTATATCTATGTGTTAATAAAAATTCAGCACGTGGTAGGACTCGCGTGAACCTAGAAATCAAAACTTTTGATTGGTTTAAAAATCTATATCCTTGGTTTATCTAGGATTAGAATTTTTCTAAGCCTTATTTAATTTTGTTTTATTCAAAATCTCTCTTATTTAGCCAAAATTAGAACCTAAACCTATGCCCCCATGATCAAGCCGGGAAAAGTTTGCTCTCAACCGATGAAGGCAAACTATACCGGTGAGACCGACATCAACGTAGTCGGAAAATATTTTCGACTTACATTTGTTTTTAATGGTTTAAAAACTTCTCTAAATTTATGCTTGAGCTCTTGCATGGCTCTGAAAAACATTTTTAATTTCGAATTAGAGGAGTGCTTAACATTAAACACACCTAAAGGGAGGCAATTTAGTTTGAATTAATCATGAATGCACCATTGGATCCCCTTTCATCAACTTTCATCAATTCCACATGCAAAGGACAAGCACAGTGGGCAGCAAGCATCAACTTTGCAGGAATTTCATGGTGGCATGTGAAGCAAGTGGAGCAAGGGAGCATGGACATGACCCAAAGCATGAAGCATCAAGTGGAAGGACCAATAATGCAAGAAAAGGAGTGGACGAGAGCGTTTGGGCGGTGCAACTCGTGGAGCACGCGGGCAAGAAAGTTGTAGAGGCGAAATGATCGTGCTTGGAAGAAAGCCGAGGCGGGGAGGAGCACCGGCACCCCGGGCCGGTCGGCCCGGGCCGGCCGACCTACCCTATTTAAGGAGCCCCCCGGCTCCCGTTTTTCGCAAGCAAGCTTCCCTCTCCTTCCTTAGTTTGTGTGCCCAAAACCTCCGTAGACATAGCCAACCTTCCCAAGCTTGATAGCTCAAAAAAAATCCACCACCTTAATCCACTCAAAGTCCACATCCGAAGTAAGATTTTTAAGTGCCTAGTTACCGGTTGCAACCCGGAGTTTTAGTAGAAGAAAAGAGTGCAGAAACCATGTGAAAGAAAACCACAAGTCTCTTCTCCAAGAAGAAGGGTTCGTCGTCATCCAAGCCGTCGTCGACGACGTCTTCGAGGAGGCACTCGGTTTCCGAGTCTCCCCGGAGCATGGAGACGGATACGGCGCCACCAAGGAGGAACGATGCTCTCCTCCTTGGTGGTATGAGGGCTGCAAGGAGCACGTCCATGAGGTTTACCGAACCTCAAGGGCACACGGAGGAGCAGCCCGCGCCACCACGACGATCGACCCGTTCGACCGCGCCACCTCCTTACACTCCGATATATTCCTCGTACGGCTTCATCATCTTGTTGTCGTCGGAGGAGGAGAGGCTCTCTCGTCTTGAGAAGAGGCTTGTGCCCAACGTCGAGTTCGACGACTAAGCACTCTTCACCTTGGGTTTTGGCACCGACATATACTACATGTTGGGGCACCTTGGATGGGTGAATTCTCCAACGGAGTGTCGGCGGACACCCACAAGGGGTTCGCCCTAGAAATCTTGATGACCATTGCACCTATTCTTGATGATGGGGTGCAAAGCTTATCATTCCGCTTGGAGGGAGTCCAACAAGTGGTTCCCTACGAGCATGTTAGGGAGCTACTTGGATTCCATAAGGGAGCTCCGGAGAAAGTTGACGTGCCACCCGGCATGTTAGCGGGATTTTGGAATTTAATCTTCGGAGAAGCCCATCAACAACGCAATTGCATCCGCAACCCCATTATCCGGATATTTCACTCTTGGATGTGCAAGAGGGTATTGGGGAGGATGAAGGAGACGAAGGTGACCGACACAGAGTTGAATTGGCTCTACTCGGCTTTAATTGCCAAGCAGCCAATAGACCCCTCTTACCTTATGATCAACCGTTGGTGTTGTGAAGCAACATCAGGGGCGGGACATATTGGTTTGGGGTGTTACCTCTCCATGTTGGCCTTGTCCTTACGGCCGGGGATCGCAAGGAACCCCGACCATCTTTTGCGTGGTACCTCTCTCGGCATTGAATATTTGCGACAAGGCAAATACATTAGTGGAGATGAGAGAGGAGGTTTTCGTTTTGCCATAGGGAACCTACCCCTTCCCGATGCGAGGCTTAGGCTTTTCATCGAAGGGAGGGAAGATTGGTTGGAAGAGGGACTCCTTGTCCCGGCAAGGAAAAACAAAAGAGGAAGAATCGTAGAGGAGGGAACATCTTCCACACAAGCGAGTGGTGCACAACCCAATGTGCCACCATTCGGCGGGATCCCTCCTCCGCCAAGTTATTACGGAGGGCCACAAGAGCAAGCATGGGGGGTGGTGCACCGGTGCCCCCACCAAATTATGTGGTGCCCAACACTAACTTCGCGGAGCCCTACGCTCAATATCCCCAACCACAACAAAGCATGGCCATAATTGGAGGGTATGTTGCAAGAAACGCCCAAAACGTCGCAGCGATCCAAGCCAACGCGGCTCAACTTGGTGAGGGCAATGAAAATATTGCCTATGAGCTTGGACACCTTCACCTAGTGGAGCCAAATCAATTCGTCGGAGGGAATGTCCAACCGTATTATGAGCAAGGGTATTACTATCAAGATCATCAACACCAACCACCGGCAGAGGACTAGGAAGATTAAGGAACTTTAGTTTTCTTTTCTTTTCTCTTTCTCTGTAATTTTCAGCTTTTGTTTATGTGTGTTTGCGTAATATTTTCTGTTTTTATTTAAATTTCAGCAAGCGTGTTTGTTTATTTTCAGTTTGTATTTCAACTTGATTTCATCATTAATAAAGACACCACCTTGATTATATCTTTGGAAAAGTTACAAAAATTTGTGCCATGATGATATATGATTATAATTGCCGTTTTGTTTATCTTTGTAATCGATTTATGCATGTTTAAGCTAGTGCTCTCTTAAAATACGAATCTGAATTTATTTAAATGCTAGCTTAATCTTTAGCGGAGGTTATGATTAAAATAAAGACCCATAGTGTTTTATGTGCTCTCAAGTTATGAATAGATTAAAGATGTCTTTTATGCTCAAAAATATCGCTAACTTTGTCATAAATATCACTTGTGTGTTGCTCAACCTATCCAAAACCTAATATATATTTGAGTGCATAAACCTTAGTGTACAAGATTTATTTTTGAGTGAGTTATTGCAGGCCATGATTTCTATGGCCCGAGACTAAGAAGCTGGTCATTCCGTTTTCGCGTATCTATCTTTTTGCTAGCCTTTTATCTGTGCATTGTGTATCCCCGCATCGGAGATCTCACAAATCTCGCCGGATATCCACCCTTAAAACCAAATATCATCTTTTGTGTTTGCCTCCTTGACCACAACCTATCGTTAAGAATGGATCATCAATTCAAGGAAGATCGCAAGACGGTGCCAACATTGAAGAATTCAAGTATCTCTCCAAGGAAAAATATTTCCGGTACCTACCTTATTTATCACCTCTTTGCTCGAGGACGAGCAACGTCTAAGCATGGGGGAGGAGGTAGGTACGGTGCAGTTTTAGAGTTCAAAGGGGAGCAATTTAAAAAAATGAATGAAAGAAAATTCAAAGGCGATGTACGGGATTTCCAAGGTGAAAGTCTCACAAGAAAAAAAATGAATGAAAGAAAGAAAGAAAGAAAGAAAAGAAGGAGAAATATGAGAAAGAGGAAAAAAATGAGTATGCGTAAAGTGAACTCCCCGGTTCTCTAAAAGTGCATTAGAAAATTCAAGGCTTCAAGTTTAAAAAATCCATTCTCATTTTCCAACCATGTGCAATCCGATAACGAGGACTTCCTTTGTGCCTCGGGATCACTCTTTGCCATTTGCACATGTCCACTCATCTAAAGTGTGTGTATTTTTCTCTTTCCCCTCCTTGATATAACATCATTTTCCAATGACCTTTTTGACGAGTCTCGGTAAGACCATGAGAAGCTTGTCTTGTTTTGACAACACCTCATTTATAAAATCTTGTTAGGACTAAACTTTCCCAAAGCTCCATATAAAGCCTACCACGCATATATGTTATGAGAGGGAAAGGAGTAGAATATATAGGCTTGAGAGACAAGCAAGTTGAGAGTTCCTGAGCAATATACAAGATAATTTAAATTTTTGAACTTGGTTTAGATTTTCTTTATCTCGTTCTTTATTTCAAAAATTCTGAGATCTATTTAAACTTTGTGAGCATGTTAATACTTGTGGGATAAGCTTAACTAAGAATCTACCCTCCGTAGAGATGAAGGCTAGTACATTATGAAACTTTAATGAACTAAAATTTCGAGAGCATTATGTTTTCTCATGTATGATCAAGTTCAAGGTTTGAACATTGTTTGGCAATGATGATATCCATCGAAGGCTTACTCGAGGACGAGCAAGGTTTAAGCATGGGGGAGATGTTGACGGTGAAAATCCGTCAACCTAGCCATGAGTTTACCTTCGGTGTTGGCATAAGTTTTATACGTTATCCATTGGTACTAACCCCCGTGGTATAACAAGTTCACGTGTGCATATCGGTTTTGGAGTTTAGGGTTTTAGCGTTGAAAGCAAGACTTTCGGGATAAGTTCATCAAGCACCTTATGACAAGACCTTGATGCCCCGTACAAGTCTTGTAATGAAGCAAACTTAACTCCAAGAAGCCAGGGACTTGATACGAGAAGACGATAAACTCCGAGGACCTGACCAGAAAAGTGCTGAATCTTGCAAGACAAGGAGTTATGCCCAATTCGGAGAGAAACTGACGACATGGACCTACATGCGAAGGGGGAACATCCAGGAAGCAAGGGAACCGACGTAGAGCAAAGGAGGCCGCAGGCTGGGCCTGGATGGGCCCAGGCCGGCCGGCCCAGCCCTGTCCAGGGCCCAGTGATGCCCTCCTTTGCCCTAGCCGCCATTCAGGCTATTTATAGCCCCCTGACCGAGAGCCACGGGGGATACAATTCGTCATCGGCCGCTGAGGAGCAGAGAAGAGAGGGACACCATCTCGGAGAGGAGAGGGTCGAGCTAGTTGACTAGGGTTTCCCTAGCCGACGTGGGAACCTTGCACGGAAGACCACGTCGGAGTTCCCGGAGCTAGAAGCAAGATCAAGGAAGGATCCCGGTGGTGATCTTGTGTATGTATCATTGTTATAGTTGAATTATCATGTTGAATCTTTTCCTAGCGATCAAGTATTTCCTCGAAGATTTCGTTTTTCGATTGGCTTTGCTTATTCCAATTCTATTCTCGAGATAGATTACATAGGGTGTTCTTGTAGCCGCGGTGGCTAGAGGTACACGCCGGATCTTCCGAAAGAATCTCGACTTGTCTTTTGACTCTCTCTAGACTCCCCGCATGAGTAGGGATACGTTGTGATAGAACGGGGGTTCCGAAAGGCGGATGTTTTCGGATTTGGACGAGAAACCACGGTTTAAAGAGGCTTCTTATAAGATTCGATTTGCTACTTTTTCTCTTGCTTGGAACTTCAATAAAAGGCTTACCCCGATCTCTCTAGATCGGTTTATCTACCCAATCTTACTTTGTTATCTCCGGTCTTTAGTAGATTAGATTGGTTTTTCGTGTCTTTTACCTAGATGCATTAGGGTTTCTCTTTTATCGAAGATTGGAATTACTTGGCTTTACTAGATCAACTTTTGCGTCACACGTTTGTTCCACGGATTCGATACCTTGGGTTCACCACTCGAGGGAAGAAGGGTCCCTTACTACGATGGGAGACTTGTTCGCTTGCAAGTCATAAACGAACTTTGATACAATTATGAACCGTCAACAACACTGTATATCTTTTGTACTTCCCCCTTGTGTCCCTCCCCTTGGAACTATAAAAGGGAGAGGAGAGCAATCGTTACAAGGGTTAGACCTCACATAGATCGAATGCCACTTTAAGGGACTTGGGTCAGACGCCCTCTCCCGACCAGTTTGTAACACCTACTACAAACATCCCTAGCTCGGGAACACGACAGCTCGACGCTGGATGTAGGGTATTACTCCTCGGAGGCCCGAACCAGTCTAATCCCGTTGTCTCCTGTGCTAACCATCCGAGCCCGATGCACGATCGATACAAATTTACTAGCGGCGGTAGAGAACCTCGACAGTTGGCGCGCCAGGTAGGGGCACATCGTGTGTCTCGACGAACTTCAGCAGATCGGATGGACGGCCGTGGGATCTCGCTGACTCCTGGGGCCACTCTGCGCTTCGGCTCCCTCAGCTTCGTCTACACCGGGCCGGCGGAGTCCGTCGCCGGGCGTACCTTCGCCCAGCCGCATTGTCCCAATGTCTTGATGGGGGCAGAAGGACACAAGGCTTTCATTTGAGGCTTCTCAGACGAGACCATCATCGGCATGTTGGGGCCAAACCCAACGCAGGAGCGTTTTTGGCTCGCCGCCTACTACCTCACCGACCTAGCTTTCCAGGCTAGCGGGGCCGAGCCGCTAGCTTGGGGGGGAGTGCATGGAGTCGTACATCGCGTTGTACCCCCGTGGACAGCCCGGCCTCCCAGACGATCCGGTGACGGCCTATGTCAACAGCCTCCGCGCGACCGGCACCGCCCCCGGGTCTATGAGAACTCGAAGGGCGCGAACCACATGGTGGCATGACCCCACGAGGGAGTGCAACGTATGCGTGGCCTCGGCGTCGAGCAACTCTGAACCGAAGCCAGCACCACACCACCGACGCCCAACGACGGGCGTGGCTCGACGAGCTCGCAGAGGCCAAGTGCCAGCTCGGCGAGGAGCTGACCCTTCTTCACTAGGAACTAGGCATGGACCCAGAGCCCTGCGACTGACAACCTGCACAGGACATTCCTGTGCAGGAGCAGCCCCGCGGCGGGAACGGCGAGCGGCGCAAGCACCGCCGGCCGCCGAGCGGGCCCGCAGCCCGTGCTCCAACAGCGCCGGCTCCCGGACGAACGCGCGACAACAACTGGCGCACCAACGAGGGCACTAACACGACGCCAACACCGATGCTAACGCCCTGCCGCTCTTCAGGCGGGTGTCGCAGAACCTTGCCGCGACGGCCATGTTTCTGTGCGGCTGTCCGGAGGCGGTGACCTCCAAGGAATGACGGGTGCGCCAGCAGCTGAAGGCGCTGCTTGAGGCGGCAGCGGCGGCGCAACAAGCAGAGAGCTCAGCCTCACGCCAACACTCGGAGCGCGGGAGAGCAGGAGCACCGTCCGCACACGGCCCGAACCCGCCTCCTTCCCAGCATCGAGAGCGCGAGGAGGGAGGTGGAGCCGCTGCGTCGGCGGTCGAGAGCCATCTCGGGCCCAACCGCGACATGCGGAACTCCATCGAGGCCCGCCGATGGGCCGAGACCGTCGACAACCACCACGACAACCGCTCGCACCACAACGATGATCGAGGACGTGGGCGGCGCCACGACAGCGATGACGACCACGACCGCAGTTAGTCACCAAACTAGAGGGGTCCGCGGGCCTTTGGCCAGAGCATCCGCGATGCGAAGTTCCCTTCGCACTTCCATGCTCCGACCAACGTACCTAGGTACGACGAGGACACCAACCCCAGCGCATGGCTCGAGGACTACCAGCTCGCCTGCCACGCCGGGGGAGCGACGGACGACCTTTTCGTCATCAAGAATCTGCCGCCTACCTCGGCGACTCCACGCGGACATGGCTCGAGCACCTGCCGCAGGACAACATCCACGACTAGACCGACCTACGTCGAGTCTTCGTCGGGAATTTCCAAGGCACCTACCTGCGCCCCGGCAAGCAGTGGGAGCTGCGCAACTGCAAGCAGCAGCCGGGGAAAGCCTGCGCGAGTACATCCGGTGCTTCTCCAAGCGCTGCACCGAGCTCCCCAGAGCGACTGACAACGATGCCATCTCAGCGTTCCAGAATGGCACAACGTGCATGTTCCTCATCCACCGACTCGGGCGCCGCATGCCTCGCACGTCCCGCGAGCTCCTCGACATCGCGAGCAACCACACCGATGGCGAGGAAGCGGCCGCCGCGACGCTCAACACCCCTTAAGGCAAGGGGAAGCAGGTCGTGGACCACGACGAAGGGACGTCCTCGCGCTTCTAGAGGAAGAAAAAGAACGACAAGCGTCGTCGTGATGATAACCTTGTCGCGGCGGTGGAGCGCAAGACGTCGCGCCCCAAGGGCAACCCAGCCAAGCCCACACCGTCCAAGGACCACTTCGAGAGGCTCCTGGACGCATCGTGCCTGCACCATGAGGTCCCCGTCAAGCACTCACTCAGGGACTGCCGGCTCATGAAGAACTACATTAACGGCACCCTCAAGCCAAGAACAGCGGACCAACCCAAGAAGGGAGGCCACCACCCGACAATGACGACGGTGCGGGGGCGCGTACCCAGGTGAAGACGGTGCGGTGCACATGATCTTTGGGGGATCTCTGGTAAGACCCTTGAAGCAGCGCAGGAAGCTCATCTAATGAGAAGTCTTCAACGCCGACGTCGTGAAGTCGTCCTATCTGAAGTGGTCGGAGGTTCCGATAAACTTCGACCGCGAGGACCATCCTGACCACGTGCCTCAGCCTGGATCCTACCCACTAGTGGTAGCTCCCCTATTTAAATTCAAAAGGGTGCACAAGGTCCTGATTGATGGGGGAAGCGGGATCAACGTGCTCTAGCATCTACACTTGACGACATGTGCATCCCACGGTCCCAGCTGAGGCCGTCGACTGCTCCATTCCACGAGGTCGTACCCAGGATGGAGGCACTCCCCATCGAGCAGATTGATCTGCCCGTCACATTCGGGGACATGTGGAACTTCCGCACGGAAACCCTCACCTTCGAAGTGGTGGGATTCTCGGGGATGTACCATGCGATCTTCGGGAGGCCGGCATACCCAAAGTTTATGGTCGTGCCAAATTATACATACCTTAAGCTAAAGATTCCCGGTCCAAAGGGGATCATCACAGTAGGGCCTACGTATCAGTGTGCATACGAGTGCGATGATGAATGCTTTCAGTTCGCTGAAGCAATCATCCGGTCCGAGAGGCTCCGCACCGAGCCTCGATCTGAGGACCAGGATGTCCCAGAGTCGTCCAAGTGAGTGGCCTACTCTTTCAAGCCCGACAAGGACGTCAAGCATGCAGTCGTCTCCGACGACAGCCGTACGCTCCGTATCGAGATGACACTCGATCCTAAATAGCAAAGCGTGCTCGTCGACTTCCTCAAAGCGAACCTCGATGTGTTCGCATGGAAACCCTCCGACATGAAGGGGATTGTTGACGGTGCAAAACCATGCTCAAGTTTAGCGCAAGCCTATAGGTGACTTGGTGCCTTTTTCACCAAGGAGTGTCCTCCCTGGATTTGTCAATCCAAGGATCGGAAGCAAACCACTAAGGTTCTCTATTTAACCTACTAGTCTAACCCTATGTGAAGTGTTGATTGCATAAAGATTAAACATACATAAAAGGATGTATGGATCACATCCACCTAGCCATAAAGGTAAGCATCCAAAGGGGTAACCCTAGCCTATCGTCTTCTTGTTGCCGCTCCGGCCATGATGACAAACCAATCTAATCCTATACTATGATAAGGAGTACACTCGATATGGAGTAACCCGATATGGAGTGGTCCGATACACGTTCATTCGCCGCTTTCTGCTCCACCATACTATCACTACGCAAGGATATTCATCACCGAACGACAACCTCGGTCCGTGCACTACAACGATGTATCCGCAAGAGATAGACTAACTACCATGATTACTCTATTCCTGCTAAGGGCATATGCTAGCTACACATATGATAAAACACTCATCGATGTAGATCAAAGTAGGACAAGATATGATTACATCACCATCGAATGTAGAATGTACAATTGCCTTGATGGAATCAACACATTGGCTCTGGAACTCCACCATGGCTTCGCCACGCAGGGCCAACCATGGTGGCTAGGGCATGGCCTAGGCCATCTCCTAGGAAACTTGAGGACTTGCGGTGTCCGTCGGCTTCCTCCCGGTGCTTCTCCTTCGTGTCGGCGGCTCTCTGATGAATGGATGGATCGATCACCCCTCCTTGGGCGCCCAAGGGCTTGCATTTATTCCCTTGGGGATCCTTGGGGCGTGCTCCACCTTTCTTTGCACGAGATCTTCCTTGGGAGAGAAGAGAACTTGGTTTCCATAAACTCAGCCTCATCCAGATTTTCCTGATTCGCAGCCCTTCCTTGCCGGCACCATATCTCCCATGCCTGGACTCCAAATAATGCAAATTCGGTGTCATGGTTATATGGCACGAAATTTCCTCCAACTTTGGTATTCATTGATTTCTTTGAAACGAAGATAAGATCTCCAAATCGGCCTTGGAAGATAATCTGTTCTGATTTCGGACTAACTACGCAGTAGGGATTTCGAGGGCCATATCTCCTAGCTCCCTTATCCGAATTGGGCCTTCCACATGTCCAAATCGAAGGTATCGTCGAGGCCCAAAACTTTGGTAGTCAGACTTTTGTCATTAGAGGACATTTAAGTCTCCGAATCTGAACCGAAAAATCATGCTGTCTTGGGGGTTGCGAGAATATCTCTCGGGCTAAGTTGATCTCGTTGGTAAACATCCAAGTCCCCAGAGTTTTATGTGTTGATGCTTCGGTCCCTGGGCCATTTGGAGTTGTGTTCATCATGTGTCTTGACTTGTGCCGGGGTTCATGATCTTCTCTTGAAGTGCTTGATGAACTTATCCCGAAAGTCTCCTCTTTAACGTTAATTTCCTGCGTAAACAACAAACTCCAAAATCGACATTCGAGAGTGAACTTGATACCTCCGGGGGGTTAGTACCATTGGTTAAAATATCAAATACGTGCAAATGTTGACGGTAAACTTATAGCTAGGTGTACCAAAATCGACCGTCAACATACCCCATGCTTAAACCTTGCTCGTCCTCGAGCAAGTCCAAGATCTTTGCTTAACTTGGAAATCAGTGTTGCCCTTCAATGTCTTCCTGCACTTAGTTATACAAAACAAGACATATTGCTCTCTCAAGTATTTAGCATTTAAGGTTCAAGTTTTGACCGGCTACTTCATTATGGAAAATAGACTATCATTAAAGAACATGCCATAATAAAACAAATATAGTGCTCTCGAACTGAAGCAAACTTCAAACCTTTACCTTGTTGCATCGTGAAGAGTTTTCAAAAAGTTGCACATCTAACATAAGTGAGGTTCTCTTGCCAAAGCCTACACTAGATTAATCTCAACCTATTCTACTCATATATGAAAGTGGAAAGCTTATGTGGAGCTTGGTAGGTAAAAACAATCCTAGCAAAACATTATACTTGAAATGTTGTCAAACTAAGAGAGAGATCTATTGGAATTACCGAGACTAGTCAAAAAGGCCATGAAAAATAAATGTTGGGAAAAGAGAGAGATGGAACACACACATTTAGAAAGGTGGACATGTGCAAGTGGCAAATGGGTGATCCCGAGACACAGATGAAGTTCTCGGATTGCGCATGGTTGGAAAAGAATGAGTATGGACTTGTCTTCAAAGCTCTAAGATTTAAATGAAGCTAAAAAGAACCGAGGAGCATTTTTATTTTTCTCTTTTTTCATTTCTTTTTTCTTTTCTTATTTTTTCTTTATTCTTCTTTTTTTCTTTCTGTCCTTCATTTTTTCTTCTGTTTAACTTTTATTTTTGTATTCTTCATTTTTATATGCTCCTCCGAACTTTTAAGCAACATAGTACTTACTATAGCAGCCCCCCATGCTTAAATGATTGCTCGCCCTCGAGCATAGAAGTGAGGGGACCCATGGCGGCTAAAGAAGTACAAAATCCTGGTATTCCTTTATAAATCTTTTGAAATCTTCAAGGGCATCCTCCATGTCGAAACTCCGTATGATTGATGAGTCCCTCCATGTGTTATATGTCTTGAAATCTTGCCAGAAAGTCTTCAGAAAATTCGTCGAATGATCATCCATACTCAATTTGGGTTGTGGTCAAGGAGGTAATCACAAAAAGATGTTTTGGGTTTAGGGTGGATGCCCAACGAAGTTTGTGAAATTTCCAATGTA
The DNA here is from genome assembly GCA_947561735.1 of Cenchrus americanus. Lineage (NCBI taxonomy): Eukaryota > Viridiplantae > Streptophyta > Magnoliopsida > Poales > Poaceae > Cenchrus > Cenchrus americanus. Next base: position 201,988,993 of record OX387245.1, read on the forward strand.
GAAACTCAGAATGCATGGACAAGAATGGCTAGAATGAAAAAGATACGCAAAGGAATGACTAGCTTCTTAGTCTCGTGCCACAGAAATCAATCCTAATCAAACTCATCAAGATATAAGTTTGCAAACTAAGGGTTATATCATGAAAGTACTTTTATGTGTATAGGCTTTGGTAGGTAGAGCCTTGCAAGAGATTCACAGACGTAGATAGCATAATGATTTTAAATAAAACAAGTGCAAGGCATAAGTCTATGGTAAACTTAAATCAAGGAGCAACATAAAGTATGTGGGTCTAAAAATTAGTCATTTAACCTCCACAAATGAAAGAGCCGGTATTTAATTCAATTTAACTTCCTTTTAATACAGAGCAAAAAGTCATGTCATATAAACATCATGCAAGTAAAACAAGGCGGCAACTTTCATCATTTTTCCATAAGCAAGACATACAAATGATATTATCGTGGTAAGCTCAAAAGAGATGGTGATTCATTTATTGAAAAGTAAAAACTAACTAACCTAGGTTGTCTTCCTAGTAGCCATGTTATTGATCGAGAGATAAATACAAATGTTGTGTATGATTGAAAGCATATATGTGCAAGCATTTAAAAGGCGATGAATAAAGATAAAGTTAAGGAGAGTTACCGTCCTTTTCGATGCTCGTAGTGAAGTGTAGCGTGGTCTCCCCCATGCTTAAGCATTGTGCTTAGCATGGCGAAATAATGATGAGCATCTTGGTGAAGGTGATCCTTGTACTCCACGTGGCCTTTTTCCCTTTCATCTTTCAAATCCCCCCCATGCTTACCGTGTTGCTAAGTGTGAAAGAACTTGAATTGCTTGTAATCCCCTATTGCCATGTGTTTGAGAACCATCTTCACTTCTTGTCTTTGTGACTCATTTTTCCTTCAACCTCTTCTTATTATCATCAAGCCATGGTTCCAATCCTTCGTCATATCGTCATCATCAACTTCCATCCCGTCCTTGTTGTTGTCTCATCTTCCGCATTTTTTTCTTACTTACAGAATAGAACATGTACGGAAACACCCTTCCAAGTTGACATTTATGAAATTATCTTTCCAATGAGCCATCGTACGCATGAAACGGGTTCCGAACAAGAGAGTTGTACCTATTTTACTCTGGCAATGCAATCTGTCCAAGGCTGATTTTAGACTGCACAACGCTCAATATTTTTGCCATATCTCCTTGTACGGGTCTTCAAAATTGATGATTCTTGATGTGTTGGAAATAAGGTTTGAAGTAGCTTCTGAATATTAAATTTTATTCCATTGTACATCTTTGAACATGTGCTCAAATCTTGATGAAAATTGCGACTTCCCTCTCAAGCCTTGTAGATGACTAACGATCTTGATTACAATCGGTAAAGAACTCATGGGAACACTTCGTCATGCCTGCAAAACAAATCAAATGCACATTCTACCCCTGGGTTTATGGTCGGGAGTAGAAACAATAGCTAACAAACCAAATACATCTCTAAGATCTTAACTTGTGGCGTAGCTTACTTAGTAAAAAGAAAAGAGAACCTAATGAGTGTACGTGCGTGTAGGTGAAAATGCAAATGAAAGGAAGGGATATAAACAATGACATTGTTTGCACCAAGTTCTAAACACCATGTTTACAACTAGATTGCTTTATTTCTATATAACCATAAAGATTTAACCAATGCCAAAACACCATGTTCATTTCAAGGTTAATAATTCTTTTTGCCGCAAGAAAATTAAAGCGCATTGCAAAGTTTATAAACCAACCTAATGCAATATAAGTCAACAAAGCTTTAAAAACTCAAATGATGATTGTCTGCAATCACTTCCAAACACCACATTTACACAAGATTGCTAAAGAAAATGCCACTAGTGAAGCATTATCATTGAAATAAAGCATTCATCAAAAAAGTTTCACGAGGAAGCCAAGCTTAAACTATGCATGATAGAACAAAGGAGTTGATTCAAAATGCAAATGCAAAAAGGAATTAGTAAAAGGGGCAGCAATGTTTGAGAAAGTCTTTCGATGTTGTTCCTTTATCAAAAGACCTAAAACATGCTAACAAGGTTTTAAGGTAGGGCTTATGGGTATCCTATATTTTTGGCTTAAGATAAGAATTTTGAAAAGATAAGTCGGGTAAAGAAATTCTATCTAAGGTTGTTTTGAAAAAAAAGAAAAGAAAACAAGGGTAAGATTTTTGGATGAAAAACAAACCTATGGTTTTAGGATTACTAAAGGTATGAGAGGTTTTGCCTAAGGGTTTAGTATGAGGCTAGTCAAAATTTTAGAAAAGGGATAGAGATAGACTTTGTCGACTTGACATAAGTCGATTCCTCCCTTTGTTGGCCTAGGTTCTAGGTGTGGTTTGATAGGAAGGTTTAGGCAAAGATGAGATTTTTTTAAAGAGGGTTTTAGATATGGTATGCATCATGCAACAAAATGCAAGGGTTGAGAATAAAGTGGAATGAAGTGCAACATTATATGAATGAACAAAATTACATGATATGATATGGTGGTGGTCTAAACCAAAAACAAATTAGCCTAAGTTAACTAGCCACAAGTTTAGAATCAAAAGGGATCATGCTTCATATTACTCTCTAAAAAACAAATAAAAAGACTCTAAACACTAATAAGCACACAAAAAGGGGTCTAAAAGTTTTCCAAAATTCATGTAGAAAAGTGCTCACTCAGTATCTATTAAAGCATACAAGATGTGGTTGTGACATTTATTAGAGCAATGGTACAATGCTACTTGAAGTTTTAAAATAAAGAACACAATGTAGACTTGTTATAGTTTATATAGATATATAAAAAAGATCGGGTTGCCTCCTGCAAAGCGCTTCATTTTAAGTGATAGAGCTCGACTTTCTCACGTACCTTTTTCTAGTCGTGAAGCCATTGTTACTTGTGCGAGAATCCAAAGTAGCCATGCAGCTTGATGTTCCCTTATGAAATCGGTAGTGGTTCGCTTCCAACATCATCATGTGTTGAGTGGTGCCTCTTGTGTCTTCATTCATCCAAGATCCAGAGGGTTTGTTTTAGTCCTTAGCTTCTGAATTTCATCATGTACGTGTTGTGGAACCATTGCCCCATATTCTCTTTATTGACACCATGTCCATCTCCTCTATCTTGTCGTCATCACCTTGTTGCTGCTTCTTCTTCGTGGATTTACCCCTGCATCTTGAACAGAACATATACAAATATATAGTTCTATTGAAAAATTCATAAAATTACCTTTCCAATGGGTACTCATTCGTCTTAATCGGAGTCCGAATGAGGGAGCTATGGCTGTTTCACTTCAGCACTGCTTGCTGTCCAGAATTTCAGCACGTGCAACCATCGGTGATTCAGCCATATCCACTTGTAGGAACCTACGGTTGCCTTGCCGCTTGATTCATTGGAACGTAGACTTCATGGAGCTTCTGAAAATCCAAATATATCTAATTGTTTTTTGCTGGGGCTCATGCAAACATCATGATGACATTGTTATCCTTTCGTCCATCGATCCGGACATGTACGTGTGGTCTTCATCTTGAAGTCTTTTAGGGCACCATGTCGAGAATCCTTGGCTTCAAAAGTCATTACCATCGCTTCATGAGCATGACAGTAATGGAGTCCTTCTCCGTCGTGCTTGACATGGTCGTTTCCGAAACCTATAGCTCGAACATACAAACCTCCAAAAGAAATTAGTTTTGAAAACTTAATTGACACACATAGGCATACCTTGTTCATCTTTGTTTGCTTTGGGTGGGGATCAATAGTGGATGTTGGGCCACTAACCAAGGTCAGCACCTACCACTAAAGAGCAAATCTTGCGTATCCATCAACTTGGTTGAGCGAGGTTGGACTTGTTGAAGTCCGAATGTTGAAAAGTTTTCTCAATCGCTTTGTGTCTAGCTTTCCACCTACTTTCAAGGACACAAACAAGAAAGCAAACATATATGCAATGAAAACATTAGGGTTAGTTAAAAGAAAGATAGATCGCCCTAGGGTTTGAGTTGCCGATCCCCGGCAACAACGCCAGAAAAAGGGGCTTGTTGACGGTGCAAAACCGTGCTTAAGTTCACCGCAAGCCTACGGGTGACTTGGTGCCTTTTTCACCAAGGAGGGTCCTCCCTAAATTTGTCAATCCAAGGATCGGAAGCAAACCACTAAGGTTCTCTATCTAACCTACCGGTCTAACCCTATGTGAAGTGTTGATTGCATAAAGATTAAACATACATAAAAGGATGAATGGATCACATCAACCTAGCCATAAAGGTAAGCATCCAAAGGGGTAACCCTAGCCTATCGTCTTCTTGTAGCCGCTCCGGCCACGATGACAAACCAATCTAATCCTATACTATGATAAGGAGTACACTCGATATGAAGTAACCTGATATGGAGTGGTCTGATACACGTTCATTCGCCGCTTTCTCCTCCACCGTACTGTCACTACGCAAGGATATTCATCACCGAACGACAACCTCGATCCGTGCACTACAACGATGTATCCGCAAGAGATAGACTAACTACCATGATTACTCTATTCCTGCTAAGGGCATATTCTAGCTACACATATGATAAACCACTCATCGATGTAGATCAAAGTAGGACAAGATATGATTACATCACCATCGAATGTAGAATGTACAATTGCCTTGATGGAATCAACACATTGGCTCTGGAACTCCACCATGGCTTCGCCACGCAGGGCCAACCATGGTGGCTAGGGCATGGCCTAGGCCATCTCCTAGGCAACTTGAGGACTTGCGGTGTCCGTCGGCTTCCTCCCGGTGCTTCTCCTTCGTGTCGGCGGCTCTCTGATGAATGGATGGATCGATCACCCCTCCTTGGGCGCCCAAGGGGTTGTATTTATGCCCTTGGGGAGCCTTGGGACGTGCTCCACCTTTCTTTGCATGAGATCTTCCTTGGGAGAGAAGGGAACTTGGTTTCCATAAAATCAGCCTCATCCAGATTTTCCTGATTCACAGCCCTTCCTTGTCGGCACCATATCTCTCACGTCTGGACTCAAAATAATGAAAATTCGGTGTTTTGGTTATATGGCACGGAATTTCCTCCAACTTTGGTATTCATTGATTTCTTTGAAACGAAGATAAGATCTCCAAATTGGCCTTGGAAGATAATCTGTTCTGATTTCGAACTAACTGCGCAGTAGGGATTTCGAGGGCCATATCTCCTAGCTCCCTTATCCGAATTGGGCCTTCCACATGTCCAAATCAAAGGTATTGTCGAGGCCCAAAACTTTGGTAGTCAGACTTTTGTCATTAGAGGACATTTAAGTCTCCGAATCTGCACTAAAAAATCATGCTGTCTTGGGGGTTGCGAGAATATCTCTCGGGCTGAGTTGATCTCGTTGGTAAACATCCAAGTCCCCGGAGTTTTATGTGTTGATGCTTCGGTCCCTGGGCCATTTGGAGTTGTGTTCATCATGTGTCTTGACTTGTGCCGGGCTTCATGATCTTCTCTTGAAGTGCTTGATGAACTTATCCCGAAAGTCTCCTCTTTAACGTTAATTTCCTGCGTAAACAACAAACTCCAAAATCGACATGCGAGAGTGAACTTGATACCTCTGGGGGTTAGTACCATTGGTTAGAATATCAAATACATGCAAATGTTGACAGTAAACTTATAGATAGGTGTACCAAAATCGACCGTCAACAAGGATCCCGAGAGAGGTTGCCGAGCACAAGCTAAACATCAAGCCGAGGTCGAAACTGGTGAAACAGCGCCTTCGCCGCTTCAACGACAAGAAGTGCAAGACGATTGGTGAGGAGATCATGAAGCTCCTTAGTGCAGGGTTTATCCGAGAATTCTTCCTCCCCAAGTGGTTAGCAAAGACTGTACTTGTAAAGAAGAAGAATAAGAAATGGAGGATGTGTGTTGACTACACGAGCCTTAACAAGGCATGTCCCAAGGATCCGTTCCCTTTGCCTCGCATAGATCAGGTAGTCGATTCAACAGCTGGGTGCGAAACCCTCTGTTTTCTCGATGCGTACTCCAGGTACCACCAGATAGCGATGTGCATTGCGGACAAACTCGCGACTTCATTCATCACTCCGTTCGGTGCGTACTGCTACCAGACGATGCCCTTCGGGCTCAAGAACGCAGGCGCCACTTTCCTGTGATGCATGCAGCGTGTCTTTGGGGAGTTGATAGGATGCATCATAGAAGCGTATGTCGACGACATCATCATCAAGTCAAAGAAAACGGGGGATCTGGTTTCCGACCTCACCGAGGTCTTCACAAAGTTGTGATAGCACGGGGTGAAGCTAAACCCCGAGAATGTGTTTCGGGGTTCCGAGGGGCATGCTCCTCGACTTTGTCATGTCGGAACGCGGCATTGAGGCTAATCCCGAGAAGATCTCGGCCATCATGGACAAGGGCCGATCAAGAACCTGAAAGGTGTACAACATGTCACGGGCTGCCTCGCAGCTCTGAGTTGCTTCATAGCGCGGCTCAGAGAGCGCAGCCTGCCACTATACAAGCTCATGAAGAAGTCTGACCACTTCACGTGGACCCCCGAGGCACAAGAGGCGCTCGACTCTCTCAAGAATATGCTCAAGAGTCCACCAATCCTCACCGCTCCGACCCCTAAAGAACCGATGCTCCTATACATTTCAGCGACAACCCAGGTGGTCAGCGCAGTGCTGGTGGTCAAGCGAGAAGAGCCCAGAAGGTCGCAGAAAGTGCAACGGCCCGTGTACTTCGTCACGAAGGTACTCTCTGGCTCCAAGACGCGTTACTCCCAGATGCAAAAGCTCATATACGCGATCTTGATGACCAAGCGCAGGCTCCGACACTACTTCGACGCGCACCCCATCACGGTGGTGTCCAAGTACCCGCTCGGGGAAGTCATCCAGTACCTTGAGGCCGAAGGGAGGATCGCTAAGTGGGCGCTCGATTTGATGGGACAGAGCATCACTTATGCACCACGTAGTGCTATCAAGTCACAAATACTCGCAGACTTTGTGGCCGAGTGGACATAGATTCAAACTCCCCCGGCGTCGATCGAGCACGAGACGTGGATCATGTATTTCAACGACTCGGTCATGAAGGAAGGAGCCGGTGTAGGCCTTGTCTTCATCTCGACTCTGGGTGTGCACATGGAGTACTTGGTACGACTACACTTCCCGGCATCAAACAACACCACTGAGTACGAACCCTTGATCAACAGCCTCCGAATCGCCGTTGGGCTCGGAATCAAACGCCTCGAGATCATGGGAGACTCGGAGCTGGTCGTGGACCAGGTCATGAAGGACAAAAACTGCATGGACTCGAAGATGGCGGCGTACTGTCAAGCCGTGCGCGATATAGAGGACAAGTTCCATGGCCTCGAGCTTCATTATGTGCTGCGCGACTACAACAAAGCAGCCGACGTACTCGCAAAGACCGTGTCCAGTCAAAGTCCAGTGCCACACAGGGTCTTTGCAAGTGATCAGCACGCCCCCTCGGTCCGAGCGGAGGGGGAGAAGCCACCCGAGGAGGAGGGACCTGAGGTTATGGCGGTCGATCAGCCGCCCGAAGTGAACCTTGAAGATCCTGACTGGCGGTTTCCATTCCTGAGGTGGCTAATTGAGGGAAAGCTTCCTCCCGACCAGACGGAGGCTCGACGCATCGCTCGCCGAGCAAAAGCTTTCGTCCTCATCAATGGCGAACTTTACAAGCGTGGGGGCGCTGACATTCTCATGCGGTGCATTCCCGGAGACCAGGGCCGCGAGCTGTTACAAGAGATACATGCTGACGCCTGCGGTCACCACGCCGGTCCGAGAACGCTTGTCGGAAAGGCTTTCTAACAAGGTTTCTACTGGCCCATGGCAATCGCAAACTCTAAGGACATCGTACGACACTGTGAGGGGTGCCAGTTCTATGCCTGATAAACTCATCTCCCGACGCAGGCGCTCCAGACCATCCCCATCACGTGGCCTTTCGCCGTGTGGCACCTCGACATGGTCGGACCGCTTCGACAAGCGCCCGGGGGCTTCACTCACCTCCTCGTAGCAATTGACAAGTTCTCCAGGTGGATCGAGGCTCGACCCATCATCAACGTCTGCTCTGAGGAGGCGGTATCTTTCTTCACCGACATCATCTACCGCTTCGGCATACCCAACACGATCATCACTGACAACGACACCCAGTTCATGGGGAAGAAATTCCTCAACTTCTACGACGCCAACAACATCTGTGTGGACTGGTCGGCTGTTGCTCACCCAAAGACGAATAGACAAGTCGAGAGGGCGAACGGCATGATCCTACAAGGCTTGAAGCCACGAATCTTCAAGCGACTCGAAAAGTTCTGAGCAAGATGGGTGGCCGAGCTACCCTGCATGCTGTTGAGTCTATGTACCACACCTTACGGAGCCACGGGCTTCATGCCCTTCTTCATGGTGCCTGGCTTCGAAGCGGTCTTGCCCACGGAGATCAACTACGACAGTCCGCGAGTACGGGCCTACACTGAGGAAGGCAATCAAGCTGCGCTTGAGGACGCGATCGACCAACTCAACGAGGCGCGGGACGTGGCACTGTTGCACTGCGCCAAGTACTAGCAGGCCCTGCGGCGCTACAAAGCGCAACGTGCACCCTCACGAGTTCCACGTCTGAGACCTTGTGCTCCGACGAGTTCAAGGTAGCAAGGACAAGCATAAGCTATCACCACCTTGGGAGGGGCCGTTCATCATCCACGAGGTACTCCGACCAGGGATTTACAAGATCCAGTATGAGGACGGGAGGGTCGTCTCCAACGCATGGAACATCGAACACCTGCACCCCGTTTTATCCTTGAGTAACTGTTCAAACCTCGGACATCAATAAATAGATGTTGCATGTCGTGTTCACATGTCTTTGAGTTCAGAAACTTATTATTGACTATGTTCATGAGTTTGCAACAACGTTTGGGGCTAAGCAGCTAGCGCCTTTGCACCAGTGCAAAGACGCTACCTACTCGAGGGCTACCCAGGGCACGATGCCCTCCCTGTTTGTATGAACTTTTCAAAAAAAATCCGACAACTGCGTCGAGACCGATCGCACGAGCGAAAGGTTTTTTGACGGAAACTCGATCTTGCGAGAAATGAAGGCGACAACCTGCGTGGGGCGAGGAGCTGCTGTTCATTCAAAGTTCCTAGTACCTACGCCTCCGCAGCTATGGCACGAAGACTTGTGAACACTGTCCGAGCCCTTAGGTCTTCGCCCGACCTCTTTTCAAAAGCATTCGAGTGACCACCCGGACTCTAGTCCAAAGAATGACTTTACAAACAAAACCACGCCAAATTACCTTCCGAACCTTTCGAGTTCTCGGAGGCTACGAACGAGTGGTTACCCTTAGCAGATTGAGGGGGCCGAGCTTTCTGACTACTACGCCTCCGTGGCTCCAGAGTAAGGCTCGGTCGTTTTGGTTTTCTAAGATCAACTACGCGTTGTTGTAGTCGTCCTCGGGCGCTCAGAAGCGATCGGGGTGTAATGCAACTTGAATAAAGTACATAGCTACGCGACTAGTAGTGTTATGACTTGTTCCAGTCATTACATCAAACAAAATATGATACAATTAACTTTAGGGCTCAGGGGCTCCTGAGTCCTCTGGTGCATCCTGTAGCAGCAGTTCTAGGTCTTTCAGGGCGGCGTCGGCCATGTCCCGAGCGAAGGAGGTGCAGTCTTCTTCTATCTCGTCGCACTGCGCGTCGGTGATGTCAAGGGCCCAGCCACTGCTCAGCGCCATGCGATCCAGCCCCTGGTAGTGTGACTCGAACATGGCGAGGACTCGGTGCACTATTCACTGGGTCGTCGCCAACTCAAGCTCCCAAACCACGTCTGGGAGGCACTGGACCCCTTCAGCCAGCGCCTCGGGCGCCACCGACCCAAGCGACACTCTGAGCCTCGACATCGCCGCGCTGATGGCCCTTACAAGCTTGGCCGCGTCCTCGGTGTTCTTCTGACGAGTGGCCTCCGACTCGCGCTGGGCGTCCCGGGCTTGGTTCAGGGCGGCCGCGTCCTGCTCCCAAGCCATCCGAGACTGCTCCAGCTCGGTTTTGATCTCTAAAAGACGAATAGAGCGACAAGTTATGGCGGGCCCGCAGGAAATGGGAAGACAGGGCCAAGGTCCGACACTCACTCTGAAGCTGCTCCGTAAGGCGCCCGATTTTACCATCCTTCTATATGACCTTAAGGAGGGCAGTGTTCAGCTCCTGCTTCAGCTCCGCCAACTTCATGGTCATCCTGGCGCGATATACGTGTGTCCCTGTGATGGCGACCGACAAGTTAGAACACAACAAGTAGTGGTTAGAGAAAGGAACGAAGAACGAAAGCAACCACATGACTCACCCTCAAGGTCCTCCGACAGCTTGGCGTTGCTCTCGTGCAGCCACGTCGCCTCCTCGGAGACCTCCTGAAGCTGGTTGGAGACCTGGGAGAACTGGTGGTCGGTGGCCGGCGGTCGCCAGATCCGCCGTGGCAGTGCCCAGGTCACACTCCAACTCCGACACCCTCGCGTCGAGCGTCGCCTTCTCGCGAGCTGCAGCCTGGGCGGCATCCCAGGCGGCAGCTTCGGTGGTGGTAGCGGTGGTCCTGGCCCTCTCGGCGGCCTCCTCGGCGGATGCCATGGCCGCGCGGAGCCTCTCGACCTCGGCCTCAGCGAGAGCCAGCCTCGACACCAGTGAGTCCCGCTCGGCGGTGGCATGGTCCTCTGCGGACTGCTTGGCGGCTTCAATGGTTGTCCGTGTCGACGCCTCGCTCGCCGCCGTTGCGGCTGCCGCCACCCGAGCCACGACGAGCTGCATCTCCAATTGAGCTCGCTCCGCGCGGAGCTCTCATGTCGTGCGCGTTCGCCTCCGACCTGACACTGTGAGGGTCTGCCCCAAACGAGTCGAAGGTAAGCCTCATGTTGACGGTTACTAATTGTATCAAAGTTCGTTTGTGACTTGCAAGCGTACAAGTCTCCGTCGTAGTCAAGGGACCCTTCTTCCCTCGAGTGGTGAACCCAAGGTATCGAATCCGTGGAACAAATGTGTGACGCAAGAGTTGATCTAGTAAAGCCAAATAACTTCAATCTTTGGTAAAGGAGAAACCCTAATGCATCTAGATAAGAACACAAAACGAAGATAAATCTAATCTACTAAAGACCGGAGAAACAAAGTAAGATTAGGTAGATAAACCGATCCGGAGGGATCGGGGTAAGCCTTTTGTTGAAGTTCCAAGCAAGAGAAGAAGTAGCAAATCGAATCTTAATAGAAGCCTCTTTAAATCGTGGTTTCCCGTCCAAATCCGAAAACATCCGCCTTTCGAGACCCCCGTTCTGTCACAACGTATCCCTATTCATGCGGGGAGCTTAGGGCGAGTCAAAAGACAAGTCGAGATTCTTCCGAAGATCCGGCGTGTACCTCTAGCCACCGCGGCTACAAGAACACCCTATGTAATCTATCGTACGAATAGAATTGGAATAAGCAAAGCCGATCGAAAAACGAAATCTTCGAGGAAACACTTGATCGCTAAGAAAAGATTCAACTTGATAATTCAACTATGACAATGATACATACACAAGATCACCACCGGGATCCTTCCTTGATCTTGCTTCTAGCTCCGGGAACTCCGACGTGGTCTTCCATGCAAGGTTCCCACGTCGGCTAGGGAAACCCTAGTCAACTAGCTCGACCCTCTCCTCTCCGACATGGTGTCCCTCTCTTCTCTGCTCCTCGGCGGCCGAAGACGAAATCTCCTCCTCGTGGCTCTCGGTCAGGGGACTATAAATAGCCCGATTGGCGGCTAGGGCAAAGGAGAGCGTGTTTGGGCCCAAAATGGGCCTGGGCCGACCGGACTGGGCCGGCCGGCCGGGCCCATTTAGGCCCGGCCCCCGTGGGCTCCTTTGCCCCACGTCGGTTCCCTTGCTTCCCGGATGTTTCCCCCTTCGCATGTAGGTCCATGTCGTCGGTTTCTCTCCGAATTGGACTCAACTCCTTGTCTTGCAAGATTCGAAGCACTTTTCTCGGTCGGGTCCCCGGAGTCCGTCGTCTTCTCGGATCAAGTCCCCGCTTCTTGGAGTTAAGTTTGCTTCATTGCATGACTTGTACGGGGCTTCAAGGTCTTGTCATGAGGTGCTTGATGAACTTATCCCGAAAGTCTTGCATTCAACACTAAAACCCCGCATAAACATTAAACTCCAAAACCGACATGCACACGTGAACTTGTTATACCACGGGGGTTAGTACCAAAGGATAAGGTATAAAACTCATGCCAACACCGAAGGTAAACTCATGGCTAGGTTGACGGATTTTCACCGTCAACACCGCACTTCTCGAAAGAACTAGGAAATCGATAAAGTAAATTACCCAAAAACTTACTGACGTCTCTGGGAGGATCAATTCGTCGAACATGCGACGTGCCCACGCTAGCCCGCGCTCGAGGGTGTTACACGTCGCGGCCTCCTCGTCGTCCTCAACATCGTCACCAGCCTCGAAGGCGGCCGCCCATGGGGGCAGGCGAGCTCGAGGACCTGGGCCTCACCATTTCCAACGCCTTGCGACAAGGCCGCGTCGGAGCTCCCCTCGGCCTCCAGGATCTCCGGAGAGGCGGCCCTTGTCGCACCCTCGGGGGCGTCACACTCTTGAGGGGCCGCGGCGGGCAGGCTCGGCACAAGGACCTCTTCTGCGGCGGTGGCGACTGGTCGGGGCGACGATGGACCTGCTCCTCTGACAACTCCCTCCACCGTGTCGACAACCGAAACAACAGGCGCGGCTACGACTGCTCCAGCGGCTCGGGGCAGATACGCGTCCGTGCCCTCTCCGGTTGGTGACGGTGGGGACACGACCACGGCAGACTCCATGCCGGCCGCGGACTCCCCGAGAACCCCCTCCGCCGCCTTCGCGCGCGGCGGGGGCGCTGAACCACCAGCGCCCTCGTCTTGACGCAACGCCAACGCGACCGACGTGATGGTGTCCAAGATTGATGGGTAGGAGAACATCTTCTCCGTCGCCACCTCCAACATCTCCCGGTCATTGCTCGGGAGTTCGGCAGCGTCGAGATCAATGGTCCCGATGCCGGGGAAGTCCACGTACCGCGACGACGACAAGTCCACCGCGCCCTCGACCGACGCGGCGCTCGCGGCCGGTGAAGACTCAGGCGCCGTTGACGTTGCAACGTCATGATCCTCCGCCGGTGGGGTTGGCGCCGAGTCAGCATCCGCGGGCACCATCACCATGTCCCCGCTGCCTGGGCCAGTCTCGGCTGGTAGCTCCGATGCCGCTTGGGGGCGGTCGTCTCCGTGACCGTCTGCTCCCTCAGCGACGGCGGTGGCCACTGGCGGGGGGCGGCAAGCCCGAATCCTCCACCACAATGGACACGGCCGGCCCCTCCTCGACCTGCACCGGGAGCGGCTCGGCGTATGGAGGCTGGGGGTGAGGGCCAGAGGGCACAACCCGAGCGCTCAAGGCCAAGCACTTCTGGGGTACGAGGCTGAGGACACTGGTGTCGACATGCATACGAGAAGATAGGAGCAAGATTAACAAGCAAAGCAAGTTAAAGAGTTCGCGATGGAGGCTCCGAGGAGAAAAACTTACATCTTGGAGCGCACCCGGGACTTCTTCACCGGGCATCCCGACGAGCCCTGCTTGGGGGCTGCACGCTTGGAGCCCACCGACTCAGGGGTTGCCCCACTTTGATCCGCCGCCTTGACGGCGGCGCTGCGCTCCCCCAGCTGCTCGGGGGCTAATCTTCGGACCTCTGCCATGGCCAGGGTCGGTCCTTGGCCCCCGCCAGCGACGAGGGAAACATGCACATCCGGGGCTCCGCCGCCCCAGATAAGCAATGACTGAAGGCGCCGCGGGGCGGCACCGGAATTCGCCTCCTACGGCACGCTCGGCATCGACGTTGAGTCTGTCGACCTCGCCCGTGATCGATGCCTCTGCAAGGAGTCTGAGTCGGGGTGGTCGGAGCCGTCGAAGAGCTAGAGGACTGGAGCTGGCCGCTCCTCGGACTGTCTCGGAGGGTCGGCTTGGCGAGGCGGGGCTCTCTACGCCTCGGTGGCGCCCGTCCCGCTGGGCTCCACGCGGAGGCGGGCCGCCCGCGAGTCCTCCCGAGCCGGGCGAGACGCCGATCCCGAGCTCGAGCACTCAAGCTTCTCGCGCGCGGCTATCTGCGGCCGCCGCGATGACGATACTTCGGTAGCGTGAGGAGGCGACGACGAGGACGACCCCGACATGTCGCTCCAATACACCGCCGCGCTGGCCACGTCGCCACTCCATGATGGCTCTGGCGATGGATCTTCATTGGAGGAAACGTCACGTTCCCCCGCCTTCTACCTCTTGATGTGGTTGTCATTCTGATGGCGTTTGGCGATCTCGCATTCCTTGTGCTGCGCGCGCAGCACGCCGCCTCTCTGCGGCCGCTTTGTTCCGGTTGAAGATCGCCTCCTCCGGGAGAGGTGCCTTGGCCGGAATGAGGTGGGCGCACTTAAACTGCAACGACAAGAAGACGGAGGGATCATGATGAGTGGAAGGTCTCTGACAAGACCAGCATCAAAACAAAGAACACAGGTCAACCGAATTTTATCGAGAAGGTGATGACTTACAAATTTCTCGGTCCCCTCGTGGGGGAGCATTGGGAGCAGCTGCGCCAATGCCCACGAGTAGGTTGATCTCCCGATCGCCTGTGCCACGGGTGCTGGACCTCAAGCGGCGATGGGAGGGTCGCAGCGATCACGGTCCCCGTCCAGGGGGCCGGTCGGCCGTCATCTCGCAGAGACAAAGCGGTCGCCTCCGGAGCGGCACAACCCCCCGGGCATGGTACTACCTGAGGACTTCCGACAAGGTGACCCCGGCTCCTCAGAGACGCCTCAGCACCACCCAATGATCCTTGAGGATCTTCTCTTGTCTCGCCTTCATGGGACCATCCGACCAGTTCGTCCGCGACTGGCCGATGGAGTTTCCGGTGAACGCCGGAAGCGCGAACTCAGTGTCATTCCGCATGTAGAACCACCCCTTGTGTCAGCCGTTGTTTGAGCTAGTCATGGACTCCAGGATGTAGTCATCACCTCGGCCCTGCTTCATCCTGAGGTTTGCGCAGCCAATGGTCGCCGCCCGGGAACCTTCCTTCAAGCATGCGAATTTGAAGAAAGTACCGGAAAAGGTGCCAATGGGCACTGATACCCATGTACCCTCGCACATCGCCTCGAACGCCGCCATCTGCTGGATGTTGTTCGGGTTGAGGTGCTGCAGTTGGAGCCCGTACTCGAAGAGGACCCCGCAGATGAACCGCCCGACAGGGACAGAGAAGCCGCGCTCGTGGAAGGCCACGAACCCTTTGGGAGGGCGTGGCATGGACTCGTCGCCAGGCACCTTCCACTCCACGGCGGCGGTGAGTAGAGGAAGCTGGCCCGCCTCGATGTAACACCCTGAAATTTCTTGATTTCAGGATGTTATTAGGAAGAATAATTAAACAACAATTTTCTCATAATTTTAAAATTTTCCAACATTTATTTTGTTACAGGAAATTTAGTGTAAGAAAATAATTGATTGTCTTTCAGAATTAAATAAAATGATTGTTTGAGTGCCGCATTCATTTCGATTGCATTTGTTTTGTTTGAGATAGTGTTTTCAAAATCATAAAAAGATCAAACTCAAATTTCTCTCAATCTTTCTCTGTATCTTTTATGGTCCCACTCATCATGTCTCTATATTTTTTTCCTATCCCATTACGGACTCTCTTCTCTGTTAGACCAGTAGTCACGCGCGACCCACCTTTAATTCTCGTTGGCATGTTTCTCTCAGCTGGCCCAACAGTTAGCTCAATCCATTTCATGGGCCCAGCTCCCTCTCCCTCTCTTCCATAGTTGTTGGCAGTCGGACCCACCCATAAGTTCCATCCTCCACCTCTCGTTGGCACCTTGTTGCACTCGTGCTCCTACACCCACCTAGCTCCCACGTGCCATGCTTCGCACCTGAGCCGTAGACCCTTGTGCACCTACAGAGTGCGTCGCCCGCTTGGCCCTCATGTTTGCTCATATCTGGTCGTCTACCTCGTGCCGCATGCCTGGCTTGGCTCTACGCATCAGTGCACTGCACTGGCGCTCATTCGTGTCTGAGCTGCTCGGCTCTCGTGCGCTAGCCGTGTCTCTCTGGCTGTCGTGCCCGCTCTCCTCCTATGCCGCTCGGCCCTCTGCGCACCCCTCGTCGCTTGAACGACCACCGCTGCCGCGCTTGTGCTGCCACCGCATTGCGTCTGCATATATATGCTAGGCTCCCTGTGCCCGCTCGGATCCTCCTCGCGTGCCGCGACAACCTGGGCCCATGCATCAGGCCATTCCCAACCTCCGGCTGCACCTGACCATGCCCGAGTCGATCCGCGTCCGGTCGCCATCTTGGCGTGCACGCCTAGCCACTGCCGCTCGCGTGCCGACCGCCCGTGCTCGAGCCGCTTGCCGTGCGTGCGGTCTTTCCGATCGCTTTCTCGTGGCTGCTATCCTCGCTCATCTCCAATGCTTGGTGGAGCATTAGTCCTTTTCTTCACTCTTTTCAGGTAACGGCCACACGTAATGGCCATTGATGGCCGGTCACGACCCCTCGCCCCGTCCGTTCCTCTACCCCGTTCGTAACTTCGTAATGCCCATCTCCACCATCCTTCTTCTCCGGCCAGCGCCGACTCATGCTCGTGTCCACCCGTGGCCTGTGCATTGTGCATGCGACGCCACCGCACCTGCTCGGCTGCCGCGCTGCCTGGCCTCATGTGTTCTCGCCTCACCCGCACGTGTTGCACCGCTGTCGGACTTCGCCTCCGGCCTACGTCACTACCACCCGTGTCCAAGCTGGCTCGCCTCCCTGCTGCGTGCTTGCGCAACGCGCCACCCGCCTGGCTCTCTCGCATGCAGCGTCCCTCTCATCCTCCAACAGTAAACACTCCACCTCCATGAGCTAGTTAATAGCCTAGCGTGATCATCACCTCCCACGCATGCATGCATGCATGCACCAGCACTAGTAACCGTCTCTTCCCTTCATTTCACAAGTAACGGACGTTGCCACTATGGCCATAAATGGCCGGCCATTACCAGCTGACATTTCCTTCCCTCCTACGCCGCCTCCTGCATGCCATCATGGACATCATGGTTGGCCGTTCTACCATTTTCCATCAATGCACCTACCGTTTGCTCTCTTCCGTGTTGCCTCCTAGGTGCCTATAAAGCTGAGTGCCCAGGGTCATTCACACACCTTGCTGCACTGTCCGCGACCCTTGCTGCTCCCCTCGTCCAGTGCCTCACCTCGCCTCTCCAGTTCCCTCGCACAGCATTGCCGTGTTCCGCGCAGACGAAGCCGGCGCCACCACAGGAACCACGACATCGTCCGTCGCTCTTTCCGTTTCTGGCCACCCCGTCGTCCGTCGCCGCCGGACGAAGACGCCGCCGTCACAAGCATCTTCGAGCCGAGCTACATCTGTTCTGCCTGATTGTTGCCATTTCGTCTGTCGCCTGCAAGTTTTCGGCCGCTGCACCATCTCCTCGTCGCCGAGACATCACCGGCCACGCGTACAGCATACCCGAGCCAGCTGCCGTCGTCCGCCGCTCTGGCCAAGTCCGGCCAACTGTTCTCCGCCCAAAAATCTGTTCGTATCCATCTCTGCCTGCTGACTCACTGCTGCCATGCTCCGGCAAGAATGTTCGCTAAAGCTTCTGTTTTTGCTGCTGTTCGCTAGGACTGAAGCTGCTGCCATGTTTGGAGTCTCATATCGTTTCTGTACCGATCGAACTTGTGCTTGTGCTCCTTCCTCAGCAGCTTCCAACTCCTTGTCGTTCACCATCAGTCACCGCATCAGAGGTGAGAAGCTAGCCTCATGCTGGTCTTTTATGTTTTGCGTTGAAACGTCCTCACTAGCATATTATCTCTGATACTCACACCGGCCACCACATGCAGTAGCTGCTGCGTACAAACTTCAATAGAGTTATTCTAGTTAATCGATCTCATAAATATTGCTCATAGTATGGTCTAGTGATGCCCTTTTCCTTCTTGTATCTTCACGTTACAACATGCCATGTATAGATCAGCACTCTTGTCCGTATTTCTCCATGTTTATCAGCATTATCACGCATGCATAGCAGCACAACATTCTACATGTGCTAGCATGGTAGCATGCACTCTGTTCAATCCTACACGTACGCTTGCATGCAAGTGTTTGCCACAACCAAGCACACGCCTAGAAAGCAAGTAATCAGTACACATACAACTTCATGATGTAAGCATTACATAATGCTTATGTCATATATATTTGTTTCCTTCAAAAATACAATTCCAGTAATTCCAGCATGCATGTATATTTCAGCAACATATATAACATATATCTTTTCTTTTACCTTGCTCTATCCGTTATCTCTCGTGTCCCGTGAATCTTCTTTGATAGCCCTTCCGATCCGTGAGTTAATCATGATTAGATCCCTAATCCTTGTTTAATCCATAGATCCCACGTTTTAGCCCGTGTAAGCTCGTTTGTTGTGTTAGTTCCGTCTCACCATAACTTATACGGTAGTCATGATGTTTACCCTAAAATGTGTTTTAAGAATTTATTAACTTGATTAATATCTATTAAACTTGTTTTCTAAATAAAATATATTAGAGCTACGCTTTGTCTTTTCATAATATAAATATTAAATTGGTTAATATTTATTCAATTTGCTTTCGAAATAAAAACAACATAGGCTCTCTCGAGCTTTCTAATTAAATGTTAACTTGACTAATATGAATATAAATGTGTTTCTAAATTATAATTTGATTAGTTCAACCCGATATATAAAGTTGTATGCTTAGATGTTATACATGCTTCTTTTAAAACTAAATATTTAATTTGCATAAATCATACTTGAATATTTGTAAATAAAATTGGATTAGGTTCACATCGTCTTTTTAATATAAATATAACTTGCTTAATTTTAATTAAATAATGTATTTCTTTGAAATAACCTATGCACATTGTTTTATATTCAATTAAAATATATCAAGCTCATAGCCTTGTGTGATATAATCTAAATCTCTCGATAGTTCCGAGTGTTTCTTGCGTTCGCGATCCTAGAACCAAACCTTGTTCTCTTTTTAAGACTTCCTTGTATGGTGTATTGTTCTTAGTTGTTCTTGTTTGTCTGCTTTGCATGTGTTGTGCCCAATGTTTGCTTCGAGTAGAAGATCGAGCTGTTGTTTGGAAGTCCTGAAGTTTAAGAGTTTCAAGAGAGCAAGAGCGGAGCAGCATAAGAGTAGCTTTTCGTTGGAGAAAGGCAAGTGACCCTAACCATCCTTCTACCTATGCTTTAAACAAGAATACTATGAATTAATTGGAACATGGAGAACCACCCAGGAAAACAGTACAACCACAAGACATATGGCTCTGTCTTGGCCAATTAATTAGGGAAGTCTTGTGTGGCTATTAGCCTTAGTAGCTTGGGGTACGGAGGAATGCTTTTATGACTCCTCTACTGCGGGACGGGTTTTGGAACGGAAGTGCTCTTCTAGGCTAACCGGTCCGAGGGTAGAAGGAGGGTACGAAAGATAGCCTCTAGGACGTGCTACTATGGACTAATACACATGGGAGGACTCTTTGTAAAGGCCTCGTAGCGTCCCTATGCAACCACACCTCGGAAGTGTGGTATTGTGCCTACTTTTGCACAAAGCATGGTTGGGTTCAAAGTTCTTCGGAACTTTTACGCGACTTGTGGTGAAAGTGTACAACCTCTCGCAGAGTGTAAAGCTGTTATAACGACCATGCTCACGGTCAAGAGCGGCCTGGACCCTCACATGATTAATAAACTTGAAGATGGATTTAAAATTGCTTTCCGGTTATTTCTGTGGCCTTGCTGAGTACCAACCATAAGTGTACTCATCCTTGCTAAACCGCTGTTCAGAAGAAGAAGGTACATGATGTCCAGAAGATGGTGCTAGGCGTACGCAACCCCCAGTCGATTGCCTGTGAAGTTTGGAGCCTTTGCTTCCCAGGATTCTGCTGTAAATCTCTGATAATCTCCCTTTCTTTACGTGATATTGTTTCTGTTATTCACTAATGATGTCACTATACGTATGGAACTAGATCCTGGCACACATATAGGTAGCACTTGGTTTGTTTTGAAAACCGGGTGTGACACTCGACGAGACGAAGCAGCTACTCGCGGGACACATTGGATCGCGTCCAGTTCAACATCACGGCGGCGTGGCTTCGGACGGATTGAAGATGCAAGTGGCGGCGGCATTGCGGATGCGAAATGACACGGAGAGTGGGATGCGAGCGCAGAGGAAGAAGATAATGGGGAAGCAAAGTCTCGAACCCGTGCCCGACGCGCGGTTTTAAAGGGGTGAGTGCGGCCGCTCGCCTTCAACACCGGCCCCACCGCCTCAGCAAAACGTTCGCCCACGTGCGCGCCCCGGCGAAAGAGGCACCCACTCGCACGACGCCTCGATCCCTGCGGGGTAAGGACCTGCAACGCCCACGTGCGGTCACATCAGACGGTCACGTCCATCACATTGGCCGAGATGCCCGCGCCCACTACTTCACCCGCATTTACCACGTTGCCCATGATGCCCACGACGACCACGACTACCCCGACAAGGGGCCCCCAGGCAACAACGACTACAATGAAGGACCAAACAGCGAACCTGAGAGGGGGGACTGAATGGGAGCCGATAAAAATTCTTCTCGAAGGAAATAGAGGCTCCAACAAGACAAACACGACTTCCAACACACGTCTCCGACTTACTACCCAAGTTGTCCAAGACCACGTAGCCACTAGAGTGCTACTAGCCCTAGGAACCAAAAACCAACTTCACGGACCCAAGAACACAGTGGAACACCAACTCAAGCCTCACGGACCTACACCGGTCAGGCCGGTGAGCACTACCGGTCAGACCGGTCCCTGCTGGTGAAACCTGGGAACTTCCACAGAAAGGCCCCTACACTGGTCAGGCTGGTGTAGCTCACCGGTCAGACCGGTTCAAGCCAGGAAACCCCAAATCTACCGAACAAGCCTACCGAGCTCCAAACTGACCCAAACTTGAAACAACCGCAACACAGGACTACAACGAACTCACCCAAACGTTCACCCGAAAAAAACTCAATAGGAGTCTGCACCAGTCAGACCGGTGAGAGGCACCGGTCAGACCGGTGTGACCTGAGCTCTTGGGATGAACAACACCCGCGGGTCAACTCCCCCAAATCCAACTCCCGATCCCCCGAATCACTCCACGGATTTGCGCAAGACTTTGGGGGTAGTATAAACACTTCATGGGCACCCCATAGCCAAGATTTTGTCCACCAAAACTTGCTAAATCGAGAGGAATCGAAGAAATCCCGCCAAGAACACCTCTAACCCTAGAACACGGAAAACCCCAAAATCGAGCCCCTTTGCTCACGGATTTAGGAGGGGAATCAAAGGGAAAAGAACCATGAAGGGTTCGTGCATACATCCCCCACCGAATCACAAAGAGAAAGGTATTGAAAAAGCTCCAAGAAAATCGCCAAGAAAGGGCTCCGAAAATCAACGAAAAGAACGAACGGGAACAACACATCCAAGCCTTGAGGAACCATGCCGAATCATCTATACATCATGAAACAAACCGGATTTTCGCGGACGGAAACCCGACTCTCTGCACCTCAGTGGTAGTCCCAGGAGGGCTACCATGTGCAATCCCTGTCTCAGCAATACCAAAAATCCATACAAAAGAATATAACAGATAGAGTACATCATTCATTTATTGCATTAATCAGAGTACATCTCTTCGGCACATGTCGGGTACAAGTCCATCAGGACTGAATCAAACAGAAGAAAACGTCTAGCAACGGCTCCATGCAAGCGCGGGGAACTCCATATCCGCAGGCAACTTGAGCGTAGAAAGAGACCTAGTCCTCCCATCTGTCGTTGTCGAAGTCGTAGTCCGGCTCTGTGTCAGAGACACCGGGATCTACCCGATAAGCGGGTAGGTCATGTCAGCTTCCCAACAAAGAGGCAAAAGCGGTGTATGTTCTACTATGTAGGATATATTCCTACTCTGGCTATAGAAGGCTTAAGCAAAGCAGCGAAGCAACAATCAAGGTAAGCAGAGTTAAGCAATGAGGCAAACACCTCGGGGAAGCTCACGCTTCCAAGGTCCACACCTCTGGGGTCCACACCCCGTTCAAGGATACCACACCAAAACACCAGATCACAACCACGATCCAGGTCCCAACTCTCATCTGCGATGGGGGGCCCACCTGCTCCTAACCCCACATCTCAACAGCCTTAGCCGGGCTCACACACTCAGGGGAGAGAAGAACAAGAAAAGTATATCTAGTCAGGTGAGAGATCAGAAGAGTGTCCATAACCAGTGGACACAGACTATAGCTATAGGTTTAAACACTCTGCAGAGGTTGTACAACTGTACCCGTCCGAATAGGACCGGAACTGGCCGTCACCGATTCCAAGCCCTACCATACGGCTGAAGCTCAAGTAAGTGGATAGTACTGTCCTGCGCCTCCGAGTCTGGCACAGCCCCTGCTCTAGAGCTCATACTGCCAGCGAGGGGTCCCTTGAAGCTGTGGAACCCTTCCCCGACCTCGCCGGGGCGAAGTCTACTAAGGAAGAAAACCATCTCCCTTCACAATCACACCGATTTGCCTACAGGCGGGGTGCTATCCACTACAAGTCTCACCCCGCACCCCCACCCAATACAAGGCGGGCGGTTTGTATGGTAAAAGTCATCTGAAACAAGGTCAAGCGACGATCGGTCCTTAATGGCCGAGAGCGAGCACTCCTCAACTCCATCCGTCCGACACGTCGCTCGGGTAAGAGGCCGTGTCGCATCTTCCCTAGGCAGGCGTTCACAAGTAACCGATCGGCTCGCTCCCGCCAAAACACATCAAGGAGGAAAACACCGAGAACTCATGCTAGAACACACCAAGATCTCTCGCATCTCGGTCAAGCCTAGAATACCATCCATAATCAAGCATCAAAAGTATGGATAGTTGGTAGAAGGGACTAGCTAGGGGTCCGTAGTTAGTCCCGAAGTAGGTAAAACAAGGAAACATGATATATCAAATTATCAAGGCAAGGCTAATCAACTGTCTATGCAATTCATCCAAGCAATGCATATAAAGTAAAGCACTAACATCTAAATATCAACATGGGATCTACATGGTTGGGAGTGACATGACACCTTCGTTGAAGCAGTCGTTGTCCGGAGCAGTGTACTCGGGGTCCTCCGCGTCCTCCTGGTCAAAGCTCGGGTCTGTGGCACGAGATTCGACGCGAACGAGATTCGGTACACATCTAAGCAATAACTCCAAATAGAATCCTTTTTTTAAAAAACCCAAAAGAGCTCAAACTGCCTACAAACAACAAGGTTTCGAAATCACGAAATTATAGAAATTAGTTTTGTATTTTTCTTAGCTTCCTATAACTAGTTATGATTTTTCAAAGGTTTAAATCATTCTAAAACATTTCTGAAATCATTTTAGAAAAATAAAAGGATTTTTATTAAAAAGGGTCGCTGACGTCAGCATGACGTCAACAGTCCACGGTTGTCGGGCCGTTATTGGGCCGAAAGTGTTTCTGGGCCGAGGGTGGCCCAGTGGGCTTGGCCCGGTTGGCCCGGTGGGCTCGGCCCGATTGGCCCAGTGGCAAAAGTCCACTGGTCCACCCCGGACTTGACCCCTTGATCGACCCGGCTAGATGGGCTCCTAACGGGCCCGAATAGGCCGGCGCGCCACTTGTGGCCCAAATTGCAATTTGGATCTAAGCCTCCACGGGGAAGACGCCGGTCGCCCCTCCTTAGGCGTGCGACGTGTTCCCGCGCCGGCGTGGCTCCCCGGCGGCGACGGCGCCGGTGGCGGCTTGGCCTTTGCGTTGGGGTGCACTTGTCCGGCCGTCACCGCATGCACGAGCCCGTAACCAACCAATCGGGCACGACACAAAGGCCGGTTCGCAAGGACGTCGGCGCGACGAGCGAGCTCGGCGCCGGGTCCCGACGGCGTTGTTGACGGTGAATTTCCGTCAACCTAGAGTACTTGTTATACATTGGTTTCGATTATGATTTGCAACTAACCCGCCACTAGGCATACTAATGATGTAACAAGTTCACACTTGCATGTCGATTTTGGAGTTTGTTGTTTACGCAGGAAATCTACGCTAAAGAGGAGACTTTCAGGATAAGTTCACCAAGCACTTTGGAAGAAGATCATGAAGCTCGACAAGAGTCAAGACACGCGATGAACATGACTCCAAATGACCTGAGGACCGAAGCGTCAACGTGCAAATCTTCAGGGACTCAACCAGAAAACAGCGAAGCTTGCATAGCAAGGATTCAAGCCTTAACCGTGAAGGAAACGACGTCAAAGGCCCACATGCAAGTGCACACGAATAAGGGATCACGCGAGAAGCAACCGGGGGAGGAAACCGGGGCCGAACCGGGCCGAAGTGGGCACGGGCCGGCCGGCTCGGGGCCGACCGGCCCGGCCCACTCCGGGGTCGGTTCGGTCCCCCCTTTTCCCTAGGTGTTCATCTATTTATTCCCTCCGCCGCCGTCGGTCGCCACATCAAACAAATCATCCTACCGATGCCAATCACCGAGAAAACCGCCGCCGCAAGATGAGGGAGAGAGTTAGATGAGCTCGTCTCAAGGATCAACGCCGGCGGAGAGAAGGAAGCAAGAGGAGGACTCCAAGCCGCCGGCCTAGGGGTGTTCCCAAGCTCCATCGCCGCCATCTTCATCGACGACGTTCTCGGAGTCTCCATCACCCCTATGTGCTTCAATCCGTGTAAGATGATGGGGTAATGTCTCCGTTCATCCCTAGGATTAGATGGATACATGCTATGTGATCGCTACTCGATTTATGGTTTCAATCTATTGTTTTCATGTTGATGATGCTTTGATGATTAAGGTTAGCTACCATGTTTTTCGGGCGTATGATATCCGCTACTCCCATAGATTCCATCAACATACCGTGTCCATCATAGGTCTAGTCACGAATACCTTCGCGTAGTGACAAGAGCGAGAGGAGGGAAAGGGCGAAACCGTGGTCACAACCCCCGGTAGATTGGTTTACCGCTTTCGTGTAGTAGATGCATGTCATGTTATCATAGATCCTAGGGAGGGAACGCTTATCTTTCTTGCTCACTCTCTTGTGTTCACCCCTTTACCATATAGTTTAACCCTATATTTATTTGATCAACTTAATGTAGATTAACTTAGGCTAGATTGTCTTTACTTTTAGTTTATTACTCTCTTTCAAAGGTTTTCCATTCGACTAGATAAGTACTTGGTTAAGCGCTAGTAATCCCCTTGCTCCGCGGATTGACAAGAACCTTGGGAATCCCGTGGTGAAAAAGGTGTAGGTCCGTACGCTTGCGGATCGTAGGTGGATACAATTTTATCCGTCAACAAGCCCCTTTTTCTGGCGCTGTTGCCGGGGAGCAAGCCAGTTTGCTACGTTTAATCTAGTATTAATTTTGTTGATTACTAACACCTAACCCTTATTTTCTAGAAAAAAAAAATCTTTTTGGTTTTTCTTTCTACTTTTCTTGTGCCTAGATGGATTTGTTCACCTCACCATTGGAAGACGAAGAGATGTCGCTAAGGGAGCTAGCAATGTCATCAATGGAAGACATTGAGATGCAAAAATCAGATTTGACGTTTGCTACAACCCACTACGAACCGAAGCCCGGAATCATCAAGTTAGTGGCGACAAAACCATTTAGAGGATTGGAGGATGACAACCCATATAGACACATTAAGGAATTCACGATGTTATGCAACACGGTGCAACAAAAAGGAGTTCCGGCCGCTTGGTTCAAGTGGAATCTTTTTCCATTCTCTCTCGAAGATGAAGCGCGAAGATGGTACACACTTGCGTCCGTTGAAGCAAAAGGAAATTGGATGAGCTAGTGAAGAAATTTCTTTTGAAGTTCTTTCCCATAAGCAAGGTCCAAGACTTAAGGAGGCAAGTGCTCACTTTCAAGAAAGGAGAGGATGAAGGAATTGATGAAGCATGGGACCGTTTTAATGAACTACTTGAGCGAGGCCCGAACTTGGGATTTTCCGGTGACTTGATGTTGCATACCTTTTATTTTTCACTAACCCCTAACTCATCTCGTTTTGTAAGCATGTGTGCAGGCGGTGATTTAATGGATAAAACAATTAGTGAAGCCGCACAAATCTTACAAAGGATAAGCAATGGACAAAGAACAATACGAGATTGGCAAAGATGTTGTCGAGAGGAGCAAAATGACAAAATCAAGCCCAAGGTGCTTGCTGAAATTTCTGAAAAGATGAACCGAAGGTCAAGGAAGATGAACCGACCATACAAGAAAGTGAAGATCCACTTCCCAAGGTAAGAGAAGTCATTTCGGATGTTAAAAATGTTGAATCTAACATGAATGTAGGCCGAAGTATGTGGAATGCTAGACCATTGGCGGAGTTCAAGCAATCCGGTTGGGTTCAAGTTGATTTCGCTCCACTAATCAACTACCGAAGGAAGGAGGAACGCCGACACGTCGCCAAACTAGTTGAAGATATATTTGATCAAGAGATGAGTGGAGAGTCGATCCAAAAGATGTTTGAAGAAGAAAGAGAAGAAGGAGATGAAGGATGGATCGACCGGTTTGACAACTCAAAGATTTATGATGAAGGAAGAGAAGAGTACAACCGTGATGAGCCTAGTGACTCAAAGGATAAATTGGAGGAGGTAGGACTCAAGCTAGATGATAGCTTGTGTGCTATTGAAGCCTACACACTAGCAAATCAAGACATGGAAGTACTCAAGGATGAAGGAAAGAGTGAATCAACAATGAGCGATCTTGACGACATGTGGTACATGGAAGATAAAGAAAGCAACATACAAGTCTTTGAAGATGAAGATCTGGTTGATAAAGAAGACTTCAAAGAAGAGATGAATGCGTACATAGTTGAAGGATTACATGTTCCACATGATGAGTTGAAGAAACTGCAAGATGGTGATGAAGAGGCAACTACACTTGTTGAGATCGATTCGCCTTCAACACCGCTTGATGAACCAAATATCACTCTTGTTGAAAAATCTCTAAGGCCAAGGTACGTGCTGAAATCTCAAGATATTATTGGTATTGGTGTTGATAAATTTAAATACTCATGCTCAACCAATAGTATGAATGATAGTTTAAATTCTATGCCTTGTTCCAATAGTGATCATGTTGATAGGCTAGATTTTCTTGAGAATGAAAAAGAGGAAACATTTATGTTTGATACAATTAATCTCACACCTAAAGAACCTTTGCCTAATGATGAGCTAAGTGCTATGCATGAAACATATGCTTCTTTTATTTACACCTTGACTTGTTGCTACAATTCACATGTGGTGTTAATTATGGACGCTTATGTTTACAATAAGTTTTGTAAATCTCGATCATGCTTTGCGCTTGGTCAAGCTAATGACCGTAAAGAAGAACATGTCGGGAGAAGGCCCAATTTTCACTAACCATGTAGACAAGGCTTGAATAACGAAAAAAGAAGTCATGCCTAAAAGAGTTGCAAGATAAATCATCGACCTCTCCGAATCCCGCGATGGATGCTGCTGTCTTCATCAATTTGAGAGCTTGTTCAGAGGTGTACAAATGAAGAAAATGAGATATTCAGAAGCTCCATCAAGTTACCATTCCAACGCATCAAGAACCAACAAGTTTGAAGACCCGTGCAAGGAGTTATGGAGAAAACATTGGGCGTTGCGCGTTCGGAAATTTCAGGACAGATTTCATCGCCGAAGTAAAACGAACGTAACTCTCTTGTCCGGAGTCCGATTTGAGCAAATGAAGACTCGTTGGAAAGGAAATTTTCTGCACTGTGCAATGGAGTAGAGCTTGAGTATACTTTCTGTTCTGGACATTAAAAAAAATTTATGGAGTGAAGGCAGCACCGAAGGATGATAAAGAAGGAGATAATGATGAAACAAAAGGATGCTTTGGGCAAGTCTTATATAAGTGATCAAGCACAACATGGGAAGTAAATTAAAGCTGCATTGGTACCTTTTATTCTTGCATGAAGGACCATGGCTATGCAACGAAAAGAAGGTATGTGAGAAAGTCGAGCTCTATGACTTTAAATAAAGCGCTTTTCGGGAGGCAACCCGTTTCTTTATATTTTTACTACTTTTTTTAGAGAGAATAAAGAATGGCACCATCTTATGATGATCAACTTGTGGTTATTAATCTAAGTTTAGATTTCCTTTTTAGAACCACCATCATGTTCATGCTCATATTTATTTATTTGCATGCATTGCATTTTGTTATCAACATGATGTTTCTTTGCATGTACATGTTTTGCATATAGTTGGCTTGGTTGTTTTAAGGCTCAATGATGTATGCTTTCATATCCATGTTAATGCTCCAGCTGGGAATTTTCCTTTTGTGATCTTGTGTAAATGTGGTGTTTAAACATGATTTCGGACCATCATCATTAAGTTCAATAAACCTTGCTAGCTTTTCATATGTTTTCATGTTGCATTGGTTAGTTTATAAGCTCTGCAATGCGCTTAATTTTCCTTGTGCTATAAGGGTTATTGATTTAGGGATAGACATTGTGTTTTAACCCTTGATAAATAAACCTTTATGGCTATGGAGAAATTCAGCAACCTAGTTGTAAACATGGTGTTTAGAACTAGGTGAAATCATTGTCTTATTTATATGCTTTCCTATCATGTGCATACACACCTTGCACCACGTACACTCATTAGGTTTTTATTCCTCATTAGACTAATTATGCCACAAGTTAAGAATCTTAGGAGACATTGTTGGATTGTTGGCAATTCTATCTACTCCCAACCGTCACCTTAGGGGTAGAATGTGCGTTTAAAATGTCTTACGTGCAAGATAAAGACTCTCACTACAAGGAAATTGAAGGATGGCTAAGAAGCGTTTTGTCTTCTTCTTCCATGACTAGCAAAATGCTAAGCATGGGGGAGACCCTGAATCTTCAACACGGAAGTGCAACATGACACTCTAGAAGATAGAATGATAAAGATCGTTAACATCTCCGGATCAATGCGCAAGAAGCCACCAATCTCATCAAAATTCTGCATGGTCTCAAAGGGAAAACACTGGATATTTTTGGATATTTAGAAGCCCCATGAAGTTACAATTCCAACAAATCAAGAATCAAGACAATCGAGGTTCCTACAAGCGGTTATGCCCGAATCACCGAGTGCAACACGTCCTGAAATCAGTTTTGGACAGCACGCAGCGCTGAAGTAAAACGGACATAGCCCCCTTGTTTGAACTCCGTTTTCGATGAATGACCACACGTTGGAAAGCTAATTTCATAAACTTTTCAATAGAGCTATATTTCGATATATGTTCTGTTCTGGACAGAGGGGGAAATGCATGAAAAAGAGACAGCAAGGAGATGATGAGAACAAGAAAGAGGAGATGGTGATGACAACATTGAATAGAAGGGTGACCAATGACTCCATTAAGCATACAAGATCAAATTCAGAAGTTTAGGAGAATTAATAAATCAAGACAAAAGCAAAAGCCACATCGATACATGGAGATGTCGGAAGAAGGCAACGAAGAATTACAAAGGATGGTAACATCTCCATGGACCTTCTCTTTTCCAAACACAAATGCTTGTAGGTATGCCTTCAACATCAACTAGGTGCAACCTTTTGTTTTTCTCTTCAAACAATAACATGGCTACTAGGAGGACAACCTAGGTTTCTTTTTACTTTCAATAGATAAGCATGACCATGTGTTCACCTCGATGTTCTACATTGCCTATGCTTACGGAAAGATGATGAAAGTTGCCGCTTTGTTTTACCTACATGAAGTTATACATGTCTTGGATAATTGCTCTCTATAATATGATCAGAAATTAATTTAAATACCGGCTCTTTTATTTGTGGAGATGAAATGACTATGCTCTAGACCCACATACATATCTTTGCTCTTTGATTTAAGTTTATGGATAGCCGGATAACTTGTTGTTTTTATGAAAACTTAACTTTTATGCTATCTACATATTTGCGATGCTCTCGCAAAGTTCTACCTACCAAAGCCATATACATATATGTTTTATGATAACAAAACCCGTAGATTGCAAACATATGTTTTGATGAGTTGGATTAGGATTGATTTCTATGGTTCGAGACTAAGAAGCTGGTCATTCCTTTGTGTAACTTTTTCATGCTAGCCCTTTTGTCCATGCATTGTGGGTTTTCACATCGAAAATTTCACAAACTTCGCCGGGCATCCACCCTAAACCAAAAACATCTTTTTGTGATCACCTCCTTGTCCACAACCCAATTTGAGTATGGAGTAAAATTCTCGATGGAGATTCAAATATTCCGCAAGATTATGGAATTTATACTTACTTTAGCAGTCATTTCCCCTCTCTTTTATGCTCGAGGACGAGCATCGTTCAAGCATGGGGGAGGAGTCATGCTCGACACAAATGCTATGTAAGTATTATGTTGCAAAAAGTTTTGAGGAGCAAAAGAAAAAAATGAAAAAAATGAAAAATGAAAAAAAATATATATGATAAGAAGAAAAGAAAAGTAAGAAAAATAGGAAGAATAAAGTGAAAAAAAGGAAAAAGAAAGAGAGAAAAATGAGAAGGAAATAAAATAAAAGTAAAAAATAGTAAAGATGCTCCTCGGATCTTTTTGCTTCATAAGTTCTCAAGTGCCTTGATGACAAATCCATACTCAAATCTTCGAACCATGTGCAATCCGATAACGAGGACTTCACTCGTGCCTCGGGATCATCCATTTGCCACTTGCACATGTCCACTTATCTAAACGTGTGTGTTTCATCCTTCTCTCTTTCCAACATTTATTTTCCATGGCCTTTTTGACGAGTCTCGGTAATTCCAATAGACCTCTCTCTTAATTTGACAATATTTCGGATATATGTTTTGCTAGGATTGTTTTTAACCTTCCAAGCTCCACATAAGCCTTCCACTATCACATATGAGTAGAGTAGGTTGAAAATAATCTAGTATAGGCTTGAGTGACTTGATGAGATGAGTGTTTCCATGAGCTTTTGCAAGAGATTTTCACTTATGTTGGATATGCATCTTTTTGAAAATCTTCCATGTGACAAGGTAATGGTTTGAAGTTCACTTAAGTTTGAGAGCATCGTGTTAAATGTGGCTTGTTCTTTATTGTTAGTCTATCTTCCATAATGAAAAAGAAGTCGGTCACAACTTGCACTTTAAAATAAATTCTTAAGAGAGAGCAATTTGCCTCGTCATGAATGACTAAGTGCAGGGACAACATTGGAAGGCAACACTGATTTCCCTTTTAAGTAAGGATTACTTACTCGAGGACGAGCAAGGTTTAAGCATGGGGGAGATGTTGACGGTGAATTTCCGTCAACCTAGAGTACTTGTTATACATTGGTTTCGATTATGATTTGCAACTAACCCGCCACTAGGCATACTAATGATGTAACAAGTTCACACTTGCATGTCGATTTTGGAGTTTGTTGTTTACGCAGAAATCTACGCTAAAGAGGAGACTTTCGGGATAAGTTCACCAAGCACTTTGGAAGAAGATCATGAAGCCCGACAAGAGTCAAGACACGCGATGAACATGACTCCAAATGACCCGAGGACCGAAGCGTCAATGTGCAAATCTTCAGGGACTCAACCAGAAAACAGCGAAGCTTGCATAGCAAGGATTCAAGCCTTAACCGTGAAGGAAACGACGTCAAAGGCCCACATGCAAGTGCACACGAATAAGGGATCACGCGAGAAGCAACCGGGGAGGAAACCGGGGCCGAACCGGGCCGAAGTGGGCCTGGGCCGGCCGGCTCGGGCCGACCGGCCCGGCCCACTCCGGGGTCGGTTCGGTCCCCCCTTTTCCCTAGGTGTTCATCTATTTATTCCCTCCGCCGCCGTCGGTCGCCACATCAAACAAATCATCCTACCGATGCCAATCACCGAAAACCGCCGCCGCAAGATGAGGGAGAGAGTTAGATGAGCTCGTCTCAAGGATCAACGCCGGCGGAGAGAAGGAAGCAAGAGGAGGACTCCAAGCCGCCGGCCTAGGGGTGTTCCCAAGCTCCATCGCCGCCATCTTCATCGACGACGTTCTCCGGAGTCTCCATCACCCCTATGTGCTTCAATCCGTGTAAGATGATGGGGTAATGTCTCCGTTCATCCCTAGGATTAGATGGATACATGCTATGTGATCGCTACTCGATTTGTGGTTTCAATCTATTGTTTTCATGTTGATGATGCTTTGATGATTAAGGTTAGCTACCATGTTTTTCGGGCGTATGATATCCGCTACTCCCATAGATTCCATCAACATACCGTGTCCATCATAGGTCTAGTCACGAATACCTTCACGCAAAGGACGTACGAGAGGAGGGAAAGGGCGAAACCGTGGTCACAACCCCCGTAGATTGGTTTACCGCTTTCGTGTAGTAGATGCATATCATGTTATCCTAGATCCTAGGGAGGGAACGCTTATCTTTCTTGCTCACTCTCTTGTGTTCACCCCTTTACCATATAGTTTAACCCTATATTTATTTGATCAACTTAATGTAGATTAACTTAGGTTAGATTGTCTTTACTTTTAGTTTATTACTCTCTTTCAAAGGTTTTCCATTCGACTAGATTAGTACTTGGTTAAGTGCTAGTAATCCCCTTGCTCCGCGGATTGACAAGAACCTTGGGAATCCCGTGGTGAAAAAGGTGTAGGTCCGTACGCTTGCGGATCGTAGGTGGATACGAGTTTTATCCGTCAACAGGGCGTCAAACGCCACCGCGTGTGTGCGGCGACGTGGTGAAGCCGGGGCCTTGGCGCCGGGGTGCGCTCGGAGCCGGGGACGCGTGCACACACGTACCGCGAGAAAAAACCCGCACGACGTGAAGTCCGGCCAGCGGACACACACGGCGCGGCGTCGACGCCCCACACCGAGACACGGCGGCGTCGCGCGTCAACACGAACGAGCGGCGGTGTTGAGTAGCCGTGGCCTTGGGCGCCGGGGTGCGCATGGCCGCGGCTCGGGTGTGAAACCCCCCCGCACAAAACCATCACGGCTCGAAGGCCGGTAAACGGATGCGCGAGGCACGACGTGCACGCGGGCGTGGCGCGGCGGCGCGTCGCGGGGTGACCCTCGACACAAACTTGGCACTCAAAGGTTCGGCCCTCGCGTGCTTGTGGTGCACAACGACCTCCTCTTGGGTGGAGACGAGGGGAACCCGTAGGCGAACGCGGCACAAAGGCCGGACATGGCTAGCACGACGAAGAGCTCACGGCTCGGAGCACGACGCGATGGTCGCCCATACAACGCTTGGGTGCGCTTCAAGCGACACAAGCAGCAAGGTTCGGCAAGAGAGAGGGAGAAATGATGGCGCCACTCACCGTGGGTCGACGGTGGAGTCATCACCGGCTTGGTGCGAGAGAACACGCGACGGCGAGGAAGAGGTTCGTGGCGTCGAGGTCCCGGCTCGCTTCTCCTTACCCCGTGGCGGAACTCCGGCGTGTCCTCCTCGAACGCTCCCGGCGCACCGACGGCGACGCTCCGCTCGACCCCGCCTCCTTCTCCTTCCGCGCGCGCTCCCCCACTCCTTCCCCCTCTTCCTCTTGCAGCGGCGAACGGGGGAAGGGGAAAAACCCCAATGCGGCTTTGGCTTGCGAGAGGGGCTCGGTCCCGGGGGTTGTAGGGTTCGGTCAAGGGGACAAGGGCATGGACACGGTGCGCGCCCGGTTGGTTGGCGCGGCGGAAGCTCCAACGTGGCGGCGCGGCCGTGGGTGGCGTCACCGCTTTAGGCATGGCGGAGGAAGGGCAGAGGTGTCTTTTCCCCCCGGGGAGACCCCGAGGCATGCACACGGGTGCGCCCGGCTCGGCGTGCGTGCCGGCCCGGCGGCCCAACCGTCCCATCGCGCGCGCGCGCTCGTGCGGCGCTTCGGGATGTGGCGCGGTGCAATGCGTAGCCGAGGGGGAAAAGTGAAGAAGAAGGAAGAAGAGAGAGGCCGATGCGCGGGTCCCACATGTCGGTGAAAGAAAGGAAAAAGAAAAGAGGGAGCTCCGGCGGGTTGGGGCCGCGGTGCAAAGCGGCCTTTGGGTCGATTGGGTTAGTTGGGTCGCTGGTTGACTTAGGGAGCTGCCGGCCCGAGTCCGGAGTTAAGGTTTTAGATTTAGTTTTGAATTTTGATTTGAAAAACTATTTGAATTTGAATCTTATTCAAATTCAAACTCCACTCAGATGAACTCCCAATAAAATCCAAATGAAGATCCAATTATATTTTACCATAATTTGAAATTATATTTTTTTATAAATGGGTTTATTTAGTGGAGAATTTAGGAGGAGCTAGCAATTTAGGTTGAAAATTGGTAGCACTCCAATTCAAACAAAAAGTTTTAAATTTTTGCAAATTTTTACACCTAATTTTCTGGTTTGTTACATTCTACCCGACCACCGAGAATCTCATCCTCGAGATTTAGACTCCAACTCCCCCTACAAACAAGTGAGGGTACTCCTTCCGAGATCGCCTTCCTTCTCTCAAGTTGCTTCTCGCTCGGTATGGTTACTCCACGGTACCTTGCAAAAGGGAATGGTTGTTCTCCTTGTCTCTTTGATTGCTCGGTCCAAGTTCTTCTCGGGATACTCAAGATACTCAAGGGTATCTTGCGGGTCAAGCTTCTCCATGGGCACTTGCTTGGCTTCCACTTCCTTCTCACTCTTCTTCGACCGTGACACGTGAAACACCGGGTGCACTCTCGCCATTGCCTCGGGTAGCGTGAGCTGGTAGGCTAGATTTCCAATCCTTTTGGTGATTTGATATAGTCCTACGTACCTTGGGGCAAGCTTCCCTTTCACCAAGAACCTCTTAGTTCCTCGAAGCGGTGAGACATTCAAGTACACATTGTCCCCGACTGCAAAGGTCAAGTCCCTCCTCCTTTTGTCGGCATAGCTCTTCTGACGGCTTTGAGCAATCCTCAGGTTCTCACGAAGTTTCCCTACTTTCTCTTCTGCTTCTTCTATGATCGTTGGCCCAAAAAGGGTTCGTTCTCCAACTTCTCCAACTCCCGTACAGGGCCTCAAAGGGTGCCATCCGAAGACTTGCTTGAAAGCTGTTGTTGTAAGAGAACTCTGCAAACGGTAAGATGCTCTCCCAACCTATGCCGTGAGTGAGTGCACAAGCTCGTAGCATGTCCTCCAGAACCTGGTTAACTCTCTCAGTTTGTCCGTTTGTCTGTGGGTGAAAAGCTGTGTTGTAGTTAAGAGTAGTGCCTAGTAGCTGGTGGAAGCTCTTCCTGAACTTGGCCACGAACTAGGGGCCTCAATCGGACACGATGCTTCTAGGTGCTTCATGTAGTCTGAGTATGTGCTCCACGTACGGGTCAGCCAGCTTCTCTGTGGCGTACCGGGTCTTCACCGGCACAAAGTGAGCCACCTTGGTCAATCGGTCCACTATAACCCAAACCGAGTCATTCCCCTTCGGTGTCCGGGGAAGTCCCACTACGAACTTCATGGAGATGTCCTCCCACTTCCAAACTGGAATTTCTAGCAAGTTAAGCAAACCTGTGGGCTTCTGGTGCTTGATCGTCACTCTGCTACAAGTGTCGCAACAGGCCACGTAGTGAGCTATATCCCTCCTCATGTCTTTCGACCAATACCTTGTCTTCAAATCTTTGTACATCTTTGTGCTGCCTGGGTGAGGGTGAATCGAGTACCTCGAGTCGTGGGCTTCTCTCATGATCTGCTCTAGGAGTGCCTTGTCTTGCGGTACACAAATCCGTTCCTTTAGCCATACTGTGCCTTGTTCATCCAACCGGTAATCCTCTGCCTTTCCCTCCTTCATCAGTTCTCGCAGAACCTTGATCTCTACACACGACTTCTGCACCGTTCGGATACGATCTTCCAGGTCGTAGGTCACACGTAGTTCGTTGGCTTGCCCATGATCCACGATTTCAATCCTCAGCTTTTCTAGCTCTTCGTGTAAGGCAGGTTGCTCTTCTTTTACCATGAGGTTGTTGCAATACGTCTTCCGGCTCAATGCATCTGCCACGACGTTAGCTTTGCCTGGGTGGTAGTTGATCTCCATGTCGTAGTCCTTGATCAGCTCTAGCCACCTTCTTTGCCTCATGTTCAACTCTGTTTGGGTGAAGAAGTAATTCAGGCTCTTGTGGTCGGTGAACAGCTCACACTTATTTCCCATCAGGTAGTGCCTCCAGATCTTGAGTGCGTGCATGACAGCTGCCAACTCTAAGTCATGTGTTGGATAGTTTTCTCGTGTTTCTTCAGCTGCCTAGAAGCATAACCGAGTCCTTGCATTGAAGCGTCACAGTAGACCACAAAGTCCTTCTTGATATCTGGCAAAGTAAGCACTGGGGCTGTGGTGAGTCTCCTTTTCGACTCCTGGAAACTTTTCTCACACACTTCCGACCATTCGAACTTTGTGTTGTTCTTGAGCAACTCAGTCATCGACTTTGCAATCTTGGAGAAGTTTTCAATGAACCTTTGATAGTATCCTGCCATCCCAAGGAAACTTCTGACGTCTGTCACGTTCAACGACTATTCTCACTTGGTAACAAACTCCACCTTGAACGGATCTACCACGATCCCCTCAGCTCACAACACGTGTCCCAAGAACGTGACCTTCTCCATACAGAACTCGCACTTGCTGAATTTGGCGTAGAGTTTCTGCTGCCTCAGCCTCTCTAGCACGATCCTCAGGTGCTCCTCGTGCTCCTCCACTGTCTCAGAATAGATCAGTATATCGTTGATAAACACCACCACAAACTTGTCTAACTCCTCCATGAAGACTTTGTTCATCAAGTTCATGAAGTAGGCAGGGGCGTTTGTCAGCCCGAAAGAAACCACCACAAACTCGTACAAACCGTACCATGTGGTAAAAGCTGTCTTGGGAATATCCTGCTCTCGAATCTTCATCTGGTGGTAACCAGACCTCAGATCGATCTTGGAAAAAAACTTTGCTTTCTTGAGGCTATCCAACAGGTCCTCGAGCCTTGGTAGTGGGTACTTGTTCTTGATCGTCATTGAGTTGAGCGTGCGGTAGTCTATGCACATCCTCTTGGTGCCATCTTTCTTCTCCACGAAGAGTACAGGTGAACCCCACGGTGAGGCACTCGGCCGAACAAACCCTTGCTCGAGCGACTTCTTGAGTTGTTTCTTCAACTCGTCCAGCTCCTCGGACGACATCCGGTATGGACTCTTAGCAGCGGGTCCAGCTCCCGGCATCAGCTCAATCACAAACTCCACGTCCCCTATCAGTGCTATGGTGCGCTTCAAGCGACACAAGAAGTAATGTTCAGCAAGAGAGAGGGAGAAATGACGGCGCCACTCACGTAGGTCGACAGTGGAGTCGTCGCCGGCTCGATGCAGAGAACACGCGACGGCGAGGAAGAGGTTCGTGGCGTCGAGGTCCCGTCCCTGCTTCTCCTTCCCCTGTGGCGGCATTCCACCACATCCTCCTCGAACGCTCACAGCGCGCCGACGGCGATGCTCTGCTCGGCCCCGCCTCCTTCTCCTTCCCCCGCGCACTCCCCCACTCCTTCCCCCTCTTCCTCTTGCAGCGGCGAACAGGGAAGGGAAAAAACCCTAATGCGGCCTTGGCTTGCGAGAGGGGCTCGGTCCCGGGGGTTGTAGGGTTCAGTCAAGGGGACAAGGGCATGGACACGGCGCGTGCCCTGGTTGGTTGGCGCGGCAGAAGCTCCGATGTGGCGGCGCGGCAGTGGGTGGCGTCGCTGCTTTAGGCGTGGCGGAGGAAGGGCAGAGGGGTCTTTTCCTCCTGGGGAGACCCCGAGGCGTGCACACGGGTGCGCCCGGCTCGGCCGTGCGTGCCAGCTGGTGGCCCGACCGTCCCATCGCGCGCGCGCTGGTGCGGCACGACGGGATGCGGCGTGGTGCAATGCAGAGCTGAGGGGGAAAGTGATGAAGAAGGAAGAAGAGAGAGGCTGACGCGCGGGTCCCACATGTCAGCGAAAGAAAGGAAAAAGAAAAGAGGGAGCTCCGGCGGGTTGGGCTGCGGTGCAAAGCGGCCTGTTGGGCTGGTTGGGTTAGTTGGGCCGGCGGGCTGACTTAGGGAGCTGCTGGCCCGAGTCAGGAGTTAAGGTTTTAGATTTAGTTTTGACATTAGATTTGAAATACTATTTGAATTTGAATCTTATTCAAATTCAAACTTCACTCAAATGAATTCCCAATAAAATCCAAATGAAAATCCAACTCTCATATTTTACCATAATTTGAAATTATATTTTTATAAATGGGTCAAATTGGTGGAGAATTTAGGAGAGGCTAGAAATTTAGGTTGAAAATTGGTAGCACTCCAATTGAAACAAAAAGTTTTATATTTTTGCAAATTTTCACACATAATTTTCTAGTTTCTTACACATTACAAAGAGGTTCATACAAGGTCTAGCTTGTCGCCCGATCATCCTTCCCTCTCACAAGATCTCACCACGAAGCTCTCAAGCTAGTCCTATAGAAATCCTAGGGAAAAGGAAGGGAAAATAGGAAAACCAAATGAGCTAGGGTTCCAAGAGTTGGCTGCCATCCTCTCACCTCTTGGGTTATATGGAGGCAACCAAAAGTCTAAAATGCCCTTACTAGCTAATTAGGGATACATGCCCCTCGAGGGCGAATTCGGAAGCCTTTGTCATCGCTCCATCGGACGGATGCCCAGTGACCGCAAATTTGCTTAGCCTCGACGCAAGCCTTGCGATCCTGACGCGTGTCCTCCACTTCGAAGTCTCCGGACTGTGTCGTCGCACACCGGTCAGACCGGTGCTCCTCCGTCTTCGGTTCTTCGGTCTTGGCTTTGTGGATCAACCAAGGAACCCAGTAGTTTTCTGGTGAACCACCGGAAACCTCGCGAACTCGGTGTAGCCTCCGCCAATCACAACTCATGACTCGGCTCCCACGTAGTCCCGACTCGACCTTGGTTTTGAGGCTCAACCAAGAAACTGTCCATGCCTTCATCTTGTTGTTCTTGCCACCATGCGGCCCGCACTTGACCCCGCTGGCCACCGGGTCCTCGAACCAAGCCTACTTGTCTTCTCCACACTTGGAGGCCTCACCAGCAATGACCTTTCGCGCTTGTTCTTCACCTGCACCAACACCAGTCAAGTCGCAACCTGCACCTACAATACTTAGCCAAAAATCAGTCCACACGACATTGTCAATTACTCATCACACCAGGAAGCGACCATCCAACAGTCCTTGAACCACACATGGTCCTCACTCTCCCCCTTGATGAGTGCATTGACAACACACACATTCGGTAACCAAAGAGAAAAGAAAACGAAAAGAAACGAATAAAAAGAAACTCTAACAAGCGATCGAAAGCCAAAGAAAGGCGAAGAGCAAGATCACTTGAAGAAGACAAGTCTCGGACCCCTTATGCAAGGGCAATGGCTCGACACATCCGTGACAAAACTATGCTCAAACAAAGAGCGCAAACCACTAAACCAAAGCTCGAAAACCACAAAGAGCTCCCCCTGCACACATATAAGCTCCCCCTAAACCAATGCAACTCCCCCTAGATGAATGCATGCGAAACACCACATGATATAGAGCAGTTGCAACAGCTCAGCTCTGACCGGTCAGATCGGTCACCCTCATCGATCGGACGGGAGGGCAAGATTGTCCAAAGCACACGGGAACTACACCGTCGACCGGTGCCCCTCACTAGTCGTGCCGATGCCTCCTGGGAAACTGCCTGAGCTCAAAAATAGCTCGAAACCACTTGGAAACCTTCTAAATGTGTGCAGCAAGCCAATTCAAGCTCAAACTTCTCCCCATTGTTGACAATGCATAAATCAAGCCAAAAATGCAAAAAAAATTGAACCTAGAGCTTCCCAAAAGACAAAATTCAACATAGGATGCTACACATGTCCAAATGAGCAAGTTAGATACTCTATAACTTCGTATTGACATCAACTACATGATCACCAAGTTTCACAACCATTGGACGAAGCTAAGATGGAATTGAGCAATTTTGCGAAAAATTTACCTCTCATGAGCAAAGTCCTAAACATGAGCAAAACATGTCAAAATGGCAAAGCCACACAAACTTCATGCTCGGACGACCATTCTAATCATAAGACCATCACAAACACCCACAAGCACCTCATGTCATGTCAAAGCCACCGAGCCATGTGCCTACTTCTAGATATGAGACTTCTCATTGGTAGGCATCATGCAACGGTTTAGCACCCAAAGCAAATTAAATTTAGCACTTATGTCATGGGAGCACATTGTGCAAGCAATTTGCATTTCATTTTCAGATTCATATTTGGTACATGAAATGTCTTTGCGACAAAAAGGAACTTATGCCCCTCCACAAGCTAAAACAAGCGGGCTAAACATTCAAGATGGCAAATGAGCCTTTGGCCCCATATGATCAAAATAAGCTATCCAAACATAAATTAAGCATAGCCAAGCCCCTAAAACATGGCAAGATCATATTGTCGGTGTTTTAGACCGGCAAACCTACCAAGGGGTACCCGAGGTAGTAGATTGTGCGGTGAGGATCGTGATCGGTTGACCGAGAACTCGAAGGTATGCGCAAGGACACGGGACACAAGATTTATACAGGTTCGGGCCGCCAAGGTGGCGAGCCCTACGTCCTGTTTGGGGGATCAAGTATGGCGCCCTGCGCTTGGTGTTGGTTGTCCCCGGAGGGATTGGGGATGTGCGGCTAGGTACCCGGCCCTCCTTTATATAGTCCAGGGGGCGGGTTCCTAGTCGGTTACAAGGCAGGAGTCCTAGTAGGAGTACACAGAGCGAGTCCTAGTAGGAGTACAAGGGAATTCTAGTAGGAATCTGTCTTCTACTCTTCCTCCTTCCTTGCATGAGTACCCGGGGTGTATGCCCGACAAGCCCCCGAGCACGTTGGAGTCGAGAGTAGTAGTTCGAGTAGTCTTGAAGCCTCTTCGAGTAGTTCTTGAGCGTCCTCGAGTACTGCTTGGAGAAGCCTTCAATAGTACTTGAACTGCCGCGAGGCTGGAAGGTGGTCCAGCTCATCAGTCTTGAAAAATTTTGAATGATGGGTGTAGCATAGCAGCCCCCGAGCCTTGAAATGATTAGGTAATCAATCCAAGGGTCTTCAGTGATCGCGAAAGCCATCAACCGAGTACTCTTGCAGCGTGTAGCCCTCGAGATAAGAGAGCCGTATGAGCCACGTCGAGTAGTGATTGGTGAGGAGCCCCCGAGCTTGAGAGCGAGCGAAGCATGCTGAAGTTATCTTCAAGTAGCCCCCGAGCCGGGAGAGATTCCAAGTAGAAGTTTGGCGTCGAGCCGTGGAGCTTGAGAAGTAGTCGTGCCGTCAGAGCGGACTTTAGAATGCGACTTAAAAACCGAAGTCGACTTTGTGCCGCGTGGAGCGGACTTTGAGATGCGACTTGAAATCCGAAGTCGACTTTGTGCCGCGCGGAGCGGACTTTGAGATGCGACTTGAAATCCGAAGTCGACTTTGTGCCGCGCGGAGCGGACTTTGAGATGCGACTTGAAAACCGAAGTCGACTTTGTGCCGCGCGGAGCGGACTTTGAGATGCGACTTGAAAACCGAAGTCGACTTTAGGATGCCGCGCAGAGCGGACTTTGATATGCGACTTTAGAAGTCGACTTTAGTTGCCGTGTAGAGCGGACTTAAGATGCAAAAAACGAAAAGCACTTTCCGGAAAGCCAAAGCGAATAAAAAAATCAGAAAAAACGAGTAGTTTTGCCGCCGGAGCGGGCTTAAGATTGCGACCGGAGTCGGCTTGTGCCACCGGAGTGGGCTTGGGTGCGACCGGAGTCGGCTTGTGCCACCGGGAGTGGGCTTAAGTACCCGAGCCATGGATTTCAGACCCAAAGTACAGTTGCCGCCAGAGCGGGCTTGTGCCACCGGAGTGGGCTTAAGTACCTGAGCCATGGATTTCAGACCCAAGGTACGATTGCCGCCGTAGTGGACTTGTGCCACCGGAGTGGGCTTAAGTACCTGAGCCATGGATTTCAGACCCAAGGTACGGGTGCCACCGTAGTGGACTTGAAGGTGCGACCGGAGTCGACTTGCGTGCACGGGCCATGGATTTCGGACCCAAGGTACGGAGCGCGAGTACTTAGGGCACTTGGACCCATGGTACGGAGCGTGAAGACCACGTGCGGCTAGGTTCCATCGTCGCCGGGACCCGAGGGCCGCTTACGGCTAGGTTCCATCGAAGCTTACACACGTAGTATGCCATCGAAGCTGGGCGAAGATGCGACCGCAGTCGACTTTAAGATGCCGCACGGAGCGGACTTTAGAATGCGACTTTAGAAGTCGACTTTAGATTGCCGCGCGTAGCGGACTTTAGAAATCGCCTCCTAGGGATAGCCCCCGAGTTGATGAAGTAGACTCGCGGCGACTTGATTGATATGCCCCAAGAGTAGTCAGAGAGTGTAGCTCCCGTGAAAACCCACCGGGAAGCATACACAAATGAGTAGTCGGCAAGTAGTCCTACATGATGAGGAAAACAAGCCAAGAGAACGAGTAGTCATTTAAATAAATGACTTAGCCGTTGTCGCTCGGCGTACTTGTAGATGAAGTCGTGGCGATGGAGCCGCGACGGTTGTTGTTGAAGTCGACTAGTCAGAGTTGATTCCGACTAGTTGTTGGGGGCGTGACTGCCGTTCTCGACTAGTTGGAAAACTAGTCGAGATGAATGGTCAACGCGATGCGACCGGAAGACGACGTCGTGGCGGTGTGCGGCGTACTCGAAGTAGAGCCAGTGTTGCCGCAAGACAAGTAGTCGCGACGCACAGCGTGGCTGAAGTAGAGCCAGTGTAGCCGCAAGAGGAAGTTGCGGCGCACGGAGTAGTCAACGACGAACCCCGTGACGGGCCGCGCGACGTGCCGAGGCACCCGGACGCGCGGCGTAGGTGAAGTAGTCGACGACGAGCCGGAGTAGTCGACGACGACGAGCGGCGCGACGAGCCGCATGACGAGCCGCGCGACGTGCCGAGGCACCCGGACGCGCGGCGGAGGCGAAGTAGTCGACGACGAGCTCCGGGCGAGGCGGAGTAGTCGACGACGAGCGGCGCGACAAGCCGCGTGACGAGCCGCGCGACGTGCCGAGGCACCCGGACGCGCGCGCGAAGCCGAAGTAGTCGACGACGAGCCCGGGCGAGGCGGAGTAGTCGACGACGACGAGCTTGCGCGAGGCGGAGTAGTCGACGACGACGAGCCCGGGCGAGGCGGAGTAGTCGACGACGAGCGGCGCAACAAGCCGCGGGGACGAGCCGCGCGACGTGCCGAGGCACCCCGGACGCGCGGCGGAGACGAAGTAGTCAACGACGAGTAGTCGACGATGAGCGGCGCAACAAGCCGCGGGACGAGCCGCGCGACGTGCCGAGGCGCCCCGAAGCGCGGCGGAGACGAAATAGTCGGCGACGAGCCGCCGTGAGGCGGAGTAGTCGACGAGCGGCGCGGCGAGCCGCGTGGACGAGCGCGCGCGACGTGCCGAGGCACCGGGACGCGCGGCGTAGGAGAAGTAGTCGACGACGAGCTCCGG
The DNA here is from genome assembly GCA_947561735.1 of Cenchrus americanus. Classification (NCBI taxonomy): domain Eukaryota; kingdom Viridiplantae; phylum Streptophyta; class Magnoliopsida; order Poales; family Poaceae; genus Cenchrus; species Cenchrus americanus. The sequence continues at coordinate 202,032,440 of OX387245.1, forward strand.
AGTAGTCGACGACAAGCGGCGCGAGGAGCCGCGTGACGAGCCGCGCGACGTGCCGAGGCACCGGGACGCGCGGCGTAGGAGAAGTAGTCGACGACGACGAGCCCGGAGTAGTCGACGACGAGCGGCGCAACGAGCCGCGTGACGAGCCGCGCGACGTGCCGAAGCAACCGGAAGCACGACGTAGAAAAATTGATTACACTTTGACAAGAGCAAGGTGACTTGTTTCAATGGATCTCGGCGAGTCGACGAGTAGATTGATCTTGTCGACGAGGGTCCTTCGAATTCGCCCGGTGGTGATGATCACCCCTACCCGGCGCACCGAGTGTCGGTGTTTTAGACCGGCAAACCTACCAAGGGGTACCCGAGGTAGTAGATTGTGCGGTGAGGATCGTGATCGGTTGACCGAGAACTCGAAGGTATGCGCAAGGACACGGGACACAAGATTTATACGAGTTCGGGCCGCCAAGGTGGCGAGCCCTACGTCCTGTTTGGGGGATCAAGTATGGCGCCCGCGCTTGGTGTTGATTGTCCCCGGAGGGATTGGGGATGTGTGGCTAGGTACCCGCCCTCCTTTATATAGTCCGGGGGGCGGGTTCCTAGTCGGTTACAAGGCGGTAGTCCTAGTAGGAGTACACGAGAGCGAGTCCTAGTAGGAGTACAAGGGAATTCTAGTAGGAATCGTCTTCTACTCTTCCTCCTTCCTTGCATGAGTACCCGGGGTGTATGCCCGACACATATAAAGGCATTTACTCACAAGAGAGCATACATGTAATATTTTTCGAAAACATAGCCACAACCATGGATATAAACCAAGATTATCAAGAGCTAAGCCAAACTAACCATAGATTACCAAACAAGCTCACAAAGACATACATCTCATTCCATGGTGAACAATGTATATAGGAGAAGCTTTTTCTAACTAATGCATATGATACAAAATGCATGCAATTTAAGATACAAAGATGCCTATATATCATGTTACATATGCCATGCCAAATGCAAGAAATGCACAAAGGAAAGCTATACATATGCTACAAAGAAGCTCCCACACACCCAACTCAAGAAATCAAACACACACCAAGCTCCCCCCGCAAACGAGTGAAATTTGCTTGATCTAGGGGTTTGGTGAAAATATCGGCTAGTTGGTCATGTGTGGGTACATGGATCAAAGCTACCTTCCCTTTCTCTACATTGTCTCTCAGAAAATGATACCTCACTTCTATGTGCTTGGTTTTGGAATGGAGCACTGGGTTTTTTGCAAGACTTATGGCACTGGTGCTGTCACATTGAAGTGGGACATGGGTATACTCCTCACCAAAGTCACTCATGGTGTCCGTGATCCAAAGGAGCCGAGAGCAACAACTAGGCCGCGGCAACGTACTCTACCTCGGTAGTGGATTGAGCAACACTCGACTGTTTGCGGGAAGACCAAGACACCAAAGAAGATCCCGAAACTAGCAAGTCCCGAACCGGACTTCCTATCCAACCGACACCCGGCAAAATCCGCGTCTGAAAAACCATGAAGCGCCAAAGAAGAAGACGCGGAGTACCAAAGGCCGAAGTCGGGAGTGTGACGCAAGTACCTGAATATGCGCTTGACCGCTTGCCGATGCGAAGTCCTTGGAAATGCTTGAAAACGAGCGCACAGACATACCAAGAATGGGATGTCTGGCCTCATTTCCGTCAAGTAGAGGAGTGACCCGATCATGCTCCGGTACTCCTTCTGATCCACATGTTCACCTTCCTCATCCGCATCAAGAGCTTAGTCGTACTCATATGCGTCGTCATGGCCTTGGAGTCTTCCATCTTGAACTTCCTCACAATGTCCTTGGTGTACTTAGCTTGGTGCACAAATGTTCCTTCCTTTGATTGCTTGATTTGTAGCCTGAGGAAGAACTGCAACTCACCCATATGCTCATCCCAAATTCCCTGCTCATATCATCTGCAAACCTTGCAACAAGAGAGTTAGACAAGCCACCAAAGACAATATCATCCACGTACACCTGCACAATCAGGATATCTCTGCCGTGCCTGAGAAGAAACATGGTATGATCGACCTTCCCCATCTCGAACCCTCTCTCAAATAGGAACCCCCTCAACCTACCGTACCAAGCTCTAGGCGCCTGCTTCAACCCATACAATGCCTTCCTCAACTTGTACACCCTGTGGGGGTACTTATCACTCTCAAACCCCGGTGGTTGTCTCACATACTCTTCCTCTAACACACCATTCAAGAAAGCACTCTTCACATCCATCTGGTGTAACTTGAACCCTTTAGCCACGGAAAAGGCTAGAAGGATCCTGATTGCCTCCAAACGAGCTACGGGAGCAAAGGTCTCCTCGTAGTCGATCCCCTCTTTCTGACTGAACCCCTGAGCAACAAGCCTTGACTTGTTTCTCACAACTTCACCTTTCTCTCCCTCTTTGTTCTTCCACACCTATTTTGTTCCAATCGGCTTACACCCTAGGGGAGGGTCAACCAATTCCCAAACTTGGTTCCTCTCAATGTTCTTCAACTCCTCATGCATCAAATTAACCCAATTATGATCAGATAGTGCGTGTCCAATGTCTTTGGGCTCAAAGGTGGCAACAAAAGCGGCATGAGCGAAATGAGAATTGTTCCGAACCCTCGACCGTGTAGTACATTCATTCATGACGCCGATGATCCATGAAGCTGGGTAATCCACTTGTACTCGTTGGGGAGGTTCTCGCCTTTATGCTACCTCCCCCTCAACTGTAGCTTCTCCTTGATCTTGGTCTATCATCGTAGGTGTGGGAGAGGGGCCGTCCATCACCGTAGTCAAAGCAGTAGGTACATGCTCAGCCGGAGGCACCGCACCACCATCTTCATCATCTCCATGTTCATGCTCCTCCTAAAAGATCTCCTCGCCAAGTTCATCGTCACCTGCACACTCAAAAACAAGCTGACTACGTGGCTGTGTCTCATCGAAGGTTACCTCGCAAGTCTCCACGATTTGGTTAGTTTCAAGATTGAGCACACAATATGCTCTAGAGTGAGATGCATAACCAAAGAAAATGCCATTGACCGACCTAGCCTCAAACTTGTCTAACTTCTTCCCTTTCTTAAGGATAAAGCATTTGCAACCAAAGACATGGAAGTGACTCACCTTGGGTGTGCGACCGTGCATCAACTCGTAACAGGTTTTCTTCTTGTGCACTCTGAGGTAGATCCTGTTCGAAACATAGCATGCGGTATTCACCGCCTCAGCCCAGAACCTTCTAGGAGTCCTATGCTCATCAAGCATCGTCCGAGCCATCTCACACAAGGTTCTGTTTTTCCTTTCCATAACACCATTTTGGGGAGGCGTATACAGACTCGAAAACTGGTGTTCAAGACCCAAGTCATGGCAAAAGGTTTCAAAGTGAGAGTTTCTAAATTCCGAGCCATTGTCACTGCGGATTGCTCGTATGGCATCTCCGTGCCTCTTGTTCCTCAACCTCAAGACAAGATCTCGAACAAAACCAAATGTCTCCCCTTTTTCCTCAAGAAAGAACACCCCCGCATACCAAGAGTAGTCGTCCACCACAACAAGGATGTACCACTTCCCACCCACATATCGCACACGAGCTGGGCCAACAAGGTCCATATGGAGCAGCTCACATGGATTCGTGAGAGGCGGGTGAGAAGAGGCTACCATCCATGACTCCATCTTGCTGTTCTTGCCACCATGTGGCCCGCACCTGACCCCACTGGCCACTGGGTCCCTCGAACCAAGCCTACTTGTCTTCTCCACACTTGGAGGCCTCACCAGCAACGACCTTTCGTGCTTGTTCTTCACCTGCACCAACACCAGTCAAGCTGCAACCTGCACTTGCAATACTTAGCCAAGAACCAGTCCACATAATGTTGTCAATCACTCATCTACCAGGAAGCGACCATCCACCGGTCCTCGATCCACACATGGTCCTCATACAATCGCTAATAAAAGCCCACAAGAGAGTCTTCAACTCACTCATAGGCTCGGGGGCTACATCCGGCGGATGCGCTCGCACACCCACCGAGAACAGCGAAGGACGACACCAACTCCGAGCCCACTCAACCGAGCCTGAGCGCGAGTCTTCGACTCACCCACAGGCTCGGGGGCTACTGACAAGGGCCCAGATTAGGGACTCCCTTTGATGATGGAAATATCTCTCTGATCACAAGGTAATCCAACACCATTGACAACATGAAGGCCAAGATTGACAATGTCGAGGCCAAGATCCAAGACGAGGAAGGTTGAGGACCCTAGCCAAGACCCACACTAGCAAGACATCACGACTTCGACCAATTGGCAGCATCTCTGACCAGTTCCCTACAAGAGGGATCCCCCACGACAAGTCTTTACCTCGCACGACAAGTCTCCACCTCGCACATCAAGTCTCCGCCTCGCACGACAAGTCTTCACCTCGCACGGCAAGTCTCCGCCTCGCACGAGCTCTCCCCGACTCCGACTGGTACGTGGGACATGACATGTAGAACGAGCCTGAGGCGCAAGTACCTTCGCCATGACGCATGGGGGAACGACTCCCCGTGCCATGCAGATGCACCAGCTGGTGGCCATGCAAACAGCTGGCCCCGACAAGAGCCTTAATGCGGGTCTGTCCGGCTGCACAACCATCACATCAACATCATCTCCAACTGCTACACGCAAGCTCAGCCCAAGGCACTCAAGCACCCCCTACGACGAGCTCAAGCCTAGACTTAGGCCCAAGCGTGGCGGGCTAATCGAGTACTCGGGCAGGCCAAGACAACAGCAAACTACTCAGAGGAGGCACCAAGCATCCCGGGGTGAATAGCCACTCCCGGCCACGCGGCGACTCCTACGACCAAGTGGTGCGGCTCCACTTCGATGCGCCCTGATGGACAGCGACACACGACGGGACATCCCAGCAACTGAGCACTATACATCTTTTCTACTTCCCCTTCTGCCCCTCCCCTTGCGACTATAAAAGGGAGAGGAGAGCAACCGTTACAAGGGTTAGACCTCATACAGATCAAATGCCACTTCAAGGGACTTGGGTCCGACACCCTCTCTCGACCAGTTTGTAACCCCTACGACAAACATCCCTAGCTCAGGAACACGACAGCTCGACACTGGACATAGGGTATTACTCCTCGGAGGCCCGAACCGGTCTAATCCCGTTGTCTCCTGTGATAACCATCCGAGCCCAACACACGATCGATAATAATTTACTGCCGGTGGTAGAGAACCCCGACAGGTATAAATACCCTAAGCCTCCTGCAGTGGAGGGTTGTTGTTCTTGGTGACTTTGCTGAGCTCTTAATCCTTTCTTTGCATGCCCTAAGCCTTAGTGGCTCTCCCCAACCTCTCTTTTGTGAGATTTGTGGATTCAAATCATATCCTTTGTGTTGGGTTGAGAGAGTGAGCTCAAGAGCATCTTTGTGAGCTAACAAAAGCATTCCCATAGCTTGAGCACTTCAGTTTCGCGTCTACAAGCACTGAAGCATTTGTTACTCTTGGAGGTTTGCCTCCTAGACGGCTAGGCGTTGCCGGCTAACTCCCAGCGTTGTGGTGAGCAACAACAAGTTTGTGAGGGCTGTGATCTTGCCTCTTCGTGGAAAAGATCGCCTTAGTGGAATGGAGAAAAGTGGTTGAAAGTGACCCGGCTTGTTGTGGGAAATTTCCCTTAAAAGCTCCTCAACGGAGACGTAGTATTTCCTTAGTGGGAGGTGAACTTCGGGAAACAAATACTTGCATCTCTTTGTGGTTTGCCTCTCTAAGTTGTTTTCTAGCATATTTGATTTGCTTCCCCTTCGATCTACTTGGGTGTGCTACTTGTGTGTGCAGAGGTCATTACCTTGCTTGTGATCATCTACCAAGGCTACTCACCAAGTTTGGTTTGTGCTAGAATTGAAGAGGACCTTGAAGCTGTTTTTGCATGTTCTCTGTGGCTTACTGGTCTGACCGGTGGAGGGAAATGGTCTGACCGGTGCCACCTGCTGAGCAGAGCCAGGGACCGGTCTGACTGGTGGCGCCTGGCAGTTCTAGTTTTCGAGGACGAAATATTAAAGTTGGTCGTCTCGCCTATTCACTCCCCTCTAGGCGACATCAAGATCCTTTCTCGCAACCATTGTCGGCACTAACAAACGCTAGGCAAGGCTTTCGCCAAAGGCCTCCAAAGCCCAATCCATACCACATACAGCCGCAAGCAGGGTGAGAGCCAAAAGCAATGGAATTAGAAGCGGGAACCCTTAGCGACCACAGAACATCTGCGACATCGTCGAGAAGAGGGAAGAAGATGCGCCCAATGGCGAGAACAAACGACCTCTGGGTGACCATGAAGACCTTGTCGTCCAGAAAAGCAGCGCCTTTGGTTTGGTGGCCCGATAGCAACCTGACCCAAGCGTGGTATAGGAGAGGCCATCACACTGTGGAAGGTAGGCCGAGGTTATCTATCGCGGAGGTGTAGAAAAGCCATTGCATCATGAAAGGTAGGCTGAGGTTGACCGCCAGGGAAGAACAACAGTGACGCAATTTCTCAGAGCCCACTAAGATCAACCGGTGTTGGAGGAAGGAGATGAAGATAGCGACGCGGCACCACCAAGGCGGACCAAGAGCGGAGGAGACACCCTGAAGCCCGTCATGACCCACCCCAGCCTGCTGAGTGGTTGCGAGCCCGCTGTGGCCCACCAGTGTAAGAGAAGGGTGATGGTAGCCAACAAGTAGGGCAGCCCCAGGCCAACGTCAAGGCCCGACCGAGTCGCAAGCCGTCAGTGCCGAAGATGGGGGAGGTTGCACACACCAGGAACAGGAGGACGGGGGGAACCCGGGCAGCCCCAAGCCCGCAACTGACAACTAGCCAACAAGAGGAGGAGGTGGTGGAGCATGACCATTATCGTCATTGGCAACGCGGGGTGCTGGAGAGGCTGCGATGCCAGGGAAGCTGAGTCCGACCCGCCCAGATCTGCGGCGTCGAGATCCAGCCAAGAGCCCAAGACCTGACGCTCGCTGTGGCCCGTCAGCACCAAAGAGGGAGGCGGTGTGGGCCAGACGTAGGGGGAGCTGGGCGCCCTCGGCGGCCCAATAGGGAGAGGTGGCGGCAGTGCCGCTAGGAGCGAGATTCCAGCCGAAGACGGGGGAGGCAGTGCTGCGCCGGGGGGAGGGGGGTTGTCAGTGCAGTCGTGCCCGACCCCGGCCACCCACAAGTAGTGGCAGAGGTAGCGGCGGCGGCGTTGGGCGAGAGAAGCCCTAGATCCAGATTTAGGGTTGGAGGAGGGGGGGAGAGAGGGAGGAGGGGTAGCCACAGCACCGGCGTGAAGTCCCCGAGGTGGTGGGGGCGCGGGCACTACATTGCTACGCCTACATGACACACCACCTATGCTAGCAACATAGCATGCATACCTATTCTCGGATAAAGGTATTGCCACCAACTGTTGAGCTCAAGGCTTGTGCCAAATGATACACTTCTATGGCAATGTGCAGTTTTTTTTTTTTTTGAGAATTATGGCAATGTGCAGCTGAATATGCCATGCAACACGCTGTCCGTAACCTGGTATCCTCCTCTCCGCAGTCCAACCTGCACCTTGCAGCCATCCTAGGGCTATTCATTCGGCTCCTTTTCCAATCTTGCCACGTCAAGTTGTTCGGTGAGGCAACACCTCTGGACACGAAATCAAAATAGGTTAATGTTTTTTTTATTTTTTAAACTAATTTAGGCCTGCAGGCAAAACATGACGATGTGCATTCCAGAAAGACATCTGTTGGGAGCGAATCTCACCAACACCGTTCCCATAGTCTCTGGAGATCATCATAGCCATAGTGAGGTCAGCATAGCCGAAGTGAAATAAAAAAAATCTGCAAGCTTCTTAATGCGCAGGCGTTCCCGGGAGGAACAGCAGCAACTGACGCTGATTGCAGGCCAGACCGACTGACCGCAGTCCGCAGGCCAGCCAGACACCCAGGTGTTGGGCATGGGCAGCATCCTACAATATGTTTGTGATCCGGGTGCTCCATGATTTCTGATAGCCCATGGTTCAGCGGAGGCTAACTCCATCTGACCAAGAACAGGAACTTCAGAACTAGAACTGATAGTCAGAAGAACATGGCAAATGCCCAAACATAGTTAGAACACAGAATGACAAAAACATGCCATTGATATGATGGAGTACGGGAGAACAGCATTCAAGAAACGATTACATAACAAGGCTACAACACCTTCTAGGGGGGGGGGGGGGGGGGGATGATGAAAACAGATATGCTCTTATTAGGGCTTGTTTGGGAATTAGTGGAATGAATGGGAATGAAGGGTATTGGGGTGGAGGAATTTCCATTATAAGTCAAAATTTCCCAAAATCCCCTTCAATCCTCTTCCATCCACTTGATTCCTCCATTTCCCAAACAAGCCCTTAGGCGCATCAGAAAACAACATGTTCTGATCGCTGCTATCGCTTCTTCACTTCTCGACGAATCAGGCCTCGACCACACCACCCTTCACAGTACTGCAGACAGGGCACACCGTGAGACGGACTCCGCATGGCTTGCACGCGCAGAGGTGCTGGCAAGGCAGTAACAGCATACAAGCATGACCAGAGTTGCAAACCTTGCAGATGAGATCGATCTTGATTGTTGTCTCTGCCACGGTTCTAACCCCGCTCAATGCTTCATCTCCAGAGCCTGGAGCATGTAAGTGGTTAGATGAAACATTTGAGTTCATTTCCTGCTGCATCGGAGGAGGCCTACGGATGAGTGACTCGTTCGTTTCATGAAGCATCACAACAATCTGACATGCAGCTAGTAGACGCTGATGCTTCCTCTGCAACTCTACATGCAAGCAGGCTATCTCTTCTTTCAAGCAAACTACCTCTTCTTTCAAGCTGGCCGCCTTTCTTTCAAGCTGGCCACCTCTTCTTTCAAGCTGTTTACCTCATCAACCTTCTGAATCAGCGCATCAGTTGTCCGAAGGTTCAGTTGAGTTAAGTTCTGTATAGACATTTCCTGCTGCAGCAACACCCGAACCTGCTCGTTCTGTTTGTCCAAAGAAATCGATCAAATCAGAAGTTAGACAACACCCGTCAAAAACTCAGAACCAAACTGAACCTGATGCACAGAAAAGATCACTTACGTAGTGTTGGAGGACCTGATCCAGCTGCAGTCTGTGCTGCTCACAGGAGAAGCAAAACAGAGCAGGATTTGCTAATCCAGTTGCAGCTTGTTGCATCTGAGGGTGATTGGCATGTTCAGAATGGCTACTGAGGTTGTCCATTGCAGATACCAGAGATCAGACTGAAAGGTGTGTCCAATACGGTGCAAAGGGGGCTCCTTATATAGGAGCAGCATCGAGGTGCGCAATAAATACCATTGCATCCAGAAGATGTACATCAAATCTGCTTATTTAATTAGAAGAAGCGTTTCATGTACGTCATCTTTCTAGGCACTCTGATTCTTACCTGTATAATTCACTGCCTAATATACATCTCCACAGGACTTCTGTTGAATACAAGGTCAGTCAAACTTACCATTGATAATTTCATGACGTATGGTCCATAAATCTTGTTGTGTTGTGTTAAATAATATATGCACAGCTTTGATTCAATAAATTTACTACTTATTTGGTAGAGGATTTTATAGCCCAAAGGCTGGCACTAATTCATCAAGCCACAATGCATGCATGTTTGTTCATTGATCTACACAAATAAACATAGGATGTATATGCTTCTTTTAGGGTCTATTAAACTTAACTAAAGACTGAAGTTTGAAAATGGTCAAGATTGTTAGCATTCCTTGGTGAACATCTAGTGAAGGAATCATTTCTGAGCCATCCTCATGCTTACCAAGGTGCAAGCTATATCCAGCAATTGAAGACAAAAAAGAAGTAAATCTTCTGTAACTACCTAAAGATGGAACTTAGGACTTGGCAAATAAAGAAACACAGAAGGATGCAAAATAAAGGGGAGAATAATAACTCTGGAGAATTGAGGAAGGTAAGATAGCTGTAAGGCTGACAATACAGTATCCATCCCATACTCTTTCAGCAATGTTAGGGGGTTACATCTTCGGTAAGTATCCTCTCAGTTGCTTGTTTCAAGATAGTTAGCTCGGTTTGTTAGGATAGGGATTATCGTTGATCTGCTAAGCTCCGGGGATGCAAAGGTGCAACCTTGTGGTCCCGTCGAGAGCATGCTCCCCCTCCGTTCCCCTTCCACATCCATCCAACAACAACATAGTTAACCACAGATTTACCTTTCAGCTGCAGATAAAACTTTTATTAGTGGTATAAATTTCACTCTAGTTATTATTGAAGTGCCTCAAAAGCACTTCAGATATTTTTATTGTCTTATAGAAAAAACTAACCACCACAATTTGGTTAGCTATGAAAAAGAGGTTAATACAAAACAGAAAATTCTCTCTGAATTTTAATGCCTCTCCCCCTCCCGGTCTGAGAGAGGAGGATGTAGGTAAGGTAAGAATAGCCAGGTGCATAATTACCTAAAGATGATACAATAAGAACTTAGCAACAAAGTTGAACTATTCATATTAATTATCAAGGATTTAGGAATTAGTCATAGATCAGTTAATTGATCACAAATCTATAAGTTACGAAATTATGATTAATATAATTTGGACCATAACCAAAAAAAAGGGATAGCATATTTCAAAACAGGGTGCTGAAGCCAAAGCAACTCTCGAGAATAAATTGCAATTTCAATTATGTTACAAAAAAATGTGTATTAACAATAACCCATCATGGTAATCATTATATATACTACATCAGGACACTTATAAATTGTGAATGTTACTCAAAGTAACGGTGGCTGATATAGTGGAAATTGGCCAGCAGACACCGACGGATTTAATAGATTTAGGTCAAATATTATTAGTATCGTACAGCAAGGATAACCTTGTAGGACACTAATCAACTGCACTCAATTTGACAGTGTTGGATGGCCAATTTTTAATATAATAGTGTTCCTGAGAAAAATCAACAAGAGAAAAAGGAATCCTCCACAGCTGATAATGTTCTTATGTGATATCTGAAACAGAATTATAAGCACGGACAGCGTGGAAAGATGAGCATCAAATTTAAATTTAGTGTAACATGGCATCCAGCAAGTGAACTCATTTTATAGCTAAATCTGAATTTCACATTTAAATTTATATAGTTTTAAGTACCCGATCATTTAACCATTGATGTGTGGTTCTGCTCATCTAACCAATAAAACAGTTGGTAGCACATCATTTAACCACTGCGTAGTAGTTTGAAGATTGTGATTCCCACTAAACAAGCGAGTCTGTATCCAATCCATCATTCCTTCTCAACCTAATCAAGATAACAATTGAAAATTGAAAAATTAAATGTTTAGGAAGCACACCTCCTGTAATTCAGGCGATTTTAGTTGTTCTGCATGATTATCGTGTGGCTCATACATGTTTACAGAGTTTTGTCCAAATTTCAGGCATTAGAGCTTTACCATCTGTCAGGTTCCAAATTCACCCAAAAATGGTGCAAACAGGTATGCCGGAATGAGAGTGAAGTACATGGAGAAAACAACATACCAGACATCGCTCCTGAGAAAAACATATTTCCGGTGACCACATCAGTCCACTAGCACTGCCAGGTGAATCCAGTCAGTTAGGCATGCCACACAAATAATTCTGTGAAGTGTGAAGAGTTCAGCCCTGCAATGGACAAAAGTTGTAATCAGGTAAGCCTTTCTCAGGACTGCACCACAGCTTTTCTTCAGTTCAAAGACACCCATTACGGTAACACTAACAACTGTTCACACTCTGCAGTTACAGTAATCCCCTGCAACAAGTGCGGATTAAGGTGCCCTCAGCGCCTCAAATGTTTTGGAATTTGCACAGTTACTCTATTTTCGATCCCTTCACTTCGGCATTTCTAGTAGATCTAAAAAGAAACAAACTCATTCTTGCTATGTTAGGTCTAATCAGGCAGGAGATGACCATTTTCGTGCACTAATACGGGTAAGGATGGGAAGGGGGTGCGGCGAGACCTACCTGGTGGGCGTCCTGGGACGGGACATGTGAATGGCCGAAGAAGCGGCGGCGGCGGGAGGGGACGGACGAGCGAGGACAAGTCCCGCCGCTTGAGGCCTTGGAGGTCTCCGACGAGCGACGGCGACGACGGGGAGGCGCCGCGGAGGCGGAGGCGGAGGGACGAGAGCGGCGGACGAGTAGGGCGGTGCCGGCGATGGCGACGGCCTGGGAGAGGCGCGCTGCTTGGAGGGCCATTGCCCATGGGCGGCCGGCGGTGTGCCCCGTTTAGTTCCATGGAAAAATTAGTACCGTCCTCTTTGAGGTTTACTTTTATCTTTTCTCCGTCTCTATCACTATCTCTGCTCCTAAAAAGTTTGGAAAGGAGAAAAAAATCCCGTCCGTCCTCTCTGATCTACCTGGACGCGCGGGTCTGCCGTTCCACCCCGTGGCTCCCACGGCAATAGACCGCACGTCTTTGTGCCGTCTACCCCCTTCACTCGAACCCTAGACAGCGGCCTCGCAACCCGTCATCGATCCTCCCGCGCCGCCATCAGTCTCTTGCCGGACGTCTCGTTGTCGCCCTCCCCGTCACCGCTGCTGCCATTGTCGCCCTACCCGCCGCCGTCGTCGTTGTCGTCATCGACCACACGATCCCCACCGTGCTCCTCCAATCGACGGCCGTCAACCACGCCAAGGCCAAGGCGCCCCCGTCTCCTTCAACCACGGGCGCCTCCGCATATCGTCGCTGCAGCTATGTCCCCTTCGTTCCCGCTCCAATGGTCCAACCGCCAGCGTTAATTATCAAACAGCACAAGACGGATCCCAACGTGAGCCGCCGCCACCGCCCGTCGCGACATGTCCCCCACGAACAACCACCGCCGGACTCGTCCTCCATCTCATCACGTTGCTGACCCCAACTGCAGCCGTTGAACACATCCGTCAGTGCCACAACTACTCAACCCAGGCATTCACTCAAACAATTTAGTTATTTCAATGGACCATTGCAGCATCACCAGGCGCTCTGCAGCCACAGGGAAACAATTTCCTTTATATGTAATTTTCTTTTAATTCACCCAATACCATATATCCAAAAAGAAATATTTAGTTTGTAATTTTTCCCAAAAGAAATGTTGCCAGTTCCTTATCATGGCACATCGTCCCTCCCGATGATGTTGAAGGATCGGATGGCGACCGAGAGAGGGGGAGTGAATAGGGAGCGGTAGAAAATTCTTTCCAAAGAACTCGGCCTATACCCTAGTCAAACCCCGGCCACACACGAGCGATGGATCGAATCACACACCAATCGCGCAAGACCACGAGGTTATGGATCAACCTCTAGAACTAGGAACGATTCCTTGAAGCACACGCGGAAGCACTAGAAAGGGAAGGGAGGAATCGAACCAAGAAACAAAGCGCACGGGCTCGGCGGACCGTCCGGCTAGGAGGGGGCGGACCGTCCGCGCAGCCTCGCGGGATCGTCCGACCCGAAGACGCGGACCGTCCGCGACAAAGACCGCGGACCGTCCGGCCCAACCCCGCGGACCGTCCGTTAAAGCACACGGAACCACCGTAAACGACCCGGGAAAACGGACCGTCCGCCAAGGCCGGCGGACCGTCCGCGCCACCCACGGACCGTCCGCTACTCGAGCGCGGACCGTCCGCAAACCGGGCCGCAACCAAAACCAAAAGCCAAACCGGATCGAAAGCAAGGGCGCGCAAGAACACGACGAACACGCGACGAACACGCCACTCGCGGACCGTCCGCGACCACCCCGCGGACCGTCCGCACCGCGCGGACGAACGAAAGCCCACGACCCCGAAAGTCAACTCCCCCAAATCATCATCGGATTTCCCAAACGGTTGAAGTTGTGGAGACAAGGGTTTGGGGACTTGAAAAGCATCACACAAGGAAGCTATAGCCCAAAAATCTTGCCTCCTAACTCCCTAAATCACCGGGAATCGCGAATCCTTTGAGCACCACCAAAAGCTAGAGCACCGAACGAAAAACTTCGAATCCAAGTGGTTTCCGGCGTTTGAGGGCACAAGATCAATCACAAAGATGCACGAGACATCTATCCATGTATCCCTCAAAGAAATCCGGGGAGAAACCCACTCAAATCTGCGGAATCAAACCGGGAACAAAGGCACGAAAATAAGCACAAAAAGGCCACGAAAACACAACCCCGAATCTTCTATACAAACCAGGAAAGATTCACAAGGTCTAGCATGCCACCCTAGCATCCATCCCTCTCAACAAATCTCTCATGAAGCTCTCATGCTAGCCTAGAGAAAATGAAAGGAAAAATAGCTACGAAAATGAGAAAGAGGAGGGGGGGAAATGAAACCCTAAGTCGCGGAGAGAGAGCCATCCACACACCCTCATGGCTTATATATAGGGTCCCGCCGGGAGTGGTAAATGACTCGACTACCCCTAACTTAACTGCGGCGATACAACCCACGCGGTGGCATTTAGGTAATGTTTGTGGGTCTTGCCATTGGACGGCCACGCCTTTGCCGCACCCCCGCGTCCTCCCGACCCAAGCCATGCGATCCCGCCACGTGTCCTCCGCCTTGAAGCTTCCCGACACGCCGGATCCCGTCTCCGTCGTGTTGGGCCCTCGGACTTGGTTTTGAGGCCCAAACCAAGAAACCGTCCGCCGATGGTTTTGTGGGCAAACCACCAAACCCCCGCGTGCTCGGTCCGGCCTCCCGCCAAACCACTTGACTTGACCGCCTCCGTGCACCGGCTCGCTTGTCCATGACCTCGTCTTGCTTGTGTCGCCACCATGTGACCCGCACCCGGTCCCGCCGTCCACCGGTCCCTCGAACCGAGCCTACTTGTCTCTCCATCTCCCGGAGGCCCCTCAAGGCTGAAGACCTTTCACGCCCGTTCTTCACCTGCAACAACACGAACTAGGCCGCGGCCTACACTGCGCGATGAGCCAAGAGTCAGTCCAACACCCGTTGTCAATCACTCCTCACTGAGGAGCGGTCATCCATCGACCACCGGGACGCTCCTAGTCCTCAATCTCCCCCTTGATGAGTGCATTGACAACACACAACAAGAAATGAAATTCAGAGAAAGAAAGAAAGGAAGAAGAAAGAAAAACAGAAAAGCTTAACTCAAGACCAAAACCAAAGAAAGGCAAAGAAAGGTCACAAGCCGAGCAAAGCACAAAATCCACACCGAAAACAAAGAAGAAAGCTCCCCCGAGCAAATGCAAACTCCCAAATTTCAGCTCACCTCTTCGAATTTTCATTAAGCTCACCTCTTCTCCCCCTTGTTGACAATGTAGGAATCAAGGTGAAAATGCGAAATGCAAAACAAATCATATATAACATCTACATGAGCTTCTCAAATAGGCCAAATCTAGTGTCCAAGGCTAAAAATGAGACAAAGATCACACAAATGAATCATAGCATAGTTAAAGCATTGCCACAAGTAATATATGAAAATACAAGCATGTGACAAAGCGAGAATTTTCAGATTTAAGCAAGTTTTACCAAAAGAAGGCTCGCTTCACATGTAAAAGCCTATCCATGTCACACTTGAGCCACGAACATGCATACCATTCAAAGATCATACGGGGATATCAAATTCTCGGCAAAAGATCATGGCAAACACCCATAAAGCAAAGCATGTCATGTCAAAGCTCATGAGCCATGTGTCCACTTCGGGGAGACTTCTCCACTGGTGAACATCATGCAACATGTTTTACACCCATATGTGAAAGATAAGACATTTTAAACATAGACATGATGGATGGAGCATTTTTCAAGCATTATGCACTTCTTTTCAAGATTAATTCATTTCATGGTACATGAAGTGCCTTTGCGGCAAAAAGAAGCTTATGCTCCCCCATGAATGCAACATAGGCTAAACATTCACAATGATATCCGGCCTTTGGCCCAAATGCAAGAACAAGGCATCCAAGCACAATCTAGCATGAAAAGCACATTTAGACCAAACTGTGACATGGATACACAACTACACATGAGTGGAGCATATTTCATCAAAAATTAGTCAAGATTAGCATTTATTTCAAAAAGGGCTATCTCACCACACATATATCTCAAATATTCCAAGAGCATAGCCTCACATCACCATTTCTCCACACATATGACCAAAATCTCACAAATAGCCAAAGAGACTCAAATATGGCATATGAAAGAAGCTCATCATCCTAAAATGCAATATGATACAAATGCGACATGATATATGACAAGATGGCTATCCTACCATGGTTTATACATCAAGCAAAGCATGTATATACATCAAAGTAAAGCATGGTATGATACATATGATACAAAAGAAAATCCCCCAAGAATCAACTAGAAAGGGCAACAAACCCCAAGTTCCCCTCGCAAGCGCACAAATGTAGCTTGCTCGAGAGGCTTTGTGAAAATGTCGGCTAGGCGATCTTGGGTAGGGACATGGCTCGAACAATGATTCCTTTCTCCACATTGTCCCTCAAGAAATGATACCTCACCTCTATGTGTTTGGTTCTGGAGTGAAGCACGCGGGTTTTTGGCTACGCTTATGGCACCGGTGCTATCACAAAGAAGTGGAATCTGGGTGCACTCCTCACCAAAGTCTCTCAAAGTGTATGAAATCCACAACGGTAGGGAGCAACAACTCGCGGCGGCAACATACTCCGCCTCGGTGGTAGACCGAGCTACACTAGGATCGCTTGCGGGAAGACCATGAGACCAACGAAGAACCAAGAAACTGGCAAGTACCAGAAGTAGACTTCCTCTCGACTCGACAACCAGCAAAATCCGCATCGGAAAAACCATGAAGAGAGAGAGTCGAGGAGGAAGAATACCAAAGGCCAAGACCAGGGGCAGACTGTAGGTACCTGAAGATCCTCTTGACGGCCTGTCGATGTGATGTCCTCGGCGAAGCCTGAAAACGAGCGCACAGACACACGCTGAACTGTATGTCTGGCCTCGTCGCCGTCAAGTAGAGGAGGGAGCCGATCATGCTCCTGTACTCTCGCTGGTCCACTGGTTCTCCGTCCTCATCCGCATCCAAAGTGGCCGTACTCCCCATGGGAGTCGACATCGGCTTCACATCTTGCATCTGGAACTTCCTCAACATGTCTTTCGTGTAATTGGTCCGGTGCACAAATGTTCCATCCTTCACTTGCTTGATCCGCGGCGAGAAAATACCGCAACTCGCCCATCATGCTCATCTCGAACTCCCGCTCATCTCATCCGCAAACTTGGCAACAAGGTTATGTGATGAGCCACCAAAGACAATATCATCCACGAATATCCGAACAATCGGCAAGTCATTTCCATGCTTGAGGAGGAACAAGGTCCTATCCACGGTACCCATCACAAACCCTCTCGCTCAAAAGAAAACCTCTCAATCTCCCATACCAAGAACGGGGCGCATGTTTCAACCCATACGAGCCCTTTTCAACCCGTATACCCCGTGTGGGTACGGCTCGCCCTCAAACCCGGGTGGTCGCTTCACATACACCTCCTCCTCTATGACCCCATTCGGAAAAGCACTCTTCACGTCCATCCGAAACAACTTAAACCCTTTAGCCACGACAAAGGCTAGAAGGATCCGAATTGCCTCAAGACGGGCCACGGGAGCAAAGGTCTCCTCATAGTCGATCCCCTCCTTCGACTAAACCCCCGAGCAACAAGTCCGGACTTGTTCCTCACAACCATCCCATTCTCTCCCTCTTTGTTCTTCCAAACCCACTTGGTTCCTATGGGATGGCAATTTGGAGGTGGTTCAACTAACTCCCACACCTGGTTCCTCTCAAAGTTTTCCAACTCCTCATGCATAGAATTGACCCAATTTGCATCAGATAAAGCATGTCCAATGTCCTTGGGCTCAAAAGTGGCAACAAAAGCGAAGCATGAGCAAAATGAGAGAAATTCCTGGACCTCGACCATGTAGTGCGTTCGTCGATATTCCCAATGATCTTCGACGGGGGATGCCTCGCTTGAATCCGCCGGGGAGCCTCACGCCTCGAGACTACCTCCCCCTCAACTTCGGCTTCTCTCGCTCGATCTTCTTGTTGCACCGTCGTTGTCCATGAAGTAGACGGTCCACGCTCCGTAGTGGTCGTAGGGGAAGTAGTGGGTACACACTCAGCTTCAGGCGCATGGTTCTCCCCATCATCATCTCCAGCTTCATCTTTCTCCTCTTCAAAGAGGTCCTCGGCCATCTCTTCGTCACCTGCACATTCAAAGCCAAGAGAGGTACATGGCATTGTCTCGTCGAAGGTCACCTCGCAAGTCTCCATGATTTTGTTAGTCTCAAGATTAAGCACCCTATAGGCTCTAGAGTGGTTAGCATATCCAAAGAAAATACCATCACTAGACCTAGCTTCAAACTTGTCGAGTTTTCCCTTCTTCGAATAAAGCATTTGCGGCCAAAGACTCGGAAATGACTCACCTTGGGTGCCCGACCATGCATAAGCTCATAACAGGTCTTCTTCTTGAAAGCTCGCAATAAAATCCTGTTGGAAGCATGACAAGCCGTATTGACCGCCTCAGCCCAATACCTCCTAGGAGTCCTGTGCTCATCGAGCATCGTCCTAGCCATCTCACAAAGAGTCCGATTTTTCCTTTCCACAACTCCATTTTGAGGGGGCACATAAGGGGTCGAATACTGATGTTCAAGACCTAGATCACGACAAAAGGCATCAAAACGAGAGTTCTTGAACTCTGAGCCATTATCGCTACGGATAGCTCGAATAGCATTCCCATGCCTCTCGTTTTTCAACCTCACGATCGGATCTCGAACAAAACCAAATGTCTCACTCTTATCTTCCAAGAAAAACACCCAAGCATAGCGAGAGTAATCGTCCACCACAACAAGGACATACCACTTCCCACCCACCGAGCGAACTCGAGCCGGCCCAACAAGATCCATATGCAACGGCTACGTTCGGACGCTCGGTCATGACATCGGTCGGGGGTGGATGGGGAGTGGCTACCATCTTACCATGCCTACAAGGAGCACGAGACCAAATCCTTCTCAAGCTTCAACCTCGGCAATCCTCGGACAAGGTCAAGACCACTCAAGCGGGAAACCAAATCAAAGCTCAAGTGTCCCAACCGCCTATGCCATTTCCACAAATCAGAAGAAGGACCGGCCATCAAACAGCGAGCAGGACCCAAAGAACGAGAGAAATCAGCCTTGAAAATCTGACCCTCAGGGACGATCATACAGACAAGATCACCTCGAGAATCAAGCAACCGAGACTCGCCAAACTTGAAACGCACCTCAAAACCCTCATCAAGCAACTGAGAAACCGAAAGCAAATTGAAACCCAAAGACTTCACAAGAGCCACTCTCTTCAACGTTACCTTGTCACTCACATGCACAACACCCTCGACAACACCCTTCCTCGTCCATTGTCCCCAAATGTGATGTACATCTCTTCCTTCACCGGGGTGAGGCCGGAGAACCACTTCTTATCTCCGATCATGTGTCGAGAACACCGGAGTCGATCAACCAAATGTCCTCCAAGCCTCCCCGCTTGCGGTCGAAACAAGAACGAGAATGAGCTAGCGACTCGACACCGGGGTTAGCACAAAGAAAGTTAAACCGGTGTCGAGCCATCTCGCTCAAAAGAGG
This sequence comes from Cenchrus americanus, assembly GCA_947561735.1. Taxonomy (NCBI): domain Eukaryota; kingdom Viridiplantae; phylum Streptophyta; class Magnoliopsida; order Poales; family Poaceae; genus Cenchrus; species Cenchrus americanus. The sequence continues at coordinate 202,052,009 of OX387245.1, forward strand.
GGTTAGCAAACATCACTCCCCTTGCCACCAAACTTCCCATGTCCCATGGGAGGAGTACGAGCACCACGAGGGGGAAAACGTGGTCCGTAGTTCCTCCGGAACCCAAAGCCGCGATCATCTCCCCCGAACCCGTACCGAGGACGAGTAGGAGGACGTCCAAAGCAAAGCCACCACGAGCCCGACCAAACCTCTCACCAAAGACGCACACCATCATCTCTCCTATCAATCCTCGCACCACCACCTCTCCGTGGGAACACCGCCAACACTCCTCACATTTCCCACACCCCGTGGAAGTGGCACTCTAGGCTCGGGAATACCATGAGGCCGGCGATACTGCCCCGGTTTGCTTGCTCCCTAGCAAGCCTCTCATCCCTCTTCCTCTTGTAGCAAAACTCTGCAAGGTGCCTCTCCTTGCCACAATACTCACACCTGAAGGGGATGGGTTTTGGTTTTGGCTCTGGCTTCTCACTCGGCTTCACACCCTTCTCACCCACAAACTTCACAGGTTTCTTGAGATCATTTGTCTTAGGTGGGATTTGGGTGGATCTTGGGTTGTGTCAAGCTTGTTGCAAAGGTGGTTGGGCTTTGGTGTGAAAGAGTTCTTGGGTGCTTTTGGAGTGGGACTTGGATGTCTCCGATCACTTCAAACTCGGGGTTAGACTCAACACACTTCTCATACACACTCTCCCCACTGTTCTCTCCCACTTTCTCACCCAACTTCTCAAACCCCAAACCACGACCATCGGCTCTCTTGAACTCCTCAATCATGATTTTCAATTGAGGTTCCCGCCCGTACAACCAACCCAACACCTTTCTCAAATAGTCATTCTCCTCATAGATGACATCCAAGCGGGAAGTGAGTTCAAGATTATGCAAAGTAACTTCATCACATCTAGTGCATGCATTGACAACAGGAGATTTCAAAGATGCTTCCAAAGAACTAATGGTAGAACGAGCATCAACAAGCTTAGCATGCATAGTAGGACATGATTTGCAAGCACCAAGCAAAGTAGGTCTAGCCTTAAGCTCATCATACTCAGTCCTAAGAGCATCTAGTTTAGCCAAAGTGGAAGCATTCTTCTCATTGAGCAACTTGATCTCATTCAACCATGCATCACACTCAAGGCATTCAACATCATCGGGAGTAGTAGTAGGAGCAAGTTTCAAAGAGTCATTCTCAAGTTTCAATTCAAGCAATTTCGACTCTAACTCTCCTACTTTATCACTAGCATTCTCAAGTTGAGCCTAAGATCTTTCCTCATCTTTTGGGCATCTCTAAGCACACTATCGCGGTTGTCAAGTAAGCCATTCAACCTAGCAATCTCGGCAAGCAAAGAGTCGGGGTCACGGTTTACCTCATCCTCCGAGTCGGAGTCGCCGTCCTCCTTCTCGCTCTTCTTGCCGCTTGAGCTATGGGCCATGCCACAAAAGCCCTCAAGCGCCACACGGTTCAACCCGCCGAGGTTCCGTCTTGCACTCTTCTTGCCCTTGCGCCTCCCGGCGTCTTCATCATCGCCGCTTGAGCTTGATCGCTCCTCGCTTGAGCTTGAGTCGACGTCGCTCGCACCGGCCACCATCGCTCTTGCCTTGTTCTTCTTGTAGCCGCTCTTGCTCGGTCGCCGCTTGTCCTTGTCCTTGCTCTTGGACTTGCCGAAGTGCTTGCCCTTGGAGGATTACTTGTCTTCACGCCTCGGGTGCGCCTTGTACTCGTTCACCTTGTACTTGTTCTCCTCGGCTTCCGGGCACTCGGCGATGAAGTGGCCACGCTTGCCACACTTGTAGCATGTCGCCGAGCTCCGCCTTGCATTCTTCCGACTCTCGTGTAGTCGATCAAACCTCCCGAGCAAGGCCGGCTCCTCCTCTCCCAAGCACATCAAATTCCTCATCCGGAATGGACATAAGAGAAGACAAGGAAAAGCGTCGACGGGAAGGGTTAGATTTGCCCTTTGATCCGCCCACAAGAGCAAGACTATGGTCGGTCGAGCCCTCATGCTTGGACCGCAACTTCCGTCAACCTCGGCCGACTTGAGCTTAGAAAAGAGGTCATCCAACTCAATAGTCAAATAATGCCCAGACTCCTTGATGGCCTCAACCTTAGCACCCCAAACATTTGGGTCGAAGACATGCAAGAGCTTCAAAGCCTGATCATGCTCGGTGTATGGAAAATCCTCAACATTAGCTTTCATGTTGTTCACGATGGCGGTGAACCTCTGAAACATCGCATCAATGTCCTCACCGGGAAGTGGAGTGAAATTCTCATATTGCATCCGGTAAGAGACAAAGAGGTGAGCCTTCACATGGTTATCACCACCGTGAGCAACCAACAACTTCTCCCAAATTTGCCAAGCAAGATTCAAATGGCGAACACGCTCAAACTCTGGATCACACAAGCTCCGGACCAAGTGGTCAACGGCTTTTGCATTAGCCTCATACTTGGCCTTAGCACCGGCATCGGTCACCATAAGAGTATGGATGTTGACCGGAATAGCATAGGTCTTGTTAAGCACAATGAAATCCAACGACTTCCCACGAAGAAAGATCATCATACGAGCCGCCCACTTGTGGTAACCCTTGCCATCGAAGTGCGGCGGACCGCCCCGCTCAACGTACGCCATCTTAGGCTTCGAGACTTGTCAAAGTCGCAAAGAATCCGGCACCAAGCTCTGATACCAATTGAAGGATCGGATGGCGACTAGAGAGGGGGGTAGTGAATAGGAGCCGTAAAAATTATTTCCAAAGAACCCGGCCTATACCCTAGTCAAACCCCTTCGTCACACACGAGCGATGGATCGAATCACACACCAATCGCCAAGACCACGAGGTTATGGATCAACCTCTAGTCCTAGGAACGATTCCTTGAAGCACACGCGGAAGCATTAGAAAGGGAAGGGAGGAATCGAACCAAGAAACAAAGCGCACAGGCTCTGGCGGACCGTCCGGCCAGGAGGGGCGGACCGTCCACGCAGCCTCGCGGACCGTCCGACCCGAAGACGCGGACCGTCCGCGCAAAGACCGCGGACCGTCCGGCCCAACCCCCGCGGACCGTCCGTTAAAGCACACAGAACCACCGAAACGACTCGGGGAAAACGGACCGTCCCGCCAAGGCCGGGCGGACCGTCCGCGCCACCCACGTACCATCCGCTACTCGAGCGCGGACCGTCCGCAAACCGGCTACAACCAAAACCAAAAGCCAAACCGGATCGAAAGCAAGGGCGCGCAAGAACACGACGAACACACGACGAACACGCCACTCGCGGACCGTCCGCGACCACCCCCGCGGACCGCCCGCGCCGCGCGCGGACGAACGAAAGCCCACGACCCCGAAAGTCAACTCCCCCAAATCATCATCGGATTTCCCAAACGGTTGAAGCCGTGGAGACAAGGGTTTGGGGACTTGAAAAGCATCACACAAGGAAGCTATAGCCCAAAAATCTTGCCTCCTAACTCCCTAAATCACCGGGAATCGCGAATCCTTTGAGCACCACCAAAAGCTAGAGCACCGAACGAAAAACTTCGAATCCAAGTGGTTTCCGGCGTTTGAGGGCACAAGATCAATCACAAAGATGCACGAGACATCTATCCATGTATCCCTCAAAGAAATCCTCGGGAGAAACCCACTCAAATCCGCGGAATCAAACCGGGAACAAAGGCATGAAAAAAGCACAAAAAGGCCACGAAAACACAACTCCGAATCTTCTATACAAACCAGGAAAGATTCACAAGGTCTAGCATGCCGCCCTAGCATCCATCCCTCTCAACAAATCTCTCATGAAGCTCTCATGCTAGCCTAGAGAAAATGGAAGAAAAATAGCTACCAAAATGAGAAAGAGGAAGGGGGAAATGAAACCCTAAGTCACGGAGAGAGAGACCCATCCACACACCCTCATGGCTTATATATCAGGTCCCGCCGGAGTGGTAAATGACTCGACTACCCCTAACTTAACAACTGGCGATACAACCCACGCAGGGGCATTTAGGTAATGTTTGTGGGTCTTGCCATCGGACGGCCACGCCTTTGCCGCACCCTGCGTCCTCCCGACGCAAGCCATGCGATCCCGCCGCGTGTCCTCCGCCCTCGAAGCTTCCCGACACGCCGGATCCCGTCTCCGTCGTGTTGGGCCCTCGGACTTGGTTTTGAGGCCCAAACCAATAAACCGTCCGCCGATGGTTTTGTGGGCAAACCACCAAACCCCGCGTGCTCGGTCCGGCCTCCCGCCAAACCACTTGACTTGACCGCCTCCGTGCACCGGCTCGCTTGTCCATGACCTCGTCTTGCTTGTGTCGCCACCATGTGACACGCACCCGGCCCCGCCGTCCACCGGGTCCCTCGAACCGAGCCTACTTGTCTCTCCATCTCCCGGAGGCCCCTCAAGGTCGAAGACCTTTCGCGCCCGTTCTTCACCTCGCAACAACACGAACTAGGCCGCGGCCTACACCTCGCGCACTAAGCCAAGAGTCGGTCCAACACCCGTTGTCAATCACTCATCACCGAGGAGCAAGTCATCCATCGACCACCGGGACGCTCCCGGTCCTCGCGATGTTTCTTGATGCTTTAAATTATTGTGCAAACTGAATGCCACCGATCAGTGTTTCCATGCATATTGTTAAATTTTTTACATGGACATGTTTCAACCATTTTGGTGTGTCTGACTTCTATGTTTCTAAAGTTGTCATGGATCCATCAGGTAACAGCCACCGGAGGGTGCCGCTTGGGGACATCACCAATACTAATGACCAAGGTTAACCACTAATACCAGTTAACTTCTTCAATTCATTAATCAACGTGTGGCATCAATACATAAACACAAATCTCGCCTCTAGACCTTTTGAGATACTGGCTTTATATATTTTGATTGAATACCATACCATTCAATAAGGTGTTTTTTAGTAGCCAGTATTCTGGATTTGAAAATAAATATGAAATGCTTACCATTTGAAAATTGATGCTATTTAACATGGTGTATTTGTAATATTGAGCTATGCAGTGGTGAGCATTTATTTATTGATCCCACTTTAAATATACTTCTTGCTGAAAGTTGAAACCTGTTAAAAATAATTTTCGACCTTTCACTTCCTGGTGGGTTATGTAGCACATGTGTGTTCCATGCTAATGATTTTGCGAACATTATGTGCCATTCTCATGTTGAGAACATAGTTTCTGCATGATTATAAAAGAGTTGCCTAACAGGTTCACTGCTGTAACCTCCCTCCTTTGTCGTTGATCTATATTATATTTTGGAAGTAACAAAATTGGATTGTTTTAACATTGGATTGTTTTAACAGGGATAGTTTATGCCCACCATAACGAGGACGTTGTGAACATGGGAACAAATGGAGGTAACAGCCCCCAGAGGGTGCCGCTTGGGGACATCACCAACACTAATGGCCAAGGTTAACCACTCATACTAGTTATCTTTTTCAATTCATTGACCAATGTGTGGCATCAATACATATGCACAAATCTCCTCTAATAATTTTTTAAATAGAACCAGACGGGGCTGAACGTAAGAGGCAAAGAGAGAGCGGTTTGCATTGATGTCAACTGAGAAGAAAGATGAGAGGAACAGGAAAAAACGAGAGAGACGATTGATCAATAAAACAACGGGGCAGATCGAATTTATGTTCTGGTGCCGGTAATGTGCATGTTGAAGGTATTAATTCTTCTTATGCCCATATCCAGTTCATGAACATAGGCAGTTCCTCATTGGCATGGCTTTAATGTGTAGAAGAGGGAGATGAAAATACTAAGATGCAGCTATCGAGAGAGTTGAATGAACATGGTGAAGTTATTATTTCCTTATGTCAATAATATCCGGTTTTCATGATCAAGAGCAGTTTACCAACATTAGTATCTTTATTATGTATTATGTAGAGGAGGATGCACACATGAATGTGGATGAAGGTAGTCAATGGCTTCGTAGGGGAGAGTTAAATGAAAGGACCAAATACCCTGATGGGAATAATAGTGTTCAAGGTGCTTACCCACTGATCTTTTGTATTTTTTGTGGACATTCTGTCATGTTTTTTGTTGAGATGCTTGGTCAATTGAAGTGTGTAAGTTATTACTCAGATGGATCTGGCGTATTTTGTATTGATGATGGAACACTGTCAATAATGCATGGCATCGACCCTGTGAACGAAGGAGGTAACTATATTGACCGATATTTCCATTATTGATTGCTTAATATTGGAAAACTTGTGTTTTTAGATGCTTGGCCAATCGAAATATGTAGGTTGTCACTCTTTCGGTTAAAATTTTAGTACTTTCCACAACTACTAAGTTTAGTATCATTCTGGTTGCCCATTTGCCATTATCTTGAATTTGGCAGCCTTGCTTTCTTAGAAAAATAGTATATATTCTATAAAATTTGGTCATATATGCTTATTACGGACCACATTAGTGTAAAAGAAATAGACCAATACAATTAATATTGGAAACATGTCATCTCAGTTCTAAAAGTACTTTATTTCCTATAATTAGATCAAAATGGGGCACCAAGTGATGGTTTGGAAGCTCCTTTAGACACATACGTTCTGGACACTGAGGCAGGGTATTTGCCGCATCAAGATGAAGGTAATTCTGAGCTGATATGCGTTCATCCGATATTTGTTAGCTGTTATGGTTGCCATGACAAATCTTCACTCTAGCCGCTATGGTTTTCCCATAATTACTGGGATCGATTTATCAGTATATTATTTAGTAAACTTTACATTGATGTGGGAATATATGCCTCATGTAAATTGTGTCTTGTATTTTTTACTACTTGTTGCAAATAGATTTTTTTAGTACTTTCCGCAAATAGATTCTTTTAGTGGCAGTACAAATTGGCATTTTTAACAATTAGTTGTTTAGGAAAAAATTATGTCTTGGGGAATAGATGCCTGGTGTTACACCTTGCGGTTATAGATGCATGAAAAATATATAACCAGATATCACTCTGGCACTTAAAGTTTTAGTACGGTGCAAACATAAAGTTTACTACCATTTTGGTTGCCCATTTGCAATCATCTTGAATATGGCAGCTTTGTTTTCTTTTGAAATATTATAGGTTCTACAAAATTTGTTAGACATATACAAATTAATGTAAAAATAAACAGATCACTACAATTCAATTTAGGTGGTGTAAATGAGTCAACCGCGTTGAACAATCACAATGAGTCTAAGTCTGATCGAAGGAAAAGGCTGGCTAGAGAACGTTATGCAGCGGTGTCTCCTGGTAAGAGGGCGATGATAAATAAGAGGAGGCGTGATGCAGCCGCCGCCAAGAGGATACTTAAGATGCCCGAAGAGATAAAGGAAAAGGCAAAACAAAGCAAGAGGGACTACAAAAAGAGGATGAAAGAGCATCGTGCAAACAACTTGCATCCTGACTCTATCGCCATGGCAAACCCGCAATGGAAACCATAACTTTTATCCCCACCTGGCGCTAAGCCTTCCTCGAGAGTATCGGAAGAGATGGTGATCCCCGATTTCGGTGGCAGTCCTGTCTATGTCGAGGTAGAAGTACAGAAACCTCCACAACAAGATGGAACCCCAGAGACATTTCTATCCAACACTATCCATACATCCCACCTAACTCCAGGATTACGAGAATCTTGACGAAAGCGTCGTAATCAAGAGTTTGAATCAACCATTGGAAGAAACACATTTGGAACCACTATTGACAATGAGAACATTGCGAGTCAGCCAACACAGTCATGTGTTGTTGACAATGGTAAACTACTTGCCAACCTATATATTATTATTATAACTGATAAGTTAATACGCATTTAACCAAATTGTGTTTTAATGTTTTATATATAAAGGTGTCACACAAACCTACCCTCTGGCTGACGGAACATCGGAACCTCGTAATGAAAGGTGTACTCAAACATAACCATCTGTGGTTGATGAGCCTGATTCTATGCCACCACGCGATTTGCCTTGTGAAGGTATGTGTCCATGACGCGCATGCTCTTACTGTTCACATTGTGCATATTGACCAATGTTCTTCTCACCACTCATGTCACATGTGGTTGCTCAGATGGTGATGAGAACATCGTATTCGATGAGGATGAGGAACATGATGAAGTGTTTCTTTTCGCGGGACAAGGTATACCTCGCTGCAATTATCTCACATTAAGATTCCATTTAACCAACATATAGCACCCTTGACCTATGCTAAATACTATCAGAGGATGATGATGATTCCGTCGTGAATGGCGACCTCACGAGGGGCGATGAAGATACGCTTGACCCGGATGCACCGGATCCATTCTGCGGGGTTTACACCAATGTCCCAAAAGAGGGTCACGCGCTGAAGCCAGTAGATAATTGCGAGTTCTGCAACGCCAAAAAGTTTGAGTATGAACCGCCAGGATTCTGCTGTCGTAGTGGAGCCATTCATCTATCCACCCCCGAGACGTCCCCGTAGTGGACGACTGACTCTGATGCCAGGCATTTTCGTGACCACATCAGATATTTTAATGGGCACTTCTCCTTCACTTCTCTACACTGTAATCTTGATGGTGCGACCACCGACACTCGGAGGTGTCCCATATACACCTTCCGTGCGTGTGGCGCCCTTTACCATAATCTTGAAAACTTTGGCAAAGAAAATAAGTATGAACCTAATCACCTCGAGCATTATTTCTACGACGACGATCCTGATCTTAATTATAGGCTCAGCAAGTGTCGTGAGAAGACCGAACGGAAAGATAGAGAGGTTATTCGTACGTTGGTAAACATCTTCAATAGTGGTGTTAATCCCTACTCGGATCAACTTCACACTATGGGAGAGGTAGAGGATTTTTCCGATTGCCATATCGAGTTCAACCTTGATCAACGTTTGGACCAGAGAACATACAACAAGCCTTTAACGTTAGAGGTTGCCATTGTTTGGGTTGAGGGGAGCGAGCATCGGGGTCGGTTTGAATAAAGTGTCGTCCTCCACGGGAAGGATAGGTCATGGAAAGGCATCCGGTCGTATCATGGTTTCTACGACCCCCTCTCGTACCCGCTTTTCTTTCCAAGGGGAGAGTTCGGGTGGCACAACCGCATTCCCAAAGTTGGTGTGACCGAGGCGCGAGTCAACGAGCCGAGCAATCCGCAAGCAACGTGCTCGGGGGGTGGCGATGATGAAGCGGGTAATTGCATATTTCCTCTTAACAAATATGACCCGATTACCGTGCATCATGATACTAACCGATAGCTTTCCTGTGTTTAGGGTTTGCCGGTAATAAATGTGTTTCGCTTCGTGATTAGTATTCGTACAAGTTGCGGATGCGACCTGTCATTTTCAACCGATACTATACGGCAAGCGTCCGTTCCGGCAGTTTTCGTCGACACCTACGTGAAGATTGAAAGCTAGCGTCTTGACTTCATCGAAACAATCGGGATCCGTGAGGGCCGACCGTACCGGGGTTTGGTTGACGGCTCTCGTACGGGGGTGGAAGAAGTCGAAGGACCGAATCGGCGAACCGAGAGAGGGGGGGGAGTGAATGGGAGCCGATAAAAAATCTATTTAAGAATTCGGCCTATGAACCCAATTTCACTCGTGCACCTCCGCAAGCTTCTCTTGCCAAGTTCACGTAGCCACCGGAGTGCTACCGAACCTAGGAGCAAGACCCAACCAACGACCTCAACACACACGCGGCGGAACCACACACGACACGGCCGCGGGCAGCCCAAACCGGTCGGGCGGTTTCTAAAACCGATCCGATCGCTTCTTTTGGACTTAGCCTCACGCGGACGGGGGGAAACCGGTCGGACCGGTTTGGCAAACCGGTCGGACCGATTTTGTCCGTAAACTCCCCAAAGACCCCAAACGCCTCAAAATCCTTTCCACATCCGAACAAACGAAGCCATGGAGCAAAGCAAAGACTTCCTTGCTCAAAAACCTTTCTCGACGGCCCACGGGCGAAATCGGTCGAGCCGGTTTGGGGAAACCGGTCGGGGCCGGTTTTTGCTCGGACGATCGGGAAGAACACGGCCCGCGGGTCAACTCCCCCAAATCCAAATCTCGATCTCCCGAATCGCTCCACGGACTTGAACCAGACTTTGGGGATATTAGGAACACCTCATGAGGAGTTCATAGCCAAGTTTAATCCCACCAAAACTCGTCCAAAAAGGAGGAATCATGGAAATCCCGCCAAGAGCACTTCCAACCCAAGAACTCAAGAAACCCCAAAATCAAGCACCTTTACTCACGAATTTGGGAGGGGAATCACATCCCAAAGAACCACGAAGGGTTCCCACAACTTTCCCCCATCAAATCCCCAAGAGACAAGTCCCGAAAACAACCCAAAGAAATCACCAAGAGAGGGCTCCAAAAATCACCACCAAGAACAACGGGAAAAACACATCCAAACCTTGAGGAACCACGCCGAATCATCTATACATGAAACAAAGGTTCATACAAGGTCTAGCAAGCCGCCCGATCATCCATCCCTCTCAACAAGATCTCACCATGAAGCTCTCTTGCTAATCCTATGGAAAACCTAAAGAAAATAGGAAGGAAAATGGGAAAACAAATGAGCTAGAGTTCCAAGAGTTGGCTGCCATCCTCTCACCTCTTGGGTTATATGGACGCAACCGAATGTCTAAAATGCCCTTTCCTAATAACTAGGGATACAAGCCCCTCAAGGGCGTATTTGGAAGTCTTCATGTCTTCACCATCGGACGGATGCCGGCGACCGCACCCTGCGTAGCCTCAACGCAAGCCTTGCGATCCCGACGAGTGTCCTCCGCCTCGAAGCTTCCGGCGCCTCGCGACCCCAAACCGGTCGGACCGGTTCTCCAAACCGGTCGAGGGCCGGTTTTGGCCGACGACCACGCCGGTCTTCGGCCTCGGCTTTGTGGCTCGGCCGAGTAACCGGTGATTTTCTCGGTGAACCACCGCAAACCCCGCGAACTTGATGTAGCCTCCGCCAATCACCACTCATGACTTGGCTCCCATGAAGTCCCGACTCGATCTTGGTTTTGTGGCTCAACCAAGAAACCGTCCACCGACTTCATCTTGTTGTTCTTGCCACCATGTGGCCCGCACTCAACCCCGCTGGCCACCGGGTCCCTCGAACGAAGCCTACTTGTCTTCTCCACACACGGAGGCCTCACCAAGCAACGACCTTTCGCGCTTGTTCTTCACCCGCACCAACATAAGTCAAGGCGCAACCTCCACCCGCAATACTTAGCCAAGAATTAGTCCACACAACGTTGTCAATCACTCATCACACAAAGAAGCCACCATCCACCGGTCCTCGAACCACACATGGTCCTCAATCTCCCCCTTGATGAGTGCATTGACAACACACACATTTGGTAAATAAAGAGAAAAGGAAAACAGAAAAGAAACAAAAAGAAAAACTCCAACAAGCGATCGAAAGCCGAGAAAGGCAAAGAACGAGATCACTTGAAGAAGACAAGTCTCGGACCCCTTAGGCAAGGGCAACGGCTCGACACATCCGAGACAAAAACCATGCTCAAGCAAAGAGCGAGAAACCACCAAAGCACACAAGAGCTCCCCCCTGCACATATGCAAGCTCCCCCTGATCAAGTGCCAACTGCGGGCACAAACCGGTCGAACCGGTTCCCATAACCGTCAAAGCCGGTTCCACCAAAACCGGTCGGCCGGTTTCCAAAACCGTCGAGCCGATTTCACACGGCAGACCACACCCCCCAAAAGCCAAAAATGCAAAAGAAATGCACAAGCTTCCCTTTGACACTTGGGATAGGTTCCGGGGATACAATGCAACTTTTCTCCACCTTCCTTTCTCCCCCTTGTTGCCAATGCATGAATCAAGGCACAAATGCAACCTAGAGCTTCTCAAGTATACAAAATTCATCACAAGATGCTACAAATGTCCAAATGAGCAAGTTAGATACTCTATAGGTTCGTAAAGACCTCAACTACAAGATCACCAAGTTTCACAACCATTGGACAAGGCTAACAAGGATTTGAGTAATTTTGCGAAAAGCTACTCTCTCACAAGCAAAAACCTAAATGAGCAAAAACATGTCAAAATGGCAAGGCCACACAAACTTCATGCTAGGACAGCCATTCTAATCATAAGACCATCACAAACACCCACAAGCACCTCATGTCATGTCAAAGCCACCGAGCCATGTGCCTACTTCTATGTATGAGACTTCTCATTGGTAGGCATCATGCAACGGTTTAGCACCCAAAGCAAATTAATTTCAGCTCATATGACATGGGAACATATTTTCCAAGCATTTTTCATTTCATTTTCAGATTTATAAATGGTACATGAAATGTCTTTGCGACAAAAAGGAACTTATGCCCCTCCATAAGATAAAGCAAGAGGGCTAAACATTCATGATGGCAAATGAGCCTTTGGCCCCATATGATCAATAAACTAGCTATCCAACCACAAATTGAGCATAACCAAGCCACTAAAACATGTCAAGATCATATAAAGGCTTTTACACATGAGAGAGCATATATGTGACATTTTTCAAAAAATATAGCCATCAACCATGGATTATTCATCAAGATCATCAAGAGCTAAGCCAAACTAACCATAGCATACCAAACAAGCTCACAAAAACATATATAGCAACCCATGGTGAACAATGTATATAGGAGAAGCTTTTCCTATCCAATGCATATGATACAAAATGCATGCAATCTAAGATACAAGGATGCCTATACATCATGTTACATATGCCATGCCAAAAGCAAGAAATGCACAAAGGAAACTATACATATGCTACAAAGAAGCTCCCACACACCCAACTCAAGAAATCAAACACACACCAAGTTCCCCCGCAAACGAGTGAAAGTTGCTTGATCTAGGGGTTTGGTGAAGATATCGGCTAGTTGGTCATGTGTGGGTACATGGATCAAAGCTATCTTCCCTTTCTCTACGTTGTCTCTCAGAAAATGATACCTCACTTCTATGTGCTTGGTTTTGGAATGAAGCACTAGGTTCTTTGCAACGCTTATGGCACTGGTGCTATCACATTGAAGTGGGACATGGGTGTACTCCTCACCAAAGTCACTCATGGTGTATGAAATCCAAAGGAGCTGAGAGCAACAACTAGCAGCGGCAACGTACTCGGCTTCGGTAGTGGATTGAGCAACACTCGACTGTTTGCGGGAAGACCAAGACACCAAAGAAGAACCCAAAAACTGGCAAGTCCCAGAAGTGGACTTCCTATCCAACCGACACCGGCAAAATCCGCGTCCGAGAAACCATGAAGCGCCAAAGAATAGGATGCGGAGTACCAAAGGCCGAAGTCGGGAGTGTGACGCAAGTACACGAAAATTCGCTTCACCGCTTGCCGATGCGAAGTCCTCGGAGACGCTTGAAAACGAGCGCACGGACACACCAAGAAGCGTATGTCCGGCCTCGTCACCGTCAAGTAGAGGAGTGACCCGATCATGCTCGGTACTCCTTCGGTCCACGTGTTCACCTTCCTCGTCCGCATCAAGAGCCGTAGTCATACTCATCGGCATCGTCATAGCCTTGGAATCCTCCATCTTGAACTTCCTCACAATGTCCTTGGTGTACTTAGCACGGTGCACAAATGTTCCTTCCTTTGAGTGCTTGATTTGTAGCCCGAGGAAGAACCGCAACTCGCCCATCATGCTCATCTCAAATTCCCTGCTCATATCATCCGCAAACCTTGCAACAAGGGAGTTAGACGAGCCACCAAAGACAATATCATCAACGTACACACCGCACAATCGGGATATCTCCGCCCGCCTCAAGACAAAAACAAGGTCCGATCGACCTTCCCCATCTCAAAACCTCTCTCAAACAAGAACCCCCTCAACCTTGCCATACCAAGCTCTAGGCGCCCGCTTCAACCCATACGGCGCCTTTCTCAACTTGTACACTCGGTGGGGGTACTTCTCACTCTCAAACCCCGAGGTTGCCTCACATACACTTCTTCCTCCAACACACCATTCAGAAAAGCACTCTTCACATCCATTTGGTGCAACTTGAATCCTTTAGCCACGGAAAAGGCTAGAAGGATCCTAATTGCCTCCAAACGGGCTACGGGAGCAAAGGTCTCCTCGTAGTCGATCCCCTCCTTCGGCCCGAACCCCCGAGCGACAAGTCTCGACTTGTTCCTCACCACTTCACCTTTCTCTCCCTCTTTGTTTTTCCACACCCATTTTGTACCAATCGGCTTACACCCCGGGGGGGAGGGTCAACCAACTCCACACACCGATTCCTCTCAAAGTTCTCCAACTCCTCATGCATCGAATTAACCCAATTGTGATCAGATAGTGCGTGTCCAATGTCTTTGGGCTCAAAAGTAGCAACAAATGCAGCATGAGCGAAATGAGAGTTGTTCTGAACCCTCGACCGTGTAGTACGTTCATCCATGTCGCCGATGATCCTCGAAGCCGGGTGATCCACTTGTACTCGCCGGGGAGGTTCTCGCCTTGATGCTACCTCCCCCTCAACATCAGCTTCTCCTCGTTCTTGATTTGTCGTCGTAGGTGTAGTAGAGGGTCCGTCCATCATCGTAGTCGAAGTAGTGGGTACATGTTCGGCGGGGGCACCGCACCGCCATCTTCATCATCTCCATGTTCATGCTCCTCCTCCGAAAGATCTCCTCACCAAGCTCATCATCACCCGCACACTCAAAGACAAGCCGACTACGTGGTTCGTCTCGTCGAAGGTTACCTCGCAAGTCTCCACGATTTGGTTAGTGTCAAGGTTGAGCACACGATATGCTCTAGAATGAGATGCATAACCAAAGAAAATGCCATCGACGGACCTAGCCTCAAACTTATCCAACTTCCCGCCTTTCTTCGAATGAAACACTTGCAACCAAAGACATGGAAGTGACTCACCTTGTGTGTGCGACCATGCATCAACTCATAGCATGTCTTCTCCTTGTGAACTACGAGGTATATCCGTTTGACACATAGCACGCGGTATTCACCGCCTCGGCCCAATACCTCCTCGAGTCCTATGCTCATCAAGCATCGTCCGAGCTATCTCGCACAAGGTCATGTTCTTCCTTTCCACAACACCATTCGGGGAGGCATATACGGACTCGAAAACCGGTGCTCAAGACCCAAGTCATGGCAAAAGGTTTCAAAGCGAGAGTTTCGAATTCCGAGCTATTATCACCGCGGATAGCTCGTATGGCATCTCCGTGCCTCTCGTTCCTCAACCTCAAGACTAGATCTCGAACAAAACCAAACGTCTCCCCCTTATCCTCGAGAAAGAATACCCACGCATACCGAGAATAGCCGTCCACCACAACAAGGACATACCACTTCCCACCCGCGGATCGCACACGAGCCGGGCCAACAAGGTCCATATGGAGCAGCTCGCATGGATGCTCAGTCATCACATTGGTGAGAGGCGGGTGAGAAGAGGCTACCATCTTGGCATGCCTACACGGCGCACAAACCAACTCTTTCTCAAGCCTCAACCGTGGCAATCCCTCGGACCAAATTGAGTTTACTCAAGCGAGACAAAAGGTCAAAGCTCAAGTGACCCAACTTCCTATGCCACCTCCACAACTCACTCGAAGAACCGGCCAAGAAACAACGCTCCACACCCGAAGAGCGAGAAAAATCAAGCACGAAACACCCGACCCTCGGGAACGACCATACGGACAAAGTCCCCTCGAGAGTCCAAAATCCGAGAACCACCCGGCCGAAACAACACCTCAAAGCCCTCATCCAACAACCGGGACACGAAAGCAAATTGTACCCCGGCCGATTGAACAAGAGCAACACGCCTCGAGTGATCTTGTCACTCACTTTGATCTCACCTTCCGAAAGCACACGCCCACGCCCATTGTCCCCAAAGGTGATGTACCTCTTCGTCACCACCGAGAATTGACTTGAGAACCACCCCCCGTCTCCGGTCATATGCCTCGAGCAACCGGAGTCAATCAACCAAATGTTCTTCAAGTCTCCCACCCGAAATTCAAAAACGAGCACGTGAGCGAACAAACGACTCAACACCGGGGTTAGTACCAAAAGAGTAAAACCGATGCCGAGCCATTTGCTCGAAAGTGGGGTTAGCACCAACCAAAGCATCTCTCCTACCAAAACTACCTCCACGAATACCACCACGGTAACCACCCCGAGGGAACCACCCCTCTCTGCCGGAGGAGGACCAAAACCACGAAAGAGAACCCGTGGACCGTCCCTCCTCTCCTTCTCAAAACTACGACTCCTTCCATCCCCGTAGTGAACTCGAGGGGGAGAACGCCTAGTAACCCGACCACCCGCAAACTCTCCGGCCCAACCACCAGAACCACGACCTCTAGAAACAACCCTCGCACCTCGTACGAGCACGAAAACCAAACTTGTCATTACGGACCCCAAACCGGTCCGACCGGTTCCAAAACCGACCGAGCGGTTTCACTCCTCCACTGCACCTTCGCACTCTTTCGCTCACCCCAAGCCGGAACTATCCTCACACTCGCCTTAGCCCTAGGCATTTGCACACGAGACTTAAGTACACCACCGGAGGGGTGATACTTGTCCCCGTTAGCCCACTCCTTCGCCATTCCCTCCTCTCGCTTTCTCTTGAAGCAAAACTCATCTTTATGGCCATCTCTCCCACAATAGCCACAATGGAACCTCACAAGCTTAGGCTTAGGCTTGGGATGTGGCTCGCTCACTAGGTTTCTCTCCACTCAACTCCTCCACCGGTTTCCCCTCACTAGCCTTCTCATTTCCTTTCCCAAAGAACACTTTCCCCGAAGTGCTCACAAACTTGATAGGCTTTTGTAGGTCATTTGTGGGTGTAGGAAACACGGGTGGAGGCGGGGTTGTGTCTAGTCGGTTCCTAAGATGGTTAGGTTTTGGGGGGAAATCATTTTTGTGGTGGGTTTTCGGTGGCTGCGGGATATTCTCTCCACTTCCCTCACCAACCTTGTTTGCCCCAAGTCCCTCACCATCCTCGCCTCTTAAATGCCTCGATCATCATCCTCAACCGAGGCTCATGACCGGACAACCAACCCATCAACTTCCTCAAGTCATCATTCTCATCCGCAAACGATCAATATAATGTACAAGTTCCAAATTTTTCAAGGCATGCATTTCACGGGTAGAGCATGATGTAGGCATGGGTTCCTTCAATTTTGCCTCAAGTGAACTAGTGTAAGCATGCATCTCATCAATCTTAGCATGCAAAACAGGGCAAGAAGTGCAAGCACCTAGCAAAGCAGGTCTAGACTTAAGCTCAGCCACTTCAACCCTAAGCACATCTAGTTCCTCACACTTGGAGGCATGCTTCTCCTTAAACAAAGCAAGATCAGCAAGGAATATGGAGCAATCAGCACAATCAACCTCATCCGAAACAACCGAGCTAGCCTTAAGGGAATCAATCTCAAGCTTGCTATCAAGCACATGTGTCTCTAGCTCAGCCACTCTAGTCCTAGCATCCTCGAGTGAAGCCCTAAGCTCTTTTCTCATTTTCTTGGCCTCTCTAAGCATGTCATCACGGTTATCAAGCAAAGAGCCAAGCCTCTCATTCTCCCGGCGCAAGAAGGGAAGTTCATCACGCACCTCGTCGTCGGAATCGAGTCCGAGTCGCTCGGTGTGCTCTTCTTGCTTTGTCGGAGCTCGGCGCCATGGTGCGAGAGCCGTCTCTCGCGAAGCAACTCGGCCGCTCGGTGTTCTTGGACGACCTCTTGTTCTTGCGACGATCACCTTTGTCTTCACCGCCGCTCGAGCTCGAGGTGGAGTACGCGGGCTCGGAGTCGACGTCGCTCGCTCCTACCATTGCTCGGGCCTTGCCTCGGCCTCTCCTTCTTCCTCGATCATCGCTCGTCCTTGTACTTGTTCTTGTGCTTGCTCTTGTGCTCGCGCCTCGAACGGTACTTGCCGTCCATCCTCGGCTTGTGCTTGTAGCCGTCGTTGTTCTCCACCTTCTCGGGCCGTCGGCGCGAAGTGTCCGGCTTGCCGCACCGGAAGCATGTTCTCGTGTTCCTTCTCATGTTCACACGGTTCTCGTGCGGCCTCTCGAACCGCCTCGTCGGGAGCGCCGGCTCGTCCTCTCCAAGCTCGTCGAACTCCTCATCCGGCATAGACATCAAGGAGGAGAAAGAGAACATCCCGGTGGATGGGTTAGAGTTAGCCTTTCCTTTTGAACCACCAACGAGGGCAAGACTATGGGAATCGGTCGGTCCCTCGAGCTTGGCGATCATGCCCCTATCCACCTCGGCCCGACTTGAGCTTCGAGAACGGCTCGTTCACGGTCGTAGTGTCATACTTCTCCGACTCCACAATGGCCTCAAACTTTCTCGCCCCATATCGTACGATCCAAAGAGTGTAAGAGCTTGACCGCTCTATCATGATCATCGTACGGGAGCACGTCCACATTGGCCCTCATGTTGTTCACAACCACCGTGAACCTCTCGAAACAAGGCATCGATGGACTCACCGGTAGATGAGTGAAGTTCTCGTACTCTCTCCGTAGGTCGCATACATCCGTGCCTCGAACCCGGGCATTCCCAACATGAGCTCCTTCAACACCGTCCAAATTCTACAAGCCAAGTGCTCGGTGTGCACCCGATCGAACTCGGCCGACACAAAGCACGAAACAAGTAGTCGACCGCCTTATTGTTGGCGTCGAATCCGTCCCTCGATCCCGGAGTGAGGAAGTCCATCGGCCGGACATAGCTCGTGTCCACCGTGACATCCCAAAGGATCCGACCCTTTCCGCGGAGGAAAGCACCCATCCGCTTACTCCACATATGGTAGTTCTTTCCATCTAAGTGTGGAGGACCCGAACCCTATTCCGGTACGCCATCCTTGGATCTTAGACCGGTTAGAGTCAACAAAGACCCGAACCGGCTCGATACCACTTGAAGGACCGAATCGGCGAACCGGAGAGGGGGGAGTGAATGGGAGCCGATAAAAATTTTATTTAAGAATTCGACCTATGAACCCAATTTCACTTGTGCACCTCCGCAAGCTTCTCTTGCCAAGTTCACGTAGCCACTGGAGTGCTACCGAACCTAGGAGCAAGACCCAACCAACGACCTCAACACACACGCGGCGGAACCACACACGACACGGCCGGCGCGCCCAAGCGGTCCAAAGCCGGTTTCTAAAACCGGCCGATCGCTTCTTTTGGACTTAGCCTCACGCGGACGGGGGAAACCGGTCGGTACCGGTTTGGCAAACCGGTCCGACCGATTTTGTCCGGAAACTCCCCAAAGACCCCAAACGCCTCAAAAGCCTTTCCACATCCGAACAAACGAAGCCATGGAGCAAGCAAAGACTTCCTTGCTCAAAAACCTTTCTCAACGGCCCACGGGGCGAAACCGGTCGACCGGTTTAGGAAATCGGTCGGGCCGGTTTTTGCTCGGACGATCGGGAAGAACACATCCGCGGGTCAACTTCCCCAAATCCAAACCTCGATCTCCCGAATCGCTCCACGGACTTGAACAAGACTTTGGGGATATTAGGAACACCTCATGAGGAGTTCATAGCCAAGTTTAATCCCACCAAAACTCGTCCAAAAAGGAGGAATCAAGTAAATCCCACCAAGAGCACTTCCAACCCAAGAACTCAAGAAACCCCAAAATCGAGCACCTTTACTCACGAATTTGGGAGGGGAATCACGGCCCAAAGAACCACGAAGGGTTCCCACAAATTTCCCCCATCAAATCCCCAAGAGAAAGGTCCCGAAAAGAACCCAAAGAAATCACCAAGAGAGGGCCCCGAAAATCACCACCAAGAACAACCGGGAAAAACACATCCAAACCTTGAGGAACCACGCCGAATCATCTATACATGAAACAAAGGTTCATACAAGGTCTAGCAAGCCGCTCGATCATCCATCCCTCTCAACAAGATCTCACAATGAAGCTCTCTTGCTAATCCTATGGAAAACCTAAAGAAAATAGGAAGGAAAATGGGAAAACAAATGAGCTAGAGTTCCAAGAGTTGACTCGCCATCCTCTCACCTCTTGGGTTATATGGAGGCAACCGAATGTCTAAAATGCCCTTTCCTAATAACTAGGGATACAAGCCCCTCAAGGGCGTATTTGGAAGTCTTCATGTCTTCACCATCGGACGGATGCCGGCGACCGCACCCCGCGTAGCCTCAACGCAAGCCTTGCGATCCCAACGCGTGTCCTCCGCCTCGAAGCTTCCGGCACCCCGCGACCCCAAACCGGTCGGGACCGGTTCTCCAAACCGGTCGGGCGGTGTTTTGGCCGGACGACCACGCCGGTCTTCGGCCTCGGCTTTGTGGCTCGGCCCGAGTAACCCGGTGATTTTTTGGTGAACCACCGCAAACCCCGCGAACTTGATATAGCCTCCGCCAATCACCACTCATTACTTGGCTCCCATGAAGTCCCTACTCGACCTTGGTTTTGTGGCTCAATCAAGAAACCGTCCACCGACTTCATCTTGTCGTTCTTGCCACCATGTGGCCCGCACTCAACCCCCGCCGGCCACCGGGTCCCTCGAACGAAGCCTACTTGTTTTCTTCACACACGGAGGCCTCATCGGCAACGACCTTTACCCGCACCAACACAAGTCAAGCCGCAACCCGCACCGCAATACTTAGCCAAGAATCGGTCCACACAACGTTGTCAATCACTCATCACACAAGGAAGCGACCATCCACCGGTCCTCGAACCACACATGGTCCTCGAAGCGAATGAGGTTGGGAAACGTATCGTGCTATCACCGACGTTCATCGGTGGCCCCCGTGATATGAGGCGCCGTCAAATGGAATCGTGCTTCCATTTGTTGCTTGAAATCATTGCAAGCCACCGCCGCTCATACACAAGACGATTCTCACCGTTTCCTCTTGCACTTGCCATTTTTTTCTTCCTTCATGAACAAAAGAAATCGGCAATCGTTCAATGAAGGGACAATCCCATTAACTCCCCGAAAGTATGAAAAGCTCACAAATACCGTTCGTAGCATTCAAAATGTTTAAATAGCTCATGAATTAAACTAGCATTGCATATCCCTTTGAAAAAAGGCCGACATATTCTAACCGAACTTATATGGACCGGGATGCATTCTATTGACACGAGCATGACTTGCGCAGAGAAAAAAATGATAATCCAATGTCTCTCGGTAGATTGAAAAATAATAATCTCCCTGGTAGATGGAAAAAATAAAGGAAAACTTTTGAAATGCAACGAACTCATACACGGACATCAAGATCCGGTCGGCCGAGAGGCCCGGCCACGGCCGGCTTGACCTCAATGGAAGAACCTACACACGGATCCGTGACTGAGTGTGAAGGATAGACCGATGTGAGTAACAATCAGAGGGCTAGGGTTACTTACTAAGCGAAGGATGAATCAAATCCCCAACGAATGCAAACGCGGAGGACACATCCATAGTTCAAAGAGATTGCGATTTCATTTGGCGGGCATTAAGCCGATGAGAAAAATTAAGAGCAGGGGTCAAGCTAGCAGCATGAGTAGGATTTGGAGGATGAGCCAGCAGCATGGCGGCGCTATATGGAGGGGCGAATATGCATGCGGTGACAAATTTGGAGGGGCGGAGCGGCGGCGACACGGGGAGGGATCGAGCGATGGCCGCAACCCCGGAGGCACCGAGCACCGTGGCGAGTCGGAAGGGACGGGGAGCCCATGCGCAATGGCAAATTCACGAGGGGGCACCGCGGCGGCGGGTCGTGAGAAGCGGGCGCGGAGCTACCGATTTTCCGAGCTGCAAATGGAGGGGCGGCGGCGCGTAAAGAACGAGAGAGAAGAGAGATAGAGCTAGGGTTTGCCTTGGCGTTTTGACGATGAGGCTGGTCAGGAATTATTTATTTATTTATTTTTTCATAATTTTCGAAAAATAAATGGTCGAATCAAAATTTTCGAGAAATGTACATCTGGCGTCGTACCCCACCGTGGGGCACGGCGTTTTGTTAACTAAGTTCAGTTTAGAAATTTATTTTAGTTAACCTAGTTTAGTTAAATTTAGTTTAGTTAACTTAGGTATGTTTAAATTCACATAGTCTATACTTAAAGAACGAGTTCTTTTGAAAACACGTTTTACCAAATGTTCTACTCCCTTACCCCTCACAGGAGGACCCATCTGTAATAAAAAGGCCCACAGAATCAGTAGTTGCGGACGACAAAGGGGGTAACCATTTTCTCAACGTTAGAAAATACTTTTGGCGATTTTGGCTTTCTTTTCTCACCTGGCCGAAGTCTACCCGCCCCCTGTACCCACATTTTCATTTAGGAAGGTGTGGTGCCTTGTTTACCTGCCTCGTGTACCCACATTTTCATTTTGGAATGTTTGATATACTTCCACCAAATACCCACATATCATTTCATCCTCTGGTAGCTCGGTGGCGAGCCGCCTGAGGTCCCTGGGAAGTCTGGTCACCGAGCGCTTGCGGGGCGCTTCGTCTCGGCGTCCAGAAGACCATGGGGTTGACCTCGAGCCACTACAAGCTCGACTTCACGGAGCTGCTGGACGGCTATGTTGTTCCCGAAGGTGTCATGGGCGAGGAAGCTGAGCTTGAGGCGGCCAGGAAGATTGACGCATCCATGGTGGACAATGCTGCGGCCCTCGCCGACATGTTTGAGGTGGATCTGTTCCCAGATGTGGTCGAAGGTGAAGCTGCCGCTTCTCCGAGCCCAGGCGCTCCATGAGGATGTTGGTGCTCGAGGCCCGTTAATATTTTGTCAGACATTTGGATGAATGTTAGTCGTTGTATAAACATTATCTATTATGTTATGCACAAGTTTTATTTGCGAGTTTTATTTGTGCCGGGTGCGTTTGTTTGATGGGCCGGGGAGACCGTTGGGCTGCAACAAGTATATCTTAACATTTGCATTGGAATATCTATGTCTGATGAGGATTTTTTATACTTCTTTTACAACATGTGCGTGTCCCACGTACACTTTACTAGTTTGTTTTAATGCACGAGCAGAGCACATCTTTGCCTTTAATTTTTTATTGTATTCTTGTGAGACAAAAATATGTCTCCACACCAATTTTTAAATTTATTGGACCAAATTCGGATATTATTCTATTTACTATGAAAATTAAAAAAAATGGATGCAAAGATAAGATTTGAACCTAGGTCTTGGGCTTAAGACTCCCACGTCTTACCACCACACTACAACTCTATTTATTAAAAACTTTGGTATTATGTTATTTATACTATCAAGCAAAGATGTCAACTACAACCAAGATTTTTTCATACTAAATGATGTCAAATGAAAAAGTTACGAATACCAAAGTTTCATATCTCATTAAGATCAACAACTTTCATATCCCCTGGCCGTGCTTTTCCTCGTCATCGTCGTGGCCTCTGCAGCCCCTCTTGCCGCCATTGGTGAAGCTCTGGCAAAAGTACGGATAAATAAAATCTCTTCCTCCCCTTTTCCCTTTCTCCCCCTACTTTGATGGATTCGAGCAATTCCCCCACTCCCCTCTTTTCCTTCCACCCCACAATTGATGTTCCTGTGGTCGTTGTTGTTGTCTTCGTCGGTGTTTCTGCAGATTCTGTGTCGTTTCTTTGCGGTTGTTCTACTAGCCATGCTTCCCTCAAGCCTGAAGTGGCTAGGCCGTCGTTGAACGTGTGGAGAAGCTTCACCATCTATGTCGATGGTGCTGGCGCTGCCTTGGACTCCAAGCGCTTTTGTGGTTGTTCCGACACACTCGACATGAGTTTGACATTATTGAACACGCGGAGGTCTTTCACTAGCCGCCTTCAGCTCTGCCTGGCCTTCCTCGACTCACCACCATCCTGCACCTCTCCAGAGCAGGCTCAGATCCGGTTGACCTTGACATCAAAGGAGCAGATCCTCAACCGACGGTGCCTCAATGACCTCGTTCCACCCTAGATCTCGACATGGAGCTTACATATAAAAAACTTATGTGTATTCTATTACATATAAAAAATAATTTTTTGTATGTAAGATATTTATTTTTGTATGTTACTACATAGTTGTGCAATAAAATGAAAAAGAAAAAGAAAAACATTAAGCTAAGAAGGAATGGTCCAGCTATTGTCGGTCGTCCATCACCAAATCGACGGCTCTGAGCGTGTTGCCGTAATATATAACCTGCTGCAACAGGCAAAACCCTAGCTCCGTCCCTGACTCAGCTGCTCGTCCCCTCTATCCACCCCGCACACCTCTGGTCACACACCACCCCACACACGACCTCCACCACCACCTCCGGCCGCATGCCTGCACCCCACCTCCACCCACCCGGCCTTCTCCGCGCTCCTCCCGAGGGACCCACGGCGCGGCCAGCGGTGCACAGCCGGGCGACCCCAGGGCACACCGACCAGCGAACCTCAAATCCAGCGACGAGGTGGGCTCCGTGGTCGAGGTGCTGGTGCCGCCTCCCTTCTTCCCCGCACCCGCTGGCCCTCCGGCTTCATTGGCCTAGGATCCGCGCAGCTCGCACGACCCAGCTTTGGATCCAGCGAGTCTGCCACCAAGAAGGCTGAGATGCTCTGCGTGTCTGCTGCTGGCAAAGGCTGTTGAAACAGTGTGAGAGCGGTGAAATGTATTCCATTTGAGGTAATGTCTCTCCCGTCCAAGTATAAACGTAATGATTGCTAACAAATTGAACTAGGGTCTAATTAATTATTTGATTCAGATTGTTTCTTCTCGTCTGCTACCCCTTCAGCAACAATTTCAAACTTAGTCTAATATTCCGCACATGTAATTTTTCTAATCTGCTAGTTCATACCACTTAAACTATTAGTACTTGCCTTCCTGTTGTTTAGGAGTATTGTTTTCACTGTATACTACTAAGCGGGTAGCCGAGCCATGCGGTGGCGTAGCCGGAAAAATAAACTAGCAGGGGCAAAGGTCGGAGCTGCTGCGCGCCGCCCAGGTGCGCTCCTGCTGCTTCCCGAGCGACGGCGCCCGGATATGCTGCCCCCGATGCCTGCTGCGTCTTGTTGATTTAGAGATGGACAGTGAGCGCAATGGGCCTTTGAGGCTTTGGACTGCTGCTAGATTGGAGGCAAGTGGCTAATAAAGGCCCAGTTGAAACGTTATCATCTACCTTGGACGAGACAACCGGCAGCCGGACGACCGCCATGGCTCCATCTAGGGTGTCGTTGAAGCCGCCGGAACTCGAAAATGTCACCGAAGAAGAAAGGAGGTACTTGAGCACGCTTAGATCTAGGCGGGGCGGCTGCCCCGGCTCGCCCCAATGTAGCTCCGCCCCGAGGCCATGTACTAATTATTTCCCCATTATTTGACGGATCGGACGGTGACCGAAGTCCATGGCCGTGATTGACATATTAACGATTAGTGAGCCGCATGTTTGAAGTTCGAGCTTTATTTGAGTCGGTAGGGTAAAGAGACATGCAATTATTCGTAAGGTATCCGTTGTATGGCTTATGAAAATGATATCTTGTTTACGAATATTTTCAGCTCGGTGCGATTCTTGTATAGCAAGCATTGCATTTGTTTTGTGTCATATTTGGCTGAACTTCGTGTGAGAACAATGGCAATTTGCTTGTTAGTACCTTAATCGGTAGAACTTGTGAAGAATTGAATGCTTGATGGATGTAACTAAATAGAAATACATATGTATGTAAACAATATTCCGTATCAATTAGCTAGTGATATTTTTTACGGCCGTTTATATTTCCTTGGTGGTTGAGTGCTGCCAAGTAAATAACTTACTATGACGGTGATGACCGCCGGTGTAAATAGCTTTCTATGGCTTCCGACGACCGCCAAGCAAATAGCTTTCATTGGCCGCGCTAGGGGCCGAGGTAACGACTTTCCGTAGTCGTTCGTGGTGCCAAGGTAACGTATATCCTTGGCGGTTGAAACATTTTCTTGGCATGTTGAAAATTTTGCCGCCGACCTAATTTACTTGTCGGCTACGCCGCCAAGTTTGTAATCCTTGGCATCCAGCCACCAAGAAAGCTTAATTTCCCCGGCGCTCTATACTTGGCGGGTCTTGCTTGGCGGCCGGCTGCGCAAGTATCGTTTCCTTGGCGGTTTTGGTGCTTTACTTGGCGGTTTTTGGTCGCCAAGGCAATTCAAGATTCGATAGTGATAGTAACCTTTAGTCTTCCATTTTTTGGGTTGTATAGATTTTGATATTTCAGATTTTCAATAGTACCCATGTACTGATGTATATATTTGGCAATACTGCAGGCTGCGACGACTTTTCCATGGTGCTTCAATCTTATTCCCATCAACTGAAATGGATTTAGACTGAAGGTAACATATTTAAAAACCAAGGTCTACCATAGTTTGATCTTTAGATATTATGCTTTTGTGATGTGTGATGATTTCACTGTTTAATTCAGATGAAAGATAAATTGAAGTGAAACTCTTATTTTAGGTGCCTTTCTCAAGTCTGGAAAGGGAACAATTCACTATTCTTTGTATGGAAAAATATTTAACAATTTAACAAGTACTACCAGACTATGCCATCATTCCAGACGGTAAAGATTATTTTTTCGATTTGGAGTTTAATCCAACAAAAAATTTGTTTTGTTCAAAAGAAAGTCAGCACTGCATACAAATTACTATATGTTTGGAAACATGTTAATTTGTGTTGATCCAAACGTGTAAGTCTTGCAATTTTAGTATGACTGGATGTAGAACTACTCAAGTTAGGCATAGTTAATGTACTGATTTATTATTGGTAAAAGGAATATTGCTAGCTTTGTATTGTCGAGTAGAAAAATAGCACTTACATAGCAATGTTTGAGCAGTAAGGATAATTGTCTGTAATTTAGTAATTTCATACCCAATCATTTGATTGCTTTTCCATGGATCTATAAATTGAAATTTTGAAATGTTTTAAAATAACATGGTTCTTTGCTAACATGACGCTTGATACGCACTCTGATTTGTTCTAGATAAGTACATAATCTATGTTTTGTGATATCGCCTCATTTAAAGTGCAGATTGTGTGCAGAACTTGTTCCTTTGCCAGGTTAAGCTAAGCTAACATCATCATATTTCTTTTGACATACATGTTGCAGTGATTGCACATGGCTTATGAGGGTCCGTAGTCTGTATAAGATGGTGATTAACATGCTATGAGCATGAGGCAGACTTGCCTATTTTTTATCGTTTCAGTAATTGCACAGCCATCTTTTGTATGATTGCTAATTACTCCATTAATATAATCATATATGTTTTCATGAATCGCAGAGAAACTCGGACAGCCAAAACAATTAGAGAAAGCTTCTATGGCTTAATGTTGATGGTAGACACACCAACAAGAATGACAAGTTACAAAGATACTTATTAATGATGGTATACTTGATGGGTGATGGAGCAACCAGCAAACTCATTTTTAGATTTCTTTATTATGTGCTAAACAATGTTGTGAACTTAGTTAAATAAGGTGTCTTTATTTTGTTAGTTGTTACCATGTTCTTTTAAGTTGAATTCTGGTCATTGTGTGTTACTTTGGTTTGAGACAGTTTAAATTAAAGAATGTATCAATTATTATATGTGATGTGCATGCTATGAAAATAATTTAAAAACTAACTATTCAAATTCCCCTCGTTGCGATAGAATAATAGGCAACCATTGATTTTGGTTGCAATATGCATTATTGCAACGAACTTTATGTGTTGCATTACCATATCATCGTTGCCACCAACAATTGTTTGTTGCATGTGTTCTCTATTACCACCGATACAAAATCGTTGCAACTTCCATATATTACCTTGAAGACTAGTTCGTTGCATTACCATACCATCTATTGCTATCATATCCGATATGTTGCAAAAGCATTGTAATGCAATGGATCACAAATCGTGGTAATACGACCATATGCCCACATAGTTTTGGAGTGGCGATACTTTTCTATTCCAATACATTTGTTCGTGGCATTCTTGAAATGTTGCATTGTAGTGTTTGGTCGCAATAAAACCTTAGGCAACCAATATAATCGTTGCAATATTTAATCTTGCAACCCAAAATTGGTTGTGTTTACTTTTTTGTTCGTTGCCATATTTGTTATTACAACCAAGTATTGGTTGCATTAGGCTTTTTTTGCGTTGCAATATTTTTTCTAGGAACCAACTATTAGTTGCGGTAGGGTTTTTTGGTCATTGTATTAGCAAGATCTATTGCAACGCAACATCTTAGGGTTGCCTCAAGCTATTGCACCGTTCCAATTGCAACCATTTGTCGACCACCGGACTTCGATGCAACCGATTCCGGATGCAACCAAAACAACCATATTGCAACCATATATAGGCGTTGGCTAAGGCTCGATTCCAAGTAGTGTTCATTACACTTTGGTTTGGATTTGTTTATGGAACTAACCCGCCACTAGGAACACTAATCATATAACAAGTTCATCTATGTGCATGCATTTGGAAGTGTTGTGTTTATGTAGGAAAACATGGACATAAAGGACGGATTCGCAACAAGTTCAAAGGAGCATTTACGGAGTCTTGTTCGTGTTCATGAGCTTGATGAAATCACTTCCAATGGCGGCAAGGACCGAAGTGCTATGTAGGAACATCCCGGGGATTGAAGCGTAAAAGACCGAATTTCATGCACGGAAAACCTCCATCTTGGACGCGAGGATGACATCGTCAAAATCGTGCAAGTGGAAGGGGCAAAGTGCATAATCACCCGAGCACCCACGAGAGCGAAGGGGTGACCGAACCGGGCCGAAATGGGTCCGGGCCGGTCGGCCCAGCCGGACGACGGCCCCACCCCACCCACGGCGTCGGTTCGGCCCCCCTTTCCTTGCACCCGAAGGATCTTCAACCCTAAAACCCTAGAGGCGCCGCCATTCGGCAGGGGGAGAGCCATTCACACCAGGAGGCCATCCACAAGCTAGAGAGAGAGGAGGGAGATCTTTGAAGGGGGATCAACCACCTCGAATGAAGCACCCACAAGTGGAGAAGGAGGAAACCCTCAGAAGGGTGACCATGATCAACGGTGCTATGTCTAGCACCTTGATGGGGTAATCTCCTTATTCGTCCATGGGTTGTAATCGATCTTGAGATGTAATTGTACTTTGTCGGATTATCTATCTATCATCTTGTGTTGAATATACTTTAATGCTTAAGGTTAGCTACCATGCCATAAAGGGAGTAGAGCTCCAATGCTCCCTTGGATCCATTCAATACGCCGTGTCCATCATAGGTCTAGTCACGAATACCTTCGCGTAGTGACAGTACGAGAGGAGGGAAAGGGCGAAACTGTGGTCACAACCCCCGATAGATTAGATTGGTTTTCTTGTTTAAAGCGATTGCATGCTCTAGTATCGTAGACCCATGGGCGAGTGTCCGTTATCTTGATCGCTTAATCATTCTCTCTAGTGTAGTTTAGTTGTTTTCTAGTTTAATCATAGTTAGGGTTTGAGTAGCAAGAGTGTAAAGGTAGATCAAACACTTGTAATCCCCTTGCTCCGCGGATTGACAAGAACCTTGGGAATCCCGTGGTGAAAAAGGTGTAGGTCCGTACGCTTGCGGATCGTAGAAGGATACGTCTTTTATCCATCAACAAGCCCCTTTTTCCGGCGCCTTTGCCGGGGAGCAAGCTATTTTACATCGTTAGGTTTGCATTTAACTTAGTTTTATATTTAGTTTATCTTTTGTTTGCTATATCTAACACATATTATCTAGAAAACGACTTGTTTTGTTTTGTTTTTGTTTTTGTTTTTATCTTGTTGTCTAGATGGCGTTCATCAATCAACTCGTGGAAGAACCGGGAGAATTCACTAAGGGATTACGCTAGCCCTCGATGTGAACACATAAAAGTATAAGAGTCGGATTCGAAGCTCGAAGTGACCAAGTATGAAATCAAATCCAAGATCATCGAGATGGTGGCGGCAAACCTGTTTGAAGGGATGGTTACGGAGAACCCATATAGACACATAAGGCATTTCACGACGCTATGCCACACGGTGCGTCAAGAAGGAGTTACCGATGAATGGTTCAAATGGAATCTCTTTCCCTACTCACTTGCCGGCGAAGCAAAGACATGGTACTCGTTTGCATCCTTTGAAGTTGAAGGCAATTGGAACAAGTTGATAAAGAAGTTTTGCGAGAAGTTCTTTCCAATTAGCAAGGTTCAACATCTAAGGAGGCAAGTGATCACTCTCATGCAAGGAGGAGAGGAAGGGATAGACCAAGATTGGAATAGGTTTAATGAGTTGATCGGACAAGGACCAAGACTCGGCTTCTCCGGTGACGTACTCTTGCATACATTTTTCTTTTCCCTAACCCCTAGTTGCATGCAATACATTCAAATGTGTGCGGGTGGGGATCTCATGGAAAAAACACTCATAGAAGCCGCCCAAAGTCTACAAAAAATTAGTAAAGCGGCTGCCATGCGAAGAGATTGGGAAACAAGACTTGCGGAAGAGCCGGGATATAATTCAAGGATGAAGAAGTGTGCTGAATTTTCTAAATAGGCAACCCGGAAGTCACAAAAGAGGAGCCAATCCCGGAAAAGCTTGAAGAAGAACACATCAAGTCAAAAACTATCCCGAGCGTCGACTTCGCCGTATCAAATGAAACAAACAAGAGAAGTATGTCAAGAGCGAAGCCACTAAGGGAGTTCAAACCAATGGATTGGCTTTCAATCCATTACGGAGAAGTATTCGACAAGACAAGACCGTTCCCTAATCAAAAGGGAATGGCAAGAGCATTGGAAGTGGATTTCCCACCGGAGAGGAAAGCGGAAGAATCATACGATCTTGAAACCACCGGTGAGATCTTTCAAAAACTCTTTGGAGATGATGAAGTGGATCCGGAACACATAGTCGAGGTGAAGAGAATCATGGGGATCAAACCCGAAGCATTGCCATATGCTCACCTTGCCGAAGTTTACGCGATAGGATTTGAAGAAGAAGAGAAGACGACACCACACTTGAGTTACGAGATCAACGGAGTTCAATGCAAAGCTTTATGCGACATCGGAGCCCAAGTAAGTGTCCTATCTTCTAAAATTTACAATAAAGTTCAAGACCACAACCTAGACTTAGCTCCAACATCAATGAAATTAATTATAGGAGACGGTAGAACTATTAGACCTCTAGGTATTGCTTGCAGCATGAATGTAAAAATCTCTGGAAAATGTATACCAACTGATTTCTTTGTTATTGATGCTTACCATAGTAATCATGATCATATAATTCTAGGTAGGCCCTTTCTTAAGTTGGTTGATGCCGTGTTGGATGCCGGAAAAGGCAAAGTAACAATGAACCTTAATGGAAAGAAGTACACATATAACTTTCTTCGCATTTCTAAACACCTACACCCTTTCCTCTTGACGAAGAAGTAGAGGAGGTAGATAGTCTTTGTTTTGTTGAAACCCTTAGAGACCTCCGCTGCGCAAAGAGCGATAGAAAATCAGATTAGTGATCAACAAGACGAAGAGCTAGAAGAGGCAACAAAAGGCTCGGAACCACAAGATGGAAGCGTGGAGGAAGAAAAATTTGAGGACATATGAGAGATTAAACCCGAGGAGCCACAAGTGCCCGAGGTAGACCTTAAACCTTTGCCCAAAGGATTAAAGTATGAATTTTTGGGCCGGACAAGACTTATCCGGTCATTGTGAGCGACGAGTTGAGTCCCGAAGAAAATGAGAAGTTGCTTTTTATTGAAAAAACATAGGAAGGTGATTTGATATTCGATTAATGATCTCAAAGGTATTAGCCCGACCTTTTGCACTCATCGTATACCAATGGAAGACCAATGTAAGCCCATAGTGGATCACCAAAGGAGGCTAACTCATGCCATGCGAGAGGTAGTAAAGAAAGAGGTCATCAAGTTACTTGATGTCGGAATCATCTACCCGGTTCCGCATAGCAAATGGGTGAGCCGTACATTGTGTACCGAAGAAAGGAGGTTTAACCATGGTGAAGAATGAGAAGAATGAGTTGATACCGCAAAGAACCGTGTCGGGTGGCGGATGTGTATCGATTATCGTAAGCTTAACAAGGCAATGAAGAAAGATCACTTCCCCCTACCGTTCATCGACGAATGCTCGAGAGACTAGCAAACCATGCTTATTTTTGCTTTCTCGATGGGTACTCGGGGTTCATGCAAATTCCCATTCACCCGGACGATCAACACAAAACAACATTTACATGCCCTTATAGAAAGTTTGCATATAGAAGGATGCCATTCGGTCTATGCAACGCTGCGGCCTCTTTTCAACGTTGCATGATGGACGTATTCTCGGAATTCATCGAAGAAATTGTAGAGGTGTTCATGGATGATTTTTCCGTTTATGGGAAGTTGTTCATGGATTGCTTGGCAAACTTGGATAAGGTCCTCACGAGGTGTGCGGAGGTAGACTTGGTGTTGAATTGGGAAAAAGTGCCACTTCATGGTTAAGCAAGGCATAGTGCTCGGACATGTTATATCCGAGAGAGGCATTGAAGTGGACAAGGCTAAGGTAGAGACGGTTGAGCAACTCCTACCTCCGACGGATGCTAAGTCCTTGAGGAGCTTTCTAGGTCATGCCGGATTTTATAGAAGATTTATTAAGGACTTCTCAAAGATCACTAAGCCTTTAATGCATCTCCTTCAAAAGGATCTGGCTTTCGACTTTGATGAAAAGTGCCTAGCGGCATTCCGGACCTTGAAAAGTGCATTGGTGAGTGCTCCCATTATTCAACCTCCGGATTGGAGCCAACCTTTTGAGATCATGTGTGATGCAAGTGACTACGCCGTAGGCGTGGTTTTGGGTCGAAGAAAGGAAGGCCGAGTTCACGCCGTTCATCGCGCTAGCAAAACTCTTAATGGGGCATAATTAAACTATGCCACTACGGAAAAGGAGTTGTTAGCGGTGATATTCGCCTTCGAAAAATTCAGATCTTACATTGTGAACTCGAAGGTCATTGTTTACACCGATCATGCGGCCATCAAGTATCTTTTGGCTAAGAAGGAAGCTAAACCACATTTGATTCGTTGGATCCTTCTTCTTCAAGAATTAGATGTTGAAATTCGTGATAAGAAGGGGGTGGAGAATGTTGTGGCCGATCATTTGTCTACGATGAATCGTGGGCAAGATGATAAAGAGCCCATAGAAGATAAGATGAGAGATGACCACCTCTATCGAGTGCTCGATAAAAACACTTGGATGATTGATATCATTCGAGCGATTCGAAAGATGCCTCTTGATCATCTAGATAAAAAATCTCAAAAGAAGATAATCTCCAAAAGTAAGAAGTACTTTTGGGATGCACCATACCTCTTCAAACTTGGCAATGATGGAGTCATGAGAAGATGTGTGCCAAGATAAGAGAGGATAGAAATTTTGAGAAAGTGCCACTCGGCAGAGTATGGTGGGCACTATGGCCATTTTAGGACCCAAGCAAAAGTGTGGTCGAGCGGATTCTATTGGCCGAAGATGCATGAAGGTACCGAAAGATATGTTGCATCATGCCCCGAATGCCAAAGAACTGGAAACATCTCTCAAAGAAATTCTATGCCTTTGAAATACAATATACAAATCGATTTATTCGATGTGTGGGGTATAGACTTCATGGGGCCTTTCAAAAACTCACACGGATTTGAGTATATGCTAGTCATGGTTGATTATGTATCCAAGTGGGTAGAGACTATGCCATGTCGTAAAGCTTCCACGGAGGAATCCATTACTATGATGAAGAACGTGATTTGTCCTCGTTTCGGTACACCGAGAATCTTGATAAGCGATGAAGGAACTCACTTCACCGGGAAGAATTTCTAAAAGTGCTTGTCCAAATTGGGAATTGAACATAGGGTCTCTACGGCCTATCATCCACAAACCAACGAACAAGAGGAAACATCGAATAGGCGAGTTAAAAAGCATTCTCAACAAAACCATAGAGAAGGGAGGCAAGGATTGGTCAAAGAAATTAGATGGAGCTTTGTGGGCTTATCGAACGGCGTTCAATTCACCGATAGGTATGACCTCTTATCAATTCGTCTATGGAAAGGCTTGCCACCTTCCGGTTGAGTTGGAACATAAAGCCTATTGGGCGATTAAAGAGATGAACCTTGATCTCGATGCCGCGGTGGTGAAACGAAGAATTCAAATAAGAGAGCTAGAGGAGATGAGGTTAAAAGCATATGAAGATGCAAGCATATACAAAGAGAGAATCAAAAGATGGTAGATAAAAGGTTAAAGAAAAAAGAGTTTAAAGAAGGAGATAAGGTCCTCCTCTACAATTTGAGGTTTAAAACCTTCGGAAAGGGAAAATTGCAAAGCAAGTGGGACGGACCTTATATTATGCATTCGGTGCTCTCCAACGGAGCGGTAACCATTATGGATGTGAAAGGTGATCAATTTATGGTGAATGGTCAACGGCTTAAGGTTTACTACGAACCCGACGTTGTGCCCCTTCACCATGTTGATGTCTTCACCATGGAAGAAGAGCCCGAACGTCCGGCCTAGGACGAAAAACAAGGCATGGATTTTTGTAAATAGTTTTTCTTTTAATTTTCTGGAGTTTCTCGCGAAGATTTACTGGGCCAACTTTTTCCCATGGGCTGAGAAAGCGAAAAAAGGGCGGTACACGGGAAACCGGACCGGACCGGCCCCCGGAACAGGGTGGGCCGGCCGGCCCAGTCCGATCGGCCCAGGTGGGCCCCGGCGGCGTTTCGCCCCGGTTTTTCCCCGGATTGCTCCTTTTCGACTTCCTTCTTCGGTCAGAAAATTTTAAGGGAAGTTTGAATAAGGAAATTGAGGTTCCTAGGGTTTTCCTCTTCGGACTATTTATTTGGCCGAATTGGGAGCTCGGGAATCCATCCCATCAAGCATACTTTTGCACCCACGCAGCAGCCATGGCGTCCCCGAGGAGCTTAGAGTTGAAGCAAGGCGCTAGGGAGCCATCGATGGAGGAGGTGAAGCGATGCAAGCTCAAGCTACCCGTCGAGATCAAGAGGACCGCCCGCATCCGTTGCGGAGGGCGTGTCCCGACCGGAGCTATCGCATCTCGCAACCCCGTTGAAGAAGAGAAGGTCCCTACGCCCGTTCGAAGGACGGCGCGCATCCGAGGCATGATGCGGAAGGACTACAAGGAGGTGTCGCCCGAGCCTAAGGACTATGGGATAGCGACTACTCCGACGATTGTAGCCCGAGCTCGTGGGCGGCCGCCGGAAGAGATGATAACGATCTTTACATTTGGGAAGAGGTGCCCAAGACTCCCGAAGGCCCCAACGGCGGCGGCAACGACGACGGCGGCGATGACAACGGTGATGGCGACGACGGCGGTGACAACGGCGGAGACCCCGGCGACGACGACCCTTTCGGGATGCATCCGATGTGTTATGCGGCTTGTCGTCACTCCATCTCGGAGCTCTATGCAACGGTCGACAAATGCTTCCGGGCCATGGAGGCGATGAGGCAGCGTATAGAGGATTTGGAGTGCGTGGTCGAAGACGACTACAAGTTCCTAAACCGCAACGTGCGCAAACTTTTTGGCATGGTCGTAATCATGAGAGGCAAGTGGCCCGGTGCAATAGTTGTGGAAAGTACCACTAGGTTTAGTTTTCCCCCTTAGGATTTTTGTAAGATACGACGAGGACGTCGTATGATTTAAGCATGGGGGAGAGCTAGCTAGCTAGCCTTTTAGCTTTTGAGCTTCAAGTTTAGTTTGGTTCGGTTTAGTTTTGAAGAGAGTTTTAGAGTTTAAGAGTCTTTAGTTTTTGAGTGTGTTTTTAAATTTTTGCAAGTTTGAAGTGTCTTAATTTAGTGTTGAGTCAAAGAAAATCAAATAAAAAGAGTCCTTTAAATTTTATGTCTTGTGTGATTCTTATCTTTATTTACTTGTTTGTTTATCTTTAATTCTTGATATACGAACATAAGTGTGTGGTTTGAAAAACGTTTACCGTGGTGCTTAGTGGAATTGCTACTTCTAAAAGTACCCATATCACACTTCGATCTTGAGCTTCACATGTTGGTTGTGCTATGTTCAATGCTAAGAATTGGAGGATTCCAGTTCTGAAAATTATCTAAAAAACCTTGTAATAAAGGTTAGCAAAACCTCTTTTTCCAAGTTGAGAGTAAGGAAAAAATCCTATACAAAGCCAATTTATTTCTTGCTCCACCATAAGTGTGATTAGCACGATGAGTTGGGCTAGGACCCTTCTCTCTTGGGAGTTTTAATTTCGAGCAATGATCATGTCCTTGTGCTTATCATTTGTTGCTAGCCTTGTCATGCATTCGGTAACGTGACTTTCACATCGAAAGTCTCGTACATCGCCGAATTCCATACCCAACCCTATACATCTCTTTTGTATATCACATTCCTTGAACACAATCTACTCTCAAAGTTTCGTCTCGTCTCTAGAATGGTTTATTTAAAATTTCAGATTGTATGCATGCAAGAAAGAGAGGAGTTGAGAGCTTTGAAAAGATGTCAAGAGAGGGAAAAATAAAGAGAAAAGTATGAGTATGGAAAAGAAAGAAAGAAAAAATATAATAGAAAAGTAAAGAAAGAGAAAAATATGAGAATGAAAGAATGAAAGAAAGAATAAAAAGAGAAAAGAGGAGTGGCAAGAAAAATATGAGAGGGATGAATCAAGTGAAAGAAAAATAAAGCGCAAGGAAGGATGTCACGTTGTTGAGAGACGAAACTTTCACTCTTTTTCCAACCATGTGCAATCCAACAATGAGGACGTCATCGGTGCCTCGTAGTCATAGTTTTCTTTTGCCCTTGCGCATGTCCACCATTCTAAATCTTCTCATCCTTGATATCCCTACATATGGATTTATTCTCATGATCATTGGCTTTGAAAGGTAAACAACCATTAGAGGAAGTTCTTAGTTTGACAATACTTGTGTTGATTGCACTAGCCCTACCTATAGCTCCACTTTACATGTCATATGAGAGATTTATGGGAGGTGAGAGTTTTATAAAATTTGTTTAGGATAGCCACTTTTATATGAGCGACTTGAGAGAGCTTGGAGAAAGGTTTTTGTCTAATACTTGTTGCAGGAATTTTGTTTTTGAAAATCATAAAAACCCTCCAATGGAAGCAAAGAAGTAAGCATGGCTGAAATTGAACACTTCTAGTAAAGAGTTTGAGTTGTGGGGTAAATCTTGATGTGGTAAAGATTCTAAATGCCCATGTTTATGTTTGATGATCATTACTTTATGATTATGTATTAAAGATAAAGGATTGACTAACTTGTGAAGAAAGATTTAGCAGAACATGATTACAACGCCTTGGACGAAGTTCTTTTACGAGTACTTGCTCGAGGACGAGCAAGATCTAAGCATGGGGGAGATGTTGACGGTGTATTTTGGTACACCAAACATGTTCATTACACTTTGGTTTGGATTTGTTTATGGAACTAACCCGCCACTAGGCACACTTGTTGATGGTTAATAGTTGTATCAAAGTTCATATGGATTTGCAAGCGGACAAATCCCCCGTTGTAGTCAAGGGACCCTTCTTCCCTCGAGTGGTGAACCCAAGGTATCGAATCTATGGAACAATGTGCAACGCAAGGATTCAATCTAGTAAAGCAAGGATAGCTATCTTTGAAGAATCAAATTGCATCTAATCTACTAACTCATAAAGGAAACACATCTAATCTAATCTACTAAAGAGGTAGCAAGAGAAAGCAAGAGATAACCGATCTAGAGAGTCTAGATCGTGCTTATGTTGTAGCTCCAAACAAGATAGATGAAGATAGAAAAGCGAATCTCATTAAAAGCATCTTTAAACCGTGGCCTCCGGTCCGATTCCGAAAACGTCCGGCTTTCGGAACCCCCGTTCTATCACAACGTATTCCTATTCATGTGGGTAGTCTAGGGAGAGTTCGATAAGAACAAGTTGAAATCACTTAGTCGGTCCGGTATGCACCTCTAGCCACCGCGGCTACAAGAGCACCCTAAGCAATCTATCTTAAGTATAGATTGGGGAAGAAGCAAAACCAAGAAGAAAACAAAACCATCGAGAAGGCACTTGATCGCTAGAAATTGGATTCACTATAAAGACTTCACCATGAATGATTACATGAAAAAGATCACCACCGAGGATCCTACCTCGATCTTGATCCTTGCTCCGGAGCTCCGACGTGGCCTTCCATGCAATTTCCACGTCGGCTAGGGAGACCCTAGACAACTAGCACAACTCTCATCTCCGAGATGGTGTCCCTCAAGCTTCTCTGCTCCTCGGCGGTGGATGACGAATTGATTGATGCGTGGCTCTCGGTCGGGGGGGCTATAAATAGCCCGATATGCATCTAGGTCAAAGGCGGGGTGAATGGGCCTCGAAATGGGGGGCCGCCGGCGCATGGGGGCCGACGCTTGGGCCTACTTCGGCCCGGTTCGTGGCCTCATTCGCCCGGTGTTGCTTCCCGAGTCTTCTATATCCTCCCCCTTACGCATGTGGGCCCTTGTCGTCGGTTTCTCTCGAGGTGGACGAAGCTCCTTGTCTCACAAGATTCGGCACTTTTCTGGCTAGGTCCTCGGAGTTTGTCATCTTCTTGGGCTTGGTCCTTAGGCTTCTTGGAGTCATGTTCACTTCATTGCTTGACTTTGGCCGGGCTTCAAGGTCTTGTCATGAGGTGCTTAATGAACTTATCCCGGAAGCCTTGCTTTCAACGCTAAAACCCTGCATAAACACTAAACTCCAGAACTGACATGCACAAGTGAACTTGTTATACCACGGTGGTTAGTACCAATGGATAAGATACAAAAGTCATGCCGGCACCGAAGGTAAACTCATGGCTAGGTTGACGGAATTTCACCATCAATAGCTCCCCCATGCTTAAACCTCGCTCGTCTCGAGTAAGCCTTCGATGGATATCATCGTTGCCCCTCATTGCTTAAACCTTGCACTTGATCATACATGAGAAAACATAATGCTCTCAAAAGTTTAGTTCGTTAAAGTTCCATAATGTACTAGCCTTCATCCTTACGGAGGGTAGATTATCAATTAAGATTATCCCACAAGTATTAACATGCTCCCAAAGTTTAAATGGATCTCAGAATTTTTGAAATAAAGAATTGGATGAAAAAGAGCTAAACCAAGTTCAAAAATTTAAACCACCTTGCATATTTCTTATGAACTCTCATCTCATCTTGTCTCTCAAGCCTATTTATTCTAGTCCTTTCCCTCTTATAACATATTTATGTGGTAGGCTTTTATATGGAGCTCTTTGGGAATGTTTAGTCCTACCAAGATATTATAAATGAGATGTTGTCAAAACAAGACAAGCTTCTCATGGTCTTACCGAGACTCGTCAAAAAGGTCATTGGAAAATAATGTTATATCAAGGAGGGGAAGAGAAAAATACACACACTTTGAGATAGGTGGATATGTGCAAATGGCAAAGAGTGATCCGAGGCACAAAGGAAGTCCTCGTTATCGGATTGCACATGGTTGGAAAATGAGTATGGATCCTTTAATCTTGAGTCCTTGAAATCCCTAATGCACTTTAGAGAACCTGGGGAGTTCACTTTATTTTATTTTTATATCATACATACCCATATTGTTTTCTTTTTTTTCTCATACATATATTTTTCTTTATTCCTTTTTTTCTCATTTTTTCTTTTTCTTTCTCATCACTTTTTTTATTTTCTCCCCTTGAACTCTAAAATTGCATTGTACCTACCTCCTCCCCCATGCTTAGACGTTGCTCGTCCTCGGGCAAAGAGGTGATAGAGATAAGGTAGGTACCGAAAATACTTTTCCTTCGGAAAGATACTTGAAATCTTCAATCTTGGCACCATCGATCTTCCTTGAATTGATGATCCATTCTCAACGATAGGTTGTGGTCAAGGAGGTAATCACAAAAGATGATATTTGGTTTTAAGGGTGGATATCCGGCGAGGTTTGTGAGATCTCCGATGTGGGGATACACAATGCACGGATAGAAAGGCTAGCAAAAAGATAGATACGCAAAAACGGAATGACCAACTTCTTAGTCTCGGGCCAGAGAAATCAAGGCCTAAAATAACTCACCAAAAATAAATCTTGTATACTAAGTTTTTGCACTCAAATATTTATATGGCTTTGGATAGGTAGAGCAACATGCAAGTGGTATTTATGACAAGGTTAGCATTACTTTTATGAACAAAAATAAATCATCTTTAATTCATCTAAAACTTGAGAGAACGTAAAACACTACGGGTCTTTATTTTTATCATAACCTCCGCTAAAGATTAAGCTAGCATTTAGATAAATTCAAATTTGTATTTTAAGAGAGCACTAGCTTAAACATGCATAAATCAATTACAAAGATAAACAAAGCTGCAATTATAATCATATATCATCATGGCACAAATTTTGTAACTTTACCAATGGTAAAAAACTTGGTGGTGACTTTATTCATGATGAAAATAGAAACTAAGACACATGCTGAAAATAAACTATCACGCATGCTGAAATTTAAATAAAAACTGAAAACACTACGCATACATAGGTGCATACAAGCTGAAAATTAAAGAAAAGGGAAAAGGAAAGATTAAACTAAAGCTCCTCCTCTCTCTAATCTTCTGCTCGATGGTTGATATTGATAGTCTTGGTTGTTGTACCCTTACTCATAATAGGATTGCACCGCTTCTCCTATGAATTGTCCGACGGTGCTAAGTGAAGGTGTCAAAGCTCATAAGCGATGTTTGCATTTCCTTCTTCCATTTGGTTTGCATTGGTTTGGATGGCTGCAATAATTTGCATGTTTTCTTGCAGCGTATCCTCCAATGGTGGCCATATTCTGTTGTGGTTGAGGAAGGTGTGCATATGGCTTCGCAAAGGCTACGTTGGGCACCGCAAAATGGTGGGGGCATGGCTGCACCACTCCCCCATGCTTGCATTGGTACACCACCGTAGTAACTTGGCGGCGGAATTCCTCCGGATGGTGGCACATAATTTTGTTGTGCACCTCCTTCTTGGGCCATAGAAGATCCTTCTCCTATAATCCTTCTCTTTTATTTTTCTTCGCCGGCACAAGAAGTCCTTCCTCTAACTAATCTTCTTTCCCCTCAAGAAAAAGTCTTAAACTTCCATCCAATAGGGGCAAATTTACTTTGGCCACTTTGAAGCCTCCTCTCTCATCTTCACTTATATATTTTCTTTTCTTCATATATTCAATCCTAGGGAGGTCCCGGCTAGGAGATGCTTCGAGTTCCTTGTAATACCTTGTTTCAAAGAGATAGCCAACATGGAGAGGTAACACCCCGAACCAATATCTCTCGAACCCGATGTTGCTTCACAACACCACCAGTTGATCATAAGTTAAATGTGGTCGATTGGCTACTTGGCAATCAAAGCTGAGTAAAGCCAATTCAACTACGTGTTGGTTATCTTTGTCTCTCTTATCCCCAAAATCCTTTTGCACATCCATGAGTGAAACTCTTGAATGATGGGGTTCTGGATAAAATTTCTTTGTTGCTACGCTTCTCCCGCGATCATACTCCAAAAACCTTCCCATGTGCCTCCATGCACATCCACTTGTTCTGGAGCTCCCTTTTGAAAACCGAGCTATTCCCTAATACATAGGGAACTGCTTGTTCAATCAAGATAGGAGACACTCGCCCATGGGTCTACGATACTAGAACATGCAATCGTTTCGAACATGAAAACCAATCTAATCTATCGGGGGTTGTGACCACGGTTTCGCCCTTTCCCTCCTCTCGTACTCAGTACGCGAAGGTATTCATGACTAGACTATGATGGACATGGCGTATTGAATGGATCCAATGAAGCATTGGAGCTCTACTCCCTTTATTGCATGGTAGCTAACCTTAAGCAATAAAGTATATTCAACACAAGATGATAGATAGATAATCCAACAAAGTATGATTACATCTCAAGATCGATTACAACCCATGGATAAATAAGGAGATTAACCCATCAAAGTGCTAGACATAGCACCGTTGATCACGATTACCCTTCCGACGGTGTCTTCCTTCTTCTCCACTTGTGGGTGCTTCCTTCGAGGTTGTTGATCTCCCTCGGAGATCTCCCTCCTCTCTCTCTAGTTTGTGGATGGCCTCCTGGTGCGAATGGCTCTCTCCAAACGGAATGAGAGACTCAGCACCCCTTCATCAAGGATATGCGCCATGGTCATGAGAATTTCCTAGGCGAATTTCTTGTGGGTGTTTGCCGACGAGTGCGTTAGAGAATTGCACCCAACCTCGGTGTCCCGTATGAAAACACAATATGCGGAGAGCTTGGTTGTCAAAGTCGATGTTCGTTACAAGCCTCTACTCAAGGTGAGCGAGCTTCTTCTCCTTCTCCTCCGTTATGATGATAAATCCATATTCGGAGTACGCGGAGCGTATGGAGGTGGAGCGGATGATCGTGTTGAGTGGCGAGGTCGGACGGGCGGCTTCTCCAAACGTTCTTGAGATTCGGTGAACCTCATAGACGAGCTTCGTGTGGCCTTCATGCCACCGAGGAGAAGAGTGTGGTTCCTCCTCGGCGGTGCCGTGTCCTCAATACTCCGAGGAGACTCGGGAAGCGAGCGCCTCCTCGAAGAGGTTGTCGATGATGGCTTAGACGACGATGATCCCTTCTTTGGTGAAAAAGCTTGTAGGTTTCTTCCATGATTGCGGCACTCTCCCTCACAAATATATATCCGGGGTTTTCAACTAGTAACAAGGTACACAAATATTATTTTGGAGTCCGGACTTTGAGTGGAATTAGGATGTGTTTTGTTGCACGAAACAAACGAGGTGCATGGCTAAGTCTAAGGTGGTTCGGGACTACAAACTAGAGCACACGAACAAAGAGTTGGATGGGAGACTTACTCTTGGTGGGAATCGGGCCGAAGGTAGACGCCGACACAATAGCCCCCACGAACGTTACCCTTCTTCTACGCTATTCCGAAGCTATTTCTACTAGTCTAGATGGAGAAAGGAAATGAGGAAACGAACAGAAATGCAACAAGTGACTACTTAGCGCATCGAAGAGCGAAAGACCAGCGGTGGCCTTAGGTGCTCCCTTCTCATTACGGGGTGTCTGTTTCATTACAAGGGGCTCACTATTTATAGGAGGCCCCACGGCATAGTCATTTG
This sequence comes from Cenchrus americanus, assembly GCA_947561735.1. Classification (NCBI taxonomy): domain Eukaryota; kingdom Viridiplantae; phylum Streptophyta; class Magnoliopsida; order Poales; family Poaceae; genus Cenchrus; species Cenchrus americanus. The sequence goes on from OX387245.1 coordinate 202,094,884, forward strand.
CCTCAATTACACCTTTTCCGTTTCGACAAACGGCTTTAAACACTTTACAAGGGCATAACGGTAACTCCCCGCGTCGTACAGGCCTCCAGCGTGTCTTCGTACGGCCGAAACGCCTTTACACGCGGCGCTCCTTGTCTCTGCCTTGTACGGTGCCCTCTTTACACGTTCGCAGCGGCCACGTGTCACAGCGCATCGCACCTTCGGAACCGAAGCGACCTAGGACCTTTGCTCCGGCCACGTCGTGCCACTCGGGACATCTCGCCCGTGCCGCCTCCGGCCCCGGCCGAGGTGTTCCCGACGCGCGGCACTCCCGGCTTCTCCGAACCTTCGGCTCCGAGGCATGATTGCCCGTACCTTCGGCACCGAAGGTCGATGTCTGCTCGGATGGGTTGCTCCGCACGACAAAACTCACATAACTCAAGTAGCATTAGCGTTTCGCGTCAAACCGGCATTGCGAAAACTCCCCCGTGTGGCCGAAGGCCGCGAGTGAGCCGAAACCGTCGGCTGGCCGGACGTGGACGGGGGCTTCGAAGGCCATTTTCCCCAACGGTAGCCCCTCGCCGGTGAGGGCCGTCCGTCCTCAAGATGGGCCGAACTTACAACAAACTCTTCATAGGGCGAAAAACGGGCTTCGGAACTCCCACGGACAGCCCGCGGCGACGCGGATCCGAGTAAAAAGACGCGCGCCGCCCTTTGAGAATTTTACCGTTGTGAGAGGTTGTCGTCGGGGGTAAAACGGTAAATTTGCTCGTCACCGGCGTGATTATGGGCGGCGATTCACTATAAAAAGGAAGCCGATCCTTGAGGTTGCCCCACACCGCAGCCGCAACTTTGCACCTACGACGCTTGAGAGCTCCGAAGACAACTGCCGTAAGATTTCCTCCGACCCTCGCTGCTTTTGTTTCTACCCCGCGCTTTGATTGCATACATGGCGCCGAAGCGGAGACGCGATCTTTGTCGCGAAGGAGATCCGAGAAGACATATACATTTGGCCGAAGCCAGATCGATAACACCGACGTGGGCTCCCTTGTGAAGAACCGCATGGTCGGGGCCGGCCGAGCCCCCGGGTGGGAAAGCGCACCGCGGCCGCGCGACAACGAGGTCGTCATCTTTCGCTACCCGCTATACACGGGGCTTCGGTTTCCCCCGCACCCCGCCGTCGTCGACATCCTTCGGTATTTCGACATCTACTTGCACCAGCTTACGTCGAACGCTATCCTTCGTCCGTTGGTGTACATGTGGATATGTCAAACCACAAAGATCAAGCCTTCGCCGAGGTGTTCGCTTCGGCGCATCGGGTGCATCACCGGCGGTGGACGGTCTTCGAAGAAGAGGGTGACCGATCCGTGGAGAAAGACCGCCGGTTCGGGCTGTCCGAACTTTTCATACAAGTCCGGCGCGGTGAGCCCCGTGATTGCGTATTGGAACAAGTGGCCCTCGAACTCGCCAACAACATTGGTTCTACTACATGGTGAGCCCCCCTACTCCCGGAGGGTCTCACCCCCTGGCTACAAAGGAGTTGCCACCCCTTCACGAGTCTTACGCGAAGAACCCTTCGTGCCCCGAAGGCGATGAGTTTGTGATGATGCTTCGACGGTTCGCGTGCAAGTACAGTACCCGCGATATCGTGGAGGAATATCGCAGTATCCCGGTGTGCCCACTGGTGGACGACTGGGCTGTGGCCGATGACGCTTGGGCCGACGATATCGGGGGTATTCCCTGCCCCGATTGGACGAAGGTTTTTGGCTTCACCTCCGACCGTGAGTTGTCTTGCATCCTTTGGTGGATTTCACCTTTTTGTTATGTTTCGGATGCTTGAATTGTTGAGGTTTGAGATTGTTTATCCGCAGTGCTGAAGAAGAGGAAGGTGGAGGCTCACGGAGACTTCATCCTCGGTCCTGTCTCTCCGAAGGAGTATAAAGACACCGTCACAGAGCTGAACGGATCTTGGACAAACCGATTATTCGAGTTTTTCAAGATCAACCCCCCTGAATGCGTCAGATTCGCAAAACATCGTGAGGCAGCCGAGAGGAAAGCTGTCGCGCTTGCTGCCGCCGAAGCGGACGCCGAGGAGATGGCGACTTTGTCGCGCGCCGCTCCGAAGAAGACCGGCGGGGAGGGGCGCCACCGCTTGTGGCCACCACCACCGCCGAAGGGAGGGCCGGGGAAGAAACGCGGCGGGCGGCCGGCGGACTCTCCCCCATCACCCAAGAGGACCGGGTCGTCGACGTTGAGATCGGCCTCGTTGAGGACGTGATCATCGCCGCCGTGCCGCTGCGCTCGGCCGCACCTTCGGCTAGAGCCGGGAGGGAGACCACCAGGCCGCTGCTCGTCCCCCTCAGCCCGAAGGAAAAAGACAGTGACGATGACAACGACGTTCGCATCGTGTCCTCTATTGGCGATGCCCCCCGCAGGCCGAGCCCCGTTGCCCTCGGCGCTGAAGCCCCTCGCGACAAAGTCGATTCCAGCTCCACCTCCACCAGCTCGTCCGGCTCGTCTTCTGACGGTACCGAGCAATCCGCTTCCCCTTCGGCCACGGCCGCCGAAAAAAGGTGATCTCGTCGCCGAAGCCAAGGAAGATGAAGAAGAAGAGCCCGAGAGCGTAGCTATCGGATGACACGGAGGAGCCCCGAGCCGCCGCCGTCCGCCTCCAAGTTCCCGCCGAAGACAAGCGGCATTGGCGGAAAGAAGATTCATTTCTCGGGCTTGACAAGTGGTGTGCACGAGCGCTAATTCTGGAGGAGGCGGGGGCAAGCTTCGCTATCCCACATGAGGAGGAATTCTTCGGGAGGCCGAGCGCGGCCGAGCTCACTCTTGCGTGCGGGGACCTATCTCTAAAGGCCTTCATCGCCTCTCGATGCCTCGCCCGAAGGCCGGACCAAGAGAGCGAGAGAGGCAAAGGAGGAGTCGGATCGGCTGCGAATACCTCGCTTCAAAATCGTGTGGCGGAGGCCGGAAGGGGCGGCTGGCTGCCGAACAAGAGCGCACCGGAGGGCTGCAGCAAGAGAAAGAAGAGGCGGCGAAGTCCTCACGAAGCCGCCCTTAAAACGTTGCGCCATGAAGTGGAGATCTTGAGCGGCGCCAAAGAGGACTTGCTTGCTCGGCTTGTTGACAAGGAGGCCAAGTTGGCCGAAGCGCGAAAGAGGCGGGCGCGGCGAGCGGCACGGCTGGAGCGGTACCGAGCGGACCATATACGGAGCGCGGAAACCCTTCGTACTGACATTTTAGGGCTGCTGGGGTAGTGTAACCTTGAAGCGCCGCCTATCCCGTTCCCCCAGTGCACCGTCGAAGCATTTTACGAATGGGTGGATGCCTGCTTTGACCTCGTTGCCATGAATACTAAGATCTTTGGAGAGCTTGGGGCCGTGGTGGGGGTTTGCACGCTTGCGTACTCTGTATGCTCGCTGGTTCCCGCGGATCGCCCCTCTTTGGAGAAGACCATCAGCAAGGGCGGTCTTCGGCGCCTAACGAAGGACAACTATGAGTGGCCCGCCGATGCTGATCTCAATGTTGCGCAGCTCCCCGTGCCCCCGAAAATCTTGCCAAGAACTTTATGAACACTTTCTTCGCCCAGCGTGGGTATCACCTCATGTTGGACGAGTCTGCTCGTCTGAGTGCTCAGGTTTGCCGAAGTCACTCCTATTCCCGCTTTGAAGCTCTACTTGTAATGCCGCTTCGTACCTGTGTTGACATATTGCCCTCGATGTACCGCAGATTAGGCCTCGGTTGCAAGATCGCGTTTACGATCGCCTCCGGATTCGATTTGGCGGCACTCTTCCCTTGCCTCGGTTCATGACGGAGGGCAAGCCCGGATCGCTATGCACGGTATTCCTCTTATCACCGCCGGAGGTCCCGAAGCCGCCGCAAGGGAAGCGGGCGAGGTCACCGGCGATCACGGTGATGAGGCCGGCGTTGCCGAAGACACGACGGCGCCGAGCTACCGAAGAAGAGCGCGCGGACGGTGCCGGGACTGCGGGCGAAGTCGAACGCACCGAGGCCGCCGAAGAGGCCTGTTCCTCCCGCGCTCGCTTCCGCCGAACCCGCTCTGTTCTCGAAGTTGAGTCGGCGCCCACGCCCGCCGAGGCGGCGCGCGGCCGCTGCCACCCCCGAAGAGGATCTTGCCGGAGCGGGACGCTTCGGAGGCGGTGCACGTCGGCGAGCTCGAGGCCGCACCGTTGGCCGCCAGCTCTCCCGAGCGCGAGGGCCCTGCGGAGCCTGCAGCCGACGCAGCCGCCGTGCCAGTTGAAACCCTTGTCGTCGCCGAAGGAGCTGAGGTCTGAAGCGCACCGGGCTTGACATTGTAAACAGACGAAGTGCCTCCTTCTGGTGTCGTGATTTTGTAAAAAACACTAATGTAAGGTATCTCTGCGCAGGTTCCTTCGGTGGTACTGCGTAGGGAGCCGAAGGTGCGAGCAGTTCGCCCTTGCCCTTAAACTCTTTTTTTGTTGCGCCGAATGTATGGACCAAATTTAGCATACGCCACCCGGCGTGTCGTACTCGTAATTTTTGTCGTATCACGCGGAACGCTATCATATCCACAACGAAGCCGCTAAGCGTTTCTTTGCGGACTTTTCGAAGGACCCCACGTGCCGGGAGGCCATCCTTAGAGAACGAGCCGCCGTGGGGCAGCTAAGCGGAACTTAGTGGACCCCTTCGTACCCGAAGGGGTCGTTCCAAAAGCGAGCCGATCGAAGAGGGGGTACTCGGACCGCCCGAATATGTGCATTTGATTCACGACACCTCGTCGGAAAGCTTAGCGACCGTGAAGGTTGAGCCGGAGTGACCGCCCACGCACCGACTATGATCCTGTCTTCGGCGCGGGGCGGATGCCTACCGACGGCGAGCTCGCGGATGGCGTTGGACATCATAGACATGGCGTATCTTCGCTTAATCGATGAGATGTGCGAAGACGTTCTCAACGAAGATTGATTGCTCGGTGGGGGGGGCCGATCGTGACTTCGTGTCGCGCCATAAGTTGCCACGAAGACTTGAAGCGATTGACTTCGGAACTCCCCCCCCGGAAGTGTTCGCGACACATTGGAGCGACGCGGCGCCAACGGACTTGTAAAGTGTGTGCTTGTGACGAAGTGTATTGTGATTGTATTACGTATCGGTGTAAAAGCGTATTGTTGTACCGAAGTACATTGTATATTCAATATGTGATAGGAGAGGAAACAAGGGTGTACGTGCCCAACATCCGTGTCCTTGATTTACGTATTGGCGTCCGCATCGTCATCGTGATTGACACTATCCTTGCGTTTCGCTCAAACGAAGCCGTCCCTTAGACGCGTTGAGACGGAGTCTTTGTCGCGCTTGCACCCGGACACGGCTATACCGAACGCCTCGTCTTTGATGTGCTTTCACAAAGATCAATGCGTTCGAGTCGGGACCGACGCCATGCTCGGGGCGTGCGTTTTCTTAGGCCAAATCGTGGTGCTTAGGCCACATCAAGTGGGCTTCACCTTCGGTTAGACTAGGACCTCGCAGCGCTCCGGGCGTGCGCTTACTCGGGTCAAATCGGGGCCTCAAGCCGCATCAAGCGGACGTCATCTTCGGTCGGATCGGGGACCGACGCCATGCTCCGGGCGTGCGCTTTCTCGGGCCAAATCGGGGCCTCATGCCACCTTAAGCGGACTTCTCCTTCGGTCAAATCGGGACCGACGCCACACTCCGGGCGTGCGCTTTCTCGGGCCAAATCGGGGCCTCAAGCCGCATCAAGCGGACTTCGTCTCGGTCAAATCGGGACCGACGCCACGCTCCGGGCGTGCGCTTTCTCGAGCCAAATCGGGGCCTCAAGCCGCATCAAGCGGACTTCATCTTCGGTCAAATCGGGACCGACGCCACGCTCCGGGCGTGCGCTTTCTCGAGCCAAATCGGGGCCTCAAGCCGCATCAAGCGGACTTCATCTTCGGTCCAATCGGGACCGACGCCACGCTCCGGGCGTGCGCTTTCTCGGGGCCAAATCGGGGCCTCAAGCCGCATCAAGCGGACTTCATCTTCGGTCAAATCGGGACCGACGCCATGCTCCAAGCGTGCGCTTTCTCGAGGCCAAATCGGGGCCTCAAGACGCATCAAGCGAGACTTCATCTTCGGTCAAATCGGGACCGACGCCACGCTCAAGGTGTGCGCTTTCTCAGGCCAAATCGGGGCCTCAAGCCGCATCAAGAGGACTTCATCTTCGGTCATGACGATAAGTGACAAGCTTGGCTCAGGCGCCCCCGATGCGGTTCGTGCCCACGCCGTCACTTACTGCCCGAAGGCTACCTCGAAGACTATGCCCCCCTTCGGGCGGTAGCATAGCTTCGACGGCGTTGCGAAAGCATGCCCGAAAGGAAAAAATTTTGGGCACGATGGTTTGGGGGAACACCGACTTATATTACACGTCGAAACGGGGTACAAGGGGCCGCCTCGTTAAAAACCTCACACTTCGTGGGTCCGAGGACCATGTGTGGTTCGAGGACCGGTGGATGGTCGCTTCTTTGTGTGATGAGTGATTGACAACGTTGTGTGGGAGCGATTCTTGGCTAAGTATTGCGAGGTGCGGGTTGCGGCTTGACTCGTGTTGGTGCGGGTGAAGAACAAGCGCGAAAGGTCGTTCTTTGGTGAGGCCTCCGGGGTGTGGAGAAGACAAGTAGGCTTGGTTCGAGGGACCGGTGGCCGGCGGGGTCGAGTGCGGGCCGCATGGTGGCAAGAACGACAAGATGAAGTCGGTGGACGGTTTCTTGGTTGAGCCACAAAACCAAGGTCGAGCCGGGACTTCATGGGAGCCAAGTCATGAGTGGTGATTGGCGGAGGCTACATCAAGTTCGCGGGGTTTGCGGTGGTTCACCGAGAAAATCACGGGTTACTCGGGCCGAGCCACAAAGCGAGGCCGAAGATCGGGTGTGGGCTGTGCGGCCAAAACCGGCCGACCGGTTTGGAGAACCGGTCCCCGACCGGTTTGGGGTCGCGGGGGCGCGGAAGCTTCGAGGCGGAGGACACGCGTCGGGATCGCAAGGCTTGCGTTGAGGCTACGCGAGGTGCGGTCGGCCGGGCATCCATCCGATGGTGAATACATCAAGAATTCCGAATCCGCCCTTGAGGGGCTTATATCCCTAGTTAGTAGAGAGGGGCATTTTGGACATTCGGTTGCCGCCTATATAACCCAAGAGGTGAGAGGTTGGCGGCCAACTCTTGGAACCCTAGCTCATTAGTTTTCCTATTTTCCACCTATTTTCTCTAGGTTTTCCTTAGGACTAGCAAGAGAGCTTCACGGAGAAATCTTGTAGAGAGGGATGGATGATTGGGCGGCTTGCTAGACCTTGTACGAATCTTTGTTTCATGTATAGATGATTCGGCGTGATTCCTCAAGGTTTGAATGTGTTTTTCCCGATTGTTCTTGGTGGTGATTTTCGGAGCCCTCTCCCGGTGATTTCTTTGCGGTGTTTTCGGGACCTTTCCTTTGGGGATTTGATGGGGGAAATTTGTGGGAACCCTTCGTGGTTCTTTGGGTTGTGATTCCCCTCCCAAATCCGTGAGGAAAAGTGCTCGATTTTGGGGTTTCTTGAGTTCTTGGGTTGGTAGTGCCTTTGGCGAGATTTCTTCGATTCCTCCTTTTTGGACGAAATTTGGTGGGATTAAACTTGGCTATGGACTCCTCATGAGGTGTTCCTGATATCCCCAAAGTCTTGTTCAAGTCCGTGGAGCGATTCGGGAGATTGAGATTTGGTTTTGGGGGAGTTGACCCGCGGTTGTGTTCTTCTCGGCCCGTTCGAGGCCAAAACCGGCCCGACCGGTTTCCCAAACCGGTCCGGCCGGTTTCGCCCGGTGGGGCTGTCGAGAAAGACCTTTGAACAAGGAAGTCTTTCTTGCTCCATGGCTTCGTTTGTTCGGATGTTGAAAGGCTTTTGAAGTGTTTGGGGGTCTTGGGGAGTTTACGGGACGGGAATCGGTCGACCGGTTTGCCTAACCGGTCGGCCCGGTTTTCCCTGCCCTCGTGAGGCTAAGTCCAACGGGAGCGGTCCGACCGGTTTCGAAAGCCGGCACGGCCCGGTTTGTCTTGCCCGGCAGCCTTGTCGTGTGAGTTTCCGCTGCGTGCGTGTTGAGGTTGTTGTTCGGGTCTTGTTCCTAGGTTCAGTAGCACCCCAGTGGCTACGTGAACTTGGCAAGAGAAGCTTGCGGAGGTGCACGAGTGAATTTGGGTTCATAGGCCGAATTCTTGAATAGAATTTTTATCGGCTCCCATTCACTCCCCCCCCCCCCTCTGCGGTTCGCCGTTTCGGTCCTTCAAGTGGTATCAGAGCCGGTTCGGGTCTTTGTTGACTCTAACCAGTCTAAGATCCAAGGATGGCGTACCAGGAACGGGGTTCGGGTCCTCCACACTTCGATGGCAAGAACTACCAGATGTGGAGCAAGCGGATGGGTGCGTTCCTCCGCGGAAAGGGTCGGGCCGCTTTGGGATGTCACGGTGGACACGGGCTATGTCCGGCAGATGGATTTCCTTGCTCCGGGGGTCGAGGGACGGATTCGACGCCAACAATAAGGCGGTCGACTACTTGTTTCGTGCTTTGTGTCGGCCGAGTTCGATCGGGTGCACACCGAGCACTTGGCTTGTAGGATTTGGGCGGTGTTGAAGGAGGCTCATGTTGGGAACGCCCGGGTTCGAGGGCACGGTTGTATGCGACCTACGGAGAGAGTACGAGAACTTCACTCATCTCCCCGGTGAGTCCATCGATGCCTTGTTTCAGAGGTTCACGGTGGTGGTGAACAACATGAGGGCCAATGTGGACGTGCTCCCGTACGATGATCATGATAGAGCGGTCAAGCTCTTACACTCTTTGGATCGTACGATATGGGGCGGAAAGTTCGAGGCCATAGTCGAGTCGGAGCGGTATGATACTCTGACGGTGAACGAGCTGTTCTCGAAGCTCAAGTCGGGCCGAGGTGGATAGGGGCATGAGCGCCAAGCTCGAGGGACCGGCGATTCCCATAGTCTTGCCCTCGTTGGTGGTTCCAAAGGAAAGACTAACTCTAACCCATCCACCGGGATGTTCTCGTTTTCCTCTTTGATGTCTATGCCGGATGAGGAGTTTGATGACCTTGGAGAGGACGAGGCGGCGGCGTTGACGAGGCGGTTCGAGAGGCCGCACGAGAACCGTGTGAACATGAGGAGGAACACGAGGACTTGCTTCCCGTGCGGCAAGCGGGACACTTCGTCGCCGGCCGCCCGGAGAAGGCCGAGAACAAGGACGACTACAAGCACAAGCCGAGGAAGAACGATGACAAGTACCGTTCGAGGCGCGACCACAAGAGCAAGCACAAGAACAAGTACAAGGACGAGCGACGATCGAGGAAGAAGGAGGGCCGAGGCAAGGCCGAGCGATGGTTGGAGCGAGCGACGTCGACTCCGGTTCCGCGTACTCCACCTCGAGCTCGAGCGGCGGCGACGACGAGGGAGATCGCCGCAAGAACAAGAGGTCGTCCAAGAACACGAGCGGGCCGAGGCCGCTTCCACGAGAGACGGCTTCGCACCATGGCGTTGAGCTCCGGCGGCAAGAAGAGCACACGGAGCGACTCGGACTGCGAGTCCGACGACGAGGTGCGTGATGAGCTCCCCTTCTTGCGCCGGGAGAATGAGAGGCTTGGCTCTTTGCTTGATAACCGTGATGACATGCTTAGAGAGGCCAAGAAAATGAGGAAAGAGCTTAGGGCTTCACTCGAGGATGCTAGGACTAGAGTGGGTGAGCTAGAGACACGGGTGCTTGATAGCAAGCTTGAGATTGATTCGCTTAAGGCTAGCCTGTTGTTTCGATGAGAATGATTGTCTTGATTGCTCCATATTCCTTGCTTGATCTTGCTTTGTTTAAGGAGAAGCATGCCTCCAAGTGTGAGGAACTAGATGTGCTTAGGGTTGAAGTGGGCTGAACTTAAGACTAGACTGCTTTGCTAGGTGCTTGCACTTCTTGCCCTGTTTTGCATGCTAAGATTGATGAGATGCATGCGTACACTAGTTCGCTCGAGGCTAAATTGAAGGAACCCATGCCTACATCTTGCTCTACCGTGAAATGCATGCTTTGAAAAATTTGGAGCCGGCACATTATGTTGATCGTTTGCGGGATGAGAATGATGATTTGAGGAAGTTGATGGGTTGGTTGTCGGTCACGAGCCTCGGTTGAGGATGATGATCGAGGCCTTTAAGAGGCAAGATGGTGAGGGGCTTGGGGCAAACAAGGTTGGTGAAGGAAGTGGAGAGAATATCCGGAGCCACCAAAAACCCACCACAAAAATGATTTCCCACCAAAACCCAACCATCTAAGAAACCGACTAGACACAACCCCAGCTCCACCCGTGTTTCCTACACCCACAAATGACCTACAAAAGCCTATCAAGTTTGTGAGCACTTCGGGGGAAAGTGTTCTTTGGGAAGGAGAGTGAGAAGGCTAGTGGTGAGAAACCGGTGGAGGATTTGAGTGGAGAGAAACCGAGTGAGCGGCCACATCCTAAGCCTAAGCTTGTGAGGTTCCATTGTCGCTATTGTGGAAGAGATGGCCACAAGGAGGAGTTTTGCTTCAAGAGGAAGCGAGAGGATAAAATGGCGAAGGAGTGGGCTAACGGGGACAAGTTTCACCCCCTCCGGCGGTGTACTTAAGCCTCGTGTGCGGATGCCCGGGGCCAAGGCGAGTGTGAGGATAGTTCCGGCTTGGGGTGATCGAAAGAGTGCGGGGAGGTGCTTCTTGCCGGAGGAGTGAAACCGATCGGACGGTTTTGGAACCGGTCAGACCGGTTTGGGGTCTGCGGAATGACAAGCTTGGTTTCCGTGCTCATACAGGTGCGAGGGTTGTTTACGGAGGTCGTGGTTCTGGTGGATGGGCTGGAGAGTTTGCAGGTGGTCAGGTTGCTAGGCGTTCTCCCCCTCGAGTTCACTACGGGGATGGGAGGAGTCGTAGCTTTGAGAAGGAAAGGAGGGACGGTCCACGAGTTCTCTTTCGTGGTTTTGGTCCTCCTCCAGGCAGAGAGGGGTGGTTCCCTCAGGGTGGTTACCGTGGTGGTGTTCGTGGAGGCAGTTTTGGTAGGAGAGATGCTTTGGTTGGTGCTAACCCCACTTTCGAGCAAATGGCTCGGCACTGGTTTTCCTCCTTTGGTACTAACCCCGGTCTTTGAGTCGTTTGTTCGCTCACGTGCCTATTTTTGAGTTTCGGGGTGGGAGACTTGAAGAACATTTGGTTGATTGACTCCGGTTGCTCGAGGCATATGACCGGAGACGGGGGGTGGTTCTCAAGTCTCGTCCCGGTGGTGACGAAGAGGTACATCACTTTTGGGGACAATGGGCGTGGGCGTGTGCTTTCGAAGGTGAGATAAAAGTGAGTGACAAGATCACTGCGAGGCGTGTTGCTCTTGTTCAATCGGTCGGGGTACAATTTGCTTTCTGTGTCTCAGTTGTTGGATGAGGGTTTTGAGGTGTTGTTTCGGCCTGGTGGTTCTCGGATTGTGGACTCTCGAGGGGACCTTGTTTGTATGGTCGTTCCGAGGGTCAGGTGTTTCGTGCTGATTTTTCTCAGTCTTCGGGTGTTGAGCGTTGTTTCTTGGCTGGTTCTTCGAGTGAGTTGTGGAAGTGGCATAGGAAGTTGGGTCACTTGAGCTTTGACCTTTTGTCTCTCTTGAGTAAACTCAATTTGGTCCGAGGATTTCCACGGTTGAAGCTTGAGAAAGAGTTGGTTTGTGCTCCGTGTAGGCATGCCAAGATGGTGGCCTCTTCTCACCCGCCTCTCACCGATGTGATGAGCGAGCGTCCATGCGAGCTGCTCCATATGGACCTTGTTGGCCCAGCTCGTGTGCGATCTGCGGGTGGGAAGTGGTATGTCTTTGTTGTGGTGGATGACTATTCTCGGTATGCGTGGGTGTTCTTTACGGAGGATAAGGGGGAGACGTTTGGTTTTGTTCGAGATCTAGTCTTGAGGTTGAGGAACGAGAGGCACGGAGATGCCATACGAGCTATCCGTAGTGATAATGGCTCGGAATTCAGGAACTCTCGCTTTGAAACCTTTTGTCATGACTTGGGTCTTGAGCACCAGTTTTCGAGTCCGTATACGCCTCCCCAGAATGGTGTTGTGGAAAGGAAGAACAGGACCTTGTGCGAGATGGCTCGGACGATGCTTGATGAGCATAGGACTCCGAGGAGGTATTGGGGCGAGGGCGGTGAATACCGCATGCTATGTGTCGAACGGGATATACCTCGAGTGCACAAGAAAAAGACATGCTATGAGTTGATGCATGGTCGCACACCCAAGGTGAGTCACTTCCATGTCTTTGGTTGCAAGTGTTTCATTCGAAGAAAGGCGAGGAAGTTGGATAAGTTTGAGGCTAGGTCCGTCGATGGCATTTTCTTTGGTTATGCATCTCATTCTAGAGCATATCGTGTGCTCAATCTTGAAACTAACCAAATCGTGGAGACTTGCGAGGTAACCTTCGACGAGACGAGCCACGTAGTCGGCTTGTTTTTGAGTGTGCGGGTGATGATGAGCTTGGCGAGGAGATCTTTCGGGGAGGAGGAGCATGAACATGGAGATGATGAGGATGGAGGTGCGGTGCCCCCGCTGAACATGTACCCACCACTTCGACTACGATGATGGATGGACCCTCTGCTACACCTACGACGACAAATCAAGAACGAGGAGAAGGCGATGTTGAGGGGGAGGTAGCTTCGAGGCGAGAACCTCCCCGGCGAGTTCAAGTGGATCACCCGGCTTCGAGGATCATCGGCGACATGAATGAACGCACTACACGGTCGAGGGTTCGAAACAATTCCCACTTTGCTCATCTTGCGTTTGTTGCTTCTTTTGAGCCCAAAGACATTGGACACGCACTATCGATCACAATTGGGTTAATTCGATGCATGAGGAGCTGGAGAACTTTGAGAGGAATCGGGTGTGGGAGTTGGTTGACCCTCCCCCGGGGTGTAAGCCGATTGGTACAAAGTGGGTGTGGAAAAACAAAGAGGGAGAGAAGGGTGAGGTTGTGAGGAACAAGTCGAGACTTGTTGCCCGGGGTTCGGTCGGAAGGAGGGGATCGACTACGAGGAGACCTTTGCTCCCGTAGCCCTTTTGGAGGCGATTAGGATCCTTCTAGCCTTTTTCGTGGCTAAAGGGTTCAAGTTGCACCAAATGGATGTGAAGAGTGCTTTTACGAATGGTGTCTTTGGAGGAAGAAGTGTATGTGAGACAGCCTCCGGGGTTTGAGAGTGAGAAGTACCCCCACAGGGTGTACAAGTTGAGGAAGGCGTTGTATGGGTTGAAGCAGGCGCCTAGAGCTTGGTATGGCAGGTTGAGGGGGTTCTTGTTTGAGAGAGGCTTTGAGATGGGGAAGGTCGATCAGACCTTGTTTTTCTTTGAGGCGGGGCGAGATACCCCGATTGTGCGGGTGTACGTGGATGATATTGTCTTTGGTGGCTCGTCTAACTCTCTTGTTGCGAGGTTTGCGGATGATATGAGCGGGGAGTTTGAGATGAGCATGATGGGCGAGTTGCGGTTCTTCCTCGGGCTACAAATCAAGCAATCAAAGGAAGGAACGTTTGTGCACCGGGCTAAGTACACCAAGGACATTGTGAGGAAGTTCAAGATGGAGGACTCCAAGGCTATGACGACGCCGATGAGTACGACTACGGCTCTTGATGCGGACGAGGAAGGTGAACATGTGGACCGGAAGGAGTGCGGAGCATGATCGGGTCACTCCTCTACTTGACAGCGACGAGGCCGGACATACAGTTCTCAGTGTGTCTGTGCGCTCGTTTTCAAGCGTCTCCGAGGACTTCGCATCGGCAAGCGGTGAAGAGAATTTTCAGGTACTTGCGTCACACTCCCGACTTCGGCCTTTGGTACTCCGCGTCCTCGTCTTTGGCGCTTCATGGTTTTTCAGACGCGGATTTTGCCGGGTGTCGGTTGGATAGGAAGTCCACTTCTGGGACTTGCCAGTTTTTGGGTTCTTCTTTGGTGTCTTGGTCTTCCCGCAAGCAGTCGAGTGTTGCTCAATCCACGACCGAGGGCCGAGTATGTTGCCGCTTGCTAGTTGTTGCTCTCGGCTCCTTTGGATCACCTACACCATGAGTGACTTTGGTGAGGAGTATACCCATGTCCCACTTCAATGTGATAGCACCGGTGCCATAAGCGTTGCAAAGAACCCGGTGCTCCATTCCAAAACCAAACACATAGAAGTGAGGTATCATTTTACGAGAGACAACGTCGAGAAAGGGAAGATAGCTTTGATCCATGTACCCACACATGCCCAACTAGCCGATATTTTCACCAAACCCCTAGATCAAGCAACTTTCACTCGTACGCGGGGGGAACTTGGTGTGTGTTTGATTTCTGAGTTGGGTGTGTGGGGGCTTTCTTTTGCCGGTGGTGTCGAGCCGTTTTGCCTCCCCTCGAGGAGCCGGTTTGTAGCATATGTATAGCTTTCCTTTGTGCATTTCTTGCATTTGGCATGGCATATGTAACATGATGTATAGGCATCCTTGTATCTTAGATTGCATGCATTTTGTATCATATGCATTGGTTAGGAAAAGCTTCTCTCATATACATTGTTCACCATGGAATGAGATATATGTCTTTGTGAGCTTGTTTGGTATGCTACGGTTAGTTTGGCTTAGCTCTTGATGATCTTGATGAATAATCCATGGTTGCTAGCTATGCTTTTGAAAAATGTCACATGTATGCTCTCTCATGTGTAAATGCCTTTACATGCTCTTGACATGTTTTTGTGGCTTTGCTATGCTTAATTTGTGGTTGGATAGCTAGCTTATTGATCATATGGGGCCAAAGGCTCATTTGCCATCATGAATGTTTAGCCCTCTTGATTTATCTTGTGGAGGAGCATAAGTTCCTTTTTGTCGCAAAGACATTTCATGTACCATTTACAAATCTGAAAATGAAATGAAAAATTCTTGGAAATATGCTCCCATGTCATATGTGCTGAATTTAATTTGCTTTGGGTGCTAAATCGTTGCATGATGCCTACCAATGAGAAGTCTCATACATAGAAGTAGGCACATGGCTCGGTGGCTTTGACATGACATGAGGTGCTTGTGGGTGTTTGTGATGGTCTTATGGTTAGAATAGTTGTCCTAGCATGAAGTTTGTGTGGCTTTGCCATTTTGATATGCTTTGATCATGTTTAGGGCTTTTCTCATGAGAGGCAAGTTTTTTCGCAAAATTGCCCAAATCCTTTTTAGCTTCGTCCAATGGTTGTGAAACTTGGTGATCATGTAGTTGAGATCGATACGAAGCCGTAGAGTACCTAATTTGCTCATTTGGACATGTGTAGCATCTTGTGATGATTTTTGTATACTTGAGAAGCTCTAGCTTTGCATTTGTGCCTTGATTCATGCATTGGCAATAAGGGGGAGAAAGGAAGGTGGAGAAAAGTTGTTGTGTATCCCCGGAACCTATCCCAAGTGTCAAGGGGGAGCTTGTGCATTTCTTTTGCATTTTTGGCTTTTGGGGTATGGTCCGCTGTGTGAAATCGGCACGACCGGTTGTGGAAACCGGTCCGACCGGTTTTGGTGGAACCGCTTTGACCGGTTATGGGAACCGGTCGACCGGTTTGTGCCCCGAGTTGGCACTTGATCGGGGGGGAGCTTGCTTCGTGCGGGGGGGGAGCTCTTGTGTGCCTTGGTGGTTGGTGCTCTTTGCTTGAGCATTGTTTTTGTCTCGGATGTGTCGAGCCGTTGCCCTTGCCTAAGGGGTCCGAGACTTGTCTTCTTCAAGTGATCTCGTTTCTTTGCCTTTTATCGGTTTTCGATCGCTTGTTGGAGTTTTTCTTTTTGTTTCTTTTCTGTTTTCTTTTTTCTCTTTACTTACCATGTGTGTGTGTTGTCAATGCACTCATCAAGGGGGAGATTGAGGACCATATGTGGTTCGAGGACCGGTGGATGGTCGCTTTCTTGTGTGATGAGTGATTGACAACGTTGTGTGGACTGATTCTTGGCTAAGTATTGCGAGGTGCGAGTTGCGGCTTGACTCGTGTTGGTGCAGGTGAAGAACAAGCGCGAAAGGTCGTTGCTGGTGAGGCCTCCAGGTGTGGAGAAGACAAGTAGGCTTCGTTCGAGGGACCAGGTGGCCAGCGGGGTCGAGTGCGGGCCGCATGGTGGCAAGAACAACAAGATGAAGTCGGTGGACGGTTTCTTGGTTGAGCCACAAAACCAAGGTCGAGCCGGGACTTCATGGGAGCCAAGTCATGAGTGGTGATTGGCGGAGGCTACATCAAGTTCGCGGGGTTTGCGGTGGTTCACCAGAAAATCACCGGGTTACTCGGCTGAGCCACAAAGCCGAGGCCGAAGATCGGGTGTGGCTGTCTGGCCAAAACCGGCCTGACCGGTTTGGAGAACCGGTCCCCGACCGGTTTGGGGTCGCGAGGGCGCCGGAAGCTTCGAGGCGGAGGACACGCGTCGGGATCGCAAGGCTTGCGTTGAGGCTACGCGGGGGTGCGGTCGGCGGGCATCCGTCCGATGGTGAATACATCAAGAATTCCGAATCCGCCCTTGAGGGGCTTATATCCCTAGTTAGTAGAGAGGGGCATTTTGGACATTCGGTTGCCGCCTATATAACCCAAGAGGTGAGAGGTTGGCGACCAACTCTTGGAACCCTAGCTCATTAGTTTTCCTATTTTCCACCTATTTTCTCTAGGTTTTCCTTAGAACTAGCAAGAGAGCTTCACGGAGAAATCTTGTAGAGAGGGATGGATGATTGGGCGGCTTGCTAGACCTTGTACGAATCTTTGTTTCATGTATAGATGATTCGGCGTGATTCCTCAAGGTTTGAATGTGTTTTTCCCGATTGTTCTTGGTGGTGATTTTCGGAGCCCTCTCCCGGTGATTTCTTTGCGGTGTTTTCGGGATCTTTCCTTTGGGGATTTGATGGGGGAAATTTGTGGGAACCCTTCGTGGTTCTTTGGGTTGTGATTCCCCTCTCAAATCCGTGAGGAAAAGCGCTCGATTTTGGGGTTTCTTGAGTTCTTGGGTTGGTAGTGCCTTTGGCGGGATTTCTTCGATTCCTCCTTTTTGGACGAGATTTGGTGGGATTAAACTTGGCTATGGACTCCTCATGAGGTGTTCCTGATATCCCCAAAGTCTTGTTCAAGTCCGTGGAGCGATTCGGGAGATTGAGATTTGGTTTTGGGGGAGTTGACCCGCGGGCTGTGTTCTTCTCGGCGTTCGAGCCAAAACCGGCCTGACCGGTTTCCCAAACCGGTCTGACCGGTTTCGCCCAGTGGGCTGTCGAGAAAGACCTTTGAACGAGGAAGTCTTTGCCACTCCATGGCTTCGTTCGTTCAGATGTTGAAAGGCTTTTGAAGTGTTTGGGGGTCTTGGGGAGTTTACGGGACGAATCGGTCCGACCGGTTTGCCTAACCGGTCCGACCGGTTTTTCCCTACCCTCGTGAGGCTAAGTCCAACGGGAGCGGTCCGACCGGTTTCGAAACCGGCCCGACCGGTTTGTCTTGCCGCGGCCAGCCTTGTCGTGTGAGTTTCCGCTGCGTGTGTGTTGAGGTCGTTGTTCGGGTCTTGTTCCTAGGTTCAGTAGCACCCCGGTGGCTACGTGAACTTGGCAAGAGAAGCTTGCGGAGGTGCACGAGTGAATTTGGGTTCATAGGCCGAATTCTTGAATAGAATTTTTATCGGCTCCCATTCACTCCCCCCCCTCTGCGGTTCGCCGTTTCGGTCCTTCGGGTCCGGAGTTGAACCACGAAGCCTCCCCCGTGAGGAAAAGAGTATGTCCCCCACTACTTAATGTACATATGTTACAAACTCTTGAACATAACTAAAGAGAAAAAAGGGAACTACGTAACTCAAACTACACTAGCCGCCCACGGTGACTTTAGACGAAGTATTTACGAAGCATGTCCACATTCAAGGTGTAAGGCTCTTCTTCGCCGGTCAACCGGCGCAACTTGAATGTCGCTTCGTTTCTTCGTCGCGGTTGCTATGAACGGGCCTTCCCACTTCCCGTGCATCTTGCCCTTCAGCTTTCCCTTCGGCACTTTGCGTAGCACCAGATCCCTGACCGTATGAGCTTCGGTCTGATCTTCTTGTTTTTCCACCTCCGGGTCTCATTTTGGTAAGCCGACAAGTTTGTCGCCGCTTGCAACCGCACCTCCTCAATGTTCTGAACCGAAGCTTTGAGGTCTTCGTCGCCGGAGGGGGTGTCCCTCCAAGTGCCCAGACACAGTTCTTCGGGCAACATGGCTTCTTCCCCGTACAACAACTTGAATGGCGAGAACTGAGTGGTCCTGGATGTAGTGGTATTATGGGACCAGATCACCCTCGGTAGCTCTTCGGCGCACTTGCTCTTGGGCAGATCGGTGATGTTCCTTTTTATGCCGGCGAAGATGACTCGTTTGCTCGCTCCACCGCCCCATTGGATTGCGGGTGGTAGACCGAAGTGAAGCATAGCTTGGTCCCCAAGTACGTGCGAATTCCTTGAAGTCGGTACTATCAAATTGTTTGCCGTTGTCCACGGTGACTTCGTGCGGCACACCGAAGCGGCATACGATGTTCGCCGAAGAACTTCGTATTGTGGTCGAAGTGATGCTTAGCAATGGCTTCGCTTCAACCCATTTGGAGAAGTATTCGACCGCCACTACCGCGTGAGTGTAATTCTCGGGTGCCATGGGTAGCGGACCGACGATATCAATACCCCAACGAGCGAAGGGCCACACCGGTGGTATCGATCGTATTCCGTTTGATGCGAACTTGTCGTACGACGCATGGCGCCGGCACTCGGGCATTGGCGCACTATGTCGTGTACGTCTGCGACCGCCGAAGGCAAATAGAAACCCTGGCGAAAAGCCTTATGCACTAAGGCTCTCGTGCCGAGGTGATGTGAGCACATGCCACTGTGGATCTCATGGAGTAGTTGCTTGCCCTCGGTCACTGATATGCACTTTAGCAATGGGGCGCACACCCCCTTTCGGTACAAGTTGCCATCAATGAGGTGGTATGTCACACCCGACTTTCCGAAGAAAACCAAGTACATACCTATATGCATGCCGGGATCAATTTTCATGCATATAGTTGACATAAGTGAATAACGAGAAATAGTATCACGCAAGAAAAAGAAAGATTATCGGAGATTTACGCCGAATCCCGGAAGCGAAGGCTCCAAACATCACGAGCAATCGAGCGGGGGTTGCGTACGCCTAGCACCGAGCAACATCTTCGCGTCATCTTCATGCAGCTTCCTCTTTCTGAGCAACAATGTTTATAGCAAGGGTGAGCACTTGTCGTACTCAGCAAGTGTGGGAAAAAGAATGAATGCAAAGGCTTTATAGTGGACTGGGCTATAAGCATTTAAGCAATTTTAGTTGGTCAAGTTTTATTAGCACCTATTTACTAGCAAGTATAAGTATATACCAACCCACATTAAGCATAAGACAAGAGATACGCCATAAGCATATGGCAAGCATAACCAGAGAGAGAGAGAGCGATTTAAGTCCATCTTCAAGTTCAATTATCATGTGAGGGTCTAGGCCGCCCGTGACCGTGGGCACGGCTAATCGATTAGTTTTACACTCTGCAGAGGTTGTACATCTTTACCCACAAGTCGCGTAAAAGTCCCGAAGAACTTTAGACCCAACCATGCGATGCCGGCCCAAAGCATCATACCACACTACCGAGGTGTGATTGCATATGGACGCTACGAGGCCTTTACAAAGAGTCCTCCCGTGTGTATTAGTCCATAGTAGTATGTCATAGAGGCTATCTTTCGTACCACACTTCTATTACGGACGGTAAGCCATAGAGTCTTCCGTTCCATCACCGCTCCGGAATAGAAGAGCCATAAAAGCATTCCTCCGTCCCCAACCTACTATGCGAGTAATAACCACACAAAGACTTCCCTAATTAATCGGCCAAGACCAGAGCCATATAGTCCTTGTGGTTGCACTGTTGTCCTGGGTGGTTCTCCATGTTCCGATTAATCATATGGTCTTGTATTAAGCATCCAAAGATATAGCATAAAGGTAAAACAAGTTCATCATTAATGTTCATTAAAACCACCATAACCCAGGTATAGCAACTAAGCATAGCTACCCAACATAAAGATAAACCCGTTTGATCAAGGCACAGGATAAATAACACTAGTCAAACCTTAAACATGGGTCCCATCATATTAATGCAAGCATATGCAATGAGTGATTAAATATAGTTCTTAGGACAAAAGATCAAGGACACACTTGCCTTTAACCAAAGTAATGTCGTTGCTCAGAATCTTCAACTTCTTGCTCTTCCAAGCTTCTCGAACGGCGTTCACTCTAAGCGCATCAATCATCGGGCACAACATACAAAGCAAACAAACCCATATACTAAGAACAAACACCAATCAAAAGAAAACTTTAAAAGAACGCACTAAATGATAGGATCGATTAGATAGATCACTAAAGAACACAAAGGGTGCTAGGAAGGGAAAGGCTTGGTTAACTTTGAGGAGATAGTCGCGGAAGATTGAGCAAGGACCGGAAAGATCACACTTAGATTGAGCTGAGAAAAGAACGTCTAACGAACGTTTTGCTTATATGAAAGAGCAAGGCTATGAGCTAGGTTCATTTTAATTAACAAAACAAATATAAAGGATATTTCGAAATAAAATACCCTATGTTGACATTAATGCAATATTAAACTTTATTTATGAAACCGGTGTAAAGATCTAGTCAAGTTTTATTAATAAAGATTCATATATGAATTAAACCGATTAAACATTTAACTTAGAAAAACTAAACTATATGAACAATCTAAACGAGACTTTGTAATTCGAGTAGATCATATTATTATTAAAACAGTATTAAATTGGTATTAATCAAGATTAACATTTATTTATAAAGCCGGAGTAAAAACCTAATCAACTTTTAATTATAAAAGTTAATTAATCATTAAGCAAATTAATATGTGGCTTGTGGAAAACCGAGTAAAAGATCTAATTAGATTTTATTCATAAAAGCATGTAAAGTAATCATTAATCAAATTAAATTTGATTAAGAAAAACGATATATAGATCTATATTGCTTTTATTTATAAAAGGCATGCATAACTAGTCATTAATCAAAATTATTATTAATTTTATTTTCAGAAACAAAACATGGTGAAAACATACCACTAACGCGTGCTTTACATTATTATGGACCTAACGCAACTTGAATGGATTAAATCGGAGCTAAAACGAAGATTTGGTGAGCAAAACAAGATTGCGAGGGACCTAGTCGCGATTAACCGTAGATTTCGGGGGCTAGCAAAGAAGATTTGCAAGACACGCCAACTAGTGCTCGGGAAAAGGTTAAAGATCGGGGTTAGATCTGCAAAAGTTTCGGGATGGATCCGGTTGTGAAGTTTTATTAGATCTAGGGAGTTTGGAGCAACGATTACAAGACACAAAAGTGGATCTAATAGATTCCGAGGAACTCGGGGGGTCAAGCGCAAAATTACCATCTTCTTCTTCCTGCGGACACGAGAGGAGGCCGACCATGGACAGGAGCTCTGGCCCATTGCGGCGCCGGCGGCACGGGTGACGAGAAGCTCGGCCGAGGCACAAAACGGATAGAGGGGATCAAGGGGAACTCGATGGGGGGCTCACCTCGGGCGGAGGACGACGGAATTCGGCCGGATTTTACGGTCAACGGCCGGCGGTTTTTTTGTGCAAGCTCGCCGGCTCGGCTCGGCGGTGGGGCGGCGCGAGGCGAGCAGCGGGGCGGGGCGCGACGCGGCCTAGGGCGGGCGGGCGCGCGCGGCGCAGAGGCGGCGCCCTTTAAAGGGGCGCGCGCGGCCCGGCGGCTCCGGGCGGCGGCGCGATGCGGCCGGGCGGATGGGCTTCGGCCGGGCCCATGGCCGGGCCGGAAGGGCGCGGGCGGGTTGGGTCGGGCCTTGGCCCGGCCCAATCCGGTAGGATAGGGTTTTATTTTTTTTCTTCGGAATCTATTTCCGGTGCGAAAATAATTCCGTAAATCATCCCGAAATTGTTTAAAGGCACGAAAAATACTCCGAAAATCACAAAAATTCCAGGAAAATTCCTAGAGATAGATTAAGACACGAACAACCCAAATAAAGCATTTGGTGCTCATGAAAAAGATTTTAGAGCCTTCTATTAAATAGAAAATGCTCGGAGAAAATGAGAATAAATTCCAGGAAAATCCGGAAAATTCTCGGGAGAGTTTGGACAGCTCCTAAACGCATTCTTGAAACCTTTTGCACTCAAGAACCACTAGATGCATCGGCATGAATGCAACACTCACAACTTTTTATTTAATTTAGAAAATCAAACAAAGGATTTTTCCTATACTATATTCCCTGTAAAGAAAAATAAATGTAGGAAAAATTTTAAAATTATGAGAAAATTGTTATTTAATTATTCTTTCTATTCACATCCTGAAATTGGAAATTTCAGGGTGTGACAAATCTACCCCCCTTAAAAGGAATCTCGTCCCGAGATTCGAAAAAGGCTAGCAAGAGACAAGGGTTTATTCCGAATTCTTTTCATATCCTTCAACAATATTCTTCCTTTCGTATTACGAGTAAAACTTTCCACACCTAACTTATACCAACATCCTTAAATATCGGGGGTCTTGTCTTGCTTATGTCGTTGTCGCCATTCCCTCTTAAAATGGCGATCTAGAAACTTCTTCGGGCACCTGTTGATAAAGTGTCCACCGACTTTGCAATAGAAACAAGCTTTACTTTCCCTAATGTTCCGACGATTCGTGGTGTCTCATAAATCACCGGTATTGTGACACCATGAGGATATTCTAGATATGCATCTTCATTGTGATCTTCGGGAAATCCTTGGGCTTGAGACATATGATGTAGGTGAGAATTGTTATTGGCTTCCCCTAGATATTCCCTTTTCCTCTTCTTACTCATGATCTCCCGTAGCTTGCTTTCTAGCCCAATGGCTTTGTTGATTAAGTCTTGTAGACTGGAATAATCATGTAAACTTAGTATACTTTGAAGATCTTCATTCAACCCTTTGATGAAATGCTCTCGTTTCTTCTTATCACTTTCGGTCGATCTTGGGGCATATAGAGATAATCGAATAAACTTATCCCCGTACTCGATTACCGTCATCCGTCCTTGCTTTAAGTTAAGGAACTCCTTCCTCTTGAGCTTCATCGCACTTATAGGAGTATGGTGTAAGATAAAGTTGTCTTTGAATTCCTTCCACACAATACTCTCGGGTTGCGGATGTCCCTTGGTGTAAGAATTCCACCATTCGAAGTCGCTCCTATAAGCCGCCAAGATGCATACAAAGCTTTCTCTCCATCATTGCATTGTACCATATCTAGCTTCTCTTCAATTGTCTTGATCCGAGTCTTCGACTTCTAAGGGATATGTGGTAATCGGAGAACATTGGCGGCTCGGCCTTCATGAACTCGCATACTTATCTTCCGGGGTGGAAATGATAGCGCATCTTGGTTGTATCCATGGTCGTCACCGTTCTCGTAGCTTTCTCCTTGGTTTCCTCCTTCTTGGTTTTCCATCTAGTTGGTAGATAAAGATATGATCAGAAGGGGAACAAGAGTAGTGCAAAACGAGTGGGGGGGGAACAAGGAGGTGGGAGGTACAAAAGAAGAACCCAACTAGGCAACTGATGTTATTGCGGATGTAAGACCCACAATACACCAACACTCACTTCAAAGAAACGAATCAATCAAGTTCATAAAACCAAGCATCATCATGCAAACACACAATTCCACCAATCAAGGCATAGCTAAGGGGAACGACACTACACGTTGTTAATGAAGTCGGGGGTATCCTCCTAATAGATCAGATATATCTCCCAGCAGGGATCTCCATAAATAATGGATTTTTCCCAGATCAAGGAGTACGAAATTATGAGTTCAACCCAACTGGAATCACCTCAATCGGAGGTTCAGAACTCGAGATAAAGATTAAACAAGATGGCTATATCAGCAGTGTTGGCAGATTCTGAATGCTCCACTAATTCGTAGGTATCTCCTTGGATACAAAACGAATACTGCTAAATTTTGGACAGAGCAAATCTGATGAAATTCCTGAACTACTCCAATTGGATTTACCTCAATCGGAGGTCTATAGCCCGAGATATAGAATATTGAAGGTAACTAGGTCAGCAGGGTTTACAGATTCTGATAGCTCCAATGTTTCGAGCATAGCTTCTGGAACATGCACTGGATAGGGTTGAATTTTTGATAGAAATTCACTTATGAAATTTTTGAACTAACCCAACTGGTTTCATGCCAATCGGAGTTCGGTAGCTCGAGATAAAATTAAAACAGCGCTGATGTGTCAGAGAGCTGCGCGAATAGATGGAATGTTTAGGGTAACAATTCCACCAATAAATCAAGGGGGTGTTTATTGCTTGAGGGAATGAATAGGCGAGGTCGAAGAGATGTCCAAGGAGAGTGAAGATAAATATACAAGAATTCATGGTATAGAGAAGAGAAGATGGTTAAGATGTGAGATCCTTCATCAGAAAGGTCAAGGATAAGGTAAGAATGGATTGTGGATCAAAGAGACATTAAGAAACGACCAGTGCTAACTAGGCTTACGTCCTACGGTCGATACGGCTACGATACCACTCTGTCACACCCGACTTTCCGAAGAAAACCAAGTACATACCTATATGCATGCCAGGATCAATTTTCATGCATATAGTTGACATAAGTGAATAACGAAACGGTATCACGCAAGAAAAAGAAAGATTATCGAGAGATTTACGCCGAATCCCGGAAACGAAGGCTCCAAACATCACGGGCAATCGGCGGGGGTTGCGTACGCCTAGCACCAGCAACATCTTCGCGTCATCTTCATGTAACTTCCTCCTTCGAGCAACATTGTTTATAGCAAGGGTGAGCACTTGTCGTACTCAGCAAGTGTGGGAAAAAGAATGAATGCAAAGGCTTTATAGTGGACCGGGCTATAAGCATTTAAGCAATTTTAGTTGGTCAAGTTTTATTAGCACCTATTTACTAGCAAGTATAAGTATATACCAACCCACATTAAGCATAAGACAAGAGATACACCATAAGCATATGGCAAGCATAACCGGAGAGAGAGAGCGATTTAAGTCCATCTTCAAGTTTAATTATCATGTGAGGGTCCGGGCCGCCCGTGACCGTGGGCACGACTAATCGATTAGTTTTACACTGCGAGAGGTTGTACATCTTTACTCACAAGTCGCGTAAAAGTCCCGAAGAACTTTAGACCCAACCATGCGATGCCGGCCCAGCATCATACCACACTACCGAGGTGTGATTGCATAGGGACGCTACGAGGCCTTTACAAAGAGTCCTCCCGTGTGTATTAGTCCATAGTAGTATGTCATAGAGGCTATCTTTCGTACCACACTTCTATTACGGACGGTAAGCCATAGAGTCTTCCGTTCCATCACCGCTCCGAATAGAAGAGCCATAAAAGCATTCCTCCGTCCCCAACCTACTATGCGAGTAATAACCACACAAAGACTTCCCTAATTAATCGGCCAAGACCAGAGCCATATAGTCCTTGTGGTTGCACTGTTGTCCTGGGTGGTTCTCCATGTTCCGATTAATCATATGGTCTTGTATTAAGCATCCAAAGATATAGCATAAAGGTAAAACAAGTTCATCATTAATGTTCATTAAAACCACCATAACCCGGGTATAGCAACTAAGCATAGCTACCCAACATAAAGATAAACCCGTTTGATCAAGGCATAGGATAAATAACACTAGTCAAACCTTAAACATGGGTCCCATCATATTAATGCAAGCATATGCAATGAGTGATTAAATATAGTTCTTAGGACAAAAGATCAAGGACACACTTGCCTTTAACCAAAGTAATGTCGTTGCTCAGAATCTTCAACTTCTTGCTCTTCCAAGCTTCTCGAACGGCGTTCACTCTAAGCGCATCAATCATCGGGCACAACATACAAAGCAAACAAACCCATATACTAAGAACAAACACCAATCAAAAGAAAACTTTAAAAGAACGCACTAAATGATAGGATCGATTAGATAGATCACTAAAGAACACAAAGGGTGCTAGGAAGGGAAAGGCTTGGTTAACTTTGAGGAGATAGTCGCGGAAGATTGAGCAAGGACCGGAAAGATCACACTTAGATTGAGCCGAGAAAAGAACGTCTAACGAACGTTTTGCTTATATGAAAGAGCAAGGCTATGAGCTAGGTTCATTTTAATTAACAAAACAAATATAAAGGATATTTCGGAAATAAAATACCCTATGTTGACATTAATGCAATATTAAACTTTATTTATGAAACCGGTGTAAAGATCTAGTCAAGTTTTATTAATAAAGATTCATATATGAATTAAACCGATTAAACATTTAACTTAGAAAAACTAAACTATATGAACAATCTAAACGAGACTTTGTAATTCGAGTAGATCATATTATTATTAAAACAGTATTAAATTGGTATTAATCAAGATTAACATTTATTTATAAAGCCGGAGTAAAAACCTAATCAACTTTTAATTATAAAAGTTAATTAATCATTAAGCAAATTAATATGTGGCTTGTGGAAAACCGAGTAAAAGATCTAATTAGATTTTATTCATAAAAGCATGTAAAGTAATCATTAATCAAATTAAATTTGCTTATGAAAAACGATATATAGATCTATATAGCTTTTATTTGTAAAATGCATGCATAAATAGTCATTAATCAAAATTATTATTAATTTTATTTTCAGTAACCAAACATGGTGAAAACACACCACTAACGCGTACTTTACATTATTATGGACCTAACGCAATTTGAATGGATTAAAACGGAGCTAAAACGAAGATTTGATGAGCAAAACAAGGTTGTAGGGACCTAGTCGCGATTAACCGTAGATTTCGGGGGCTAGCAAAGAAGATTTGCAAGACACGCCAACTAGTGCTCGGGAAAAGGTTAAAGATCGGGGTTAGATCTGCAAAAGTTTCGGGATGGATTTGGTTGTGAAGTTTTATTAGATCTAGGGAGTTTGGAGCAACGATTACAAGACACAAAAGTGGATCTAATAGATTCCGAGGAACTCAGGGGGTCAAGCGCAAAATTACCATCTTCTTCTTCCTCCGGACACGAGAGGAGGCCGACCATGGACGGGAGCTCGGCCCATTGCGGCGCCGGCGGCACGGGTGACGAGAAGCTTGGCCGAGGCACAAAACGGATAGAGGGGATCAAGGGGAACTCGATGGGGGGCTCACCTCGGGCGGAGGACGACGGAATTCGGCGGATTTTACGGTCAACGGCGGCGGTTTTTTTTTTGTGCAAGCTCGCCGGCTCGGCTCGGCGGCGGGGCGGCGCGAGGCGAGCAGCAGGGCGGCGGCGCGAGGCGAGCAGCGCGGGCGGGGCGCGACGCGGCCTAGGGCGGGCGAGGCGCGCGCGCGCGGCAGAGGCGGCGCCCTTTAAAGGGGCGCGCGCGGCCGGCGGCTCCGGGCGGCGCGCGCGATGCGGCCGGGCCGGGATGGGCTTCGGCCGGGCCCGTGGCCGGGCCGGAAGGGCGCGGGCGGGTTGGGTCGGGCCTTGGCCGGCCCAATCCGGTAGGATAGGGTTTTCTTTTTTTCTTCGAATCTATTTCCGGTGCGAAAATAATTCCGTAAAACATCCGTAAATTGTTTAAAGGCACGAAAAATACTCCGAAAATCACAAAAATTCCAGGAAAATTCCTAGAGATAGATTAAGACACGAACAACCCAAATAAAGCATTTGGTGTTCATGAAAAAGATTTTAGAGCCTTCTATTAAATAGAGAATGCTCGGAGAAAATGAGAATAAATTCCAGGAAAATCCGGAAAATTCTCGGGAGAGTTTGGACAAGCTCCTAAACGCATTCTTGAAACCTTTTGCACTCAAGAACCACTAGATGCATCGGCATGAATGCAACACTCACAACTTTTTATTTAATTTAGAAAATCAAACAAAGGATTTTTCCTATACTATATTCCCCGTAAAGAAAAATAAATGTTGGAAAAATTTTAAAATTATGAGAAAATTGTTATTTAATTATTCTTTCTATTCACATCCCGAAATTGGAAATTTCGTGGTGTGACATGGTAGTTTCTCGCTCCGATGGCCACTCTCTTATTGGTGACACCATCTTCGGCTTCGTAGTAACCCCTGACCGCCGCCACTATTGGGGCGCGCCAGTCCTCACTGTGTATGGCATTCACAAACTTGGGGGCGCCGCTTCGTCAGCGGCGGATTTCACAGTTGTTGTCTCGTAGAACACATCCGGGGGCAAAGGTTCAAGCAGAGCGGTTGCCTTCGCAATAGCATCGGCTTCCTTGTTGTAGTTTCGGGAAAGCTTCGCACTGTGATACCGATGAAAAATTTTTCCATGCCGCCTGCAGATACTTCATCATGTCAGGTTTTTTTGCTTTGTAAGTTTTCCTGATGTGGCAGGCGACAAGTTCGAGTCCGTCAAGATGACAAGTATTCTTGCTCCCACGGCCCGGCCTTCCGAAGTGCGAGCAAGCAAGCCTTCGTACTCCGCTACATTGTTTGTGCAGGTTGTCATAGTTCGCCCGTAGGGCGTAACGAAGCTTGATGCCCGAAGGGGACTTTAGGACCGTTGTCGCCGCCGACCCAAGGTGGCAATATGCACCATCGCATTGAACTTCCCATACCGGCTCCATGACCATAGCTTCCCCCCTTCGGCGCCGAAGGCGTCCATCAACTACAAAATCGGCGAGGACTTGAGATTTTATTGCGCTCGCATGCAACAAAGTTTATGACGTGCTCCGCCAACTCTATGGCCCACTTGCCCATTCTCCCCGTAGATTCCTTGTTCTCAAACATGTCCCGAAAGGGAAAGCTGTAGGGACTGATACATTGTGGCTCTGGAAATAATGCCGAAGCTTCCTTTTTGCCATCACCACAGCATATGCCATCTTCTCCATTTCGGAGTAGAAGAGTTTGGAGCCGCTCAAGGCTTCGGAGACATAGTAGATGGGGAACTGCTTTAGGGCATCTGCCTCCTTCCGTTCTTCCACAAGTACTGCACTAACTGCTGTGTCGGTTGCTGCAATGTACAGCAGTAGCTCAGCCTTCGGCGATGGTTTGGTCATGACTGCCGCGTCTTCTAGGTATTTCTTGAGGTCATCGAAAGCTTGCTCGTTGCTGCGGGCCCCATTGAAAGGTTGAGTTCGCACGAAGCACCTTGAAGAAGGGGAGGCTTCGCTCGCCGGCCTTGGAGATGAAGCGGTTCGGCGAAGCTATTCCGCCCGTGAGTCTCTCGGACCTCCTTTCGCCGCTTGGAGGCCGCATCCTTCGTAGAGCTTCAATTTTTTGGGGGTTTGCCCGGATGCCCCGCTTCGAGACCATGCATCCCAACGGTTACCCTTTCCGGATGCCGAAGATACACTTCTCTCGGGTTAAGCTTGAGGCCGTTTCGCCTCATATTATCGAAGGTCTCGTCGAGTCCGCAATGTGATCTTTCTCTCTTTCACTCATAATGACGATGTCATCAACATAGGCCGAGGCGTTGCGCCCCACTCCGGCGCCCAGATCGCCTTTATCATGCGGTTGAAAGTTGACCCGGCATTACGAAGGCCCTCTGGCATCCGGACGAAGCAAAAGATGCCAAACGGAGTCGTGAACCCGGTTTTAGCTTCGTCTTCCCTTCGCATCCACACCTGGTGGTATCCAGAAAAGCAATCCAGGAGGCTCAGCATATCACATCCGGCTGCCTGATCAATGATGACGTCGATCCTTGGCAGCGGGTAGGGTCCTTCGGGCATGCCTTGTTAAGCTCTGTGAAGTCAATACACATGCGCATGTTGCCATTCTTCTTCGGCACCATCACTACATTGGCCACCCAGACGGGGTACTGCACTTCCCTTATGATTCTTGCGTCGAGCAGCTTTTGCACTTCGGCCTCCGCGAACTTGACCCTGTCTCCTGACATCGGCCGCTGCCTCTGCAGCTTTGGTTTGACCTTCGAGTCGGTGTTCAGAGCATGTTCTATGACCGAGCAGTGGACACCCCGAAGGATCAGATGGCGACTAGAGAGGGGGGAGTGAATAGGAGCCGGTAAAAATTCTTTCCAAAGAACCCGGCCTATACCCTAGTCAAACCCCGGTCACACACGAGCGATGGATCGAATCACACACCAATCGCCAAGACCACGAGGTTATGGATCAACCTCTAGTCCTAGGAACGATTCCTTGAAGCACACGCGGAAGCACTAGAAAGGGAAGGGAGGAATCGAACCAAGAAGCAAAGCGCACAGGCTCTGGCGGACCGTTCGGCCGGAGAGGGGCGGACCGTCCGCGCAGCCTCGCGGACCGTCCGACCGAAGCCGCAAACCGTCCGCGCCAACACCGCGGACCGTCCGGCCCAACACCGCGGACCGTCCGTTAAAGCACACGAGAACCACCGAAGCAACCCGAGAAAAACGGACCGTCCGCCAAGGCCGGCGGACCGTCCGCGCGGGTCACGGACCGTCCGCTACTCAAGCTCGGACCGTCCGCAAACCACCGCAACAAAAACCAAAAGCCAAACCGGATCGAAAGCAAGGACGCGCAAGAACACGACGAACACGCGACGAACCCTAGCCGCGCGTACCGTCCGCCGGCACCCCACGGACCGTCCGCAAAGTGCGGACAGAGCGTAAAACGCTCGACCCCGAAAGTCAACTCCCCCAAATCATCATCGGATTTCCCAAACGGTTGAAGCTATGGAGACAAGGGTTTGGGGACTCGAAAAGCGTCACACAAGGATGCTATAGCCCAAAAATCTTGCCTCCTAACTCCCTAAATCACCGGGAATCGCGAATCCTTTGAGCACCACCAAAAGCTAGAGCACCGAACGAAAAACTTCGAATCCAAGTGGTTTTCCGGCGTTTGAGGGCACAAGATCAATCACAAAGATGCATGAGACATCTATCCATGTATCCCTCAAAGAAATCTGGGGAGAAACCCACTCAAATCCGTGGAATCGAACCGGGAACAAAGGCACGAAAACAAGCACAAAAAGGCCACGAAAACACAACCCCGAATCTTCTATACAAACCAGGAAAGATTCACAAGGTCTAGCATGCCGCCCTAGCATCCATCCCTCTCAACAAATCTCTCACGAAGCTCTCATGCTAGCCTAGAGAAAATGGAAGAAAAATAGCTACGAAAATCGGAACGCGGGAGGGAGGAAAATGAAACCCTAAGTCGCGGAGAGAGAGAGCCATCCACACACACTCATGGCTTATATATCAGGTCCCGCCGGAGTGGTAAATGACTCGACTACCCCTAACTTAACTACTGGCGATACAACCCACATAGGGACATTTAGGTAATGTTTGTGGGTCTTGCCATCGGACGGACACGCCTTTGCCGCACCCCGCGTCCTCCCGACGCAAGCCATGCGATCCCGCCGCGTGTCCTCCGCCTCGAAGCTTCCCGACACGCCCGGATCCCGTCTCCGTCGTGTTGGGCCCTGGGACTTGGTTTTGAGGCCCAAACCAAGAAACCGTCCGCCGATGGTTTTGTGGGCAAACCACCAAACCCCGCGTGCTCGGTCCGGCCTCCCGCCAAACCACTTGACTTGACCGCCACCGTGCACCGGCTCGCTTGTCCATGACTTCGTCTTGCTTGTGTCGCCACCATGTGACCCGCACCCAGTCCCGCCGTCCACCGGTCCCTCGAACCGAGCCTACATGTCTCTCCATCTCCCGGAGGCCCCTCAAGGTCGAAGACCTTTCGCGCCCGTTCTTCACCTGCAACAACACGAACTAGGCCGCAGCCTACACCTGCACACTAAGCCAAGAGTCAGTCCAACACCCGTTGTCAATCACTCATCACCGAGGAGCGGTCATCCATCAACCACCGGGACGCTCCCGGTCCTCAATCCGCCCCTTGATGAGTTCATTGACAACACACAACGCGAAATGAAATTCAGAGAAAGAAAGAAAGGAAGAAGAAAGAAAAACAAAGAAGCTCAACTCATGACCAAAACCGAAGAAAGGCGAAGAAAGGTCACAAGCCAAGCAAAGCACAAATTCCACATCGAAAACAAGCAAGAAAGCTCCCCCCGAACAAATGCGAGCTCCTCCTAAACATGTGGATGCAAACTTCTAAATTTCAGCTCACCTCTTCTGCATTTTCATTAAGCTCACCTCTTCTCCCCCTTGTTGACAATGTATGAATCAAGGTGAAAATGCAGAAATACAAAACAAGGCATATAAACATCTACATGAGCTTCTCAAATAGGCCAAATCTAGTGTCAAAGGCTAAAAATGAGACAAAGATCACACACATGAATCATAGCATAGTCAAAGCATTGCCACGGGTAATATATGAAAATACAAGCATGTGACAAAGCAAAATTTTCAGATTTGAGCAGTTTTGCCAAAAGAAGGCTCGCTTCACATGTAAAAGCCTATCCATGTCACACTTGAACCACTAACATGCATAGCATTCAAAGATCATACAAGGATATCAAATTCTCAGCAAAAGATTATGGCAAACACCCATAAAGCAAAGCATGTCATGTCAAAGCTCATGAGCCATGTGTCCACTTCGGGGAGACTTCTCCACTGGTGAACATCATGCAACATGTTTTGCACCCATATGTGAAAGATAAGACATTTTAAGCATAGACATGATGGATGGAGCATTTTTCAAGCAATATATACTTCTTTTCAAGATTAAATCATTTCATGGTACATGAAGTGCCTTTGCGGCAAAAAGAAGCTTATGCTCCCCCATGAATGCAACATAGGCTAAACATTCACAATGATATCCGGCCTTTGGCCCAAATGCAAGAACAAGGCATCCAAGCACAATCTAAGCATGAAAAGCACATTTAGACCAAACCGTGACATGAATACACAACTACACACGAGTGGAGCAAGATTTCATCAAAAATTAGTCAAGATTAGCATTTATTTCAAAAAGGGCTATCTCACCACACATATATCTCAAATATTTCAAGAGCATAGCCTCACATCACCATTTCTCCACACATATGACCAAAATCTCACAAATAGCCAAAGAAACTCAAATATGGCATATGAAAGAAGCTCATCATCCTAACATGCAATATGATACAAATGCAACATGATATATGACAAGATGGCTACCCTACCATGGTTTATACATCAAGCAAAGCATGCATATACATCAAAGTAAAGATGGTATGATACATATGGTACAAAAAGGAAATCCCCCAAGAATCAACTAGAAAGGGCAACAAACCCCAAGTTCCCCTCGCAAGCGCACAAATGTAGCTTGGTCGAGAGGCTTTGTGAAAATGTCTGCAAGCTGATCTTGGGTAGGGACATGGCTCAACACAATGGTTCCTTTCTCCACATTGTCCCTCAAGAAATGATACCTCACTTCTATGTGTTTGGTTCTGGAGTGAAGCACTGGGTTTTTGGCTACGCTTATGGCACCGGTGCTATCACAAAGAAGTGGGATCCGGGTGCACTCCTCACCAAAGTCTCTCAAAGTGTAAGAAATCCACAACGGTCGGGAACAACAACTCGCGGCAGCAACATACTCCGCCTCGGTGGTAGACCGAGCTACACTAGATCGCTTGTGGGAAGACCATGAAACAAACGAAGAACCAAGAAACCGGCAAGTACCGAAGTAGACTTCCTCTCGACTCGACACCCGGCAAAATCCGCATCGGAAAAACCATGAAGAGAAAGAGTCGAGGAGGAAGAATACCAAAGGCCAAGACCGAGAGGCGGGATCGTAGGTACCCGAAAATCCTCTTGACGGCCCGTCGATGTGATGTCCTCGGCGAAGCTCGAAAACGAGCGCACGGACACACGCCGAACCGTATGTCCGGCCTCGTCGCCGTCAAGTAGAGGAGGGAGCCTATCATGCTCCCGTACTCCCGCCGGTCCACCGGTTCTCCGTCCTCATCCGCATCCAAAGTGGCCGTACTCCCCATGGGAGTCGACAACGACTTCACATCTTGCATCCGGAACTTCCTCGGCATGTCTTTTGTGTACTTGGTCCGGTGCACAAATGTACCATCCTTCACTTGCTTGATCCCGCGGCCCGAGAAAATACCGCAACTCGCCCATCATGCTCATCTCGAACTCCCTGCTCATCTCATCTGCAAACTTGGCAACAAGGTTATGTGACGAGCCACCAAAGACAATATCATCCACGTATATCTGCACAATCAACAAGTCATTCCCATGCTTGAGGAGAAACAAAGTCCTATCAACGGTACCCATCACAAACCCTCTGCTCAACAGAAAACCTCTCAATCTCCCATACCAAGCACGGGGCGCCTGTTTCAACCCATACGAGCCCTTTTCAACCCGTATACCCCGTGTGGGTACAACTCGCTCTCAAACCCGGTGGTCGCTTCACATACACCTCCTCCTCTATGACCCCATTCGAAAAGCACTCTTCCCGTCCATCCGAAACAACTTGAACCCTTTAGCCACGGCAAAGGCTAGAAGGATCCGAATTGCCTCGAGATGGGCCACGGGAGCAAAGGTCTCCTCAAAGTCGATCCCCTCTTTCGACTAAACCCCCGAGCAACAAGTCCGGACTTGTTCCTCACAACCATCCCATTCTCTCCCTCTTTGTTCTTCCAAACCCACTTGGTTCCTATGGGATGGCAATTTGGAGGTGGTTCAACTAACTCCCACACCTGGTTCCTCTCAAAGTTTTCCAACTCCTCATGCATAGAATTGACCCAGTTTGCATCAGATAAAGCATGTCCAATGTCCTTGGGCTCAAAGGTGGCAACAAAAGCAAGATGAGCAAAATGAGAGGAATTTCGGATCTTGACCGTGTAGTGCGTTCGTCGATATTCCCAATGATCTTCGACAGGGGATGCACTTCTTGAATCCGCCGGGGAGCCTCACGCCTCGAGACTACCTCCCACTCAACTTCGGCTTCTCTCGCCCGGTCCTCTTGTTGCACCGTCGTTGTCCATGAAGTAGATGGTCCACGCTCCATAGTGGTCGTAGGGGGAAGTAGTGGGTACACACTCGGCTTCGGGCGCATGGTTCTCCCCATCATCATCTCCGGCTTCATCCTTCTCCTCTTCAAAGAGGTCCTTGGCCATCTCTTCGTCACCCGCACATTCAAAGCCAAGAGAGGTACATGGCATTGTCTCATCGAAGGTCACCTCGCAAGTCTCCATGATTTTGTTAGTCTCAAGGTTAAGCACCCTATAGGCTCTAGAGTGGTTAGCATATCCAAAGAAAATACCATCACTAGACCTAGCCTCAAACTTGTCGAGTTTTCCCTTCTTAAGAATAAAGCACTTGCAGTCAAAGACTCGAAAGTGACTCACCTTGGGTGCCCGACCATGCATAAGCTCATAACAGGTCTTCTTCTTGAAAGCTCGCAATAAAATCTTGTTGGAAACATGACAAGCCGTATTGACCGCCTCAGCCCAATACCTCCTAGGAGTCCTGTGCTCATCGAGCATCGTGCTAGCCATCTCACAAAGAGTCCGATTTTTCCTTTCCACGACTCCATTTTGAGGAGGCACATAAGGGGTCGAATACTGATGTTCAAGACCTAGATCACGACAAAAGACATCAAAACGAGAGTTCTTGAACTCGAGCCATTATCCTTGCGGATAGCTCGAATAGCATTCCCATGCCTCTCATTTTTCAACCTCACGATCGCATCTCGAACAAAACCAAATGTCTCACTCTTATCCACCAAGAAAAACACCCGGGCATAGCGAGAGTAATCGTCCACCACAACAAGGACATACCACTTCCCACCCACCGAGCGAACTCGAGCCGGCCCAACTAGGTCCATGTGCAACGGCTCCGTCGGACACTCGGTCATGACATCGGTCGGGGGTGGATGGGGAGTGGCTACCATCTTGCCATGCCTACAAGGAGCACAAACCAAATCCTTCTCAAGCTTCAATCTCGGCAATCCTCGGACAAGGTCAAGACCACTCAAGCGGGAAACCAAGTCAAAGCTCAAGTGTCCCAACCGCCTATGCCATTTCCACAAATCGAAGAAGGACCGGACATCAAACGGCGAGCAGGACCCAAAGAACGAGAAAAATCAGCCACGAAAATCTAACCCTCGGGGATGATCATACGTACAAGATCACCTCGAGAATCCAAGCAAACGAGACTCGCCAGACTTGAAACGCACCTCAAAACCCTCATCAAGCAACTGAGAAACCGAAAGCAAATTAAAACCCAAAGACTTCACAAGAGCCACTCTCTTCAACGTTACCTTGTCACTCACATGCACAACACCCTCCGAAAGCACCCTTCCTCGTCCATTGTCCCCAAATGTGATGTACATCTTTTCCTTCACTGGGGTGAGGCTGGAGAACCACTTCTTATCTCCGGTCATGTTTCGAGAACACCGGAGTCGATCAACCAAATGTCCTCCAAGCCTCCTGCCTGTAGTCGAAACAAGAACGAGAGTGAGCTAGCGACTCGACACTCGGGGTTAGCACAAATAAAGTTAAACCAAGTGTCGAGCCATCCGCTCAAAAGAGGGGTTAGCAAACATCATTCCCTTGCCACCAAACTTCCCATGTCCCATGGGAGGAGTACGAGCACCACGAGGGGGAAAACGTGGTCCGTAGTTCCTCCGGAACCCAAAGCCGCGATCATCTCCCCTAAACCCGTATTGAGGACGAGTAGGGGGACGTCCGACAAAACCACCACGAGCCCGACCAAACCTCTCACCCAGACGCACACCATCATCTCTCCTCTCAAACCTCGCACCACCACCTCTCCGTGGAAACCCGCCAACACTCCTCACACTTCCCACACCCCGTGGAAGTGGCACTCTAGGCTTAGGAATACCATGAGGCCGGCGATACTGCCCCGGTTTGCTTGCTCCCTAGCAAGCCTCTCATCCCTCTTCCTCTTGTAGCAAAACTCGGCAAGATGCCTCTCCTTGCCACAATACTCACACCCGAAGGGGATGGGTTTTGGTTTTGGCTCGGCTTCTCTCTAGGCTTCTCACCCTTCTCACCCACAAACATCACCGGTTTCGGAAATCATTTGTCTTAGGTGGGAATTTGGGTGGATCTTGGGTTGTGTCAAGCTTGTTGCAAAGGTGATTGGGCTTTGGTGTGAAAGAGTTCTTGGGTGCTTTTGGAAGTGGGACTTGGATCTCTCCGATCACCTCAAACTCGGGGTTAGACTCAACACACTTCTCATACACGCTCTCCCCACTGTTCTCTCCCACTTTCTCACCCAACTTCTCAAAACCCAAACCACGACCATCAGCTCTCTTGAACTCCTCAATCATGATTTTCAATTGAGGTTTCGCCGTACAACCAACCCAACACCTTCCTCAAATAGTCATTCTCCTCATAGATGACATCCAAACGGGAAGTAAGTTCAAGATTGCGCAAAGTAAGTTCATCACAGGCTAGAACATGCATTTGCAACGGGAGATTTCAAAGATTCTTCCAAAGAACTAATGGTAGAACGAGCATCAACAAGCTTAGCATGCATAGTAGGACATGATTTACAAGCACCAAGCAAAGTGGGTCTAGCCTTAAGCTCATCATATTCAGTCCTAAGAGCATCTAGTTGAGCCAAAGTAGAAGCATTCTTCTCATTAAGCAGTTTGATCTCATTCAACCAAGCATCACACTCAACACATTCAACATCATCAGGAGTAGTAGGAGCAAGTTTCAAAGAGTCATTCTCAAGTTTCAATTCAAGCAATTTGGACTCTAACTCTCCTACTTTCTCACTAGCATTCTCAAGTTGTGCCCTAAGATCTTTCCTCATCTTTTTGGCATCTCTAAGCACACTATCGCGGTTGTCAAGCAAGCCATTCAACCTAGCAATCTCGGCAAGCAAAGAGTCGGGGTCACGGTTTACCTCATCCTCCGAGTCGGAGTCGCCGTCTTCCTTCTCGCTCTTCTTGCCGCTTGAGCTATGGGCCATGCCACAAAAGCCCTCAAGCGCCACACGGCTCAACCCGCCGAGGTTCCGTCTTGCACTCTTCTTGCCCTTGCGCCTCCCGACGTCTTCATCTTCGCCGCTTGAGCTTGATCGCTCCTCGCTTGAGCTTGAGTCGACGTTGCTCGCACCGGCCACCATCGCTCTTGCCTTGTTCTTCTTGTAGTCGCTCTTGCTCGGTCGCCGCTTGTCCTTGTCCTTGCTCTTGGACTTGCCGAAGTGCTTGCCCTTGGAGGAGTACTTGTCTTCACGCCTCGGGTGCGCCTTGTACTCGTTCACCTTGTACTTGTTCTCCTCCGCTTTCGGGCACTCGGCGATGAAGTGGCCACGCTTGCCACACTTGTAGCACGTCCCTGAGCTCCGCCTTGCATTCCTCCGACTCTCGTGTAGTCGATCAAACCTCCTCGAGAGCAAGGCCGGCTCCTCCTCGCCCAAGCACATCAAACTCCTCATCCGGAATGGACATAAGAGAAGACAAGGAAAACCGTCGTCGGGAAGGGTTAGATTTGCCCTTTGATCCGCCCACAAGAGCAAGACTATGGTCGGTCGAGCCCTCATGCTTGGATTGCAACTTCCGTCAACCTCGGCCGACTTGAGCTTAGAAAAGAGGTCATCCAACTCAATAGTCAAATAATGTCCGGACTCCTTGATGGCCTCAACCTTAGCACCCCAAACATTTGGGTCCAAGACATGCAAGAGCTTCAAAGCCCGATCATGCTCGGTGTAAGGAAAATCCTCAACATTAGCTTTCATGTTGTTCACGATGGCGGTGAACCTCTGAAACATCGCATCAATGTCCTCACCGGGAAGTGGAGTGAAATTCTCATATTGCATCCGGTAAGAGACAAAGAGGCGAGCCTTCACATGGTTATCACCACCGTGAGCAACCAACAACTTCTCCCAAATTTGCCAAGCAAGATTCAAATGGCGAACACGCTCAAACTCAGGATCACACAAGCTCCGGACCAAGTGATCAACGGCTTTTGCATTAGCCTCATACTTGGCCTTAGC
The DNA here is from genome assembly GCA_947561735.1 of Cenchrus americanus. NCBI lineage: Eukaryota > Viridiplantae > Streptophyta > Magnoliopsida > Poales > Poaceae > Cenchrus > Cenchrus americanus. The sequence goes on from OX387245.1 coordinate 202,133,750, forward strand.
ACGGCATCGGTCACCATAAGAGTATGGATGTTGACCGGAATAGCATAAGTCTTGTCAAGCACAATGAAATCCAACGACTTCCCACGAAGAAAGATCACCATTCGGGCCGCCCACTTGTGGTAACCCTTGCCATCGAAGTGCGGCGGACCGCCCCGCTCAACGTACGCCATCTTAGGATTCGAGACTTGTCAAAGTCGCAAAGAATCCGGCACCAAGCTCGATACCAATTCAAGGATCGGATGGCGACTAGAGAGGGGGGGGGAGTGAATAGGAGCCGGTAAAAATTCTTTCCAAAGAACCCGGCCTATACCCTAGTCAAACCCCGGTCACACACGAGCGATGGATCGAATCACACACCAATCGCCAAGACCACGAGGTTATGGATCAACCTCTAGTCCTAGGAACGATTCCTTGAAGCACACGCGGAAGCACTAGAAAGGGAAGGGAGGAATCGAACCAAGAAGCAAAGTGCACGAGCTGCGGCGGACCGTCCGGCCGGGAGGGGCGGACCGTCCGCGCAGCCTCGCGGACCGTCCGACCGAAGCCGCGGACCGTCCGCGCCAACACCGCGGACCGTCCGGCCCAACACCGCGGACCGTCCGTTAAAGCACACGGAACCACCGAAGCGACCCGAGAAAAACGGACCGTTCGCCAAGGCCGGGCGGACCGTCCGCGCGGGTCACGGACCGTCCGCTACTCAAGCTCGGACCGTCCACAAACCAGTCGCAACAAAAACCAAAAGCCAAACCGGATCGAAAGCAAGGACGCGCAAGAACGCGACGAACACGCGGCGAACCCTAGTCGCGCGGACCGTCCGCCGGCACCCGCGGATCGTCCGCCGGGGTGCGGACAGAGCGTAAAACACTCGACCCCGAAAGTCAACTCCCGCAAATCATCATCGGATTTCCCAAACGGTTGAAGCTCTGGAGACAAGGGTTTGGGGACTCGAAAAGCGTCACACAAGGATGCTATAGCCCAAAAATCTTGCCTCCTAACTCCCTAAATCACCGGGAATCGCGAATCCTTTGAGCACCACCAAAAACTAGAGCACCGAACGAAAAACTTCGAATCCAAGTGGTTTCCGGCGTTTGAGGGCACAAGATCAATCACAAAGATGAACGAGACATCTATCCATGTATCCCTCAAAGAAATGCGGGGAGAGACCCACTCAAATCCGCGGAATCGAACCGGGAACAAAGGCACAAAAACAAGCACAAAAAGGCCACGAAAACACAACCCCGAATCTTCTATACAAACCAGGAAAGATTCACAAGGTCTAGCATGCCGCCCTAGCATCCATCCCTCTCAACAAATCTCTCATGAAGCTCTCATGCTAGCCTAGAGAAAATGGAAGAAAAATAGCTACGAAAATCGAAATGGGAGGGAGGAAAATGAAACCCTAAGTCGCGGAGAGAGAGAGCCATCCACACACACTCATGGCTTATATATCGGAGTCCCGCCGGAGTGGTAAATGACTCGACTACCCCTAACTTAACTACTGGCGATACAACCCACGTAGGGGCATTTAGGTAATGTTTGTGGGTCTTGCCATCGGACGGCCACGCCTTTGCCGCACCCCGCGTCCCTCCCGACGCGAGGCCATGCGATCCCGCCGCGTGTCCTCCGCCTCGATGCTTCCCGACACGCCCGGATCCCGTCTCCGTCATGTTGGGCCCTCGGACTTGGTTTTGAGGCCCAAACCAAGAAACCGTCCGCCGATGGTTTTGTGGGAAAACCACCAAACCCCGCGTGCTCGGTCCGCCTCCCGCCAAACCACTTGACTTGACCGCCACAGGTGCACCGGCTCGCTTGTCCATGACTTCGTCTTGCTTGTGTCGCCACCATGTGACCCGCACCCAGTCCCGCTGTCCACCGGGTCCCTCGAACCGAGCCTACTTGTATCTCCATCTCCCGGAGGCCCCTCAAGGCCGAAGACCTTTCGCGCCCGTTCTTCACCTCGCAACAACACGAACTAGGCCGCGGCCTACACCCCGCACACTAAGCCAAGAGTCGGTCCAACACCCATTGTCAATCACTCATCACCGAGGAGCGGTCATCCATCGACCACCGGGACGCTCCCGGTCCTCACACCCATCAAATCCGACTTGGACCATGCGAACACGTCCTGGTTATTACGAAGGAACCGCAAGAGGTTACCTTCGTCCTCCGTGCTAACTTCGGTGCCTATCATGACGGTCCCCGCTTGGCACGTCCGCGCACAAGGGGACTGTCTTCGTGACATCGACCGCTTTCATGCGCTCGGCTTCGGCCCCTTTCATGGATCGTCTCGGTTGGGCTTCGGCCCTCTGCTCTTCGGCCTACGCGCAGCTTCATTGCCCTCATCTTCGTTGATGACATGGACTCGTCTGTTGTGTACCGACGTGTTGCGTTCGGCTCTTCGGGCCTCCTCCGGCTACCGTACACCGAAATTACCCCGCCGCCGTTGGTATTTTCATCGGCAGGTATCCTTGATGGATGACCGCCGCAAACTTGTTGATGGCGTTTCGCTGAAGATGGCATTGTACGGGTACACAAAGTCAACAACATCGAAGGTTATGACCTCCGTTCTCATAGTGGTCTCTTGGCCGAAGGTCACATTGACGTCGATCTTGCCCGGTGGCTTCGATCCTCTTGTTGCCGAAGCCGTACGGCGGGTGCTCGCTTTCTTCAAATGTTCTTTCTTGAAACCCATGCCGGAGAAGCACCGCGGATCAAAATGTCCGTTGAACCGCCGTTGTCCACCGGGACCCTCCCCACGTCATTGCCGAAGTAGTACTTCGTGTTCTTGCCAATGTTTGCTCTTATGACGAGCGGATCATTGTGAGGGTAGTGTTGCAGCCGAATGTCAGCTGCCGTGAAAGTTATTGGGATGTGGGACCATGGCAAATGAAAGTACTTGCCGGAGCAAATGTGCGACACGCTTCGGTAGTAGTCTTGCCGCCGCCTCTTCGTCTCGTGCACCGGCTCATTGGATCCGCCGGAGATTGCATTGATAATGTTGCCCATGCTCATCATTCCCGAGCTGCTAGAGTCGGGGCCTCTTACTTTGGTGGAGGTGGTGGTGGTGGGCGGGTGTAATGTGTTTGATGGTGGGCGGCCGGGTTCGGCCACGAAGGCATGAATAGCGATGATTGCTTGCGCGTGCATGGGAGGGGGCGGCGGCAGCTGCGGCGCCGAAGGTGTGTATGATTGTGGTGAGTGGAAAGCATGCGTGGGTGCCGAAGGCCGGAATGATCGGTGATTGTAAGGTGGAGGCGGGGCCTTAAATTGGCCCGCATTCGGTACTTCATGACGTGGTTCACGGCCATGCCCGCTGCCTTCGCCTTCTCCTCAGCTTCCCACTCCAGCTTCATCTTGACCGCCGAGGGGCACCGGTGTGTGTGATGCGGGCATCGATCCCATAGAGCCAACGAAAAAACGCTCACCGCCGCCTTGCTGAGGTGGGTTTTGCTGCTGCGGCTTCGGCCCTCTGCCATTCTTGTATCCGCCCTTCTGCCCGCCACCGCTCCGGTTCTGGTTCTGGTCAGGGGGTGCAGATATGTTGTTGATCTGACGGTTTGCTTGCTTCGGTGGGTGTTTTTGCCACCCCTTCGGTTGGTCCCACTGCCCCTGTTGCTTTTGCTTCTTCGCCGCATTGGCTCTGTCAAGCCTTCGGCGGCGGCCTTTGTCGGATTTGCAATATTCTTGCATGACTTCAAAGAGTTCTTGCAGAGACTTCGGCTTGACTCTGTCAAGCACATCCTGGCAGTTTCCAACCCTCAGGCCTCCAACGATGGCGTCGATGATGCTGCTTTCGGACACCCCGGGCGCGCGCGCTGTCAGCTTGACAACCCTGTGCATGTACTCTTGCAGCGACTCTCTGTCCCCCGGACGCACATGTTGACAAGGTCATTGGAGTCCAGCTCTTCGACCTGCATGCCCTTGAAACTGGATAGTAGCTTGTTTCGCAGCTGGAACCAAGATGTTATGTGCCCCTTCGGTATGTTTGCATACCAATACTGAACCTCTCCCTTGAGTGCCAGCATGAGAGCCTTTGCCTTTGTAGTGGCATCGCCTCCGTTGGACTCTACTGCCGCTTCGAACTTCATCAGGAACTCCTTAGGATCGTAGTCACCGTTGTACTGGGGCAGAGTGTTGGCGTTGAAACGACGGGGCCACGGCGCACTCTCGAGCTCGACTGAGAGCGGGGACACCGGGACGACGTTGCGAAGCGGTATGTCGTCGGGTGCGAAGTGCTCCCGCGCCCCCCTCTCCTAGCGGTGGCCAATGCTTTGCCCTTTGGAAGCGTCCTTGTGCCGCCTCCACCGGTCCCGGCCCGAGCTTGCATGGCTGCGGGGTGTGCCGGCATGCTTCGTTGGGCCGCCGGCGCGGCATGCGCAAAGCAGGCGTCGGTCTTGGTGCGGTGGCACAAGAATGACCCGCCGCGGCGGCGACGTGCCGGCGATCCGGCTTTGCAGCGAGTGAGGTAATGCTCGGCCGCCCGATGTTGAAGTCGATGGAGTCGGGGAGCGGTGTGGGGTGGGACCACATCCTCGCCGTCGGGGACGGCTGCGCTTGCGACGAAGACGGGCGCGTCTCTTGCTCTTGCTGGGCCGCCACGGTCTTGCCCGCGATGAGAGCTCGGATCCTTCGGAGGGCCTCGATGTCTTGCGCCGAAGCCCCCGGCCCCTCGAGGCTGACCTCGAACATCCCCGAGGCGGTGTGCTCGACCTCCGAGTGCTCGGCCCCGTGCCGGTCCCCGCCGAAGGCGGGATGGCCGAAGTCGACGGGTTGGCGGGTTCGGTGCTAGCGGAGGGGTTGACGCCTGAGCCGTGGTGGCTTCGGCGCCTGCCGATCGGGTCCTCGCCATGCGGTCTTGGGATCTTCCACAAGGTGGGCGCCAAACTGTTGGTGGGAATCGGGCCCGAAGGTGGACGCCGACACAACAGCCCCCTGAACGTTACCCTTCTTCTACTGCTATCCCGAAGCTATTTCTACTAGTCTAGACGGGGAAAGGAAACGAGGAAACGAACGAGAAATGCAACAAGCGAATACTTAGCGGACCGAAGACCGAAAGACCAAGCAGTGGACTTCGGTGCTCTCTTCTCATTACGGGGTGTCCGTTTCATTACAAGGGGCTCACTATTTTTAGGAGGCCCCTAGGCATAGTCATTTGCCTCAATTACACCTTTTACGTTCCTGACAAACGGCTTTAAACACTTTACAAGGGTATAACAGTAACTCCCCGCGTCGTACAGGCCTCCAGCGTGTCTTCGTACGGCCGAAACGCCTTTACACGCGGCGCTCCTTGTCTCTGCCTTGTACGGTGCCCTCTTTACACGTTCGCAGCGGCCACATGTCACGGCCGCATCGCACCTTCGAACCGAAGCGCCCTAGGACCTTTGCTCCCGCCGCGTCGTGCCACTCGGGACATCTCGCCCGTGCCGCCTCCGGCCCCCGCCCGAGGTGTTTCCGACGCGCGGCACTCCCGGCTTCTCCGAACCTTCGGCGCCGAGGCATGACCGCCCGTACCTTCGGCACCAAAGGTCGCATCGCTCGGATGGGCCGCTCCCGCACGACAAAACTCACATAACTCAAGTAGCATTAGCGTTTCCGTCAAACCGAAGCATTGCGAAAACTCCCCCCGTGTGGCCGAAGCCGCACGTGAGCCGAAACCGTCGGCCCGGCCGGACGTGGACGGGGCTTCCGAAGGCCATTTTCCCCAACACTTACCTCTCTCCTCCTCTTGGCTTGGTTCTTCTCTAGCGCACTCATGCTTGCTTTGTTTCTTCGCGACCGCGTGCACCTTCCAAACGTTCTCGTCCACTCCTTTGCTTGCATTATTGCTCCTTCCACTTGATGTTTTCACTTTGACTCACTTCCATACTCCCTTGCCTCACATGCTCCATGATATTCCTACAAAACAAAGCCTTGGCTGCCCCCCATGCTTGTCCTTGCATGTGGTTTGAGATGTTAAAGGGGCATCCCGTGATGCATCATGGTGCATGTATGGTTAGATTACTAGATTGCCTCCCTCTAAGCATGTTTTAATGCTACATACTCCTCTAATTTCGAAAATTAAAAATAATTTCAGAGCTATGGGAGAGCTCAAACATAAATTTAGAGAAGTTTTTAAAGCATTAAAAACAAATGTAAGTCGAAAATATTTTCCAACTACTTTTATTTTGGTCTCACTAGTATCGTTTGATTCCATTAGTTGAGAGCAAGCTTTTCCCGCTTGATCATGGGGGCATAGGTTTAGGTTATAATTTTGGTTAGATGAGAGAGATTTTGAATGAAATAAAATTAAATGAGGCTTAGAAAAATTCTAAATCTAGAGAAACCAAGGATATGGATTTTAAACCAACCAAAAGTCATGTTTCTAGGTTCACGCGAGTCCTACCACGTGCTGAAAATTAAATATCATCTAGGTACAAGTCGTGGCTCTACTCGTGTGGTTTTAGCATGAAAAGCAAGTCAACCACAACATCATAAAGAGGATGAAAGGTTGAGATTGGTTCTGAATTTTTTTTTTTGGTTGTGGTTTCTCGAAAAGAAGCAAACAAACTAGGATGGTTCATGTAAAGGGTTTATGATCAAAACAAAATATTCAACCAAGAATTATGTCTCTAATATTGTTCAACCATTATAATTCTAATGTTTTGCGTAGTAAAATTAAATACTAAATTACTTGAAAAGACTCGAAAAACCCGGAATCGGGTTGTCCTCCCGGTAGCTTATTCTTGACTCGACGAAACGGGTTGCCTCCCGCCTAGCGCTTCGTTTATAGTCCATGGCTAGACTTCTTCACTTGATAACTTCAGATCAACGCTCTTTGCAGGCGTTGCAATCTTGGGTACCCACTTCTGCACCATCTTGGGCACGGACTTAATCTTCGGCTTAGTCATTTTTTTGGTCTTCACAGGCTGGCTTTGTCCTTTGGTCTTGACAGATGCAACAACTTCCTTCATGTAGTGGCTCGGTATCTCAAACTCCGGTCCTTGGGTTGTGATCTTCGTAGTCTCCTTAGTGTGATCCTCCATCTCCCCGAATGAGTTTGAGTAACCTTTGCCGTCTTGGGACCTTGGGGTTGTCTCGGATATTCTCCTTTGCTACCCATCGGGCGCCCGACAAGTTGTCCCACTTGCGTCTCTAGCATCTTCATCATGATGAACACTTCACGTAAAAAGTTTTCGACCTCCGTCTCCTTGCCATCTAAATTCTCCAATATTTCTTCTCCATACCCTTGAACTTGGACATGGTCGTTCTCCTCACACTCCTCGCATGTGGATCTTGCTTCGGCAGCCTTTAGGTGTTGAGCTTCTTTCTCTATCTCCATCTTCTCCATCCTCCTTTTAAGTAAACCGATATGCCACTCAAGGAATCCGGCTCGTATGTATTCATTGAAACGCTCCAAAGCTCTCGCAATCGTCATGTGGATAGTTGAGGCCTTGATCTTGAACGGCCTTTCGGCGTCTTGAAGGTTTATGATAGGTAGATCAACGATGTCCGAGGTGCATAGCTTGATCTTGCGCTCCGGTTGTAGTTGTTCTCCCATGGGTGGCGGTTGAGGTTGATCTCCTTTGGACTTGGAGGTGGTGACTCCCTTGGAGATTTTGACGGTCCTTCGACTTTGGCTTTTGAATCTAGGGTTTCCAACCCTTTAGCTTGTGTTGCACATCTCCTTTGCCTATAAAGTTTTCCCGGATCATCCAAAAAAATATTTGGGTTTCTTGGAGAGGTAGCCAACCATCTCCGTTAGGGTTAGCAAAAATAAAAAATCTAAAAATGAAAAATTAGGGTTAATCAAAACTAGATTAGACTGATTTTTTTCTTTTTGAGGATGATCAAACTTAAGAGATGCAAAAGAAAATCAAAAGAAAAACTGAAAATAAGCGATACTAGATTGGATCTTGATTGCTTGTTCCCCGGCAACAGCGCCGTGAAAAAGGGGCTTGTTGACGGTTAATAGTTGTATCAAAGTTCATATGGATTTGCAAGCGGACAAATCCCCCGTCGTAGTCAAGGGACCCTTCTTCCCTCGAGTGGTGAACCCAAGGTATCGAATTTGTGGAATAATGTGCAACGCAAGGATTCAATCTAGTAAAGCAAGGACAGCTATCTTTGAAGAATCAAATTGCATCTAACCTACTAACTCATAAAGGAAACACATCTAATCTAATCTACTAAAGAGGTAGCAAGAGAAAGCAAGAGATAACCGATCTAGAGAATCTAGATCATGCTTATATTGTAGCTCCAAACAAGATAGATGAAGATAGAAAAGCGAATCTCATTAAAAGCATCTTTAAACCATGGCCTCCAATCCAATTACGAAAACGCCCGCCTTTCGGAACCCCCGTTCGTCACAACGTATTCCTATTCATGTGGGTAGTCTAGGGCGAGTTCGATAAGAACAAGTTGAAATCACTTGGTCGGTCCGGTATGCACCTCTAGCCACCGCGGCTACAAGAGCACCCTAAGCAATCTATCTTAAGCATAGATTGGGGAAGAAGCAAAACCAAGAAGAAAACAAAATCATCGAGAAGGCACTTGATCGTTAGAAATCGGATTCACTTGAAGACTTCACCATGAATGATTACATGAACAAGATCACCACCGGGATCCTACCTCGATCTTGATCCTTGCTCCCGAGCTCCGACGTGGTCTTCCATGCAAGGTTCCCACGTCGGCTAGGGAGACCCTAGATAACTAGCACGACCCTCATCTCCGAGATGGTGTCCCTCAAGCTTCTCTCGCTCCTCGCCGGTGAATGACGAATTGATTGATGCGTGGCTCTCGGTCAGGGGGCTATAAATAGCCCGAGATGCATCTAGGTCAAAGGGGGGGCCGACTGGGCCTCGAAATGGGCTGGGCCGGCCGGCCTGGGCCGACCGGCCTGGGCCCACTTCGGCCCGGTTCGTGGCCTCCTTCGCCGGTGTTGCTTCCCGAGTCTTCTATATCCTCTCCCCTTCGCATGTGGACCCTTGTCGTCAGTTTCTCTCCGAATTGGACGAAGCTCCTTGTCTCGCAAGATTCGGCACTTTTCTGGCTAGGTCCTCGGAGTTTGTCATCTTCTCGGGCTTGGTCCTTGGGCTTCTTGGAGTCGTGTTCACTTCATTGCTTGACTTGTACCGGGCTTCAAGGTCTTGTCATGAGGTGCTTAATGAACTTATCCCAGAAGTCTTGCTTTCAACGCTAAAACCCTGCATAAACACTAAGCTCCAAAACCGACATGCACAAGTGAACTTGTTATACCATGGTGGTTAGTAACAATGGATAAGATATAAAAGTCATGCCAACACCGAAGGTAAACTCATGGATAGGTTGACGGAATTTCACCGTCAACACACACTAATCATATAACAAGTTCATCTATGTGCATGCATTTGGAAGTGTTGTGTTTATGTAGGAAAACATTGACATAAAGGACGGATTCACAACAATTTCAAAGGAGCATTTACGGAGTCTTGTTCGTGTTCATGAGCTTGATGAAATCACTTCCAATGGTGGCAAGGACCAAAGTGCTACGTAGGAACACCCCTGGGGATTGAAGCGTAAAAGACTGAACTTCATGCACGGAGAACCTCCATCTTGGACGCGAGGATGACATCGTCAAAATCATGCAAGTGGAAGGGGCAAAGTGCATAATCACCCGAGGACCCATGGGAGTGAAGGGGAGACCGAACCGGGCCGAAATGGGCCGGGCCGGTCGGCCCAGCCCCACTTCGGCGTCGGTTCGGCCCCCCTTTCCTTGCACCCGAAGGATCTTCAACCCTAAAACCCGGGAGGCGCCGCTATTCGCGGGGGGGAGCCATTCGTACCGGGAGGCCATCCACAAGCTAGAGAGAGAGGAGGGAGATCTCCGAAGGGAGATCAACCACCTCGAAGGAAGCACCCACAAGTGGAGAAGAAGGAAAACACCGTCGAAAGGGTGAACATGATCAACAGGCTATGTCTAGCACCTTGATGGGGTAATCTCCTTATTCATCCATGGGTTGTAATCGATCTTGAGATGTAATCGTACTTTGTTGGATTATCTATCTATCATCTTCTCGTTGAATATACTTTAATGCTTAAGGTTAGCTACCATGTCGTAAAGGGAGTAGAGCTCCAATGCTTCCTTGGATCCATTCAATACGCCGTGTCCATCATAGGTCTAGTCACGAATACCTTTGCGTAGTGACGAGTACGAGAGGAGGGAAAGGGAGAAACCGTGGTCACAACCCCCAATAGATTAGATTAGTTTTCTTGTTTAAAGCTATTGCATGCTCTAGTATCGTAGACCCATGGGCGAGTGTCTTTTATCTTGATCGCTTAATCATTCTCTCTAGTGTAGTTTAGTTGTTTTCTAGTTTAATCATAGTTAGGGTTTGAGTAGCTAGAGTGTAAAGGTAGATCAAGCACTTGTAATCCCCTTGCTCCGCGGATTGACAAGAACCTTGGGAATCCCATGGTGAAAAAGGTGTAGGTCCGTACGCTTGCGGATCATAGAGGGATACGTCTTTTATCCGTCAACACGGAGCATCCGTGGCTGTTAGGGAGAATGGGAAAAACAATGCCAACGGGAACGTTGATGAGATCACGGACTACAAAGAGGCCCGGTGGGTGGGACCTCTAGAAGCAATGTGGAGGATATACGGCTTTGACTTACACCAGTGTCACCCACTGGTGCTGGTGCTAGTGCTGCAATGTCATCTCCCCGACCAGCATATGGTTTCATTTCATGCATGGGACAAGGTTGAACGAGTTTTAAAAAGCCATGTATCGAGGACTCGATGCTCACGGAATGGTTTACCTACAACCAACATCATCCGGAAGCTTGAGGGATCTTGTATCGTGACTTTCCAAAGTACTTTACCTGGAACGTGAAAGATAAATGTTGGCAACCAAGGAAAAACTCAAGCATACTAGGTCGGAAGACTCGTGTCCGCGAATCCGGCGAGAGGGTGAACGCTATTTTCTTCGGGTACTTCTAAACCATGTTCCAGGAGTGACGTCATGGAGGGATCTTAGGATCGTGAATGGTGTGCATTATCATCCGTTCCGTGATGCTTGCTTGTCTTTGCGGGTCCGATCGAAGATGACAACACACTCGATGATTGTCTCACCGAGAGTGCTATGTTTCGGATGCCATCCTCATTGCGTAGGCTGTTCGCTACAATACCGGTGTTCTCGTGAGCTGAAGAATGTTGCCGGTTTGTGGACAAAACACTTTGACGCAATGGCAGAAGACTTCAAGCATAAGAATCCAAACCCTCATTCGGCGGAACAGATGATTTTGATTGACATCAGGAACATGCTGCAATCTATGAAATCTAAGGATAACGACAAAGAAATAAATAAGTTCCCCCTACCAAAAATAGATGATGCATTTGATGACGCTAGCGCGGTCCCTCGTGAGATATTTGAGGAGGTCAGCATTAAGACAAATCAAGAAGATGTGGGCCTATCGTCTCTACTAAATGAGGAGCAGAGGGCTGCCTATGATGAGATAATGTCCACAATTGACTCCAAACGAGGTGGCTTATTCTTTGTCGATGGACCAGGCGACACAGGAAAGACTTTTTTGTATAGAGCGCTTCTCGGAACCGTTCGCAGTCAGAACAAGCTTGCCGTTGCTACGGCTACATCCGGTGTCGCAACATTTATAATGCCCGGTGGGAGGACAGCCCACTCACGTTTCAAGATTCCCCTAATGCTCGACGATAAACAAGGATGCGGCTTCACAAAACAAGTGTGGAACGACCAAGCCGCCGCAAAGCAAGCGTCTCTCATCATTTGGGGTGAGGCGTCTACGACAAAGAGGTAGGCTATGGAAGCACCGGACTATAGCATGCGTGATATAATGGGACGAAGGATCTTCCATTCGGTGGGAAGACAATTGTCTTTGGTGGAGATTTCGGTGAAAGTCCTCCCCGTTGTACGTAAAGGATCCGGGGCTCAAATTGTCGGTGCTTCCTTGAGAATATCGTATCTTTGGGAATTCATGCGACATCTTAAGCTCATGCGCAACATGAGGGCCCGACCGATCCATGGTTCGCGGATTATATGTTGAGCATTGGTAATGGCACAGAAGAGGTTAATGAAGATGGTGATCTACACCTTCCCGATGAAATATGTGTCCCGTACACTAGGGATTCCGAGAAAGATCTTGACACATTGATTGAGGACATCTTTCCAAATCTCAATGAAAACATGGCAAACAAGGATTACATCACCTCTAGAGCCATTTTATCAACACGTAATGATTGGGTAGATGATATTAATTTGAAGATGATCAACAAGTTCCAAGGTGGGGAGGTGGTGTACCATAGTTTCGACGAAGCGGTTGATGATCCCCACAACTACTATCCTCAGGAGTTCCTTAACACATTGACTCCCAATGGGATACCTCCACACGTCCTGAAGCTAAAGATCGGTTGTCCGGTTATACTGCTTAGAAATTTAGACCCTGCAAATGGACTATGCAATGAAACAAGACTAGTGGTTAGAGCATGCCAAAGAAACTCAATAGATGCTGAAATTGTTTTAGGGCAACATGCCAGGAAGAGGGTTTTCCTTCCTCGGATACCCTTGTGCCCATCTGATGATCAGATGTTCCCATTTCAATTCAAGAGAAAGCAATTCCCAATTAGGCTCAGCTTCGCCATGACGGTCAACAAGTCACAGGGTCAAACAATACCAAACGTAGGAGTGTACTTGCCCGCGCCTGTGTTCTCCCATGGACAGTTGAATGTCGCTATGTCTAGAGCCACAGCCAGAACAAACATCAAAATCCTCGCCCTCCCGCCAAATGCAGAGGCAGAGGAGGAAGAAGCTCGAAGGCAGGAAGAGAAAGATGCAAAAAAAGGCAAATGGCAAGGGTAAAAAAATGGCGTGGTCAGAAAACAAAAAAGAGTACTGCCGGTGAATGGCACATATACAAAAAAATATTGTATATAAGGAGGTTTTGACATTGTAGGTCGGGTAATATTATGATATTTATTTTCATGCATATCTTACATGTTAATGCGTATTTGGGATAGAACGATGAAATTTAATACTTCTTTCTCTCTCTAGGAAAAATCAAATGTCTTATGATACTATACATGGGATGATGTTCCAGCTACACATGGTTTGTCTCAATTCTTTCATCCAGGTAAACAAAAATCCATTTATACTACGTCTTTGCTGCATTCTTGTCATTATTGTTGACCCTCTTTCAGTTAATTATTTCTGCAATTAGTTTTAATGCTTCTGTTTCTTAAGCAACTACCTAAAAATTACAACGGGGCTGTTATTAAAAAAAATAGTCATATGCTTATTGCACAATATATTTTGAACCATCAAACGATAATATCAGTTTAATTGTTGGATATTTATTTGTACAGAGGTTAGAGATAATCTGCGTATGAGGATCAACCATCATGATATAGTTAAACGTGCAATAGCTGATCGAGAAATTGAACTTAGGAGAATGCTAGAGGCAAGAAGAACAAATGAGCCGCCCTCGTCTCCTACCTTAAACGATTTATACGTGTACATGATCGGTGGCAATGTAAGGATTTCACATTTAATGTATGTGCGTAATTTATGTTCTGATATATTCAGGTGTAAGGTGTCCATTTGTCTCACCATCTCTTTTATTTAGGACCATAGGGCACAGGCACGGGCACCTCTCGTTGGAAGGAATCATTCATAAGGTGCCAAAATGTGTCATCTACTTGGAGGATATTGCTGCAGGAGCGGATGTCAGGATCCTGCAAGAGTGTATGCACAGTTTCCACGTCCGATGTATCACGCAGTGGATCAACGAGGCTGGGACATGCCCGGTGTGCCGTTGTGTGGTTGTGGGAAGGGAGGTTCCACTCCAAGATTAGGAAAGAATAAATCTGTTTAGAATTTTATTTCTGTCTTGTTTTGGTTTCCTTTCCAATCAATTTCTAGTTCATGATGAACTGGTGTGATTTTTATTTATTATTATGACATTAATAAAAAAGTGTTACTTTGGCATCAACCATTACATAGTTAATGAGGAACTTTTTTATATTATTCTCTTCCGAGTTTAAGCATTCAACTAATTAATGTACGTATACACCATTCACATAGGATTTGCTGTTCCACAACCCTTTCAGTCAAGCATATAATTTATACATCTCATGTACTTCCATCAACTGATAGAGAAAGGAAAAGACATTTGCATTCGCAGTTCCACTTCCACGTATAAATGTAGCTAGGCATCTAGCAATAGCACCATGGTCGGTCATGTGTTGCTGCGTTGCCACACTACAGATACAGCAGCAACACTACAGATACAGCAGCAGTGGATGGAGATGGAGATGGCGTTCCAATAAAGATATCCCCACGCACGAGTGGGATTGGAGGCCCAACAGAAATTGCATTCATATCATGTCCCTTCCAATTTTGAGGAGCCCGTCAATCAGCTGATATGCTTATGTTTGTAGATGTATCTTCCCCTAAAAAAATCTAAACCACCCGGACAATATGGAAACCACCGCCCATCATTACCAGCCTATAAATATGCATTGGCGTACGAGTCCAAACCCAAATTCCAATCGTGTTGGCAAACAACATGGCGGTTAGTACATCTATTGCTTGGTCCACCCCTTTCAATGTTGTACTTGGTTGTGTCAGAGATCCGAAGTCAATATCTTTGCTGTTGTTGCATCGGTCGGCGGCTTGACGCCAATCTTACCCCATCCTATGCCACGCGGGAGCTATGCTTGACGGATAACAGGTGGTCATCTGTAAACTTACGTTAGTTAATTTATTATATATATATATATATATATGTATGTATGTATATATGATCGGATAAGACTTGATATCTCATGTTTTCAACATTGTCCCCGCACTATTGCAGTGGTACCGCCTTTCTCCGCATTGTCGATCTCCACGACGAGCAGCTAGGTCAAAAATTACTAGCTAGCAGCCGAGATACGCAACAGTTTCATCCTGGCTACTAGGGTCCGTGTCAACCGTAACCCAGGTTTTTTTCAGCGGGCACTCGTTCTCTTTAATTTATTATGTTCCATATATGTCACAAGATAATATGGTAGTCTGTGACCGACGTTCCGTATTTTCCTTTTGCAGGCTGCTTGGTTGAGTCCGAGCACACAACAATCACTTTGATTCAACCTGGTGCCGTGATATGGATACCTATCCTAGAAGGTAATATCATTTTTTAACAATATATGAACCATCGACCGAAATATTAATTCTAATTGCTTAATGTATATATATTGTATATATAGAGGTCGTAAATAATTTGCGTATGAACGTCAACGATCATGATGCACTTAAACACGCAATATTGGAGCGAGACACCGTGCTTAGGAGAAGGCTAGAGGCAAGAAGAACAAGGTCGCCCCCGTCATTGACTACCTTTAATGATTTATACGCGCACATGATTAGTGGCAATGACACTCTTGATGACTCGTAAGGATTCTCGGTGCCCGATTTATATTCGATATATTCGAATTTGTCATTTTAATGTGCTCTTTTTTGTTTTACACGGAGGGAGCCGACGGCCCATCGTGATGATGATATCAATCCAAAGATTAGAGGAAAGAAAAGAATGGATTTAGAATAAACATGGCGTGCTCTACATTTTATTTCCCTATGTGATCTCCACATCACGGAATCAAAGTTTTGCAATCTTATTGTATTTCCTTCATCAACAGAATATTTCACATCATGGTTAATGATGTGACGTGACGTTCAACAATTAAAAATGCCTTGTTGTAAAAAAACAATTAAAAATGTCTATGCATTAATACTTTGCACCGATGACAAACAACTATGCACGTTTTTTTATTTGAGAAAGTCTATGCACGTTATTTTCTTATATTCCGTAAGAGATCACATTTGGCCCAACAAGACCAATCGAAACCGGCCCAAAGCCCATCTAGCTGCAGGCATGTCGTCTCTCATTCATTATTAAAGCCTCGCAAGGCGGCAACCACTCCATAGTCCCGCCCGATCTCCACGGCCACCGCGAACCATGCACGCTTAATCTCCTCGGCCGCCTCGACGCCCTTGCCTATCTTTTATACGACGGTCTTAGGCGATGACGTTGGGTACGCCCGAGTCGAATGGTGAGTCTTCCTATTGCACTTCGATATATGCCTCTCCATGATCTATTAGATGCATTTATGTTCTTCATTTTATGCATCTACGTTCTTCATCTATATATATATATATATATATTGAATTTGTTTGAATCTTATTATATATACATATAAGTTGATTTGGAATTACTTTCGGTAAACATTTAGAAATTCAACTAAATGATAGAAAATAGCAAATCTATTCAGAAAATCTTGAAACACCTAGAGCAAAACTTAAATGTTGTCTGATACATGTGAAAAATGCATTGGGGGTACATAAGCTAATTAATTTTCAAGTTACTTCATAAAGGTGTCTTAATTAGGTATATAAAAATATAAAACCAACTTTTTTAAGAAAAAATGGCAATTCAACTTCATATTTGCTAATGTTATGGTCAACATAAGGTTGTGTCCAAAATTTAGATGTATACGAGTCCAAAATAATTATGTGGTATTCAAATCTCAAAGTTTGACTTTGGGTTTTAGAAAACTATAAGAGAGATGTATCCATTTGTGAACAATGTAGGTTCCGCCTTTACCAAAATCATTGAAAATTTTATGTAAAGTATAAACATCCATAAAATGATTCCATATTTATGAATGGAGAAAAATGATGAATTGAAAAAATCTAAAAAAACAAAAAAAGGGCAAAGTGTGAACCTAAGACCTCATCCTTCAATGCACTTGTGAGGAAGAGAATTTGGTTACCTCACAACTCTTGTCTTGATAAGAATTTGGTTTGTTTTTATCAATTCTAAAACGCTCGTTGGGATTGCTTGCACGCCGGGCCTCCGCTAGGCCTCGCTTGCCGCGCATTGGGCCGCAAAGCACCTCCTCTAGCCCGGCTCGCGCTTGCGGCCGCGACCCACTCATACTTGCGGCCCACTTGTGAGGGAGAGAGGAGGAAGAGAGTTGACCATGCGGCAAACATGTTTGACTAAGATTTTCTAAGATTTTTATGTTGAAACTCAAATTTTGGTCAAAACAAAAGTTTCTTAGAATTCAAAACCCTAGAACTTTCATATTGACCCAAGGTTTATGTTGTAATATAAATTTAGGAGAGTTGACCCGAGGTCAAATGATGTTGGACCGAGATTTAAAGAGAAAAACATGTTGAAACTTGAAAATCGGTCAAAACAAAAGTTTCTTATAATTAAAAGTTCTACAACTTTCATGTTGAAAGGTTTTTTATTTGTGCTGTTGATTAAGGAGAAAAATTGAGTTTCCTTTAAAATTCTTTAAATGAATTTGAATTTGAATTTCAAATTGAAGTTGAACCAACTTTTTTGAAGAACAAATGGTAATGTAACTTTATATTTGCTTATATTATACTAAATGTGAGCCCGTGTCCAATTTTTTAGAGCCTATTAGCACTCGATTCTCAATTAATTGTTCAAATATCCAATTTTTTTTATTATGTTCAGTTTAATATATCTTAGTTTGGGTGTTTTGATTTTTTTTGTGTTTGTCAAAACATATGGATAGAAGCTGGATATTTGGGAAACAATTCACACTCGCATATTTGAAAGGAGTTGAAGAGTTTATGAAATTTGTTAGAGAAAGATACCGCGAAGGCATCGAAATACGTTGAATTTGAAAGCCTATTTATTAATGTCATAAATATATGACAAAAGTTGAAGGTCAATAAAAATATTGAATTTTTATTTTTTTCTTGGCAGCCTTGGCATCCATAATAACATGTCCAAAATTATTTTTCCTTTCTCTTTCTTCTATTCATGAGCAGCCCAATTTTTTTCTAGGCCCAAAAACTCGTCCGTGCACCAGGACTTTAAAAAAAATACAATTGAACTACTACTTCATCTGTGTTTATTGTTTGAAAAAAGGTTTCTAAAAAAATGCAAACATAGGAATCAAACTTGTGACCTAAGCCTTCAAGCTAAGTAAGCCCACCCATGCCTCATCGGCCCGCCCAAAACACACGGCAAGAAGCCCACCCACGCCTAGTAATCCAAAAAAAAAAGTCGAACCACCCACGCCTCATCCGCGTGCCAAGTAATACCAAAAAAAGAAGTCGAGCCATGGGTTTCAACCCGTGACCTCCAACAACTATGTATCGTGTCTTACCAATGAGCTACAAGTTGGTTTGTGATAAGGTTGTGAACATCATTATTGTAATACTAGTCTATCTCCCTCGTACTAACTCTAAATGTGTTGATTCTTTTTTTCTAAATGCTTCTAAAATCATTCTCTAACATCCCATTAAAGTTTCAAAGGATGTAAACAAAGTGGTACTATACATCTTTCACAACCAAGAATATCTCTCACTTAGTCATGTAGGACTATGTGTGTCATGTATGGCTTTGCGATAGATGTACAAAGCACCAATTTGTCAAAATGACTTGAATTTTTTGTGTGATGCTTATACACCAAAATCATGTGGCTATGCAACTTTTTAGATTTTTATGACCACTTTATGATATTTTAACATTTATTCATTAGTAATTCAACAAATAATCATAATAATAGGTAAACTTGGTCGAAAATTCCATAAACTCACACAACACTATATTTTGGCTCCATAACCATTCTATAAAAGTTTCAAATGATTTCAATAAATTGGTACAATACATCTTTCACAACTACAAACATCTCTCACTTAGTCATATACGACTATGTGTGCCATGTATGCCTTTACGATAAATGCGCAATAACAATTTGTCAAAATCACTTGAATTATTTATGTGATGCTTATACACTAAAATTATGTGGCTATGCAACTTTTTAGAATTTTCTAGGCAATTTTTTATATGTTCACATTTTTCATTAGTAATACAACGGATAATTACATTAATAGGTAAACCGAGTAAGAAAATTCCACATATTCGTGCAACAACATATTTTTTCTCTATAGTCACCCTATAGAGGTTTCAAATGATTTCGACAAAATGATATAGTATATTCCTTACTACTAGAAACATCTCTCAATTAGTCATATTAAAAAAAAAGAAAAAGAGAAAAAGAGAAATAGGAAAGCAAAATGCAAAAAAACAAAAGGAATTGAAGCCCATGGGAGCCGACCTATATCTCTCTCGCCAACTACTCCCGTTTCGTCTCCCACGGACCCGACGCCCCCCCATAGAATCTCTCCCTCCCTCGCCGCCGCCGCCACTCTCTCCCGGCCTCCGCCGTTCCGAGCCCGGATCCGCGCTCACCACCTCCAACCCCACCCAAAGAACCTCCATCTCGCCTCCTATCTCTCGCTCATGTGAGGAGATCGAAATCCGGCCCGCACGCCGTTCATCCTCCTCCTCTCGCCGCCACCGCATCATCTCTCGCCCGTTCCTTCCCTACCTCGCCCCCTATCTCTCGCTTGTGCGAGGAGATCAAGCTCCGCCCCGCATGCCGTTCCAAGCCACCACCGCCGCAGCCCTCTCGCCATGCCGGTCTCCGCCGAGTTCGATGACGACAAAGAAGCCGCCTCTCGCCACACCTCGTCCGCCCATCACCGGTCACCGCGCCTTGGGATGGTCCACCCTTCCGGTCCTCCGCACCATGGGTGGATCTCCCGAGCCGGGTTGGCCGCACCAGGGCCGTCCAACCCCTTGGCGTGTGCATCTCGGGTCATCCGCACCTCGCGCTCCTCGTCTTCGCCTCGCCTCCTCTCCCCAACGGTGCTCCCCTTCCATCCAAAGAACCGCCCTTCCCTCGCCGGCAGAAGGTAAACACTCTTGCATGCAATCTTTTTCAAGGTGTACCGGTCTCCCCGTGGCTCTACGCCTCTCCTCTTTTATTTGTGTCCGCAGCCTTAGCACGTGGATGTTCCCGAAGGAATTGGTGTCTCGATGAGGCCGCACACGTCCGTCGTTTTCGGTCCCTCGTTTGGAATATGCCGACATCGGGTTTTGCGTGTTCCCTCCGTTAAATTCAGTTGGATTGCTTGGTCATTTGTCACCGATGTTGGAGTAATTGAATGGCCTAGATCCGGTTTTAGGAAAAATTTTTTGAGCAATTTCTTAGGATTCGGATGCATGATGTGGTTTATAACACCGCCACCGTTGAAATTGATACTTAATTAGCATGATTGAGTATATGTGGTTTGAATGGATGATAATTTTTTACGGAAAAACTTCCACTACTCCAAGCTATAAGCTCTGCTCCACTACTATATATGTTTGATTTGACTGCCTCACCTTGACTACCTTACCTCTTTATAGTTGCATTATGTGACTGCTGGTTGTTTGAATATGATACAACTTACTACTGGTCATCTTGGTGTTTCTTTGTCATTATAATGAATGGAATTTGTTGTACTAGTGGCAATTGCTTTCGGTAAATGGACCTAAGTAAGTCGAAATGTGGTCCGCGATTGTGGAACCCGATCCCGACAAGTCCAAATGGACGATTAAGTTCGATCATCCCTTTTCCGAAATGATGTTAGCCGAGTTCAAACTAACATCATTCGGACATGTTTGGTGAATCATCCATCTCGATCCGATGTTAGCCGAGTTCAAACTAACATCATTCGGTCATGGCCGGAATCGAACTCATGCCATGCACGGTCATCTAGCACTATGCATGATCCCAACTACATGCTTCTCTCGGATTTTATCCGGAATGTAATAGCTACTAGGTACTTTGTTATGTGTACACGAATTTGTAGAAAGTGATTCTATTCAAAAATGAGATTTATGTACCATGATATACCATAATTGTCTCGTGACAAATATATAATTGTTTCTATGGCCAATTTGTAATTACATCCGTGACCATAGTGATGGTACATTCGTGACCATTTTATTTCAAAGTGTGACGATTGCAAATAGTATCCCGTGACGATTAAAATTTGGTTTACCATGCTTGCACTATCAATTTACCATGCTTTATTGTTTTCCGCCTCCTTATTAATGGATGAAGTGATGACTCCAAAAAAATACATAATTACATGTGAAAATCAAGTGCGTTTACATCTTTGAACGATCATTCTTAAAGTAATTAAGATCCTTAATTACTCTCCTGCCCTTTCTTAACTTGACTGTACAAAGAAACTACTATAAAAAATTATGGATTACCGTGCTATATCATATTAAAAAACTACTAATTAGGTAACTCCATTTTCGGTTAAAAAATATAATTCTTTGCACTGGTTCAGTATGTAATTTAGGCTCATATGGACTTGAAAGTGGACTCCATTTTTGGACTCATATGGACTCCACTTGTGATTTATGATCCAATTATTTTGTTGATATGCACCCTTCCGGTTCCATTTCGTAGAGAAGGAATATTTCTAGAGAAGGAATATAGCCTCCATGAGACAAATATTTCTAGGGTTCTTAATTACTATTATTATGACATCATTTCTAGAGAAGGAATATAGCCTCCATGAGACAAATATCAAATAAAATGCTTAAGAAGGTTAAAAAAAATATACCCGAACATCAACTAATGATGATGTAACTCCTAGATCCTTCTTAGATACACCAGTCGTGTGTTCAATAGTCGATAATAGTCAATAAATGGTGTCCCGGACATCAATTAAAATTTGTAAGAAGCTATGCATATGCATGAGAAAATTAACTAGGAACCGCTTAAGAAATAAGCATCAATTCTTTGGTGGAGTCTACACGGGGTAAAAAATTAGCTACGAGAAGCTTTTTAATCCCACTATCTCATATCTTCTCGTTATTGTCTTTGCGGCTCGTTATTGACACATGTTTGTTGAAATACCATTTTTGTTGATTGCAAATTGCTTTGTTGTATTTTCAATAAATCATACCCGATTTTTTAGACATACAAGCAATCAAAGTTTTGGCAAGTTGCCCACTAAAATGATATGAACTCATGGTCTTTTTAGTAGTGATCTTTTTTTTTCAAATTCAATTAGGGGCATCATCATTTATGTTGAACGCGGATAGACCGAGCAGTGTAGTGCTAGACACTATACCTTCCATCCTCCTACGCCGAGCTAAGTGCATGATGCTCAATTTTTTTTGACAAAGGGTTAACCCTCGCTTTTATAGAAAGCAATATAAGGTTTTACAGAATCGTCCAACAACATGATGCTCAATTTGACGCATCAAATTCTCTTTGCTTAGGCAATTAATTAATTCCTTACATTTTTGTTGATTTCGGATGAGCTACCTATAGCAAGTCTAGCAGATACTCTATCCGTTCTTAAATATATGACACTCGTTCACTTTTTACTCCGGCTTTGACCACTAATATATATTGAACAAATTAGTTAACTAAAGTAAAATGTATACCATTATATCTATTATCCGATGTACTTTAGATTTCACTTGTTGGTTTATCAATTTGAAAAAAAAAATGTAGAAAAGACGAATGGTAAAACAAACGAAAAAATCAATGGTGTCGTGTATTTAAGAACGAGTAGTAGTTACATGTTCAATATGAATCACACCGATTAAGTTTGTGGGAGTCAATTCCATTAGCCGGGTTATTTTTTTTGCCTTTTCCCATACATGATATTTAGTTTCATTTATTTTGTTCCTCATATATGTCCGCTCGTGCTTTTGGACAAATAAATTTCATTGGATTTGTTGTCAAAATTTAAAACCGATGTTTTTTGTCATTTTTTGAGAATGGTGGTTTCTTTCTAGGGGAATTTCACGGAGGGATAGTTTGTTGAGTTCAATGAGCAAGCACAATTGGTGACGAAAATACAATTTCACTTTTCCATGTAATATTGTGGCTTAATAATTATTGTTATAAACTTTGGGATATTGAACTCTATTTAGTAGTGTGACATATCTGTGACTTTGGTTAGGTTGAATCACTTAAAATTGAAGATGAATTTTCAAATTCAGAAACACTATTATATTTTTTATTAATATTCATTCTGAATCATGACTGAAAAACATTGGATATGCTGGATAACTACATTTTTGCCAACATGTATAGGCTGCCCAGTACATTGCCTCTTTAAAATGTTTTATCTGTACTTTTTTCAAGTTGTACATGTTCGATGTAGTTAGTGATTCTTTTTTTGGCCGTGGAAGATGCAACTCGGTTTCACTTTTGTTATATATCATAAGTGGCTTCCCCGTTTTAGTGACATTTTGATTTAGTGACATTAGAAAAAAATGCAAGTAAAAAAGGATCCACTCTAGGCATCTAGGGATAATCTAGCTACATAAGAAAAGGAAGGCCGACCCGACATGCTTTTCTATACATAGTTAGAATCGTAGATAATCGTCCGTAACGAAAAATAAAGTTTTTACCGTAGAACCCCGCCGAGGGAAACAATTTGGGGCATGTAATGTGCTGAAACTTTGGCCTTGGGTCCCGTTGCTACGCATACGAAAAGGGGTGTCTATTCTCTAGAATTCTTTAAAAAAAGATTATGTCCATAAAGACCGGGAATGGTCCGACATTTTTTTGGTGGTTGTAGAACCGATTCGGGGACAATGTTGACAAGCATGAAACGTATGGAGGGTTATCGCCAAGACATTGTGGTGCGAGAGGAGGGGGACGGCGACGGCGATGCCCGCCGGCATGGCTCCAACGAGCAGGCCCCCGCCCTCATCCACAACACCCACCGCACCTCCACACCGCCCGCCACTAGCCCGGGTCATCCTTTCCATACTAGTATTTTATCACGGTAGATACGCTAGATTGCTAGGTGCTCATTACTCGGTGCTACTCGTAACTATATGCTTGGCGTATAGGACTATATGCTTTGGATGATTATAATAGTCGGTTCTAGTCGAAGTGATTTTTTCCAAGTGCCAACACGTATCATGTTATTGTGAATGTTGTTTGAAGGGTTCTAATTTAGGGAGTTGTCTAGCTCGAAGTTCGAAATTATTCCGGCACTTTATATACCTATTAAACAGAAGTAGTTAATGTGCGGTAATGTTTGTTTATTGGTGCACTCTGTTATCTAGCTCGAAGTTCGAAATCATCTAGCTCGAAGTTCGAAATTATCTAGTTATCTAGCTCGAAGTGTTGACACCGCTTTAATGTGGAAGTTTTTTGGCACAATAACTCGGCTTATGCATGTCTTAACATTCGGCACAATGTATGGTTATCTTCGACCGTTTTGTGAGGTTCGGGGATAAATGATTAGGCAACCATTGCTTCGAGCATTTACAAATTTTGATTAGTGTACTTCCCGGATGCTTTTTATTAGTGAAGCGTGCATAGATGTGAGATTAATCTACGTACTTTGTAGAGGGAGCAAACCGATGCATATTTTTATTCCCGATGTAGATTATTGAGGAGGACTCGAGGATGCGGATGAATCAATGTAACCAACTGTTTTATAGTATGAACATGGTCGTGCCGTTTTACCTAGCTATGTTGCACATTTGTTAATTAACTAGATCTTTAGTCCAATGTATGTTTCTCGCTCATATCATCTTTAGTGTTGCATATGATATTTTATATTCGAAATGATGTCATTGGAGGTTGCAATGATATTTTATATTCTCAATTATTTCAGCTTGTTGATAATATGGGTCCGTATGTTAATAGGTGCTTATTGTGGGCTGAAATGAATATGGGTGTTGTTTATGGGCTGAAATGATCATCCGTATAAATCTTCGGGCTGAAATGTTTATGGGCTCAAATGTTTGTGGTTAAACTTTTGGACCAAAAATGATTCGGGTTTTAAAATCGACCATTAATAAATGGCCCATTTATAAATTCAACCATTTATAAATCGGCCCATTAATAAATCGACCCATTATTAAATTATCTCATTAATAAACCGGAGGTCCATGTCATCGTCCACGTAGGTAGCCACGTCATCGTTCAGTCACGTTAGCATCCATGTCAGCAGCAATCCGTTACGACCAATCAAATTACGTGGCAATAGAGGATACCACCTAAAGCAACGTAACCAATATCGTGGCATCAGACAATGCTACCTATCGCATCGAAATCAACTTTTGTGGTAATAGAGGAGACCACCTATAGCAACTAACCAATTTCGTGGCATCAGACAATACTACATATTGCAACCAAATTACTTTCATGGTAATAGACGAGGTTCAACCTATAGCAACCAAATTCGGTGCGTAGCAATACTATAATTTGCAACGAAATAGAAACATTGCAATTGCACCTTTGGCAACACCCCGGATGCGTCGCAATTGTACACTTTGCAACGGGAACAAGCATGGTAAAAAAAAACCTAATTGCAACGTCGCGTTACGTTGCAACAAAAAATACTTTTGCAACTACCTCATGGACAATGTCGCAATACCCTAATGCAACGTAGCCTTTCACATCCCATGGCCCACGAAACAATTTGGTTGCAATTGTGTCTATTCCAACCAAATATGGCATATTCGCAACACATTTTGTGCGTTGCATTAGGGGGAAAATCTAGTAGTGGAAGGCCATGGGCCTTGATTCTACACCGCGTGCACGTGAAGACCAAGACCCTCACTGGCCAGCAGTCGACGCCGGGCCCACCCGCTGGCGCGCGTGACGCGGCAAGCGCCGCGGCTGCGATGCGTGGCAACACGGGGCTGGCTCGCGGCCGAAGGCGCGGTCTCTCTCCCTCACGCGGAGGCGCGCACGCGCGGTTCGCCCGCCCGGGTGGACACATGGCAGGCCTTGTGTGGCCGGGCGAGCAATGATGGCGAGCGACGCTAGGAAACAATGACGAGAATAAAGGCCCAACAGGCCCATCTAAGTGGCCTGGGCGGTTCTGCATGAGGTTTATATATACCTTAATCATGATTTCCCCCCGCCAATTAGGTATTGCCGCGCCGCCAATTAGGTATTGTCGCTCCGCCAATTCGTTTGTGCCTCTCTACTCCCTCCAGATCGCATGAGACTAATCTCGGGAGTACACATCGGCGACAACAAAACCATCCGCACCCTTGGCTGCCGCCCTGGTTCCGCGTGACAGCTAGCTACGTGACTCGAAGTAACTGCTCTTCCGGCCAGATTTGGCATTCTCCATAGTGCCAGGTCAGACCAACGCACTGTAGATCGTTTGTATGTGGTAAAAATTGTCCAAGCTTTTGACTAACTAGGCTTAAAATGTTCGTCTCGCAAAATACAACCAAACTCTGTGTAATTAGTTTTTGATTTCATCTATATTTAGTACTCCATGCATGTGCCGGTATTTTGGTGTGATGGGGAATAAGAATTCTGCATAGTGATTTTGGTTGCTAAATTTGGAATCTGAACAAGGTTGCATCGTTTTTTACGTGTGTAGTCGTGCTTTGCAGATTAATGCCCCCTCTCCTCAAAAGATTAATTCCATCTCTTCATAATAATTTTCTCGGCTCGATCAAATCTATCATTCCATCAGTACATTTTCTTAGTTTGTGTATCCAAAGTTGATGTTTTGAATTTATTAGATTGTTGTGAACCCTATCCTACGATAGAGATATCATTATATCCGTGTGACACAAATTAATATGCTAACACTACCATATGATTGCTTAGTGAATGCCATGTTATTTCCATTTGCAGTCCTCCACAAAGCATGGAGGAGAACGGTGGAACCAAACAAATTAACAACCCTCCGGCTAGGACGGTGATTTTAGCACGAATATGTTGTTGGATCTACCGGAGGATGTGTTGGGGATGACCGAAAGTATACTGCGTTGGATAATGAACACCGTGATCCGGATCATGCCATCACCTCTAATGAAGATCTCCTGCAAGACGGGTAATTATGTTTTTTACGCAATAATTAAACAATTAAACAAAGTGTGTAATTGCAAAATATACGATTGTCCGTATGAAATATAGTGTTATCTTCAATTTCAATGTACCCACCGACCACAAGGACTGTGTGAACTAGCATGCTTCTTGATCCGACAAGCACCTAATTGTTATATATAATATTTTATGAACAACACTCAAGAAGGGAAAGCTGCAAAGCATCATCCATCCAAGGTAGCCGTTTGGAGGCAAGCTTGCCAAAACCTTTAATGAACCATTGAACCAGTATACAATGATTTTAGATTGTATATTGCCACCTCCCTTTGACGAGTCATCCATGCCGGAAGGTAAAGAGGCCAATGGACAAAGCAAGGACCCAATTGTGTGCAGCCTTACGCCTTCGACTCATGAAGGTGTTGATTTAACCCAAAATGGTTGGATCGGTGAAATACCCAACAATTGTGATCGATTTTCAAAATTCCGGAAGGTAATATATGTTTTGTTTATATATCGGGTTGATTGTTAGATGTATTTTAACGAGTAGTTAGGCGAAGCAATTGCCTTTAACATATAATTAAAATTTCGGGATTTGAATGTACTGCGTTGGATAAACACCACATTCAATTAGCTAAAAAGTTCCCAGCCTAAACCCGGAGAAGAACAACTCGTGCTCATCGATGATGTCGCGGTGAATAGGAAACAAATGAACTACTTATTTTCTCCAAGAGAATACGTTGAAGACATTAACTCCAAGTTCAATTTTATTTGCTCAAACATCACTTTTTTATATTGAGAAAATATGGTGGGAAATTATTCCTAGACATATTTTTTAATGCAAAGTTATCAATGCATACATTCACTTGTTGCGGATCGAAGGAAACATGTTAAGTAGGCACGGTAGTAGGTGCTACCTAGAAAATACAAGCTTGTCCCGTTAATCAAGGCCGATGGTGATGAAAACCATTGCATGAAGGAACGCTATCCCCCCAAAGATGGAACAGGGGTTCCACGCATGGCAAACGAGTATTGGCCTACTTATTCATGAAATGGTAACTACTATATATCTATAAAATTTTGTTGTTTTTACTACGGTTACCGAGATATCAAAATATGCAAATGTGGGCTTGTGCGGGTCAAATATGCAATTAACACCCCGATATGCAATTAACATGAAATTAACGAAAAGTAACGAATTGCAAGTAAAATATGTTCCCCGAGCATTGTCGCTTTATACACGTATGCATTGAATGGCTTGTTTTTAATGCTGCGAAGAACAGAACATGTTGCGGTTGGGGCAAAAACTCTTACTCGTCTCCAATCTTGCGTTGTTCAATCCGAGAAATATCATAATATCGAAGTGCGGCTTCCGAGAATCTTCTTTTCGATCCAAAATTCTTGCATAACGAGACCTTCAAAATAAAGGGAAATATCAAGCACAATCACGCTTTGATCCTAAAAGAAAACAAAGCAAAAAAGTCCCAAAATACTAAGGCCCTAAGAATCTATGATAGATAAAATGACACAAAGTATTTCTATACAATTGTCCATCTCGCTTCACGAATACACCATTTTATCCGCCACCAAAAGCAATGTTTCGATCAACACAAATCTTAACAATGCGGAAAAGATCATTTCTCTAATTCTTCCGGTGGTGGCTAAAAAGGTACATCTAGAATTTCTATTTTGGGAAAGTGAGCACCACAAAAAAATGATAGAGAAATAATACTCTCTTGCGAGTTCTTCACAAAAAGCACACAACATAATTGCGGTAAAAGATAAGACAACGGGATGCAAAACCACATGTAGTGCCTTAGGATTGCTTGAAAAATAACTTGATCAAGTATAGTGAATGTTCCGTTTTGCAACTAAGATCCGAAACATCCTTCTACCGGTGGGACAAAGATCCGAATACGCCATTTTGCAACTAACCAAGAAATGCATAGACAAGTATAGTTCATACATAGTAGAGGTATAGCGCGGGGTGGCTAGGGTTTGAGGGGAAGCAGGGCACAGGCAGCGGCGGCACCTTATAAAGGCCAGGCGCCACGCTTGGCGTGCGGACCAATCGGGGAAGGACTCAGGGGCAGCCGAGACTCGAGCTCGGGCTCGTGTCCGGCTCGGGCATGACGAAAGGTAGGGGATGACGGGCAGACCCCGCTCGTCAGCGACCGCGAGCGGAGGGAGAGGCGGAGCGGGCTGCGCTGGGCCAAAAGGAGGTTGGGCTATTGGGCCAAAGGTCAATGCACTGAGCAGAGAAGTAGGGACTTCCGAACGATGGGCTGACGGTGGAGTTGGACCGACAAGCTGCTGAGTAGAGGGGTGGCCAGCAAACTAAACGAAAACTCCACGGGCCTCTGCCGGACTTCTGCAATCAGGCCGACCAAAAAGAAAGAAAGGGTTTTGCATTTTTCAAATATGAATTCAAATAAAAATTTGAATTCAACCAATCAAAAATAATGCACTAGTATGTATGCAACAATCATCAAGCCATTTATTTAATTTAGAAAAACAAATAATGTTTTTTCCTATGCTATATTTCCTGAAAAGAAAATAATATTGGGAAATTTTTTAAATAAAGAGAAAATTGTTGTTTAATTATTCTTTCTATACACATCCTGAAATTCAGAAATTTTAGATTGTGACATGTTGCGTACTGAATTATGGATACCTTTTGTTGCTTTCGTAATGATGCTTGGCTGAACTTAGTGAAGGGATACGGGGTGGCTACGCTAGCGCAAAACAAAATTTTCCCCGCAAAACAGAACGGCCGCCTCGTCGGAGATCACGAGATTACCACTAGACGCGCGGATGCGGTGGGAACCGTCTCGATGTAGACGAACGCGTCGAGGGTAGCAGGCGGTGCGCTTGCTCACGTCCTTCTTGACTTGCACGTGCGGCTCGTCCGATCCAAGTGCTCCGGATGCAGCACCTCCAAGGTATCCACACGTACGGAGAAGGAAGCGACGCACGCCGGATCGCTAGGTCCGCGAGTGCGACGAGGAGAGAGCGTTGGCAGCGCGGCTGCTACTTGAGAAAGTTGTGCCTTTTCAGGAGGGGTGTGGTCTATATTTATTGGGAGGAAACCCCCCCACACCATCGTCCATTAGCAATACGGGACTAATAGATGGTGTACCCCTTCCAATACTAATGGGCTTTACAACATTTGTGGCCCATTTGGACTTTTACACCATAATGGATCAAATCCATCCGAGCCCACTAGTGGATCAAATCCAGCTTGGCTCTAGGGCATATTTCCAACAGTCTCCCACTTGCACTAGAGTCAACTATGCAAGTTTATTCATCCTCATTCGGCTTCCAACCCCTTAAGTGTGTGACCCTATAGGTTCACATACACATAGACTTGACCCGAGTACACTACTCGATCAATAGTTGATAGCGGCCTCTAGCAAGACGTGTCAACTCCTATGCATACGTAAAGATCTTATCACACAAACCATCACAACAATTCATACATGCTATTCCCTTTGCCTCACGATATTTGGTCTAGCTCCAAGTCGACCTCTCTTTCCCGACACCGCGATTCGGATCATCAAAAGGGGGTTAACCCTTAACCAAAGCACGGCCATGCATTTCTTGATCCGATCGAGGGGCCCGTAGATATCTCTCTCAAGTAGAGGGGCAAATTATATCTTGATTGACCATGCCTCACAAAGATGCTTCCCCGACAAACCCGAAAGCCATCTTTATGACTACCCGATTACGGAGTAGCGGTTGATGGCCCCTAAGTAGGTCAATTCACATCTTGAGTACATGCGACAATCTCAAGTCTAAGGACATAGCGCATACGTTGTGTAAACAGAGAACAAGGTCTCAAATTGGGTCGATCCACCCCCATGTCATACATGTGCCCACATTATTAGTTATACATCTCCATGTTCATGACTTGTGAAACATAGTCATCAACTAATTCATGTGCTAGTCATTAACTCATACTAGGGACAACTTTTGAATAACCATACAAGTAAAAGAGTTTCACAAACAATTCACATAATTGCCAATCTAATACAAGTCACCTTTCATGGATATTCAATAAAAGAACCAAGTGACATGGATATAATGAAATATAATCATCTTTATGATTCCTTATAGGACATATTTCTAACATCCTTCCACTTGCACTTGAGCTAATCTAGAATATATCTAATAACCATAGCTCTCATGTGCGCCTCATGCTTAGGCCGTGGAAGGGGTTTTGTCAAAGGATCCGCAACATTCAAATCCGTGTGTACTTTGCATAACTTGATATCACCTCGTCTAACGATCTCTCGTATCGATGAAATTTCCGCAAGTACATGTTTATTCTTTTGGTGGTTCCTTGGCTCCTTTGCTTGCGAAATAGCCCCATTGTTGTCACAATAAAGATCCAATGGGCTAGAGACACTCGGAAACACACCAAGTTCGTAAAGGAACTTCCTTATCCAAACACCCTCCTTTGCGGCTTCCAAAGCCGCGATGTACTCGGCTTCGTTGTAGAATCGCCCACCGTCTCCTCGCTTGGAACTCTTCCGACCACGGCTCCACCATTTATCATAAATACGTATCCCGATTGAGACTTTGAATTGTCTTGGCCGCTTTGGAAACTAGCATCGGTGTAACCCGTTACAACGAGCTCCTCCTCACCTCCATAGACTAGGAACATACCTTTAGTCCTTCTTAAGTACTTAGAAACATTTTTAACCGCCGTCCAAAGTGACCCTCACCTCGGATCGATTGGTATCCGCTTGTAATACCGTGTGCATACGAAATATCCGGACATGTACATATCATTGCATACATAATAGATCCGTTGGCCGAAGCATACGGTATTCTACTCATGCGTTCCCGCTCATCGCTTGTCGAAGGACACTAAGTCTTGCTAAGATGTATGCCATGTGACATAGGCAAGAACCCTTTCTTTGCCTCTTCCATGTTGAACCTTTTCAACACTTTATCAATGTAAGTGTCTTGGCTTAATCCTATAAGCCTTTTTGATCTATCTCTATAGATTTTGATGCCCAAAATGTATGCCGCCTCACCTAGGTCCTTCATTGAAAAACAATTTTTTAATGAGGTCTTAGCGGCCTCAAGCATAGGAATGTCATTACCAATCGTAATATGTCATCCGGATATAAGATTAGACATACTACGAGCTCCCACTTGCCTTCTTGTAAACACAAGGCTCTTCTTCACTCGAATGAAGCCAAACCCTTTTACCACCTCATCAAAGCGAAGGTTCCAACTTCGAGATGCTTGCTTCAATCCATAAATGGATTTTTGAAGTTTGCACACCTTTCCAGCATTGGTTGGATCAACAAATCCCTCAAAGTTGTGTCATATACACATCCTCGCCGATTTCCATTTAGGAAAGTCTGTTTTGACATCCATCCGCCATATCTCATAATCGAAATATGCAGCTATAGCTAGAATGATCCGAATAGATTTAAGCATCGCTACGGGTGAGAATGTCTCATCGTAGTCAACTCCTTGAACTTGTTGAAAACCTTTTGCAACAAGTCGAGCTTTATGGATGTGAACATTTCCATCCATGTCCCTCTTCTTCTTATAGATCCATTTGCACTCTATGGGTTTAACACCATCCGGCGGGTCAACCAAGTTCCAAACATGATTGTTATCCATGGAATCTATTTCGGATCTCATGGCACTTTGCCATTTCTCGGAAACGGGTCCATCATTGCTTCCGCATATGTCATAGGTTCATCATTGTCTAACAACAATATGTCGCGCTCTCCCGCGATCATGAGATTGAGCTTGTCGGTTGCGCGACGTGCCCTTTCGTACCTTCGTGGGTGTTGTGGTGCTTCTCTTGCCACGGGCATCTCAACTCGTTCGGCTACATTAGCATCAATTGTGAAATCTTGCCCAAGCGGCTCATCTTGAACTTCTTCAAGATACACCTTCGTCTACATTTTTCTCCTTTAAGAAACTCTTTCTCTAAGAAAACGTCGTTCCGAGCGACAAACACTTTTCCTTCTGACCGGTTGTAGAAATAATATCCCAAGGTTTCCTTTGGATATCCCACGAATATGCACTTGTCCGATTTAGGTGTTAATTTATCCGATTGAAGTTTCTTCACATAAACCTCACAACCCCAAATTTTCGTAAAAGACAACCGGGAGTCTTACCGGTCCACATCTCATATGGTGTCTTAACTACGGACTTAGATGGTACCCTATTTAAAGTGAAAGCTGCGGTTTCTAGAGCATAACCCCAAAATGACAATGGTAGGTCCGATCGGCTCATCATTGATCGGACCATGTCCAACAAGGTTCGATTACATCGCTCGGATACACCGTTTCTTTGAGGTGTTCCGGTGGCGTAAGTTGTGGAACAATTCCGCAACTCTTTAGATGATCGCTAAACTCATGGCTCAAATACTCACCTCCACGATCGAACGCAAGGTCTTGATTTTCTTGCCACGTTGATTTTCTACTTCACTCGAAATTCTTCGAACTTTTCAAAAGTTTCGTACTTGTGCTTCATTAAATAGACATAACCATATCTACTTAAATCATCGTGAACGTTATGAAGTATTGGTATTCACCTCTAGCCGTCGTACTCATTGGTCCGCACACATCCGTATGTATGAGTTCCAAGTAAGTTCGAGGCTCTCTCAGAGAACCCGAGAAAGGCATCTTGGTCATCTTGCCTATCAAACAAGCTTTACATGTCTCGTAGGATTCAAAATCAAACGAAGTTAAAAGTCCATCGTTATGGAGCTTCTTCATGCACTTTTCACCGATGTGACCCAAACGACAATGCCATATGTAGGTAGGACTTAAATCATAGGTCGAGACCTTTTAGCACTTATGTTACAGATAGGTGAATCATCAAGATTTAAAACAAATAAGCCATTCACAATGGATGCACAAGCCACAAACATATTATCCTTAGAGATCATACAACCATTGTTTTCACTCGCAAATGAATAACCATCCTTCATCAAACATGAAGGGGATAAAATGTTTCGACTCAAACTAGGAACAAAATAACAATTATTCAACTCCATAATAAATCCCGACGGGAGGTGTAGTTGCATCATTCGACGCTCAATGCAAAGCAACTCTTGCATTATTGCCTACGTGGAAATCAACTTCTCCTCGTTCCACACTTCTACTTCTTATCATTCCTTGCATCGAGTTGCAAATATGAGCAACCGATCCGGTAACAAATACCCAAGAATTAGTATAAGAATCAGCGAGGAAAATATCCGTAACATAAACATTAAGTGTACCTAAAGTGGAAGTACCCTTACTTCCCTTGCTTTCCATAGAAGCTAAGTACAACTTACAATTTCTTTTCCGTTGACCGATTTTCTTACAATGAAAACATTCACCTTGGCGTACTGGACTAGCCTTGGGCGCTTGGTTTGGCATTGGGATCTTATCCTTGGCCTTACCTTTCTTCTTCCAAGAATTGCCCTTCCTTTTAAAGATTGGCTTGTTTTGGATTGCCATCACATGACTACCGCCCGTGCTTTTCTTAACGTTATCATCTATTGGTAAGGGGGTGCCTAGAACTCCTTCTCTTTTCTCGGCTCCGAGAACAATTCTCGCATTACGATTCCAATTCGTAAAGTTTGTTCCAACCAACTTGTCCTTCTCAAGGACCGAATGCAAGGTAAACGATGTGGTGTTGCTAGGTGCCTTTAATCTACAACAGAATAATAAATGCAAAACACTAAGACAATATATCCATGACAAGAGTAAGAATTTACTCCCACTAAAATCAATATCCCCACAATGATACTTAGTGATTCGTAATCCACAACTAACAAGTCTACTAGTGAGCTTTTGCATCACCGCTAGTAAACAAGGTAGATCGGTAAGCAACTCTTTGCTAATCATATCACATATGACTTCGTTGTTGGGTGACATCTCTATGTCTAGGCTCCCAACCTTTATGCCCCAAAATCCTTAACCGTTAAGATGACTTTGATAAGTAAACCAACACTTATGCGTGTAAGTATCCGTTACAAACCCGTCTAGTCAAGGAAAACTAGTGGCACCCTAATTTCATAGACCCACCACTAATTGTACAAGACGTGGGACGGTGGCAAGTGTTGGGAGGGCATGTTAACTTAAAATTCCAAAGGGATAGTTCTACTCGTAACATCACACGCAAGAAAACAACATTATCGCATGTAAAAGTAGAACGGTAAGAACGACATTCACACAAGCTTGTAACACGGTATGGCCTATTGTCGCATGGTGATCTCCATCTCCATTGACCCGTACATCATGTTGATCTCCATCTCCATGATTTGTGTGTGCCATCCTCCATGTGATGAGTCCTCCAAGAACTATCTAACGCGTGCTAGTAATGAAAGTTACACAATCGCGTATTAGATCATCACAAATTTGGTACACAGACCATTACATTAATTTTGACAATACATGTGGCTCCAGCCGTATTGCCTTATGCGTGACACGCAGGTCACGAAAAAAAATTACACACATGCATCACATACACATATAGGCCATACCGATTACAAAACCTGCAAAACAGATTATCGCAATTCCGACGTCCAAACTTAAAACGCCCAAAAACCCATCTTGCAAGCCGAATTTGGCAAAACTAATTTTGCCGAGACCAGCAAGGCTGGTTTATCACATGTGTAAAATTTTATGTAGATCAATTTTCATATAGAAAACTTCTTCATCCGAGTTAACCACGAAAAGTTATGACTGTTTTACCGAACAAGTATATTTTCTGGTTTTTCCGGGCCGTAGAGATCCAATCCGCCACCGCCACGCATCCCATGCGCCGGCACTTGACCTAGCTTCGATTCGACCAATCCAATTGATCTCCTTCTCGTTGTGACCGGGTTTACGTGTATCACTTAACTCCGATGGCGGAATTCCGACCGGTAGGAGTAATTCGTTACACGACCATCACGTCAAGAACACGAAGCCGGTCAAAACTTTGATCTACATATGTATATCTCTATATGCACACATCCCGAATCTAAAACTTAGCAGCTACGGCTCGATACCACCGAAGGGATACGGGGTGGCTACGCTAGCGCAAAACAAAATTTTCCCCGCAAAACAGAACTGGCTGGCGCCGTTAGAGATCACGGGATTACAACTAGACGCGCGGATGCGGCGGAACCGTCTCGATGTAGACGAACGCGTCGAGGGTAGCAAAGGCGGTGCGCTTGCTCACGTCCTTCTTGACTTGCACGTGCGGCTCGTCCGATCCAAGTGCTCCGGATGCAGCACCTCCAAGGTATCCACATGTACGGAGAAGGAAGCGACGCACGCCGGATCGCTAGGTCCGCGAGTGGGACGAGGAGAGAGCGTTGGCGCGCGCGGCCGCTACTTGAGAAAGTTGTGCCTTTTCGGTAGGGGTGTGGTCTATATTTATTGGGAGGAAAACCCCCCACACCATCGTCCATTAGCAATACGGGACTAATAGATGGTGTACCCCTTCCAATACTAATGGGCTTTACAACATTTGTGGCCCATTTGGACTTTTACACCATAATGGATCAAATCCATCCGAGCCCACTAGTGGATCCAATCCAGTTGGCTCTAGGGCATATTTCCAACACTTAGGTTAAACATGGGCTGCTGCATTCATGTGAATTATTTCCTCTGTTTCCACTTTGAAAACATGTGAATTATTCCCCTTTGTTACTTCTAATTTCTACAGCCATCACTTAGGAAGCACACACCACTTAGGAAAAGTGCAACTAATTTGCTCCTCTCCTTCAACACATAAGCACCCCCAACTCAGCCAGCTCATGTGCTCGTCTGTTACATTCACGGATTTAAAACACACACTCGAAATTAAGAAAACATTAAGCCACCAGCGATTTGATCTCTGATATCAGAACACCCATAGATGAATGATCAAAGGCTAGAACTGAAGGGATAGCAAAATTAGCACTTGCTGACATCAAAATAGAAGTACATGACTGATAATAAGCAAAAAGAAGACGAGACAAAAAGAATGACAAAAGGACATCACATCTCATAATAACTGAGACAACCATGTCCAGATGCTAATTGTGAACAAATCACTTTCTAAACACGGACGCACGTACAAAATATTTTCCAACAGATAAAACCATGTTCAAAAGGAGGACGAGCAACCTCATGTTATTCAGGGGTGTCGTGTGCTTGAGACCACGTCAATGGAGATCTTTGCCACCAATGAGTGGTCGTTTAGTTACAGAATTGGTGTTGGATAGTTTTGACTTTGTTCCAAAGACTGTGTTTTCTCCCTTTTCATTTGTGGTACTCTTGTGTGTAATAAAAAACAGCTATATACATAGTTTTATGCAGAGGCTGGAATATTGAAATATATTTCCTTTTCTAAAAAATGCTGCTGACATTAATACAAGCTATTTGAATACTATTAAGTCGATTTAACATATAGTTAATTTCCTGTAACTTGATTAAATTACTCGGATACTGTCCAAAACTATCCTTATTTACTAACTAGTGTATATAAAACCAATGCCAAGTGTTTCTTTTTAGAAGGATCCATGTATATAAGTATTTTGGTCACAACATATATGATAGAAGGATCGATGTATATAAGTATTTTGGTCACAACATATATGATCGGATGATAGGAAGCAAAACTTTGAAAACGATAGATGTACATATATCAAGATGGTACTACTTCTGGTCAAGTGACGTCTTGCATGGGTTGTAGTGGATGGGTGCCTTTCGTTGGGCTTTTGGCTGTGGCGTTTGCAACCAAAAGCCAAAAGCTCAACCAAAGAGCTCAAAAGCTCCATGTGCTGTTGTCCAAAAGCAGCTTTTGCTCTAGTACAATTGCAAAAGCACTTGGACCCCTGCTTTCAATGACTTCTGGGGCAAAAACTTAACCACCTGCTTCTGATTATGTAGGTAACGATTCCTTTCCTTTTATTTCCCGTACCTCCCTATCACACCCGTCCCATCACACCTGTCCGCCGGCCCTTCCATCCCTGGCGAGCAATCCCGGTAGCGGCGGCGGCTCCTCCATCTCTGGCGAGCCATCTCGGCGGCGGCAAACCCTCCCTCTCCAAGTCTCTGGAGAGTGTGTCCCGGTGTGCCCTGCCTCAATGAGCAGCACGACCTGACTCCCCGTGCGCCTCCTCGTGAAGAAGATGATGAGCAAGGCACACATATATTTTTTTAGAATAGTAGGGCACACATATTAATGAGAGAGGGGAAAGAGTGAGACGTGTGAGTTATGCGTGGTATCCATTCAACATTTGTTTCAAAAGCCACAACATGTATGTAAGTATTGTGCGTCCATTGGTGCAGCGTCTAGACATGTGGTTTCAGCCTCTAAACACTATTCACGTGGTTGCCTTTGTTGCTGTTGGAATAATGTTCTTCAGTTAGCGCAAGAGACAATGGGATTTATACTGGTTCGGGCCTACGGGAGTAATACCCTACGTCCAAAGTGTCGAGTCGCCGTGTTCCCACGCCGAGGGTGTTGGTAGTAGGGGTTACAAACCGGCCTCGGGAGAGGGTGTCGAGCCCAAGTCCCTGAGTACGAGTGTTCAGTTCGTCGGCTAACCCTCGTAACGGTTGCTCTCCTCTCCCTTTTATAGTCGCAAAGGGAGGGGCAAAAAGGGAAACGGGATAAGAGTTACAGTGCTTGGTTGCTGGGATGTCCTTTCGTGTGTCGATGTCCACCAGGGTCCATTGAAGTAGAGTTGTGTTGCGTTATCATAGAAGCCACCGCGTGGCCGGGCAGGGCTGTTCACTTCGGGACACCTGGCTCCTTCTCCGAGTAGTTTGGTGGTGACTCGGTCCGCCCGAGCACGGGATGAGCCCACCACGTTAAGGCCTAAGCATAGACCTGAGCTTGTCATAGGGGGTGCTTGAGCGCCTTGGGTGGAGTTTGCATGTGGCAGAACTGGAGATGATGGCGATTTGACGGCTGCGCAGCTGAGCAGAGCCGCATTAAGGTCCCTGTCGAGGCTAGCTGCCCGCGCAGGCCGCCAGCTGGTGTGTTTGCATGGCACGGGGAATCGGTCCCCCACGTGTCGTAGTGAAGGTGTCCGCGCGCCGAGATCGCGCAACATGGTGTGCCTCGCGCCTTATTTGGAGGCAGAAACTGCTTGTGCGAACGAGCAGCTTGTCGTGCGAGGCGGAGACTCGTCGGAGGGGGGTCCTTCTAGTGGGGAACTAGTCGGAGAAGCTTCCAACTAGTCGGGAATAGGATGTCTTGCCAGTAATGGTCTTAGCCATGATCCTTAGTCCTCCTGGTCTTGGATCTTGGCTTTCATGTTGTCAATCTTAGCCTTCACATTGTCAATGGTGTCAGAAGACTTCACCTCAGGAGAAATTATCTCGCCGTCAAAGGGGGCCCTAATCTGGGCCCTCGTTAGTAGCCCTCGAGCCCGAGAGGGAGTCATGGACTCACGCACAGGCTCAGTCGAGAAGACTTGGCGTTGGTTCTTGTTCTTGATTGTCCCGGTGGTTGCGCACGAGCGCATCCGCCAGATGTAGCCCCCGAGCCCGTGAGCGAGTTGTACACTCGCTTGTGGGATTTTAAGCTTCATTATTGTTGTTGTGACCCCAAATTGTTCTGTTGGGGTAGTCATTGGCATCGTGGGAGACGTGTATGACGCGGACGACGTGGGTGATGCGAATGACATGGACGACGTGGGTGATGCGGATGATGCGTATGGCGTGGGCACCTCGGCCATTGTGGCACATGAGACGGTTTGAAGTGACCGTGCGGGGACAGTTCAGGCTCCCGGGCTCGGCGGGATTCGAGGCGTCGGGCGGGTGAACTCTAGTCACACCGGGTCAGACGCATGCGGGCGTGCGTTTGGCTGATGCGGCAGGCCCAAAATTTAAGGTGAGCAGTCGTGCTCCTCTCTTTTTAATCGCACACCGGCCGTAGATTTGGGACTTTACTCCCTCATCTTCTTCCTTCGCCT
Source organism: Cenchrus americanus (assembly GCA_947561735.1). Taxonomy (NCBI): domain Eukaryota; kingdom Viridiplantae; phylum Streptophyta; class Magnoliopsida; order Poales; family Poaceae; genus Cenchrus; species Cenchrus americanus. The sequence goes on from OX387245.1 coordinate 202,173,365, forward strand.
TTGTGCCCCGCTTCTCTTGCTCTCTTGCACCCGCAGCACCATCACCGCTCGCGCTGTAGTTCCGCTCGGACGCTCGTTGCTGCCATGTCGAACTGGATGGGGTCCAATGTGTCCCGCGTGATGCTGTGCCGCCTTGTCGAGGCCGGGCATCTCCCTCCTCTCACCGATGAGAAACCAAGTTGATATGTGCCTTGGTGTATATATTATGAGCGATTGACCAGATGATTTGAGGCTTTGTGTGTGTTGTGTTGAGTAGTCATTTCTCATATCATTTAAGTGGTGTGTTGTCGACACACTCGGGATGAGTGGTTGACAACATTGTGTGGATTGACTCTTGGCTGAGTATTGCAGGTGTAGGTTGCGGCTTGATTTGCGTTGGTGTAGGTGAAGAGCGGGCGCGAAAAGGTCCTAGCCTGTGTGGCCTCTGAGGCGTGGAGAGACAAGTAGGCTCAGCTCGATGGACCCGGTGGCCGAATGAGATCAAGTGCAGGCCGCATGGCGGCAAGAAAAGCAAGATGAAGTCGGGTACAGTTTCTTGGTTGGGCTTCAAAACCAAGGTGGAGCCGGTGCAGGGTAGCGGCTCACAACCGAAGTCTGCACGCAGGGTTTAGTTGGTTTACTCCACAAAACCAACACCGTGCCGGGATGACGTGACGGCCAAGTCATGAGTGGGATTGGCGTGGAGGCTGCACCGAGTCTGCGGGGTTTACGGCGGTTCACCACAAAACCGTCGGGGTTACTTGGTTGAGCCACAAAACCAAGATCGGAGGCTCGGCAGGCGGAGATGGATTCCGGGCGCGCCGAGAAGCTTCAAAGCGGGCGACACGTGGCATGATCGAGGTGCTTGTGTTGGGAGGACGCGAAGGCCCGATGGATGCACGGCTGTCCAATGGAGAACTTCATGTGTTGACCAAAATGCCCCTGTGAGGGCTTGAGTTGTAACTCCTAGTGTAGGGGTACTTCAGTCTTTTCCAGAGGGCCTATATATAGAAGGAGAGGACTGAATTTTCAGCCAACTCTTTGGCTTGTAGGTGGAGTGCTCTTTCATTTTTGGAGTGCTTTTGGGAGAGAGGGAGAGAGGAGAGAGTGGCTCTTTGATTGGAGCTTTGTGCCATCATAGATTTGGATTCTAGGAGTGGCTTGTAATCGATTGAACACGATAGCGAATTCTTCCTCTAAAGCTTGTGCCAATCTTTCTATTCCCGAGTTGCTCTTGTTGCATTTTCGAAGCTCTTTTTGTGCTTTTTCGTGCTTGACTTGTTTCATCGATTTGAGGACGTTTCTATCTGGATTTCTTTGAGGGGATCATGGGTGAGTTCTTTGTGCCTCTTTGTGGATGGTCTTGACCTCTCAAACGCCGGATTTGGCCTTCGATTCGTTGACTTTTGGATGAACCCTAGGTCATAGTGTTCTTGGCAAGGATTTGCGATTCCGGGAGTTGTAGGATGCTTGAGGCCATAATTTTTGGGGCATAACCTCTCGTTTGGGTGTTCATCATCTCACCAAAATTTCGTCTCAGGACTCCTTGTGGTTTGGGAGATCCATCGATCGGAAGTTTGAGGTTGCTTCTCACGTTCCTCGGCTGTGCTGATTCGCACCTGGTGGACCGTCCGCGAGGTAGCGCGGACCGTCCGCGAGGTGCCTGACAGCCCAGCTATTCTTCGTGTTCGTGCGAGTTCTTGAGTGCCTCTCTTTCGATCCATTTTGTCGGTGGGTTTTTGGTGCATGAAGTTTGCGGACGGTCCGTACTAGAGTGTCGGACAATCCGTGACGAGGCGGACGGTCCGCGGGGCCATCACGGACGGTCCGTTTTTCTCGGTGCACTATAGGAGGTTCGGGTAACAATTTCGGACGGTCTGCACCCTCCTCGCGGACAGTCCGCGCCCTCCTCGCGGACAGTCCGCCCGGACACTACGGACAGTCCCACTGTTGTTTTCCAGATTGCCTAAGTCCCTTGCTTTTTGAGTTGTGCTTTCGCGTTGGATTGGTTTGGGATTTGTTCCTAGGGTTGGTAACAGTTGACGGTGAAAATCCATCAACCTAGCCATGAGTTTACCTTCGGTGTTGGCATAAGTTTTATACCTTATCCATTGGTACTAACCCCCGTGGTATAACAAGTTCACGGGTGCATGTCAGTTTTGGAGTTTAGTGTTTATGCAGGATTTTAGCGTTGAATGCAAGACTTTCGGGATGAGTTCATCAGCACCTTATGACAAGACCTTGAAGCCCCGTACAAGTCATGTAATGAAGCAAACTTAACTCCAAGCTAGAAGCCAGGGACTTGATCCGAGAAGACGACGAACTCCGAGGACCTAACTCGAAAAGTGCCGAATCTTGCAAGACAAGGAGTTATGCCCAATTCGGAGAGAAACCGACGACATGGACCTACATGCGAAGGGGGAAACATCCGAGAAGCAAGGGAACCGATGTAGAGCAAAGGAGGCCTCGGGCCGGGCTCGGATGGGCCCGTGCCGGCCGGCCCGTGCCGGTCGGCCCGGCCCGTCTGTGGCCCCGAGGACGCCCCCCCTTTGCCCTAGCCGCCAATCATGCTATTTATAGCCTCGTGGCCGAGAGCCACGGAGGATCTAATTCGTCATCGGCCGCCGAGGAGCAGAGAAGAGAGGGACACCATCCCGGAATGGAGAGGGTCGAGCTAGTTGACTAGGGTTTCCCTAGCCGATGTGGGAATCTTGCATGGAAGACCACGTCGGAGTTCTCGGAGCTAGATGCAAGATCAAGGAAGGATCCCGATGGTGATCTTGTGTATGTATCATTGTCATAGTTAAATTATCAAGTTGAATCTATTCTTAGCGATCAAGTGTTTCCTCGAAGATTTCGTTTTTCGATCGGTTTGCTTATTCTAGATCTATTCGCGCGATAGATCACATAGGGTGTTCTTGTAGCCGCGCTGGCTAGAGGTACACGCCGGATCTTCCGAAAGAATCTCGATTTGTCTTTTGACTCGCGCTAGACTCCCCGCATGAGTAGGGATACGTTGTGACAGAACGGGGGTTCCGAAAGGCGGATGTTTTCAGATTTGGACGGGAAACCACGGTTTAAAGAGGCTTCTTATAAGATTCGATTTGCTACTTCTTCTCTTGCTTGGAACTTCAACAAAAGGCTTAACCCGATCTCTCTAGATCGGTTTATCTACCCAATCTTACTTTGTTTTCTACGGTCTTAGTAGATTAGATTAGCTTCGTGTCTTTTACCTAGATGCATTAGGGTTTCTCTTTTACCGAAGATTGAAGTTACTTGGCTTTACTAGATCATATTTTGCGTCACACATTTGTTCCACGGATTCGATACCTTGGGTTCACCACTCGAGGGAAGAAGGGTCCCTTGACTACGATGGGAGACTTGTCCGCTTGCAAGTCATAAACAAACTTTGATATAACTATTAACCGTCAACAAGCCCTTTTTTCTGGCGCTGTTGCCAGGGAACAAGTGATCAAGATTTGATTTTTTATCGCCTTTTTGTAATTTTCAGTTTTCTTTTTGTTTTTCTTTTTGCATCTACTAAACTTTGATCATCCTCAAAACACATCTAATCTAGTTTGTCTAACCCTTGTTTTCATAGATTTATTTTTACTTTCTAGTTTTTGCATACTTTGTTTATTGCTAACCCTAACCGGAGATGGTTGGCTACCTCTCCAAGAAACCCAAACTTTTTTGTGGATGATCCAGGAAAACTTTACAGGCAAAGGAGACGTGCAACACAAGCTAAAGGGTTGGAAACCCTAGATTCAAAAGCCGAAGTTGAAGGACCGCCGGAATCTCCAAGGGAATCACCACTTCCAAGTCCAAATGAATACATACGAGCCAGATTCCTTGAGTGGAAAATCGGTTTACTTAAGAGGAGGATGGAGAAGTTGGAGACAGAGAAAGAAGCTCAACACCTAAAGGCTGCCAAGGCAAGATCCACATGCGAGGATTGAAGTGTTCATCGTGATGAAGATGCTAGAGACGCAAGTGGGACAACTTGCCGGGCACCCGATGGGTAACAAAGAAGAATATCCGAGACAACTCCAAGGTCCCAACACGGCGAAGGCTACTCAAACTCATTCGGGAGAGAAGGAGGATCACACTAAGGAGACCATGAAGATCACAACCGAAGGATCGGAGTTCGAGATGCTGAGCCACTACATGAAGGAAGTTGTTGCATCCGTCAAGACCAAAAGATAAAGCCGGCCCCGTGAAGACCAAAAAAAAATTGACTAAGCCGAAGAAGAAGCCCATGCCCAAGATGGTGCGGAAGTGGGTACCCAAGATTGCAACGCCCGCAAAGAGCGTTGATCCGAGGTAATCAAGTGAAGAAGTCTAGCCATGGACTATAAACGAAGCGCTAGGCGGGAGGCAACTCGTTTCGTCGAGTCAAGAATAAGCTACCGGGAGGACAACCCGATTCCAGGTCTTTTGAGTCTTTTTAATAATTTAGTTTTGAGTTTTATTACGTAAAGACATAGACTTAGAAGTGGTTGAACAATATTAGAGACATAATTCTTGATTGAATGTTTTTCTTTATCATAAACCCTTCGTATGAACCCTCCTATGTGCTTGTTTGTTCTTTTCTTTTCGAGAAACCTCAACCAAATAATTTCAGAACCTAACTCAACCTTTCACCATCATTATGGTGATGTGGTTGACTTATTTTTCACGCTAAAACCACACGAGTAGAGCCACGACTCATACCTAGGAGTTAATTAAATTTCAACACGTGGTAGGACTCGCGTGGACCTAGAAACTAAACTTTTGGTTGCTTTTTAAAAATCTTTATCCTTGGTTTCTCTAAGATTAGAATTTTTCTAAGCTTCATCTAATTTTGTTTTATTCAAAATCTCTCTCATTTAGCCAAAATTAGAACCTAAACCTATGCCCCCGTGATCAAGCCGGGAAAAGCTTGTTCTCAACCAATGAAGGCAAACTATAACGGTGAGACCGATATCAACGTAGTCGGAAAATATTTTCGACTCACATTTGTTTTTAATGGTTTAAAAACTTCTCTAAATTTTTGCTTGATATCTTGCATGGCTCTGAAAAATATTTTTAAATTTCGAATTAGAGGAGTGCTTAACCTTAAACACACTTAAAGGGAGGCAATCTAGTTTGAATTGATCATGCATGCACCATTGGATACTCTTTCATCAACTTTCACCAAGTCCATATGCAAAGGACAAGCATGGTGGGCAGCAAGCATAACCTTTGCAGGAATTTAATTGTGGCATGTGAAGCAAGTGGAGCAAGGGAGCATGGACATGACTCAAAGGATGAAGCATCAAGTGGAAGAACGAATAATGCAAGAAAAGGAGTGGACGAGAGCGTTTGGGCGGTGCAACTCGTGGAGCACGTGGGCAAGAAAGTTGCAGAGGAGAAATGATCATGCTGGAAGAAAGCCGGGGCGGGGAGGAGCACCAGGCCACCCAGGCCGGTCGGCCCAGGCCGGCCGGCCTCCCCTACTTAAGGAGCCCCCCGACTCCCGTTTTCTGCAGGCAAGCTTCCCTCTCCTTCCTTAGTTTGTGTGTTCAAGTTTGTGTGCCCAGAACCTCCGTAGACATAGCCAACCTTCCCAAGCTTGATAGCTCAAAAACAAATCCACCACCTTAATCCACTCAAAGTCCACATCCCGAAGTAAGATTTTAAGTGCCTAGTTACCGGTTCCAACCCGGAGTTTTAGAGGAAAGAAGAGTGCAGCAACCATGTGGAAGAAAACCACAAGTCTCTTCTCCAAGAAGAAGGGTTCATCGTCATCCAAGCCGTCGTCGACGACGTCTTCGAGGAGGCACTCGGTTTCCGAGTCTCCTCGGAGCATGGAGACGGATACGGCACCACCAAGGAGGAACTATGCTCTCCTCCTTGGTGGCATGAGGGCAACAAGGAGCACGTCCATGAGGTTTACCGAACCTCAAGGGCACACGGAGGAGCCGCCCGTTTCACCACGACGATCGACCCGTTCGACCGCGCCACCTCCATACACTCCGATATATTCCTCGTATGGCTTCATCATTTTGTCGGAGGAGGAGGAGGAGAGGCTCTCTCGTCTTGAGAAGAGGCTTGTGCCCAACGTCGAGTTCGACGACCAAGCACTCTTCACCTTGGGTTTCGGCACCGACATATACTACATGTTGGGGCACCTTGGATGGGTGCAATTCTCCAACGGAGTGTCGGCGGACACCCACAAGGAGTTCGCCTTGGAAATCTTGATGACCATTGCACCTATCCTTGATGATGGGGTGCAAAGTTTATCATTCCGTTTGGAGGGAGTCCAATAAGTGGTTCCCTACGAGCATGTTAGGGAGCTACTTGGATTCCATAAGGGAGCTCCGGAGAAAGTCGACGTGCCTCCCGCATGTTAGATGGATTTTGGAGGTTGATCTGCTGGAGAAGCCCACCAACAACGCAATTGCATCCGCAACCCCATTATCCAAGTATTCCACTCTTGGATGTGCAATAGGGTATTGGGGAGGATGAGGGAGACGAAGGTGACCGACACGGAGTTGAATTGGCTCTACTCGGCTTTAATTGCCAAGCAGCCAATAGACCCCTCATACCTTATGATCAACCGTTAGTGTTGCGAGGCAACATCGGGGGCGGGACATATTGGTTCGGGGTGCTACCTCTATATGTTGGCCTTCTCCCTACGGCCGGGGATCACAAGAAACCCCGACCATCTTTTGCGTGGTACCTCTCTCGGCATTGAATATTTGCGACAAAGCAAATACATTAGTGGAGATGAGAGAGGAGGTTTTCGTTTGGCCACGGTGAACCTACCCCTTCCGGATGCGAGGCTTAGGCTTTTCATCCAAGGGAGGGAAGATTGGTTGGAAGAGGGACTCCTTGTCCCGACAAGGAAAAATAAAAGAGGAAGAATCGTAGAGGAGGGATCCACCTCCGCTCAAGCGGGTAGTGCACAAACCAATGTTGCGCCACCTTTCGGCGGGATTCATCCTCCGCCAAGTTATTACGGAGGGCCACAAGAGCAACACTACAAGGTTTTGTATCAAAATCAACACCGAAAAAGTGTTGCAATAGGCTGAAAAATGGTAGTAATAGTACTTTCGCTACCATATTATTTTGGTTAAAAGTCGTTGCACTTGTAACCGTAGCAATAGCTTAATGCAACAGTTTACGTTTTAGTAGCGATACAGTACCCATCTATTGCAACAATTTTGACTCTTTTGCAACACTTGGTGAGCGTTGTAACATAGGCCATTGCAACCACTATGGGTGTTGCAATGGTACCAATCGCAACGAACGAGACGTTGCTAGTGACACGTATTGCGACACGTTAGTTGTGTAGCAACACAATGCAGTGGCAACAGAACATAGGTGTTGCAATAGACTTTTTTGCTACACGTAGAAATCATTGCAATAAAGTGTCTCTATTACCACATCAACTAAATGGTTGCTATAGTTGGCTTAGGATATTGCAACGTTTTGGGAGGTTCGTTGCTACAGATAGGTCCTCTATTGCCACGTTTCCGAATGGTTGCTATAGGAGACATATGCTATTGCCACAGTACTTAGGTTGGTTGCTACAGTTAGGTCATCTATTGCCATGATACCGAATGGTTGCTATATATAGGTTTTCTATTGCCACCGTCGCCTTTTTGTAGTTGCAAGAGAATGTATATGTTTTGCCACGATAGTTGTACCTATTGCCACATTTAAATGTAGTTGTTATATGTGAGTCTATTGGAACGGAATTTCGGTTGATTTCAAACGTATATTGCGACACCGCATTCATATATATGAATAATTAAGTGCATTGTTTTAATTATTGAATAGAATCACAAATCGAGAAATATGTAATGAATGAGGCATCAACATCCATTAAACCCAAATAAAATTTGTTCATACGGAATGAAACCAAAGACACCGAGTGTCAAGGTCATTGAGAACACAAGTACGTAGCTTAACACATAATAATGCGGCCACCACACATAATTTTTTGAACTTATTGTACCGAAAAGACTAATGTTGTAGCAGCGAAGGTTCCATCGATGGCCATCTTCCCAACATTCGCATGCTCCTTCGAAGCTCAAGATTCCTCCCGAAAAAATCATTGACATGCATTAGTTAAACAAAAGTTGTAGAAATAAAATTCATTGACATTCAAAAGGCAAATGTGAACCTTGTTGAAAAGGAGTACATGTTCCTTGTCAATGCAAAGAGAGATAAAAGGTTTGACATAGTACTCGTGCATTCTATTTGGATGCTCTTTTCCGGCTCACAAATGGTAGCATCGCATATATAATTTAATTCGTAATCACATTCACATCAAACTGATCACACACATTTTGCTAATCTATCATCACTAGCAGTGCAAAGCATAGCATATGAGGTCTCTTTTAATTTTAATCGCTTGTTAGGGGTGCAAAGTGATACTACTTTTCATGCAATTACTCATCCGTGTGTCCACCAAGGTTGTGTGCCTTGATCATCCATCGGTAGTTTTGATTTTTTTTTTGAAAGGTTTTAGAAGTTCAAAGAGGCCGACGCATGGGTCCAATGTCAATTTCTCTCGAATTAAACTTTGCATCCTTCAAATACCTAGCTACTCGAGTCCAAAAAATTCAACGTAAAATAGGCTTAGAAAATCCAATTGTTATAAAATACAACCAGTTTGTCCAACAAGGCAACAATTCTCAGATATATTAATATTTTAGGAATCGTTGCAAAGGTTCCCTCACAACTGCAAGAGACAACCACCATATTATGTTCGGGTTCAAGGAGGTCACACTACCATATCAGGTTCGGTGGAAGTCACACCACCATATCAAAGTTGAGGGAAGTCACACCATGATCAGCCTTAAGAATTCACACAGGTAAATGCTAGATGGAAAGATCTTATACGAGCAATAGTTAAATTGTGGAGTGTTTGAACAACTAAATAAATATACTAGGGTTAATAGGAAATATGCCATTACAACTTTTGTCGTTTTGAGATATGCCATTACAATTCGTGAAATTGGATATACGCCATTGCAGTTCAACCAGATGCCGAAATTGAATGGCAAATTTCCAATATCGCTCCGAATTGCAATGGCAAGTTTCCAATATCACTCTGAATTGCAATGACAAGTTTCGGCATGTGGTTGAATTGCAATGGCAAATTTCCAATTAGGCTATTTTTAATGGCAGATCTCCAATCCTTGAAAATTGTAATGGCATATTTCCAATTAACCCAATATACTAAACATAAATTATCTCTTGTGTTCAACCCATAGAACCACAAGGTGTGATGTTGAATAATAGAACTAATAATGCTATGCCGGATATCATGAGAACCCGATGACTTTGACATGATTAAAGCAATGAGGAATACTTAGGATTCAAGTAGCACTTGCCTGGTGTTGGCCGATTTGAGTCTACGGTACTCGTAGCCCGACATCGTCACCATCCTTGTTGTAGCCTCGACATTGCCACCATGATATAACTTGATTGACGATAGTGCATGCTTAAAGAACTGTACAATAAAAATCAGTTTTGTAACTCAGGTGTTGATTTGCAGTGTTGTACAACGTAAAAAAGGTGGAATTAGAAAGAAGCATATGCTGAACACTTTTCTTGTCAAAATGCCCCTTTTTTGGAAGAGAAGTGCCAGGGAGAAAGCAGTTACATACGCTTTCCCAATGAACACAATAAACGAGAGTGAGAGCCACTCTATATTTGTATATGATTTCCAGGAAGATACAACAAACTGATGATGTCGAAATAAAACTCTTGTTTCACAAGTCTAATACATGCGTAATGCTCGATGAGCGATCGGTGACATCTACCTTACCACCGCCTTGTCGAGACAGAAATACTAACCCTAAAACATTAAAGCTCGTATGCTACTTCATACATTGCCCCAAAGATGCCGCAATACGATGCATAAGACAAGTTTATCGTACGAATGGCGGTTAGTGCAAGTACAAATAGGATGCATAGTTCTTTAGTATAGCTACCGCAACAACCGGGGGAGGGGGGTAACTCGAGTAGATTGTTTTCCAAGGTCGACCAAGCTCTTCTTCCGGAAGTGTCGCCGCTATATCATCCGGGAATGAATTGCTTTATCATCTTGGAATGAAGGAACCTTGACATAGCAGTATAAAGCCCAATTAGCAATCAGGTGTGTTACATGTTGTAGCAAGAAATATATAATAAACTTAAAAAATATAAATATTTACCTTAACGCATAATTTCCGCAGATCAGCAAGTCAACAATAGTAGAGTTCAATTTTGCATAAATCTGTACTGTCAACAATAAAGAGATGTGATCCTTTCTTTCTCACCAGCAAAAGGATGTGGTGACCATAGAGGTGAAAATAAAATTTTAACATCATGATTCTGAAGCTAGCTATAGCTAATTATTCTGTAACCAATCATGATCAGGCAATTGAAACCCTTGCAACTCTAACCACTGTCCTTGTAGCTGGCTATTGCATGTACACTATAGGATGACTTGTGAGGTGAATTAGAGATAAATAAAAAATTAATACCAAATGCGGGTGTTACAACAATATCATTAACTCTTGCGGTACTATTCTTACACTAACAAATTTCAATGCCAAATTCAAGATATTTACTATAGATTATTCCTTTATATGAAGAATGATCAACTACCGAAAATAATATGATCTCCAGCCGGAAACCGATAATCTAATTTTAATTATGCAAAACTTGAAATTTTTGGCAAAATAAGAGGTGCTAGATTAAGTAGAAGGAATCATCAACATGGTCTCCTCTCGCTTAGAATAAGAGTCGCCATCAACTATGGATAATACAAATCCAAAGATCATTTCCATCACCAAAATATCACTCGGGACATGGATAATCATATATGCACGACCACGATTTGGGTAGAAGAGTTGGGAAGACGGTAAGTGCTTTTTTACCGCAATGAAGCGAAGCAACAAGCTTGGTCAACGGAAGATCGAAGGCTGCAATGGTAGAGGAAGGTCGATGTAAGATCTAGCATGAAAATAAACTTCATTTTACTCATCATGCTAATGAAATATGCATACACAACAACACAACTCGAGATCTAGGACCCAAGAATCATCATGTTAACCTTAAATCAATCAAAGCACACATCCAATTGGGGCCTTTCACGGTCTCGGGTTAGGGTTATGGAAAAGAGGAAAACTAGAGAGAATAGGAGAAATCACTCGCCTTCCAAAGACAGATTCGCAAAGAAATCTACCCTGCAAAACAAAGAACGGGTGAGAGAATCACTTGCGCTAGGGTTAGGTATAACGTCGAAGAAGGACACGAGATTGAAGTGAGGGAAGAGCAAAGAGGGAGGTATGCACCTGGAGGAGGAGCCACTGGCGTGGGAGCACCAGTTGTCGGCTGGCTCGCCGTTGTCGCCGTCGCTGCCAGACAAACCTAGTAACGAAAAAAGACGGGGACCGGGGAGGAGATGAGGGGGGAGATGGATTGTGGCACGGCGCGGCGGTGACGTACGCCTGCGGTGGGGAGGAGGGAGAGGATGGGTGACGGCACGGCACAACGCAACACAACGCGAGAGAGAGGGGGGAGGAAGAGGATAAGGACACGCGGGGGCGGCGACATCGACCTTCCGCCTCTGCACGGCATCCCCATGGCTAGGTTAGGGTTGCGTCTGATTCCAAGCGAGCAGCGATGAGCTCTCGAGTACGACGACAAGGAAATGAAGTTGCTAGTAGTAGAGTGAGGACGAGGAGACGGCGACATCGTCGGAGGCTTGAGCGGTGATAGAGGCGGCGGCGACGCCGTTGGGAGCAGGCAGCGGAGGAGGAAACAAAAGAAGAGAAAGGGTGAGGGGCGAATGGGAGGGGGTGGCGGCTCGGGATGAGGACGCGTGAGAGAGGTGGGCGGTGGGGGGACTTCTTTGCAAAACCGACGGCGGGCGGTTTTCCGTAAAATGACCGCAAAATCGGAATGTTGTCTTCTTGGTGGACAAATATTTTGAAACCTAGGGGGTTTGGTGAAAGAAAATTAAACGTGTTTGTCAGAAAGCGAGAGGAACCTCACTGGACTCTAAACAGAATAGCACACAAAACTAAGGGCTTTTCTGCAGATTTTGACGCGACGCTGGTACCTCCAGGACCGTCGGATGGGCGCGATCGGACGGACGTGAAATAGGCGCGACGTAGAGATGCCCAGGAGGCTCCGTAGAGCATGCGGAATATAGAGTTCGGGATTGGGACGTGCGGGCCGAGGTGGGCTTGTTTCATCACTCCTCTCGTTTACATTTATCTTTTTGCAATTTCATTTTATTGTAGGATAGAAAGAATTACAATTTGAACTACATGTGTGTCAAATAATATTTCAAAGATTCTCAAAAATATTTATTAAATATCCATATTCTATAATGTCTCTTATACCGAAAATAGATTAAAATTTCAATTGTTTGTTAGGGATAATTCAAACTTCTTTTCAATTATTTCTATTCTCCCGCGGTGACGTCCTTCGACCAATAGCTCGCCACAAAGTGGCATTTGCGGCTTTGTCAAAGTAATGTTAGATAACAAAGGCCCCGTCAAATTGTTCCGGTTTCCGGCATTGTGTGTATTGCAACCATTTTAGGCCCATCGCAACTGTTTTTCTTGTTGCATTAGATAGAAAACAAAAATAAGTGACACCAAATAGGGTTTCAAAATTTGATTTCTCCATGTAAATTTTTTGAAATTCAAAATTTGAATCATTCAAAATCTGTCAAATGCAAAAATGATCATAATACAATGTGCGGATCTTGAGAAGTTAAACAAACTTGGTATTCGTGACTTTTCAATTGGAAACCATCTAGGATTTTAAAAAATAGTTTATCTTTGTAAATTTTTGAAATTCAAAATTTGAATCATTCAAAATCGTCAAATGCAAAAATGATCATAATACAAAGTGTAGATCTTGAGAAGTTAAACTATTTTTGTATTCACGACTTTTCAATTTGAAACCATCTAGGATTTTAAAAACTAGTTTATCTTTGTAATTTTTTGTAATTCAAAATTTGAATCGTTCAAAATCTGTTAAATGCAAAAAATTATCATAATACAAAGTGCAGATCTTGATGAGTTCTATAACTTTTATGTCAAATAATTAGAATAAAATCTGAATTCAAACTTATTTCTCAAATTTAATAATTACAATAAAATCTAAATTCAAAATTAGCCAAGTTCTATTTTTACTATGAATTGTATTTTTTAATAATATATCATACACGCTACAAGGCCCAATCCAAATCGACCTCGGCTCCTACAATTGAAAACAAACTTTGAGATTTGAACAACTAATAACGTGACCGAACTTGTATGCACCTCAATTATTGACACCATCTCATGTTGACCATAACATTAGAGAATATTAAGTTATATTAGCAATTATTATGAAAAAAACATGTTTTTATATTCTCTTTTTAGTTGGAAAAGTTATGTTGTATGAAAAGCAACCAAGAAATAGTAATTAAGATACAAACAAATGGCACCGAGTAAAACATATCAATTTTAGAAAAAAAATTAGGAAAAAGAATCAAACGATTTGGAGTTCGTATGAGGAAGAAAAACAGTTTACAAGTTTTATCCGAAGATTAAAAATAGAAATTGCAATTGCTATGAACTCGAGATGAACAAGTGTGTTTTCTCTTTTTAATCTTTGACTAAAACTTGTAACTAGTTTTTCCCGCCTCATACTAACTCCAAATTCGATGATTCTTTTTTCTAAAATTTTCTAAAATCATTCTCTACCAAGATCTACAACTTTAACAAATGAAAAATTGATTTCGACAGCAGTTTATTAGGGGTAATTCAAACTTACATCTCGAATTTACACTATCATAATTCAAATAATATCATAAAATGCTCTAATGGTTCTACGAATTTACACTATCATAATTCAAATAATATCATATTGCAATGGTGTCAAATGGCACACCACGTGGTCCAACATCCATATCCATATGTGGATCCGTGAAGAAGAAGTCAACTTATTAGGTGTCGCCACGTGTCGGGATTTGAACGAGAGAACATATAAAAAAACACGAAATGTGAACTATAACAACAAGAGGCGAGTGGCTCAATGGTAAGGCGTGGACTTTCCATCCGTGAGGTCGTTTATTTGAGCCTTAGCGCACTCCATTTTTTTGCCATTCCCTCACAAAGACATATTGGCTCGCATAGCCTACGTAGCTAAGTGAGATATGTTTCTAGTGTGAAAGATGTATAGTATCACTTTGTCGAAACCATTTGAAAGTTTTATGGATGGTTATGGAGTCAAAATATGTTGTATAGGCACATATTTTTTCATGTTTGTTTTAAAAGATTTATTGCGGTTGAATTAACAAAAAAAAAATAAAACACCATAATACAACATTAACTAATGAGTATAGTATCACTTTGTGGAAACCGTTTGAAACTTTAATGGGATGGTTATGGAGTCAAAATATGTTGTATAGCCACATATTTTTTCCATGTTTGTTTTAAAGGATTTATTGCAGTTCAATTGACAAAAAGAAATAAAACACCATAATACAACATTAACTAATGATTATCCTAGTGGTTTGCACATGTCACTTTTGTTACAAAGGTCTCATGTTCGATCCCCAAGCGGGCACTTTTTTTGCCAATTAAATTTCGGTATTGTGTCTATTGTAACCATTTCAGCCCTATTGCAACACTTTTTCGGTGTTGCATTAGACACTCATATGGTTTCATAAGTGAGATACATACATTTTGTGAACAATGCTATTATCATTTTGTCGATGAACAAATGACCAAAATAAGAGTTGTCCAATAAATCTTAATGAACTTCATGAGTGGATTGCGGAGGTGCATTACCTACTAACGTAGATGGTTCAAGATATATGTTAAAGTGCAACTAATATCACAAAAGTTGTCGTAGCTCAATGGTAAGTCAAATTGTTATGATGTTGCTAGTCCATAGTTCAAACCCACTATGAAGCAATTTTTTTGCATTTTTTGTACAAAAAGGAGGGAAGGTGAAGGGGAGCCGTACCATGTGGTCCACGTGGGTAGGCTACATGGGGGGACCACATGGTCCACGTCGACTTGGGATCCACCGGTGGGACTACAACGCCACCGTGGTCGAGGTAGGACTGGACCGAGCGCCATGTCGTCTAGGTGGGACCATTGGTGGGACCACAATGCCACGTCACCGAGGGGGACACCCGTTGGTATTACCGCATCACCACGTCCTCAAGGTGGGACCCACATCAACACATCTTCAAGGTGGGACCGGTGACATCGCAATCGCGGCGGTGACAATTTAAAAATTGTTTTGGTTTCCTCGCATTGTGTCTATTGCAACCATTTTAGGCCCATTGCAACATTTTTTCGGTGTTGCATTAAACACAAAACAAAATTAATTTGAAACCATCTAGGGTTTAAAAAAATTGATTTTTCTTTATAAATTTTTGAAATTCAAAATTGAATTGTTCAAAAATCCGTCAAATGCAAAAATGATTAGAACACGAAGTGTAGATCTAGAGAACTTATACAAACTTGGTATTCATGACTTTTTAATTTAAAACCATCTAGGATTTTAAAAACTAGTTTATCTTTGTAAATTTTTGAAATTCAAAATTCGAATCGTTCAAAATCGTTAAATGCAAAAAATGATCATAATACAAAGTGTAGATGTTGATGAGTTCTACAACTTCTATGTTTATGTCTTTTCCATTTTAAACCATTTACTACTTCAAATGTTGTCAAAGTACATTACTTGTTAAAGTGCTAATAATATTGCAAAAGGTGTTGTAGCTCAATGGTAAGGCAAATTGGTATGATGTTGCTGGTCTATAGTTCAAACCCATTATGAAGCGTGTGTTTTTGCATTTTTTGCAGGATAATTGATAACTCACTAATAACATGTCCAATAATTATGAAATTTTTATCACAAACCCTACACTTAAACAAAGAGGGGAAGGCTGAAGGGGGACCACGTGGTCCACATCTATTTTAATAGCTATAAGGTTACTATAATCCGACAACATAGAAACGTGAAAAACGCTTGAACTATGCTAGCTAACAAAAACATTGTAATGGAGTAGTGGTAAGTCATATAGTAGTGTAGTATTGAGGTCCTTGGTTCAATTCCACAGCATGGTGTTTTTTTTCTATTTTGTCACTAATGACAGATTGTTTTCCAACCAATTCAAACTTCTTTGTTAAAATTAATAATTAGAAAAAAATCTAAATCCAAAATTAGCCAAGTTCTATTTTTGACTATGAATTATATTTTTTTCATAGTATATAATACACACTACAAGGCCCAATCCAAATCAGCATTGGCTCATTAGTTCTCGTTGCAACACTCAAAGTATATATCGCAACAAAAATTAGGTGTTGCACTTGAACACAATTTTTGCTTTGAAGCCAAAGATTTTGTTGCAATAAAATTTAGCATTTGCAACAATATCAAAGTATATTGCAACTGTCAACAAAGGATGCAATTGTACCTCACTTTTGCTTCGCCACCAAGAGTTCTCGTTGCATTAAGCATCAATAATTTGCAACGCTTGTGAAATTTTATGAAACACCAAACAAGCATAGCAATAGTCGCAACTAAATGCAACTAACGCAAATGTGGTTGCAGTACTACCACACAATTGCAACCACAATCAATTCTACTGCAACCATTTTAGACCATTGCAATATCGTCAACCAAATGCAACAAAGATTTGCAACACCTTCAAAACCGTTGTATTTAAAACACGTATCGCTATGATTTTTAAGAATGGTTGCAATACATCCATCTATACCAACCAAATTTTCGACGTTGCAATACAGTGGCGTTGAATTTGATACAAAACCTTGTAGTGCAAGCATGGGGGGGGGGGGGTGGTGCACCGGTACCCCCACCAAATTATGTGGTGCCCAACGTAAACTTCGCGGAGTCCTACGCACAATATCCCCAACCACAACAAAGCGTGGCCATAATTGGAGGGTACGTTGCGAGAAATGCACAAAACGTCGCAGCCATTCAAGCCAACACGGCTCAACTTGGTGAGGGCAATGCAAATATTGCCTATGAGCTTGGACGCCTTCACCTAGTGGAGCCGAATCAATTCGTTGGAGGGAATGTCCAACCTTACTACAAGCAAGGGTACTACTATCAAGATCATCAACACCAACCACCGGCGGAGGACTAGAAAGATTAAGGAACTTTAGTTTTCTTTTCTTGTCCCTTTCTCTGTAATTTTCAGCTTTGTTTGTGTGTGTTTGCGTAATATTTTCTGTTTTTATTTAAATTTCAGCAAGTGTGTTTGTTTATTTTCAGTTTGTATTTCAGCTTGATTTCATCATTAATAAAGACACCACCTTGATTATATCATTGGAAAAGTTACAAAAATTTGTGCCATGATGATGTATGATTATAATTGCCGCTTCATTTATCTTTGTAATTGATTTATGCATGTTAAAGCTAGTGCTCTCTTAAAATACGAATCTGAATTTATTTAAATGCTAGCTTAATCTTTAGCGGAGGTTATGATCAAAATAAAGACCCATAGTGTTTTTTGTGCTCTCAAGTTATGAATAGATTAAAGATGTCTTTTATGCTAAAAAATATTGCTAACCTTGTCATAAATATCACTTGTGTGTTGCTCAACCCATCCAAAGCCTAATATATATTTGAGTGCATAAACCTTAGTGTACAAGATTTATTTTTGAGTGAGTTATTGCAGGCCATGATTTCTCTGGCCCGAGACTAAGAAGCTGGTCATTCCGTTTTTGCGTATCTATCTTTTTGCTAGCCTTTTATCCGTGCATTGTGTATCCCCGCATCGGAGATTGCACAAACCTCACCGGATATCCACCCGTAAAACCAAATATCATCTTTTGTGTTTACCTCCTTGACCACAACCTATCGTTGAGAATGGATCACCAATTCAAGGAAGATCGCAAGATGGTGCCAACATTGAAGAATTCAAGTATCGCTCCAAGGAAAAATATTTCTGGTACCTACCTTATTTATCGCCTCTTTACTCGAGGACGAGCAACGTCTAAGCATGGGGGAGGAGGTAGGTACGGTGCAGTTTTAGAGTTCAAAGGGGAGCAATTTAAAAAAAATAATGAATGAAAGAAAATTCAAAGGTGATGTACGGGATTTCCAAATTGAAAGTCTAAAAAAAATGACCGAATGAATGACAAGAAAGAAAAAAATGAATGAAAGAAAGAAAGAAAGAAAAGAAGGAGAAATATGAGAAAAAGAAAAAAATATGAGTATGCGTAAAGTGAACTCCCCGGTTCTCTAAAGTGCATTAGGAAAGTCAAGGCTTCAAGTTTAAAAGATCTGTTCTCATTTTCCAACCATGTGCAATCCGATAATGAGGACTTCCTTTGTGCCTCGGGATCACCCTTTGCCCTTTGCACATGTCCACTCATCTAAAGTGTGCGTATTTTTCTCTTTCCCCTCTTTGATATAACATTATTTTCCAATGACCTTTTTGACGAGTCTCGGTAAGACCATGAGAAGTGTGTCTTGTTTTGACAACACCTCATTTATAAAATCTTGTTAGGACTAAACTTTCCCAAAGCTCCATATAAAGCCTACCACACATATAGGTTATGAGAGGGAAAGGAGTAGAATATATAGGCTTGAGAGACAAGCGAGTTGAGAGTTCATGAGCAATATACAAGACGATTTAAATTTGTGAACTTGGTTTAGCTTTTCTTTATCTCGCTCTTTATTTCAAAAATTCTGAGATCTATTTAAACTTTGTGAGCATGTTAATACTTGTGGGATAAGCTTAACTAAGAATCTACCTTCCGTAGAGATGAAGGCTAGTACATTATGAAACTTTAATGATTTAAATTTTGAGAGCATTATGTTTTCTCATGTATGATCAAGTGCAAGGTTTAAACATTGTTTGGCAATGATGATATCCATCGAAGGCTTACTCGAGGACGAGCAAGGTTTAAGCATGGGGGAGATGTTGATGGTGAAAATCCGTCAACCTAGCCATGAGTTTACCTTCGGTGTTGGCATAAGTTTTATACCTTATCCATTAGTACTAACCCCCGTGGTATAACAAGTTCACACGTGCATGTCTTTGGAGTTTAGTGTTTATGCAGGATTTTAGCGTTGAATGCAAGACTTTCGGCATGAGTTCATCAAGCACCTTATGACAAGACCTTGAAGCCCCATACAAGTCATGCAATGAAGCAAACTTAACTCCAAGAAGCCAGGGACTTGATCCGAGAAGATGACAAACTCCGAGGATAGAGCCTGAAAAGTGCTGAATCTTGCAAGACAAGGAGTTATGCCCAATTCGGAGACAAACTGACGACATGGACCTACATGCAGAAGGGGGAAACATCCAGGAAGCAAGGGAAACGACGTAGAGCAAAGGAGGACTCGGGCTGGGCCTGGATGGGCCCAGGCCGGCCGGCCCAGCCCTGTCCGGGGCCCAGTGACGCCCTCCTTTGCCCTAGCCGCCAATCGTGCTATTTATAGCCCCGTGGCCGAGAGCCACGGAGGATCTAATTCGTCATCGGCCGCCGAGGAGCAGAGAAGAGAGGGACACCATCCCGGAGAGGAGAGGGTCGAGCTAGTTGACTAGGGTTTCCCTAGCCGACGTGGGAACCTTGCATGGAAGACCACGTCGGAGTTCCCGGAGCTAGAAGCAAGATCAAGGAAGGATCCCGGTGGTGATCTTGTGTATGTATCATTGTCATAGTTGAATTATCAAGTTGAATCTATTCTTAGCGATCAAGTGTTTCCTCGAAGATTTCGTTTTTCGATCGGTTTGCTTATTCTAGATCTATTCGCACGATAGATCACATAGGGTGTTCTTGTAGCCGCCGTGGCTAGAGGTACACGCCGATCTTCCGAAAGAATCTCGATTTGTCTTTTGACTCGCCCCTAGACTCCCCGCATGAGTAGGGATACGTTGTGACAGAACGGGGGTTCCGAAAGGCGGATGTTTTCGGATTTGGACGGGAAACCACGGTTTAAAGAGGCTTCTTATAAGATTCGATTTTCTACTTCTTCTCTTGCTTGGAACTTCAACAAAAGGCTTAACCCGATCTCTCTAGATCGGTTTATCTACCCAATCTTACTTTGTTTTCTCCGGTCTTAGTAGATTATATTAGCTTCGTGTCTTTTACCTAGATGCATTAGGGTTTCTCTTTTACTGAAGATTGAAGTTACTTGGCTTTACTAGATCATCTTTTGCATCACACATTTGTTCCACGGATTCGATACCTTTGGTTCACCACTCGAGGGAAGAAGGGTCCCTTGACTACGACGGGAGACTTGTCCGCTTGCAAGTCATAAATGAACTTTGATATAACTATTAACCGTCAACAGTAACTCTGTTGTGACTACGCGACCTTGGCAAGCTCGTGTGGGAATCCTTAGTTGTGGATTTGGGGCATAGGCCGAGTTCATCCTTCGGGAAGA
This sequence comes from Cenchrus americanus, assembly GCA_947561735.1. Classification (NCBI taxonomy): domain Eukaryota; kingdom Viridiplantae; phylum Streptophyta; class Magnoliopsida; order Poales; family Poaceae; genus Cenchrus; species Cenchrus americanus. The sequence continues at coordinate 202,193,750 of OX387245.1, forward strand.
ATTTTTATCGGCTCCCATTCACTCCCCCCTCTCTGGTCGCCTAATCGGTCCTTCAATTGGTATCAGAGCTGGTTGCGATTCGTGAGACTCTAACAAGTCTAGGATCCATAGGGCGACAGAGAAAAGGGCGCTTTTGCTTCTGGATTTGATTTGCATGGTTTGAGCTTGTTTTCGGTGCTTTGAGTCATGGCACCAAGCTCTTCTTCTTGTGTGTCTTTGTTCTCAGACTTTGAAGAGACGATGTGTGCTTCGGGAGATGACCACAAGTGGAGGAGGAAGTGTAAGGAGTTGGAGAAAGACATGGAGGCGATGACATTGTTGCGTCTTTTGGTGGCTCAGGATGATGATCTCCAAGACAAGCTTATGAAGAGAAGTAGAGTCAAACTCTCTCAAGGTATCACTGGTTTGTTCACTCATCTTTGTGCTTATGGCGAGATGATTGTTGAGCTTAAGAACTCCCCTTTGCCATGCAAATCTTGTGATGCTTTGGTTGCTGAAAATAAACTTGTTAGGGGAGAAAATCTTGAGTATGCTAATGATGTTGGTACCTTTCTTAGAGAGGATGAATATTTAAACTTGTCTCTTGCTAACTTGCAATCTGAAATTGACTTGTTGAAATCCAATGCTTCTATGCCTTGCAACTCTCGTGTTGCTTTGAATGATGAACTTGATATGGCTAGGAGTAAGATTGATTTGCTAGAGTCAAGTGCTTCCCTACCATGTACCTCTTGTGAGTCTTTGCTTGCTGATTTTAATCAATTAAAATTGACTCACACCACATGTGTAGATGAACTTGAGCATGCTAGGGCTGAAATTTGTGATATGAAATCCATGCCTTGTAGCAAGTGCTCTTTGTTGCTTGTTGAGGATGCTTGCCATACTTCTTGCGATGATGATAATGCTTTGCGAGATGTAAATGATGTTGCTTGTTCATGTGATTTCGTTTGCACCTCATGCATTGATTTGGAAAGTGAAGTTTTGGCTTTGAAACAGATGCGCAATGATATGAGCGCCAAGTTGGTTGAGCATGATGAGATGAGTGCCAACCTTGAGAAAAAAAATGAACTCTTGCGTACCACATATGCTAAATGCATTGAAGAAGAAATCAATAATTTGAGAAATATGACATGTGGTACTTGTGAGCACCTGAAGTCTCAAAATGAGGTTTTGCGCACAAGGTGCAAGAGTCTTTGTGCCAAGGGTTTGGATTCTCGCTTCTCTTGTCACTCCGATGTTGATGCCTCTAAATTTGCTTCTTCTAAATCGGAGTTGACTTCTTCTCTTGAGCGTGAGTCTTTGGATGGTGGTAAGTGTGATAGTGCTTTGGATAGCTCTCCCATAGCTACTCCTAAGCTTGTTGCTTCTTCCGGTGTTGCCCAAGGTGATTCGAATGGCAAGGGTGCTTCTCATTTCTTTGGAACTCATACTCCCAAACCGAAGTTCCATTGCACCTTTTGCAAGAAAGATGGGCATACCGTGGAGTTTTGCTTTCGTCGTGTCAAGCACGAGCGACGTGTGCGTGCCAAAGATTTTAAGAAGCCATGTGTCCTCTCTCATGGCACGTGTGATTCTAATTTGGGCACCAAGTCAAGTGTTAGTGTTGATGCTTATTGCTCTAAGTCCCAAGGGACTTCTCACTTACATGACAATGGTGATTCGTCCACTCGGACCGTGCCTCTCGATAGGCTTTTGTACCACTGCTTTATTTGTGGGAAGGATGGGTATCAAGAGAGCTTTTGCTACCGCCGTGCAAGGAAAATGCGGCGAGCTTGTGCTTCTAGGCCTTTGGTTGTTCATGGCCCTTTTCATGGCTTGAATACTTGTGAGCCTAAGAAGGCACATTTTGTTGACGGGTTTTATGACACTCTTTCTAGTGAGTTAAACAATGCTCGTGGACATGCCTCTAGTGCTTCTTGTGTTGGTCCACGACATGTTTCCCATGGTGTTCCTGTTGCTTCTTCTCCTACGACCTTGAAGGATCATTGCCTTTTTGCTTATGGTAGCACTCAGTTTTCTTCGCGAGTTGTTCCTTTGAGGCATGATTCTGAGAGTGCTCGATATCCTTTTCACTCGAACCGGCATTTGCATCATTCTAACCCACTTGATAAGTTGAGTGCATCCCTTACCTGTGTGACCAAGTATTGGATACCCAAGTATGTGCTTGCTAACCCTTTGGGATCCAAGGCTCAGTCTTCTTTGTCTCCTTGTGTGTAGGTATGGAGACGCGATTGGAGAACATGAGCTCGATGGTACTTGATCTTTTGTCCGTGAGGTGATCAAGACAAGATGGTTCTCCACACCACTTTGGATGGCTCCCAAAAGCCTTTGTACACATGTATAGTGAGTTTTCCTCTACCCTTTGTACTCACTTGTATACTTGTTGCATGCTTTGCTCCCGTGTCATGTTTGTGTATAAACCATGGTAGGCTAGCCACCTTGTTCATGATAGCTGTGTGATCTTGTATACCTATCTTGCTATCCTTTGTATGATAATGTGGTGGATGATATATATGAGCATCATGCTATGCTTTATGGTTGCCCTCTTGTGGTTATGACATGTTGTTCATCCATATCATTTTGTCTAGCTCCTTGGTACCCTCTCTTGTTAGCATATTTCCCCTCCTCATGTATATCTTGTCATGCTAGCTTTGTAATATATCTTGGTAGTTGATCCATGTGATATTGTATCATGCCTTTTTTTAGTTCTTATATCATGTTTGGCATGTTGTTCATTAATTTTTTTGTGCTAGGCTTTTTTTGTATAGTTATGCACCTTGTTGACATGCTTGCTAGCCCATGCTTATCATATATGTGGAATCATGTTACAATGCTTTATTTATCTTGATTATTATTGTCAATGCATTGTGTAGCATGCTTTGAGCTTTCCTTGGCTTTTAGGCTTGCCTTGTCTTTGGGTTGCGTTTTGCTCCTTATTTGGCATTTCCTCTTTTAGATTGGTTTTAGAGCTTTTCTTTTGAGCTTCTTCTTTCTCTAGCTTTTGCTTTGCTAGTAGTCTTTGGTTGAGGGGGAGCTCGGCTTATTTCAATGGGAATTTGGTTTTGAAGGTTTTGTCTTGGCTTTTGGTGGCCATTTGTGATCTTTCAATTGATATCTCTTCTATGGTACTCAATTGGGATCTTTGGAGTTTGCTCTTGGTTGGTGTGTTCTCTTGTGAGCTTTCTTGATGATGAGTCGAGTCTCTTGTCTCCCCATGCATTTTGCTTTGCATTTGTATCATACATCACCTTGTTCACTCTCTAGTTGAGGTTCTCTTGTAGCATATGCATCATGTTTACTTTGTGTACCATGATAGGATAGTCTCTTTTGTACATGTCATGGTTACATTTTGTACATGAGCTTCTCCTATATGCCATGTGTACTACCTTATGCTACTTGTGAGATTTTGTGTATGCTAGTAGTGAAATGGTGATGCTCGGCTATGCTCTTGGTTGTATAGTGGTATATTCATGATGAGATATCCCTTTTAGGAATGAAATGCTAAACTTGACATATAATCTATGGAATGCTTTCACCCATGATAGAAGAATTTCCATGCTTTGTTTGTGCTCAAATGGCTATATCTTGCTTACATCATGCTTGGACATGTGTTCTTCTCTTTTGGGTCAAAGATATTTGTCACCATGAATGTTTAGCCCATGTTTTAACCTATGGGGGAGCCTAAGCTTCTTTATGCCAAAATGACACTTGCATGTACCATGTACCTTAATAATCTGGGAAAATGAAGGTACTATGCTTGAAAAATGATGAGAAAAAGAAGCTTTGGAAAAAGATTGCTTGGAAAATTTTTTTCTCATCATGTCGTGTATGTTTTGTCCTCTATGCTTTTTATCTCACCACTAACCCAAGGGAGCGCAGCCGTTGCATGATGTCTACCTGTGAAGAAGTCTTCCCAAAGTAGACACATGGCTCGGTGCTTTGACATGTACATATGTTAGCATGTGGGTGTTTGTGGTGACCTCTTGTTGAGAATCCATGTCCTTTCATGCTCTTTGCTAAGATCAAGCTTGTTTCTTGCTATGAATGATGCATGGTTAGGATTTTGCTCATGAAGTAACTTTTTGAAATAATGAATAAACTGAACTCATTCTTCGTCACATGCTTATATTGCAGTACTATCTTGTGGTGATGCTTTTACTGAGCTATGATCTACATGCTTACTCTTTGCTTCATTTATAGCCTTTGTTAGTGCTTGTGACCTATTTGAGAAGCTTGTGTAGATAGTGCATACCTTGACATGCTTTTGCATTCTCATGCTAGATTTGGTTCATGCATTGTCAAAAGGGTGGTTCTTGCATATGAGGAGGTTTTGTGCATTTTAGGGGGAGCATTCATTCTTTTGCACTCTTGCATGCATTTTGATGTGGCATGTTTTCAGGGGGAGTGCATATGCCTAGGGGGAGCTTTTCGTCTTTGCTTGCTTATTGCTCTTGTGATTTGTTCAGGGGGAGCTTGTGAGCTTGTGTGTGCTCTTTGCTCTATCACATGTGTTTAGGGTGAGCTTTGTATGCTCTTTGGCCCTAGTGCATGTGGTTAGGGGGAGCTTGTGAATTTGGTTGATTTGAGCTTTCGATTGCTACATGATCGGTGTTGAGCCCCTTTGTGCATCTTCTTGAGGGATCATGTGTTCTTGTCTTGGTTGTGTCGAGCCGTTGCCCATGTCTTTGGGGACCGAGAGTTTGCCTAGTTGATGTGGTCCTTCTCATGCCAAGTGATTTTGGTTCTTTGTCCTTGTGTGATCTTCATTCACTTGGATGAGCCTTTTGGCTTTTGCTTCCCAAACCATTTCTTTGTGCTCATTTGTTGTCAACACACTCATCAAGGGGGAGAAAATTGAGCAAATCAAGTTGACATGTACCTTGATTTTATAGTGATGAGCGTCTTGACACATGTTGCTCGATTTTATAGTGATGAGCGTCTTGACACATGTTGCTCGCTCTTTTGTGCTCATTTGTTCTCTTTTGGCCTTTGCTTGGTTTCAGAGTGATGGGTGTCTTGCTAAGGGGGAGAAGATTGATTTTGAGATGAGCATTTTGGTTTGATGGCTTTCGGGATTGCATGTAGGTGTTGTGACTCTTTGGGTGTGTTTAGCCTTCGGGTGTGTTTAGCCTTTGTGCTACCTTTGGTTCTGAGAGTTTTTGGCTGGAGCATGCATTTTTCCTTGATCATTTCAAGTTGCCTCATGTTTGCTTTTTCTTGGCTTTTAGGCACTTGAATGGGTTCATTCCTTTTGCTTTCAAATCATCTTTTCGCAATGCACTCATCAAGGGGGAGATTGACAAACCAAGTTGATATGTGCCTTGGTGTATATATGATGAGCGATTGACAAGATGATTTGAGACTTTGTGTGTGTTGTGTTCAGTAGTCATTTCTCATATCATTTTAGTGGTGTGTTGTCGACACACTCGGGATGAGTGGTTGACAACGTTGTGTGGACTGACTCTTGGCTGAGTATTGCAGGTGCAGGTTGCGGCTTGATTTGCATTGTGCAGGTGAAGAGCAGGCTTGAAAGGTCTTAGCCTATGTGGCCTCCGAGGCGTGGAGACACAAGTAGGCTCAGCTCAATGGACCCAGTGGCCGAACAAGATCAAGTGCGGGCCGCATGGTGGCAAGGAAAGCAAGATGAAGTCGGGTGCGGTTTCTTGGTTGGGCTTCAAAACCAAGATGGAGCCGGTGCAGGGTAGCAGCTCACAACCGAAGTCTGCACGCGGGGTTTGGTTGGTTTAGTCCACAAAACCAACACCGAGCTGGGATGACGTGACGACCAAGTCATGAGTGGGATTGGTGTGGAGGCTGCACCGAGTCTGCGGGGTTTACGGTGGTTCACCACAAAACCGTCGGGGTTACTTGGTTGAGCCACAAAACCAAGACCCGAGGACCATGTGTGGTTCAAGGACCGGTGGATGGTCGCTTCCTTGTGTGATGAGTGATTGACAACGTTGTGTGGACTGATTCTTGGCTAAGTATTGCGAGGTGCGAGGTTGCGGCTTGACCGGTGTTGGTGCGGGTGAAGAACAAGCGCGAAAGGTCGTCGCCGGTGAGGCCTCCGGGTGTGGAGAAGACAAGTAGGCTTCGTTCGAGGGACCCGGTGGCCGGCGGGGTCAAGTGCGGGTCGCATGGTGGCATGAACAAGCAAGATGAAGTCATGGACGGTTTCTTGGTTGAGCCACAAAACCAAGGTCGAGCCGGGACTACGTGGGAGCCAAGTCATGAGTGGAGATTGGCGGAGGCTACACCGAGTTCGCGGGGTTTCCGGTGGTTCACCAGAAAACCACTGGGTTCCTTGGTTGATCCACAAAGCCAAGACCAGAGAACCGAAGACGGAGGTGCAGCAGCACCAGACCGGTCTGACCGGTGGGGACCGGTCTGACCGGTGAGGAGCACCGGTCTGACCGGTGTGCGACGACGCAGTCCGGAGACTTCGAAGCGGAGGACACGCGTCGGGATCGCATGGCTTGCGTTGAGGCTACGCAGGGTGCGGTCGCCGGGCATCCGTCCGATGGTGAAGACATCAAGAATTCCAAATCCGCCCTTGAGGGGCTTGTATCCCTAGTTAGTAGAGAAGGGCATTTTAGACATTCGGTTGCCTCCATATAACCCAAGAGGTGAGAGGATGGCAGCCAACTTTTGGAACCCTAGCTCATTAGTTTTCCTATTTTCCACCTATTTTCTCTAGGTTTTCCTTAGGACTAGCAAGAGAGCTTCACGGTGAGATCTTGTTGAGAGGGATGGATGATCGGGCGGCTTGCTAGACCTTGTACGAACCTTTGTTTCATGTATAGATGATTCGGCGTGGTTCCTCAAGGTTTGGATGTGTTTTCCCCGGTTGTTCTTGGTGGTGATTTTTGGAGCCCTCTCTTCGTGATTTCTTTGGGGTGTTTTCGGGGCCTTTCTCTTGGGGATTTGATGGGGGAAATTTGTGGGAACCCTTCGTGGTTCTTTGGGCCGTGATTCCCCTCCCAAATCCGTGAGTAAAGGTGCTCGATTTTGGGGTTTCTTGAGTTCTTGGGTTGGAAGTGCTTTCGGCGGGATTTCTTCGATTCCTCCTTTTTGGACGAGTTTTGGTGGGATTAAACTTGGCTATGGACTCCTCATGAGGTGCTCCTAATATCCCCAAAGTCTTGTTCAAGTCCGTGGAGCGATTCGAGAGATCGAGATTTGGATTTGGGGGAGTTGACCCGCGGGTGCTGTTCATCCCGAGCTGCCCAGGCTACACCGGTCTGACCGGTGCTCTTGACCGGTCTGACCGGTGCGAGCCCTTGTGGGTTTTTGCTCGGGTGAACGTCTTGGTGTGTTCGTTGTTGTCCCGTGTTGCTGTTGTTTCGAGTTTGGGTCCGTTTGGTGGTCGGTTGGCCTGTTTGGTGCCTTGGGGGCTTTCAGGCTGCCATCGGTCTGACCGGTGTGTCTCACCGGTCTGACCGGTGTAGAGCCACTTAGTGGAAGTTGCTCAGTTTCACCGGCGGGGACCGGTCCGACCGGTGGTGCTCACCGGTCCGACCAAGGTGTAGGTCCGTAGACTCGAGGTTTGGTTTTTCCGTTGCGTTTCTCGGGTCGGAAGGTTGCGTGTTGGTTCCTAGGTCCGGTGGCACTCCGGTGGCTACGTGGGCTTGACCAACCTTGGTAGTGAGTCGGAGACGTGTGTTGAAGCCGTGTTCATCTTGTTGGAGTTTCCATCTCCTTCGAGAAGAATTTTTACCGGCTCCCATTCACTCCCCACTCTCTGGTTCGCCGTATCGGTCCTTCAAGTGGTATCAGAGCCGGTTCGGGTCTTTGTTGACTCTAACCAGTCTAAGATCCAAGGATGGTGTACCGAGAACGGGGTTCGGGTCCTCCACACTTCGATGGCAAGAACTACCGGATGTGGAGCAAGCGGATGGGTGCGTTCCTCCGCGGAAAGGGTCACTGCTTTGGGATGTCACGGTGGACACAAAGCTATGTCCGGCCGATGGATTTCCTTGCTCCGGGATCGAGGGACGATTCGACGCCAACAATAAGGCGGTCGACTACTTGTTTCGTGCTTTGTGTCGGCCCGAGTTCGATCGGGTGCACACCGAGCACTTGGCTTGTAGGATTTGGGCGGTGTTGAAGGAGGCTCATGTTGGGAACGCCCGTGTTCGGCACGGTTGTATGCGACCTACCGAATAGAGTACGAGAACTTCACTCATCTCCCCGGTGAGTCCATCGATGCCTTGTTTCGAGGTTCACGGTGGTGGTGAACAACATGAGGGCCAATGTGGACGTGCTCCCGTACGATGATCATGATAGAGCGAGTCAAGCTCTTACACTTTTTGGATCGTACGATATGGGGCGGAAAGTTCGAGGCCATAGTCGAGTCGGAGAGGTATGATACTCGACGGTGAACGAGCCGTTCTCGAAGCTCAAGTCGGGCCGAGGTGGATAGGGGCATGACCGCCAAGCTCGAGGGACCGACCGATTCCCATAGTCTTGCCCTCGTTGGTGGTTCCAAAGGAAAGACTAACTCTAACCCATCCACCGGGATGTTCTCGTTTTCCTCTTTGATGTCTATGCCGGATGAGGAGTTTGATGACCTTGGAGAGGACGAGCCGGCGCGTTGACGAGGCGGTTCGAGAGGCCGCACGAGAACCGCGTGAACATAAGGAGGAACACGAGGACTTGCTTTCCAAGTGCGGCAAGCCGAGACACTTCGTCGCCGACCGCCCGAGAAGGCCGAGAACAAGGACGGCTACAAGCACAAGCCGAGGATGAACGATGGCAAGTACCGTTCGAGGCGCGACCACAAGAGCAAGCACAAGAACAAGTACAAGGACGAGCGACGATCGAGGAAGAAGGAGGGCCGAGGCAAGGCCCGAGCGATGGTTGGAGCGAGCGACGTCGACTCCAGTTCCGCGTACTCCACCTCGAGCTCGAGCAGCAGCGAAGACGAGGGAGATCGCCGCAAGAACAAGAGGTCGTCCAAGAACCTGAGCGGGCTGAGCTGCTTCGCGAGAGATGGCTTCTGCACCATGGCGCTGAGCTCCGGCAGCAAGAAGAGCACACAGAGCGACTCGGACTCCGAGTCCGACGACGAGGTGCGTGATGAACTTCCCTTCTTGCGCCAGGAGAATGAGAGGCTTGGCTCTTTGCTTGATAATCGTGATGACATGCTTAGAGAGGCCAAGAAAATGAGAAAAGAGCTTAGGGCTTCACTCGAGGATGCTAGGACTAGAGTGGCTGAGCTAGAGACACAGGTGCTTGATAGCAAGCTTGAGATTGATTCGCTTAAGGCTAGCCCTGTTGTTTATGATGAGAATGATTGTGCTGATTGCTCCATATTCCTTGCTGATCTTGCTTTGTTTAAGGAGAAGCATGCCTCCAAGTGTGAGGAACTAGATGTGCTTAGGGTTGAAGTGGCGAGCTTAAGTCTAGACCTGCTTTGCTAGGTGCTTGCACTTCTTGCCCTGTTTTGCATGCTAAGATTGATGAGATGCATGCTTACACTAGTTCGCTCGAGGCTAAATTGAAGGAACCCATGCCTACATCTTGCTCTACCTGTGAAATGCATGCATTGAAAAATTTGGAGCTTGCACATTATGTTGATCGTTTGCAGGATGAGAATGATGATTTGAGGAAGTTGATGGGTTGGTTGTCCGGTCATGAGCCTCAGTTGAGGATGATGATCGAGGCCTTTAAGAGGCAAGATGGTGAGGGACTTGGGGCAAAAAAGGTTGGTGAGGGAAGCGGAGAGAATATCCGGAGCCACCAAAAACCCACCACAAGAATGATTTCCCACCAAAACCTAACCATCTAAGGAACCGACTAGACACAACCCCGGCTCCACCCGTGTTTCCTACACCCACAAATGATCTACAAAAGCCTATCAAGTTTGTGAGCACTTCGGGGAAAGTGTTCTTTTGGAAGGAGAGTGAGAAGGCTAGTGGTGAGAAACCGGTGGAGGGCTTGAGTGGAGAGAAACCAAGTGAGCGACCGCATCCCAAGCCAAAGCCTAAGCTTGTGAGGTTCCATTGTGGCTATTGTGGGAGAGATGGCCATAAGGAGGAGTTTTGCTTCAAGAGGAAGCGAGAGGAGAGAATGAAGAAGGAGTGGACTAACAAGGACAAGTACCACCCTTCCGATGGTGTACTTGAGCCTCGTATGCGGATGCCCGGGGGCAAGGCGATTGTGAGGACGAGTTCGGGCTTGGGGAGAGAAGAAGGCTGCAGGTGGTGGTGCTGTTGTCCGAGTCACACCGGTCGGACCGGTGTGGGGCACCGCCGCCGACCGGTGCGGGCACAGACGGACGGATGTTCGGGTTTCGAGCTCGTACAGGTGCGAGGGTTGTTTCTGGAGGTCGTGGTTCTGGTGGTTGGCCTGGAAAGGGTGCAGGTGGTCAGTTTGCTAGGCGTTCTCCTCCTCGTGCTCAATACGGGGATTGGAGGAGTCGTGGCGTTGAGTTGGAGAGGAAGGACATTCCACGGGCTTTCTTGCGTGGTTTTGGTCCTCCTCCAGGCAGAGAGGGGTGGTTCCCTCAGGGTGGTTACCGTGGTGGTGTTCGTGGAGGTAGCTTTGGTAGGAGAGATACTTTGGTTGGTGCTAACCCCACTTTCGAGCAAATGGCTCGACACCGGTTTTCCTCTCGTTGGTACTAACCCCGCGTCTCGAGTCGTTTGTTCGCTCACGTGCTTATTTTTGAATTTCGGGTGGGAGACTTGAAGAACATTTGGTTGATTGACTCCGGTTGCTTGAGGCATATGACCGGAGACGGGGGGGTGGTTCTCAAGTCTCGTCCCGTGGTGACGAAGAGGTACATCACCTTTGGGGACAAGGGGCGTGGGCGTGTGCTTTCGGAAAGGTGAGATAAAAGTGAGTGACAAGATCACTGCGAGGCGTGTTGCTCTTGTTCAATCGCCGGGGTACAATTTGCTTTCTGTGTCCCGATTCTTTGGATGAGGGTTTTGAGGTGTTGTTTCGGCCTGGTGGTTCTCGGATTGTGGACTCTCGAGGGGACCTTGTCCGTATGCTCGTTCCCGAGGGTCAGGTGTTTCGTGCTGATTTTTCTCGGTCTTCGGGTGTGGAGCGTTGTTTCTTGGCCGGTTCTTCGAGTGAGTTGTGGAAGTGGCATAGGAAGTTGGGTCACTTGAGCTTTGACCTTTTGTCACGCTTGAGTAAACTCAATTTGGTCCGAGGATTGCCACGGCCGAGGCTTGAGAAAGAGTTGGTTTGTGCTCCGTGTAGGCATGCCAAGAGGGTGGCCTCTTCTCACCCGCCTCTCACCGATGTGATGACTGAGCGTCCATGCGAGCTGCTCCATATGGACCTTGTTGGCCCGGCTCGTGTGCGATGCGGGGTGGGAAGTGGTATGTCCTTGTTGTGGTGGATGACTATTCTCGGTATGCGTGGGTGTTCTTTCTCGAGGATAAGGGGGGAGACGTTTGGTTTTGTTCGAGATCTAGTCTTGAGGTTGAGGAACGAGAGGCACGGAGATGCCATACGAGCTATCCGCAGGGATAATGGCTCGGAATTCGGGAACTCTCGCTTTGAAACCTTTTTCCATGACTTGGGTCTTGAGCACCGGTTTTCGAGTCCGTATACGCCTCCCCGGAATGGTGTTGTGGAAAGGAAGAATAGGACCTTGTGCGAGATGGCTCGGACGATGCTTGATGAGCATAGGACTCCGAGGAGGTATTGGGGCGAGGCGGTGAATACCGCATGCTATGTGTCGAACGGGATATACCTCGAGTGCACAAGAAGAAGACATGCTATGAGTTGATGCATGTCCGCACACCCAAGGTGAGTCACTTCCATGTCTTTGGTTGCAAGTGTTTCATTCGAAGAAGGGCGGAGAAGTTGGATAAGTTTGAGGCTAGGTCCGTCGATGGCATTTTCTTTGGTTATGCATCTCATTCTAGAGCATATCGTGTGCTCAATCTTGAAACTAACCAAATTGTGGAGACTTGCGAGGTAACCTTCGACGAGACGAGCCACGTAGTCGCCTTGTCTTTGAGTGTGCGGAGGTGATGATGAGCTTGGCGAGGAGATCTTTCGGAGAGGAGGAGCATGAAGTTCGTGATGATGAGGATGGCGGTGCGGTGCCCCCGGCCGAACATGTACCCACTACTTCGACTACGATGATGGATGGACCCTCTCGCTACACCTACGACGACAAACCAAGAACGATGAGAAGCCGATGTTGAGGGGGAGGTAGCTTCGAGGCGAGAACCTCCCCGGCCGAGTTCAAGTGGATCACCCGGCTTCGAGGATCATCGGCGACATGAATGAACGCACTACATGGTCGAGGGTTCGAAATAATTCCCACTTTGCTCATGCTGCGTTTGTTGCTTCTTTTGATCCCAAAGACATTGGACACGCACTATCCGATCACAATTGGGTTAATTCGATGCATGAGGAGTTGGAGAACTTTGAGAGGAATCGCTTGTGGGAGTTGGTTGACCCTCCCCCGGGGTGTAAGCCGATTGGTACAAAGTGGGTGTGGAAGAACAAAGAGGGAGAGAAGGGTGAGGTTGTGAGGAACAAGTCGAGACTTGTTGCTCGGGGGTTCGGGCCGAAGGAGGGGATCGACTACGAGGAGACCTTTGCTCCCGTAGCCCTTTTGGAGGCGATTAGGATCCTTCTAGCCTTTTCTCGTGGCTAAAGGGTTCAAGTTGCACCAAATGGATGTGAAGAGTGCTTTTCGAATGGTGTGCCGGAGGAAGAAGTGTATGTGAGGCGACCTCCGGGGTTTGAGAGTGAGAAGTACCCCCACCGGTGTACAAGTTGAGGAAGGCGTTGTATGGGTTGAAGCGAGCGCCTAGAGCTTGGTATGGCGAGGTTGAGGGGGTTCTTGTTTGAGAGAGGTTTTGAGATGGGGAAGGTCGATCGGACCTTGTTTTTGCCGAGGCGGGCGGAGATATCCCGATTGTGCAGGTGTACGTGGATGATATTGTCTTTGGTGGCTCGTCTAACTCTCTTGTTGCGAGGTTTGCAGATGATATGAGCAGGGAGTTTGAGATGAGCATGATGGGCGAGTTGCAGTTCTTCCTCGGGCTACAAATCAAGCAATCAAAGGAAGGAACGTTTGTGCACCAGGCTAAGTACACCAAGGACATTGTGAGGAAGTTCAAGATGGAGGACTCCAAGGCTATGACGACGCCGATGAGTACGACTACAGCTCTTGATGCGGACGAGGAAGGTGAACACGTGGACCAGAAGGAGTACCGGAGCATGATCGGGTCACTCCTCTACTTGACGGCGACGAGGCCGGACATACAGTTCTCGGTGTGTTTGTGCGCTCGTTTTCAAGCGTCTCCGAGGACTTCGCATCGGCAAGCAGTGAAGAGAATTTTCAGGTACTTGCGTCACACTCCCGATTTCGACCTTTGGTACTCCGCGTCCTCTTCTTTGGTGCTTCATGGCTTTTCGTACGCGGATTTTGCCGGGTGTCGGTTGGATAGGAAGTCCACTTCCGGGACTTGCCGAGTTTTGGGTTCTTCGTTGGTGTCTTGGTCTTCCCGCAAGCGGTCGAGTGTTGCTCAATCCACGACCGAGGCCGAGTATGTTGCGGTGCTAGTTGTTGCTCTCGGCTCCTTTGGATCACCTACACCATGAGTTACTTTGGTGAGGAGTATACCCATGTCCCACTTCAATGTGATAGCACCAGTGCCATAAGCGTTGCAAAGAACCCAGTGCTCCATTCCAAAACCAAACACATAGAAGTGAGGTATCATTTTTTGAGAGACAACGTCGAGAAAGGAAAGATAGCTTTGATCCATGTACCCACACATGACCAACTAGCCGATATTTTCACCAAACCCCTAGATCAAGCAACTTTCACTCGTTTGCGGGGGGAACTTGGTGTGTGTTTGATTTCTTGAGATTGGGTGTGTGGGAGCTCTCTTTTGCCGGTGGTGTCGAGCCCGTTTTTGCCTCCCCTCGAGGATCCGATTTGTAGCATATGTATAGCTTTCCTTTGTGCATTCCTTGCATTTGGCATGGCATTTGTAACATGATGTATAGGCATCCTTGTATCTTAGATTGCATGCATTTTGTATCATATTCATTGGTTAGGAAAAGCTTCTCTCATATACATTGTTCACTATGGAATGAGATATATGTCTTTGTGAGCTTGTTTGGTATGCTACGATTAGTTTGGCTTAGCTCTTGATGATCTTGATGAATAATCCATGGTTGCTAGCTATGCTTTTGAAAAATGTCACATGTATGCTCTCTCATGTGTAAATGCCTTTACTCGCTCTCGACATGTTTTTGTGGCCTTGCTATGCTTAATTTGTGGTTGGATGGCTAATTTATTGATCATATGGGGCCAAAGGCTCATTTGCCATCATGAATGTTTACTCTAGTTTTATCTTGTGGAGGAGCATAAGTTCCTTTTTGTCGCAAAGACATTTCATGTACCATTTACAAATCTGAAAATGAAATGAAAAATGCTTGGAAAATATGTTCCCATGTCATATGTGCTGAATTTAATTTGCTTTGGGTGCTAAACCGTTGCATGATGCCTACCAATGAGAAGTCTCATACATAGAAGTAGGCACATGGCTCGGTGGCTTTGACATGACATGAGGTGCTTGTGGGTGTTTGTGATGGTCTTATGATTAGAATGGCTGTCCTAGCATGAAGTTTGTGTGGCTTTGCCATTTTGATATGCTTTGTTCATGTTTAGGACTTTGCTCATGAGAGGCAAGTTTTTCGCAAAATTGCCAAAATCCATCTTAGCTTCGTCCAATGGTTGTGAAACTTGGTGATCATGTAGTTGAGATCGATACGAAGCCGTAGAGTATCTAACTTGCTCATTTGGACATGTGTAGCATTCTTTGTTGAATTTTGTCTATTTGAGAAGCTCTAGGTTGAAAGTTTTGCATTTTTGGCTTGATTCATGCATTGCCAACAAGGGGGAAAAGTTTGAGCTTGAAATGGCTTCTTTCGGACGTGTTTAGAAGGTTTTCGAGTGGTTTCGAGCCATTTATGGGCTCGTTGTGCACCGGTCCGACCGGTCGTGGTCACCGGTCCGACCGGTGTGAGGCCGGCTCGTTCACATGTTGCACACCGGTCCGACCGGTGGTGTGGACCGGTCCGACCGGTCGTGGCTGTTTTGTTGCAGCTGCCCCGTTTCAAGTGGTGTCTTGCATGCATTCGTCCCGGGGGGAGGTGCATTGGTTCGGGGGGAGCCGGCATGTGTGCAGGGGGAGCTCTTTGTGGTTGTTCGAGCTTTGTTTTGGAGGTTTGCGCTCTTTGCTTGAGCTTTGTTTTGTCTCGGATGTGTCGAGCCGTTGCCCTTGCCTAAGGGGTCCGAGACTTGTCTTCATCAAGTGATCTTGCTCTTTGCCTTTGTTTGGCTTTTGATCGCTTGTTGGAGTTTCTTTTTGTTCGTTTCTTTTTCTTTTCTTTTCTCTCTTGTTACTTTCGTGTGGGTGTTGTCAATGCACTCATCAAGGGGGAGATTGAGGACCATGTGTGGTTCAAGGACCGGTGGATGGTCGCTTCCTTGTGTGATGAGTGATTGACAACGTTGTGTGGACTGATTCTTGGCTAAGTATTGCGGGTGCGAGTTGCGGCTTGACCGGTGTTGGTGCGGGTGAAGAACAAGCGCGAAAGGTCGTCGCCGGTGAGGCCTCCGGAGTGTGGAGAAGACAAGTAGGCTTCGTTCGAGGGACCCGGTGGCCGGCGGGGGTCAAGTGCGGGCCGCATGGTGGCATGAACAAGCAAGATGAAGTCGTGGACGGTTTCTTGGTTGAGCCACAAAACCAAGGTCGAGCCGGGACTACGTGGGAGCCAAGTCATGAGTGGAGATTGGCGGAGGCTACACCGAGTTCGCGGGGTTTCCGGTGGTTCACCGTAAAACCACCGGGTTCCTTGGTTGATCCACAAAGCCAAGACCGAGAGAACCGAAGACGGAGGTGCAAGAAGCACCGCAGCCCGGTCCGACCGGTGGGTCCGACCGGTCCGACCGGGTGGGGACCGGCTCGGCGGTGAGGAGCACCGATCCGACCGGTGTGCGACGACGCGGTCCGAGACTTCGAAGCGGAGGACACGCGTCGGGATCGCATGGCTTGCGTCGAGGCTACGCAGGGTGCGGTCGCCGGCATCCGTCCGATGGTGAAGACATCAAGAATTCCAAATCCGCCCTTGAGGGGCTTGTATCCGTAGTTAGTAGAGAAAGGCATTTTAGACATTCGGTTGCCTCCATATAACCCAAGAGGTGAGAGGATGGCAGCCAACTTTTGGAACCCTAGCTCATTAGTCTTCCTATTTTCCACCTATTTTCTCTAGGTTTTCCTTAGGACTAGTAAGAGAGCTTCACGGTGAGATCTTGTTGAGAGGGATGGATGATCGGGCGGCTTGCTAGACCTTGTACGAACCTTTGTTTCATGTATAGATGATTCGGTGTGGTTCCTCAAGGTTTGGATGTGTTTTCCCCGGTTGTTCTTGGTGGTGATTTTCGGAGCCCTCTCTTCGTGATTTCTTTGGGGTGTTTTCGGGGCCTTTCTCTTGGGGATTTGATGGGGGAAATTTGTGGGAACCCTTCGTGGTTCTTTGGGCTGTGATTCCCCTCCCAAATCCGTGAGTAAAGGTGCTCGATTTTGGGGTTTCTTGAGTTCTTGGGTTGGAAGTGCTTTCGGCGGGATTTCTTCGATTCCTCCTTTTTGGACGAGTTTTGGTGGGATTAAACTTGGCTATGGACTCCTCATGAGGTGCTCCTAATATCCCCAAAGTCTTGTTCAAGTCTGTGGAGCGATTCGAGAGATCGAGATTTGGATTTGGGGGAGTTGACCCGCGGGTGCTGTTCATCCCGAGCTGCCCAGGCTACACCGGTCTGACCGGTGCTCTTGACCGGTCTGACCGGTGCGAGCCCTTGTGGGTTTTTGCTCGGGTGAACGTCTTGGTGTGTTCGTTGTTGTCCCGTGTTGCTGCTGTTTCGAGTTTGGGTCCGTTTGGTGGTCGGTTGGCCTGTTTGGTGCCTTGGGGGCTTTCGAGCTGCCATCGGTCCGACCGGTGTGTCTCACCGGCCCGACCGGTGTAGAGCCACTTAGTGGAAGTTGCTCAGTTTCACCGGCAGGGACCGGTGGCCCGACCGGTGGTGCTCACCGGTCCGACCGGTGTAGGTCCGTAGACTCGAGGTTTGGTTTTTCCGCTGCGTTTCTCGGGTCGAAGGTTGCGTGTTGGTTCCTAGGTCCGGTGGCACTCCGGTGGCTACGTGGGCTTGACCAACCTTGGTAGTGAGTCGGAGACGTGTGTTGGAAGCCGCGTTCATCTTGTTGGAGTTTCCATCTCCTTCGAGAAGAATTTTTATCGGCTCCCATTCACTCCCCCCCTCTCGGTTCGCCGTATCGGTCCTTCAAGACCCGAGGCTCGGTGGGCGAAGAAGGGATCCGGGCGCGCCGAGAAGCTTCGAAGCGGGCGACACGTGGCATGATCGAGGTGCTTGCGCTGGGAGGACGCGAAGGCCCGATGGATGCGTGGCCGTCCGATGGAGAACTTCATGTGTTGACCAAAATGCCCCTGTGAGAGCTTGAGTTGTAACTCCTAGTGTAGGGGTACTTTGGTCTTTTCCGGAGGGCGGGTGGACTCTAGTCACACCGGGTCAGACGCATGCGGGCGTGCATTTGGCTGATGCGGCAGGCCCGACATTTAAGGTGAGCAGCCGTGCTCCTCCCTTTTTAATCGCGCGCCAGCCGTAGATTTGGGACTTTACTCCCTCATCTTCTTCCTTCGCCTTTGTGGCCCGCTTCTCTTGCTCTCTTGCACTCGCAGCATCATCACCGCTCGCGCTGTAGTTCCGATCGGACGCTCGCTGCTGCCATGTCGAACTGGACGCGGTCCAATGTGTCCCACGTGATGCTGTGCCACCTTGTCGAGGCCGGGCAGCTCCCTCCTCTCACCGATGAGAAACCAAGTTGATATGTGCCTTGGTGTATATATGATGAGCGATTGACCAGATGACTTGAGGCTTTGTGTGTGTCGTGTTGAGTAGTCATTTCTCATATCATTTTAGTGGTGTGTTGTCGACACACTCGGGATGAGTGGTTGACAACGTTGTGTGGACTAACTCTTGGCTGAGTATTGCAGGTGCAGGTTGCGGCTTGATTTGTGTTGGTGCAGGTGAAGAGCGGGCGCGAAAGGTCCTAGCCTATGTGGCCTCCGAGGCCTGGAGAGACAAGTAGGCTCAGCTCGATGAACCCGGTGGCCGAACAAGTTCAAGTGCAGGCCGCATGGTGGCAAGAAAAAGAAGATGAAGTCGGGTACGGTTTCTTGGTTGGGATTCAAAACCAAGGTGGAGCCGGTGCAGGGTAGCGGCTCACAACCGAAGTCTGCACGCAGGGTTTAGTTGGTTTACTCCACAAGACCAACACCGAGCCGGGATGACGTGACGGCCAAGTCATGAGTGGGATTGGCGTGGAGGCTGCACCAAGTCTGCGGGGTTTACGGCGGTTCACCGCAAAACTGTCGGGGTTACTTGGTTGAGCCACAAAACCAAGACCGGAGGCTCGGCGGGCGGAGATGGAATCCGGGCGCACTGAGAAGCTTCGAAGCGGGCGACACGCAGCATGATCGAGGTGCTTGCGTTGGGAGGACGTGAAGGCCCGATGGATGCGCGGCCGTCCGATGGAGAACTCATGTGTTGACCAAAATGCCCCTGTGAGGGCTTGAGTTGTAACTCCTAGTGTAGGGGTACTTCGGTCTTTTCCGGAGGGCCTATATATAGGAGGAGGGGGCTGAATTTTCAGCCAACTCTTTGGCTTGTAGGTGGAGTGCTCTTTCATTTTTGGAGTGCTTTGGCGAGAGAGGGAGAGAGGAGAGAGTGGCTCTTTGATTGGAGCCTTTTTCCATCATAGATTTGGATTCTAGGAGTGTCTTGTAATCGATTGAACAAGATATTCATAGAGAATTCTTCCTCTAAAGCTTGTGCCAATCTTTCTATTCTCGAGTTGCTCTTGTTGCATTTTCGGAGCTTTTTTTGTGCTTTTTTCGTGCTTGACTTGTTTCATCGATTTGAGGGTGTTTCTATCTGGATTTCTTTGAGGGGATCAGGGGTGAGTGCTTTGTGCCTCTTTGTGGATGATCTTGGCCTCTCAAACGCCGGATTTGGCCTTCGATTCGTTGACTTTTGGATGAACCCTAGGTCATAGTGTTCTTGGCAAGGATTTGCAATTCCGGGAGTTGTAGGATGTTTGAGGCCGTACTTTTTGGGGCATAACCTCTCCTTGGGGTGTTCATCATCTCACCAAAATTTCGTCTCAAGACTCCTTGTGGTTTGGGAGATCCATCGATCGGAATTTTGAGGTTGTTTCTCGTGTTCCTCGGCTGTGCTGATTCGCACGTGGTGGACCGTCCGCGAGGTAGCCGCGAACCGTCCGCGAGGTTCCTGACAGCCCAGCTGTTCTTCGTGTTTGTGCGAGTTCTTGAGTGCCTCTCTTTTGATCCATTTTGTCGGTGGGTTTTTGGTGCATGAAGTTTGCAGACGGTCCGTACTAGAGTGTCGGACAATCCGTGACAAGGCGGACGGTCCGTGGGTCCATCACGGACGGTCCGTTTTTCTCGGTGCACTACTGGAGGTTCGGGTAGCAATTTCGGATGGTCCGCACCCTCCTCACGGACAGCTCTTTTTGTGCTTTTTTTGTGCTTGACTTGTTTCATCGCGATTTGAGGGTGTTTCTATCTGGATTTCTTTGAGGGGTCAGGGGTGAGTGCTTTGTGCCTCTTTGTGGATGATCTTGACCTCTCAAACGCCGGATTTGGCCTTCGATTCGTTGACTTTTGGATGAACCCTAGGTCATAGTGTTCTTGGCAAGGATTTGCGGTTCCGGGAGTTGTAGGATGTTTGAGGCCGTACTTTTTCGGGCATAACCTCTCCTTGGGGTGTTCATCATCTCACCAAAATTTCGTCTCAAGACTCCTTGTGGTTTGGGAGATCCATCGATCGGAAGTTTGAGGTTGTTTCTCGTGTTCCTCGGCTGTGCTGATTCGCACGTGGTGGACCGTCCGCGAGGTAGCCGCGGACCGTCCGCGAGGTGCCTGACAGCCCAGCCGTTCTTCGTGTTCGTGCGAGTTCTTGAGTGCCTCTCTTTTGATCCCCGTGCAACTGGGGGTGCGAAGCACCATCCCCGAGCCACAGGGGAGAAGCGGACAAACCCCCTGAGTCGGTGGAGTGCCGGGGGTTAGCCTCTGAGTTGGCTAGGGATAAACGGTCAGCCCTCGAGCAGGGCCGGTCGGACCGGCCGGTAAAGCGTGTCCGCTTCCGTTCCAAAATGTAAGTCCCCGTCCATCGTGTTTTCGTCATCTTCGATTCTTTGTCTTGCTCATCTTCTGACCTTCATCTTCACTTTTCCCGTAGCCACGCCGACACCGGTGTGCTTGTTGACGCTCCTTAGCCTCACCACTAAGGTTGCGCTTATGGTGACAGCACCAGGAATGCTTGTTGGCACTCACTAGTGTCGCTACCGGGTTCGCACCTCTAGAAACGGGGCTAGGGAATGTCAGGGTAAAACACACGATTACAGAAAGGTCTGCAAGTGCACGGATTACCGTTGTAGCACTTCACCCGGTGGTATTCGGGTTATCGTATTTATATTTTCCCAAGGGAGGCACTACGGCAAAGATGATAGAATAATCGGTGGAGAAAGACAAGACTTGGTAAAGAGCTATAGCGGGGGATAACGAATAAAGATTTTTCGGGGATAACTTGACACATGCAAGGAGATCTTGATAAATGTCTAGAGAGGATCTAGCGAGTTGGGAGGACAACGAGACGAGAAAGGATCCTAACACAATCAATCTATTCTTGTCAACTCTAAGCAAAGAACTAAAGCAAAGGATAACCAAGGCAAGCTAAACTCGACAAGCTCTTCTAGTGCTGCAGGTGCATGGAAAGCCGTGCCCTTAGACTGGGATGAGAATGGAGGACGACGACGAGCTGAATCCTACCGGCTCGAAATAACGAGGTGGACTACAAAGCCCGTCCGGAGTTGTCACCTCCTTAGGGTACCATAACTATTCCGTTGCGCAGGACACCAATCTAAGACTATGGTAAGCTCTAAGCACCGCGCTCACAACGAACCAATGAACCTTTCCCCAGGTAGCGTGAAGGAAGGTCTCTCTCTCTCCCATGAAACACCAGAGATCAAGCGAATAACGACCACAACACTATAGGTTTCAAGAGAGCTATGCTAACCAACGCTAAACTAACTTTAGTCTAAACCAAGAATAAAGCTTCTAGAGCAAAGTAAAAGCTAAATGTAATTGACTCGAAAGGCAAGATAGAAAGATAACTTGAATTGTACTTGAGTCTAAACAAAGGAAGGATACAAGCGTAGTACCGGAACTCTGAAGAAGACTCCTCCGGAACCCTGAGACTAGCTCGACTCGACTCTAACTCCCAAGCTACACTAATCCTATACTAAGTGAACAAAAGAGGGAAATGGAGATGCTCCAGTGCTATGTGTCCAATCCAGTGAGTGTGAGGTGCCTTTTATAGGTAAGGGAGGTCGGTTGAGCGGGTGGGCCCATATTCATAGGGCGGCCGAATCAGTGGGTGTGGCTGGCCCTGTGATCCACCGCCTCTCGCCTTGGACGCTCTTGATCACTGCTCTTGAGGTGGTTGAGGGTCGGTTCCTTGGGTAGGTTTCACCCGGTATGACGGTTGGAAGGTGCGGCCGACCCTACTCCTTGCCGTGTGATGAACCGGCTTTGCTCAGGGATGTCTAGGATTGCTTTGGAATGACGGTTGTGGCGGTTGGTCGGCCCGACAAGTGGACCCATTGATCCAAGTGATCCTAACCTCATCCATTCGATCAAACTGACATTCTTTGGTCGATCGCATTCATCCAAGTTATGCCCGCGAGAGAGGAGGTGCGTTGGACTAGAGACGTGCGACGGGGCAGGTGCGATCGCACCTGTCAGGGCCGGTCACACCTGCCAGGCCGGCCGCACCTGCAAGGCCGTCCGTGCCAGGTGGTGTGGCCGTGCTTAGCCCGTATGGCACATTGGTTCCAATTTCTCCCAAAATGTGTACCTACCCATGAAAATCACGACACAACACGTGGAACTTTATTAGTACTAAAAATGTGCATGAAACCTGTTGTATACTCCTCTCGAACCTGAGGTTTTGACGGTCGAATCTTTATTGTAAGGACTGTCAACAAATTCCCCAAGCTAAACGTTTGCTCATCCTCGAGCAAAGTCTAAACTCGGCCTCGGTGGATCAAGAGTTGCATGATGTTATCACTTGGCAAGTACCTATGCACAAACTCCATGCTCTTCTTGCTAATTTGAAAAGGTTGGTATGGGAGAAGCTTAGCCTTACTTTACCCGTGGGGCTTGTAGCTTTCCACTTGTCTTCGGAGGTTGAAAAGTAGAATGGATTTTGACTTTGCATCTCTCACTCTTCTTCTTTTTCTGGATCCTATGTTAGAGTTTTTGAAAATTTTGCAAAGAGAGACAAGGTTCCTCGGATGGTTCCCTCGATCGCTCAAGTGGTATTTGTTATCTCACCTAAGGCTTTAAGCGAGCCTCAACTTCCTACTTCTATGGATTGTATGTGGAGCTTTGGGTAGGACAAGTATGAGGCTCACTTGTGCCACATGATGTTGTTGAGCCAAAGACCGGATCCAAGAAGAAACTAGTCATGCAACTTGATCAAGATGTGCAAGTGTGTGGGATATATTTGTTTGTTTTTCTAAACACTGCTTTCTTTGAGATTCTCCTCTTGCTTTTATTTTGGAGGGGGGTCATGCTTTCTTTCTCTTTTTTCTATGCTCTTTGATTAGAGCACATTTTTTTCCTATGCTCTTTGATTGGACCACATATTTTTTTCTATGCTTCTTGAAAATATACTCATTTTTTCAATGACCCCTATCTCCTTTTGCAAGATTACAACAAGAGAAATATCTTTGGACTTTGGAGTATTTATTTTTGGTGGATGGATGACATGTTTTGCGTAACTCCCGGTGTAGGAGTTAGCATATATATGTGGGTGTACGTGATCTCGATCATGGAAGCATGAAAAGATTCTACCATGGGTCACAACAATTTGGCAAAACTAAATGGGTCACAAGCAAGCATATGTAGAAGGTTTGAACATTGATATCGACATATGGATTTGGTAGGTAATATGACCATTGAGGAACTTGCCTTGTTTTATTTTCAAAAAGAAATTGTCCGAGATTTCACCATACTTTGAGATAGAGCAGATCAACATTGTCGCACCATATCATACTAGTCAACTACCTAGATTTAGTCATAAGCATATGTTTCCCACAAAGTTTTATTTCAGGCTCTTCTCTCAAAATATACCAATAAGTTAAAAAAGGCATAGAGCACAAAGATCTGCACTAGGTTCTTGCAAAGTTTTAACATAGCAACTATTCATCATTTCCAAAGTGAGGGTATACACAAGATTTCAAGCACGTGGTTAAAGCAAATATTTTTCATTTATTCAAAAGAGATAAACAAGATGTTTAAAAGTAGTTTGGATGGGCATACCTTCCTTGATTGAACATGGGTGTCCCCCAAGCTAATTTTTGGCTCCCTGGTTGGCATTTCTTCATTTTGGTGATGAGTTGAGCACCTGGACGCTTGTAGTGGTTGTCTTGATGGATTTGTGGGAAATCATAGGTACGGCTGTATCATTTGGTACGGCCAGTCCTACTATATTTTCCCAGGCACTCGTGTTCCCTCCTGTAAACATCTTGCAAAAAAATTTTGTTGAGGGGAGGCACGACTGTACCTCTAGGTTCGGCCATATCACCAAAAATCTCCAAAACTTCTTTCCTAAGTGTTGTTTACTTACTAAATGCAATGATGAAAACAAATTTTAAATCTAAATATGCTTTATGTACGAAATAAAGGGTTGAAAGGGAAATATGAGATAAATATTGGTTTACCTCTCGGTGAGAGCTCATTGTTTAGAGTCCGTGAGCGGGACTCCTCCGGTTGCTTAATTAATCTTGGGTTCATCCGGTCCTGGAGTCGAAGAGTTGGACAATACTCTCTTCACATGCCTCACCTTCTTCGTTTTCTTTGGTGGCGTTGAAGTTGGTGAGACTTTGGCGGGGGTGTTCTTGATTTCCATCTTCTTTCCCCACTTAGCCCTGTTGGTTTCCTTTGACTTCAGGTGTTGGTGGCGTCCGTTGAATGCTTTGTCTTGCTCCCACGCTTCCTCATCGTTGTAATGAGGCTATCCACCTTAGGCTTGGTCGGGGCTGCCTTTTCTTTCTTATGTTGGGGTCGTGGCTTCCTCCACCCTCTAGCTTCCTCATCTTGCACTAGGTAACATTGCTCTTCTTTCGCTTGCAATTTAAATGTCAAGTTCCTTCGTCCTATGCAGATTGGATCTTTCCGGCTTTGACATCAATCCTAGCATTGACATCTCTTAGGAATGGTCGCTCGAGAATACGCGGAATTTCTTCTTGTGTGTCGAAGACCACGAAATCCGCGAAGACATATGAGCCTCTGACATTCACCAAGAGATTTTATACAATGCTCTCTGGATATTTGATCGATGAGCCGACAAGTTGGACTGTCATCGTCGTGGGAGAGATAGCCAGATATCCTAACTCTTCAAACATGGCTTTGGGCATGAGGTTGACACTCGCTCCAAGGTCACAAAGAGCATTCTTGATCTTTTGGTAGTAGATTGTGCATGTGATGCCCGGATATCCATTGATTTTCTTGTGCAAGACTGCTGCTTCGTCCCATGGGTCTTGGATTCGATGTATAAGCCTCCCTACATGGTTAGGTGCATACATCCCCGTAGATGGCTTACCCCATCTAGTAGATATAGCGCTAACATGCTCTCGGGTAGGCTCGGGTTGCCCCGGGATTCCACCCGACTCAGAAGAAGGTAAAGAAGTAGCAAGCTGAGCAAGTTGAGTTTCTATCATTTTATTAAAGCTTAGCTGATTCTTCATAGCGGTGGTGAAAGATTCTATGGTGGAATTAAGATTTTCGAAAACTTTCTCATTGGAGGCTAGCTTCTTCTTTAAACTTTCATTAGTCCAAGCTTGGCCAATGACAAGATCTTTAATGGAGGGCTGATTATTGAAAGTGTTAGAATAGTTACCTCCATTTTTATTATTGAACGGGAAGTTGGACCTCGAGTTCGCCCTTGATTGTTGAAGTTGTTGTTGAAGAACCCGTTGTTGTTGCCATTGTTGGTGAAGCTGGCTTCTTCCCTTGTTTCGAGACAATCATTTCCCGAATGTCCCACATTGCTGCAAACCCCGCACGTCATGTGTGCCTCCATGTGATCTTGGCGGTCTCCACGTTGCTTGATGCCTCCAATTTCTTCATGAGGAGGCCCATCTTGTCGGCGATCATGTCGATTCCATCGACATGATGTACACCGTGTGTACGGGGTTGGAAATGGTCTCCTTCCCAACCTTGATTTGCCACCATCTTCTCGATCAATTCCTTGGCGGCTGGGTACTTGTAGCGAGAAGAAGGCTCCTCTAGCGGCTACATCTAGGTTCTCATGGGAAGTACGCTTGAGCCCGTGACAGAAGGTTTGAATTAAGAACCACTCGTGCATGCCATGGTGTGGGCACGCGGTGATGTACTCCTGGAAGCGTTCCCATGCTTCCGGGAAAGTCTCTGCTGGAAGCCTAAGATTCTTGCGCGGAGGGCATTGGTTTTGCCTACCGTAAATAATTTTGCGAGAAATGCCTTTGAGCACTTATCCCATGTGTCGATGGCCTCTCGCTCCGCATATAACCTTTCCTTCGCCTTCCCGAGCAATGAGAACGAGAATAGGCGAAGACGGATTGCATCCTCTGTCACTCCATGGATAGTGAAAGTCCTACACACCTCTAGAAAATGCTGGTGATGTGCATTGGCATCTTATTAGGCTTGTCGGAGAATGGATTTGCTTGCACCATGTTGATCAACGCCGGCTTGAGTTCAAAGTTTCCATCACCTACTGTTGTGGTTGGTCCAGTAGGGACACTGGTGTTGGAGGGGGCGGAGAACTCGCGGATCATCCTCTCAGCCATTGGCGCTGACGAGGTGTTGTCTACGGGATCGATAGTGTTCGTCTCTTGAGTCGAGAGAAACTTCCGAGGGATGAGGACACGAGGTCGCACTCTCCTCACGAGTGACTCCGGATTGTCGTTAATGTTGGACGGTAGGTCGAAACCGGTCATGGACTACTCTACGTACACGATAGTAGGGCAATGGTAAACCCGCTTAAATAGCGGTTCACAGAACCTTGATAATTCCACCACAATGTTTAAACTATATGTTATGCCTATTGCCTCCCCGGCAACGGTGCCAGAAATACTTGTTGACGCTCCTTAGCCTCACCACTAAGGTTGTGCTTACAGTGAGGGCGCTATGAATGCTTGTTGGCACTCACTAGCGTCACTACCGGGTTCGCACCTCTAGTAACAGGGCTAGGGAAAGTCAAGGTAAAACACACAATTACAGAAAGGTCTGCAAGCGCACGGATTACCATTGTAGCACTTCAGTCGGTGGTATTCGGGCTATCATATTTATATTTTCCCAAGGGAGGCACTACGACAAAGATGATTGAATAAACGGTGGAGAAAAACAAGACTTGGTAAAGAGCTGTAGTGGGGATAACGAATAAAGATATTCGGGGATAACATGACACACGCAAGGAGATCTTGATAAAGTTCTAGAGAGCATCTAGCGAGCTGGGAGGACATCGAGACAAGAAAGGATCAGAACACAATCTATCTATTATTGTCAACTCTAGGCAAAGAACTAAAGCTAAGGAGAACCAAGGCAAGCTAAACTCGACAAGCTCTTCTAGTGCTGCAGGGGCATGCAAAGCCGTGCCCTCAGACTGGGATGAGAAGGGAGGACGACGACGTGCTGTATCCTACCGGCCCGAACTAACGTGGTGGATTACAAAGGCCGTCCGGAGCTGTCGCCTCCTTAGGGTACCACAACTATTCCGTTGCGCGGGAGGCCAATCTAAGACTAAGGTAAGCTCTGAGCACTGCACTCACAACGAACCAAAGAACCTTTCCCCGGAACCGCAAAGGAAGGTCTCTCTCTCCCGTGAAACACCAGAGATCAAGTGAAGAAATACCACAAAACTATAGGGTTCAAGAGAGCTATGCTAACCAAAGCTAAACTAACTTTAGTCTAAACCAAGAATAAAGCTTCTAGAGCAAAGTAAAAGCTGAATGTAACTGACTCGAAAGGTAAGATAGAAAGATAACTTGAATTGTACTTGAGTCTAAACAAAGGAAGGATACTGTTGACGCTTTTCTCAGTCGAACACACGAATGCGCTAGATCGCGCGGTCGTCGGAAATCCACTCGTCGAACCACCCAGCACGGGTCGGTCTAACCACCTTGGACAGGAGGCACGTCGAAAACCTAGACTCGCTGCTCCGGGAAGGACCTCGTCAGGAACAGTGCGCCTAGAGTTGTCCTGAGATCGGCAGGCCACTAAGAACTCCCTCAATCGCCGTGGAGACCAAGGAGGAGAGCAGTGGAGGTTAGAAAAGTTAGGGTTTGGAGAAAAATAAGGTAAAATTGATAATGACGATTGGATGATAGGTCTCAATCAGCCTCGACCCTTTATATTTATAGGGTGGGAGGATTTGCCCTGTAAACAATGAATTACAACTCGGAATCAAGCTAAACTTTTACTTCTACCCGAAATCGGGAAGACCCGGTTAAACTGCCCCAGGGGGCGGTTAGACCGCTTGGCACCTTTGTGCCGGATAGGCTTGTAGACGAATAAAAGACGTATCCACCTATGATCCACAAGCGTACGGACATACACCTTTTTCACCACGGGATTCCCTAAGTTCTTGTCAATCCGCGGAGCAAGGGGATTACAAGCGTTTGATCTACCTCTACTTACTAACTTACCCAAACCCTATCTATGGTTAAACTAGAAAACTACTACACTACACTAGAGAGAACAATTAAGCTAATAAGATAAAAGCCACTCGCCCATGGGTCTACAAAACTTGAACATGCAACTGCTTTAAACATGAAAACCAATCTAATCTATCGGGGTTGTGACCACGGTTTTGCCCTTTCCATCCCCCCGTACTGTCACTACACGGAGGTATTCGTGACTAGACCTATGATGGACACGGCATATTGAATGGATCCAAGAGAGCATTGGGGCCTTACTCCCTTTACGATAAGGTAGTTAACCTTAATCATGAAAGCATATTCAACACAAGATGATAGATAGATATTCGAACAACGTAGCGATTACATCTCAAGATCGATTACCACCCATGGACAAATGAGAAGATTACCCCATCAAAGTGCTAGACATGGCACCATTGATCATGGTGACGCTTCCGACGGTGTCTTCTTCCTTCTCCACTTGAGGGTGCTTCCTTCGAGTTGAGCGATCCTCCTCCGAAGATCTCCCTCCTCTCTCTCTCTAGCTTGTGGATGGCCTCTCGATGCGAATGGTGGCGCCTCCACGAACTTAGGGTTGAAGATCCTTCAGGTGCAAGGAAAGGGGGGCTGAACCGGCGCTGGAACTAGGCCAGGCCGGCCAGCTTGGGCCAACTGGCCTAGGCCCATCCTGGCCCGGCTCGGTCGCCCCTTCTCTCCCATGGGTCCTCATGTGATTATGCACTTTGTCCCCTCCACTTGCACTATTTTGACGATGTCCTCCTTGCGTCCAAGATGGAGGTTCTCTTTGCATGAAGTTCGGTCTTTTACGCTTCAATCCTCGGGGATGTTCCTTCGTAGCACTTCGGTCCTTGCCACCATTGGAAGTGATTTCATCAAGCTCATGAACAACAACAAGAATCCTTAATTGCTCCTTTGAACTTGTTGTAAATCCGTCCTTTATGTCCATGTTCTCCTACATAAACATAACACTTCCAAAAGCATGCGCAAAGATGAACATGTCATATGATTAGTGTGCCTAGTGGCGGATTAGTTCCATAATCAAATCCAAACCAAAGTGTAATGAATATGTTTGGTGTACCAAAATACACCGTCAACATCTCCCCCATGCTTAGATCTTGCTCGTCCTCGAGCAAGTACTCATAAATGAACTTTTTCCAAGGTGTTGAAATCATGCTCCATTAATTCTTTCTTCACAAGTTAGTCAATCTTTTATCTTTAATATCATAAACATAAAGCAATGATCATCATACATAAACATGGGCATTTAGAATTTTTACCACATCAAGATTTACCACACAACTCAAACTCTTCACTCGAAGTCTTCAATTTCAGCCATGCTTACTTCCTTGCTTCCATCGAAGGGTTTTCATGATTTTCAAAAATAAAATTCCTGCAACAAGCATTAGACAAATACCTTTCTCCAAGTTCTCACATGTCACTCATATGAAGTGGCTATCCTAAACAATTTCATAAAACTCTCACCTCCCATAAGTCTCTTATATAACATGTAGAGTGGAGCTATAGGTATGGCTAGCACAATCAACATAAGTATTGTCAAGCTAAGAACTTCCTCTAATGGTTGTTTGCCTTTAGAAGCCAATGATCATGAGAATTAACCATATGTGAGTATATCAAGGATAAGAAGATATAGAATGGTGGACATGTGCAAGGGCAAAAGAAAATATGACTACGAGGCACCGATGACGTCCTCGTTGTCGGATTGCACATGGTTGGAAAAATAATGAAAGTTTCGCCTCTCAACAATGTGACATCCTTCCTTGCACTGTATTCATCTCTCTCTTGATTCATCCACTTCATATCTTTTTGCCATTCCTCTTCCTTTCTTTTATTTTGTCTTTTTTCTTTTTCGCTTTCATTCTCCCCTTTTTTCTTTCTTTTCTTTTTCCTTACACATATTTTTCTCTTTACCTTTCCTTCTCTTGACATCTTTATCTCTCTTTGCAAAGCTCTCAACCCATCTCTTTCTTGCATAAACACAATCTGAATTTTAAAATAAAAATATGCTAAGAGATATAAAGGTTTGGGTAAGGAATTCGGTGATGTACGAGACTTCCGATTGTAAAAGTCACGTTACCGAATGCATGACGAGGCTAGCAATAAAAGATAAGCACAAGGACCTGATCATTGCTTGAAATTAAAACTTCCAAGAGAGAAGGATCCTAGCCCAACTCATTATGATTATCGCACTTATGGTGGAGCAAAATTAAATTAGGTTTTGTATAGGATTTTTCTTAAACTCTCAACCTGGAAAAAGAGAATTTGCTAACCTTTATTACAAGGGTTTTCTAATAATTTTCATAACTGAACTCCTCCAAATTTTAGCATCGAACATAGCACATCCGGAATATAAAGCTCTAGATCAAAGCATGATGCGGGTACTTTTAGATGTAGAAACATCACTAAGCACCACGGTAGATGTTTCAAACCAAACACTTACGTTTATTTATCAAGAATTAAAGACGAACAAACGAGTAAAGTAAGAAAGAGCATCATAAGAGACAAAAATTTAAATGACTTTTTTTATTTTCTTTGACACGAACACTAACTTTAAGACACTTTGAACTTTTAAGAATTTAAAAACTCCTAAAACTTAAGACTCTTAGACTTTCACACTCCCACGAAAACTAAACCGAACCAAAACTAAACTTGAAGCAAAAGGCTAGCTAGCTAGCTCTCCCCCACGCTAAAATCATACGATGTCCTCGTCATATTTTACAAAAATCCTAAGGGGGAAACTAAACCTAATGGTACTTCCCGCAACTATTGCACCACTTGCCCTTCATGTTCCCCACCTTGCCGAATAACTTCCATACGTTGTGATTCAGAAACTTATAGTCGTCTTCAACCACACGATCGAAATCTTCCATGCGCTGCCTCATCGCCTCGATGGCTTGGAAACACTCATCGACCGATGCGTAGAGCTCCGAGATGGAGTGACGACAAGCCGCACAACACATCAGATGCATCCTGAAAGGGTCGTCATCACCAGGGTCTCCGCCGTCGTCATCGCCACTGTCGTCGCCGCCGTCGTCGCTACCGCCACCGTTGGGGCCTTCGGGAGTCTTCTCCTTGGGCACCTCTTCCCAATAGTACAAGTCATTGTCTTCCCTTTCGGCGGCCACCCACGAGCTCGGGCTACGATCATCGGAATAGT
Organism: Cenchrus americanus; assembly: GCA_947561735.1. Taxonomy (NCBI): domain Eukaryota; kingdom Viridiplantae; phylum Streptophyta; class Magnoliopsida; order Poales; family Poaceae; genus Cenchrus; species Cenchrus americanus. The sequence goes on from OX387245.1 coordinate 202,224,773, forward strand.
CACTCCCCCCATAGTCTTTAGGCTCGGGCGACGCCTCCTTGTAATCCTTCCTCTTCATGCCTCGGATGCACTCCGACCTTCGAACGGGAGTAGGGACCTTCTCCTCTTTGACGGGGTTGCGAGATGCGATTGCTCCGGTCGGGACACGCCCTCCGCAACAGATGCGGGCGGTCCTCTTGATCTCCACGGGTAGCTTGAGCTCGCATCGCTTCGCCTCCCCCATCGATGGCTCCTTGGCGCCTAGCTTCAACTCTGCGCTCTTTGGGGACGTCATGGCTGCTGCGTGGGTGCAAGAGAATGCAAGATGGGATGGATTCCCTTAAAATTTTCTGACCAAAAAAGGAAGTCGAAAAGGCACGTCCTAGGGAAAAATCAGGGGGCGAACCGCCACCGAGCCCCCTGGGCCGGTCGGACCGGGCCGGCTAGCCTGCCTCGGTTTGCGGTCCGGTTCGGTCCGATTTTTCGTGTACCCCCATTATTTCACATTTTCAGCCCATGAGAAAAAAATGGCCCGGTAAAACTTCGCGAGAAACTCTAGAAAATAAAATAAAAACTATTTACAAAATCCACACCTTGTTTTACGTCTTAGGCTAGACGTTCGGGCTCTTCTTCCATGGTGAAGACATCAATATGGTGAAGAGGCACAACATCGGGCTCGTAGTAAACCTTAAGTCGTTGACCATTCACCATGAATTGATCACCTTTCACATCCATGATGGTTACCTCTCCATTGGAGAGCACCGAATGAACAATGTAAGGTCCGTCCCACTTGCTTTGCAATTTTCCCTTTCTGAAGGTTTTAAACCTCGAATTGTGGAGGAGGACCTTATCTCCTTCTTTTAAATTCTTTTTTCTTCAACCTTTTGTCATACCACCTTTTAATCCTCTATTTGTATATCCTTACAATTTCATAAGCCTTCAACCTCATCTCCTCTAGCTCGCTTATTTGAATTCTTCGCTTTACCACCGCGGCATCAAGATCGAGGTTCATCTCTTTGATCGCCCAATAGGCTTCATGTTCCAACTCAACCGGAAGGTGGCAGGCTTTGCCATAGACAAATTGATAAGGGTTCATACCTATCGGTGTCTTGAACGTCGTTCGATACGCCCACAAAGCTCCGTCTAATTTTTGACCAATCTTTGCCTCCTTTCTCTATGGTTTTGTGGAGGATGCTCTTTAATTGCCTATTCGATGTTTCCGCTTGTCCGTTGGTTTGTGGATGATAGGCTGTAGAGATCCTATGTTCAATTCCTAACTTGGATAAGCACTTTTTGAAATTCTTCCCGGTGAAGTGAGTTCCTCCATCGCTTATCAAGATTCTCGAAGTACCGAAGCGAGAGAAAATCATACTCTTGATCATTGCAATGGACTCCTCCGTGGAAGCTTTATGACATGGCATGGCCTCTACCCACTTGGATACATAATCAACCATGACTAGGATATGCTCAAATACATGTGAGTTTTTGAAATGTCCCATGAAGTCTATTCTCCACACATCAAATAAGTCGATTATTTCAATGGCATGGAATTTCTTTGAGAAATATTCCAGGTTCTTTGGCATTCGGGGTATGACACAACGTATCTTTTAGTATCTTCATGCATCTCCGGCCAATAGAATCCGCTGGACCGCACTTTTGCTTGGGTCCGAAAGTGGCTATAGTGTCCACCGTACTCCGCTGAGTGGCACTTCCTCAAAATGTCTAGCCTCTCTTCTATTGGCACACATCTTCTCATGACTCCATCATTGCCAAGTTTGAAGAGGTAAGGTGCATCCCAAAAGTATTTTCGACTTTCGGAGATTATCCTCCTTTGAGAGTTTTTATCTAAATGATCAAGAGGCATCTTCCGAATTGCTCGAATGATATCAGTCATCCAAGTGTCTTTATCGAGCACTCGATAGAGGTGGTCATCTCTCATCTTGTCTTCTATGAGCTCTTTATCATCTCCACAATTCATCCTAGACAAGTGATCGGCCACAAAATTCTCCACCCCCTTCTTATCAAGAATTTCAACATCAAACTCTTGGAGAAGAAGGATCCAACGAATCAGCCTTGGTTTAGCATCCTTCTTAGCCAAGAGATACTTGATGACCTCGTGATCGGTGTAAACAATGACCTTTGAATTCACGATGTAAGATCTGAATTTTTCAAAAGCGAATACCATCACTAGCAACTCTTTCTTCATAGTGGAATAATTTATCTGTGCCTCATTAAGAGTTTTACTAGCGTAGTAAACGGCGTGAACTCGACCTTCCTTTCTTTGACCCAAAACCGCTCCTACGACGTAGTCACTTGCATCACACATGATCTCGAAAGGTTGCTTCCAATCTGGAGGTTGAATAATGGGAGCACTCACCAAAGCACTTTTCAAGGTCCGGAATGCCGCTAGGCACATCTCATCGAAGTCAAAAGCCACATCCCTTTGAAGGAGATGCGTTAAAGGCTTAGTGGTCTTTGAGAAGTCCTTAATAAATCTTCTATAGAATCCGGCATGGCCTAGAAAGCTCCTCAAGGACTTAACATCCGTCGGAGGTGGGAGTTGCTCAATCGTCTCCACTTTAGCTTTATCCACTTCGATTCCTCTCTCGGATATAACATGTCCGAGCACTATGCCTTGTCTTACCATGAAGTGGCACTTTTCCCAATTTAGCACCAAGCCTACCTCCGCACACCTCGTAAGGACCTTATCCAGGTTTTCCAAGCAATCTACGAAAGTCTTCCCATAAATGGAAAAATCATCCATAAACACCTCGACAATTTCTTCAAGGAACTCCGAGAATACGGCCATCATGCAATGTTGAAAAGAGGCCAGAGCGTTGCATATATAGAAGGGCATCCTTCTATATGCAAATGTTCCATAAGGGCATGTAAATGTTGTCTTGTGTTGATCATCCAGGTGAATGGGAATTTGCATGAACCCCGAGTACCCATCGAGAAAGCCAAAATAAGCGTGGTTTGCTAGTCTCTCGAGCATCTCGTCAATGAACGGTGGGAAGTGATCTTTCTTCATTGCTTTGTTTAGCTTTCAATAATCGATACACATCCGCCACCCGGTCACGGTTCTTTGTGATATCAATTCATTCTTCTCATTCTTCACCACGGTTAAACCTCCTTTCTTCGGTACACAATGTACCGGGCTCACCCATTCTCTATGCGGAACCGGGTAGATGATTCCAGCATCAAGTAACTTGATGACCTCTTTCTTTACTACCTCTCGCATGGCATGAGTTAGCCTCCTTTGGTGGTCCACTACGGGCTTACATTGGTCTTCCATAGGTATATGATGAGTGCAAAAGGCTGGGCTAAGCCCTTTGAGATCATTGATCGAATATCCAATCACCATTCTATGCTTTTTCAATTTATTCAGCAACTTCTCATTTTCTTCAGGACTTAATTCATCACTCACGATGACTGGATAAGTCTTGTCTGGGCCCAAAAAACTGTACTTTAATCCTTTGAGCAAAGGTTTAAGATCCACATTAGGCACTTGTGACTCCTCTGGTTGAATTTCTCCTATGTCCTCAAATTTTTCTTCCTCCACGCTTCCATCTTGTGGTTCTAATCCTTTCGTTGTTTCCTCTAGTTCTTCATCTTGTTGATCATTGGCTTGATTCTCCATCGCCCTTTGCAGCGGGTCTCTAAGGGTTTTAACAAAACATAGACTATCCACCTCTTCTACTTCTTCGTCTCCGGGAGGAAAAGGTGAAGGGTGTTTAGAAACGCAAAGAAAATTATATGTGTACTTCCTTCCATTAAGATTCATTGTTACTTTGCCTTTTCCGGCATCCAACACGGCATCAACCAACTTAAGAAAGGGCCTACCTAGGATTATGTGATCATGATTACTATGGTAAGCATCAATAACAAAGAAATCAATTGGTATACATTTTCCAGAGATGTTTACATTCATGTTGCAAGCAATACCTAGAGGTCTAATAGTTCTACCATCTCCCATGATTAATTTCGTTGATGTTGGAGCTAAGTCTAGGTTGTGGTCTTGAACTTTATCATGAATTTTAGAAGATAGGACACTTACTTGGGCTCCGATGTCGCACAAAGCTTTACATTGAACTACATTGATCTTGCAACTCAAGTGTGGTGCCGTCTTCTCCTCTTCTTCGGATCCTATCGCGTAAACTCCGGTGAGGCGAGCATATGGCGATGCTTCGGGTTTGATCCCCATGATTCTTTTCACCTCGGCTATGTGTTTCGGATCCACTTCATCATCTCCAAAGAGCTTTTGAAAGATCTTGCCTGTGGTTTCGAGGTCATATGAATCTTCCGCTTTCTTTTCTGGTGGGAAATCCGTTTCCAACGCTCTTGCCACCCCCTTTTGGTTAGGGAACGGTCTTCTCTTGACAAATACTTCTCCGTAATCGATTGGAACCCAATCCATTTGTTCGAACTCCCTTAATGGCTTCGTGCTTGACATACTCCTCTTGTTTGTTTCATTTGATTCGATGAAGTCAACGCTCGGGGTAGTTCTTGACTTGATGTACTCTCCTTCAAGCTTTTCCGGGATTGGCTCCTCTTTTGTGACTTTTGGGGTTGCCTCTTTAGGAATTTCAGCACACTTCTTCATCCTTGAATTATATTCCGGCTCTCCCGCAAGTCTTGTTTCCCAATCTCTTCTCCTGACCACCGCTTTGCTAATTTTTTGTAAAAGTTGAGCGGCTTCCATGAGTGTTTGCTCCATGAGATCCCCACCTGCACACATTTGGATGTGTTGCATGCAACTAGGGGTTAGGGAAAAGAAAAAGGTATGCAAGAGTACGTCACCGGAGAAGCCGAGTCTTGGTCCTTGTTCGATCACCTCATTAAACATATTCCAAGCTTGGTCTATCCCTTCCTCTTCTCCTTTCAAGAAAGTGATCACTTGCCTCCTTAGATGTTGAACCTTACTAATTGGAAAGAACTTCTCGCAAAATTTCTTTGTCAACTTGTTCCAATTGCCTTCAACTTCAAAGGACCCAAACGAGAACCACGTCTTTGCTTCACCGGCAAGTGAGTAGGGAAAGAGATTCCATTTGAACCATTCATCGACAACTCCTTCTTGACGCACTGTGTTGTATAGCGTCGTGAAATGCCTTATGTGTCTAGATGGGTTCTCTGTAGCCAACCCTTCAAACGGGGTTGCCGCCGCCATCTCGATGATCTTGGATTTGATTTCATATTTGGTCTCTTCGAGCTTCGAATCCGACTCTTGTACTTTTATGTCTTCACATCGAGGACTAGCGTAATCCCTTAGCGATTTCTCCGGTTCTTCCACAGGGTGGTTGATGAACGCCATCTAGACAACAAAATAAAAACAAAAACAAAAATAAAACAAAGTGGTTTTCTAGGTAATATGTGTTAGATATTAGAAAATAAATGATAAACTAAATATAAAACAAAGTTAGATGCAAACCAAACGATGTAAACTAGCTTGCTCCCCGACAATGGCGCCGGAAAAAGGGGCTTGTTGACGGATAAAAGATGTATCCACCTACGATCCGCAAGCGTACGGACCTACACCTTCTTCACCACGGGATTCCCTAGGTTCTTGTCAATTCGCGGAGCAAAGGGATTACAAGTGTTTGATCTACCTCTACTTACTAACTTACCCAAACCCTATCTATGGTTGAACTAGAAAACTACTACACTACACTAGAGAGAACGATTAAGCTAACAAGATAAAAGACACTCGCCCATGGGTCTACGATACTTGAACATGCAACTACTTTAAACATGAAAACCAATCTAATCTATCGGGGTTGTGACCATGGTTTCGCCCTTTCCCTCCCCCCGTACTGTCACTATGCAGAGGTATTGAATGGATCCAAGGGAGCATTGGGGCCGTACTCCCTTTACTGCATGGTAGCTAACCTTAATCAGGAAAGCATATTCAACACAAGATGATAGATAGATAGATATTCGAACAACGTAGCGATTACATCTCAATGTCGATTACAACCCATGGACAAATGAGAAGATTACCCCATCAAAGTGCTAGACATGGCACCGTTGATCATGGTGACGCTTCCGACGGTGTCTTCTTCCTTCTCCACTTGAGGTTGCTTCCTTCGAGTTGAGCGATCCTCCTCTGAAGATCTCCCTCCTCTCTCTCTAGCTTGTGGATGGCCTCTCGATGCGAATGGCTCTGCAATGCGAATGGCGGCGCCTCCACGAACTTAGGGTTGAAGATCCTTCGGGTGCAAGGAAAGGGGGCCGAACCGACGCTGGAACTAGGCCAGGCCGGCCGGCTTGGGCCGACTGGCCCAGGCCCATACCGGCTCGGCTCGGTCGCCCCTTCGCTCCCGTGGGTCCTCATGTGATTATGTACTTTGCCCCCTCCACTTGCACTATTTGATGGTGTCCTCCTTGCGTCCAAGATGGAGGTTCTGTTTGCATGAAGTCCGGTCTTTTACACTTCAATCCTCGGGGATGTTCCTTCATAGCACTTCGGTCCTTGCCACCATTGGAAGGGATTTCATCAAGCTCATGAACATGAGCATGAACACGACTCCTTAATTGCTCGTTTGAACTTGTTGTGAATCCGTCCTTTATGTCCATGTTCTCCTACATAAACATAACACTTCCAAATGCATGCGCAAAGATGAACTTGTCATATGATTAGTGTGCCTAGTGGCGGGTTAGTTCCCGAGTGCCATAGTGAGCTCATCCATTTCTCTGGCAACCTTCAATCTACCAACTCTGACATCTACTATTTTTTCATTAACTCAAGTGCCTTCTCTCGTAATGTGGGCGGGAATTCAAGGGTACCATCATCCTGGTTCAATCTGCCTCCATGCGCATAATACCAATTCTTCGATCGATCGGGCCAGTGAAAGACCGCTGATATGGTACCTTTGGCGATAAGGTCTTGTTCCATCTTCCGCCACTTGGAAATTGCTATCGCATAACCACCTCGACCAAGACAATGGTTGTACTCCCCTTTCTTACTGGAACTGTTCTTCCCTTGTGCACTTTTTTGGGCAAAAATTTTGCTTTTCTTGTTTTCAACAAAGGACTTCCAGTGATCTTTTATCATTGGATATTAATCCCAATTTGGAGTTCGGTTGTTCTTGATAAAATCTCTAGTCAACTTCTTGAAATTCTAAAATTGAGTTGCCATCTTCGCTAGAGTCCAACCCTTAAAAAGGTTTGCATCGACACCTTCAGGAAGTGTGAAGTGTTTTAGCACATCATTCCACAACTGGTCTTTCACTAAGTCTGGAACCACGTATGGATTACTTGGTTCTCCCTTCCATTCTCTACTTGATGGGCATGTTGTTCCTTACAATGGCCTCGCATTGAGACACGAACTTGTCCTTGATTTTTTTGGAGCACAAGGCTGGCTAAGCTCTGACACCTTCGTTATACGATACATCACATAGCTGACGATTAGTTGTGTACAACCTCTCTTGGACTTTTTTGTCATCGATTCAGAAGCCTACAAGTACCATGCATATTCGTTATTCCTTTTTAAGTAAGAAATGAGGTTATCGAATTAATACTAATGAACTTAATGCATGATATGTATACATCGTTGGAACCTTCTGCTTTAGCATCCTCAAGGTCATCTTTATTTTCTGAGTCGGCGGCTATGTCTTCCTCGTTATTTGCAAAGTCATCGGCGGCGACGCCTCCTTCACCGATCATATTTATGTTGAGGAACCTTTCTGCCTGGTTACACTCCTCGTCCATGTATGTTGCAAGGACATTTGCACCATGGGCAATAATGTCCTCCATAATCCTGTCATCATTGTCACTGTTATCCATCTAGAATAAACAGTAATTTTCTATGAATCGACATGAATTCATGAGAATATACAAGAATTTCTATCTATTTCTAGAATCAACAAGAATAAATAGTAATTTTCTATGAATGGACATGAATTTATGAGAATATACAAGAATTTCTATCTATTTCTAGAATCAAGAAGAATAAACACTAACCTTCAATGAATCGACATGAATTTATGAGAATGTACAAGAATTTCTATCTATTTCTAGAATCAACAAGAATAAATAATAATTTTTTATGAATCGACACAGAAGACCGGGGAGGACAGCTCAGAGGAGGAGGATGGGGAGGAGGTCGACGCGAGGAGGAGCCCCAGAGGCAGGGGCCGGTCGGGGAGGAAGCCGCCATGTTCCGGGGGACGACGGCGGCAGATTGGCGTGGCGGGGGGCGACGGAGGCGGACCGGTGAGGCGGGGGGCGACAACGTCGGCGGGTCGGTGGACGGCGGATTCCGGGTGGCCGGCAACGGTGGAGTATTCCGGGGTTAGAGGACGGGGGGCATCGCTGAAGGCGGTGGTCGCGGAGGATGACGGCGGCAGCAGAGGAGGACGAGGTGGTTGACACAACGACGACGATGGTGGCGGATCGGGGACAAAAAGGTGTCCAAGTGCTGAAGGGGGAGGGTCGCTGCTTTTATATATAGGCCCCCCTTTAGTCCCGAAGGGGGCCTTTTGTCACGGTTGGTTAGACGACCCGAGACTAAAGGGTGATTTCGCGCGGGAGCCCCCCAAAGAGAAAATTTCCCTCTTTAGTCCCGGGTGGTTTTACCACCCGAGACAAAAGTTCCACGTTTTATCTCGGGTCATAACACCATCCAGAACTAAAGGGCTATTTTCCCATTTTCCCTCCTCATTTTCTCATTCTTTCTCTTTGCAACATTTTAAAAAATAGTAAGTTTAATATTTGAACCATGCAAAATTATATTTCGTTAAGTGTTAAAAACCTTCACTTTCATATATAAAAAATAATTTAATAGTTGAAATAATTACTTTCTTTTTCGAACTCGAAAATATTTGTCTCCTAAGACATAAGAAAAATGATCAACTAATTCAGAAAAATCTCAAACTTTTTAGTTCAAATACATAAAGGAATACACTCATAAAACATTAGACAAATGATTTGAACATTAATCATTATAGTACAGTATTAAAGTTCCTTTTCTTGACGAAAGTTGCTTGGTCATGGCCGTGACGTAAGTACGATGTCTCTTCATTTCCAAGCGGTATGCTTGGCTCAACTTCGACAGTGAATGGAGGCATGCCATCGAACTGATCATAGACATCTGATTTGTTTGTTCTGTCCTCGACTCCCACAATTTGTCACACTTGTTTTTCCAAAGAAAACCAAGTGCAAACCTATATGCATGCCAGGATCAATTTTCATGCATATAATTGACATAAGTGAATACCAGAAACAATATCACATAAGAAAAAGGGAGATTATCAGAGTTTATGCTTAATCCTGGAAACGAAGACACCAAACATCATAGGCAGTCGACTGGGGGTTGCGTACGCCTAGAACTCCACAACACCTTCCCGTCATCTTCATGCAGCAACTTCCTCTCTCTGAGCAACATTGTTTATAGCAAGGGTGAGCACTTGTCGTACTCAGCAAGTGTGGGGAAAGTGTGAATGCAAAGGCTTTATAGTGGACTGGCTCAAATCATTTAGCATTTTAGTTGATCAAGTTTTATTAGCACCTGATTACTAATAAAAGTATAAGTTTATACCAACCCACAATTAAGCATAAAGACAAGAGAAACACCATAAGCATATGGCTAACATAACCAGAAACCACAATTTAAGTCCATCTTCAAGTTTAATTATCATGTGAGGGTCCAGGCCGCTCTTGACCATGAGCACGGCTAATCGATTAGTTTTACACTCTGCAGAGGTTGTACACTTTCACCACAAGCAGCATAAAAGCTCTGAAGAACTTTGAACCCAACCATGCGATGCTAGCTAGGCACCATACCACACTACCGAGGTGTGGTTGCATAGGGACGCTACAAGGCCTTTACAAAGGTTCTCCAACAAGTAGTGACCCACAAGGTCTGGATCAGTTAGCAAGGTATAAAGTCGTCTAGCAGGTCGATACCCCACCATAAAAAGAATAACTCACCCAACCCCTTGCTAGAGCGAGTCCATACCCCGCAGTACCGTCGATCCCTTGTCCTTATCAGGTAAGATCACCTCAAGCTAAAGTTCCTAATTATTCAGCCAAGACCAGTGCCCGTTTAGTTCTTGTGGTTGTACTATTTTCCTGGGTGGTTCTCCATGTTCCGATTAATGCACAATGATCTTGTATTAAAATTATCATAAAGGAACATAGAGCATAAAATGATAACCATGTTGATTATTACCAACCCAGTTGAGCACACTAAGCAATATCTACCACCAATATTAATTAAAACCAGGTTCAAGATAAAGGTCAAAAGTGGCTAGTCATTCTTAATAGGAACCCATCAAAATTAATGCATAGCAATGCAATAGTGATTAATAAAGTTATTAGGACAAAAGTTCAAGGACACACTTGCCTTTAACCAAAGTGTAGTTGCTCAGAATGTCTTCACCTTCTTGTTCTTCAAACTTCTCGGACAACGTTCAGTCTACTCGCATCAATCATCGGCACATGCATACAAAGCAAACAAACAAGCATATACTAAGAACAATACACCAATCAAAAGAAAACTTTAAAAGAACACACTAAAGGATAGGCTCGATTAGGTGGGTCACTAAATAACGCCGAGTATGCTTGGAAGGGAAAGGCTTAGTTAACTTTGAAGAGATGATTGCGGAAGATTAAGCAAGGACCGGAATGATCACACTAAGGTAGAGCTCGATCCTATTGGTTACGCAACGCAAGAAACGCTGAAACAGAACTAAGCTCGAAACTATCGTGAGATCATTATCAAACAACAAGAGACTGCGCTTGGCATATTTTAATTAAGAAATCATGTGAAAGAATATTTCAGAGAAATACTCTATGTTACCATTAAACAAGTTACATTTAATTAAAGAAATCACGATAAACCTAATCATATTTTGTTTATAACATTCGAGTAGAAGTTATGTCAAATTAACAATTACTTTAGAAAGATAAAGCAAGTATAAGATATCTAGGCGAGTAACTTTATGTCACGTGTTCAACTAAACATATTTAATATTGAAAAGGCATTTATGATGTCATTAGGCATATTAACTTTATTATAAAAACCGATGTTTAATGCTAAGCATCTTTTATTTAGAAAAACTAGTTATGAATAGGGATTAACCAACTACATCATGATTAAAGAAAACCGGATTAGAACCTAATCACTTTTTATTGATAAAAGCATTGGAATAAGAATTAGTCAAGATTAACATGCACCTTTAGTATTAAAATAAATAACAGGTGATACACATGCTAACGTACAGGTTAAGGTGCAACGAATGAGAACGGTAGCAACGAACTATCAAGCGCATAAGAAACCTTAGGCTAGGATCTAGGAAAAACTAGTCTACGAAAAGAACTAGACCGAAAGGACAACACTAAACAAAGGTAAGCTGAACTGATGCTGGTAGAGAAAAGATAACAGGATTGGCTCTAAAAGAAGATTGCCGCGGAAGACTAGACACCAGAATATAGCTGATTCATAAAGACATAACCTATCTGAGACAGGATAGACATCAACTAGCTAGATGCTGATAAACAAGACTCTAAGATAAACATGAAACAAGAGTGATAAGATTACTTGATAGGCAAATGAGCAGTGCAAACTACTCACACAGATAAAGCTACTAAGTTAAGTAGAAACTCTAAGGCTTGATCGGATGCACATGATTTAGCTTGGGCTAACACTAGAAAGGTTTAGAGCTTCTGATAAACTTGATCAAAAGAGATAAAGCTGACATCGAACATCTAACGAATTGTTTGCATAAATAAGAGAACAAGGCTATGAGCTGGATTTATTTTAATTAACAAAATATATGTAAGGATATTTCAGAAATAAAATATCCTTTGTTGGAATTAAAGCAAATTAAACTTTATTTACAACACCGGTGTAAAGAACTAGTCAAGTTTTATTTATAAAGATTCATATATAGATTATACCAATTAAACATTTAATTTCAGAAAAACTAAACTACATGAACAATCTAAACGAAACTTTGTAATTCGAGTAGATCATATTATTATTAAAAACATTATGGTACTGGCATTAATCAAATTAATATTTATTATAAAGCCGATGTAAAAGCCTAATCAAATTTTAATTAGAAAGATTAATTAACTATTAAACAAATTAACATTTGATTTATGAAAACCGAGATAAAGATCTAATTAGATTTTATTTGCAAAAGCATGTGAGAGAAACATTAATCTAATTAAATTTGATTATTAAAAACGGTGTATAGATCTATATTGCTTTTATTTATAAAAGGCATGCATAACTAGACATTAATCAAAATTAATATTAATTTTATTTTTCAGAAAACAAAACATGGTGAAAACACACCACTAACGCGTGCTTTAGATTATTATGAATCTAACGCAACTTGAACGGATGAAAACAGAGTTGTAACAAGAAAGATATGATTGTTCAAAGGTTTAGGGACCTAGTTGCAGAGATTGGAAACTTCCCGGGCTTAACTGTGAAAAGACAGGGCATATACATAATTATGTATATAAACTCAGGGATTTACTTGCAAGAGGTCCAGGGAGGATTTATGTGTGAAAGGGGGATCTTTTTAGGGGGTTTTAAGGAAGATTGCCAAGACACATAAATAGATATAGAGCTTTCAGAGAACCATAAGGGTTTAAACGCAAAACAACCAAGATCTTCTTCAAGCTCTGGCCAGACGCGCGGGCGGCACGGGTGGCTCCCTTCGCCGGCGATTCGAGCACCTAGGGGCTCGATTGAGTGGGGGGAAAGAAGAGGAGGTCTAGGGGACCTCACGGGCAGGCTCACCGGCGGCTTTGACAAGGAGGGCGGCCGGAATTGGAGAGGGGCGGCGAGGTGTGGGTGGCCGGCGACGGTCTTCATGCCGATGGCGGCGATACGGTGACCTAGAGGCTCAAGGGGCTCAGTGAGCTGGGGAGAAGAGGGAGGGGATCGAGGGGAACACAAGGGGCTGCTTACCTTGGACGGGGAGGGGCGGCAGACGACCGACGACGGCTAGCCATGGCGGCCGGATCGGTCTGCAAGGGGCGGCGATGCTCCGGCGTTGAGGAGGTGACGGTGAGGGGCTGAGGAGATGCAGCGCGACGCGGCAGAGCTCTTGGACTCGTCGGCTTCGACTGTGGCGGTTCGAGCGGCGCAATCGTGTGGCGGCGGTGCTGCGGCCATGGCCGGTGGCGCACGCGCGCAGCAACGGCGCACTAGTGGTCTTCGGCGACGGGGGAGGGGCGGCGGACGTCCGGATCGGCGTCGCGAACATCATGGTGGCCTCGCCGCCGCCCCCCCGGCGTCCCAACGTGGCGAATCGGGCGACGGCCGGTGCGAGCTTGACTGACGGCGGTGACGTGCGGTTCAAGCGACGCCGCGCTGCACAGGAGAGGAAGGCAGCGCGGTGGCAGCGGTTAGGACACGCGGCTCGGCCTCCTCATTTTATAGGGGCAGGGGTGCGACTTGGTCATGTCGCGCACGCCAAGGCAGAGGCCTGGCGGCGCCGGCCGGGACTCCCGTGTCCAGCTCGGGCACGGCGAGAGATGGATGATGACAAGGGTGGCCCGCTTGTCGGCGACCGCGAGCAGGGGAGGTGGAGTGGGCTGCGTTTGGGCCAAGATGTTGGGTGGGCTGCTGCAGAGCGTGTGGAAAAGAGGAGTCCAGGGTGCAGAACCAGACTTTGGGACTTTGGGTCGAAAGCAGCAGCAGGCCAAAAGTGAAGGAAGAGTAGAGAGAAGAAAACGATTTTTTCATTTTCAGAAAATATTTTTTGTGAAAAGAATAATCTAGAAATAGCTAGATAATTCATTAAAGCCATGAAAAATATTCCAAAAATTTCAGGAAAATTCCTAGAGAAAGATTAAGACATGAACAATCCAAATTAAGCATTTGGAGCTCATGTAAAGGATTTTAGAGCCTTCTATTAAATAGAATTAGCTCAAGAAAAATGAGAATTAATCCCAGAAAATTCCGGATAATTCTCGGAAGGATTTAGACAGCTCCTAAACGCGTTTTTGAAACCTTAAGCACGCAGGAACCACTAGATGCATCGGCATGAATGCAACACTCTCAACTTTGTTTTAAATTCGGAAAATCAAACAAAGGATTTTCCTATACTATATTTCCTGTAAAGAAAAATAAATGTTGGAATTTTTTTTAAATTAGAGAAAATCGTTATTTAATTATTCTTTCTATTCACATCCTGAAATTGGAAATTTCAGGGTGTGACACGATTACTCTTTTACCTGGAAGAACAATGTGTCGCTTTGGCTCTTGTGGTCCTTTGGCGATGCTTCGTTCCAGACGCACGTGGTTAAGAACATATTTCTTGTGGACTGACATGAACCTCTCAAAAGGCCACATGTTGTGCAGGAATATTGGTCCAAGAATAGTAATCTTTTTCACAAGGTGCACCAGGAGGTGAGTCATAATATCGAAGAATGAAGGTGGAAATGCAAACTCCAAGGTGACAAGACATTGCACAACATCATTCTGTAGCTTCATTAGGTTCTTTGGATCGATTGCCTTGTGTGAAATTGCATTGAGAAATGCACAAAGCTTTACGAGTGCTAATCGTACTTTCTCTGGTAGAACACCTCTCAACGCAACTGGAAGTAATTGTGTCATCAACATGTGGCAGTGGTGGGCCTTTAATTTTGTGAACTTCTTACCTTTCATATTTATTATCCTTTTTATATTCAATGAGTAGCCAGATGGAACCTTCATACTGTTTAGGAATCAAACATTATGTGCTTCTCTTCCTTGCTCAGGGTGTAACTAGAAGGACCTAAGTAATCTTGTTCTTCCTCCTCAACCTCTTCAGGATCTGCTTCTTCATCAACCTCTATCAGAGGTGCTTCATTCCTATGGATATTTTTCAGGTCCCGTCATGCTTCCAGTGTATCCTTAGAGTTACCATAACAACCCAATAAGCCAAGAACATTCAAACAAACATTCTTCGTCAAGTGCATCACATCAATTGCGTTCCGGACCTCAAGAATTTCCTAATAAGGTAACTCCCAAAATATAGATTTCTTCTTCCACATTGGTGCACACCCGTTAGCATCATGAGGAACAGGTTCACTACCATCACCCTTTTCAAAGACAACCCTTAGATCCTTTACCATGTCCAATATCTTATCTCCTTCAAAAGGGGGGAGCTTTGTATGATGATCAGCCTTTCCTTTCCAATGCATACCTTTCATCCTCAACGGATGCTTCTCAGGAAGAAAGCGACGGTGACCCATATACACAACCTTCTTACAATTTTTCAGATGAATACCGTCTATTTATGTAAACAGTGGGTGCAGGCTCGATATACCTTATTTGAGTGACCAAATAGGTTACTTAAAGCAGGCCAATCATTGATGGTAATGAATAATAATGCTCATAGGTTGAAGTTCTCTTACTTATTCTCATCCCACACACGTACACCTTCTTTCTACCATAGCAGCAATAGTTCATCAACCAATGGTCTTAGACACATCATTGTTTTGGACCTTTGATTAGCACCGACATCACAATGAACTTTCGCTTCATGCACATCCAACCAGGAAGGTTGTACATGCATAGTATCACAGGCCAAGTGCTATGACCACTGCTAAATTCACCAAATGGATTGAAACAATCTGTTCTTAATCCAAATCTTATGTTTCTTGATTCCCCAACAAAATCTTTGTATTTTCTATCAATCTTTCTCCATTGAGACCCATCTGTTGGATGTCTAAGCATGTGGTCTTGCTTACGATCGCTCTTGTGCCATGTAATCAACTTAGCATTTTCTTTGTTCTTGAACAAACAATTCAAACGTGGTATTATAGGAAAATACCACAAAACCTTCGTTGGTACTTTCGTCATCTTAGGAGGTATCCCCTCAAGAGCACCAGGATCATCATCTCTCCAAATCTTATAATGTAGCTCTTTGCACATAGGACAAGATTCCAAATTCTCATGTTCCTTGCCACGATATAGGATGCAATCATTAGGGCAGGCATGGATCTTCTGCACCTCCAACCCCAGAAGGCACACAGTCTATTTCGCTTCATATATTGTTGATGGTAATTCATTATTCTCGGGAACCTTGTCCTTCAAAATTTTTAGCATCACCTCAAATGCTTTATCAGACACACCATATCTTGCCTTCCATTGCAACATTTGCCTTTTCATTATCATTTTCGCAGTCCCTTTGTGCATCTTTTAGAACTTGACCAATATCATCAACATGGCCGTCTTCCGGTATCTCTTCTTCTTCAGCATCTTCCATTAAAGTATCCGCAAAAGCTTGCCCCGCGGCCCAGTCAGGAATGTTATTATCATCCTCCTTTTCTTCATTATCTTCCATCACAATCCCTCTTTCACCGTGCCTGGTCCGAAGCACATAGTTCGCCATGAATCTGTTTTTAATCAAGTGGAGGTGAAGAGTCCCCCAGTCAGAGTAGTCTTTGTTGTTTCTGCACACAAAGCATGGACAACACATGAATCCCTTTGGGTTCTTGTTGGCTTTGGCCACTTCGAGAAAAGCTTGCATGCCAGCAATGTACTTCGGGGATCGTCTGTCAGCGTTCATGCATTGTCGGTTCACCTGCATCATATTAAGTCCAAAAATTATTTCCTTTAAATCAAAATAACAAAGACAAAGATGAAGAAGGGTTAGTTTGATTATGTATTCTGTTATGAACTGGATGATGAGAACTAGAGGCGTACCTACATTCTTCCTGAACATGTTGATCATCTCAACACAAATACGTGAATTCATAAATGTGTTTGAAGCAGAGGTTCAAAAGCTAGAAGCTGAATAGTTTTAGCTTGGGACTTGTACTCATTGCTATTGATGTCGTGCCTTGTGATAGCCATCAAGTGACCTCATTTGTATTTATGTCATTGTACCACAACCGCGACAATCATTGCATCCTATGTGAACTACATAGATCTTGTTAATTCTTGTGATACAATGACATATAAAGGTCACCTGATGGCTATTTTTTATCTCCATTATTAATGATCATATTTTTTATAAACTAACCTTTAAAAAGTTAGCTAAATGCAAAATTATAATTAGTTCTATGTTTCATTATATCAAAATGTAAACAAAGACAAAGATGAAGAAGGGTGAGTTTGATGATGTATTCCGTTATGAACTGGATGTTGAGAACTGGAGGCCTACCTACATTCGTCCTGAACATGTTGATCATCTCAACACAATATGTGAATTCATAAATATTTTTGAAGCAGAGGTTCAAAAGCTAGAAGTTGACTAGTTTTAGCTTGGGACTTGTACTCATTGCTATTGATGTCGTGGCTTGTAATAGTCATCAAGTGACCTCATCTGAATGTATGTCATTGTACCACAACCGTGACAATCATTGCATCCTATGTGAACTACATACATCTGTCCATTTCTTGTAATACAATGACATACAGAGGTCACCTGATGGCCATTTTTTATCTCCATTATTAGTGACCATATTTTTTATAATCTAACTTCTAAAAAATTAGCTAAATGTAAAATCATAATTAGTTTTATGTATCATTATATCAAAAATTAAAATTCAATTTTCACAACATCAATATAAAAGATAACAAGATAATGCTAGTGTTTAGCCAACCACTTTTTTCGAAATCTAAAGTATATAAGTAACCTCATCTCTTATTAGCTCCTCCCACCTAGGATTTAAGATTTATATTTTCTTCATCTCTAAAATATATAAAAAAATTAATCACAACAAATGATGGGAGGAAGAAGAATCAAACCTTGGCAACACTTTAGACGAGAGAAATCTTCACAAATAGATGATGACAAAATTCAGCAGCACCTCTCTAAGGTTGACGCGCCATGGTGGAGGAGCTTGAGCTCTTGGTGAAGAATGGCTTGGGCAAGAGAAAGAGAAAGAAGCTGGATTTATAGGGCTTGGGCTTTTAGTCCCGGGTGGAGTCACCAACCGAGACTAAAGGGTACCCTTTAGTCCGGTTGATAACTCCTCCCAGTGCTAAAAGCCCGCGTCAATCATTGCCGGAAATAGACGTTGGGAGCCAGCCCTTTTGTCACGGTTGGTTATACCAACCGTGACTCACTACGTGAAAAACTCACTTTGGCAACGGGCATAGATCGCCTTTGGTAACGGGCAAAGCACCCGTTAGCGATCAATTGTTACAAATGAGCCAAGAAAGGTAACGGGTAGATGCCCGTTACTGATAACACATATTCTTAACAGGCATAAAACAACAACGGTTACCACAACTAACCACCTGTCACGTGAAATGGTTGTTTCTCTGGGCCCACAGAGAACTTTGGTAACGGGCACCAAAACAAAGCCCGTTACAGGAACTCAACACCAGCGACACGTTTTATGAAACTTCATCTCCGATGTCTCGATGAAATGAGACGCATCTATTTCACATGCATCTCAGCACAACTAGGATTCATAACGGGCATCAAACAACAACCGTTACCACAACTAGTCACCGGTCATGTGAAAACGATTGTTTTTCTGGCCCACAGGGAACTTTGGTAACGGGCACCAAAATAGAGCCTGTTAATGTGAAATCAATATCGGAGACATGTGTGGTGAACCTGCGTCTCTGATGTCTCGACGAACGAGCCATGTTGTGGGGCCCATCGGTCAGTACTGGTAACGGGCTTTTACGGTGCCGGTTACTTTGTTGGTATGTTTGTAACGAGTGTTCCAATTGAAGTCTGTTACTCAGTGATTAGTGTTTGTAACGAGCTTTAATTAATGCCCATTACAGATACATAGGCCACCGCTACAGTAACCTGCTACCTGCTTGTCGGCTGTATCCTGGAAACTGCCAGGATTTGGCAGCCATCAGGGGCTGCATCCTGGAACCAGGCAGGATATGACTAAATTCACATAAATTAGATCCAGCATCCAAATTCAAAGAAATCCACATAATTCCCATGCATCATATGACAAAATTCAGCATCATCATCTCACGAGGAGGAAATGCATCTCACAAGGAGGAATGCAACAATATCACAAAAATTCATGGACAAGGAGGAATGCAAAAATTTCCTAGTCACCATATCTAATCTGAGCCCACACAGTTTCGTCAGCAAGAAATTTTCCTTCGGCTGTGATCACCTGTTCCACGAGGAATGTGGCAATTCTTTCACGAAAACTGACCAACTTTGATTTGTCGAGAGGATGCTTATCTAGTCCTAATCTCTGGATATAACAATGTCTC
Organism: Cenchrus americanus; assembly: GCA_947561735.1. Taxonomy (NCBI): domain Eukaryota; kingdom Viridiplantae; phylum Streptophyta; class Magnoliopsida; order Poales; family Poaceae; genus Cenchrus; species Cenchrus americanus. Next base: position 202,243,905 of record OX387245.1, read on the forward strand.
CAGTCAGCACACATATATAGGTGGTTACCAAACATGTGCAATGCTAATAAGCAGGAACTGTGCTCAGTTGCAGGTTTTACAAATGAAGATCCCAAGAAAGTACCTCCACATGTGGGCCGTAATCTTTTAATTTAAGCATGTGATAGGCACAATAGAAGCCTCAGAGTTTTGATCCAATAGGTTGTTGGTGGCACTGCAATAAATGTACAAAGAAAAATAGTGGTGACCGAGAAGAAATAAACTCAAGCTTTAGTACTAGCTTCCACAGGAAGGAAATAAGTGGTATGTACCTTAACATCTTTGATGTGTTCCAAGGTGCCAAGGCGCAACAACTTCTTTTCACCGCAGTAACATTCCAAACCCATACAACGAAACAAGCAACAATGGTTAGGACACTACTAATTAATATACTCTACATAGTTTGTTGAGGAACGTCCACAGGTTAAGAAAGAAATAACTTACCCATTAATGATTCACTCGAAAGGGTCATTATCAGTATTAATTGTCTTTAATGAATCAAGATAGTAGACCTTCCGCTGCTTCGGAACGATCGCCACTGCAATCCAGTGATTTGTACTGAGATAAGCGGTAGGCATCAAATTCTTTTTAGCATATAGTTTGAAGGCATTGCATATATAGGACACATAGAAAGCAAGAGTGTTATCCGTGCTGTTCAACGTTGTCGAGCAAAGGCATTCAGGATCAAGGAAGCCAACTGCAGTGCCCGTCTTCTCGACTTCTATAGTCATATTCCTATTAGTAAGAAAAAACAAAGTGTAAGGAGGCAAAATACATGGTAAAGATGATGTGAGGCAAAGCACATTTCGATCGAGGATGTGATTAGTGAGAACTAGGTTAAATTTTCAAGCAACTTACAGGATGAAGCAGCGGAGAGATGTTAGATCCAAAGCATGCAAGTGGAAGAGATTGTACAAATCACTGAGTTGCACAGGTAGCTGCTAAAGTCCGTTTGACCATCTCGGAGGCCATGCACTGGTCCCGGGGCGAAGTGCGACCATAATGTCTGAATCATCATCTGACTTACCATGTTGCATGTAGAATTCGTGGAGCTTTCTAGTACATGGAGTAGCCTTTTTGAGATCACCAACATTGAGAAGGCTCTTTCCGAAATTGTAATTTGGGTTAACCATAGCCCAAGGATTCTTCTCGGTGTCTCTCTCAGATTGCTTTGGGTTAGTCACATACCAAGGATTCTCCTTGGTGTTTCTCTTAGATCGCTTTCTAGTAGGCCCCTTAGAGGTTTTATTTAAAACAATTTCCTTTTCGTGCTGCTTTGAGATGGTTGAAGAAGGTTTCTTAAGGGCTTGCTTGCCTGATGTAGGTGGTGTAGAGCTTTTATTTTTGGCAAGTTTCTCTTCTTGCAGCTTTGAAACGGCTTAAGGTTTCTCAAGGGATTTCTTGCCTGTTGTACGTGGTGTAGACATTTTATTTTCGACAAGTTTCTTTCCTTGCTGATTTGAAATGGCTGAAGGTTTCTCAAGGGCTTTCTTGCCTAGTGGTGTCTCACCAGGAGCTATTATAGAGGTATTGAGCCCAGATGTACCTACAACTTTCTTCGAAATGTCGTTGACAGATTTATCAGCACCAGCCAACACATCAGTCTGGTTGACTAGTAACAGTGGTGTCTCACCAGGACCTATTACAGAGGTATTAGGCCCAGATGTGCCTGCTTTGGCATGATTGTTTTGAGCACTTCCGTTTGGGGGTGTAGGTTTTGTTGTTTCATGAGGAGGAGGAGGAAGAGGTGGTGGGTGTGGTGGTGGGGATGGAATATTTGGTGTCTCTTGCGGATGTGGGGATGCAAGTTTTTCTGTTTTTTCAGGACTAGGAGTAGGTGGGGATGGAATACTTGGTGTATCTTGCGGGTGTGGGGATGCAAGTTTTCCTGTGTTTTCAGGATGACGAGGAGGTGGGGATGCAAGTTTCTCAGGATGAGGAGGAGGTCCGAATGGAACGTCTTGTAGATGTGGGGATTGTGGAGGAGGAGGAGGAGGAGGAGGATGTGGGGAACCATGTGAGGAAGGAACCTGTATCGTACTATGTGAACTACAAGGAATCTGTACCGCATCCTATGAACGAGATTTACATGTTGGTGCTTCTTTGATGTCAATCCGACACCTTCTCCGCTGTAACCTCTGTCGTTCAGCTTGTCCGAGTTTCATCACCTCATCATTAGGGGGGTATTCCAACAGTTCATCTACAAAGATAATATATACAGTGAGCACTTCAACCACAACACAGTTTCATGAATCGGGAATGTTTGTAGTGTAGTCTCCTCTGGATGAACAAGACCAATTGCAGCCTCACATTGAAGCCCCCTCCACGTGATCCATAGGCCATAGTGTGTGGGTTCAGTCAACATGCCTATAAGGTCTTCGTGTGTATGATCGTCACAACACACCTCCATCGCCAACTTTGCAGTGCCATCGATCAAACCAACATTATCTGCAAACGCACAACTGCTCTTCAGTGTGGCAGGTGAAGGGTTTATGCGATTGGACATTGGTGACAACACCATTTGGTGACAACACCACCTCTGCATCTGCATCTCAGCCACCAGTTCTTGCTTGATTTATTCCTTTATCTTTTCCGTATCAACTGATGTGTCGGTCTTTGTCCTCTTCCTCTCCTGTACATCTTGACGTGTTGAGGTCATGCATACTTTCAGCCCTGGTAGCTGGAGACACCACGCACACGACCTGGTTGTTCAGGATGGCCCAAGCACTAACTTAGCACATCATACTCCCTCTGCCCTGCCATTCCTGAAGATTCTGCACATGCAATCTTCTCCTTGATGTCCGCAGCCAATTTTTCTGCCTCTTTGTTGTAGAACACTATCACGGCAACACGGACTTTAATCACTAGCTTACTCCTTGCTCGTAGCCAATTCTTGGAATAATCGTCAAGGTAGGTGTCATATGGGTTGGGGATACCAGCTGCAGCTAATTGTCTATCCTCTTCCTCCCATTGTTCTAGTTTCACAGAATAACTAGCTAGACCCACGTTGTGCTCGCTTGTGTTCCGGCTTCAGAGTTCTTTGAACTTAACACTAGCAGATGAGGCTTGCTCGGTTTCCTCCTGTTTCATGAACTCCTTCCAATGTTCCAGGACAATAAACGGGTGCCTTGTAAGTGGCTCAAGTTCTTTTATGTTAAAATCTCGCCTAAGTTGAAATCTGAATTGTCTCCATGCCTTGGCTGCCATCTTCCAGAAAAGCTTGAATGCCTGCAGTTTCGCGTCTTCCTAGAACTTCAAGTGTTTCTGCACATGCTTATCAAACAAGTCCCACTTTTCATCATTGCTTAGTTCTTTGATTCCTGGCAAGTTCAAATGTATCTTTTCTCTAGCAACAAGCCCCGCAAACGCCCTGAACCTGCGCTTCTGAGTTAATGGTACTGACATCCCCACTATGTCGACCTTAGTGACTATCATTGTGTCACTTGGCCACTTTGTAGATGTCCTTGGCGCTCTGCCTCGACGCTGAGCCCCACCCACCTGGTCTTGATGTGCACTAGCAAAGCCATAACCCTCTTCTTCATCTTATGGCCCAGGTCTATAGTCCTTGTCAGATTTATCCTGTGAATTAATAGTCGAGGGAATTACAATAACTACTTTAGCCCACTGTAATATCATTGGTTCTTGGTAAATCATTAACATAAATGGAAAATTCAGTAACCAAGAAATTAGTTCAGGCAAAGCGACCATACCATTTTAAAGAGCAAGATGCAGTCTGCCTCTGTTGCTGATGAGGTACTTATTCAACTTGGAGAGAATGTGCAGATGTACATAGGAACAAGAACAGAACCAAATATAAGAGTCAATCTAAAGGGAAGTGCTAAGTATGTATACCATCGATAGCTAAGTATTTCCCCATGTACTTATACAAAGGAGCCATGACATACCCTGCAATTCCCACAAGTACAAGTATATTTATACACATTTATATAAAAAGAAAAACATACACACACATATGTCGTATACTTAATTATCTGGACGCATGTGTTCTGCAAAGTGCGCTTGGCCTAATTCCATAAACTCTAGCAAATATACCAAATTACATTATTACTGAATTGTTGTTAATTTTACAATTATTACCGAGTTGGTAGAATGCATTTACCAAATTGTATAAGACATTTTTAGAGCAGCATACCATAAACTCAAATCCTAGATTCACCACTGACCTTTGCACTACCGTAGTGGAGGGATCTCTACTCCTCGTCGCTGCCCACTCACCGCCACGCCCTCGTCCTCGTGTCGACCTCGTGGCTGGATCTCTCCTCCTCCTCCTAGTTGTCATCGTCGTCGTCGCTAGATCCCTCCTCTAGTCGTCGTCGTCGTCACCGCCGCCGCTGCTGGGTCCCTCGTCCTCCAGCTCTCACTGTCAGAGGTGTGGTGTGCGTCACGCCGAGTGTGGTGTAGCGCATGTCTCAATGAAGGGGTGTAGCGTGCGTCACGGCGTGGGGGGAGGTGCGGGGGACGAAGGCGAGGGGGAGAAAGTGGCGCAGGTGGTGCGAGGGAAGAGTGGGAGGAGACTGTGTGAGGGAGGCGTCCTTCCCTACTAACATAGCGTGATTGGGCTTGTGTGGGCCTTAAAACGAGTAATGTAGTAAAGTACAGTACTACTCTGCTACTAGTATAGTATATCATAAACATTAGATAAATAATCTAATTTTAAGAAATTTGGTAAACAAGTGTGGCTGTTGATATAGCATCACATGTTCACATATGACATGCATCACAAGTTCACATCACCAAGCAAACTAACTCATAACAAACATTCGCACCTGACATGCATCAGTAGGGCACATCACCAAAATAAGATTGCATCAGCTTGGCACATCACCAAACTAGATTGTTGCTGCAAGGGAACTAGTTAGCAAGCTAGATGGCTTCTTTTGTGTTGCTTCCTCAAGTTTAGGTAGCCTTGTCTCTAGTTTTGCAACTCTTTCTGCCAGCTCAGCATTCTTCTTTAAAAGTTCAATCTCTTGCCTCTTTTGTGCGGCTTTAAGCTGCTCATCCTGCTTGTCGTTTCCTTTCCAGATGTAGTCAATGTCATCCCGAGTAACAGCACAGTCCTAAAACAAAGAAAAAATTATATTGATGCAAGCTTCATAATAGTTGTAATTTAGAAGAAACCTGTTTTAGCTCTAACTGGAGACAATTGCTTCTCTTCAGCCGATTCCTTGAGCTTGTTGATTTCAGTCCAAATCTTGTCAATGTCATGTGCAACAACTTCCTACAACAAATGGAAATTGATGCATTAGAACAATTGATCAGTGAAGATGTGAAGGTACAAGGACAAATCGTGTGTGATGGTTTCAGAACTTGCCTCATGGTCTTCAGAATCGTCACCGGAGTTGTTGCCAGAGTCGTCACCGGAGTTGTTGCAGGTGTCGTCACCAGCACCACTCCTCTGCCCTGGTCGTCACTGGAGGAGTGTGCGCTCACCTCAATGCGTGTGGACCGCTTCTTCCTTCGCGTTGAGGAAAAAAACCCTGCCTCTCCATTGCGGGCATCACTGGAGTCCGCCAACTTGGCCCTTGCGCACGTGTGCGGCTTCCTCCCCCGGGCCGACAAAGAACCGACCTCTTCCATGGAGTGCCGAGGAAGACGCATGGGGGTGGCGCACTGGGACGACTCCTCTTCTACACCGCGGAACCTCACTCTCTTGGCGGGGGCGGCGGACAACACCGAGGAAGACGGACGGGGACGTGGCCACGGGGCCTCCTCCTTGCAGAACCTCCCCTAGAGTCGCAGGCCATACCTGCGACGGAGACGAGGCTACGACGGAGACGAGGAAGGCGGAAGCCGGAAAAGGGGATAGAAGGCGGAAGGTGGGGCGAAGCGTTTATTAAAAAGGTTTAGATGCGCAAATGATATTATGATTAACAACCACCCGTCGCCAATGAAGGGGTGGGGCCAGGTCTATTCGAATGAAGAACAATTTGCTTTTCCCCTTTTAATCTGCAATCAAATTTTGTATCACGCATTTATCTGGCATCCGTAATCCAAATTTGATGATATTTGTTTATGAATTTTTTCTAAAATGAACATCTATTTATTTATGACATTTTTTCTTATGTAATTCCATTTCTTGGATGTTGTTTATACACCTTATATTGTTCCTTATAAGTACAACATATAAATAATATTTGTTCTACACAACCATTACTAATTTAACTTTGCATTTCGTAATCTTATGGTGAACATAAGGTTATGTTAAAATTTCGAATCCATATGAGTTCGAACATGTTTTAAAGTGTGGAAAACTTCAATGTTGAAGTAACGATCTAAGAAACTATGTGAGAGGCGTAGACATTTGTAGAAAAGCTTATGGACTTAAATTATGTTGCCAAGTCAATTTTTAGAATTTTCAGAACACACTAAGACATTATTGTAATTATTATATGGTAAACAAGAGATAAAAATCTAATTTCAAGAAATTTGGTTAGACAAGTGTGGCTGTTGATATTTTATTAAAGTACTAAATTACCGACTATGAATTGTTCATATTTTTTATGAATTTTTTGGTGCTGTTTATGGGGGTATAATATTTGAGGGAAGCAAGTTTTAATTCAGAAGAAATAGTATCGGGCCCACACGTCAGCATCAGAAGCCAATATATAAAAAATAATCGTAGCCTGCCTTACTGACAAAGGCGATGTGGGTAGACTAACCATCGTCACCAACAAGTGCTCCATTGTCCTAATGCCCCTGGTCGAATGAATATGCATCCACCTCGGCGATGGTGGTACACTAACCATCGTCGCCAACAAGTACCCCATTGTCAGAAATGCCCCTTGCCGAATGGAGATGCATCTGCCCCGGCGACGGTGGCACACTAACCATCGTCGCCAACAAGTGCTCCATTGTCAGAAATGCCCCTTACCGAAAGAATATGCATCCGCCCCGGCCCCTGCCCCCTTCTTCTTCCCCGATCTTAGCTACACCGCTGCCTCCCGTCCATCTTCCCCGCCGTCGCACACATGTCGCACTACGCCGATTCGTCTGGAGGTGCACATGCGATGAGCAGGGTTCAAGGTTGCCGGAGCAGCCGCAATCACTCCATCGGCTTGGATCCAGCCGGTGAGATAAGCGGCTTTCCACTGGTCCCTTGCCTAGACTGTGGTATGGCTCGGATGGTGGAGGGGCGGATGTAGAAGGAAGGTGAAAACCATAGTCGTCTTTATTTCAAGTGTGCAAGGAACTCGGTGAGTAGTCTGCTGTGTCTCCCAAATCTGAGTTAGAGTTCTTATGTGCTTTTGATCTACAATACACTAAGAATTGTGGATTTTATTGTTTCCACAAGGAGTATCTCCAGATGCTGAAGGATGATGGCGTCATTGTTTTTCGACCGTGAACTGGGCAGTCAAGGTCGATGAAGTAGTTGATTCAGTGGAATGTCAAATTGGGAGCGGCGAGCAAAGGTAAGCAATGGAGGACAAGCAGAGGAGAAGATGAACAATGTGATCTAGAAGATGAACTTGATTATTATGACTGTTGTTTGTGTAGTATTTGGATGTTTACTGGGGATGTATGCTGCAAAGAAGTAATTCTGATGTTAATAGTGGTGCTTTTGCTTCATCTGTGTGGATGAAGAATGAAAAATTTATCACATATGACAAACTGAAATGTATGAATGAAGAATGGATGGAATGACAATTGGATCACAAATCTTAATGTGTCACATCACAAAATTCATCAATTCATCTGTACTAACATTTCATTGCAGCATGAGGCAAAGGAAACGCGGATTATTAACACAAACAGAGTAACAAACTTTTAGCATAACTCTGGCAGATATACACATTGCAATTCATTGTGAACTGCTGCCATATAATGACACAAACAGAGTAACAAACTTCTGGCATACACATTGCAATTCATTATAAGTTGCTGCCATAGACATTGCAATGCTATCCAAAATAGGAGACATGGATTGATCTACCGCGTCACTTAGATCTACTAGTTCATCACAGGTTCAACATACACAAAGGAGGAACATATTAACAGATGATCTACTAGTCTATCACAAGTTCAACAAGCACATTAGAAGAACACATTAACAGAGGAACAAATTAATTAAGTAGAGGTAGTCGCCTCCGGAGGAGCCCCACTATCAGAGTCAGAGCCGGAGTTGGAGCCGGAGACGTCGAGGCCGCCATCGTCGTCGCCGTCGTCGTCGACGGGGGCGAGAACTCCTCTGTTCAGGTCCCCAACCAAGACAATGGTCTTGAAGGCGTAATCTTTCATGGTCATCTGTAGTAGATCCCTGGGTGCTGGGACCCCGAAATGAACGGACACCTTTCGAAGCTTCACGAAAGCCTCGTGGAACAAGTTCACTAACCAAGTGGCTTCGTCAACATTTAGTGGAGGAGCACGCGCGGCCGCCATAGGCTGCAGCGCCACCTTGGGCCGGGGCGGCTTCACCTCCTTGGGCGGGGGTGGATTCATCTCCTCGGGCGGGGCGGCTTCACCTCGGTGGGCGGGGGCGGTGGCACCGCCCGGGCTTCGCCGGGCGGGGGCGGCGGCACCTCCTTGGGCTCGGCGGGACGACACGGCGACACCTCCTCCCTCCCCCGCTTCCTAGATGGATCGCTTGACAATGCCATGCGCGCACTTGAGGAAGAAGAAGCTCTTGGATTCACTTCATGGTGACCGGAGACGGTGGTGCTGGGGTTTTCTTGGTGCCGCAGTTGACAAAGTTCTTGGCCATTCGGGATTTATATTGACAAGACGGCGAACCGTCAGGCGGCCGGTCACGCGCCTCGGAACCCGTGTCAGCTTAGGAGAGCTCTTGGCCACAAAAAGATTCATGTGGTCACAAGGAGACGTGTGACTATTAATAATTTTTTTCAAAATAGCAAATGCCCAACTACTCCTATGAGTTGTTCGATTTAAAAAAAACTATGAATTGTTCGAATTTTTATTAATTTTTAGGTGTTGCTTTATGGGTCCTAATTTCTTAGGGAAGCAATTAAGTGTCATTTAAAACAATGTCAACAGCAGCATCAACAGCCTAGTATAAAGAAGGTAACCATTGTCCGCTTGCACACTAGCCAACAAAGCGACACGGGTTTGCTAACCCACGTACGCATTGACTACTCCCTCCATCCCAAAATATTTACACTTGTTGAGTTCTGTTCTTCACGTTTGACCATTCGTCTTATTTGAAAAAATAGTGAAAGTATTATTTACTTTACTATGACATGTTATATCATAATATATATTTAAGTATATCATAAGTATTTTTACATCTTCACAAAATTTTTGAATAAGACGAATGGTCAAATGTGATTTGTAAAAGTCAGAGGGTGTGAATATTTTGGGAAGGAGGGAGTATCCATTTTGCAAAATGAATATTCAACCACCCCCTTGTTCTTTCTGAATGGATAAGCGCAACATTTTCCTTGAGAAAAACGCAGAGGAGGTGTGAGAGAAGGTGTGGAGACAGAGACGAAGATGAGCGTCAGCGAGGGGCCAAGCAGCGGATGACCCCGCGCACCTCGAATCGAGGAGAACCGGAACACGAAGCGGTGTCGCAACTGGATCTGCGCGCATGCCAGCGAGATGGCGGCGAAGAGGGAGACGACGATGAGCGCCGGAGAGCGGCCAAGCGGCAGTGGAGTGAACCCAATGCCGGAGACAAGGGTCTTCGACTGGATCCTCTCGGAGGAGCATGCCGGCGAGGGGGCAGCGAAGTGGGCGAGGGGTCTGCCTCATGTTTGCGAGGACAAGTGTCTGGCAACTACGAAGAGGTGTCGAGGGAGCGGCAAAGAAGGTGTAGAGGACCTCATCTCTGACTCTGGCAACGACCACGACGACGGCGAGGCAAGTTTCTCTGAATTTCACTTCCTTTTTACTTGTTCTATAGATGGAGCTTAAGCTAGCATGAGCTTGAGCTTCATAAAGTTAATTAGTGCCTATGATGATGTCTTCCATGCTTATCATGACTGTGAGAACTTGCCCAGGAAAATATCGTACTATCGCCTAAAAGCAATCCACTTTGGTCATTAAGCAATAGTAAAGTATCAACCTGTCGTTAGTTGCCGGGTTAACGCCCGGTAAATCACTTGGATACCAACAAAGGATCGACAATATGCATTAAAACTCACGTGAAGGTGAGTCCAGAGTACAACACAGATTAAATCCAATTTATTACAAACCATTGTTCATGACAGGAAATAAAGGTTCAGAGTTCGAAAACAGCGGAAATAAATAAACTGGCGGCTCGATGAACATCACAGGAGGCCATCCGTGATGCCATCACTTGTCGTCATCCACCTGTCAATAACAACTGCAACAACAGTTTTAAAGCAAGGCTGAGTATACTAATACTCAGCAAGACTTAACCGTCGGGTGATAACTACACCACCAAACTCTAGACATGAAAGGCTTTTTGGCTGGTAGTGTTCTTTTGCTGAAAAGCAACAAAGAGTATGTCCTTACTTTCAATATTTTAGCACAAATTCTAGTTGATTAATATTTCTAAGTATGCCAACTAATTCAATCAATAATTGTACAAACAATAAATTCAAGCAGTAAACTTCACCAAGTTCCATCATTAAGGGATATCATGACCAGTTGATTAAGCAGTCTCGGATAACGATGAGAGGCCGACAATAGATTGATTCAAACCTTGCAAGGTGGACCTAAACACACGGAAGAATGCATACCCCAAGAGGGTCCAACAGAAATAAAACGGGGTATACACCGACCAGGCGGTTCCCGTCGATCTTCAGCTCGGGAGCGGAACCTACATTCCTTGGTACAAGGCTTACTGGATCGCCCACACACGAACGTCCAGACTCACGCAGGTACCACACTGTTGCAAGTAGGGGGACACATCGCTGTGCCCCAGGTGTAGTAGGGAAGGTTCCCTTACCGCGTCAATTGGGTACTAGGCTTACCGGTCCCATTCCCGGCAAGTGTTTAGTACGTTCAAAAGCTTAGCCCACGAAAGCCACTGGACCGGAGCCCAAATCCCATGCTCTTACCACATGAGCAATCCATTTATAAAGATCTTATGATTCCAACATAAGAACCTATTCTCGCGAGTGACGAACATCACTCGACTTCTACCGGGTCCTATAGCATAGCAGCTATCGACCTAGCATACTAGTAAAAGAACATAGGTACTTAGGGATCATGCATCTAGGGTTTCAAATCAACTCCTGAAACGTAAATGCACAATCATAGCAACGATAATTACATAAATTTCAAAAACAGGGTTAATGATCCGGGGCTTGCCTTCGATGGCAAGGTTGGCCTTGGGCCCTTCTAGGCTTTGGTCCAGGTCTTGCTCTACAACGACGTGGTGCACGTCTCCGTCAGCTCCTCTGTCTCCTCCTTCCGGCACACACGTACAGCTACCGTCGGAAAGATCTACACGAGGATGCAAATGTAAGATTTAATTGACGATTTTTAATTTAATTATTTACAAACAACATATGACAACCATGAAGTGTATGGTTGGCCATATTCACTTTAACAAACACACCTTGGCATAACCTTTCTATTAAATAATTTCTCAAGGTGCTTTATTATTTATTTATTTTTATAATGGTTGTGTACATATTTTATGTGAATAAAATAATTTATCTTTCACAAAGAGCAAGGGGTTGATATTGATCATTTTAAATTGATTTACATCACACACATAGGGTCTTCATATGTGTGGTTGAGGTTTTTCTTCTTTAGTTTAAGATTAAGCTTTAATAGGCTTCCATAGCTTTTATTCATAAAATAATTTAATAAAATTCAGTGGGATGTGTTATGAAGCATTTCCAAACCTATACAAGCCACTGCACACACATGCACTCTTAGGAAAGTTATGAATTTAATTATACCGAAAATAACAAAAGCTAGTCACCCAAACATGGGAAATGCATGCAAAAATAAATACACATCAAAATGATTCAAACTTTCTCACACATGATATATGGTCCAAACCTAAGCTAGGAATAAAACATATACACCTAGAACTATTATGAAACTTGACTTATGCAATTACAAAGAAAAACAAGCATATTTCGAGAATAAATATTTATGTTAATTATAAAATTGTGATTAATTCACCAGATGTGCATTTTGTCATAACAAGATAGCATGCAGAAGTTGGATACAAAAACTTAATTATTTTTATCTACAAAAATCTTTTGGGCAGATTCTGCAGAAAGGGAAAACAATTTTTATAAACAGATTTATAACATAACTTTGTGCAATTTTTGGTACAAGAGCTAGGAATAACCTAACACACAACATATCCAAAAATTGGACACACAGGATTTATAGATTTTGAGTTACGGCAGATCTAGGTTTTTCATATTTCTATTTTCATGCCAAAAATATTAGGAAACAGCTCAAGCAAGAATAACAAAAGTTGTAGGATATTTCACAGCGAATCCAAAAAAAGAGGTTTGCATTTTTCTGATTTTCTATGATTTTATACGAATTTTCAAAGTTTCAGCAAAACTAAAAGAGACAGATTTACGAACAGGCCCTCGAATTTCGCAGACAGGCCCTCGGAACGAAAATTTAGATTGCAATTAGGTCCCTGGCACCATGGCCGGCGGTGGGAGCTCAATTCCGGTGAGGGGAAGGCTCGGCTCGGCCGGGAAAGGGTGGGGGAGTGCTTAGGGGCTCACCTACGACCGATTTGTGCTCACGTACGGGGTAGGGAGGCGTCCAGCGGCGGCTTGCGGCGGTGGCCGGCGTTTCCTGCCGCTGGATCTTCTGCTCCGGTGCGATGGACGGCACGGGCAGTGCATCCACGACACAAGGATGCGGTGTGGGCCTGGGTGAATCGCTAGGGTGCTTGGTCGCGGTGGCAGGGCCGGAAGACAGGAGCTCCCCGTGGGGCGTCCATGGTGGACCGTGACAGCTAGCCTGCGCTCGGCACCGCGGCAACTTCAATAGCCGGCCGGCTCCTCGGCTGCGCGTCGGAGTAAGAGCCCGGCGTAACTCCACAGTACGGCGATGAGCCTCGGTGGATGCGCTCGGCAGTGGCACGCACGACGGACCGCGGGACAGTTGGGGCGGGTATGGTGCGGTAGAAGATGCGGCACGCGTTCCCAGGGTGTCGGCGCGAAGGTGAACGGGTGGCTCGTACCACGAGGCGGTGGGAATCGGGCCAACACGGACGCCGTGGCGGCGTGGTGCCCTGTGCGCGGCGCAGCCAAGCCGGCAGGACACCCGGCGCGCTGTCGGCGCTCTAGAGCGCGACCTACCAGTTTTTCAGCCGGTCAACCCTACTTTGACTGCGTGTTTCTCCAAACATTTGAACTGTGCGACAAAAACAGTATATACAAAAGTTGTAGATGAGACATCGCTCTATAACGTTTGTAAAGGTCGTCATATGTTTTTCTCGACGGTTTGAGCAGGAACGCCAAGCAAAGTTCGGGTTCTGCAGAGTGCTGATGAACAGTGAAAACTGCAGTTGACCAGGTTTTTCACCCATTTCCGCTCAAAATTTGAAATGCCATCCAACATAAAAGTTGTGTTCCTCGAAAAACTAGACAACTTTTATTTTGGTAGAATTTGAAGTGTTTAGGTGAAATTTGGAGAACGCGGAAAAAGTTTCAGAAGACATTCACCGACATCAGCTTTTAAGCGGGGTTTGACCGTGTCTTTGACAAAGGGTTGACCACGGGTGTGTGTAGGCTTGGTGAAGGGGTTCAATAGGGTTCATTGGTGAGCTGTTCAAGGTGATGACCCAGGTTGACCTAGGTTTGACCAGTGTCAGCCGGTATGACTCGGCTGATTCGGTCATTAGCGTTAATGACGTTAATTAAAAACCTGGGGCGTCACAATGATCATATACCAAGTTCTGATGCAAATCAGTTCTGAACTAAGTTCTGTTTTTACTTGTCACACCCTGCTATGAAGCCTAGGGTAATTTTCAAGTCCTTATATAATTTTCCTATGACTTGTGACAACCCGCCCGAGAAAGTACCGTACTATCGCCTAAGACCGATCCACATTAGCCATTAAGCGCTAATAAAGTACCATCCTGTCGTAAGTCGCCGGGTTAACGCCCGGTAAATCACTTGAATAGCACAAGGATCGAATATATGCATTAAAACTCACTCGAAGGCGAGTCCAGAGATACAACAACATTCAAATTCAAATTCGTACCCCGAAGGGTTTAATTATTACAAACCATAGTTTTTGACATGACGAAACAGTTCAGAGTTTTTGAAAGACAGCGGAATTTAACTAGCGGCAGCGAAGTCACCACGGGAGGCCATCCATGATACTTCAGTAGTCGTCCTCCACCCACTCCAGCTCCCAGCCGGGTGGGATCTCACCGGGCCACACATCACTGAAGGCATTACCTGGATCAACACATTATAGCAAGGCTGAGTATACTAATACTCAAAGCAAGACTTACCCGTCGGTGATATCCACTTCACCAAAACTAGACCATGAAAGGCTTTTTGGCTACTAGGTTGCCTTTGCTAAAAAGTAACAAAGAGTAGGTCCTTACTTTCAAGATTTTAGCACAAGTTCTAGTAGTTTTAATCTTTACTACATTAGCCATCTAGTACAAACAAGTTGTACAATAGAATTAATCAAACATCATCTTCATCAACTTCCATCATTAGGGATCACATGACTAGTGGAGTAAGTAGTCTCGGATAACGGTGAGAGGCCGACAATCGATTGATTAAAACCTTGCAAGGTAGACCCAAACACATGGTCGGTTGCCCCCGCGAGGACAACTCCCCAGGCCGTCCCCATAAATCCTCGGGTTGGGATCGAATCTTATAGTCTTTGGTGCAGGCTATCCGGCATACCCCGCGAGATACCCGGAGTCACCATACACCACCGGTAGCTAGCCGTGAGAGCGAATCCCAAGAGTAGTAATAGTAGGATCCCTCGCCGCCTCATTATGGTACTAGGCTTACCGGTCCCATACCCGCATGTGCTTAGTACGTTCAAAAACTTAACCCACATAACCACCGGACCGGAGCCCGCATCCCATGCTCTTACCACGTGAGCAATCCATTTAAGGATATAGTATGATTCCTATCTAGGAACCTATTCTCGCGAGTGAGGTCATCACCCGACTTGTAAAGGTCCTATAGCTTAGCAAGCCTATCGACCTATAATACTAGTAGGGACCAAAGGTACCTAGGGATCATGCATATAGGGTTTCATTCAACTCCCGAACGTAAATGCGCAATCATTCATAGATAATTGAATAAAGAATTTTAAAACCGGGTTAGATGCACCGGAGCTTGCCTTCGTCGACTAGGTCGGCTTGGGCACCCTCGGTGTCGAGTCCGTCCACGTACTACGAGAGAACCTTCGCTCCGCCTTCCTCGGTTTTCGGGACCGGGGAGTAGTCTCCGTCCGGAAGATCTACACGGAATGCAATGCACTTTAGGTGATGTGATAGTTTGTTGTCTTATCCAACTTTAGTTGGTCATATCCACCTTGACAAGCATTCAATTAAGGTTTCTCTTTTAGGAAGGTTAGGGAATGTACATGAGTTACTCTTTTATTCCATATTTGAATAAAGGTTTTTATTTAAGCTTATCATTCCATGGGAAAGCTTTATTTTATTATCTCTTTACCCACATGGTGTAATTAATAATTATATTCATGAATTAATTCCTTATTAGTGCTTGGTAATTAACTTTATTTTTATTTATATTAAATAATGCCTTCAAAAAGGAAAAAGATTTAATTAAGGATTTTCTTTATTAATTCCCCTTTAATATTACAAGGGCATTTAAGCCATTTATTTAACCCATTAAATTACCAAAATTACATGAGTGTTCTTTAGGCCTACTAGCACCTATCCTGGTCCATTGGACCCACATGTGAGTGTTGGATGCTAGGAAAAATAATATTATTGAAAATAACAAAGGCTAGCTAGTGATTCAACTTAAATGCATATAAAAATAAATAAGCCTCAAAATGATTCAAACTTTCTTGTGCATGCTCTCCGATCCTAAACAAGCCTAAAAAGTGAGCATGTTTACATGGAACCTCTACTGAACTTGGTTTATTAATTTACAAAGGAAAACATGCATAAATTAAGAATAATAATTTCTGTTACTCCTAAATTCATGATTAATTCACAAGATGTGCCTTTTGACATCACAATACAAGTGTGCACAAGTTGGGCTCAAGAACATGAATATATTTAACATGAAAAATCATCTATGCGGTTCCGCGGGAGATGGAAAACATTTTTATAAAAAGATTCACATGATAACTTTGTGCAATTATTGGCACAGCATCTAGTCTTATCCTAACTCACAACATATCCAAAGCTCGGCTACAGAGAAGCTATACATTTCAACTTATGACAGATTCAAGCATAACATATTTGTAATTTTTCTCGCCAACACTACTTTGAATCTAGCCACAAGTGTACATCAAGTAGGTGGGGTTTAACATCCCGAGACCTACAAAATTTGTTTGAGAATTTTTGGAATTATCTGTGAATTTCTAGGGATTTTCTAAGACCTTGGACGGATCGCAAATAAATTAAGTTACGGTTCCTTGCAAATAGGCCCCCGGATTCACATCTATGCCCTCGGCGGCGGCGGGAGGGCTCGCCGGCGGCGATGTGGGGCCCGACCACGACAACAAGCGGCACAAGGTTGAGATTGAGCTCACCACGGTCCTATTGGCGGTGGTGGCGAGGGCGGAACGTGCTCGGCGACGGCGCATGGCGGCGACCGGAGGCGGCGCTCGGGGGTGGCTCGGTGTCTTGCGGTGTGGAGACCAAATTGACGCGAACGAGCGCGCTTGCGAGCTTGTCCGAGTGTTAAGGGACCTAGCGACGTGCTTGGACCGGCGGCGAGCGCGAGCCGGGGAGAGCTAGCAACGGCGGCGGCGGGATGGCGGCGGCAATGGCGCGGGCGGCTCGGTGCGGCGCGCAAGGAGAGGCGGGGGGGCCTTTATACCCGGCTTGGGCGGCCCGTAGGTGACGCACGGGTGACGGCGGAGATGCGGCCGTTCTACGGCGGCTCGAGGCGCGCGCGCGTACGGCGGCGACGCGCCAACGGACCGCCGGTCCGTGGCGTGTGCGCGCGTACGGCGGTGCATACCTCGAGGCACCTCGGGACGGAGCGCTTCGAGGGGCGCGCGCATCGGGACCCGGGGCGTGGCGCGGACGTCAAGGCCTCGAGCGGCGCGGGCACCGGGCGCCGGGGGCAAGGCCGGCGGCGGGCGGCGACGGCGGCGCACGCGCGCGCGCGACGTCGCGGCGCGACGCGCTCCGGTTCTTAGCGGTGACACCGGTGCCGTATTCAAGCCACTTTTTCTCCAAAATTTTGAATACAACTTGACCAAACAATGAATACCAAAGTTGTAGATCTAAGTACCAGCTACAACTTTCCCGAAGGTTGTATGGGGTTTTACTTGTCCAGATTTGAATCTAGAGGAATGCCAACTTTGAATGTCGGCATGATTCGTCAACGAGTAGAATCTGGCTTGCAAGGGTTTTTTCAAAATTTTCCCCTCCAAATCAGCAATGCCACTCTACATGAAAGTTGTGTCCCTCAACAAGATCTACAACTTTCTTAAAGGTAGAATTTTAAGTGTTTAGGTGAAATTTGGGGAACGCGGCAAAAGTTCCGGCAGACACCTGTGGACACTGGGTGGCAAGGGGGTTTGACCCACCCTTTGACCATGGGTTGGCCCCACAAATGTTTTAACTATTCACTAGGGTCACTAGGGGTGTGTTAAGGAGTTTTCATGGGTGAGGGCCCAGGTTGACCTAGGGTTGACTATTTAACCGGCTAATCATGTCATTAGCGTTAACGACGGTAATTAAAAACCGGGGCGTCACAGCCTACCCCCCTTAAAGGAATCTCGTCCCAAGATTCGATTTGACCACGAAGAGATGGGGAAAAAGGACTCACTGTTTCGGGATTGGAGGAAGCCCGGTACTTGGTGTTAAGATAATCCTCCGTCTCCCATGTAGCTTCCTCTTCTCGTGTGATGGCTCCATTGGATCTTGTACATTCGCACGGTTTGCCTCCGGGTCTTTCGCTCTTTTTTGATCTAGTACCTTTAAGGGATGCTCGACGAGCGAGAAATCCGGCTCGATCCAAGCATTAGCTTCTGTGATGATCTCGTTCTCCGGAACAGGCATTCCTTTCTTCAACTAAGTTACATGGAACACATTGTGAACCGCGGAAAACCGTTTTGGCAATTGGATACGATAGGCCACGGGTCCACATACTTCTATTACTTCGTAGGGTCCAATGTAGCGCGGGGCTAACTTTCCTTTGACTCCGAACCTTTGCACACCTTTGGTGGGGGATACCTTCAAATATACATGATCTCCCACTTCAAAGTGTCGAGGTGCGGTTCCCTTATCATGGTAACTCTTTTGTCTCATCTGGGCCATCTTCAAATTTTCTCTTATCACTTGTACCTTCTCTTCGGCCTCTTTAACTAACTCTGGTCCAAAGAGTGTTCTTTCTCCGGCTTCTGACCAATTCAGTGGGGTGCGGCATCTGCGTCCGTATAGAGCATCGAACGGTGCCATTTTCAAGCCGGCTCGATAGGCGTTATTGTAGGAGAACTCGCTAAGGACAAGCACTTGTCCCAACTCTTGTCAAAGTGCAAGATGCTTGCTCTCAACATGTCCTCTAGGATCCGGTTTATCCTCTCCGTCCGACCATCCGTCCGTGGGTGATAACCGGAACTACGGAGTAGCCGGGTTCCCAAACACTCATGCAATCGCTCCCAAAAACGGGCTACAACCGAGTTCCTCTATCGAGATTATAGTCTTTGGGATCCCATGCGGACGAACTACATGGTCTACGTACAACTCGCATACTTGTTGCACGGAGTAAGTGGTGTGCACAAGCAATGAAGTGAGCAGGTCTTGGTGAGTCTATCCACGATTACCCAAATAGAATCTTTCTTCCTAGGGGTCAGGGGTAAACCCACAATAAAATCCATACTAATGTCGTCCCATTTCCACATAGGTATCGACAGAGGCTGGAGTACTCCTGCCGATTTCAGATGACTTGCTTTCATCCGGTGGCAAGTATCGCACTCGGCTACATACTTGGCTACATCCACCTTCATGTTAGACCACTAAAAGTTCTCGCTTTAGATCTTGGTACATCTTGGTACTACCGGGATGGATAGAGAACTTGGACTTGTGAGCTTCATCTAGAATGATCTTCTTGATTTCCGGGTCAACGGGGACCACTAGACGTTTTCCAAACCAGACCACACCTTGGTGATCTTGCTGAAAACAAGTGTACTTTGGGTCTCCTTCCACTAGTTTCGCCCGATAGTGTGGATATCCGCATCATTGCGGCGGGCGGTGACAATCCTGTCATAAAGGCTTGACTCTGCCGTCAAGGCATAAAGAATTCCCTGCGGTACCACTTCTAGGCTGAGCTTTCTCATTTCTTCACACAGGGGTTCACTGACTGGCTCTAACTCTAGGTGGTTGCAATGATCCTTGCGGCTAAGGGCATCCGCAACAACGTTTGCTTTGCCGGGGTTATAGTGCACTTCTAGGTCATAATCCTTGATCAACTCAAGCCATCTTCTCTGTCTCATATTCAATTTTGACTGGGTGAAGATATATTTGAGGCTCTTGTGATCAGTGAAGATATTGCAATGATTGCCCATTAGATAATGTCTCCATATCTTGAGGGCATGAACAACGGCAGCTAGTTCAAGATCGTGAGTAGGATAGTTGAGCTCATGGGGTCTAAGGGCTCGTGAAGCATAGGCAATGACTCGGCCTTCTTGCATAAGGACACAGCCAAGACCGGTGCTCGATGCGTCACGAAGACTTCGAACGGTTTGGAATTATCGGGTTGACCTAGCACCGGGGCCGAAGTTAGATGTTGTCTGAGGGTGTGAAAAGCTTTCTCACATGCTTCACTCCACACGAATTTCACTCCCTTTTTGAGTAATTCGGTCATGGGTTTTGCGATTCGAGAAAAGTCAGGAATGAATCGACGGTAATATCTCGCCAATCCTAGGAAACTGCGGATTTGATGTACGGATTTGGGTGGTTTCCAATCCATCACCTCCTGAACTTTACTAGGATCTACGGAGATACCATCATGGGAAATGGTGTGCCCCAAGAATTTGACACTTTTCAACCGAATTCGCATTTGGAGAATTTAGCATAAAGTCGATGATCTCGCAAACGCTGAAGGACAACTCGGAGATGGTTGGCGTGTTCTTCCTCGCTCTTAGAATAGATGAGGATATCGTCGATGAAGACTACAACAAATTTATCGAGCTCCGTCATGAATACGGAGTTCATGAGGTACATGAAGTAGGCAGGCGCATTAGTGAGTCCGAAGGACATGACCAAGAACTCGTAAAGACCATAACGAGTGGAAAAAGCGGTTTTAGGAATGTCGCACGGTCGAATCTTGATTTGGTGGTAGCCGAACGAAGGTCTATCTTAGAGAAGACTTTGGCACCGGCCAATTGATCAAACAGAACATCAATTCGAGGAAGTGGGTATTTGTTTTTGATAGTGACCGCATTGAGCGGTCGATAATCTACGCACATCCTCAAGCTACCATCTTTTCGTTTGACAAAGAGAGCGGGGGCAACCCCAAGGAGAAGAGCTTGGGCGAATGTAACCCTTATCTAAGCAGTTCTTGGAGTTGGGTTTTTAGCTCGGCTAACTCTTTGGGTGGCATGCGATAAGGTCTTTTGGAAATGGGTGCGGTTCCGGGTTGGAGTTCTATCACAAACTCGACATCTCCGTCCGGTGGCATACCGGGCAACTCGTCGAGAAATACATCCGGTACTCACACACTACCGGAATCTCATCAAGGGAGGAGATAATGGTCGCATAGGCACAAGAGTCGGTACCGTCCCGGAAAGGCGGTACAAGGTAGTGTGCCCGACCGTAGGAGAGTGGATCTCCACGACCCTATCTGATATATCTAGAACCACCTTATGTTGATTCATCCATTCCATACCCAAAATAACATCCATGCTTCCCAATTTGATGGTTATAAGATTAGATCGAATAACCTTACTTCCTAGTCTCAGAGGAACTTCGAAGGTCACCGATCGAGACATAATGTCTCCACCGGCGTGGTAATTTTATAAGCCGATTTGGTTTGTACTCTTCTTAGACCCAATTTGTCTAGTAGACTCTCATTTATGAAACTATGGGTGGCTCCCGAATCAAATAAGACCTTGACGGGAGTGTTATTGATAGAGAATGTACCCGTGAGTACCGGAGCTCCCGCGGGAATGTCACTCATTGTGGTGAAGTTCAGCTTGCCCCGGCGCACTTGCACCATGGGTTTCTTGGTCGGAGTGGCGGGTTTACTTCCCGTACTCGGTTTCCGTGAGTTTGGCTTGATCTCGCCGGGGCTTGGGACACTCATTGATATAGTGCCCTGGCTGGCCACGGTTGTAGTAACGGCGATCTCCAACATCACGAGGGGGTGCATTGGGCTTTGGAGCCTCGCTCGTCGGGCATGGCGGAACCGGGAAGTTCCGGCGGAGTTGGCCCTGGAATGGCTTCATCGTCCGGCGTCCGGTTGAAGATTGCTCGGGATGGGCCCGGAGCTTCCTTCTTCACAAAGCGAAACTTCTTGTGTGTTCCGCTGCACGGGGTGAATCCGGACATCCTCTTGTGTTCCCCATGGGCTTTCTTCATAGCATCTTCTTGCGAGATAGCTTTATTCACGAGTTCATGGAAGTTTGCGGGCTCGAGCAGATTTAGGCGCTCATACAACTTGCCATCAAGTCCGTCGCGGAACCTCTCCATCTTCTTGGCATCGGTATCAACATGATTCCCACCGTATTGGCATAAGCTATTGAACTTCGAGCATAGCGGTACACGGAGTCGGATCCTTGACGAAGGGCTAGCGAGCCTCCCTCATCTTCGGTCCATCGGACCCTTGGGGATGTGATGACTCTTGAAAGCTTGCTTGAATTCTTCCCAAGTCACGGCGTGGTTTCGCCGCATGGACTTGAAATGGTCCCACCACATCAAAGCTTCACCTCGCAGTTGTAGGGCCGCGAAGTTCGCTTTGTTCTCCTCCGAGCAAGGCAAAGCACAAAGGCGAGAGAATTTCGCCTCTATGGCCTTGACCCAAGCCTCGGCTTCCGGAGGGTCTTTCGCTTTCGCGAAAGTTGGCGGCTTCATGGTGATGAAGCGGGCATACGTGGTGACCTGGTTAGGTCCCTCGTGGTTGGCCCCATGTGGCGGCCCTCGGTTCATTTGTCGGGCGATCTGCTGTTGTGTCCGCAAGATCCGGCGCGAAGCACCTCGGTCCGGGTGGCCATGAAAGCCTCCGTCGGGTTCATGGGCGGGGGGTGGCGGCAAGTCACTACTACCACTCGCTCCAAAACCGTTGGGAGAGCTATGCGTGGTTCCCACCATCCGAAAAGTGAGCGTTATTAGTGAGATAACCGAAAGCTTACTTCCAACCGATGACAAGCACGATCATGCATTACCACATCTCATTAGTAATAAATAATGAGTACAAGAACAAGCACAACATTCTATAGCCACCAAGATTCATAGAATCATTTCCCTTAACATGGTTAGGACGGTGATTGCTCAACCGAGCGGCTCCTAATCACTTCCGAACGATCGTCGTTATCCCGAATACCAAAGAAGATGGTATACGAACGAGCACTTATATGCCGGCAACGAGTGACGTTCGTAAAGATGCTTTGTTTTACCTACGTTCTTAGGAGATAAACAATGCATTCTTTGACAAGCGTGATCATTCGCAACGACTTATCCAAGGACACGGTATTTAGCACAAGAAAATTCAATTTGAAAGCCAACGAAATTCACTTAAAGCATACAAGATTAAGCATTCTTATTACAACATGACGAGAACAAGGTTCAACGTCATTACAACTCGATTTCGAAACATCAAGACAACACATGATACAATAGTTGCTTGGCACGAGGACGTGCCTTGTCAAGCCACTACTCCAACATCTCTAAGACAACTCGATAAGATCGATATCCCTGCTGCTCCTCGCCGTCGGTCAACCTAGTTGCCCACCGAAGCACCACCGTACGAAGGCGAAGCGGGGGGAGTCGGTAGCGGTGGTCCGCCCTCGGCTCGTCGATCCGGACCGGACACACCCTTCTCGCTCCTCCGGGTGTGCTCGTACCGGGGGCGTGGGCGTAAGGCCACTATAGCCCGTAAGGCCGCCACCGTACCTCGGCCTCCCGCACCTCGCCGCCGCATATCGCAATGTTCGCAGCCAGGTCGGCCTCTCTATCTCATGTGCGTCGGCATCCTCCTCTAGAGCATGGTTCTCCGCCCGTAGGTCCACGATCCTCTGGAGGCGGTCACCTCCCTCAAGCTCCAACCGGAACCTCCTAGTACGCAACCTTTGTCGTTCTCCCCGCTGCACCCGGGTAAGCGTAAAGTTCAGCGGTGTCCGCTGAAAGCTGCTCCCAATCGCGCCTAGATGCCTCCAAGCGCTGTGCAATAATTGCTGCGGTGTTAAAACGCAGCCCCTGGAGTGTGAAAACCACGTTCAGACATCGGGCAAGTGTCTGAGTAACATCCAACGGCTCTGCTAGGGTCAGTAGCTCCCGTAGATGGTCCATACGATCCAACCAAGCTGGGTCGTGAGGACTCACAGCCGGAAACAGTCCAAACGGTGAAAGAGCTACCACAGTAGGGTTGTGGTCACAAAAGTCTGTCAGCACTCTGAGGGCGGCTGACTCCACGGACTCGTGCGTGATAAATCCCTGGTAAATAAAACTCAGGTCAAACCAGTCGGCGTGATCCGGGTGCGGCAAAGACAAGAACGATCACCCCGCAACGGGGAACACCAAAGCGCTCAAACTCCTCCACCTCGTACGTCGGTGGGGTAAGGTAGCTCGCGGCACCGAGTGCTTCCCACGCCAAGCGCGGAAAACCCTCCCAGTGCAACCCGTTGGTACGGATCGTACCGTCAGCTTCGAACTGGTGGAACACGGGGAAATCCATCTGTACACAAAGGTAACCCATGTCAGATCTCAAAAGAGAACGGCATCACAAATGGTGAAGTTCTGGCAGTTGTGAATGAAAATTTCATAACCGAAAGCCCAGAAACCACAAAAATTTCCCAACTTTTAAATTAATCCATTAATACTCTTAATTGGGATTTTACGGTTGAACAACGATCAAGGAAACGAGATGGAGGGTCCTTAACTTGGATGTGCCTAGGGAAGTGTGAACCAACCCAACGAACTAGAATTGAGACTTGCTATTATAAGGTAACTAGTTGAGGAACAATTGTTTTTTAACAAATTGGTTTAGTTAACCTAGCACATGATAAACAAAATTTTCACAAAATTTCGGCAGCATGACGGCTAGGTATGAGAGGTATTCTAGTTTATAAAAAGCACATACTAGCATAAACTTCCTTAGAGAACACATGGAATTCCGATTTTTGAGTCCATTTTAGTTATTTCGATTTTTAACATGCATGCAAGACGTCCTATCGACCTCACATGGCAATCAAGCCAAAAATCGAAGTTAGTGCCGGTGGCAAGGCTTACACTCGTCTCTCCCTATAATATCTAGTCGAGAGCTATACGGTACTCGCTTAACAACTAACGAAGCGCCGTTATGTACCGGTAGAAAACGAACCTTTCGTGCCAAAGCACGTCACGAAAGCGTCCCCATACATTACCGCTCACTATAGAAACGGTATCCATGCGTTAAGCCGCCGCATGGACAGCGTCCTATTTAAGACTCTGACGCAACGTGAGTGCCCATTGGAATAGGCCTCACTCATCCCTCACGGACTTTCCCGTGGTACCATCACGTATGGCAAAACGTGACGAGACTCAAACGCGACGTGGCACCCATTGGAATAGGTCCCACTAGTCCCTCACAGGACTTTCCTGTGGTACCACCACGTATGGCAAAACGTGATGAACTAGTATGGTTGTGCGAGAATGTAAGTCTGACATAAAGTAATGTGCTGGAAGTTAGCAAAATAAACCATAAGTTAAATAAGCCACATGAAAGAACCCAAAATTCCCTCTAGGGCCTCTCGGTCTAGTTTATCCTTAGCGGACCAACGTATTTTGGAAAATCAGACAATCTTGGCATATTTTATTCCAAAATCGGTGATTAAGGTTTATTAATTAATCTCGGTGCATATAAGCTCGATGCCAAGCGTGACAACCCGCCCGGAGAAAGTACCGTACTATCGCCTAAGACCGATCCACTTTGGCCATTGAGCGCTAATAAAGTACCATCCTGTCGTAAGTCGCCGGGTTAACGCCGGTAAATCACTTGAATAGCACAAGGATCGATATATGCATTAAAACTCGTTCGAAGGCGAGTCCGGAGATACAACAACATTCAAATTCAAATTCGCACCTCGAAGGGTTTAATTATTACAAACCATAGTTTTTGACATGACGAAACGAGTTCGAGTTTTTGAAAGACGGCGGAATTTAACTAGCGGCGGCGAAGTCACCACGGGAGGCCATCCATGATACTTCGGTAGTCGTCCTCCACCCACTCCGGCTCCCGGCCGGCGGGATCTCACCGGCCACACATCACCGAAGGCATGACCTGGATCAACACATTATAGCAAGGCCGAGTATACTAATACTCGGCAAGACTTACCCGTCGGTGATATCCACTTCACCAAAACTAGACCATGAAAGGCTTTTTGGCTCTTCGGGTTGCCTTTGCTAAAAAGTAACAAAGAGTAGGTCCTTACTTTCAAGATTTTAGCACAAGTTCTAGTAGTTTTAATCTTTACTACATTAGCCATCTAGTACAAACAAGTTGTACAATACAATTAATCAAACATCATCTTCATCAACTTCCATCATTAGGGATCACATGACTAGTGGAGTAAGTAGTCTCGGATAACGGTGAGAGGCCGACAATCGATTGATTAAAACCTTGCAAGGTAGACCCAAACACACGGTCGGTTGCCCCCGCGAGGACAACTCCCCGAGCCGTCCCCATAAATCCTCGGGTTGGGATCGAATCTTACGAGTCTTTGGTGCGAGCTATCCGCATACCCCGCGAGATACCCGGAGTCACCATACACCACCGGTAGCTAGCCGTGAGAGCGAATCCCAAGAGTAGTAATAGTAGGATCCCTCGCCGCCTCATTATGGTACTAGGCTTACCGGTCCCATACCCGGCATGTGCTTAGTACGTTCAAAAACTTAACCCACATAACCACTGGACCGGAGCCCAGATCCCATGCTCTTACCACGTGAGCAATCCATTTAAGGATATAGTATGATTCCTATCTAGGAACCTATTCTCGCGAGTGAGGTCATCACCCGACTTGTAACGGTCCTATAGCTTAGCGCCTATCGACCTATCATACTAGTAGGGACCAAAGGTACCTAGGGATCATGCATCTAGGGTTTCATTCAACTCCCGAACGTAAATGCGCAATCATTCATAGGTAGTTGAATAAAGAATTTTAAAAGCGGGTTAGATGCACCGGAGCTTGCCTTCGTCGACTAGATCGGCTTGGGCACCCTCGGTGTCGAGTCCGTCCACGTACCGAGAGAACCTTCGCTCCGCCTTCCTCGGTTTCGGGACCAAGGAGTAGTCTCCATCCGAAGATCTACACGGAATGCAATGCACTTTAGGTGATGTGATAGTTTGTTGTCTTATCCAACTTTAGTTGGTCATATCCACCTTGACAAGCATTCAATTAAGGTTTCTCTTTTAGGAAGGTTAGGGAATGTACATGGGTTACTCTTTTATTCCATATTTGAATAAGGGTTTTTATTTAAGCTTATCATTCCATGGGAAAGCTTTATTTTATTATCTCTTTACCCACATGGTGTAATTAATAATTATATTCATGAATTAATTCCTTATTAGTGCTTGGTAATTAACTTTATTTTTATTTATATTAAATAATGCCTTCAAAAAGGAAAAAGATTTAATTAAGGATTTTCCTTATTAATTCCCCTTTAATATTAAAAGGGCATTTAAGCCATTTATTTAACCCATTAAATTACCAAAAATTACATGAGTGTTTCTTAGGCTACTATCACCTATCCTGGTCCATTGGACCCACATGCAAGTGTTGGATGCTAGGAAAAATAATATTATTAAAAATAACAAAGGCTAGCTAGTGATTCAACTTAAATGCATATAAAAATAAATGAGCCTCAAAATGATCCAAACTTTCTTGTGCATGCTCTCTCGATCCTAAACAAGCCTAAAAAGCTAGCATGTTCACATGGAACCTCTACTGAACTTGGTTTATTAATTTACAAATGAAAACATGCATGAATTAAGAATAATAATTTTTGTTACTCCTAAATTCATGATTAATTCACAAGATGTGCCTTTTGACATCACAAGACAGTGTGCACAAGTTGGGCTCAAGAACATGAATATATTTAACATGAAAAATCATCTATGCAGTTCGTCGGAGATGGAAAAACATTTTTATAAAAAGATTCACATGATAACTTTGTGCAATTATTGGCACAGCATCTAGACTTATCCTAACTCACAACATATCCAAAGCTCAGCTACAGAGAAGCTATACATTTCAAGTTATGACAGATTCAAGCATAACACATTTGTAATTTTTCTGCCAACACTACTTTGAATCTAGCCACAAGTGTACATCAAGTAGGTGGGGTTTAACATCTCGAGACCTACAAAAATTGTTTGAGAATTTTTGCAATTTTCTGTGAATTTCTAGGGATTTTCTAAGACCTTGTACCGATCTGCAAATAAATTAAGTTACGGTTCCTTGCAAATAGGCCCCCGGATTCACATCTATGCCCTCGGCGGCGGCGGGAGGGCTCGGCGGCGGCGGGAGGGCTCGCCGGCGGCGATGTGGGGCCCGACCACGACAACAAGCGGCACAAGGTTGAGATTGAGCTCACCACGGTCCTATTGGCGGTGGTGGCGAGGGCGGAACGTGCTCGGCGACGGCGCACGGCGGCGACCGGCGGCGGCGCTCGGGGCGGCTCGGTGTATTGCGGTGTGGAGGCCAAATTGACGCGAACGAGCGCGCTTGCGAGCTTGTCCGAGTGTTAAGGGACCTAGCGACGTGCTTGGACCGGCGGCGAGCGCGAGCCGGGGAGAGCTAGCACCGGCGGCGGCGGGATGGCGGCGGCAATGGCGCGGGCGGCTTGGTGCGGCGCGCGAGGAGAGGCGGGGGGCCTTTATACCCGGCTCGGGCGGCCGTAGGTGACGCACGGGTGACGGCGGAGATGCGGCCGTGCTACGGCGGCTCGAGGCGCGCGCGTACGGCGGCGACGCCGTCGACGGACCGCCGTCCGTGGCGCGTGCGCGCGCACGGCGCGCGCGCGTGCCTCGGGGCACCTCGGGACGGAGCACTTCGAGGGGCGCGCGCATCGGGACGGGGCGTGGCGCGGACGTCGAGGCCTCGGGCGGCGCGGGCACGGGCGCCGGGGCAAGGCCGGCGGCGGGCGGCGACGGCGGCGCACGGCGCGCGTGACGCCGCGGCGCGACGCGCTCTCGGTTCTTAGCGGTGACACCGGTGCTGTATTCAAGCCACTTTTTCTCCAAAATTTTGAATACAACTTGACCAAACAATGAATACCAAAGTTGTAGATCTAAGTACCGGCTACAACTTTCCCAAAGGTTGTATGGGGTTTTACCGTCGGAATTGAATCTAGAGGAATGTCAACTTTGAATGTCGGCATGATTCGTCAACAAGTAGAATCGGCTTGCAAGGGCTTTTTCAAAATTTTCCCCTCCAAATCAGCAATGCCACTCTACATGAAAGTTGTGTCCATCAACAAGATCTACAACTTTCTTAAAGGTAGAATTTTAAGTGTTTAGGTGAAATTTGGGAACGCGGCAAAAGTTCCGGCAGACACTGTGGACACCGGGTGGCAAGGGGGTTTGACCCACCCTTTGACCATGGGTTGGCCCCACAAATGTTTTAACTATTCACTAGGGTCACTAGGGGTGTGTTAAGGAGTTTTCATGGGTGAGGGCCCGGGTTGACCTAGGGTTGACTATTTAACCGACTAATCATGTCATTAGCGTTAACGACGGTAATTAAAAACCCGATCGTCACATGACCTGTTCCTATACTGCGCCAAAGGCAAATTAGTTCTTAATTAAATATGTTACTCTTATACCATGTTTAACCCTGTTTCAGGCAAAATTCTTTGATTCGCAAGCAGAGCTTGAGTTACTTCTAAACCTTAATGTCTGGGATTATGTGAAACCTGAGTTTGAAAAAATCACGAAAGAAGTGAACATCCTCATCAAAAAGGCTAAGCACAAAAGGCAGCACAAGTATACTACTGAACAAAATCTCGAGCTCATTGAAGGTGTGCTTGAAGGGCTTCAAGAATCCTTGGTTGTTTACGAAGAGGCTGCAAAAAGAGCCAAACTTGATGGGGCATGATCTAGTTCAAGCTTGTTGATGTGCAGGGTCAGTAGTCATACTTTTGCGGATGTTCAAGGGGCATGCCTTTGTTGATGTGTATGGTCAGATAGCATGGCCATAGTAAATAATGTGGTGGACAAGTTAAGTCCTTGCATGATGGACAAGTTAACCTTTTGTGATAATTATCTTTATTCCTTGGACAAGTTATCTTCATCTTTGTGGACAAGTTATTTCTCTTATGATCACTGTTTTGTCTGAGAAGATATGTGTGTTGATTGTGCCTGTATGTCGAAATGGAAGAAATGAGAGATCGACTTGACCTGTCAATGGGACAGACTCAAAGGAGACCACAATTAACAAACCTCTGTCCCATTTGTTCACTGCCGCCGCGCTCCCGCTTCACGGCAGTGTAGAGTGCTCTCAGACTTTAATTATTTAGCTCTCAGACTAGTAACGAGCGTTAAATGCTCATCGGTAACGGACTTTATAGCACATTACTAATACGGCAGTGATCAGTGACGGACTTAAACAGCCCATTACCGATAGGGCATTGATCGGTAATAGACTTCACGAGCTCGTTACTGATAGGTTTAACTTGTGTAACGGGCTCGATTTAACGTCCGTTACAAAGAATTCATGTAACGGGTGTTTAAGAAGACCGTTACCAGAAGTCCACATTGGTAACGGGTGTTGCGGAGGCCAACCCCGGGGTCGGCCTACCGCGCTTATCTGTAACGGGCGCCAAGTAACAACCGTTACAGATGTGGGTTCATGTAACAGGTTTTAAGGGCCTGTTACAAATGTTGCGTGACCTATCTGAGGTTTTCACGTAGTGACTAAAGGGTGGTGGGGGAGGGGGGGGGTTTCTACAGACAGCATTTCAGGCCACGTCCACGAAAGGTCATTAGTCCCGGCTCCAAAGTTGAACTGGTACTAAAGGCCCGAACCAAAGCCTACCTCTCAAAAATGCTCACAATGGTGCTCAACGGCTAGTAATTGGTTTCATAAATTGAATAATCGACATCAGTGATTGCTTGATACATTGGTTGGTAAGGCTAATGATGTCATTTCCAGATGCCTACAATTCGAATGTCACACTGTTTTGCATATAAGTGCAGCTCCAACAGCTACGCGCTGTCAATGCAACCGTACCGCTGCATGCCCTACGACTTTCTCACTATCCTGTTTGCATGATTATTTATGCTTCCAGCAGCTAGTATACACATCAAGGACGTGAGAGGGTGCCAAATTTTTAACATATTGATTAGGAAACATGATTATGATCGTGTGTCAAAATGATTTAAAAATTCTAAAAATGCGAATGAAGTTTGAAAATTATGAAATTTGTAGGTAATGTGACATTCAAATTGTGTTTCCACTTCAAATTTGTTTTTTATAAGCAGTAGACAACACAACTTATTTTGTTTAAATTTTCGAGAAATTTTCAAACTTGTTTGATAATTTTTATGAATGAAGTATAATTACAAAAAATACTTTGTTGTGCATCTTTAAAAAACGCACGGCAAAGCCGTGCGTTCCCTCTAGCGCACGACAAACATGTACCTTTGTCGTGCGTTTTCCTAAAGCGCACGACAAAGTATTTTTGAAAACATTTTGATTTTTGTACTAATTTTATTTCTCCACTTCAAAAACCTTATTTTGTACTCTTTATATGTCAATTTTATACATGTATCGATAAATTTAATATTTTTAACAATTATGTGTCACTTAGAGAGTTTTTGTCGTATACGCCAAATTTGAACTGCAAGTGCATAATTTAATGGAGTACAGTTTGTGGAAAAATGGTATTCATGTAATTATCCAAGAAATTGGATGAAATTTTGAACATTTTGTTCGTGAATCATGAAAATTCACAAGCGGTTGCAAATTTTTTTAATTATATAAAATGCAAATGAAGTTTCAAAATCATGATATTCGTCAGGGGCTCATGATATCCTATGTGAAGCTTGTGATAAATCATATAGAGTGTTTTCAGGAAGTCGTCATAGATAGTGTTTAGAAATCGGAGTATCTCACTAGGATTTTTAGAGTGATGAGAGACACTTGCTTAATTTGTAGCCCTAGTAAAGTTCAAATTTGAAATGGAATTAAAAGTTTTTTATTTGGGCAATATACAACTTATATTGTCTCATTCTAATTTATGGTAATTCTCAGATCAATTTGATAATTTTTGTACATTACCTATGATTGTGGGGTTGAAATGGATATAAATGGAAAATAGCTTTGCCGTGCGCCGTGTACCCGTGCACCATGGGACCCTGGCGCATGAAAAAGTATTGGTGTTTGTCGTGCATCTAGCAGCCCACACAACAAATATAACTGAACCAGCAAGCATTTCAGCCCACACACACCCCGGCCCGTCTTCACCCTAGCCCAGTTTCCACTACATGAAAAAGCCACTTTGGTAACGGGTGCGAACTGCTACCTTTCAAGCGTTACAAATAGCCCAACATCGGTAACGGGCAAATGCCCATTACTAATAACTGACACATGTAACGGGCATTAAAGAGAAACCCGTTACCAACCTGCTGGTACCAGTGACCTGGGCCACGATATTGGTAACGGGCAACAATCTTTGCCTGTTACCAAAAACTTCAAAGGTAACGGGCATTAAATAGAAGCCCGTTAGCAATATGTTGGTACCAGTGACCTGGCCACAATATCGGTAACGGGCAACAATCTTTGCCCGTTACCAATGTTGAATTTTAAAACAAAAAAATATATTCCATTCTTTTATTTTATACATACATGCATACACAAGTGTACATTATCAAATCTCAACTTTACACACAGATACATCTGTTCATACATCTATGCTTATACAACACATAGTACATTTGTTCATATGATCTCAGTTAGGAACAAATAAAGAAACAAGAGCAAAATAAAAAACATCAACAAGCAGCTCTCCTGGCATTCTACACAAATACAAGCATGACTGATGAGACTTGTTAGTAACCGTGCAATAGAATTAAAGAGAAATTATATAAGCAAAATTTACACTAAGAATGATTAAGTAGGAAAGGGCTGGAAGGGGAAGGAAGGACACACAAAATTGATTTAATTTTCATTCAGGATTAAACATCTTGCGTACAAAATAATGGATTAAACATCTTGTGTCTAAAATAAACTAGAAGCACATTCAATCGAAACTTGCAATTTTATCTTACTGAGGTAAACAAACAATGAACTGCTCCTGCTTCTACACACCCTCACCAACAAAAATATGGGTGCAACAAGATAAGATAGTACACCACTAAAAAGATTTGTGCGAAGATAGGAGGGGTTAATACTTACTGTACCACAACAATAGCACGAACCTTTCATATCACTGATTTTGGGCATGTGGCCAGAAACTACAAGTGGAATTCAGCCATCCTGTAGAAAGAAAATGTCTTAGTCACCAATGCAAGGATCAGCATCCCAAGAAAGGTTAAGCACATGTATACATAGATACATCATATGAAAAGATTGGCTTGCAAAATTTAAGACAGGCTTATAGATTCTATCATACTACACTATCGAGATCACTATAACTCAAGCAACATATATCTAGGGTTCACATGCAGCATACTCTGTAGGACTGATTGGTAACGGGCATAAATGACGTCCGTTACCTTTAATATTTTTTTGTGACTGGTTATAAAAGTCCGTTACTAATGTTGCGTGACCTATATGAGGTTTTCAGGTAGTGTTCATCTCGCGATGGAACAGCTGACATTCATCGTCATGTTTATATATATTCACTAAACCTGATCCCCACCCTCCTCCTTCTCCACTTCCACCCGCCACAGCCACCCTTCCCTTCCTCCTTCCGCCACCTCCCTCCCTCCTTCCCGCCATGGCCGCGGCTCCACCAAAGGGACGCACAGATCCGTCTGCGGGGACAGCAGGTCCACCCATGGGTGCCGTGCATCTGGCCAACTGAAGACTAGAGGAAGGCCCACATCGCCGGAGAAGAAGGGCAGTGCTGCCACCTGACGCGCGCTCGAGTTTCCACGGCGTCCTCCTCCTCCTCCTCCTCCTCCTCCTCCAGGCAGCAGGACGGAGCTCCGGCTGCGGTTTCCCCCCCACCCCCGGCGCAGCCTCCTCCTCCACTCCGGCGCGGCAGCCACGCCCACCCCAGCACGACCTCCGCCCCACCTCGGTGCGGCGGCCACCTCCACCCCGGTGTAGCGGTTTTCACCCACCCCGGCGCGATGTCCTCCCCCCCCTGCACGGCGCGGGGTCCTGCCCCCACGGCGCGACGGCGTCCTCCACCCTGGCGTGACGACATCCTCCACCCTGGTGTCGTAGTATGTTCCACCCTGATGTGGTGGCATGCAGCAACGGTGTCGGTGTGGTGGCATGCAGTGGCGGCGGGGAGGCGTCGGTGGCAGTGTGGCACCTAGGACGGCAGCTAGGAACTTTTTTTTTGTTTTGTGGTTTTGTTTGCCGTGCGTCTCTAGGGGAGATGCATGGCAAACATTGGTGAACGGCCGACCGCCGTTACCATTTTTTTGCCATGCGCCAACTTTGACGCACCGCAAAGGGGCTTTGTCGTGCGTGTGATAAAAATTTGTCGTCCTTTGCTGTGCGTTTCCGAGAAGAACGCACGGCAAAGGCTTTGCTGTGCGTTTTGTGACCTTCGTCGAATGCACGGCAAACTCGGGTTTTCCTGTAGTGATTAGGATTCATGTAATGAATTAACTAGTGCATGACATACGATGAATTATCTAGGACTTGACATATGATCGAAGTACATATGATTTCTCTAGTGCGAGATAGATGCATTGGATAAGCTCTGTTTTTCCCCGGACTACTCCCCGCCGATGTTGATATTTAAGCTTCTGGATAATAGTAAGTCTACGGAAGATGGTTCATTTGGCTACTTCCAAATTTTAGCAATTTAAGACATTACTAATTCATGACTTCCCTCTCTCATGCAATTCTCTCCATGCATTATATGTGTCCGCTTCACACATGTACTGACATCATTGTCATCGCTTTCTCCCTGCTTGTCCTCTCATAGATGTTATCATATCGTATTTTACAAATTCGCATCTGGTGTGACAGCCTTAGGCCTCATTCATTTCCACGGGATCAATTCCGATCGGAATAAATAAATACAACAAGAAAATCATGATAGCTACTATAAGAGATCCGGATTTATTCCGGGTCGAAAATTAATTTGCTCATGATAGGTACACCAAAAGGCTCGGAATCAATCCACTAGTCAAGAGGTGTGGAACCAATCCGGCTCTACGGTCTCTTGTTCTACCTATCATGATTGGTAAATTAATTTTTGATCCGGAATAAATCCGAGTCTATATCACAATTTTTCTTCTACATTTATTATTCCGCCCTGATTGAATCCCACAGAAGCGAACAATCCCTTAGGATAACTAGCTAAGACTGAAATGGAGGAGGGCTGGCACATTGACATTATTAAAAAAAAGTTGGCTGATAGAGTAGTACGTCTAATTATTGTACCACAATATTCATAAATTGTTCTTCCTTTTTATACATGTAACATGGAAAATCTTGATATTATTAGATATATGGACCTAGCCCATATAAATAATTATGAATAAATCTCAAAGGCCCATTAGCGTTAAAGGGGTACACCATCTATTAGTTCCACATTACTAATAGACAAGGGTGTTGGGAGTTTTTCTCCTAATAAATATGGACGAACCCCTTGTGAAAAAGGACGCATTATAGACTACCACACGGGAAGGCCCGGAGTAAGGGTATCCCTAAGTGATCTATATGAGTTAGATTTTGCCTCTTCTCGTTGTTGTGCCGCCGTCGCCAAGACTCCAACCTGATCGTTCGCGTGCACCTGTGACTGGGTGAGCAGGTCTCCGAAACCGTCGTCTTTGTGATCCTGCACCGGGAGAAGGCGAATAAGGTTTTTGGGAAGCGCTCTTCGCGCGACTGCTCCCAAACGACTATTTCATCTACGTCGTGGTGACATCTATGTCCTGGTGACCGTTCGAGGGACTTCATTGCGTACATCTTCCTGCATCGACATCTTGCGACGACATCGACTGAGGTCCTCCCACGATTAGTATGGCTAATCCAGAGGATAACGGCGCATCAGTTGCCCCCGGCAACCGCCCCGCCTTTGGGTGCACTCTCATCTTGTTGTGGTTTTATTTGTTCATCATGATCAATATGCCTCGTCTGTCTAGTGTACGAATCGTGCTTACACTAGTTGCTATGATCTGTGATATGAGTTTTCTACACATGCTTAATCTAGTTGCTCAGTTATCCTGTTTTATATTCTGGTTTTAATCTGGAAATTGCCTAAAATTTCAACAATCCACAAACCTTACTATAGGTCGTTTCCAGTACCCATGGCTAGTTTTATTGATGTGCTAAGGTCGGAAAAATTCTCTGGTAAGCAATTTAAGAGGTGGTATATTATGATCACGGATTGGCTTACTGCCATGGAAGTTTTTTGGTCAAAGATGGCTTACCCGAGGGGGACATCTCTAATAAAGATCAGAGTAAATTCTAAAAAGTCAATGATATCTTTGTGGGAGTTGTGTGTAATGTTCTTTTGAATCATCTGTTTGATTCAATGATGCATATACGAGACACAAATCCTTTATGGGATCATAGTGCCCACTTTGTCCAGAGAAATTTCAAAGGCAACAACAAAGGAAAGGGGAAACAATAGTCTTTCAATGCCAAAGCAACTACTACGTGTAAGAAGAAGAAGAAAAATACGTCTGAGATGTCTTGTTTCACTTGTGGTGAACAAGGACATTTTTCTAAGGATTGTCCAAAGCATGCATACTGTAAAGAGAAAAAGGTCAGCCTCGTGACTGCAACCAATGCTAATGACGGGTATGGTAGTCTTCCTACCGTACTTTCGAGGTTTCAATCACCTAGTTGGTGGTTTGATACAGGTGCTAATATTGACGTGAGTGTTGATGTATCTTTATTTTCTCTTTACCAATTGCTCCAAGGTTCTTCTGTTCTCATGGGGAACGGGTCACATGCTTCTGTTCGTGGTGTTGGTATGGTAGATCTGAAGTTTTTACATTGGGCACGATTGTGGAGTTGAGGAACGTGCAACATGTCCCTACTATTCACAAGAATCTTGTTAGCATTTCTCTTTTATTAAGAGATGGTTTTAAGTTGGTGTTAGAGTCCAATAAAGTAGTTATGTCTAAGCATGGACAATTTATTGGTAAAGGCTATGATTGCGGAGGCTTGTTTCACCTAAGTTTAGCAGATTTTTGTAATAAGTCAGTCAATCATATTTGTCGCACAATTAGTGATAATTCAAGTGTTTGGCATTCTCGTCTATGTCATGTGAATTTTGGTTTGATGTCACATTTATCTAGCTTGCGGTTAATACCAGATTTCACCATTGCCAAAGGTTCTAAGTGCCATAGTTGTGTGCAATCTAAGCAACCTCGAAAGCCTCACAAGGCAGCGAAAGAGAGACACTTGGCACCTCTAGTACTCATTCATTCTAATCTATGCGAGATGAATGGTATGTTGACTTGTCGGTGCGGAATATGGTCCCGACACTAACCAGTAGATAACGCCTAGGTCTATCCCTCAATGGTCGATGCCAAGCAACCAATGACACAAGGTTTTATCCCGGTTCCCGCCGAGGGGGCCGTACGTCCACAGGGGCGTGCTCGTGGCACTATATTGCTCGGCACCGGGGGTGCTTGTAGTGGGGCAAGTACAAGCAAGGCGGGAGAGGAAGCGTGGCTTCCAAGTCCCTGGTGGAGTGGCTGAAGATGTTGTGGGAGAATAAGAGAGTGAGTGCACGGTGTGTTGTGTTGAACTGAACTCGTTCGTCCTCCCCCCGCGGCTGGGGGCTCGCCTCCCCTTTTATAGGCCAAGGGGGCGGCGGGTTACATGCACGCCGCGCCACCTAGCTACGTGAGGGAGCACGTCGCGCTACGGTGTAGAGTGGGCGGCCGTCCGGACGATCTTCGCTGCGATCCGGCCATGATGGCCTACCCCGCACCCGAACGGTGGTGGTTCGAGGGTAGGGAGGGCGGCGACGGCGGTGGTGTCCTCGATAGGCTTCGAGGGAGGTGCCGATGATGGCCGGTACGGGGTGCGGGAGCGGGCGAACGGCGTTCCTTCCCCAATGCGCCTCGCGGTGGCGGAGTGGTTGCTTTGCAGTGCCCGGGCGTGCGCCGCGGAGCCGGGCGTGCACCCGCACACGCGCGGGTACGGCGGCCGCGCGTTACGGTGGCCGGGATGGCCATCCACCGGCCTAGCGCCCCTCACCCAACCTGCGGGGTCACGGGAAAGTGGAATCGAGGGTGCGCCCGGCCCCTTTTCGAGGGTCGGGCGCGTTAGTGCATCGTAGTGGGCGCACGGTGTCACGGGACCGACACCGGCCGTACCGCACGGTCCATCCCACGGTGGCGGGGATGGGCTCCTCCCCGGGGAGTTGGTGCGGCGGCACCGGGGCGTGAGCTCCGGCGCATGATGGCGCCATCCTCGCGGCGTCGGGGCGTTAAATGCCCAAGTACGGGGCCGGCGCACGCGTGCGGAGCGCCCGTGATCGTGGCGGGCCCCGGCCCGAGGGCGGGGCGGACCCTCGAGCGAGACGAGACCCGCTCGAGGGGGAGCGAGCCCTCGAGCGGGGCGGGATCGCTCGAGGGAA
Source organism: Cenchrus americanus (assembly GCA_947561735.1). Classification (NCBI taxonomy): domain Eukaryota; kingdom Viridiplantae; phylum Streptophyta; class Magnoliopsida; order Poales; family Poaceae; genus Cenchrus; species Cenchrus americanus. Next base: position 202,281,907 of record OX387245.1, read on the forward strand.
GGGTCGCCCCTCGAACGGGGGCGGAGCCCGTTCGAGGAGGGGGGGGCGCCCTCGAGCGAGGCGGAGCCTGCTCGAGGGTCTTCCAGGCGGGCCGTCTTGGTGGGCCGTCGGAGTCCCGCGGCGTAGGCCATGTCCTGCATGGTTAGTTGCCTGCATGGTTAGGCTTAGCGTGTTTTGACACCGGGATTTAAGTGAGGATTCCCCCGTCGTTTAAGGGGACCCCTAGGGCTGTCCCCGACAGTAGCCCCCGAGCATTTGCGGGTTTGCCATTGAGGCTCCCGCAGATACTGGAACCTACTGATAGGACGTTCTTCCCTCCTTGTTTGCGAACGCTTTCCGTGGGGCCGCGTCGGCGACCCGCGGGTCTAGCCCCCGAAGCCCCGCAGAGTGTGGGTTCTCTCCGGCGGGGGTTAACCGCGAGAACTTTGGTCGAAAGGCGTGGCACATATGCCAACCGGCATCGGCGGTGTTTCGGCCGGCTTCGGGGGTGCACGCTCCCCCGTCATCCGTCTCTCCGGCGGGTGCAATTTCAAGGAGGTGTAGCCGTGCGTCAAGCCCCCGAGCCTTGGCCCGTTCGAGGCGATCGGGTCGAGCCTGACGACTTGTTTTTTAACGCGCCCTCGCCGTCCCTCCGCGGGACGGAGGGTGAGGTCTCCACGACTCCCATCGAGCGGGTCGCGAATCGCGGATTCCTCGTCGAGCTGCTAGCGGGTGGTTCAAGTGGACGCCCATGCCCCGTTCGATAAGGGTAGGCTGCGCGGTCCGGAGACGCGTCCATGGAAGCGCTTGCGTGGGTTTGCTAGGGTGGGGCTCGGTCCCGTTCGCTAGGGACCGAGGGCGCGGAAGCTCTCCCCTCGGGGGGATCCCCCCGCTAGCCGCCCTCGCCGGCTCTCGAACACGACATGTGGGGCACCCTCGAGCCGACGGGCTCGAGGAACGGCTCGAATGCGCGTGCCCTCGTCGTCCCTAACTGCGTGATCCGAGGCGCCCGTTCGAACCCGTCGAGGGTCGGGCTTCGAACCTCTCGATCGCAAGGCCGTGCGGGGCCGTGTCTTGGCCAGCCCCGTCTTTTCACGTTTGCGGCCGTCGAGGGGTCTGGGCGTGCCGACCCTCGAGGTGCTGGTTGGTGGCACGGCGCGGCATGAGTGCTTTCGGTGCCGCTCTATTTCAAGCGTGACCTGGGCGATCCTCTTACGCGCGTGCCTTCTTTTAGAGGGTTGACATTGTCTCGAGCCGGAGGGTCATGCCGCTCGAGGGCTTCACGTGGCATGGGTGCCCGCGGTGGTCTGCTCTACATCGAGCAGGTCCCGGGCGACCTTCTCACGCTGATATCCCATCGAGGGTCGCCTCTGTTTCGAGCCGAGGGTCATGCCGCTCGAGGGTTTCACGTGGCATGGGTGCCCGCGGTTGCCTGCTCTACATCGAGCAGGTCCCGGGCGACCTTCTCACGCTGATATCCCATCGAGGGTCGCCTCGTTCCGAGCCGGGGGTCCGCCCCACTCGAGGGTTCTCCTTGCTCGGCAAGGGTCCCGGCATTTAAATGCCTCGCGGTCGTGGCCGCGCCTTTTTAGGCGCTGCGGCGCGCGGCGCGCGTAGTGGGCGGCGCGGCGGGCGGACGTGACGGTTTTGCCTCGGTTGCCGCCGGTCTTTGCCGTAATGATGACCCGCCTGCAGCGTTATAGCCGCCGTGGTCGTGGTGGGGCCCGCCCGTCGACGCGATGGGAAGATTCCCCCGCCGTTAATGCTAGTCGGGGGCGTCCGCTCCGGAGAGCTCGCCCGTCGCCTATAAACTGCGGGGAGGAAGGGACGGCGGTTTTTTACCTTAGCTTCTCACCGTTTTCGGTCCCTCGCCCCTTCGCCTTCGTCTTGCTCTTGCCATCGCGCGGGCTCGCTGTTTAGAGCTTTTTCCTCCGCTCCTTGTCCTCCGCCTCTCGCCCGCTCTCGTCCTCTTCATGGCGCCACCTCGCGCTTCCCGTTAGGATCCCGGAGCCGTACGCCGGGGAGAGGTCGACGGGGACCCGGCTCGCCCTTGGCGAGCCGGTCGCCGCCGGCCAGCTATCGGCCAACGAAGACGGGCGCCCGGCGGAGTGGATCGTGCCGCCGGCGGCGCACCATGAGCCCAATCCGCCGGAGGGCTACGTGGTGAGCTTCCTTCGCTACCACGAGCGTGGCTTTAACGCGCCGGCGAGCACCTTCATGCGGGCGATGTGCCACTACTACGGGGTGGAGCTGCACAACTTCGCCCCCAACGCTATCTCGCAGGCGGCCACGTTCGTGGGCGTCTGCGAAGGGTACCTGGGGATCCCAGTCAACTGGGATCTCTGGGTTCACCTTTTCCGCGGGGAGCTCATCACGCAGCCCACATCGGAGCCGAGGACCCGCCGCGCGGTGCGCGCCGGCGGGATGTCGCTTGCCCTGCGGGGGCAGCTCAAGGATTTCTACATCCCCTGCACCATGACGACGAACAACGCCGGCTGGGAGCGGGGATGGTTCTACCTGCGCAACGCCGAGCCCGGCCTTCCTCCCTACACCGGCCGGGTGTTCAAGAAGAGGCCGGACTCCTGGGGTTACGGGGTGTCTACGCCGGCAACGACGGCGCGGCAAGAGTCCGTCCTCGCCGCCCTGCAGCGGCCGGCGAAGCACGGGCTCAACGCGATGGGCGTCCTCGCCTTCCTCCACCACCGGCGGGTCGTGCCTCTGATGCAGAGGCCACTCTGCATCTTCGAGATGACGGAGGCGGCCAACCCCGTCGACCCCCGGCGAGGTCGCGGATGCTCCCCGACGCCCCTTGAGCGGCCGTATGCGCTCACCCGGCGCGGAACGCCGTCAACACCCGGACGCCGCCACCGCGGGTCGGACCCCCGTGGGACATCGAGATGCTCCCCACGGGCCCGCGGGTGAGTCGGGTCCCCGATTTTGTTTTAGTTCTTGGTCTTGCTTTCGTTTCCGATTCGCCATTGTCGCTCTTGTGCGCACCGGTGGAGTTCAACATCGCCAAGTCCGTTCCACCCACCCCCGACTCCCGTGCGCTCGGCCGAGCGGCGCGGCCGGGAGCAAGCAGGAGCGGGCGGCGCGCAAGAGGGAGCACGCCGGGGCGTCGCCAAGCGCGCCGCGACCAACGGTCCGCGGAGTACGGCGGCGGGAGGAGCCGGGGCTCTCCTCCCGGATATCGAGGAGCCCTCGTCCTCGGAGCAGACGAGGAGGAAGAGTCCGAGGGGGAGGGCCCCTCGGACGGGTGGCGACCCTACGCCCCCGTCGCCGGAACCCGTGCGGCGTCGGGCGGCGTCGCTCGGGGCGGGCGCACCGCCGCCCGCCGCCGGCAATCATCGTCGGGAGCGGCACACGCCGCGGAGGTGCCGGCTCGTGCCACGGAGGCACGCGCGGCGGACGCGCGCCGCGCGCGCGTCAAGCGTGCCCGCGCGCGCGGGGGAGCGTGCGCGCGCGCGCGGCGTCGTCGTCAAGGGGCGCGTCGGCGGGCGTGCCCGCGCGCGCGGGTGAGCGTGCCCCGCGCGCGGTGGCGTCTTCGGGGGGTGCGGCAGCGGGCGCGCCCGCGCACGCGGGCGTGTGTGCTCCCGCGCGCGTGGCGGCGCCGTCGGGAGGCGCCACGGCGGCGTGGCGGCCGCACCGGCCTCGTCCGCGGAGGCCTCGAGGAAAAGGAAGCGGGCCTTTTCCTCCGCGAGGTAAGGCGCCCGTCCTCCTTCGTTTGGTTTGGTTTGCCGGTGATTAGGTGCTCTAACCCTCCGTTCGTGCCTCGCGCGGGCGGTGCCAACCGTTCCTCCTCTTGCACCGGCCAAGGTGCCGAGGACGGACGCATCGATCCCCCCCGGCGGCGCTCGTCGAGGGGGTCGCGCCGGGGACAAGCGCGGCGGCGGGCACGAGCTCGCAAGACCCGGCCGGGGCCTCTAGGCCCCGGCCGGCAGATCAGCCCGTCGCGGCGCGCCCGGAGGCCGCCGGGGGACGGCCGCGCGCCGGTCTTCACGGGAGACGCGGGCCGCGGCGGCGGCCACGGTGGAGATGGAGCCCGCGGTGGCCGCCACCGCGGAGGAGGTGGAGCGGGCGCAACCCGCGGGAGCGCCCGTGGATGCGGCGGCACGGCCGGAGGTGGCGGCCACGGCGGTGCGGCGGGCGCCCGTGGCCGCGGAGGCGCGGGTGGAGGTGCCGGCGGAGGCGGCGCAAGCGGCCGCGCCCGCCGGCGATTTGCGGGCGGAGGTGGTGGAGCTCTCGGACGACTCCCCGCCGCCCGGGTGGAACCGGGGTGGCGGGGCCCCGGCCCACGAACTCCCCCGAGCCCCGGGAGGGGGCCTCGTGAGGCGGCACGAGGGCCACATGGTGGTGGGGGGCCGAGGGCACGGTGCCGAGGCCTCGTCCTCCCACGCCGGCCGCCCCGCCCCGGTGGGGGGGGGCGTGGAGGATCCCCCCCGCGTTTGCCGACGCCGGGGGGGAGCAGAGCTGCGGGGCGAGCTCCGGAGCCACGGCGCCACGCTCAACCGCGCGCTGAACGAGGCGCTGCGGGTCCATGGCGGCCCGGCCTGGCTCGTTTTCCAGGTGAGCCATGGTTGCTCGTCCCTCTTCCTTTTTCGTTTTCGTGTGCTGCATTCAAGCCTTGGCACTTACGAGATTTGATGTGTGGATGCCAGGAGCTCGAGCACCGCGCCCACGACAAGTATGACGCGTTCGACCGGGTGAACGCCGAAGTTCACCAGCTCCGGGAGCGGTGCAGCGCCTTCGACGCGCTTGCGGATGCTCTCAAGACACCGGACGGCTGGCTAGCGTACCGGGCGATGGCGTGGTGCGACGAGCTCCCGGAGAGCTCAGGGCAGGACGCGGCGCGCCGCTCGAGCCTCGAGCGGATCCGCGCGGCCCTCGTCGATCGTGACGAGGCGCCGTGTAATGCGCGCGCGGACCTAGAGAAGACGCGGACGCCGGCCGCCAACCGGGAGGCGGAGGTGGCCACCGCTCGCGCCGAAACTCGGGAGCTTCGCACGTCGCTCGAGGGGGCGCAGCGCAACAGGGCCGCCGGCCGAGGAGCGGGCGCGCGGGTTGGAGCAAGCCGCGCTAAGGAGGCCGACGACCCGAGGGCCGCCCTCGACGCCAAGGCCGCGGCCCTCGTCGCCGCCGAGGGAGCAGCTCCGGCGAGAGCGCATCGCCCGCCGGGGGCCGAGGGGCGGCTCCGGCGAGAGCAGGCGGCGCCCTTGGCGACGTCCGAACGGCGCCGGGAGCGGGAACGCGCCGCGCGCGAGGCGGCGGAGAAGTCGCCGGGAGGAGCGGAACGCCGCATTCTCCAAGGTTGAGGACGAGGCGCTCGTGCTCGCATCGCAATGCCAACCGGAGAGCCGGCCCTCCGCGAGCAGGCGAAACCGTCCGGCCGCCTCGAGCCGGCCGCTCGAGGCCGTGCGCCGGACTTCGAGATGGAGAGGAAGCAAGTCGAAGGTGAGCTATTGTTTGGCTCTTGCTTGTTGGTTTTTTGTTTGGGAACTCTCATTCCCTTTTTCTCGATTTCTTCTTGTCTTGTCGATTCCGGGGCTTGCGCACCGCCCTTGGGGCACGCGGCCGAGCGGCCGAGGCGGCGCGGAGCTTCCTACGACTCCTCCGAGCGGAGAGTTGCGAGGAATTGCGCGATGCGGCCCTCGAGACCCGCCACGTCGTCGAGGAGGGCGAGGCCCGTGCCGGCAGCCTCCCCGGCCGGCCGTCCGCGTGCCCTCGGTGGCAATGTCACCGAGCGGATGCGCCGGCGTTGCACCCGGGTGTCCGAAGGCCCTCGGAGTGGTGCGATCCCACTATGAGGTGAACTTTGAGGCGCTGGCGGAAGGCTACGTTGTGCCCGAGGGCGTCGAGGATGAGGTGGCCATGGAGCGCGCGGATGCGCTCGCTGCTGACGCCGCCGGGTCACTCGCCGAGGCCTTCGAAGAATTCCTCTTTCCGGACGCTGCTGATGCTGCTGCTCCACCCGCCTGAAAGCATCTGGGCGCTAGGCCCGTTTTTTGTTTACGTGTATCAGAATTCTGGCCCCGTGGCCTTTTGTAAGTAAACAAGTTGTCTTGTGAACATGAGCAGTTGCTGTAAATGAAGTCGTTTGCTTATTACGCTTTTTGTTTCTCCTTCTTCCTGAGTAGATTCTAGTTAGGGGAGTTCGTTTTTCGCAGGGGGCCCGCTGGGTTGGAGGCGAGAGAGACGGGCCATAGCCACGCGGCGTAGGTCGTCTCTAGCTCGCACGCTCCTTCCGCCGTGCCACCCGTGCCCCGTTCGAATCATGGCTCGAGGTTGAAGTATGAAACAAACTTAGCGCGTGTGAGTCGTTTTTTATTTTTGCGCGAAAAAATGGGACCATTTTGGAGGGGGGGTGCCCCCCCGCAGTAGTCCCCGAGGGTAACTTGGGTTTCAGGGGAAAGCCAAGTTGCCCTTTTATTAGACTTGGAGTATTTACATAGGTGACACCAACTGGGGCGTTGGCCATGCGTTTTTACAACAGAAAATACTTGGAAATCCTAGCTAAGGGTAGAAGCGACGTAGCTGTTGGATGTTCCAGGCGTTGGTGAGTTCTTCGCCATCCTCGTTGGCCGGCCTTGTACGTGCCCGGCTTGAGCACCTTCACCACGACGTAGGGTCCCTCCCATGGGGGCGATAGCTTGTGGCGCCCTCGGTTGTCTTGGCGTAGCCTTAGGACCAAATCTCCCTCGCTGAAATCCCTCCGACGTATCTTGCGTGCTTGGTAGCGTCGTAGGGACTGTTGATACCTTGCGGAGTGCATCAACGCCACGAGGCGTACTTCGTCTAGCTGGTCCAGCGAGTCCTCGCGGGCTCGCTGGTTAGCATCCTCGTTGTAGCCTCGAACCTTGGGCGACCCGTATTCCGCATCCGTGGGGAGGACGGCCTCCGCGCCATGAACTAGGAAAAACGGGGTGAACCCGTGGCTCGCTTGGGGTGGTCCTTAGGCTCCACACGACCGCCGGTAGTTCTTGGAGCCATTTTCGGCCGCATTTGTTGAGTTGGTCGAAAATTCTCGGGCTTCGTGCCCCGTAGAATCATGCCGTTGGCACGTTCCACTTGGCCGTTGGTCCGTGGGTGTGCCACGACCGCCCAATCCACGCGGATGTGGAACTTGTCGCAGAACTCCAAGAACTTCCGGCCCGTGAACTGGGACCCGTTGTCCGTGATGATGGAGTTTGGCACTCCAAAGCGGTAGACGATGTCGGTGAAGAACGTGACCGCCTGCTCAGCCCTCAAATTCGTGATGGGGCGCACCTCCACCCACTTGGAGAACTTGTCGATCGCGACAAGCAGGTGGGTGAAGCCCCCGGGCGCCTTCCGCAGGGGCCCGACGATGTCCAACCCCCACACGGCGAACGGCCACGTTACGGGGATCGTTTGCAGAGCGTGAGCGGGCAAGTTGGACTTGCGGGCGTAGAACTGGCACCCTTCGCAGGTGCGTACGATTTCGCTGGCGTCCGCGACCGCGGTCGGCCAATAGAAGCCCTGGCGGAACGCGTTGCCAACGAGGGTGCACGGCGCGGCGTGGTGGCCACAGATCCCCGCGTGGATGTCCCGTAGGAGCTCGCGCCCCTCAGGAATGGGTATACACCGCTGGAGGATGCCCTCGACGCGGCGCGCTTGTGCGCCTCGCCGTCGACGAGGGCGAAGGATTTGGCCATCCTGGCGATGCGCCTAGCCGCGGCCCGGTCCACGCGGGGAGTTCCCCTCGATCGATCCAAGCGATATACTTCTCCCGCCAGTCCGCCTGGGCGGGAGCCGGCTCGATGTCCATCGCGACAGCCTCGTGGGAGCCGTACCCCTCGAGGAGGGAGAGTACGTACGCCTCGTTCGAGGGGTCCTCGTCCATGGGTTCCGCACCCGCTGGGTTCGAGGGAGCCCCCGAGGGTTCGTTGTGATTCGAGGGGTAGGGCTCGAAGACGACCGAGGGCTGAGTGATGTCACGCGCGAAGACGTTCGGGGGGACGGTGATCCGCCCGGACGCGATCTTCGCCAGTTCGTCTGCTTCCTCGTTGTACCGACGGGGTACGTGATTAAGCTCGATGCCGTAGAACTTGTCTTCGAGGACCCGCACGGCCTTGCAGTAGGCTTCCATCTTGTCATCATGGCAGCTCGCGTTCTTCATGACTTGATCGATCACGAGCTGCGAGTCCCCTCGCACGTCGAGGCGCTTGACGCCCAGCTCGATGGCGATTTTGAGGCCGCAGAGAAGGGCCTCGTATTCCGCCATATTGTTGGACGCGGGGAAGTGGAGGCGCACTGCGTAGCGCTTGTGCTCTCCGAGGGGTGACACGAAAAGGTGCCCGCGCCCGCTCCTGTCTTCATCACCGAGCCGTCGAAGAACAAAGTCCAAAGCATTCCTCTTGGATTTGTGGGGGCGGCGGTGCGTGTCCGTCCACTCGGCGACGAAATCGGATAGGATTTGCGATTTGATTGCCTTGCGCGGGGCGTAGGCGAGCGTCTCGCCCATCAACTCCACGGACCACTTGGCAATCCTGCCTGCCGCGTCGGGGTTGCGTATGATCTCTCCTAGCGGGAAGGAAGAGACCACCGTGACCGGGTGGGCCTCGAAGTAGTGGCGGAGCTTGCGCCGCGCGAGGACTACCGCGTACAACGGCCTGCCCGCACCCGGGGGGTAGCGCGTCTTCGTGTCCGACAGACTTCGCCGATGTAGTAGACCGGCCTCTCGCACGGGCAAGGCGTGCCCTTTCTCCGTGCGCTCCACGACGATCACGGCGCCGACCACCCGGGTGGTTGCGGCCACGTAGAGTCAGTAGGGGTTCGCCGTCTCGCGGCGGCGTAAGGATTGGGGCGTGCGTCGAGACGCCTTCCGCCTTGTCGAGCGCTTCCGGGCCTCGGCGGTCCAAGAGAAGCGCTCGTGCTTCTTGAGCGGGCCCGTAGAGGGGAGGCCCTTCTCACCGAGCCTCGAGATGAAGCGGCTTAAGGCGGCGAGGCACCCCAACACCTTTCGCACCCCTTTGAGGTCTCGAATTGGACCCATTCGCTCGAGGGCCGCGACCTTTTCGGGGGTTGGCCTCGATTCCCCGCCGGGAGACGATGTATCCTAGGAGCATGCCCCGCGGCACTCCAAAGACACATTTTTCGGGGTTTAGCTTGACCCCCGTTGGCCCGTAGGGGTACCGAACGCGACGCCTAGGTCGCTAACCGTGTCGTCCGCCTTCTCGGTCTTGACGACGATGTCGTCTACGTAGGCTTCGACCGTCCGCCCGATGTGGTCCCCAAAAACGTGCCGCATGCGGCGCCGATATGTTGCGCCCGCGTTCCCCGAGGCCAAAAGGCATTGTGACGTAACGAACGTCCCGAACGGCGTGATGAATGAAGCCGCGAGCTGGTCGGACTCCTTCATTTTTATTTGGTGATAGCCCGAATAGGCATCAAGGAAACGAGTAGTTCACACCCGGTACCGTTGAATCAACGATTTGATCTATACGTGGCAAAGGAAAAGGAACTTTTGGACATGCTTTATTGAGACCGGTGTAGTCTATACACATCCTCCACTTCCCATTTTTCTTTTTTACAAGCACGGGATTAGCTAGCCACGTAGGGTGGAACACTTCCTTGATGAATCCGGCCTCGAGGAGCTTCCGCGGCTCCGCTCCGATCGCCCGTCGCCGCTCCTCGTCGAAGCGGCGCGCCCACCGCCGCACGGCGTGAGCGTTTGGCGGGGATATCAAGGGAGTGCTCGGCGACCTTCCTCGGGATGCCCGGCATGTCCGAGGGGCTCCACGCGAAGACGTCGGCGTTGGCGCGGAGGAAGTCGACGAGCACCGCTTCCTATTTGGGATCGAGGGTCGAGCCGACCCTCAATGCCTTGCCCTCGGGGGCCGACGGGTCGAGGGGGACCCCTTTGGTTTGCTCGGCGGCCTCGAAGGTGCCGATGTGCTTGGCGGCGGAGGCCGAGGTCGTTGTTGACCATCTTCTCTAGTGTGTTCACCGGCGCTTCATCCGGCGCTAGCGCCTCCGCATGTTCCACGCACTAGACGTCGCGGTCGAATGCGTGCTCGATCGACGACCCGACGGTGATGACGCCGTTTGGACCCGGCATCTTCATCTTCAGGTACGTGTAGTTGGGGACCGCCATGAACTTGGCATAGCAAGGTCGCCCAAGTATGGCATGGTAGGCCCCTTTGAACCCCACCACCTCGAAGGTGAGGGTTTCCTTGCGGAAATTCTTGGGGGTCCCAAACCAGACCGGCAGATCGATCTGCCCGAGTGGTTGAACCTGCTTGCCGGGCGCGATGCCGTGAAACGGCTTCGTGGCCGGGCCGCAACCGGTCCCGCCCGATCCCCATCGGGTGCAAGGTATGCGCGAAGAGGATATTGAGGCTACCGCCTCCGTCCATAAGGACCTTCGAAAACCGGCGTTCCCAATGATAGGATCGACCACCGGCGGGCCGGCCGGGTTCGGGATGCGGTTTGGGTGGTCGTCCCGGCTAAAAGTGATGGCATCCTTCGACCGGTTGAGAAAGGCCGGAGGTGCCCTCTCCGCGGCGAGGACTTCATGCCGCTCCTTTTTGCGCCGCCGGGTCGACATGTCGACGGTAGGTCCCCCAAAGATGAGGAACATATTTTCGACGGCGGGGAAACCACCCGCGTCGCCATCGCCCCCATCCTTCTTGGCCTCTGCCTCCTTTGCGGCGGCACGGCCATAGAACTTCTTGAGCATGTCGCACTGCTCAAGAGTGTGGTTCACGGGGGTCTTGTGGTAGGGGCATGGCTTCTTCATCATGTCGTCAAATACCCCCGGGCCTCGAGGGGCCGGTCGAGGGCCCCGTCGGGCCGGGTCAACAGCGAGGGCCTCGGCGTTGCCGCCGTTGCGCCCTCGCTCGCGCGCCTCGCGGCGCGGCTTCTTCCCCTTCTTGCCCCGCTTGTCGTTGCGGCGCGGCTCTTTGGACCCACTGCCCTCCGCGGGCGTGTCCTCAGCGCGCTTGCCCTTCTTGCCGTCGAAGATTGCCCCCACGGCCTCCTCTCCGGAGGCGAAGCTGGTGGCGATGTCGAACAGCTCGTTTGAGTCCGTAGGCGGGCTGCGTCCTAGCTCGCGCACAAGGTCCCGGCACGTGGTGCCCTCGAGGAACGCGTGCACGATCTCGGACTGTGCCACGCTGGGGAGCTCTGTGCAGCGCTTGGAGAAGCGCCGTATGAAGTCCCGCAGCGATTCGCCCGGCTTCGCGTGCGGGGAGCGCGAGATCCCGAGAGTTCCCAGGGCGCACGTATGTGCCCTGGAAGTTGCCCACGAAGGTGTGGACTAGATCGTCCCGGTTATGGATCCGGGCGGCGGGCAAGTGCTCGAGCAATGTCCGGCCGCGTCGCCCGGTGCGGGGGGCAAGTTGCGGATGATCACTTCGTCGTTGGTGGCCCCGCCCACCGACGAGGCTAGGCGGTAGTCGTTGAGCCGACGCGAGGGTCCGTCTCCCCGTTATATTTGACGATCGTCGAGGGCCGACGGAAGCGGCGGGGGAACGCCGCCGTGCGGATCTCCCCGCCGAACACACGGGTGCCGGGGGCTCCGGTGTCGGGGAGCGATCCTCGCCGCCGTCGTAGCGTCCACCCCTTCGAGGGTGGTAGCCCCCCGGCCGCTCGTGCGTCGCCGCGCTTGCCGGTGCGCCCGGCGTTGATGACGTTGCGGGCATCTCCATCCGGCGCCTCGCGTGTGTCAAGGAGCCGCTCCTTGGCCGGCGTGCGTCCCTCGGTCGGCCAGGTTGACCCACGTGCACCGAGGGTTCGCCTCCACGGTGCGGGATCATCACCCCGCGCGTCCCCCTGTTGGCGGATGCGTGAGGCCGAGCTCTCGGCCTGCTGGACGGCCGCTTGCTCGAGGAGGGTCTGCACCTCGCGGTGCATATCTCGAGCCTCGGGGGTCGAGGGTGCCGGCATGGTGCGTAGCAACATCGCGGCGGCGATGAGCTTTTGGCTTGCTCGTGGCGGTGTGTCTGTGTTGTCGACGTTGGGAGCGGGGTTGATGCGGTCACGGACCTGTCGGCCTAGCTCCCGCGCGCGTTCGCCGCGCGCGGAGGCCTCCCCTGCCATCGAGGCGCGGAGCGGCCGCCGCACCGTCCGATATTCCTCCGCCGGCTTGGCCTCGAGCTCGCGGGCTTGGGCCGGCCGTGCGTCGTCGTCGGCCCCGGCGGGGAGCGCTTGGCCCCGCGGCTAGGCGCGTGGCGATCCCCCGGGGCGGGCGTGACTTCCCCGTCTCCGCACCCGCCGCACCGGCGGCGTTGGCCGGGTCGTTGGTGATGACGGCGCAACACTCCCGCGTGGGGTCGTAGCTCCCAGTGCTGGAGTCGTCGGAGCAGCCAAACCAGTAGTCCGTGGCGTCGAGGAAGCGCCTGAACGCGACTGGGTCCGGCACACCGGAGAAGTCCCACTCCGCGTACCCATGGCGGTTGGCGGGTGGCATCGTGTCGACGGAGCCCAGGGATGACTCGTCTGCTGCTGAGGTGCCAGGATCCCTGGCAACGAAGACGTGGCGGCCGGTGGAACCCTCGCGCATCGTCGTATTGACGTTGGCGTTGTAGGCCGTAGTGGCGCCACGCGCCCCGATGGGAATGCGTGGTCCGAGACCGCACGCGGTCCCGCCGGGGCGGTGGCGGCCGTCGTGACGGTGGGCGCACCGCATTGTGCGGCGGCGCGCTCGCCCCGCCGCCGCTCGGTCCGCGCCCCGGCGCGAGCGTAGCCCGGAGCGACGGCGGCGTCGCGGCGTCGACGGACCCGCGGCATCCGTGCTCGCGGGCGTCTGCGCCGGTGTCGTGCGTGCGGCGGAGACCGAGCGGACCGGCCTCGCGCTGCGCGCGAAGCTCCTCTCGATTAGTGAGGCGCATGAGATAGCCGTTCCCTGTGGCCTGGAAGTTCGGGTCCCCGAAGCGGATCTCGAACCCGACGGGAGAGGGTCCGAGCTACCCATGTTATAACGCGTAGCACTGTACTCGGTGCGGATCACCATGGAGGGAGTTAGCGAAATGACCTTAGGCGCTCGTTTGCCCCACGGTGGGCGCCAGCGTCGGTCCGGAATATAGTCCCGACACTAACCGGTAGATAACGCCTAGGTCTATCCCTCAATGGTCGATGCCAAGCAACCAATGACACAAGGTTTTATCCACGGTTCCGCCGAAGGGGCCGTACGTCCAGGGGGGGGCGTGCTCGTGGCACTATATTGCTCGGCACCGGGGGTGCTTGTAGTGGGGCAAGTACAAGCAAGGTGGGAGAGGAAGCGTGGCTTCCAAGTCCCAGGTGGAGTGGCTGAAGATGTTGTGGGAGAATAAGAGAGTGAGTGCACGGTGTGTTGTGTCGAACTGAACTCGTTCGTCCTCTCCTTGTCCCCCCGCGGCTGGGGGCTCGCCTCCCCTTTTATAGGCCAAGGGGGCGGCGGGTTACATGCACGCCGCGCTTCCTAGCTACGTGAGGGAGCACGTCGCGCTACGGTGTAGAGTGGGCGGCCGTCCGGACGATCTTCGCTGCGATCCGGCCATGATGGCCTACCCCGTACCCGAACAGTGGTGGTTCGAGGGTAGGAGGGCGGCAGACGGCGGTGGTGTCCTCTGATAGGCTTCGAGGGAGGTGCCGATGATGGCCGGTACGGGGTGCGGGGAGCGGGCGAACGGCGTTCCTTCCCAATGCGCCTCGCGGTAGCGGGGAGTGGTTGCTGCAGGTGCCGGGCGTGCGCCCGCGGAGCCGGGCGTGCGCCCGCACGCGCGAGTACGGCGGCCGCGCCGTTACGCGGTGGCCGGGATGGCCATCCACCGGCCTAGCGCCCCTCACCTAACCCGGGGGTAACGGGAAAGTGGAATCGAGGGGTGCGCCGGCCCCTTTTCGAGGGTCGGGCGCGTTAGTCGCACTCGTAGTGGGCGCACGGTGTCACGAGACCGACACGGGCCGTACCGCACGGTCCATCCCACGGTGGCGGGGATGGGCTCCTCCCCGGGGAGTTGGTGCGGCGGCACCGGGGCGTGAGCTCCGGCGCATGATGGCGCCGTCCGCGCGGCGTCGGGGTGTTAAATGCCCAAGTACGGGGCCGGCCGCACGCGTGCGGAGCGCCCGTGATCGTGGCGGGCCCCGGCCCGAGGGCGGGGCGGACCCTCGAGCGAGACGAGACCCACTCGAGGGGGGAGCGAGCCCTCGAGCGGGGCGGGATCGCTCGAGGGAAGGGTCGCCCCTCGAACGGGGCGGAGCCCGTTCGAGGAGGGGGGGTGCCCTCGAGCGAGGCGGAGCCTCGCTCGAGGGTCTTCCGGGCGGGCCGTCTTGGTGGGCCGTCGGAGTCCCGCGGCGTAGGCCATGTCCCGCATGGTTAGTTGCCTGCATGGTTAGGCTTAGCGTGTTTTGACACCGGGATTTAAGTGAGGATTCCCCCCGTCGTTTAAGGGGACCCCTAGAGGCTGTCCCCGACATGACTAAAGGTGGAAAGAGATATTTCATGACTTGCTAAAGATGAGGCTTTAGACATACTACTTTAAAATCTTTAAGGCTGAGGCTGAAAATCAACTAGAAATAAAGATTAAACATCTAAGGTCAGATCGTGGTGGTGAATATTTTCCTATATTATTTGATGAGTTTTGTGCGAAACATGGTATTATTCATGAGAGGACACCTCCCTATTCTCCTGAATCCAACGGGATTGCCGAGAGGAAAACCGCACATTTACTAACTTGGTGAACGCCATGTTAGATACTACCGGTTTATCTAAGGCATGGTGGGGGGAAGCTATATTGACTGCAAGTCATGTTCTGAATAGAATTCCGAACAAAAGTAAAGAGATAACACCATATGAGAGTTGGAAGGAAACCATCACTTTCATATTTGCGCATGTGGGGATGCTTGGCGAAAGTCAATGTTCCAATAACTAAGAAGCATAAGCTTGGACCAAAGATGGTAGATTGTGTCTTACAGGATATGCTTACAATAGCATTGCTTATACATTTTTAGTAGTAAAGTATGAAGTTTATGATATGCATGTTGATATAATTTTTGAATCTCGTGATGCTACATTCTTTGCGAATATTTTTTTCCTATTAAAGATATGCGTAGTAATGTTAAATTTTCTACTGAAGTAGCTCCTGATAGTACTATACCTATCGAGTCTTCTATTGAGTCATTTGAGCAAGCACTTGAGAAGGATGACAATGAAGTTCCTGTGATGAACAAGAGACAAAGGATTGCAAAATCTTTTGGTGATGATTTCATTGTGTACCTTGTGCATGATACTCCTACCTCTATTATTGAGGCATATGCGTCTCCAGATGCAAATGATTGGAAAGAAACAGTTCATAGTGAGATGGGCTCGATTCTTTCTAATGAAACTTGGGAGCTATCTGAATTACCATTCGATTGTAAACCAATTGGTTGTAAGAGGGTGTTCAAAAAGAAGCTTAGGCCTGACGGTACTATTGACAAGTACAAGCTCGACTTGTGGCTAAGGGTTATACTCAAAAGGGAGGCGAAGATTTCTTTGGTACTTACTCACCTGTTGCTAGAATGACCACTATTAGTGTACTAATATCCTTGGCTGCCTCATATGGTCTGATCGTCCATCAGATGGATGTGAAGACAGCTTTTCTTAATGGAGAGTTGGATAAGGAGATTTATATGGATCAGCCTGATGGGTTTGTAGTAAAAAGGTGAAGAGCAGAAGGTGTGTAAATTATTAAAATCTTTGTATGGGTTGAAACAAGCTCCTAAATAATAGCATGAGAAGTTTGACACTACTTTAACTAGTGCAGCCTATGTCGTTGATGAAGCTGATAGGTGTGTGTATTATCAACATGGTGGGGGTCATTTTGGTATATTGTGCTTATATGTAGATGATATTCTAATCTTTGGAACAAACATGGATATTATAAATGAAGTCAAATCATTTTTGTCAAAGAGTTTTGACATGAAAGATTTAGGAGAAGCTGATGTAGTTCTAAACATTAAGTTCATTAAGGAAGAGAGTGGGATTACTCTATCACAACCTCACTATGTTGAGAAGGTCTTGAGCCGTTTTGGCTATATGGACAGCAAGCCTTCTCCAACACCTTATGATCCTAGTGTGACATTGCGAAAGAACAAGAATGATACCAGAGAACAATTGAGGTACTCCCAAATTGTTGGTTCACTCGTGTATCTTGCTAGCACAACTAGACCAGATATCTCTTTTGCTGTGAGCAGGCTGAGTAGGTACATGTCCAATCCGGGTGATGATCATTGGCAAGCACTAGAAACGGTCTTGCGTTATCTTAAAGGTATGTTGAGCTATGGGATTCATTATTCCGGACACCCAGCTGTGCTAGAGGGATACAGTGATGTGAAGTGGATTTCTGATATTGATCAAATCTACGCCACTTGTGGGTATGTCTTTACCCTTGGAGGTGGCGCAGTGTCATGGAGGTCTTGCAAACATACTATTTTGACTAAATTAACCATGGAAGCTGAACTTACAGCTTTGGATACAGCAGTTGCAAAGGCAGAGTGGCTGTGTGAGCTCTTGTCTGACTTGCCGGTGGTTGAAAAACCAATACCGGCTATCCTTATGAACTGTGATAATCAAACAGTAATCACTAAAGTGAATAGTGCTAAGGATAATGCGAAGTCAACAAGACACGTTAAAAGACGTTTGAAGACTGACAAGAAGTTGAGAAACTTCGGATGAATTACTGTATCTTATATACAAATAGACAAAAACCTGGCAAATCCCTTTACAAAAGGGCTATCACGGAATGTGATAGGAGATGGGTATGAGACCCATGTGAGTTTACAGTAGTAGTAACCCAACCTTTTTGATCGGAGATCCCGTGACTAAGGACCTGGGAAAAACAAGCTATTAGTAAACTGAGGAGAGTATATTGATAACCCTCTCTATGAGAGGATGTAATACTCTTAGAGAAATGAGGCACTGTGAGGTAGGTTGGCGAGAATGTCTTAATATGTTTTATTGACTTTAACAAGTGAAGATGCTATCCTACAAAGCATTCTTGAAAGAACATACCTATATGAGTTTGACTATTAAACGTCGCAGTTTATGAGACTTGGGTGATCTCTAGTAAACTCATGAAGAGACAAAGCAGTATGACGTATATGCTCCACCTACGGGGTAAGGCTACTAGCAGCCAAGTACTAGTTTGGCTTTAAGCAAAGCTTATTCGCACAAAACTTGCAATTCAAGGCGTAATCCATTGTTCAAGTTGTGGATAAGTGTAGCTTGAAGTTCTAGGTGGAAGTTCAACTTAATAGTCTCTACCGAAACACTGGTATATTAAACAGTAGTGAGAACAGGCAAATCTCTAAATGGGCATTTGAGATCTAGTGGGGGATTATTAGATATATGGACCTAACACATATAAATAATTCTAAATAAATCTCGAAGGCCCATTAGCGTTAAAGGGGTACACCATCTATTAGTTCCACATTGCTAATAGACAAGGGTGTTGGGAGTTTTTGTCCTAATAAATATGGATGAACCCCTCATGAAAAAGGACGCATTATAGACTACCACACGGGAAGGCCCCAACTAAGGTGATCTATATGAGTTAGATTTAGCCTCTTCTCGTTGTTGTGCCGCCATCGCCAAGACTCCAACCCGATCATTCGCGTGCACCTGCGACATGGCGACAGGTCTCCAGAACCGTCGTCTTTGCGATCCTGCACCGGGAGAAGGCGAATATGGTTTTTGGGAAGCGCTCTTCATGCGGCTACTCCCAAACGACTATTTCATCCACGTCATGGTGACATCTACGTCCTGGTGACCGTTCGAGGGACTTCACTGCGTACTTCCTGCATAGAAATCGTACATCTACATCGACTGAGGTCCTCCCATCTTTAGTATGGCTAATCCAGAGGATAACGGCGCATCTGTTGCCCTCGGCAACCGCCGCGACTTTGGGTACACTCTTTTTCGTACCCAAAATTAGCAGGTCTCATCCGACTGGTCAGACCTATGGGCGCCACCAGTGAGACCAGTGTGGTCCAAGTCCACGAAATCCTATTTGGACTTCACCATTGGATACGTATTGTCGAGTAGATCAAAATCCTTATATGGAACGTCCAAATCAGAGTCCGGATGAGGGAGATATGACTTCTCCAAGATCTACACGTCAGGTGCACCGGTCAGACCAATGCCCTTCACTGGTTAGACCGGTGCCTCCCTGTTGATGGTGAAATTTCGTCAACCTAGCCATAAGTTTACCTTCGGTGTTGTCATGAATTTTATATCTTATCCATTGGTACTAACCCCCTTGGTATAACAAGTTCGTTTGTGCATGTCGGTTTTGGAGTTTAGGGTTTATGCATGATTTTAGTGTTGAAAGCAAGACTTCCGGGATAAGTTCATTAAGCACCTCATGACAAGACCTTGAAGCCCGGTACAAGTCAAGCAATGAAGTAAATATGACTCCAAGAAGCCCAAGGACCAAACCCGAGAAGATGGAAAACTCTGAGGACCCAGTCAGAAAATTATCGAATCTAGCGGGACAAGGAGCTTCACCTAATCCGAAGAGAAACTAACGATAAGGGCTCACATGTTGAAAGAACAAGACTCTAGAAGACTTGGGAAGAAACACCGGGCAAAGGAGGCCACGGGATGGGCTGAAGTGGGCCCAGGACTGTCAGCCCAGCCTATTTTGAGACCCAGTCGCCCCCCTTGACCTAGCCGCCATTCGGGCTATTTATAGCCCCAAGGCCAGGTGCCACGCATCAACTCATTCACCATCCGTCGCCGAGGAGCAGAGAAGAGAGGGACACCATCTCGGAGAGGAGAGGGTCGAGCTAGTTGACTAGGATCTCCCTAGCCTGCGTGGGAACCTTGCAAGGAAGACCACGTCGGAGTTTCCGGAGCTAGAAGCAAGATCAAGGTAGGATCCCGGTGGTGATCTTGATTCATGTATCATGTACTATGTTGAATTATCAAGTTGCAATCTGATTTCTTGTGATCGAGTGTTTCTCCTAGGACTTTGATTTCAATTGGCTTTTTGTATCTTAAGATCTATTCTCGAGATAGATCATCGAGAGTGTTCTTGTAGCCGTGGTGGCTAGAGGTGCATGCCTGACCTTCCGTGAGATTTCAACTTGTCTTTGGACTCGCCCTAGATTAACCCGCACGAATAGGGGTGCGTTGTGACAGAACGATGGCTCCAAAAGGCGGGTGTTTTCGAAGTCGGACGGGAAGTCGTGGTTTAAAGATGCTTTTTATGAGATTGAAATTGTTTACTTCTCCTTTGCTCAGAACTTCAACGAAGGCTTGATCCAATCTCTCTAGATTGGTTTATCTATCCTCCTCTATCTCTTTCTACCTCCGGTTTTCATAGATTAGATTAGTTTTCCTGATGTTCTCTAGATTAGATGCATAAGATTCTCCTTTAAAGATCAAAGTTTTCGGCTTTATTAGATTGATTCTTGCATCACACATTTGTTCCACGGATTCGATACCTTGGGTTCACACTTGTGCGAAGAAGGGTCCCTTGACTCCTATTTTCTTAGATTTGTTTTTATTTTTCGTTTTGTGTATACTTTGTTTATCGCTAACCCTAACAGGAGATGGACGGCTACTTCTCCAACAAACCCGATAATTTTGTGGATGATCCAGAAAAACTTTACAAAAACTTTACAGGCTAAGGAGACGCAAAGCACAAGCTAAAAAGCTAGATTTTGTAGATTCGAAAGCGGAAGACAAAGGATTGTCGGAATCTTCGATGAAATCCCCACCTCAAAGCCCTAGGGAGAATGGACTTCCACCGATGGGAGAACAACCGCAGCCGGAGCGCAAGATCGGGGAGCTATGCACCCCAGACATCGTCGACCTACAAATCTTGAACCTCACGGAGATCGGAAGGTCGTTCGAGATCAAGACCTCAACAATCCTCATGGTGCAACATTCGCCCTTCACCAACAAAGAAGATCCGAACCTTCACCTCCAAGCGTTCATCCAACTTTTTCAAACATTCAACATGGACGGGGTGACTAAAGATCAAAAGGCTCTTTCCGCTACTCAGGAAGACTTTGCAATGGTTCTACTCTCAACTGGCGCAGATAGTGCAAAATTGGGACACATTGATGAGGGCCTTCATGAAGGAATACTACTCACCAGGTAAAACTCAAAGCTTGCGTAATAAGATCGCTACCTTCGCTCAATATTCTACGGAGACTATATCGGAGGCATACGAGCGCTTCATTGAGTACACTTGGGCGGTTCCACATCACAAGTTCCCGAAGGAGGATCCCGTTCAAAAGTTCTACCAAGGACTCACCATGGCGTCAAGGACGATCATCGATGCATCATCGAGCTTATGCCGACTCAAGCTTTCACTCTATTCAAGAAGGTCGCGAACAATGACACATGGGCGTCATCCGGATGCTTACTTTTGGTTCAACCAACAGGGAACGTCAATGGAGTCTTGCAAGTGGAGAAAGAAGACATACTCGAAGGCAAGATCGATTCGCTTATGCGGAGGTTGGAGAAGATGGAGATAGAAAAAAAGAGGCTCAAAACTTAAAGAATGTCGAAGCAAGATCCACATGTGAAGAGTGCAGAGAATATTTCCATGTCCACAAGGATTGTCCGGAGCAAGCCAAGGTGCTCGACTACATGAGGAAGGGGGATTTGCCGAACTTCCGCTACGGGCAAGGTAGACCTCAATTTAATGCAAGCTCATCCATTCCAAATTCGGTTCCGCTTTGTATACAATTGAAGGACTTCATGGACGAGCAAGCTAAGATCAAAAAGGACACCGTCACCAAGTTCAAAGCCATAGACAAGGTGTTGGAGAACATCGATAGCAAAGTGACGGAGGTCGAAAGCTCAAATCATCAAGTGCTCAACATGATGAAGATGCTCGAGACGCAAGTGGGACAACTTGTTGGGCGCCTATCCGCTAATGAAGGGAAGCTTCCGAGACAACCTCAAGGTCCCGAAATGGCGAAGGCCATTCAAACTCGTTAGGGAAGGAGACCGAAGATCCGGAACGTTCCACGGGAGCAAGAAAGCCAAAACCATCCACCGAGACGGAGGAATTTTCTTAGGAGGAAGTTACCGAGATCGTCAACAAAGAGCCTGAGTTTGAGATGCCGGGAGAAGACACGAAGATACCACAACTCAAGCCACGCTACTTCTGATGTAAATTTGATAATCATTTTGAGAAGTTTGTGGAGGTTGTGCGTAGGTTAAGCATCAACATATCGTTATTGGATGCCCTTCAAGTTCCTACATATTCTCGTTACTTCAAAGATATACTTGCAAACAAATATTTTTTGCGTAGGTTGGAGATTTATTGATTTAAGAATTATTATTGAATTGTGTGATTTTATTGTTGTATTCCGGCCTGTACTAAATTAAGCGCCATGTGGCATCCACATCAGCACCACGTCATCGCCACGTGGCATCCACGCCATCGCCACGTGACAGCCACATCAGCTCCACGTGGCAGCCACATCAGCAACCAACTCATCTCTACAAGTGACATGGCGAGTCAATCCATGACGATCACTTTCGTCACAAATTTTGGGCTTCGGGCTGGGTTCAATAGGCTTTACACCAATCTATGACGACTTGAGAACATCATAGATCACGCTAATCTATGACGAAAACGTTAGTTCGTCACGAGAGGTGATTTGTGACGCTCATTCCATGACGAAATGAAATTTCATCATAGATGTCATTTTATGACGAAAATTGTATGATCCGTGATGAAAATCGACCGTCATAGATTACAAGGTTTTTTGTAGTGTCAGAAGGTGGAAGTTGATCTGAAGTCTTGTGAAGATGTTGCTGGTGCTAGGCGTACGCAACCCCCAGTCGACTGCTTGGGATTTTGGAGCCTTCGTTTCTAGGATTAAGCGTAAATCTCTGATAATCTCTCTTTTTCTTATGTGATACTATTTCTGTATTCACTTATATGTCAATATATGCATGAAACTTGATCCTGGCTTGCATATAGGTATGCACTTGATTTTCTTTGGAAAAGCAGGTGTGAAGTTCGCCATCGACCTTGTGCCAACACAAATCATCTCAGTGCTGGCGGGTGCTTAAGTCGTCCGCCGGCAATGAAATTTTAGGGGCAGCACCGAAAAAGCTCAAAATAATTAGGAAAAAAAATCATTTTTACGCGAGGTACCCCACCGGCCAGCTGCCCATCTGTCAATTTCTCAAGTCGTGCCACTACGCGGTCGGTGGGATTCGAATCCGCGATCTCCACCCTCGTGCGAAGCCTCCTCTGTCACTACAACACATACTAAGTGTAAATCATTTTGGAGGTTCTAGACGGATTTAAATTAAAAACTTGTCAACTAAAAAGTTTCATAATTTTTTGAGATCTACAACATTCATTTTGGGAGCTTCTCCATTTAAGGTCGTTTACAAATTTGAATTTTGAATTTGAGTGATTCAAATTTGAATTTCATTGACAATATGGTTTCAAATAAAAAATTTGTAAACTATAAAGTTTCATAACTTCAAGTTTCATAACTTCTCAGGATCTACAACTTTCATGTTGAGAGTTTCTCATTTGAGGTCATTTGAAAAATTCAATGTTTCAAGTGACTATGTCCATCTATGCAGACAGGCGACATAAGCCACCCGCCAACACAAATGGGGCCATTTGTGATATTGGATTGCAGAGTTGGTGCCCCCATGCACCAATTGCACCCGGACGCCAGCACGCTAATTTCCATGTGCCACTACAAATCGTTTCTGGCATATAGCGATCAACGGCCATTTATTTTCTTGCAAGATGAACGGGTGGGCGCTTTGTTCTCCTTTTCTGTGAAGTATGCACCTTGCAAATTCGGAGGCTAGATTGGAATAGTTGCAAACATAAATGACGGGCCACGCAGTCAGGCGCACGTTTAGGCACACAATCACTCGTGGTCGGCTTTGCCCCAGGCAACGGCGCTTTGATCGAGTTCAGCACGCCGGAGGAGGACATTGGAGAGTGGAGATCCATCCAGTGAATAGTGTTGTGTGCATGAATCTCAAGAGACTTTGGTGTTTGGAAGTTAGAGACACTAAAGTTCCTACACCATAATCAATAACCAAAACTGGCGTCTAGTTTTATCATATCTATAACTCTTTTATATAGGAGCTGCCCACTAACTCTCCTTAAGGAGTTCTCAGGTCTCTAATTGACTATTGTGAGTGGTAACTGAAATTTACTGGACCAAGTCGCCAGCCTCCCCACGCCCCCGGCCCCGATGGCCTCCATCTTCCTGTGGTGGTCAAAGTACCCCACGTACTCCGTGGTGATGGGGTCTGCCGAGTTCATGAACAGGTTCGGCACCCATGCCGCCAGCGCCGCGAACGACGCGTCGTGCACGCCGCAGCCGCGGGCCCCCGTAGGACGGCCACCACGCCCACCGTGACGAAGCTGTCGTGATGCGGATGCCCTGCCTCACCCGCTGGTCCCCGATCGATTAGCATGTCTCTGCCAATGCCACCGCCTCGTCGCCGCCGCCACCGTCGCGGTCGCCGGAACCCTTGGCCGCCGGAGTCGGAGCTCCCGTCGGCTGGGGACGGAGAGGGGGAGGATGTAGCTGCGGATCTCGCCGAGCATGCGCGGCATCACCATCTCCAGCAGCAATGGCGTCGTCGACTCCATGAAGGTGCGCGTCGTGCCGCAGCCTCCCCCACCGCCACCGCACGGAGCCGGGCCGTCGCGGGGAGGGGGAGGGGGCGGGGGCGCAGCCGGGTACCGGTGCTGTCGTAGCATTCGCGGCCGTCGTGGCGCTCGGATGGATGGATGATGAAGCTGGCAGCCTGAGCTTATATGCAACCGGACCCACACGAGCAATCACCTCAAAGGGCCCGAAGAACTTAAAAGCCAACTTCTGATTTGACCGAGGTGCTAATGATGACTGAATGTAAGGCTGGAGCTTCAAGAAAACCATATCACCAACTGCGAAGACCCTCGCAGATCTCTTCTTATCAGCTTGCCTTTTCATGCGGTCCTTGGATCTTGTCAGGTGCAATTTGATCAGCGATGTCATAACCATACGATCTTGGATCCATGATGCCAGATCTGTATGCTGAACAACATCTGCAGGCTGGATACCAAAGTGCTTAGGAGTGTACCCATATAAGGCCTCAAATGGAGATCTGTTGATAGCCGAATGGAAGCAGTTGTTGTACCAATATTCAGCAAGAGCGATCCACTCAACCCACTTGGATGGACAGACATTAGCAAAACAGCGTAAGAATGTCTCCATAGTTTGATTAAGACGTTCTGTTTGTCCATCGGGCTGAGGGTGGTAAGAAGAACTCAATTGAAGGGAAACATCTGCTAGGCGAAAAAGCTCTGACCAAAACTTACTAGTAAAGATTCTGTCGCGATCTGAAACGATTGCTGAGGGAAGGCCATGGAGACGATACACGTTATTCATGAACAGCTTGGCAACACTAGCTGCTATGAAAGGATGGTGCAGCGGTAAGAAATGCCCATACTTAGTGAAGGAGTCGATAACCACCAGAATGCAATTAGCATGCCCAGACATAGGTAACCCTTCCACAAAGTCAAGGGAAATAATCTTCCAAGCTTGGGTAGGGACCTCGAGCGGCTGCAATAACCCAGGAAGCTTAGAGCGATCCGGCTTGGCTTGCTGGCAAGTTAAACATGATGTGACAAACTGGTGAACAGCAGACTTCATTCCCTTCCAAGCAAATAGTTTCTTCATACGCATATACATAACAGGAACTCCGAAATGGCCACCCAAGGCAGAAGAATGACAAGCGGCCAACAGTTTGTTCTGCAAGGACACATCAGCCCCCACCCAGATGCGATTCTTGAACTTGAGGATACCATCCACCAATGTAAAATTGGGAACAGCAGTAGGGTCAATAGACAGTTTTGTAAGCATGGAAAGAGCAGCGGGATCATCTTGATAGCTGGCCAGGACCTCCTTAATCCACTGCGGAGTGACCACTGAGACTGCAGCACACATTGATACATGGACAGGTTTCCTGGAAAGAGCGTCGGCCACTCTATTGTCAGCCCCTTTTTTATACACAATTTTGTACTGCAAGCCTAAGAGCTTAGTGAACACCTTCTGTTGCCAGTGGGTATGGATACGCTGCTTAGACAGTTGGGTAAGGCTCTTCTGATCAGTAAATATCAAAAATTCCCCATGTTGCAAGTAAGATCTCCAATGTTGGACTGCCATAAGAATAGCCATGTACTCCTTTTCATAGGTAGATAGGCCCTGAGATTTGGGACCGAGAGCTTTACTTATGAAAGCCAGAGGGTGACCATCCTGCATCAGTACCTCCCCAATCCCATAGCCACTTGCATCAGTTTCAACAATAAATGTCTTGGAGAAATCTGGAAGACCGAGCACCGGAGCATTGCACAATGAAGACTTATGAGTAGAGAAAGCAGTCTCATGGGTTGCTGTCCATAGAAAGAGAGTGTTTCTTTAACAGATCCGTCAGGGGCTTAGCTATCACTCTGAAATGTCTGACAAGCTTTCGATAGTAACCTGCCAGCCCCAAGAAGCTGCGGAGTTCCTTAGCATTTTGGGGAGAAGGACATTGGGAGATAGCAGTCACCTTAGAAGGATCAGTAGCGACACCTGCTGCGCTGATGACATGACCCTAATAAGCAATACTTCTTTGAGCAAAAGTGCACTTGGTAAATTAGAGCTTCCACTGGTCTTTGGTCAAAAGCTCGAAAACACATCGGATATGGCCAATGTGATCCGCATAGGTTTTGCTGTAAATAAGGATGTCATCAAAGAAGACTAGCACAAACTTCCTGAGACATGGAGATAAAGTAGAATTCATGGCTTGCCAAAATGTTGCTGGGGCCCCAGTGAGACCGAAGGCCATTACTCTGAACTCACAGTGACCACAATGAGTCTGAAAAGCGGTTTTGTACTCCTCTCCCGGCCTGATCCTGATTTGGTGGAAGCCCGCTCTGAGGTCCAAGCAGGTGAACCAAGTTGCCTGAGACAATCCATCCAAAAACTCATCTATGATGGGAACTGGGTATTTGCTCTTAACTGTAATAGCATTTAGGTGTCTGTAGTCAACACATAAACACCAGGAATTATCCTTCTTCTTGACCAGCAAGACTGAAGAGGAAAAGGTGTTGTTGCTCTTCTGAATTAACCCTGCCTGCAACATTTCCAATACTTGCCTTTCAATTTCATCTTTCAGAGCAGGGGCAAAACGATATGGTCTTACATACACCGGAACTGCACCATCAATAAGTGGAATGGGATGGTCACAAGCCCGGGGAGGAGGTAGCTCTGAGGGGACTTCAAATAGCACAACAAACTCCTCAATGATATCTTAGACTTCCTTAGGACACTGCACAGTCACAGTATCTGACGCCACCACATCCACAGAACACACCTGCACCACTGTATGCTCAGGAATTTCTGGAAGAGACCCATGGAGCATAACAGAAGAACCCTTACATGGGATTACCAACCACTTTTGCTTCCAATGCCCCTTCATTGGACTGAACTCCTCAAGCCAGTCGAGCCCCACAATCATATCATAAGCTGAGAGGTGGAGAACTTTCAGATCAGAGACAAATTGACAAGAGCCCACAGACCACATAGCATTTGGAACCACTTTAGCACAGACTAACCTGGTACCATTGGCCACTTGTACCGACAATCTGGAGGACCCCATAACCACTCCCTTCAGCTGAGTAGCCAACTGCTCACTAATGAAGGTGTTAGAGCTTCCAGAGTCAACTAATATCCTGACAGGCTACTCTTGAATAGTACCCAGCAGGCACATAGTTCTGGGAGCCGGAGTACCAGAAATTGCTGTTGCTGACAGACTAAGGAACATCTGCTCATCTCCATTCCCAAAAGGCTCAGCCGTAAACTCAGGATCATCTTCACGGTTAAATAATTCTGGCATCTCCTGAAGCGCATGGAGCTTACAGTCTCAGCACATTTGTGGTCCTTAGACCACTTCTCAGCACAGAACTGACATAAGCCCTTAGCTCTGCGATAATTGCGAAGTGCACGCCAACGATCATCAGCAGGCTGAGCACGAGCTGCATCAGAAGCCCTCTTGTCCTCAGCTGAAATTGCTGGAAGCTTTGTCTGCTTAACAGGAGGAGCTGGGAGTGGTAAGGAGTGCTTGAATGGATGCCGCTGCTTCTTATAAGGTTCCGCCACTTCTTCCTGTAATTGAGCAAGAACAAAAGCAATATCCAACGTAGATGGTCGTTGCATTAACACTGGAGATTTAAATTCAGGTTTCAGCCCATCAATGAATTTCATAGTGTAATGCAATGGGTCTTGAATTTGTTCATAAGCATTGAGCTAGTCTACTAAGGAAGAAAACTGCTCAACATACTCAAGAACTGTGCCAGACTGGCGAATGGAAAACAACTGTCTAACAAGCAGCTCATGATGATCCCTACCAAATCTATCTAACACCAGTTTGCAAAATTCAGACCAGCTGCTAGATCTAATTTTCGTGCCCATAGACTGCAACCATCGCGCAGCTGGATCCACAAAATGCATAGATGCCACCTTAATCCAATCAGAAGGGAGGACATCATAGAGATCAAAATAATCCTCACAACGGCTAATCCACAATTTGGGGCTCTCACCATCAAATGTAGGAAAATTCAGTTTGGGTAGTTTACTGTAACTCGACCTAGCATTCTCTATAGAACCACTCTTAGTGTGAGGACGCGACTGATGTAAGTAAGACTGAGATAACATGTGGGTGGAGTCAGGTATCGTACCCCTGACCGGGGGATGAACAACGGCCAGAACAGAACCGCAGCCATCCTCCCGATGATGGTTGGCGACGCCGTGCCCGTAGGGCCTGTCAGTTTCGTCCGCAGCAGATGGGCGCCCGGACACCGACGATGACTTGAGATCCAGCGAATGGAACTTGTTATTGTTCGCTGGAGGTGTAGGGAGCGCTGAGGGAACTGCAGGAAGAAGCGGCGGGGATCGATCACGAACGGAGCGCCCCCAATGCTTGGACAGCTTGCCGACCTCCATGTGGATGTCGTCCACCGTCCCCTCGATCTCCGGCTTCCACGCATCGAGGGATGCAGCGACACGCTCCAGTGCCTCCACCCGCACATCCTGAGCCACCTTGAGATCCGCAAATTGGCGATCCCAATTATCTTCAGACATGGAGAAGCGGTTGTCCCACTTCTCATCTGCTTCGGCGAAGCCTTGCTCCCAGTTCTCGCCGGCCTCAGCAAAGCCCTTCTCCCACTTCTCACTCGCCTCCTTGACGCTCACCTCCAGAACATCGAAGCGCTTGGTAAGCGCATCGAGAACGAGTTTGGTTTCCGGATTCATGGCTCCAAGGCGGCGTTGAAGGTGGGTGTAGTGGTCGTGGGAGAGATGTAGATCCAGGGTAGGGAAGCTCGCCCAGATCGATCTATGGTGGATGGGGAATTACAGGCCACGACTGCGATTGCGAAGGAATCGAGCAGACGAGCTCACCAAACCCGATCCGTTTGCAAATCGATCGATGGGATCGCTGAATCTGATACCAATTGTTAACTGCGGGGTAGTGGAGAAGGGAGAACAAGAATCGAAGAAGGGAAATCGACAAGATCCAGGAATTCCGGCCGGCCACAACGGCCGCCGGGAGGAGGAAGATAAGAACAGAGTTAATGTTGTGTTTACAAACCTGATGGTCTCCTCGTCTGCCTTTTCAGCATCTATAGCAGGGAACGGTTTACACGGGCTCAGCCCAACAATATGCACGCACGCAATCGAATTACTTGGCCCATTCATCTCCATACACACGCAGGTTAGCTCGGCTGGGCCGTGTGCTACGTCTTGGCCCATTGATGCTGGTAACACTCCTGCCCTTCGCCTTCATCCTCGCCGCCGTCCCTGAGGCTGGCGGAAGCAAGTGGTCCTCCATCGGTAAGATCGTGCGGAGTCTTTTTTTTTGGGTTTGGTCGCGGCTGGTTGAGTTGTTGATTTGGTGCGTTTGGGAAGGCAAAACTTGGATCAGCTCCCTTGCGCGTAGGATTTCGTGGTGTCGGTGGGAATGTGTTAATGTAGAAATGGTTCTGGTCTAAGATTCCCTGCTGAAAACGTGTGATTTGTTCGCCAACGAGCTTGAGATTCAAGGTATCAGGTCTAGGCCGAACGCTTTACTTGGCCCTGGGGACTGGGATAATGCTATTTGTCCACTTCAAGGAATCTGATCCCTAAACTAGGCTCAGTGTCATCCCTAACCATTCAAAGAGGTTGTTAGACTAGGCTCGATTTCATCATCACAGAACTATTCCCTCATCCCCCATTCTCCATCCTTCCATCACTCATCCTCTTGGAGCTTGAGCTCCATATCAAGAATACTAATTTTTCAAGATACACCATGTGATCATTATGAATATTTGTTTATACTCGGATAAGAAACTTCAGTTCAAATAGCTTGTCAATTTGGTTTAAATAAATAGTGATACTCATTGCCCGGGTATTTCAACTTTGCATAATATGCTCATGTCTTTATCGTCGAGAGATGATATCATGGTAAATTTTCCTTCAAATCATTGCATCTTTTTAATTCCCGCAGCAATGCGCGGGTGAGGTTCCTTTAGTACATTATATACTTGGTACCCACTAACGATTTCTCCTGCCTCTCAATGCGCCAGTCTAACCACTACACATCATGTCACTATCCACCAAGTCGTGTTAACATCCACCAAACCATATATTTATGTCTTCGTCGATTTTCTGTGACTAATAGCATATGTTGTATTTGCGAGTAGCACACCATAAAATTCTCGCAGTTGAAATACATGTAGGATCAATTATTTAAAAATGGTTCTCTCTCAACAAAATTAACATGCTTTCATATATAATATAATTTACACATGAATATTTCCATGTAATCACTTCGGTGTTTCTACTTTCACATTTCACCTTAAAATTTGTTTAAAAAATTTGCAGCAATGAGCGAGGTATCACCTAGTTTTACTTTATTCTCCAACAACTCATTTTTTAATCCTGGATTGGAGCTTTGGTCATCTACCAATTTGTTTATTTGGCCTGACTTAACTTCGTGGGCCGAAAAAATATATTATGGGTCGACCGAGAAAATTTGGATAATAGAATACTAGATCTGCATTGAATTTAATTAGCCCAGAATTTGCCTACTGATTAACCGAATTCCGCGACCAACATTGTACGAAATGTCAGTAATATCTATAACATTCAACAAGCATAATTAGATCTATTAGGAGCTGGTGCTTGTATAGTACCGGTTAGTAGTTTGTACTGATATATTTCCAGCAACTAATTGGGTAGCACAGTAGTACCTACAACCGAATCCGCCAAATTGGTACTATCACCATTAGATTTCACTGCATGGATGACTCATATTAATTACAAGAACCTTAAAATTGGTGTTTTAATAAATATTTTATTGTACTTCATTCATGTGGGACATGTTGATTTTGTTTTCTGTAAGTTTGATCAAATTTTATGATATTTTGCCGTAGGTACTGCACAAGCAAATACTAAACCTCTAGCGCTCTGTTCGCTTGGCTTATCAGCCACTAGACAGCAGTACTTTTCGCTCAGAACAAACCAGCCACCAGCAATCAGCCAACAGTACTTTTCTCTCAAAACAAACCAGCACCAGCCATCAGCAACCAGCCAAATGAATAGGCTGCTACAGGTACTTGTTATCCCTGTGGAGGCATTTCATTTGCCTCGCTTTAAATTATAGGATTTCTCTAGGGTCGTGCAGCATTTTTCCTTCATCCGAAAGTATGACATTTTCGACACTATCGTAAATGACGGAGAAAAAATATGTGTTGGTATAAAAACGTGTACTGTATACTAAATAGGTACCATGTGACCGTCTGCAATTTGGCCCAGCGTTGCTCAAAGGGAATTAGCAACAGCACATATAAACTTCACAGCAATATATTAATCTTAATAATCTTGCATATACGAAGAGCATAAAAATATGCATGCATGGCAGGGCCGTTATTGGACTACGATGCTGCATGCAGCCTGCAGATGTTCAAAGGGAATTAGCAACATATCCCTCCTCTATTTATTTTATCATTTCGATCAACATAACTTTCTCATGCATAGTTCGATTCAATTCAGATTACCCGTATATTTCCACTTCGACTGGTTCAACGGGCTACAAATAATTAGTGATCGCAATACATTCCACTGATTCACATTTGTAGAGACATAGATTGTACTAAGTATCTAGACATAACTACAGATTTAGTTGAATAAATTTTGGAGTGTAGGGGGTGCACTACAGGAAATCCATGCTTTGCCGAGGGCCTAAAACTCTCGGCAATGGCCACTAAACACTCGACAACGTCTTTGCCGAGAGTCGCCCTCGGCAAAGGGACGACGGGAAATTTTTTCTCGGCCACGATTCCTTGCCGAGCACCTGAGCACTAGGCTCTCGGCACAGCCTTTGCCGAGAGCCTACAGTGGGCCGTCGGCCGGAAAAACGTAGCCGTTAACGGGGGTTTAACTTGACGGTTTTTGAAATCCTCTTTGAAGAGGGCCTCACGTACGGGCCGTCGGCAAAGAGGGTTTTTTTTTATATTTTTTAGAAAATTCGTGCCGAGAGCCTGCAGTCGGCCGTCGGCAAAGATAGTTTTCCATTGTTTTGAAAAAATCCTGTGCCGAGAGTTGTGGTCGGCTGACCGTCAGCAAAGATGGTTTTTTAAAAAAACTTTCGTTCCCAAGCGCCCCTGGCAACTACGCTCGGCAAAGCTGGGAACACTCGAGCTGGGAAAATTTATTCCTAGAGTCACCGAGAGTAATTGCCAGGAGCACTCGGCAAAGGGCCCTTTGCCGACGGACCCTCTCGGCAAAGAGGTCACTTTTATTTTTATTTTTTTTCTTTCCACATTGACAAACTTATATATATATACATATGTATGTATATATATAGATATATATACATATATATACATATATACACACACACACACACATATATATATATATCACATCCGGCACTCATGTAACACATGTATATCACATCCGAACAGCTGCACAAGTCCACAAGTCTATACATCACCACAAGTCCATCACCCACAAGTCCACAAGTGCATCAAGTTTGTCCATACAAATCCACAAGTGCCTCATGCGAAGAGAACCTCCATCTTGAACGCGAGGATAACATCATCAAAATCATGCAAGTGGAGGGGGCAAAGTACATAAGTGCATAAGGACCCACGGAGCAAAAGGGGCGACCGAATCGGGCCGAAGTGGGCCCGGGCCGGTCGGCCCGGGAC
Organism: Cenchrus americanus; assembly: GCA_947561735.1. Taxonomy (NCBI): domain Eukaryota; kingdom Viridiplantae; phylum Streptophyta; class Magnoliopsida; order Poales; family Poaceae; genus Cenchrus; species Cenchrus americanus. Next base: position 202,314,096 of record OX387245.1, read on the forward strand.
GGCCGGCCCGGCCCGGTTCTAGCGTCGGTTCGGTCATTCGCATCGGAAGGCCATCCACAAGCTAGAGAGAGAGAGGAGGAGGATCTCCGGAGGGAGATCAACCACATCTAAGGAAGCACCCTTTCGTGGAGAAGAAGGAAGACACGGCGGAAGGGAAACCATGATCAACGGTGCCATGATCAGCACCTTGATGGGGTCATCTTCTCATTCGTCCATGGGTTGTAATCGATCTTGAGATGTAATCGCACTTTGTCGGATTATCTATCTATCATCTTGTGTTGAATATACTTTCATGCTTAAGGTTAGCTACCATGCCGTGAAGGGAGTATAGGCCTCGATGCTTCCTTGGATCCATTCATACGTTGTGTCCATCAAAGGTCTAGTCATGACTACCTTCGCGTAGTGACAAGATGAGAGGAGGGAAAGGGCGAAACCATGGTCACAACCCCGATAGATTAGATTGGTTTTCATGTCTTTAAGCGATTGCATGCTCTAGTATCATAGACCCGTGGGCGAGTGTCTATTATCTTGATATCTTAATCATTCTCTCTAGTGTAGTTTAGTTGTTTTCTAGTATAATAATAGTTAGGGTTTTAGTAGCTAGTGTGTCGTTGTAGATCGAACGCTTGTAATCCCCGTGCTCCACGGATTGACAAGAACCTTGGGAATCCCGTGGTGAAAAAGGTGTGGGGTCCGTACGCTTGCGGATCGTAGAGGGATACATCTTTTATCCATCAACAGAGCCGCTGCAGGGGATCCGTACCCCATGGAGAAGAACCCGGACGAAATCCCCATGTTCACCCGGTTCGCGGAGCGAGGGCTCTCTCCCGGCCAGCGACTTCTTCAAGGGGCTGCTGGGGTACTACGGCATCGAGTACCTCAACCTCATCCCCAACGGTATCTTCCACACCTCCGTCTTCTTGCACTTCTGTGAAGCTTTCTTGGGGATCAAGCCCCATTGGGTACTGTTCCAAAAATTCTTCCAACTGAAGCCCCAGCCCAGCGTCAACAATCCTCGAGTAGTGGGGGGGCCGGGATCCAGATGCGCGAAGACGCCGCAGAGCAATACCTCTCGTACAAGCTGATCGACTCCAACCAAGATTGTAAGTCGAAGTGGTTCTATATCACCAACCACCACCCGGAGCTGGCGAAGCCGAGCGGGAAGCAGCCGAAGCACCAGCCGTGGTGGAACTCGGAGCCAACGATGCAGGAGGGTATCCAGCTACCAAAACTACTGGCGAAGATTAAGGCTTTGAGAGAAGCCAGGCTGAGGGCTGAACATGTGGCCTTCAGCTTCATGAAGCGAAGGGTGCAGCCGCTGATGGTCCGCGACACCTTGGGCTACCAGTACACCGGCGACAACGACTCGTCGCGGATGCCCGGAGGTGAAATCAACGACGATGACATTGTTGATTAGCTGGGCAGGATCTTCAAAAACATGCCGGTGTACACACCGTTCCCTGCGCCCGAGTGCTCCGCCGCGCGTCCACCCAATAAGGTCAGTAGCCGTACTGAAGTCGGGTACGGATTATGTAGTAGTAGTCGTACTCGTCCAATATGCTTCTTGTAGGACGACGTAGTGATGTTTGTTTCCGAGCCGGTGTAGCCTCCTCGACTTGTCGAGATCCCAGATGAAGGGAAGGAGAAGGCCAAGGAGCGCCACGAAGTCGGTGAAGAGGACGACATCGTAGTTGTGGAAGACATTTCAGAAGAAGACGATGAGGAGACGTTGCAGGAGCGCTTCCAGCTGCGATCGAGGTTCAGCCGCCCTGGATTGCCGCATGTCCCTCTTGTTCAGGATCCGCCAACTAGCCTGGAGGCTAGTTTGCCTGCTCCGCCAAGGAGGCCGCGCAACGTGGCCCGCAAGCGCATGGCCAAGAAGCTGAAGGTAACGGAAACCACATCTCAAGAGGTAAGCTTCCTTGAGTAGCGTAGTCGAGTACTTGTGTCTCGGTGTAGTGTGCTGACGATGAAACTCCGCTACTTGCAGGAGATTCCGCCTTCCGACCCCGTAGAGCAGGGGGACGAAGGCGACTGGGATACGGTGGGGGAGCCAGCTGGGGGTAGTCGTAGCCCAGCCCCACCGTGGAGGAGCTCTTGGCGTAGTTATCGCCCCAGCCCCTAGTTATTGAGGGGAGCACAGAACCGACCGCTGCTGTCACTGAAGAGGCAGCGGCTACTGAGGCGCAAGAGGAAGCGCCTGCCGAGGGTGGACTGGTCGACATTGCCAGCATCCTTGGCGCCCCAACCGTGACGGTAGTCCGGTCGAGCTTGTAAGTGTTGATCCTTCCCGAGTAGTACATTAGATTTTAGTAGTCGTACAGGGTTGACAAACAGCTTGTGTACTCTCTTGGAAATCGACGGACTTGACCTGGGATGGGGATGAACCCGCTGCAACAGTGGCAGAAGAGGAACCCGCGCCGGCCTCTGAGGAGTCCGCTCCCGCCCCTCAGGCAGAATCCGAGGCGCCGACCGTAGAAGCGACATTGCCGGAGGCCAGCATCGTAGAGGGTGAGTACTTTGCTCGAGTGCAAGTAACCCCGAAGAGTAATCGTAGCCGCTAAGTATGAGTGATCCAGTTGTCCTTTTGTTGACAGGTGCCGAAGCCGAGGGAAGCGCCATTCCCGAAGCGGTGCCCGTTGAAGAATTGGCACCAGAGACCCAGGGAGCTGCCGGAGGAGCCCCCGAGCCGATAGAGGTGGCGGTTGGAGAAGCCGCCGCGGCGACTGGAGGAGAGCTCGACGACGCACTGCCAGAACCGGCTCTGGAAGTAGTCGTTCGCTCGCCAGAGATCCAGGACGCGGAGCCAATCCGCTCGGCGCCAATGTCCGGAGCCGCGACAAGTAGTCGTGGCGGGATCGAGCTGCGGCGGATGACCTTGTCGACCCAGCGACAGTAGCTCGTCACATGGAGGCGATGCGCTAGGCCGAGCAATGGATGAAGGTGAGTAGTCGACACCCTTGAGTAGTCAATCCTTTAGTGTTGAGTACCCAGTTGACATGAGTTGTCTATTGCAGGACGTCGCGGAGAGGTCCCGGCAGAAGTCTGACATGCTTCAGGGGTACGGCAACACGGTGCTCCGGGCCGAGGCCTTAGAAGAACAGCTTGTGAAGGCCCGAAGCACGCCGTCGCGATGTAGTCGAAGCTTGACGGCGCCTTCTCCCAATATCACAATGACATCCAAGATATGCGGGCAAAGAGCGACGGGCCGGTGCGGAAGAACAAGTCTCTCCGCAACAAGAATAAAGGTACGCCATTGCCGTGCCGAGTACCCGTTGGTAGTACCTTAGAGGAGTCCGACCCGCTTTGCCTTGCCGATTGCGGTGCTTGAGACCCGCGTCGACCGGACTGAAGGATTCGAGAGACCGACATGAAGAACCTCTTCTACCGAGAGCAAGAGGCCCGTGAGGTACTGGAGTATGATTATAAGCAGCTTGCTTACGAGTGCGACAAGCACATGGAGCTTCGCATTGCATCGGATCGTGACCTCGTCAACGCTACAAATCTTTGCAGAAGCTGAACGAGGACTGCGAGAAGCCGGCGGGCCCGGCCGAAGGAGCTCGGAGAGGGCCGCGCCGCCCATCGTGAGGCTACTCGTGCCTCATCCCGGGGGACCGAAGATAGCTCCATTGGTGGACCGGCTGAGGGAAGCCCCTCAGCCGCCTGGCGACGTACGTGAAGCACTTGGCGAATTTGATCCCCAACCAGATCCTGGCGTATATGAAGTCGTACTTCCCAAAAGCTCTTGTTGACGTAGTCGCCGGCGGACTAGCCGCCAACTGCACGGACGAGCAGTACGCGGAGCTGCTGGAGCAGATGGCGCCCATTGCCGAACAAGTTGCCGAGAAGCTCAACCTCCAGTAGTCCTGTAGGGTTAGCTCGTAGCAGTAGTTGTAGATAAACAAAGTTGTAATGAACTTGTTTAAGTATGAATGAAGGAAACTTCCATAAATGAGTACTCGTTATCGCGATCGGTGAGTGCGAGTCCCATCATGGAGTCGTCGTGAGTAGTCGTACTCGCCAGTAGTCCTGTTGAGGGAAAGAGACAAGAAAGCGATTGATAAATAATCAAACTTTATTATTGAGAGAAATACACCCGGGATGGCCGGGGCCATTGTATAAGAGTAGTCGCCGGGACCGGAGGCCACCTACGGCTAAGTACGCTAGGGCGTACGGCCCGCTTACGGCACAAAGAGATCCGTTAGTAGCCGCGTGGGGCGGATCTAGGAGTACTTGGTCTCTCGGTAGACCGTTCGTTGGAGTCCTTTGTGTGCTCGGAGCAGCCCAAGATCCGTTAGTAGCCGTTAGCGCCGGATCTTGGAGTAGAGTAGTCCGGAGGCCGGTGCCGGACCCGGAGGCCGCTTACGGCGAAGGGGTCTTTAAGTAGTTGTGTAGACTTGAGCCCCCGGTGTAGTCGTATAGACTAGGTGTAGAATCGACATAGTTGGTCAATGTTACACGAGTTGTTGACGTCTTCGCCTTCTAGCGTCCGGAGGCGGTAGGAGCCCGGTCCGGTCACCTTTGCAACCGTGATGGGACCTTCCCGGGGCGAGCCGAGCTTGTGTAGTCCTTCCGTGTTCTGGATGCGGAGAAGGACAAGATCGCCAACGTTGAAGGAGTGTTCCTTGATGTTGCGATCATGGTAGCGTCGGATACCCTTGAGGTACCTTGCCGATTGGACGAGGGCGGCACAACGAGCTTCTTCGAGTCCGTCGATGTCAACTCGTCTACCGTCTTCGGATATGCCTTCGTCGTCTTGCTCCACTATCGGTGTGTCCCACATGACATCGGCGGGGGAGGATTAGTTCGGAGCCGTAGACCAAGAAGTATGGAGATTGTCCCGTTGGCATGGAGGGTTGAGTACGTAGCCCCCGAGTGCATTGGGTAATTAATTGATCCACTTGCCTCCTTTGGTGTTGGCGGCGTCGTGTAGCCGCTTCTTTAGAGCGTCGAGCACCATCCCATTGGCATGCTCGACTTGTCCATTGGCCCGAGGATGGGCAACCGAGACATATCGGATGTCGATCCCGTTGTTCTCGCGGTACTCCCGGAACCGGTGATTGTTGACGTTGGAGCCCGTGTCCGTGATGATGTGATGGGGTAGTCCATAGCGATGTACGAGTTCATCCGGGAAGTCGAGTACTCGTCGGCCTTGGGGCATTTAACCGGCTTGACCTCGATCCACTTGGTGAACTTGTCGATGGCCACCGGTACTCTATTGAATTCACCCGGCGCGGCTTGGGAGTGGCCCAATCATGTTGAGCCCCCGGCGGGCGAAGGGCCGGGTTGGCGGTATGGTGACTAGTTTGCGGGCGGGACGTGCTTTTGCTTGGCGAAGTACTGGCACGCTTGGCACCTTCTGACGAGTTCTTCGGCATCGCCTAGAGCTATGGTCCAATAGAAGGCTCGTCGAAGGCCTTGCTAACCGGCCGTGCGAGAGGACGCGTGGTTGCCGCAGACGCCTTTGTCGATATCCTCCAAGATGTCCTTGCCTTCTTGTCGGGGAACACACTTCACGAGTACTCCGGAAGATGCGCCCCGCCCGTAGAGCTTGTCTCCGACGAGGACGTAGGACTTGGCACGGCGGATGAGTTGCTCGGCCAAGTTCTTGCCGAGGGAACCTTGTGCTCGCCGAGGTAGTCGATGAAGGGCCGTCTCCGGTCCACGTCGATCATCATGACCTCCGGCCGGCGCGGGGGATGCGCTGGGACAGTGCTCGGTGGCTCCGGCTCCGGGATGGATGGCGCGTGAAGCTCGTGGACGAAGACACCCGTTGGTACTTGAGCGCGAGTAGAACCAAGCTTCGACAGGACGTCCGCTGGAACGTTGTTGTCGCGGACGACGTGGTGGAACTCGAGACCATAGAACTTGTTCTCGAGCTTGCGGACTTCTAGACAGTAGGCATCCATGTTCTCCTTGTTGCGGTCCCGGGACTTGTTGACTTGGTTGATGACCACCGCGGAGTCGCCGTAGACTAGTAGCCGCTTGATGCCCGGTGAAGCCGCGAGGCGGAGCTCCGTGTAGCGAGCTTCGTACTCGGCTTCGTTGTTTGAGACCTTCCGGAAGATCCGCAAGACGTACTTGAGTTGTTCGCCCGTTAGAGAGATCAAGAGTACCCCCGCACCCGTGCCCTCGAGGTTGAGTGAGCCGTCGAAGTACATCACCCAGTGCTCTGGGCGCTCGGTTGGAGTAGGTAGCTGATTCTCCCGCCACTCCGCCATGAAGTCGACTAGTGCCTGCGACTTGATGGCTGTGCGTGGCTTGAAGTCGATGTTGAGGGCGCCGAGTTCGACTGCCCACTTGGAGATTCTTCTAGTAGCATCTTGGTTCCGCAGGATGTCGCCGAGCGGGTAGTCGGTGACGACGGAGATCGAGTACTCCTGGAAGTAGTGTCGTAGCTTCCGCGAGGTGATGAGCACTGCGTACGGAAGCTTCGTACTAGCCGATAGCGTGCCTTGGATTCCCGACGAGACCTCACCGACGAAGTAGATCGGTCGCCGGCCCGGGTAGGCGTGGCCGTCTTTATGCCGCTTGACGACGATGGCGTGACCGACCACATGAGTAGTCGCGGCGAGGTAGAGCAATAGGCGCTCCGCTTTGAGAGGAGCCGTGAGGATCGGTGGCTTTGATAGGAAGTCCTTGAGCTGGGCCGGGGCTTGGTCCCGCCTCTCGGAGTCCACACGAACTTCTCTTGATGTTTGAGTAGTTTGAAGAAGGGGAGGCCCCGTTCTCCAAGCTTCGAGATGAATCGTTCGAGCCGCCATACACCCGGTCACCTTCTACACATCTTTGATGCATGTGGGAGCTTTCATGCCGGTGATGGCGAGAGATCTTCTCGGGACCGGCTTCGATGCCGTGATGGGCGATGATGAAGCCGAGTAGTTTGCCCGATGGTACACCGAAGACGCACTTGTTCGGGTTGAGCTTCCGGCGGTACTCGCACGGGGATGTGAAAGTCTCTTCAAGATCGGCGATGAGCATGCCGGGAGTTTCGGGTCTTGACGACCACGTCATCCACGTAGGCTTCGACGTTCTTGTTGAGTTGCCTCTTGGAGCGAGGCCCGGATAGCTCGTTGGTAGGTGGCGCCGGCGTTCTTCAACCCGAAAGACATGGTCGTGTAGCGATGACGCGCCAAACGGGGTGATGAGCGCGGTCTTTTCCCGGTCTTCTTCTTTGATCGCGATCCGGTGGTACCCGGAGTAGCGATCGAGGAAGCGAGCGAGGTCGCAGCCCGTCGTGGAGTCGATGACTTGGTCAATCCGCGGCAACCCGAAGGGGTCCTTGGGGCGTGCTTGTTGAGGTCGGTGTAGTCGACGCACATCCTCCACTCGTTCGAGTTCTTCTTGCGGACGAGGACGGGGTTGGCGAGCCACTCGGGATGGAAGACTTCTCCGATGAAGCCGCCCGCGAGTAGTTTGGCGAGTTCCTTCTTGATCGCATCCCGATCGTCGTTGGCGAAGCGGCGGAGGTGTTGTCGCTTCGGGGTAGCTTTAGGGTCGACGTTGAGTGAGTGCTCAATGAACTCCCCGGGCACCCCTAGCATGTCCGTCGGTTTCCACGCGAAGATGTCGCGGTTGGCCGGAGAAAGTTGATGAGCGCGTCTTCCTATTTGGGGTCGAGGCACCGCCCCGATGGTGGTGGTCTTCTGCTTGTCGTTCGTCCCAAGGTCAATTGTCTTGACCGGATACTCCTCACCGGGCCGAGGCTTGTTAGTTTCGTCCGACTTCTCTCGGGATGTCGAATTCACTTGGGGAAAGCTTCTTCGATGCGGCGTAGATCTCCATCATAGCATTGGGTACTTGATTTGTGGAGGCGATCTCCACGGCTTCCGTGTCGCGGTCGTGCGATATCTTCAAGTCCCCTTGCGGCGAGAGTACACCTGTTGGACTCGGCATTTTGAGTACCAAGTAGGTGTAGTGGGGTACCGCCATGAATTTGGCGATAGCCGTCCGCCGAGGATGGCATGGTAGGACGTCTCGAAGTCCGCGACTTCGAACTTGATGTACTCGGTACGATAGTTGTCCCGAGATTCCCCCGAAAGTAACCGGGCGGGACCACCGAGACCGGTGGGATGGCCGCGTTCCCGGGGACGATGCCGTAAAAGGGCGAGGTGCTCTTGGTGAGCATGTGGGTGATGTCGAGGTTCATCTTCTTCAAGGTCTTGGTGAAAGGACGTTGAGCCCGCTTCCACCGTCGATGAGGACCTTGTTGAGCTTGGAGCCCGCGACCACCGGCTTCGGGACGAGTGGGAACCGTCCCGGTTCGAGAAGCTTGTCCATTGATCCGCGCGGGAGAAGGTAATGGGTACCTGCGACCACCTAAGAGGGGCCGGGACCGCCGGTTCGATGCTCATGACTTCTTGACGGGTAGCCTTTTGGACCCGTCCGCCGGGTAGTCCGCCGAAAAGGACGTTGACCATCTTGTTGGGTTCCGGAAGTCGTCATTGCCTTCGTCGGTCTTCTTCTTGCCTTTCTTGTCATGAGGGTGCCGTGGCTACGGGGGTATCCTTGAGTGCTCGCCGGAGTTGGTAGCACTACTCGGTGTTGTGGTTCTTTGTCCGGATGCCACGTGCACTTCTCTTTCGAGCAAGTCTTTGAAGCCGCCGAGAAGTCTTCTTCGGGTTCTCCTTCGCAGGCGCCGGATAGCCGCGACAGGTGTTGTACGGCTTGCGCTTGCGGTTGGGACCCGAGTAGTTGTTGTTATTGCGACCACCTTGGTTCCCGTTGTTGCTTCGCCGCCGCCCGTGTTCTCGTTTGCTCTTGCCGTGGATGGCGTCGTACTTGGCGTTGGCCTTGTCTTCTTCATCGGCCCGAGACGTGATCATGTCCTTGAGGTGGGTGATGGAGCCTGGGCGGCGACAGCCGAAGTCTTTGAAAGTGCGACGGTGGTAGAGACCGTCTTGGAAAAGGTCGATGACTTCTTTGTCAGAGACATCGACTACTGTGGCGCGCTTGTCGAAGAAGCGTCGCATGTACTTGCGAAGGGTGTCGCCTTGTTCCTGCTTCACCATAGCCGGGTCCATGCGAGTACCCGAGCGGCCCATAGAGCCCGTGAAGTTGCTGGTGAACTGCTCCTTCAGCCGGTCCCACTTGTCGATCGAGTACTTCTCAAGGGACTCGAGCCATGTAAGCGGAGCTTGGTCCGAGCGAGAAAGGGAAGTAGAGGCACTTGGTGTCGTTGTTGCCACCGGCGTTCTCGGTGGAGAAGGCGTAGCATCCGAGCCACCGCACGGGATCTTGCTTCGCGTCGTACTTGGTGGTTCCCGGAGGCTTGAATTTCTGCGGGAGGAGGAGGTTGCGAAGTCCCACGGAGAGAAGGCGGGGAAGCCGTCGTTGTCGCTTGACGTGGAAGCCTTCTTGCGCCGTAGTTCTTCAATCTTCGGTCGGCGTCGAAGCCGCCCCGTGAGGCTCCGGAGACGTGGCTATTCGCGTGGCCTCGACCGCCGTGATCGCCTCCACCACCGGCCCTCCTGTTAGCCCCATGGTTGGAGCTTCCGCTGTCACTGCCTCCGCCGCCAGGGTCGCGATGAGGGACGACCTCGCGATCGCCGCAAGCAGCTGCAGCGCTGTTGCCACCTTGAGAAGGTCCGCCGGCCGTTGCACGAGTACGGTTGGGATTGGCCGGCAGCTCAGCTCGAGTACGGTTACGACCGAGGTCCGCACTGCGACTTGTTGCTTCGTTGTCGCGGTTCCTGACGGGAGGTGGTTGAGCGACCCTGGTGTTGACTCGCATGAAGTAGGCGTCTTCCGCGAGCTTGGCGATGACTTGTCCCGCGCGCATCCCCTGGGCCTGACGTGCTATCGTAGTGATAGACATGAGGCATTGCTGCGGGGTAGTGTGTACTCGGCTCTCGACTTGGTCGAGTGCTTCAGCAAGGTTGCGGATGGGGAGGGAGTCGCGGAGACGTTGGCGCCGTTCGTTCCGCTTTCTCGTTGCGTTCACGTCGGGCGTCTGCGTTGGCGGCGGTCTCGTCGGCGGGCGCGTTGGCGGACAACTCGTCCGCCGAGATGTCCTCAAGGTATTGGTCGGGGACCATCCCCGAGGGCTGCGGCGTCTCGTTGGTAGTCATGAAGACTTGCCGGTCGGGGAGAGCCAAGGCCGGGGTCGCCGGTTGCCACCTCGTAGGAGTGTGCTCCCCCACCCGGAGCAAGCGGTATTCCCTCCCGGAAGGGAAGTGAGTCGAGGTAGGCAACGCAGCGTGAGTTCCCTCCTATCGGGTCCGCGGGCTTGCGGTCCGGCCGTAGATAAATCTTCGGTGGGTGTAGATGTTATAACCAAGGCGGGCACCGGTCCTAACAAGGGTTGTTCGTGGAGTTGTACTTGGACTCGGGCTCATCGGGTCCGACCCGAAGTCGAACTCATAAGAGGAATCCGAGTAGAGCCGGAGAGAGGGTTGGAGTCCGAGTTGTAGCCGAGGGTAGTGTCGGAGTCGGGTCGTAGTCGGGTACGATCTCCTTGCCGGCCGGCGCGCGGTGGGAGCCTTCGTATGGGCCCCGCCGACGTTGCGGGGGCCACGTGTGAAGCGATCGCGGGGTGGGAAGTCCACATGTGATGGCCGAGTAGCCGGCCGCATACGATAGCCCACGGGGACGTCGAGTTCGAGTTGGAGGCGGATCCAAGCTCGGAGTCGGTGTGTTGGTTGAAGAGCGAAATTTCGCCGAATTTGCTTGGTGAGTTCGCCCGTGACTACTTCGGGAAGCATCACGAGGCCGTCTCGGGTTGGGCGGCATGGTGAGGCGGCGTTGGAAGGATCCGGCGCCGTCAGCGGTGCAGACCCAAGAGCCGAAGATGAAGGTGTCGCCGTGCTTGAAGGCGACGGTTGGCTTGATGAAGATGGAAGCCGTCGAGTTCGCCATGTGATCTTCGCGAGGTCCCCTACTTGGCGCGCCGGTGTCGGTGTTTTGGACCGGCAACCTACTAAGGGGAGTACCCGAAGTAGCCGAACGTGGCCTCGCCGAGATCGGTAACTCGAAGGAAGAGACACATGACACACAATTTAGACGGGTTTGGGCCGCGAGTTGCGTAATACCCTATGTCCTGTATGCCGCGTGGCTCGGGATTGATTGGGTGCGATTACAAGATGATGCAATCCGATGCGTATGAGCGAGATGATCTAGAGGGGGGTCCCCTGCCTCGCCTTATATAGTCCGAGAGGCGGGGTTACAAGTTGGTTCGGGGAGAGAGTACTAGTCGAATACGTCTAGGAGTCCCGTATACGGTGCGGGACTTGTAAAACCTCCTATCCGAGTACTCCTCCGTAGTCCTTGTGCTTCACACCGGTAGGTTCCGTGCGGCGCAAGTCGGGTAGTCCCGGGGGCCCACCGAGTAGTCGGTCCCGGTACCCACCGAGGTAATGGGCCCGGGGAGGTCCATACGACGAGCTCGAGACAACCGATCTGGGATCGGGGATAGGGTGCACTCCTCAGTGTATCCCTACTTTGACGGTTTTCGGAGCCTAGGTGTTGAGGTTTTACTTGCATTTAGAGGATAGGAGCTCACCCCCGTTTGAAATCGAGTGTACAGATATTTTCATGAGACCTTGACGTACACACCACCCCGCAGAGCGTGGGGTTAGGGCCGAGTTGAGCTCGGCAAGTGCGGAACCATACCTGCCAGCAGGATAGAGGGTATCAGTGGGGGAGAGGTGGTGAGAGATCACCTTCTCTCAGTGTGTCGCCCGTGTGGCCACATAGGGGCATTTCAAAGTTCCGGTGTAGTTCCCTTCGTGAGGGGGCTCGCTATGAGGGCCGGATGCAGGATGGGACCGTAACTACCGAGAGTTCGCATGGTAGGATGGGCTCGGTCGGCCGTACACCAGTCGGGTGCCTGTGACGCCCCAGGTTTTTAATTACCGTCATTAACGCTAATGACCGGATTAGCCGGTCAAATGGTCAACCGAGGTTAACCCTATGTCAACCTGGGCCCTCACCCATGAAAACTCCCTAACACACCCTAGTGACCCTAAATGAATAGTAAACACACTTGTGGGGCCAACCCATGGTCAAAGGGTGGGTCAAACCCCTTGCCATCCCGGTGTCCACGGTGTACGGAACTTTTGCCACGTTCTCCAAAATTCACCTAAACACTTAAAATTCTACCTTTATGAAAGTTGTAGGTCTTGTTGAGGGACACAACTTTCATGTTGGTTGGCATTTCAAATTTGGAGAGGAAAATTGTGAAAAACCCCTTGCAAGACGAGATTCACTGTTACCGAAACAGCCGACATTCAAAGTTGGCATTCAAATATATTCAAATCTAGGAAGAAAAACCCTATACGGACCTTTGTAAAAATTGTAGCCGGTACCTAGATCTACAACTTTGGTGTTCATCACTTGGTCCGAGTTATGTTTGAAAATTTTGAGAAAAAACCCACTTGAACACAGCACCGGCAACACGGGTGGAGCCGGAGCGCACCGCGCGCGACGTCGTGCACACCCGCGCGCCGCCGCCGCCGGCCATGCCCCGGCGTCCACGCCCACACGCCCGAGACCTCGCCACCCGTGCCACGCCCCGTCACGAGGTCACGCGCCCCAATGCGTGCCCGCCCGAGGCGCCCGGCGTCGGCGCCGCCGTACGCGCGCGCACCGTAACAACCCGAGAATCTAGGTGTGTGAATTTTGCGAAAATTTAAAACTTTTTGTTTGCTTTGGAGTGCTATCAATATTTGAGCCAAAATTGCTAGCCTCTCACCAAATTCTCCATCTATTTGTCCTATTTATAAAAATTATATTCAAAATATCGTATAACTAGTGAGTTGGATTTTCCTTGGTTTATTTGGAGCTCTTTTGTGTGTAGTTTGAATTTGATTGGGATTCAAATTCAAACCCTCTTTCAACCCCTTAATTAGCTTTTATCTAGTCCATGTTCGGCGGGACTTGGGCCGGCATTCCCTTTGCCTTCGCATAGCAGCCGGCCCAACCCGAGCTAGCAATCGGCCCGGCCCCGCTAGCCATTTCACCGAGCCCGCGGGCAGCCTCGCCGTGCTCGGCGGCATGCGGGACCCGCGAGTCGGCCACCGCGACCTACTCCCGCGCGTGCCGGTGTCGCCGCGGGGAGCGGACCCACCGGTCGGCTCCGGTTCTTCCTTATCCTCTCGTCCCCTCTCCCCTTCACCCGCGTCGGCCCAGCCGGTCACCAAGCCGTCTCGCGCCGCCGGTTCGACCGCGCCGGCCGCGCGGGGAGGCGCGCGCGGCCGGGCCGACCGGCCGGCGCGCACGCCAAGGCCGACGTGAGCGCGGACCCGGGGGCGCCCGCGGGGGAAAAGAGAAAGGACACCGCCGCCCTTATTCCCTTGGCATCCGAGGCGGGAGGCGCGAGGCCGCGGCCGCCATCTGGCCCGGGGCGGCGGCGGACCAGGGGCAACCTGGGCTTTTCCCCCTCGAGATTCCGCGGCGCAAGTTCAAAAGGAGAGCAGGGGGTAGCTGGCCTCGCAACCACCCGCATTGGGGTTTTTGCCCCGTTCCAGAGCCGCCACCGGGGGAAGGAAGAAGGAGGAGAAGCCGGGGGAGAGGAGGCGAGGTGGGAGTCCGCGCGCGCCGCGCCGGTGCGCTGCTGCGGGGGAGGAACGTGTTCGTGAGGCGCCGTCCGTGTGCGAGGAGGGAGGCGCCGTTCGTGTCTGAGAGGGAGCCGGACCGGAGCACGCCGTGGACATCGACGTCGCGCCGCTGCACCACCGAGTCTGCTACGCCTTCACCGTCGACCCACGGTGAGCACCGTGGTCGCCTCGCACTTTTCTTTGCGCCGGTCGCCTAGCCATGCCGCCCGTGTGCGAGCCTTCGAGCCGCTTCGTTCGTGCGCGCGCGCCGCCGCCTCCCCATGGGCGACGTCGCGTCGCGCCGTGTCGTGCCGTGCGGCGGCGGCCGGGGGTCCGGGCTACCCCAAGCCGTGACGACCCGAGCTGTTGTCGTCTCCGTGGTGTTCCTTGGAGGACTTGCGGGTGGGGCCGGGGGATTACCCCCGCGTCGCGCCGCGTCGTGTGCGCCGCGCCGTCGCGCACCGCGCCGAGCGCGTGACGCGCCGCCGGCCGGGAGGGGGGGTCAAGCGTGTCCCTTGTTTCCTTTCTCGTGTTGTTACCCTCAAGCGTGGAGGCGCGAGGCGCCGCGGCCACCCCGGGCCGGCGGGCGAGACCTCCCCCGGAACGTGCCGTCGCCGTGCGTGGCGTAACGTGTGGTTGGCCGTCGAGCCGTGAATCTCTCGTGTTGAGTTGTTGGCGAGGCCGGCCTTCGTGCCATGTCTCCGTGCGGGTGGGGAGAAGCGAACGCGCGTCGCGTCGCGCGCGCGCCGTCGAGCCGGGGCCCGAACGCGCGCCGCGACGCCCCGGCCGTGGCACCATTCTCGTTGATGGCCGGGCATGTGAGCCGGGGGGCGAAAAGCCGATCTTGTGAACCGGGCTTCGACCCGTGTTATTCGTGCGAGGTGGAGAGGACGGGTGCCGTCACGCCGTGACACGCGCGCGGCGGCGGCGTCATGCCCGGCCACCGGGCCGACGCGCCGCCCGCCGCGCGCGGCGCGCGGGTGCGGGGACTGGGCCGACCGGCACACCCCGGTGCGCGGGTGGTTGAGCCGTTAGGTGTTGCCCGGCGAGTGAAGCGTCGCGTTCGTGAGGCCGGAGCCGAGCGCCGGCGGCGCGCCGCGGTCGCGGCGGCGCACGGCAATCCGTCGAACACACCGTAGGGCGTGCGATCCGCGCCGGGTGAAAAAAGGGATAGCGGGCCGCCGGCCGGGGATTGGGCCCCGGGCCCGCCCTTTCGCGGCCGCCGCCGCCCGCGCGAGTTAATAGCCGGAGGGGCTCAACTAGACTTCATCCGCCTGGGCCCGACGGACCGAGCCCAAGGGGCTGTTTTCAGCCCAGTTGGCCATCCAGCCCGTCTTCGGCCCAGGAAACGAAAACCCCTACTCTTTTCTGATTTATTTTCCAGAAAATGGTTTTGACCTTTAAAAATTAGTAATAAATTCTAGGGAGCTCCGAAAAATACAAAACTAATTTCTAAAAATCCGTATTTGCAAAACCTTGCTGATTGTAGGTAGTTCGGGCTCTTTTGGATTTTCTAAGTTGGATTTTATTTGGAGTTATTGCTTAGATGTGCACCGTATTTATATTTTCGCGTCGAATCTCGTGCCGCGGACCCGAGCTTCGACCGAGAGGACGCGGAGGACCCCGAGTACACCGCACCGGACGGCCGATCGCTTCAACGGCACGAAGGTGTCATGTCACTCCCAACCATATAGATCCCATGTTGATATCTAGTCGCTAGTGCTTTATTTTAATGCATTGTTCGATGAATTGCATAACTTTGTTTACTAGCCATGCCTTGATGTTTATTATATCCTGTTCCTTGTTCTTCTACCTGCGGGACTAGCTACAGACCCCTAGCTAGTCCCTTACTTCAACTATCCATACTTTTGTTGCTTGATTATGGATGGTGCTCTGGGTTTGAGCTGAGATGTGGGCATCTCGGTGTGATTCTAGCGTGTGTTCTGGGTTGTGTCCCCCTTGCTGTGTTTTGGCGGGAGCGAGCCGCTGGTTACTTGTGAACGGCTGCCGAGGGAAGATGCGATCTGGCCTCTTACCCGAGGGTCGTGTCGTGTGGGATGGAGATGTTGAGTGCTCGCTCTCGGCCCCTTAAGGACCGATCGTCAGTTGACCTTGTATCGAATGACTACTTTCGTACAGACCGCCCGCCTTGTATTGGGCGGGGGTGCGGGGTGAGACTTGTAGTGGATAGCACCCTCCTGTAGGAGGATCGGTGTGATCGTGTCGGGAGTGGCCTGTCCCTCCTTAGTAGACTTTGCCCTGGCGAGGCCAGGGAAGGGTTCCACAGCTTCGAGGGACCTCTCGCGGGTAGTATGAGCTCTGCCGCGGAGGCTGGGCCAGGCTCGGAGATGCAGAAGGGTACTATCCACTTACTTGGGCTTCAGCCGTATGGTAGGGTCGGACACCGGTGACGGCCGGTTCCGGACCTATTCGGGCGGGTACAGTTGTACAACCTCTGCAGAGTGTTAAACCTATAGCTATAGTCCGTGTCCACTGGTTATGGACAGTCTTTCGATCTCTCACCTGACTAGATACACTTCTCTTGTGCTTCTTCTCTCCCCCGAGTGTGTGAGCCCGGCTTTGGCCGTTGAGATGTGGGGATAGGAGCCGGTGGGCCCCACATCGCAGATGAGAGTTGGGATCTGGATCGTGGTTGAGATCCGGTGCTTTGGTGTGGTGTTCCTTGAGCGGGGTGTGGACCCCTGAGGTGTGGACCTCGGAAGCGAAGGCTTCCCCGAGGTGTGGACCTCATTGCTTTACTCTGCTTACCTTGAATGTTGCTTCTTTGCTTTGCTTAAGCCTTCTACAGCCAGATTAGGGTTACCTCATGCATAGTAGAATATACACCGCTTTTGCCTCTTTGTTGGGAAGCTGACATGACCTACCCGCTTATCGGGTAGACCCTGGTGACTCTGACGCGAGCCAGACTACGACTTCGACAACGACGGCTGGGTGGACTGAGCTCTTCCTACACTTGAGCTGCCTGCGGATATGGAGTTTCCCGCGCTTTCATGGAGCCGCTCGCTAGACGATTTGTTTTTGTTTGATTCGGTCCGATGGACTTGTACCGCATGTGCCGAAGAGATGTACTCGATTAATGTAATAAAATAAATGTTGTACTCTATTCTTTGTTTTTACTTTTACGTATGGATTTTGGAATCGGCCGAGACGGGGATTGCACGTGGTAGCCTCCTGGGACTACCACCGAGGTGCTAAGATTCGGGGTTCCGTTCGCGGAAATCCGGGTCGTTTCAGTTGGTACCAGAGCCATGCTTGACTGTAGGACGAGCCCCAGGAATGGTCGATAGCATAGGAAGCCGTTTCTGGACCTTGAAACTTTATATAAACTCCTTGGCTTCCGTATGTATATACCTATACTTATATATATGCATTACCTTGATTAACTTTTACTAACTGCCTTACTAACTACGCTCTAACAACGTTGTGCAGATGGCGGAACCGACGTGGGTTACCTTGGAGTCGGACGGCAAGAGCTACGGAGGCTTCGCCACCTGCTGAGGGAGTGCCTAGAGGCGGCAGGAGTGGAGACCGACGGTGTCGGCTACGGGGGGGAGGGCCATGGGGCACTTGGAGCAGACTCCCACGTACCTGACCGTCACGGTACCGGCGGACCCGCGGGTACCGGAGTTTGAGGAGGTAGTGGTGTGCGCTTCGAGAGCTCGGTCACGGAGGCGCACCGGACCGGAGCACGCGGGGGCTCTCAAGAAGGCTTGTGACCCGCTCGGAGAGAGGTCGAAGGACACACCGTTCGGGGTACTTCCGGCGAGAGATCTTCGACCACGGTCGGCCGGGACTCGAGTGACCGAGCACGGTACCAGGAGGTGGCTCCAGTGGACGGGGAGGACCAGGCGATGCTCGCAGCCAGGCGGTGCATCCTGGCTCAGGACCAGGCACTGTTCTGGGCGGACGGAGAGACACTGTACCTTCGGTGGAGGTGTGACGTTGCCCTGCGGCAGGTTCGGGACTTGGAGGAGGACAGAGAGGACTTACTGGACGAGCTGGAGGCGGCGCACGTGAGGAACGGAGAGCTAGTGCAGCTTGGGCTAGCAGCGGCCGCAGCCAGCACTGAGAGAGACTCCTGGAGGATCGCTACGTTGGAGGCACGGTTGAGGGCAGAGCGGGAGGCTCACCGGGCTTCGGTGGAGGCCGCGCGAGAGGATCGAGTGAGGCTGGCAGAGGCTCGAGACCAGGTAGAGTCGATCGGAGCCGCAGCAGTCGACTACCAGGTCAAGGTGTGGGACTTACAGGAGGCGAGCCGACACAACTACCACCACCCGTGTTACTCCGGGGGGACCGGTCTACGAGGAGAGGGACCGGGCAGACAGGACCCGCGCGGCCTGGGAGCGTTCCGACCGGCGAGAGGCCGGCCGAGCCGGGAGGCGCTCTCCGCACAGCTACCACCTAAGAAGAGACCCAGGCTGAGGATGGAGACCTTCGAGCTTTCCCCGACACTCCTTCCACGAGTGCGGCCGTACCCGAGTGGTTCGCAGGACACGGAGAGGAGATGGATCGTGCTCGCGAGACACTTGTGACTACTACGGGGGACCGGCGATCGGGGTGCCGGGTTACCCAGAGTCCACTCACCACCGTTCTACGCTCGTTCCACAGACACCGGCTCCGAGACACCTCCGAGTATTCGGTGATGGGAGTTGAGATCATGTAGTGATTCGAGTAGATGTAATGAGTTAGATGTAATGCTACCGTTTATGTGACATGCTCGTAGTAGCTACCCCATGATGTACCATGCGTTAGCGGGATGTGATCTTGTGTACCCTCGAAGGTTGTAGGAGTAAACCTCGAGGTGCACCCCTTTTGTATGGTGGCATTGATTGAGTGACATGGATCTTCATGGTTTCATTCGGATTTCATGCTTCTTAATTGTCCGTCCGAAATTTCGTGATTGTTAGCGGGATTACTCCTTTACGAGTTTACAACCCGATTAAAATACATTCTCCCTACCGCTACTAACTCTTGCAAGCGGAACGGATGTCGGGGTCAAGGAGGTCCGGGCGACTCCTAGCCCGTTTCGAGGAGGTCGGCCCGGGGACGACGAGGGGGGAAGGATGCCCCTAACCCGGCGGGAGCGAGAGGCCGTGGACGTCGTGGAGGTCTCGCGCCACGAGGCGGGCTCCGCGGAGGCCGAGGAGGCCGAGTCGGCGGTCGAGGAGCCGCGCGCGACGACGGGGGAGCTCGGGGAGCGAGGAGCTCGAGCCCGAGCGGGTACCCCGGCCCGGAGGGAGGAGCGAGGCCGGGCTCGGGGGACACGAGGTGCCACCACCGCCACCTCCCCCGAACTTGGCCGAAGTGATGGCAGTGCAGACTCAGCTGATGCAGACGATCACGCAGATGCTAGCCCAGAACAACAACAACAACAACCCTAGGGGCCAGAACCGCAACGCACCAGAGGGCTTTCAGAAGAAGGTTGAAAACTTCAACAAGCTGCGGCCGCCTACCTTTGACCACTCAGCGGATCCGATGGATGCGGATAACTGGTTGCGTGAGATCGAGAAGAAGTTGGAGCTGACTGAGCTTACGGAGGAGGAGTGTGTGACTGTGGCCGCGCACCGGCCGGTTGGCACGGCCGGTGCGTGGTGGGACAGCCTACCGTGGACTCGCACCGGGACCCGTTACACATCGGGTGGGACGAGTTCGTGGAGGCCTTCCGGAGCCACCACATCCCAGACGCAGTGATGGACAGAAAGGCTGACGAGTTCAGGCACCTCAAGATGGGAAACATGTCAGTTCAGGAGTACGCCAACCGTTACCAGGAGCTGATGAGGTACGCGCCCGACGACACCGACACAGATAAGAAGAAGGTGTACTGGTTCAGGAAGGGGCTGCACAAGGGTATGGCACACCACTTGTCCGCGCACGACTGCCCGACACTTCGCTCCATAATCGACAAGGCTCTGATAGTGGAGAGGTCCAGGTTGGAGTACATGGAGGTACGAGGGAGCAAGACCAAGCGCACCGACCGAGCGAGACGCTCGGGTCCACCCCGAGGCGAGAGGACGAGGCTACGCACGGGGCCACCGGACTCGGCGGAGGCACCACGCCTCTCAGTCTCAGCCACAGAGCGAGGACCCACCCCGAGGTGGGAGTGGAGGTCGAACAACTCGGAAGCCGAGGCCGCCACCGCGCAGCGGCGGGACAGATCCAAGGTGACGTGCTTCAACTGCCGTCAGGTGGGGCATAAGTCGTTTGAGTGTCCCCAGCGGGTACCACCGGGGAGTCGAGCCGCGACACTCGGTTCCGGACCCCGGCGAAGCCACCCGGCACCGGGGGGACGGCCACCTCGTACTCGGCGAGAGGTCGGCTCGGCCGCCGCCTACTCGAGGCCGTCCGAACCACCTCACCGTCGAGGATGCGGCGGCCGCACCCGACGTCACCCTCGGTGAGTTCCTTGTTGACTCGGTTTTGGCTATCGTTTTGTTTGATACCGGAGCTCGGTTTTCGTATATTTCTACCAAGTTTGCTAAAGAAAGGTCTTTACCAACTAAGCCTCGACCAAGGCCTATCTTGACTAGCTCTCCGCTAGGAGAGAAGAGGAGTACGTTAGAGTGCTGGGGAGTGAGGATGGTGTTTGAGGGGCTACCGTTCACGGCGGACTTGACAGTTTTGGAGTCTTCCGGGATAGACGTGATCTTAGGGATGGATTGGTTGGCAAAGCACAACGGGATAGTTTCCTACAACCCCAGAGTGATACAGCTTGAACACCCCGGCGGGGACTACGGTACGGATCGAGCCGCGAGTCCGAAGGTTGCTACGATGATGTGCAACATGAGTGGGAAAGAAATTGAAGAGATTCCAGTGGTCCGTGAGTTTCGGACGTGTTCCCGGGAGGAGCTTACGGAGTTACCCCCAGACCGAGACGTGGAGTTCGTGATTGAGCTGATGCCAGGGGCGGGGCCCGTTGCAAAGAGTCCGTACAGGATGTCGTCCGATGAGCTGGACGAGTTGAAGAAACAGCTCAAGAAGTTGCTCGAGCAAGGGTTTGTTCGGCCGAGTGCCTCACCGTGGGGTTCACCAGTGCTCTTCGTGGAGAAGAAAGACGGTACAAAGAGGATGTGCATTGACTACCGCACGCTCAATTCGATGACAATCAAGAACAAGTACCCACCGCCCGGGAATCGAGGATTTGCTGGATAGACTCAAAAAGGCAAGGTTCTTCTCCAAGATCGACTTGAGGTCAGGCTACCACCAGATGAAAATCCGAGAGCAGGACATACCCAAGACGACCTTCACCACACGCTACGGTTTGTACGAGTTCGTGGTGGTTTCCTTTGGGCTGACCAACGCCCCTGCTTACTTCATGAACTTGATGAACAAGGTCTTCATGGAAGAGTTGGACGGAGGTTTGTAGTGGTGTTTATCGATGATATCTTGATCTACTCGAAACCACCGAGGAGCACGAGGAGCACCCGAGAGTTGTGCTAGAGAGGCCGAGGCAACAAACCGTACGCCAAGTTCGGCAAGTGCGAGTTCGGGATGGAGAGGGTCGCGTTCTTGGGACACGTGTTGTCGGCGGGAGGGGATAGCCGTGGATCCGTCCAAGGTTGAGTCGGTGACCGAGTGGGAGCAACCGTTAAACGTGACAGATGTCAGAAGTTTCCTTGGGTTGGCAGGGTACTACCGGAGGTTCATTGAGAACTTTTCTAAGATTGCAAAGCCAATGACAGAAGCCGCTCAAGAACAACACAAAGTTCGAGTGGTCAGAAGCGTGTGAGAAGAGCTTTCAAGAGCTGAAAAAGAGACTCACCACAGCCCCAGTGCTTACCTTGCCAGACATCAAGAAAGACTTCGTGGTCTACTGTGACGCTTCAAAGCAAGGACTTGGTTGTGTGCTGATGCAGGAAGGGAAAGTTGTGGCTTATGCTTCCAGACAGCTGAAGAAACACGAGGAGAACTACCCGACACACGACTTGGAGTTGGCAGCTGTTGTGCATGCGCTCAAAATCTGGAGACACTACCCGATAGGGAGCAAGTGTGAGCCGTTTTCCGACCACAAGAGCCCGAAGTACTTCTTTACACGTACCGAGCTGAACATGAGGCAGAGACGGTGGTTAGAGCTGATCAAGGACTACGACGTCGAGATCAACTACCACCCAGGCAAAGCTAACGTCGTGGCAGATGCACTGAGCCGGAAAACATACTGCAACAACCTCATGATAAAGGAAGAGCAACCTGCTTTGCATGAAGAGCTAGAGAAGCTGAGAATCGAAATTGTGGATCAAGGTCAAGTCAACGTGATGCAAGTGACCTATGACCTGGAGGAGCGAATCCGTACAGCCCAGAAAGAGTGTGCAGAAATCAAAGTGCTGCGAGAACTAATGAAGCAGGGCAAAGCAGAGGATTACCGGGTTGATGAACAGGGCACTGTGTGGTTGAAAGAACGGATCTGTGTACCACAAGACAAGACACTCCGAGAGCAGATCATGAGAGAAGCTCACGACTCGAGGTACTCGATTCACCCAGGCAGCACCAAGATGTACAGAGATCTGAAGGTCAGGTACCGGTGGAAGGACATGAAGAAGGACATAGCTCACTACGTGGCCTCGTTGTGACACCCGTAGCGAGTAAAGATTGAGCATCGAAACCCGTCGGTTTGTTGAAGCCGTTGGATATCCCAGTGTGGAAGTGGGAGGACATTTCCATGGACTTTGTGGTGGGACTCCCTAGAACACCAAGAGGAAACGACTCGGTTTGGGTCATAGTGGACAGGCCGACTAAAGTGGCTCACTTTGTGCCGGTGAAGACCAGGTATGCAACCGAGAAGTTGGCAGAGCTGTTCGTAGAACACATACTCAGGCTACACGGGGCACCCAGAAGTATCGTGTCTGATCGAGGGCCACAGTTTGTCTCCAAGTTTTGGCAGAGTTTCCACAAGCTTATGGGCACCACTCTCAGCTACAGCACAGCTTTTCACCCACAGACCGACGGGCAGACAGAGAGAGTCAACCAGGTCCTGGAGGACATGTTACGAGCTTGTGCACTCACCTATGGTACTGATTGGGAGAGCAGTTTGCCGTTCGCAGAGTTCTCGTACAACAACAGCTTTCAAGCAAGTCTCCGGATGGCACCCTTTGAGGCACTTTACGGTCGGAAGTGCAGGACCCCGCTAGCTTGGTCAGAGGTTGGAGAGCGAGCTCGGTTCGGTCCAAAGAATCATTGAGGAAGCGAGAAGAGAAGGTTGAGAAAGTTCGAGAGAACCACGAGAATCGCTCAAAGTCGTCGGAAGAGCTATGCCGACAAGAGAAGGAGAGAGTTGACCTTTGCGGTTGGCGACGAGTGTACTTGAAAGTCTCACCGCTCCGAGGAACTAAGAGGTTCTTGGTGAGAGGAAAGCTTGCACCGAGGTACGTGGGACCGTACCCTATCACCCGAAGGATTGGGAGTTTGGCCTACCAGCTTGCACTACCCGAGACAATGGCAGGAGTTCACCCAGTGTTCCACGTGTCACAGCTGAGGAAGAGTGAGAAGGCCGTGGAGGCAAAGCAAGTGCCCATGGAGTTGCTTGACTTGCAAGACAACCTAGAGTATACAGAATATCCTGAGAAAATCTTGGACAGTAGCCGTCAAGGAAACAAGGAGAACTACCATTCCCTTCGTAAAGTGTTGTGGAGCAACCATACCGAGCGAGAGGCAACATGGGAGAAGGAAGCCGATCTCGGGAAGGAGTACCCTCACTTGTTCACGGAGGAGGTCGAGGACTAAATCTCGAGGACGAGATTCTCGGTGGTGGGGGAGAATGTAACAACCCGAGAATCTAGGTGTGTGAATTTTGCGAAAATTTAAAACTTTTTGTTTGCTTTGGAGTGCTATCAATATTTGAGCCAAAATTGCTAGCCACTCACCAAATTCTCCATTTATTTGTCCTATTTATAAAAATTATATTCAAAATACCGTATAACTAGTGAGTTGGATTTTCCTTGGTTTATTTGGAGCTCTTTTGTGTGTAGTTTGAATTTGATTGGGATTCAAATTCAAACCCTCTTTCAACCCCTTAATTAGCTTTTATCTAGTCCATGTTCAGCGAGACTTGGGCCGGCATTCCCTTTGCCTTCGCATAGCGACCGGCCCAACCCGAGCTAGCAATCGGCCCGGCCCCGCTAGCCATTTCACCGAGCCCGCGGGCGGCCTCGCCGTGCTCGGCCGGCATGCGGGACCCGCGAGTCGCCCACCGCGACCTACTCCCCGCGCGTGCCGGTGTCGCCGGCGGAGCGGACCCACCGGTCGGCCTCCGGTTCTTCCTTATCCTCTCGTCCCCTCTCCCCTTCACCCGCGTCGCCCAGCCGGTCACCAAGCCGTCTCGCGCCGCCGGTTCGACCGCGCCGGCCGCGCGGGGAGGCGCGCGCGGCCGGGCCGACCGGCCGGGCGCGCACGCCAAGGCCGACGTGAGCGCGGACCCGGGGGCGCCCCGCGGGGGAAAAGAGAAAGGACACCGCCGCCCTTATTCCCTTGGCATCCGAGGCGGGAGGCGCGAGGCCGCGGCCGCCATCCGGCCGGGCGGCGGCGGACCGGGGGCAATCGGGGGCTTTTCCCCCTCGAGATTCCGCGGCGCAAGTTCAAAAGGAGAGCGAGGGGGTAGGCGGCCTCGCAACCACCCGCTTTGGGGTTTTTGCCCCCGTTCCGGAGCCGCCACCGGGGGGAAGGAAGAAGGAGGAGAAGCCGGGGGGAGAGGAGGCGAGGTGGGAGTCCGCGCGCGCGCGCGCGCGTGCGCGCGCCGGCGGGGGAGGAACGTGTTCGTGAGGCGCCGTCCGTGTGCGAGGAGGGGAGGCGCCGTTCGTGTCCGAGAGGGAGCCGGACCGGAGCACGCCGTGGACATCGACGTCGCGCCGCCGCACCACCAAGTCCGCTACGCCTTCACCGTCGACCCACGGTGAGCACCGTGGTCGCCTCGCACTTTTCTTTGCGCCGGTCGCCTAGCCATGCCGCCCGTGTGCGAGCCTTCGAGCCGCTCGTTCGTGCGCGCGCGCGCGCCGCCTCCCCATGGGCGACGTCGCGTCGCGCCGTGTCGTGCCGTGCGGCGGCGGCCGGGGTCGGGCTACCCCAAGCCGTGACGACCCGAGCCGTTGTCGTCTCCGTGGTGTTCCTTGGAGGACTTGCGGGTGGGGCGGGGGATTACCCCGCGCCGCGCGCCGCGTCGTGTGCGCCGCGCGCGTCGCGCACCGCGCCGAGCGCGTGACGCGCCGCCGGCCGGGGAGGGGGGGTCAAGCGTGTCCCTTGTTTCCTTTCGTGTTGTTACCCTCAAGCGTGGAGGCGCGAGGCGCCGCGGCCACCCCGGGCCGGCGGGCGAGACCTCCCCTGGAACGTGCCGTCGCCGTGCGTGGGCAGAACGTGTGGTTGGCCGTCGAGCCGTGAATCACTGTGTTGAGTTGTTGGCGAGGCGGCCTTCGTGCCATGTCTCCGTGCGGGTGGGGAGAAGCGAACGCGCGCGCGTCGCGTCGCGCCGCGCCGTCGAGCCCGGGGCCCGAACGCGCGCCGCGACGCCCGGCCGTGGCACCATTCTCGTTGATGGCCGGGCATGTGAGCGGGGGGCGAAAAGCGATCTTGTGAACCGGGCTTCGACCCGTGTTATTCGTGCGTGGTGGAGAGGACGGGTGCCGTCACGCCGTGGACACGCCGGCGGCGGCGGCGTCATGCCCGGCCACGGGCCGACGCGCCGCCCGCCGCGCGCGCGAAGCGCGGGTGCGGGGACACGGGCCGACCGGCACACCCCGGTGCGGGGGGTTGAGCCGTTAGGTGTTGCCGCCGAGTGAAGCGTCGCGTTCGTGAGGCCGTAGCCGAGCGCCGGCGGCGCGCGCGCGGTCGCGGCGGCGCGCGGCAATCCGTCGAACACCCGTAGGGCGTGCGATCCGCGCCGGGTGAAAAAGGGATAGCGGGCCGCCGGCCGGGGATTGGGCCCCGGGGCCCGGCCCGCCGGGCAGGCCGCCGGCCGGCGCGAGTTAATAGCCGGAGGGGCTCAACTAGACTTCATCCGCCTGGGCCCGACGGACCGAGCCCAAGGGGCTGTTTTCAGCCCAGTTGGCCATCCAGCCCGTCTTCGGCCCAGGAAACGAAAACCCCTACTCTTTTCCGATTTATTTTCCGTAAAATGTTTTAGACCTTTAAAAATTAGTAGTAAATACTAGGGAGCTCCGAAAAATACAAAACTAATTTCTAAAAATCCGTATTTGCAAAACCTTGCCGATTGTAGGTAGTTCGGGCTCTTTTGGGTTTTCTAAGTTGGATTTTATTTGGAGTTATTGCTTAGATGTGCACCGTATTTATATTTTCGCGTCGAATCTCGTGCCGCGGACCCGAGCTTCGACCGGGGAGGACGCGGAGGACCCCGAGTACACCGCACCGACGACCGATCGCTTCAACGGCACGAAGGTGTCATGTCACTCCCAACCATATAGATCCCATGTTGATATCTAGTCGCTAGTGCTTTATTTTAATGCATTGTTCGATGAATTGCATAACCCGTTTACTAGCCATGCCTTGATGTTTATTATATCCCGTTCCTTGTTCTTCTACCCGCGGGACTAGCTACGGTACCCCTAGCTAGTCCCTTACTTCAACTATCCATACTTTTGTTGCTTGATTATGGATGTTGCTGCGGGTTTGAGCCGAGATGTGGGCATCTCGGTGTGATTCTAGCGTGTGTTCGGGGTTGTGTCCCCCTTGCCGTGTTTTGGCGGGAGCGAGCCGCCGGTTACTTGTGAACGGCCGCCGAGGGAAGATGCGATCGGCCTCTTACCCGAGGGTCGTGTCGTGTGGGATGGAGATGTTGAGTGCTCGCTCTCGGCCCCTTAAGGACCGATCGTCGGTTGACCTTGTATCGAATGACTACTTTCGTACGGACCGCCCGCCTTGTATTGGGCGGGGGTGCGGGGTGAGACTTGTAGTGGATAGCACCCTCCCGTAGGAGGATCGGTGTGATCGTGTCGGGAGTGGCCTCGTCCCTCCTTAGTAGACTTTGCCCCGGCGAGGCCGGGGAAGGGTTCCACGCCTTCGAGGGACCTCTCGCGGGTAGTATGAGCTCGCCGCGGAGGCCGGGCCGGGGCTCGGAGATGCGAAGGGTACTATCCACTTACTTGGGCTTCGGCCGTATGGTAGGGTCGGACACGGTGACGGCGGTTCGGACCTATTCGGGCGGGTACGGTTGTACAACCTCTCGCAGAGTGTTAAACCTATAGCTATAGTCCGTGTCCACCGGTTATGGACGGTCTTTCGATCTCTCACCCGACTAGATACACTTCTCTTGTGCTTCTTCTCTCCCCCGAGTGTGTGAGCCGGCTTTGGCCGTTGAGATGTGGGGATAGGAGCCGGTGGGCCCCACATCGCGGATGAGAGTTGGGATCCGGATCGTGGTTGAGATCCGGAGCTTTGGTGTGGTGTTCCTTGAGCGGGGTGTGGACCCCCGAGGTGTGGACCTCGGAAGCGTAGGCTTCCCCGAGGTGTGGACCTCATTGCTTTACTCGCTTACCTTGAATGTTGCACCGTCGCTTTGCTTAAGCCTTCTACGGCCCGCATTAGGGTTACCTCATGCATAGTAGAATATACACCGCTTTTGCCTCTTTGTTGGGAAGCCGACATGACCTACCCGCTTATCGGGTAGACCCCGGTGACTCGACGCGAGCCGGACTACGACTTCGACAACGACGGCCGGGTGGACCGAGCTCTTCCTACACTTGAGCCGCCCGCGGATATGGAGTTTCCCGCGCTTTCATGGAGCCGCCGCTAGACGATTTGTTTTCGTTTGATTCGGCCCCGATGGACTTGTACCCGCATGTGCCGAAGAGATGTACTCGATTAATGTAATAAAATAAATGTTGTACTCTATTCTTTGTTTTTACTTTTTCGTATGGATTTTGGAATCGCCGAGACGGGGATTGCACGTGGTAGCCTCCGGGACTACCACCGAGGTGCTAAGATTCGGGGTTCCGTTCGCGGAAATCCGGGTCGTTTCACGCACGCCGCGGACCGCCGGTCCGTCGGCCGTGTCGCCGTCGTACGCGCGCCGCCCGAGAGCCGTAGCACGACGAAGGCATCTCTCGCCGTCATCTTCCGTCACCCCTAGATGCGCCGCGCGGCATATAAAAGCCTCCCCTTCGTTCCCGGCGCACCACCCCCGAGTCGCCGCCGCCATCGTCGCCACCGCCGGTGCTAGAGCCCGTTGCTCGCGCTCGCCGCCGTCCAAACCAACGGCCTAGCTTCCTTAGCACCTAGGATAGCTCACACGTGCACTTGTTTGCCCCCATTTAGCCTCCACGCCGCGAGAACCCCGAGCCGCCGTGAGCGCCGCCGCCGGCCACCGCCGTGCGCCGGCGTCGCCGGAGCACACCCCGACCCCGCCACCACCGCCAAACGACCCGTGGTGAGCTCAATTGCAACCCTGTGCCGCTTGTTGCCGTGGCCCGGCCCCACATCGCCGCCGGCGAGCCCCCCGCCGCCGCGAGGGCATGGTTGTGATTTCTGAGGGCCTAGTTGCAAGGAAACCTAACTAAGTTTATTTGCAGATCAGTCCAGTGGCTTGTAAAATCCCTAGAAATTCACAGAAACATCAAAAAAATCCCAAACCAATTTTCTAGGGTTTAGGATGCTAAACCCCACCTCTTTTGTTGTATACTCTTGGCTAGATTCAAAAATAGTTTTGGCAGGAAAAATACAAATGCGCTATACATGGATCTGTCATAACTTGAAAATATAACTCCTCTGTAGCCAAAGTTTGGATATGTTGTGTGTTAGGATATTACTAGATGCTTGTGCCAAAAATTGCACAAAGTTATGCAGTAGAGTTTGCTAGACAAATTCTTTTCCATTCCTGCAGTAACTGCCTAGATGATTTTTCCTGTTAAATATATTTACGTTCGCGAGCCCAACTTGTGCACACTGTCTTGTAGTGCCAAAAGACACATCCTGTGAATTAATCATGAATTTTGGATCAACAGAAGCAATTGTTCTTGAATTATGCATGTTTTCCTTTGTAAATTAATATACCAAGTTCAGTAACGTTTCCATGTGAATGTGCTGGTTCTTTAGGCTTGTTTAGGTCCAGAGAGCATGCACAAGAAAATTTGGATCATTTTGATGCTTATTTGTTTTTATATGCATTAAAGTTGAATCACTAGTTAGCCTTTGTTATTTTCCACAATATTTAATTTCTAGCATCCAACACTTACATGTGGGCCAAAGGGACGGGATGGGTGCTAGTAGGCTTAAGAAACACTCATGTAATTTTTGGTAATTTAATTGATTAATAAATGGCTTAAATGCCCTCTTAATATTAAAGGGAAATTAATAAAGAGGACCCTTAATTAAACCTTTTCCTTTTTGAAAGTATTATTTAATATAAATAAATAAAAGAAATTTAATTATCGACACTGATAAGGAGTTAATTCACAAATAAAAATATCAAGTACACCTTGTTGGTAAAGATAAACTGAAATGAATCTTCCACATGAAATGATAAGGCTTAATAAAAACCTTTATTCAAATGTGGAATAAAAGAGTAACCCATGTACAACTAATGACTTCCTAAAATAGAAACCTTAGATAGATGCTTGTTAAGGTGAATATGACCAACTGGAGTTGGATAAGACAACAAACTATCACATCACCTAAAGTGCATTGCATTCCGTGTAGATCTTCCGGACGGAGATTACTCCCTGGTCCCGGAAACCGAGGAAGGCGGAGCGGAAGGTTCTCTGCAGTACGTGGACGTACTCGACACCGAGGGTGCCCAAGCTAACCTAGTCGACGAAGGCAAGCTCCAGTGCATCTAACCTAGTTTTAAAGTTCTTTATTCAATTATCTATGAATGATTGTGCATTTACGTACAGGAGTTGAATGAAACCCTAGATGCATGATCCATAGGTACCTTTGGTTCCTACTCGTGTGATAGGTCGATAGCTGCTATGCTATAAGACCGTTACAAGTCGAGTGATGACCTCGCTCGCGAGAATAGGTTCCTGGATAGGAATCATACTATATCCTTAATGGATTGCTCACGTGGTAAGAGCATGGGATCTGGGCTCCGGTCCAGTTGTTATGTGGGTTAAGTCTTTGAACGTACCAAACATTTACCGGGAATGGGATCGGTAAGTCTAGTACCATAATGAGGCGGCGAGGGATCCTACCGTTACTACTCTTGGGATTCGCTCTCACGGCTCGCCACCGGTGGTGTATGGTGACTCCGGGTATCTCGCGGGGTATGCGGATAGCCCGCACCAAAGATCGTAAGATTCGATCCCGACCCGAGGATTTATGGGGACGGCCTGGGAAAGTTGTCCTCGCGGGGGCAGCCTACCGAGTGTTTGGGTCTACCTTGCAAGGTTTAAATCAATCGATTGTCGGCCTCTCACCGTTACTCGAGACTACTTACTCCACTAGTCATGTGATCCCTAATGGTGGAAGTCGATGAATATGGTGTTTGATTAATTGTATTGTACAACTTTTGCTTGTACTAGTTGGCTAATGTAGTAAAGACTAAACTACTAGAACTTGTGCTAAAATCTTGAAAGTAAGGACCTACTCTTTGTTACTTTTTAGCAAAGGCAACCCAGTAGCCAAAAAGCCTTTCATGGTCTAGAATTGGTGAAGTAGTTATCACCGACGGGTAAGACTTGCTGAGTATTAGTATACTCAGCCTTGCTATAATGTGTTGATCCAGGTAATGCCTTCAGTGATGTGTGGCCCGGAGAGATCCCGCCCGGCTGGGAGCTGGAATGGGTGGAGGACGACTGCTGAAAGCATCATGGATGGCCTCCCGTGGTGTCTTCACTTCCGCTAGTTAATTTCCGCTGCTTTTCAAAACTCTGAACTATTTCGTCATGACAAAAACTATGGTTTGTAATAATTAAACCCTTCGGGGTACGAATTTGGATTTGAATGTTGTTGTATCTCTGGACTCGCCTTCGAGTGAGTTTTAATGCATATATTCGATCCTTGTGCTATCAAGTGATTTACCGGGCGTAAACCCAAAAACTTACGACAGGATGGTACTTTATTATTGCTTAATGACCAAAGTGGATCGGTCTTAGGCAATAGTACGGTATTTTCCTGGGCGGGTTGTCACAGTTGGCATCAGAGCTTATATGCACCAGAGATTAATTAATAAACCTTAATCACTGATTTTTGAATAAAATATGCCAAGATTTTCGGATTTTCCAAAATACGTTGGTCCGCTAAGGATAAACTAGACCGAGAGGCCCTAGAGGGAATTTTGGGTTCTTTCAGGTGGCTTAATTAACTTATGGTTTATCTTGCTAACTTCCAGCACATTACTTTATGTCAGACTTACATTCTCGCACAACCATACTAGTTCATCACGTTTTGCCATACGTGGTGGTACCACAGGAAAGTCCTGTGAGGGACTAGTGGGACCTATTCCAATGGGTGCCACGTCACGTTTGAGTCTCGTCACGTTTTGCCATACGTGATGGTACCACTGGAAAGTCCGTGAGGGATGAGTGAGGCCTATTCCAATGGGCACTCACGTCGCGTCAGAGTCTTAAGTAGGACGCTCTCCATGCAGTGGCTTAACGCATGGATACCGTTTCTATAGTGAACGGCAATGAATGTGGACGCTTTCGTGACGTGCTCGGCACAAAAGGTTCGTTTTCTCGGTACATAACAACGCTTCGTTAGTTGTTAAGCAAGTACCGTATAGCTCTCGACTAGATATTATAGGGAGAGACGAATATAAGCCTTGCCACCGCACTAACTTCGATTTTTGTCTTGATTGCCTTGTGAGGTCGAATAGGATGTCTTGCATGCATATTAAAAATCCAAATAACTAAAATGGACCCAAAAATCGGAATTCCATATGTTCTCTAAGGAAGTTTATGCTAGTGTGTGCTTTTTATAAACTAGAGTACCTTCCATACCTAGCCGTCATGCTGCCGAAATTTTACAAAAATTTGTTTACCATATGATAGGTTAATTAAACCAAATTGTTGAATATAATGGCTCCACAACCAGCTGTCTTGTAGTAAGCAAATCTCAATCCTAGTTCAATGGGTTGGTTCACATTTCTCCTAGGCACCTTTAGGTTAAGAACCTTTCATCTCGTCTCCTTAATCGATGTTCAACTTTAAATAGGGCTAGTTTCATTTAAAACTTGGGGAATTTTTGAGGTTTCTGGATTTTTAGTTATGAAGTTATTTCACAGCTGCCAGAACTTCACCATTTGACATGCCGTTCTCTTTGAGATCTGACATGAGTTACATTTGTGTACAGATGGATTTCCCCGTGTTCCACCAGTTCGACGCTGACGGTACGATCCGTACCAACGGGTTGCACTGGGAGGGGTTTTCCGTGCTTGGCGTGGGAAGCACTCGGTGCCACGAGCTACCTTACCCCACCGACGTACGAGGTGAAGGAGTTTGAGCGCTTTGGCGTTACCCGCCGCCGGTGATCGTTACCGTGTCTTTGCCGCACCCAGACCATGCCGACTGGTTTGACCTGAGCTTTATTTACTGGGGATTTATCACGCACGAGTCTATGGAGTCAGCCGCCCTCAGAGTGCTGACAGACTTTTGTGACCACAACCCCACCGTGGTAGCTCTTTCCCCGTTTGGGTCGTTTCTCGCCGTGAGTCCTCACGACCCAGCTTGGTTGGACCGTATGGACCATCTACGGGAGCTACTGACCCTAGCGAGCCGTTGGATGTTACCCGGACACTTGCCCGTTGCTTGAACGTGGTGTTCACACTCCAAGGGCCGCGTTATAACACCGCAGCGATCATTGCACAGCGCTTGGAGGCATCTAGGCGCGATTGGGAGCATCTTTCGGCGGCACACCGGCGGCTAAACTTCATGCTTACCCGTGTGCAGCGGGAGAACGACGAGTCGCGTGCTAGGAGGTTCCGGCTAGAGCTTGAGAGAGGTGACCGCCTACGAGAGGATCGTGGACCCGGAGGCGGAGAACCATGCATTAGAGGAGGATGCCGACGCACACGAGATAGAGAGGCCAACATTCGCCGCCGTAGAACATTGCCGAGATGCGGGAGCACGTGTAGGAGGCCGACGTACGGGTGGCCGCCTTACGAGCTATAGTGGCCTTACGACCCACCGCCCCCGCTGAGCACACCGGAGGAGCGAGCAGGGCCGTGTCCGATCCGGATCGACGAGCCAGGCAGGACCACCGCTACCGACTCCCCCAGCTTCACCTTCGTACAGTGGTGCTTCAGTGGGCAACTAGGTTGCCGACAGCAGGGAGCAGCAGGATGTCGATCTTACCGAGTTATCTTCGAGATGTTAGGGTAGTTGGCTTTACAACACGTCTTCGTGCCAAGCAACTATTGTATCGTGTATTGTCATGATGTTTCGAATTCGAGTTGTACTGTTGTTGAACCTTGTTCTGTCATGTTGTAATAAGAATGCTTAAGCTTGTATGCTTTAAGTGAATCTTGTTGTCTTCCAAATTGAAATTTTCTTGTGTTGAATACCAGATCCTTGGATAATTCATTGCGAATGACCACGCTTGTCAAAGTTGCAATGTTTTTCTCCTAAAAACATTGGTAAAACAAAGCAGTTCTAGAGGCATCACTCGTTGCCAGCAAATAAGTGCTCGTTCAGATACCACCTTCTTTGGTATCCAGAATGACGATGATCGTTCGAAAGTGATTATGAGCCGCGCAATTGAGTAATCGTCGTCCCAACCGATTGAGAAGAACGATTCTATGAATCCTGGTGGCTATAGAATATTGTTGCTTGATTGCTGTCCTCATTATTTAATTACTAATGAGATGTGATTATGCATGATCGTGCT
Source organism: Cenchrus americanus (assembly GCA_947561735.1). Lineage (NCBI taxonomy): Eukaryota > Viridiplantae > Streptophyta > Magnoliopsida > Poales > Poaceae > Cenchrus > Cenchrus americanus. The sequence continues at coordinate 202,347,410 of OX387245.1, forward strand.
TGTCATCATTTGGAGTAAGCTTTCGGTTATCTCACTAATAAAGCTCACTTTTCAGATGGTGGGAACCACGCGCAGCTCTCCCAACGTTTTTGGAGCGAGTGGTAATGGTGACTTGCCACCACCCCCGCCCATGACACCGACGGAGGCCTTCATGGCCACCCAAACCGAGGTGCCGCGCCGATCCTGCGGACGCGGCGAACGGATCGCCCGGCCAGATGAACCGAGGGCCGCCACATGGGGCCAACCACGAGGGGCCTAACCGGATCACCACGTACGCCCGGTTCATCGCCATGAAGCCGCCAACCTTCGCTAAAGGCGAAGACCCTCCGGGAAGCCGAGGCTTGGGTCAAGGCCATAGAGGCGAAATTCTCTCGCCTTTGTGTGCCGCTTTGCTCCGAGGAGAACAAAGCGAACTTCGCGCCGCGCACCGCGAGGGGAAGCTTTGATGTGGTGGGATCACTTCAAGTCCATGCAACGAGGCCACGCGGTGACTTGGGAAGAGTTCAAGCGAGGCTTTCAAAAGCCACCACATCCCCAAGGGTCCGATCGACGGGAAGATGAGGGATCCGTTAGCCCACCGTCAAGGATCCGACTCCGTGTACCGCTATGCTCGAAGTTCAATAGCTTATGCCGATACGGTGGGCATCATGTTGATACTGATGCCAAGAAGATGGAGAGGTTCCGCGACGGGCTTGATTGCAAGCTGTATGAGCGCCTGAATCTACTCAAGCCCGCAAACTTCCATGAGCTAGGGAACAAGGCTATCTCGCAAGAGGATGCTATGAAGAAAGCCCATGGGGATAACAAGAGGATGTCCGGTTTCACCCCAGGCAGCGGAACAAGCAAGAAGTTTTGCTTTGTGAAGAAGGAAGCTCCAGGCCCATCCCGAAGCAATCTTCAACCGGACGCCGGACGATGAAGCCATTCCCGGGGCAAACCTACGGGAACTTCCAGTTCCGCCGTGCCCAGCAGTAGGCTCCGAAGCCTATTGCACCCCCTCGCGATGTTGGAGATCGTCGTTGCTACAACTATGGCCAGCCAGGGCACTTGATTAATGAGTGTCCCAAGCCCAGGCAGATCAAGCCCAACCCGCAGAACCAGAGTACGGGAAACAAGCCTGCCACTCCGGCCAAGAAGCCTATGGTGCAAGTGCGCCAGGGCAAGCTAAACTTCACTACCATGAGCGACATTCCCGCAGGAGCTCCAGTACTCACGGGTACATTCTCTATCAATAACACTCCTGTTAAGGTCTTATTTGATTCAGGAGCCACCCATAGTTTCATAAATGAGAGTTTACTAGACAAATTGGGTCTAAGAGGAGTACAAACCAAATCTACTTATAAAATTACCACACCGGTGGAGACATCACGTCTCAATTGGTGACCTTCGAAGTTCCTCTCGAGACTAGGAAGTACGGTTATTCGATCTAATCTTATAACCATCAAATTGGGAAGCATGGATGTTATTTTGGGTATGGAATGGATGAATCAACATAAGGTGGTTCTAAATAGATGTAGGGTCGTAGAGATCAACTCTCCTACGATTGGGCACACTACCTTGTACCTACCTTTTGCGGGACCGCATCGACTCTTGTGCCTATGTGACCATTATCTCCTCCCTTGATGAAATTCCAGTAGTGTGTGAGCACCCGGATGTATTTCCTGACGAGTTGCCTGGTATGCCACCAGACAGAGATGTCGAGTTTGTGATCGAACTCCAGCCCGGTACCGCACCCATTTCCAAAAGACCTTATCGCATGCCACCCAAAGAGCTAGCTGAACTAAAAACCCAACTCCAAGAATTGTTAGATAAGGGTTACATTCGCCCGAGCTCTTCTCCTTGGGGTTGCCCTGCCCTCTTTGTCAAAAAGAAAGATGGTAGCTTGAGAATGTGCGTAGATTACCGACCACTCAATGCGGTCACCATCAAAAACAAATATCCCACTTCCTCGAATTGATGTTCTTTTCGATCAATTGGCTCGTGCCAAAGTCTTCTCTAAGATCGACCTTTCGTTCTCGCTACCACCAAATCAAGATTCGACCATGCGACATTCCTAAAACCGCTTTTTCCACTCGTTATGGTCTTTACGAGTTCTTGGTCATGTCCTTCGGACTCACTAATGCACCTGCCTACTTCATGTACCTCATGAACTCCGTGTTCATGACGGAGCTCGATAAATTTGTCGTGGTCTTTATCGATGATATCCTAATCTATTCTAAGAGAGAGGAAGATCACGCCAATCATCTCCGAGTTGTCCTTCGGCGTTTGCGAGATCACAAGCTTTATGCTAAGTTCTCCAAATGCGAATTCGGTTGAAAAGTGTCAAATTCTTAGGGCACACCATTTCCCACGATGGTATCTCCGTAGATCCTAGCAAAGTTCAAGAGGTGATGGATTGGAAACCACCCAAATCCGTACATCAAATCCGCGAGTTTCCTAGGATTGGCGGGATATTACCGTCGATTCATTCCTGACTTTTCTAGAATCGCAAAACCCATGACCGAATTGCTCAAGAAGGGAGTAAAATTCGTGTGGAGTGAAGCATGTGAGAAAGCTTTTCACACCCTCAGACAACATCTAACTTCAGCCCCAGTGCTAGCTCAACCCGATAATTCCAAACCGTTTGAAGTCTTCTGTGACGCATCAGGCACAGGTCTCGGCTGTGTCCTTATGCAAGAAGGCCGAGTCATTGCCTATGCTTCACGGGCCCTTCGACCCCATGAGCTCAACTATCCTACCCATGATCTTGAGTTAGCTGCTGTTGTTCATGCCCTCAAGATATGGAGACATTATCTAATGGGCAATCATTGCAATATCTTCACTGATCACAAGAGCCTCAAATATATCTTCACCCAGTCGAATTGAATATGAGGCAGAGAAGATGGCTTGAGTTGATCAAGGATTATGATTTAGAAGTGCACTATCATCCCGCAAAGCAAATGTTGTTGCGGATGCTCTTAGCCGCAAGGATCATTGCAACCACCTAGAGTTAGAGCCGGTCGGTGAACCCTTGTGTGAAGAAATGAGAAGGCTCAACATAGAAGTGGTACCGCAAGGAATTCTTTATGCCTTGACGGCGAGAGTCAAGCCTTTATGACAGGATTGTCACCGCCCGGCCGACAATGATGCGGATATTCAAACCATCGAGCGAGAAACTAGTGGAAGGAAACCCAAAGTACACTTGTTTTCGTAAAGATCACCAAGATGTGGTCCGGTTTGGAAAAGCGTCTAGTGGTCCCCGTTGACCCGTAAATCAAGAAAATCATTCTAGATGAAGCTCACAAGTCCAAGTTCTCTATTCATCCCGGTAGTACCAAGATGCACCAAGATCTAAAGGCGAACTTTTGGTGGTCCAATATGAAGGTGGATGTAGCCAAGTATGTAGCCGAGTGCGATACTTGCCACCGGATGAAAGCAAGTCATTTGAAATCGGCAAGAGTACTCCAACCCCTGTCGATACCTATGTGGAAATGGGACGACATTAGTATGGATTTTGTTGTGGGTTTACCCCTGACCCCTAGAAAGAAGGACTCTATTTGGGTAATCGTGGATAGACTCACCAAGACCGCTCACTTCATTGCCGTGCATACCACTTACTCCGTACAACAATACGCGAGTTGTACGTGGACCACATAGTTCATCTAGTTCACCGCATGGTACGTAGTTCACCACATAGTACGTAGACCACATAGTTCATCTCCGATAGAGGGACCCGGTTTGTAGCCCGTTTTTGGGAGCAATTGCACGAGTGTTTGGGAACCCGGCTCCTCCGTAGTTCCGGTTATCATCCACGGACCGATGGTCGGACGGAGAGGATAAATCGGATCCTAGAAGACATGTTGAGAGCAAGCATCTTGCACTTTGACAAGAGTTGGGACAAGTGTTTGTCCTTGGCGAGTTCTCTTACAATAACGAGCTATCGAGGCCGCCTTGAAAATGGCACCGTTCGATGCTCTATACGGACGTAGATGCCGCACCCCACCGAATTGGTCGAGACCGGAGAAAGAACACTTTTTGGACTAGAGATAGTTAGGGAGGCCGAAGAAAAGGTGCAAGTGATAAGAGAGAATTTGAAGATGGCCCGGATGAGACAAAAGAGTTACCATGATAAGGGAACCGCACCTCGACACTTTGAAGTGGGAGATCATGTATACTTGAAGGTATCCCCCACCAAAGGTGTGCAAAGGTTCGGAGTCAAGGGAAAGTTAGCCCCGCCCGCTACATTGGCCCATACGAAGTAATAGAAGTATGTGGACCCGTGGCTTACCGTATCCGATTGCCGAACGATTTTCCGCGGTTCACAATGTGTTCCATGTAACTCGATTGAAGAAGGGATTGCCTGTTCGGAGAACGAGATCATCACGAAGCTAATGCTTGGATCGGCGAGCGGATTTCTCGCTCGCCAAGCACCCATTGAAGGTACTAGACCAAAAAGAGCGAAAGACCCGGGGGGGGACCGTGCGAATGTACAAGATCCAATGGAGCCATCACACGGAAGAAGAAGCCACGTGGGAGACGGAGGATTATCTTAACACCAAGTATCCGGCTTCCTCCAATCCCAAAAGCTGAGTCTTTTTCCCCATCTCTTCGTTGTCAAATCGAATCTCGGGACGAGATTCCGTTTAAGGGGGGTAGGCTGTGACGCCCCAGGTTTTTAATTACCGTCATTAACGCTAATGACCGGATTAGCCAGTCAAATGGTCAACCGAGGTCAACCCTAGGTCAACCTGGGCCCTCACCCATGAAAACTCCCTAACACACCCTAGTGACTCTAAATGAATAGTAAACACACTTGTGGGGCCAACCCATGGTCAAAGGGTGGGTCAAACCCCTTGCCATCCTAGTGTCCACAGGTGTCTGCCGGAACTTTTGCCGCGTTCTCCAAAATTAACCTAAACACTTAAAATTCTACCTTTAGGAAAGTTGTAGGTCTTGTTGAAGGACACAACTTTCATGTTGGTTGGCATTTCAAATTTGGAGAGGAAAATTGTGAAAAAAAACCCCTTGCAAGACAAGATTCACTGTTACCGAAAGAACAGCCGACATTCAAAGTTGGCATTCAAATAGATTCAAATCTAGGAAGAAAAACCCTATACGACCTTTGTAAAAATTGTAGCCGGTACCTAGATCTAGAACTTTGGTGTTCATCACTTGGTCCAAGAATGTTTGAAAATTTTGAGAAAAACCCATTTCAACACAGCACCAGCAACATGGGTGGAGCCGGAGCGTGCCGCGCGCGACGTCGTGCACACCCGCGCGCCGCCGCCGCCGCCGCCGCGCCATGCCCCGCGTCCACGCCCGCGCCGCCCGAGACCTCGCCACCCGCGCCACGCCCCGTCCCGAGGTCCCGCGCCCCAACGCGCGCCCGCCCGAGGGCGCCGGCGTCGCCGCCGCCGTGCGCGCGCGCGCGCACGCGCGGACCGCCGGTCCGTCGGCCGTGTCGCCGCCGTACGCGCGCGCGCCCGAGCGCCGTAGCACGGCGAAGGCATCTCCGCCGCCACCTTCCGTCACCCCTAGATGCGCCGCGTGGCATATAAAAGCCCCCCCCTTCGTTCCCGCGCGCCACCCCGAGTCCCCGCCGCCATCGTCGCCGCCGCCGGTGCTAGAGCCCGTTGCTCGCGCTCGCCGCCGTCCAAACCCCCGGCCTAGCTTCCTTAGCTCCACCCAGGGATAGCTCACATGTGCGCTTGTTTGCCCCCACTTAGCCTCCACGCCGCTAGTTCGCGCCGGAGCACACCCCGACCCCGCCACCACCGCCAAACGACCCGTGGTGAGCTCAATTGCAACCCCGTGCCGCTTGTTGCCGTGGCCCGGCCCCACATCGCCGCCGGCGAGCCCTCCCGCCGCCGCGAGGGCATGGTTGTGATTTCTGAGGGCCTAGTTGCAAGGAAACCTAACTAGGTTTATTTGCGTATCCCGATTAATCCAGTGGACTTGTAAAATCCCTAGAAATTCACAAAAAATCAGAAAAAACCCAAACCAATTTTTTAGGGTTCGGGATGCTAAACCCCACCTCTTTTGTTGTATACTCATGGCTAGATTCAAAATAGTTTTGGCAGGAAAAATACAAATGTGTTATACATGGATCTGTCATAACTTGAAAAATATAACTCCTATGTAGCCAAATTTTGGATTTGTTGTGTGTTAGGATATGACTAGATGTTGTGCCAAAAATTGCACAAAGTTATGCAAGAGAGATTGCTACACAAATTCTTTTCCATTCCCGGTAACTACCTAGATGATTTTTCATGTTAAATATATTTATGTTCTCGAGCCCAACTTGTACACATTACGTCTTGTAGTGCCAAAAGACACATCCTGTGAATTAATCATGAATTTGGGATTAACGAAGCAATTATTCTTTAATTATGCATGTTTTCCTTTGTAAATTAATATACCAAGTTCAGTAAGGTTTCCATGTGAATGTGCTAGTTCTTTAGGCTTGTTTAGGCCCAGAGAGCATGCACAAGAAAATTTAGATCATTTTTATGCTTATTTGTTTTTATATGCATTTAAGTTGAATCGCTAGTTAGCCTTTGTTATTTTCCACAATATTTAATTTCTAGCATCCAACACTTACATGTGGGCCCAATGGGCCAGGATGGGTGCTAGTAGGCTTAAGAAACACTCATGTAATTTTTGGTAATTTAATTGATTAATAAATGGCTTAAATGCCCTCTTAATATTAAAGGGAAATTAATAAAGAGGACCCTTAATTAAACCTTTTCCTTTTTGAAAGTATTATTTAATATAAATAAATAAAAGAAATTTAATTATCAACACCGATAAGGAGTTAATTCACAGAAAAAAAAAAAAAATTAAAACTTGTTGGAAAAGATAAACTAGAAATGAAGCTTCCACATGAAATGATAAGGCTTAATAAAAACCTTTATTCAAATGTGGAATAAAAAGAGTAACCCATGTACAACCAATGACTTCCTAAAATATAAACCTTAGATAGATGCTTGTTAAGGTGAATATGACCAACTAGAGTTGGATAAGACAACAAACTATCACATCACCTAAATTGCATTGCATTCCGTGTAAATCTTCCGGACGGAGATTACTCCACGGTCCCGGAAACCGAGGAAGGCGGAGCGGAAGGTTCTCTGCAGTACGTGGACGTACTCGACACCGAGGGTGCCCAAGCTAACCTAGTCGACGAAGGCAAGCTCCGGTGCATCTAACCTAGTTTTAAAGTTCTTTATTCAATTATCTATGAATGATTGTGCATTTACGTACAGGAGTTTAATGAAACTCTAGATGCATGATCCATAGGTACCTTTGGTTCCTACTCGTGTGATAGGTCGATAGCTGCTATGCTATAGGACCGTTACAAGTCGAGTGATGACCTCGCTCTCGAGAATAGGTTCCTAGATAGGAATCATACTATATCCTTAATGGATTGCTCAAGTGGTAAGAGCATGGGATCTGGGCTCCGGTCCAGTGGTTATGTGGGTTAAGTCTTTGAGCGTACCAAACATTTGCCGGGAATGGGACCGGTAAGCCTAGTACCATAATGAGGCGGCGAGGATCCTACCGTTACTACTCTTGGGATTCGCTCTCACGGCTCGCCATCGGTGGTGTATGGTGACTCCGGTATCTCGCGGGGTATGCGGGATAGCCTGCACCGAAGACTGTAAGATTCGATCCCGACCCGAGGATTTATGGGGACGGCCTGGGAAAGTTGTCCTCGCGGGGCAGCCTACCGAGTTTTTGGGTCTACCTTGCAAGGTTTAAATCAATTGATTGGCGGCCTCTCACCGTTACCCGAGACTACTTACTCCACTAGTCATGTGATCCCTAATGGTGGAAGTCGATGAATATGGTGTTTGATTAATTGTATTGTACAACTTTTGCTTGTACTAGTTGGCTAATGTAGTGAAGACTAAACTACTAGAACTTGTGCTAAAATCTTGAAAGTAAGGACCTACTCTTTGTTACTTTTTAGCAAAGGCAACAACCCGAGAGCCAAAAAAGCCTTTCATGGTCTAGAATTGGTGAAGTAGTTATCACCGACGGGTAAGACTGTGGAATATTAGTATACTCGGCCTTGCTACAATGTGTTGATCCGGGTAATGCCATCGGTGATGTGTGGCCCGGAGAGATCCCCCACCGGGGAGGCCGGAATGGGTGGAGGACGACCGCCGAAAGCATCATGGATGGCCTCCCGTGGTGTCTTCACTTCCGCTAGTTAATTTCCGTTAATTTCCGCTTTTAAAAACTACGAACTATTTTGTCGTGACAAAAACTATGGTTTGTAATAATTAAACCCTTCGGGGTACGAATTTGGATTTGAATGTTTTTGTATCTACTGGACAATCCTTCGAGTGAGTTTTAATGCATATATTCGATCCTTGTGCTATCAAGTGATTTACGGGCGTTAACCCGGCAACTTACGACGGGATGGTACTTTATTGTTGCTTAATGACCAAAGTGGATCGGTCTTAGGCGATAGTACGGTATTTTCCGGGTGGGTTGTCACGGTGCCATTCCGGGATGGGTTAGGTACACATGCGAGTGTTAGATCTATAGCTAGGGTTGTATGGACAGTCCCGATAGATTTGTTTATGTTGGATTTCTACCAGCCCTATAGACGAGTGTAGGTGAGTCGTGGGTGAGGAGAGAGGCTCATCTACTGTTGATCGAGTAACAGAGGGCGAGGAAGAAGCGCTCGCATCGACCTAGTCGGGAGTAGGTTGAGGAGACGGGACGTGGGTGACGGTGGTTTGGGTTGAGAGGTTGGGTTTGGGAACTGATAGAGATATCTTGATTATTACTCGTGGCATAGGAAACGAGTGCTCCTTGTCTCCTTTTTCCCGAGAGCCGGACGGGACCTATCCAACTCCTTGGGGATAGAATTTGGGTGTGCAGGGTACGAGTCTTATACGACAACAATGCCGATGGATGGTACGACTGAGGGACGTGTCTCTTCGCTCAAGGTTGTCTGTGGCGGGAAGAATAAAAGATGGAGACCCTTCTGAGATGCTAGCTACCCGTTGCGTAGAATTTCACTCTGATTCAGCCAAGAGGCTTGTAATGATGTAATCCATAATGGACATGTAATAAATTATGTACTTTTACTCTCATGTGATGCGATGTATGTCTTTGTGTATTTATATATGAGACGTTCTGTACGCGATAGCCACTGATCCAGGGACTATCGCGATGGTACAGGGATTCGGGTTTTTTATGAAAATCCGGGGTTTTACAAGTGTTACCAGAGCCATACTTGACCGTAGCACGTATCCCTAGAAATGGTCGATAGAGTTAGGACTCTATCCGCTCTACTTCTATATTTATACCCTTGAGCTATGTTATATAAACTTATCCCTTTTTGAAAACATCTTACTCACCTGCGCTAACTAAAATTTCTTACGTTTCACAAGAGATGGAGCGCCAGGTTGCTGAGATCACCCCTGAGACGTGCGAGGCGATCTGCCACGGGATGGAGAGGGCCTTTCTCAGGCTTGGGGTCTGTGACGCCCCAGGTTTTTAATTACCGTCATTAACGCTAATGACCGAATTAGCCGGTCAAATGGTCAACCGAGGTCAAACCTAGGTCAACCTGGGCCCTCACCCCAGAAAACTCACTAACACACCCTAGTGACCCTAAATGAATAGTAAATACACTTGTGGGGCCAACCCATGGTCAAAGGGTGGGTCAAACCCCTTACCACCCCAATGTCCACAGGTGTCTACCGGAACTTTTGCCGCGTTCTCCAAAATTCACCTAAACACTTAAAATTCTACCTTTAGGAAAGTTGTAGATCTTGTTGAGGGACACAACTTTCATGTAGATTGGCATTTCAAATTTTGAGGGGAAAATCTTGGAAAACCCCTTGCAAGGCGACCGTTAGGCAAAACAGCCGACATTCAAAGTTGGCACTCAAATAATTTCAAATCTAGGCGTAAAAACCCCATATAGCCTTTGTAGAAAATGTTGCCGGTACCTAGATCTACAACTTTGCTATTCATCAATTGGTCCGATTCTCGTTTGAAAATTTTGAGAAAAATCGTGTTGAACGAGCACCAAAGCAAAACCCCGAGGCCGGAGCGCGCGCGACGCCGCGCCGCGCGCGACGCCGCGCGCGCCCGTGCACCGCCCGTCGCCGCGCGCGCCGCCCCCGGCGTCCGCGCCCACGCCTCCCCGAGCCGCGCCCTCCCCGATACGCTCCATCCCGAGGTCCCGCCGCGCCCCAACACATCCCCCGGCCGAGGCACGCCGAGTCCGCGCCGGCCACGCCGCCGTACCCGCGCGCGCGCCACGGACCGGCGGTCCGTCGGCGCCGCCGCCGCCGTATCGCGCGCGCATCGAGCCGCCGTGGCACGGCCCGCATCTTGCGCCGTCACCCTTCGTCACCCGGTGCTCACGCGCCTACTCAACCTCCCCCCCTCCGCGCCCTCCGCGCGCCACCCCGAGCTCCACCCCGCCATGCCCGCCGCCGCTCGCTCGCTAGCCCCCCTCCGCTCGCGTTCACCGCCGTCCAGCTGCCCTACTAGCTTCTCTAGCTCCCCGGTGCAGCTAGTGCGCTTGCTAATTGCCCCCACCGCGCCTCCTTGCCACCTTTCCCCGAGCCGCCGTGGGTGCCGCCGCCGGCCGCCGCCGTGCACCCTCGCCGGAGCTCGCCCCGACCCCCGCCGTCACCACCATACGACCCGTGGTGAGGCCAATCGCACCCCCGTGCCACATGTTGCCGTGGCCCGGCCCCACATCGCCGCCGGCGAGCCCTCCCCGCCGCCGCGAGGGCACGGTTGTGAATTCCGAGGGCTTAGTTGCAAGGAAACCTAACTAAGTTTTATTACAAATCGGTCCTAGTGACTTGTCAAATCCCTAGAATTTCACGGAAAATCAGAAAAATACCAAACCAATTTTGTAGGGTTCAGGATGATAAACCCCACCTCATTTGTTGTATACTCATGGCTAGATTCTAAATAGTTTTGGCAGGAAAAATACAAATGTGTTACACATAGATCTGTCATAACTTGAGATATATAACTCCTCTGTAGCCAAATTTTGGATATGTTGTGTGTTAGGATCTGACTAGATGCTGAGCCAAAAATTGCACAAAGTTATGCAGTAGATCTTGCTAGATAAATTCTTTTCCGTTTCTGCAGTAACTGCTTAGATGATTTTTCCTGTTAAATATATTTATGTTCTTGAACCCAACATGTGCACACTGTTTTGTAATGCCAAAATACACATCTTGTGAATTAATCACGAATTTTGGATTAACAGAATTAATTGTTCTTGATTTATGCATGTTTTCCTTTGTAAATTAATAAACCAAGTTCAGTAGAGATTCCATGTGAACATGCTGGTTCTTTAGGCTTGTTTAGGACTAGAGAGCTTGCACAAAAAAGTTTGGATCATTTTGATGCTTATTTATTTTTATATGCATTTAAATGGAATCACTAGCTAGCCTTTGTTATTTTCCATAATATTTAATTTCCTAGCATCCAACACTTACGTGTGGGTCCAATGGACCAGGATGGGTGCTAGTAGGCTTAAGAAACACTCATTTAATTTTTGGTAATTTAATTGTTTAATAAAAGGCTTAAATGCCCTTTTAATATTAAAGGGAAATTAAAATAAAGAAAACTCCCTAATTAATTCTTTTCCTTTTTGAAGAGTATTATTTAATATAATTAAAAGATAATTAATTATCATCACCGATAAGAAATTAATTCATCAATAAAAATATCAATTACACCTTTGCTGGTGAAGATAAAAGGAAATGAAGCTTTCACATGAAATGATAAGCTTAATAAAAACCTTTATTCAAATGTGGAATAAAAGAGTAACCCATGTACAACCAATAACCTTCCTAAAAGAGAAACCTTAGATAGATGCTTGTTAAGGTGAATATGACCAACTAGAGTTGGATAAGACAACAAACTATCACATCACCTAAAGTGCATTGCATTCCGTGTAGATCTTCCGGACGGAGATTACTCCCTTGTCCCGGAAACCGAGGAAGGAGGAGCGGAAGGTTCTCTACAGTACGTGGAAGTGCTCGACACCGAGGGTGCCCAGGCTAACCTAGCGGACGAAGGCAAGCTGCATCTAACCTAGTTTTAAAGTTCTTTATTCAATTATCTATGAATGATTGTGCATTTACGTTCAGGAGTTGAATGAAACCCTAGATGCATGATCCATAGGTACCTTTGGTCCCTACTAGTATGATAGGTCGATAGGTCGCTATGCTATAGGACCGTTACAAGTCGAGTGATGACCTCACTCGCGAGAATAGGTTCCTAGATAGGAATCATACTATATCCTTAAATGGATTGCTCACGTGGTAAGATCATGGGATGCGGGCTCCGGTCCGGTGGTTATGTGGGTTAAGTCTTTGAACGTACCAAACATTTGACGGGAATGGGGCCGGTAAGCCTAGTACCTTAATGAGGCGGCGAGGGATCCTACTGTTACTACTCTTGGGATTCGCTCTCACGGCTCGCCACCGGTGGTGTATGGTGACTCCGGGTATCTCGCGGGGTATGCCGGATAGCCTGCACCAAAGACTGTAAGATTCGATCCCGACCCGAGGATTTATGGGGACGGCCTGGGAAAGTTGCCCTCGCGGGGGCAGCCTACCGTGTGTTTGGGTCTACCTTGCAAGGTTTAAATCAATCGATTGTCGGCCTCTCACCGTTATCCGAGACTACTTACTCCACTAGTCATGTGATCCCTAATGATGGAAGTTGATGAAGATGATGTTTGATTAATTGTATTGTACAACTTTGTTTGTACTAGTTGGCTAATGTAGTAAAGATTAAACCTACTAGAACTTGTGCTAAAATCTTGAAAGTAAGGACCTACTCTTTGTTACATTTTAGAAAAGGCAACCAAGTAGCCAAAAAATCCTTTCATGGTCTAGATTTGGTGAAGTAGTTATCATCGACGGGTAAGACTTGCTGAGTATTAGTATACTCAGCCTTGCTATAATGTGTTGATCCAGGTAATGCCTTCAGTGATGTGTGGCCCGGAGAGATCCCGCCCGGCTGGGAGCTGGAGTGGGTGGAGGACGACTATTGAAAGCATCATGGATGGCCTCCCGTGGTGTCTTCGCGTCCGTTAGTTTATTTCCGCTGCTTTTCAAAAACTCTGAACTATTTTATCGTGACAAAAACTATGGTTTGTAATAAATAAACCCCTCGGGGTACGAATTTGGATATTAGTGTTGTTGTATCTCCGGACTCGCCTTCGAATGAGTTTTAATGCATATATTCGATCCTTGTTGCTTTCAAGTGATTTACGGGCGTTAACCCGGCAACTAATGACAGGATGATACTTTATTATTGCTTAATGACCAAAGTGGATCGATCTTAGGCGATAGTACGGTATTTTCCGGGCGGGTTGTCACAGTTGGCATCAGAGCTTATATGCACCAAAGATTAATTAATAAACCTTAATCACTGATTTTTGAATAAAATATGCCAAGATTGTCTGATTTTTCCAAAATACGTTGGTCCGCTAAGGATAAACTAGACCGAGAGGCCCTAGAGGGAATTTTGGGTTCTTTCTGTGTGGCTTAAATGACCTATGGTTTATTTTGCTAACTCATCACGACATTACTTTATGTCAGACTTACATTCTCGCACAACCATACTAGTTCATCACGTTTTGCCATACGTGGTGGTACCACAGGGAAGTCCTGTGAGGGACTAGTGGGACCTATTCCAATGGGTGCCACGTCGCGTTTGAGTCTCGTCACGTTTTGCCATACGTGATGGTACCACGGGAAAGTCCGTGAGGGATGAGTGAGGCCTATTCCAATGGGCACTCACGTCGCGTCAGAGTCTTAAATAGGACGCTGTCCATGCAGCGGCTTAACGCATGGATACCGTTTCTATAGTGAACGGTAATGAATGTGGACGCTTTCGTGACGTGCTGGCACGAAAGGTTCGTTTTCTGCAGGTACATAACAACGCTTCGTTAGTTGTAAGCAAGTACCGTATAGCTCTCGACTAGATATTATAGGGAGAGACGAATAAAAGCCTTGCCACCGGCACTAACTTCGATTTTTGGCTTGATTGCCATGTGAGGTCGAATAGGACGTCTTGCATGCATGTTAAAAATCAAAACAACCAAAATGGACCCAAAAATCGAATTTCCATATGCTCTCTAAGGAAGTTTATGCTAGTGTGTGCTTTTTATAAATTAGAGGTACCCCTCATACCTAGCCGTCATGCTGCCGAAATTTTGTGAAAAATTGTTTACCTTGTGCTAGGTTTAATTAAAACCAAATTTTTAAAAATAATTGCTCCTCAACTAGTTATCTTGTAATAAGCAAGTCTCAATCCTAGTTTCGATGGTTTGGTTCACACTTCCCTAGGCACATCCCGGTTAAGGACCGTTCATCTTGCTTCCTTGATCGATGCTCAACCTTAAAAAGCTGAATTAAAAGTATTAAAGGTTTCATTTAAAACTTGGGAAATTGTTGAGGTTTCTGGATTTTTGGTTATGAATTTTTATTCACAGCTGCCACAACTTCACCATTTGACATGTCGTTCTCTTTGAGATCTGACATGAGTTACATTTGTGTACAGATGGATTTCCCCGTGTTCCACCAGTTCGACGCTGACGGTACGATCTGTACCAACGGGTTGCACTGGGAGGGTTTTCCGCGCTTGGCGTGGGAAGCACTCAGTGCCGCAGGCTACCTTACCCCACCGACGTACGAGGTGAAGGAGTTTGAGCGCTTTGGCGTTCCCCGCTGCAGAGTGATCGTTACTGTTCTGCCACACCCAGACCACGCCGACTGGTTTGACCTGAGCTTTATTTACTGGGGATTTATCACTCACGAGTCCGTGGAGTCAGCCGCCCTCAGAGTGCTGATAGACTTTTGTGACCACAACCCCACCGTGGTAGCTCTTTCTCCGTTTGGACTGTTTCCTGCTGTGAGTCCTCACGACCCAGCTTGGTTGGACCGTATGGACCACCTACGGGAGCTACTGACCCTAGCAGAGCCATTGGATGTTACTCAGACGCTTGCCCGTTGTCTGAACGTGGTCTTCACACTCCAGGGGTTGCGTTATAACACCGCAGCGATTATTGCACAGCGCTTGGAGGCATCTAGGCGCGATTGGGAGCATCTTTCGGCGGCAGCACCGGCGGCTAAACTTCACGCTTACCCAGGTGCAGCAGGAGAACGACAGGCTGCGTGCTAGGAGGTTCCAGTTGGAGCTTGAGAGAGGTGACCGCCTACAGAGGATCGTGGATCTGGAGGCGGAGAACCATGCACTAGAGGAGGATGCCGACGCGCACGAGATAGAGAGGCTGACACTACTGCAGAACATTGCTGAGATGCAGGAGCACGTGCAGGAGGCCGAGGTACAGGTGGCCGCCTTACAGGCTATAGTGGCCTTACAGCCACCGCCCCCGCAGTGCACACCGGAGGAGCAGCAGGCTGTGTCCGGTCTGGATCAGACGAGCCAGGCAGGACCACCGCTACCGACTCCCCCAGCTTCGCCTTCGTACAGTGGTGCTTCGGTGGGCAACTAGGTTGTTGCCGACAAGCAGGGATGAGGAGGATGTCGATCCTATCGAGTTGTCTTTGAGATGTTAGGGTTGTTGGCATGACAAAGCACGTCTTCGTGCCAAGCAACTATTGTATCGTGTCATGTCATGATGTTTTGAGTTCGAGTTGTAATGTCGTTGAACCTTGTTCTGTCATGTTGTAATAAGAATGCTTAAGCTTGTATGCTTTAAGTAAATTTCATTGTCATTAAATTTGGAATTTTCTTGCGTTGAATACCAGATCCTTGGATAAATCGTTGCAAATGACCACGCTTGTCAATGGTGCATTCTCTCCTAAAAACGATGGTGAAACAAAGCATGTTTAGGAACATCACTCGTTGCCAGCAAATAAGTGCTCGTTCGTATACCACCTTCTTTGGTATCCGGAATGGAGATGATCGTTCGAAAGTAATTATGGGCCGTGCAATTGAGTAATCGCCGTCCTAACCGTGTTGAGAAGAACGATTCTATGAATCTTGGTGGCTATAGAATACTGTTGCTTGTTGCTGTCCTCATTGTTAAGTACTAATGAGATGTGATTACGCATGATCATGCTTGTCATCATTTGGAGTAAGCTTTCGGTTATCTCACTAACAAAGCTCACTTTTCGGATGGTGGGAACCACGCGCGGCTCTCCCAACGGTTTCGGAGCGAGTGGTAGTGGTGACTTGCCACCACCCCCGCCCATGACACCGACGGAGGCCTTCATGGCCACCCAAACCGAGGTGCCGCATCGGATCCCGCGACGCAGCAGCAGATCGCCCAGCAGATGAACCGAGGGCCGCCACATGGGGCCAACCACGAGGGGCCTAACTAGGTCACCACGTACGCCCAGTTCATCGCCATGAAGCCGCCAACCTTCGCTAAAGCAGAAGACCCTCTGGAAGCTGAGGCTTGGGTCAAGGCCATAGAGGCGAAATTCTCTGCCTTTGTGTTGCCATGCTCCGAGGAGAACAAAGCGAACTTCGCAGCCGCTACAACCGCGAGGGGAAGCTTTGATGTGGTGGGACCACTTCAAGTCCATGCGGCGAGGCCACGCCGTGACTTGGGGAAGAGTTCAAGCGAGGCTTTCAAGAGCCACCACATCCCCAAGGGTCCGATGGACGAGGAAAGATGAGGGAGTCGTTGGCCCTCCGTCGGGGATCCGACTCGTGTACCGCTATGCTCGAAGTTCAATAGCTTGTGCCGGTATGGTGGGCATCATGTTGATACCGATGCCAAGAAGATGGAGAGGTTTCGTGACGGGCTTGATGGCAAGCCGTATGAGCGCCCGACTCGCTCGAGCCCGCAAACTTCCACGAGCTAGTGAACAAGGCCATCTCGTAAGAGGATGCTATGAAGAAGGCCCATGGGGACAACAAGAGGATGTCCGATTTCACCCCGAGGTAGGGGAACGAACAAGAAGTTTCGCTTTGTGAAGAAGGAAGCTCCGGGCCCATCCCGAAGCAATCTTCAACTGGACGCTGGACGATGAAGCCATCTCAGGGCAAACCTGCCGGGAACTTCCAGTTCCGTCGTGCCCAGCAGCAGGCTCCAAAGCCTAATGCACCCCCTCGCGATGTTGGAGATCGTCGTTGCTACAACTGTGGCCAGCCAGGGCACTACATTAATGAGTGTCCCAAGCCCAGGCAGATCAAGCCCAACCCGCAGAATCAGGGTACGGGAAGCAAGCCTACCACTCCGGCCAAGAAGCCTATGGTGCAAGTGCGCCAAGGCAAGCTGAACTTCACTACCATGAGTGACATTCCAGCAGGAGCTCCAGTACTCACGGGTACATTCTCTATCAATAACACTCCTGTTAAGGTCTTATTTGATTCGGGAGCCACCCATAGTTTCATAAATGAGAGTCTACTAGACAAATTGGGTCTAAGAGGAGCACAAACCAAATCTGCTTATAAAATTACTACACCGGTGGAAACATCACGTCTCAATTAGTGACTTTTGAAGTTCCTCTGAGACTAGGAAGTAGGGTCATTCGATCTAATCTTATAACCATCAAATTGGGAAGCATGGATGTTATTTTGGGTATGGAATGGATGAATCAACATAAGGTGATTCTAGATATATCGGATAGGGTCGTAGAGATCAATTCTCCTATGGTTGGGCACACTACCTTGTACCTACCTTTTCGGGACCGCATGCGACTCTTGTGCCTATGTGACCATTATCTCCTCTCTTGATGAAATTCTAGTAGTGTGTGAGTACATGGATGTATTTCCGACGAGTTGCCCGGTATGCCACCGGATAGAGATGTCGAGTTTGTGATCGAACTCCAACCCGTACCGCACCCATTTCCAAAAGACCTTATCGCATGCCACCCAAAGAGGTAGCCGAATTAAAAACCCAACTCCAAGAATTGTTAGATAAGGGTTACATTCGCCCGAGCTCTTCTCCTTGGGGTTTCCCTGCTCTCTTTGTCAAAAAGAAAGATGGTAACTTGAGAATGTGCGTAGATTATCGACCACTCAATGCGGTCACCATCAAAAACAAATACCCACTTCCTCGAATTGATGTTCTTTTCGATCAATTGGCCGGTGCCAAAGTCTTCTCTAAGATCGATCTTCGTTCGGCTACCACCAAATCAAGATTCGACCATGCGACATTCCTAAAACCTTTTCTTCCACTCGTTATGGTCTTTACAAGTTCTTGGTCATGTCCTTCGGACTCCCTAATGCGCCTGCCTACTTCATGTACCTCATGAACTCCGTGTTCATGACGGAGCTCGATAAATTTGTTGTGGTCTTTATCGATGATATCCTCATCTATTCTAAGAGTGAGAAAGATCACGCCAATCATCTCCGAGTTGTCCTTCAGCGTTTGCGAGATCACAAGCTTTATGCTAAGTTCTCCAAATGCGAATTTTGGTTGAAAAGTGTCAAATTCTTAGGGCACACCATTTCCCAAGATGGTATCTCCGTAGATCCTAGAAAAGTTCAAGAGGTGATGGATTGGAAACCACCCAAATCCGTACATCAAATCCGCAGTTTCCTAGGATTGGTGGGATACTACCGTCGATTCATTCCTGACTTTTCCAGAATCGCGAAACCCATGATCGAATTACTCAAGAAGGGAGTAAAATTCATGTGGAGTGAAGCATGTGAGAAAGCTTTTCCACACCCTCGGACAACATCTAAATTCAGCCCCAAGTGTTAGCTCAACCCGACAATTCCAAACCGTTTGTAGTCTTCTGTGACACATCAGGCACGGGTCTCGGTTGTGTCCTTATGCAAGAAGGCCGAGTCATTGCCTATGCTTCACGGGCACTTCGACCCCATGAGCTCAACTATCCTATCCATGATCTTGAGTTAGTTGCCGTTGTTCATGCCCTCAAGATATGGAGACATTACCTAATGGGCAATCATTGCAATATCTTCACCGATCACAAGAGCCTCAAATACATCTTCACCCGATCGAATTGAATATGAGGCAGAGAAGATGGCTTGAGTTGATCAAGGACTATGATCTAGAAGTGCACTATCATCCGGCAAAGCAAATGTTGTTGCGGATGCTCTTAGCCGCAAAGATCATTGCAACCACCTAGAGTTGGAGCCGGTCGGTGAACCCTTGTGTGAAGAAATGAGAAGGCTCAACTTAGAAGTGGTACCGCAAGGCATTCTTTATGCCTTGACGGTAGAGTCAAATCTTTATGATAGGATTCTCACCGCCGCCGCAATGATGCAGATGTTCAAACCATCAGGCAGAAACTAGTAGAAGGAGACCCAAAGTACACTTGTTTCCAGAAGGATCGCCAAGATGTGGTCTGGTTTGGGAAACGTCTAGTGGTCCCCGTTGACCTAGAAATCAAGAAAATCATTCTAGATGAAGCTCACAAGTCCAAGTTCTCTATTCACCCCGGTAGTACCAAGATGCACTAAGATCTGAAGCAGAACTTTTGGTGGTCCAGTATGAAGGTGGATGTGGCCAAGTATGTAGCTCAGTGCGATACTTGCCACCGGATGAAAGCAAGTCATTTGAAATCGGCAGGAGTACTCCAACCCGTGTCGATACCTATGTGGAAGTGGGATGATATTAGCATGGATTTCATTGTGGGTTTACCCCTAACAGCTAGAAAGAAGGACTCTATTTGGGTAATTGTGGATAGACTCACCAAGACCGCTCACTTCATTGCCGTGCACACCACTTACTCCGTACAACAATATGCGAGTTGTACGTGGACCACATAGTTCGTCCGCATGGAATCCCAAAGACTATAATCTCCGATAAAGGGACTCGGTTGTAGCTCGTTTTGGGAACAGTTGCATGAGTGTTTGGGAACTCAGCTACTCCGCAGTTCCAGTTATCATCCGCAGACCGATGGTCAGACGGAGAGGATAAATCAGATTCTAGAGGACATGTTGAGAGCAAGCATCTTGCACTTTGACAAGAGTTGGGACAAGTGTTTGTCTTTGGCAGAGTTCTCTTACAATAACAGCTATCAGGCCAGCTTGAAAATGGCACCGTTCGATGCCCTATACGGACGTAGATGCCGCACTCCGCTGAATTGGTCAGAGGCCGGAGAGAGAACACTCTTTGGACCAGAGTTAGTTAAAGAGGCCGAAGAAAGGGTGCAAGTGATAAGAGAAAATTTGAAGATGGCACAGATGAGACAAAAGAGTTACCATGACAAGGGAACCGCACCTCGACACTTTGAAGTGGGAGATCATGTATATTTGAAGGTATCCCCCACCAAAGGTGTGCAAAGGTTCGGAGTCAAGGGAAAGTTAGCCCCACGCTACATTGGACCATATGAAGTGATAGAAGTATGTGGACCCGTGGCTTACCGTATCCAATTGCCAGAATGGTTTTCCGCAGTTCACAATGTGTTCCATGTAACTCAATTGAAGAAGGGAATACCGTTCGGAGAATGAAATCATCACGGAAGCTAATGCTTGGATCGAGCCGGATTTCTCGCTCGTCGAGCATCCATTGAAGGTACTAGACCAAAAAGAGCGAAAGACCCGAAGGCAGACCGTGCGAATGTACAAGATCCAATGGAGCCATCACACGGAAGAAGAAGCCACGTGGGAGACGGAGGATTATCTTAACACCAAGTATCCGGGCTTCCTCCAATCTCGAAACCGTGAGTTCCTTCTCCCCATCTCTTCGTTGTCAACTCGAATCTCGGAACGAGATTCCATTTAAGGGGGGTAGGCCGTGACGCCCCGGGTTTTTGTTTACCGTCATTAACGCTAATGACCGAATTAGCCGGTCAAATGGTCAACTGAGGTCAAACCTAGGTCAACCTGGGCCCTCACCCCGAAAAACTCACTAACACACCCTAGTGACCCTAAATGAATAGTAAACACACTTGTGGGGCCAACCCATGGTCAAAGGGTGGGTCAAACCCCTTACCACCCTAGTGTCCACGAGTGTCCGCCGGAACTTTTGCCGCGTTCTCCAAAATTCACCTAAACACTTAAAATTCTACCTTTAGGAAAGTTGTAGATCTTGTTGAGGGACACAACTTTCATGTAGATTGGCATTCCAAATTTTGAGGGGAAAATCTTGAAAAAACCGCTTGCAAGGCAGAAAACACTGTTGGGCAAAACAGGCTGACATTCAAAGTTGGCACTCAAATAATTTCAAATCTAGGGAAGAAAAACCCCATATAGCCTTTGTAGAAAATGTTGCTGGTACCTAGATCTACAACTTTGGTATTCATCACTTGGTCCAGTTATGTTTGAAAATTTTGAGAAAAATCGTGTTGAACAGCACCACCAAAACCACCGAGGCCGAGCGCACCGCCGCGCGCGACGTCGCGCGCGCCCGCGCGCCGCCCGTCGCCGCCGCACGCCGCCGCGCCCCGCGTCCGCGCCCATGCCTCCCCGAGGCCGCACCCCTCCCGAGACACGCTCCATCCCGAGGTCCCGCGCGCCCCAACGCAGCCCCCGACCCGAGGCACGCCGAGTCCGCGCCGGCCACGCCGCGCGCGCGCGCGCGCCGCGGACCGGCGGTCCGTCGGCGGCGCCGCCGCCGTACGCGCGCGCATCGAGCCGCCGTGGGCACGGCGAGGGCATCTTGCGCCGTCACCCTTCGTCACCCACCGGTGCTCACGCGCCTACTTAACCCCCCCCCCTCGCGCCCTCCGCGCGCCACCCCGAGCCGCACCCCGCCATGCCCGCCGCCGCCGGTGCTAGCCCCCTCCGCTCGCGCTCGCCGCCGTCCAACCGCCGCCCCCGCAAGCTTCTCTAGCTCCCGGATAGCTCGAGCGTTCGCTTGCTATTGCCCGACATTGCGCCTCCTTGCCACCTTTCCCCGAGCCACCGTGGGTGCCGCCGCCGGCCGCCGCCGTGCGCCCTCGCCGGAGCTCGCCCCGACCCCGCCGTCACCGCCATCGACCCGTGGTGAGGCCAATCGCACCCCCGTGCCTCATGTTGCCATGGCCCGGCCCCACATCGCCACCGGCGAGCCCTCCCCGCCGCCGCGAGGGCACGGTTGTGATTTCCGAGGGCTTAGTTGCAAGGAAACCTAACTAAGTTTTATTACGGATAAGTCCAGTGACTTGAAAAATCCCTAGAAATTCACAAGAAAAATCAGAAAAATCCCAAACCAATTTTGTAGGGTTCAAGATCATAAACCCCACCTCTTTTGTTATATACTCATGGCTAGATTCTAAATAGTTTTGGCAGGAAAAATACAAATGTGTTACACATAGATCTGTCATAACTTGAGATCTATAACTCCTTTGTAGCCAAATTTTGGATATGTTGTGTGTTAGGATGTGACTAGATGCTGTGCCAAAAATTGCACAATGTTATGTAGTAGATCTTGCTAGATAAATTCTTTTCCATTTCTGCAAGAATTGCCTAGATGATTTTTCCAATTAAATATATTTATGTTCTTGAGCCCAACTTGTCACACTGTTTTTTAATGCCAAAATACACATCTTGTGAATTAATCATGAATTTTGGATTAACAGAAATAATTATTCTTGATTTATGCATGTTTTCCTTTGTAAATTAGTAAACCAAGTTCAGTAGAGATTCCATGTGAACATGCTGGTTCTTTAGGCTTGTTTAGGACCGGAGAGAGCTTGCACAAAAAAGTTTGGATCATTTTGATGCTTATTTATTTTTATATGCATTTAAATGGAATCACTAGCTAGCCTTTGATATTTTCCATAATAATTAATTTCCTAGCATCCAACACTTACACGTGGGTCCAATGGACCAGGATAGGTGCTAGTAGGCTTAAGAAACACTCATTTAATTTTTGGTAATTTAATTGATTAATAAAAGCCTTAAATGCCCTTTTAATATTAAAGGGAAATTAAATAAAGAAAAATCCCTAATTAATTCTTTTCCTTTTTGACGAGTATTATTTAATATAATTAAAAGATAATTAATTATCATCACTGATAAGAAATTAATTCACAATAAAAATATTAATTACACCTTTGTTGGTGAAGTTAAAAGGAAATGAAGCTTTCACATGAAATGATAAGCTTAATAAAAACCTTTATTCAAATGTGGAATAAAAGAGTAACCCATGTACAACCAATAACCTTCCTAAAAGAGAAACCTTAGATAGATGCTTGTGAAGGTGAATATGACCAACTGGAGTTGGATAAGACAACAAACTATCACATCACCTAAAGTGCATTGCATTCCGTGTAGATCTTCCGAACGAAGATTACTCCCTTGTCCCGGAAACCGAGGAAGGAGGAGCGGAAGGTTCTCTGCAGTACGTGGAAGTACTCGACACCGAGGGTGCCCAAGCTAACCTAGTCGATGAAGGCAAGCTCCGGTGCATCTAACCTAGTTTTAAAGTTCTTTATTCAATTATCTATGAATGATTGTGCATTTACGTTCAGGAGTTGAATGAAACCCTAGATGCATGATCCATAGGTACCTTTGGTCCCTACTAGTATGATAGGTCGATAGCTGCTATGCTATAGGACCGTTACAAGTCGAGTGATGACCTCACTCGCGAGAATAGGTTCCTAGATAGGAATCATACTATATCCTTAAATGGATTGCTCACGTGGTAAGAGCATGGGATCTGGGCTCCGGTCCAGTGGTTATGTGGGTTAAGTCTTTGAACGTACCGAACATTTGCCGGGAATGGGACCGGTAAGCCTAGTACCTTAATGAGGCGGCGAGGGATCCTACCGTTACTACTCTTGGGATTCGCTCTCACGGCTCGCCACCGGTGGTGTATGGTGACTCCGGGTACATCGCGGGGTATGCCGGATAGCCTGCACCAAAGACTGTAAGATTCGATCCCGACCCGATGATTTATGGGGACGGCACGGGGAAAGTTGTCCTCGCGGGGGCGGCCTACCGTGTGTTTGGGTCTACCTTGCAAGGTTTAAATCAATCGATTGTCGGCCTCTCACCGTTATTCGAGACTACTTAATCCACTAGTCATGTGATCCCTAATGATGTAAGTTGATGAAGATGATGTTTGATTAATTGTATTGTACAACTTTGTTTGTACTAGTTGGCTAATGTAGTAAAGATTAAACCTACTAGAACTTGTGCTAAAATCTTGAAAGTAAGGACCTACTCTTGTTACTTTTTAGAAAATGCAACCCCAGTAGCCAAAAAGCCTTTCGTGGTTTAGATTTGGTGAAGTAGTTATCACCGACGGGTAAGACTTGCGAGTATTAGTATACTCGGCCTTGCTATAATGTGTTGATCCGGGTAATGCCTTCGGTGATGTGTGGCCGGAGAGATCCCGCCGGCCGGGAGCCGGAGTGGGTAGAGGACGACTACTGAAAGCATCATGGATGGCCTCCCGTGGTGTCTTCGCTTCCGCTAGTTTATTTCCGCTGCTTTTCGAAAACTCTGAACTATTTCATCGTGACAAAAACTATGGTTTGTAATAAATAAACCCCTCGGGGTATGAATTTGGATATTAATGTTGTTGTATCTCTGGACTCGCCTTCGAGTGAGTTTTAATGCACATATTTGATCCTTGTTGCTTTTCAAGTGATTTACCGGGCGTTAACCCGGCAACTAACGACAGGATGATACTTTATTATTACTTAATGACCAAAGTGGATCGGTCTTAGGCGATAGTACGGTATTTTCCTGGGCGGGTTGTCACAGGGTCCCTCCTACCTACGTCACGTACCGCGCCGAGTACGTACCCGCCGTGATAGGGCAGACGGTGCTTTGCATGGTCGCCGTTCTCCCTCACCCGAGCCTCCCGGGATTCAAGGGAGAGGTCTGCTACAGCACTGCGCTCACCGTCGCGATTGCGCTGGACGTCGCCTGTCGTCATGCACTGGGCTGCCTTCTCACTTAGTATCGCGCCTCCTTCGAGTCTGGGACGCTCCGACTGCTACCCCGAGACTACTGGCGCCTCGCACCACTTGTGGATGGAGTTCCTTCGCACGAGAGGATCCAGGACGATGTCGACGCTGCACCCTTTCGCGAGACCTAAGAGACCTTGGTGGAGACGACCAACTACTTGGTCGACCTCGACAAGTACGCACACCGCCTGAAGGACGTGTCATGTACCCTCTTCGGCCAGATCAGAGACGCCATCGTCGACGCCCGCCAGTACCAGCCGCGTTGTGTCCAGCTGGAGAGAGAGAACAGCGTGCTACGCTACCATGTTTGCCAGCTCGAGCAGAGCCTAACCCTGCGACCACTGTCCTGCTATAGTTCGAGAGGGAGCGTGTGGACACCCGTGAGGAGCTGCTGCACATCAACAAGGTCCTCCGCATGCTAACAACAAGTCGGAACAGGCTGAGGGACAGACTTCAGCGCAAGGATGACCACCTCACGGTACACGCTCACCTGCTCGGCTGTGAGCGAATCAAGGTGGAGAAGCTGGAGAAGAACAGGGCGGAGAACGTCGCCAACCTCGCATGGCTCACAGCACGGCCGTCTACCTGAGGAACAAGGCCGTGAGACTGAGGAGGACTTGGGAGGATGCTAACTTACTTCGTGTGGACGAGCTCACCGAGCTCAACAGAGAACTACCCCTCAAGTCACAGCGTGAGATCCGCACCGAGACCTTCGAGCTGCACCAGTCCTGTCTCAAGCTTCACCTGTGCTCAATGGCTCGACTGCCGACCCCCATCGAGACTGAGAAGGTTCGAGAGGCTCACGCCTTGGTGTCCTGGATCTTTCCTCCAGACTATCCCACTGAGGACCGTTACCTCGTCTCGTACAAGACGGCTCGTGCCGAGTAGAGAGCCGAGCGAGGGCATGACCTAGAGTAGTGTTGTATGCTAGTAGTCTCCATGAGTTGTTCCATGCAGCCGCGAGCATGTTCCGGTGCATGAGGAGAGTCATGTCACACCTTGTAGGAACTACCCCTTTTGAGCATGTATCGAAGTGTTAGAGCGTTGATTTGAGCTGCTACCCCTAAGGTCTGAGTCATCCTTGGGGGAAAGCATATGTACTACTTATGCTTGATGTATGCTTCGATCTTAATGCAGTTATTCGTGTATTAATGCTTATTCTCATTGTGTGTAGGTTATACAAATAGTCTTATTTTCATGCTTGTCTCAGACTCATATGTGTGTTGGTGAGTGACGTTGTGTGAAGTTCTTTTCTTCCCCTCTTATGTTTTCAGAACGATGTCGATCTGTCGATCCAAACGGCTGATGGCTCACCTCGAGGAGGCTGCTGCAGAGGAAGAAGCCCCACAGGGCCGTAGATGTGGACGTGGCCGTGGGCGCCCGCCCCTTCATGGAGGAGCTTTGGGAGCTCGAGATCAGGGTGCCGGAGCACCGCCACCGCCGCCCGAGGGCCCTGAGGCTGAAGCTGAGCATGAAGGAGCCGGGCAAGAACAGGAGCAAGACAAGCCTGAGCTGGACCAGCCTCCGCCACCCCCACCCAACTTGGTGGATGTTATGGCGGTCCAGACTCAACTAATGCAGAGGATGGCAGAAGCCATAGAGCCCCGTGGCAATGGTGGAAACCGCGCCGCTACGCAGGACGAGGACCTCACGAGGAAGATCGAGAGGTTCATTCTCTTGAAGGCCCCCACCTTTAGCTACTTGGATGACCCGCTCGAGGCCGACGACTGCTGAGGGTGATCGAGACCAAGCTCGACCTCACCGTCTGCTCTGACGAGGAGTGTGTCGCCATCACCACACACCAGCTGGAGGGTCCTGCCAAGGCTTGGTGGGGCAACTACACCGCCACCCATCCGAACTCAGCATTCATCACCTGGATGGAGTTCTGCGAGGCGTTCCACGAGCAGTACCTGCCCAGCGAGCTGCTGATCTAAAAGGCACAGGAGTTCCACACCATGACCCAGGGTGTGATGAGGGTCGAGGAGTACGAGCGCCACTTCATGAAGATGTTGTGGTATGTCCCTGACGACACCAACACCGACCAGAAGAAGCAGTTCTAGTTCCTGCGAGGCCTCCACCACGGCCTTCGCCAAGCACTGAAGGCGAGCGATCACAAGTTCCTTCGCCACCTTATCGATCATGCCATCATGGTCGAGGATGAGAGGAGGAGCCACGAGGAACACATGAGGGGCAAGAAGATGACGGGAGATCGAGATCACCACGACCGATCCTTCCAGAAGCCGAGGAGTTGACAGAGCAACATGTTGAAGGGGAGCTACCGCCCGGGGCACAACTAGCCTGGGCGTGGCTTCGGAGGTGGAGGATGTAGCCCGTTCCCCGGGGGAGGAACCCCGGCTACCCGTAGTAGACTGGAGGCTACACTTGTGCACCACCGAGCACCGCGAGACCTACCGCGGGAGGCTTCATCGTCACCTGCTTCACCTGTGGCAAGCCTTGCCACAAGTCCTTCGAGTGCCCTGACAAGAAGACCACTGCTACACTCGCGAGAGCACATGCTCCAGGAGGCCAACCTCCTCAGGCTGCACCACCGCCAGCTGCCGGCCGTGGGAGGCTGAACCACCTCACTGAGGAGGAGGCTGCTGACGCTCCTGACATCGTGATCGGTCAGTTTTTAGTTTGTGGTACCACTACTTTGGTTCTCTTCGACAGTGGTGCAACCGGATCGTATATTACCTCTAGATTCGTGAACAAACTTTCCCTTCCTACAACCACCCGACCAATTCCTATCATCACGAGTTCACCACTCGGAGATATCCGATGCACCTTGCTGCGCAAAGGATTGGATGTGGACATCCAGGACCACAAGTTCTTTGGGGATCCGACAGTATTGCCTTCCAACGGCATTGATGTGATACTGGGTGTTGACGGTGAAATTCCGTCAACCTAGCCATGAGTTACCTTCAGTGTTGCATGAGTTTACCTTCCGTCAACCCCCTTGGTATAACAAGTTCATTCGTGCATGTCGGTTTTGGAGTTTAGTGTTTATGCAGGGCTTTGACTTTGAAAGTAAGACTTCCGGGATAAGTTCATCAAGCACCTTGTGACAAGACCTTGATTGCCCCGTACAAGTTATGCAATGAAGCAAACTTGACTCCATGAAGCCCAGGGACCAAACCCAAGAAGATGACAAACTCCGAGGACCTACCCAGAAAAGTCCTGAATCTTGCGGGACAAGGAGCTACGTCCAACTCGGAGAGAAACTGACGACAATGGACCACATGCAGAAGGGGGAAGGATTTAGAAGACTCGGGAATCGACGTAGGCAAAGGAGGCAGACAACTGGGCCGGGATGGGCCCGGGCCGGTCGGCCCAGGCAGGCCGGCCCAGCCCATTCAGGGCCCGGTCGCCTCCCCCTTTGTCCTAGCCACCACTCGGGCTATTTATAGCCCCGGGGTCGAGAGCCACGGATCAACTCATTCATCGTCAGCCGCCGAGGAGCAGAGAAGAGAGGGACCCCATCTCGGAGAGGAGAGGGTCGAGCTAGTTGACTAGGGTCTCCCTAGCCGAGAGGGGAACCTTGCAAGGAAGACCACGTCGGAGTTCCCGGAGCTAGAAGCAAGATCAAGTTAGGATCCCGGTGGTGATGTTGTTTATGTATCATTGTACTAGTTGAATTATCAAGTTGAATATGATTCTTAGCAACTAAGTGTTTCTTCGAAGTCTTCATTTTCGATCAGCTTTGCTTATTTTTGATCTATTCTCGAGATAGATCACATAGGGTGTTCTAGTAGCCATGGTGGCTAGAGGTGCACGCCTGACCTTCCGAAAGATCTCGACTTGTCCTCGGACTCATCCTAGACTACCCGCATGAATAGGAGTGTGTTGTGACAGAATGGTGGCTCTGAAAGGCGGACGTTTTCGGAATCGGACTGGAAACCACAGTTTAAAGAGGCTTCTAATGAGATTTGATTTGCTACCTCTTCTTTTGCTTGGAACTTCAACAAAAGGCTTGACCAGATCTCTCTAGATTGGTTTATCTACCCCCTCTATCTTTGTTACCTCCAGTCTTTAGTAGATTAGATCCATTCTTGTGTTGATTCTTATGATTAGATGCATTAGGGTTTTATCTCTCGAAGATTGAAGTTACTTGGCATTCCTAGATCATCTCTTGCGTCCCAGACTTGTTCCATGGATTCGATACCTTGGGTTCACCACTCGAGGGAAGGGTCCCTTGACTACGACAGGAGACTTGTCCGCTTGCAAGTCGAAACGAACTTTGATACAACTATTAACTGTCAACAAGCCCCTTTTTCTTGCGCCGTTGCCGGGGAACAAGTGATCAAGATTTGATCTTCTATTGCTTTTTTGTGATTTTTAGTTTTCTTTTAGTTTTTCTTTTTGCATCTACTAAACTTTGATAATCCTCAAAATCAATCTAATCTAGTTTGTCTAACCCTAGTTTTCTTAGATTTGTTTTTACATTTTTGTTTTTGCATATTTTGTTTATTGCTAACGCTAACAGGAGATGGACGGCTACCTCTCCAACAAACCCGATAATTTTGTGGATGATCCAGAAAAACTTTACAGGCTAAGGAGACGCGAAGCACATCAAGCTAAAAAGCCGGATTTTGTAGATTCAAAGTCGGAAGACGAAGGATCGAAGGAATTTCCGAAGAATTCACCACCTTAAAGTCCTCTGGAGAATCGACTTCCACCGATGGGTGAACAACCGCCGCAAGAATGCAAGATCGGGGAGCTATGCACCCCGGACATCATCAACCTACCAATCTTGAACCTCGCGGAGATCGGAAGGCCGTTCGAGATCAAGACCTCAACAATCCACATGGTGCAACATTCACCCTTCACCAGTAATGAAGACCCGAACCTTCACCTCCAAGCGTTCATTCAACTATGCCAGATATTCAACATGGACAGGGTGACTCAAGATCAAATGAGGGCAAGGCTATTTCCGTTCTCGCTACTCGGGAAGGCTTTGCAATGGTTCCACTCTCAACCGGCGGAGATGGTGCAAAATTGGAACGCGTTGATGAGGGCCTTCATGAAGGAATACTACTCGCCGGGTAAAATTCAAAGATTGCATAATAAGATTGCCACTTTTGCTCAATATCCTACAGAAACTATCTCGGAGGCATTCGAGCGCTTCTATGAGTACACTCGGGTGGTTCCACATCACAAGTTCCCGAAGGAAGACCTTGTGCGAAAGTTCTATCAAGGACTCACCATGGCGTCAAGGAAGTTCATCGATGCATCGGCGGGAGGATCGATCATCGATCTTACACCAACCGAAGCTTTCACTCTATTCAAGAAGGTCGCAGACAATGACACGTGGGTGTCGTCCGAACGCTTACTTCCGGTTCAACCCACGGGGAACGTCAAAGGAGTCTTGCAAGTGGAGAAGGAGAACATACTTGAAGGCAAGATCGATTCACTCATGAGGAGGTTGGAGAAGATGGAGATAGAAAAGAAAGAGGCTCAAGATTTGAAGGTTGTCGAAGCAAGATCCACATGTGAAGAGTATGGAGAGTATGGCCATGTCCACAAGGATTGTCAGGAGGAAGCCAAGGTGCTTGACTACATGAGGAAGGGAGAATTGCCGAACTTCCGCTACGGGCAAGGTAGACCTCAATTTAATGCAAGCTCATCCATTCCGAATTCGGTTCCACTTCATATACAATTGAAGGACTTCATGGACGAGCAAGCTAAGATCAACAAGGACACCATCACCAAGTTCAAGGCAATAGATAAGGTGTTGGAAAACATAGATAGCAAAGTGACGGAGGTCGGAAGCTCCAACCATCAAGTGCTCAACATGATGCAGATGCTCGAGACGCAAGTGGGACAACTTGCAGGGCGCCTCACTACTAATGAAGGGAAGCTTCCGGGACAACCTAAAGGTCCAGAATCGGCGAAGGCTATTCAAACACGTTGGGGAAAGGATACCGAAGATCCAGAACATTCCGCGGGAGCAAGGAAGCCTAAACCATCCACCGAGGCAGATGAATTTGCTAAAGAGGAAGTTACGGAGATCATCACGAAGAGCCCGAGTTGGAGATGCCAGGAGAAGACATGAAGATACAGCAACTCAAGCCCCGCTACTTCCGAGGTAAACTTGATAACCACTTTGAGAAGTTTGTGGAGGTTGTGCATAGACTTAGCATCAACATGCCGTTATTGGATGCCCTTCAAGTACCTACATATTCTCGCTACTTCAAAGACATTCTTGCAAATAAATATGAGATAGCAACACTCAGGGTAGATCATGTCAAGATGTCCGATCAATGTAGTGCCGCTATTGCTAATGGGCTAGAGAAGCAGAAGGACCCCGAATGCCCGACAATTCCATGTTCCGTTGGTTCATTCAAGTTCGAGAAGGCGATGTGCGACCTTGGAGCAAGAGATGTGTTCGAGAAGCTACGCCTACCGTTGGAGCCTGCGGGTATGTGCTTGGAGCTGGGTGATAACTCTATTCGCTATCCCTTGGGCATCGCCGAAGATGTGCCCGTGAAGGTCGGACACCACTTCATCCCCGTCGACTTCGTGGTGCTCGAGATGGGAGAGAGGGAGAAGCCGCCGCTCATCCTTGGGAGGCCTTTCCTCAAGACCGTGGGAGCTACTATTGATGTTGGCAAGAGGGAGATCATGTTCAACATTAATGGAGAAAGGAGTTCCTTCAAGTTCCAACCACGCCTCGAGGTATGCAATATGATTGAAGTTAAAAATGTTCCACCTCATTGTCGCATTGTTAAGGAAGAACCAAGGAAGAAGGAAGGGCTGAAGAAGAAGAAAGAGCCGAAGAAGAAGGACGTAAAGAATATCAAGGAAGTTGTTGCATCCGTCAAGACGAAGGAAGAAAAGCCGCCTGTGAAGATCAAAAAGATGACTAAGCCAAAAGACAAGCTCGTGCCCAAGATAGTGCGGAAGTGGGTACCCAAGATTGCAATGCCCGCAAAGAGCGTTGATCCGAAGTAATCAAGTGAAGAAGTCTAGCCATGGACTATAAACGAAGCACTAGGCGGGAGGCAACCCGTTTCGTCGAGTCAAGAATAAGCTACCGGGAGGACAACCCGATTCTAGTTTTTTCGAGTATTTTCAAGTAATTTAGTTTTGAATTTTACTATGCAAAGACATTAGACTTAGAAGTGGTTGAACAATATTAGAGACATAATTCTTGGTTGAATATTTTGCTTTGATCATAAACCCTTTACATGAACCCTCCTATGTGTTTGTTTGCTTCTTTTCGAGAAACCACAACCAAATAAATTCAGAACCTAACTCAACCATTCATCCTCATTATGATGTTTTGGTTAACCTGTTTTTCATGCTAAAAGTACATGAGTAGAGCCACGACTTGTACCTAGGTGTTAATTAAATTTCAGCACGTGGTAGGACTCGCGTGAACTTTTGGTTGGTTAAAAAAATCTATATCCTTGGTTTCTCTAAGATTAAGATTTTTTCTAAGCCTCATTTAATTTTATTTCATTCAAAATCTCTCTCATTTAGCCAAAATTAGAACCTAAACCTATGCCCCCATGAGCAAGCCGGGAAAAGTTTGTTCTCAACCTATGGAGGAAAACTATACCGGTGAGACCGATATAAATGTAGTCGGAAAGTATTTTCGACGTACATTCGTTTTTAATGGTTTAAAAACTTCTCTAAATTTATGCTTGAGCTTTTCCATATCTCTAAAAATATTTTTAATTTTCGAAATTAGAAGAGTGCTTAGCCTTAAACATGCTTAGAGCGAGGTAATCTAGTTGAAGTTAATTATGCATGCACCATAACACATCATTGGATGCCCTTTCAACAACTTTCATCAAGACCACATGCAAACGACAAGCATGGGTGGGCAGCAGGCATAACTTTGCAGGAAATTCATGGTGACATGTGAAGCAAGTGGAGCAGGGAGCATGGACATGACTCAGAGCATGAAGCATCAAGTGGAAGGACCAATAATGCAAGAAAAGGAGTGGACAAGAGCGTTTGAGCGGTGCAACTTATGGAGCACGCGGGCAAGAAAGTCACTGAGGGGAAATGATCGTGCTGGGAGAAAAAGGCGAGCCAGGGGGGCCGAACCACCCCAGGCCGGTCGGCCTAGGCTGGCCGGCCTGGCCTATAAATGGTGCCCCCGGCTCCCATCTTCTGCAGGCAAGTAGCCCTCTCCTTAGTTTGTGTGCTTAAGTTTTCGTGCCCAGAACCACCGTAGACATATCCAGCCTTCCAGAGCTTGATTGCTCAAACAATTCACACCGTTAATCCACTCAAAGTCCACATCTGAAATAATTTTTAAGTGCCTAGTTACCGGTTGAAACCCGGAATTTTAGTGGAGAGAAGAGTGTTGCAATCATGTGGAAGAAAACCACAAGTCTCTTCACCAAGAAGAAGGGTTCATCATCGTCCAAGCCATCTTCAATGATGTATTCGAGGAGGCACTCAGTTTTCGAGTCTCCTCGGAGCATGGAGGAGGACACGGCACCGCCAAGGAGGAACGACACTCTCCTCCTCGGTGGCATGAGGGCAACAAGGAGCACGTCCATGAGGTTTACCGAACCTCAAGGGCGTACGGAGGAGCCGCCCGTCCCACCTCATCGATCAACTCGTTCATCCGCGCCACCTCCATACACTCCACAGTACTCCACATATGGCTTCATCATATTGTCGGAGGAGGAGGAGAAGAAACTCTCTCACCTTGAGAAGAGGCTTGTAGCAAACATCGATTTCGACGATCAAGCTCTCAACGCATTGGGTTTCGGCACGGACATATATTATATGTTGGAGCACCTTGGATGGGTGCAATTCTCCAACGGGGTGTCGGCAAACACCCACAAGGAGTTTGCCTTGTAAATCTTGATGACTATGGCGGGGGGGTTTGCAAATTTTATCATTGGAGGGAATTCAACAAGTGGTTCCCTACGAGTATATTAGGGAGCTACTTGGGTTCCAAAAGGGAGCTCCGGAGAAAGTTGATGTGCCGGATGGCATGTTGGATGGATTTTGGAATTTAATCTCCGGAGAAGCTCACCAACAACGCAATTCCATCCGCAACCCCATTATCCAAGTATTCCACTCTTGGATGTGCAAGAGGATTATGGGGAGGATGAGGGAGACGAAGGTGACCGACACGGAGTTGAATCGGCTCTATTCGGATTTAATTGCCAGGCAGCCAGTAGACCCCTCATACCTTATGATCAACCGATGGTGTTGCGAGGCAACATCGGGATCGGGAGATATTGGTTCGGGCTGCTACCTCTCCATGTTGGCCATCTCCTTAAGGCTAGGGATTACAAGGAATCCCAAATATTTTCTACTCGGGACCCCTCTTGGATTTGAGTATTTCAATCAAGGAAAATATATTAGTGGAGATGAGAGAGGAGGCTTTCATGTGGCCAAGGTGAACTTACCCCTCCGGACCCAAGACTTAGGCTTTTCATTCAAGGGAAGGAAGATTGGTTGGAGGAGGGACTCCTTGTCCCGATGAAGAAAAATAAAAGAGGAAGAATTGTAGAGGAGGGATCCTCCTCCGCGCAAGAGGGTGGTGCACAACCAAATTATGTGCCACCATTCGGAGGAATCCCTACACCGCCAACTTATTACGGAGGGCCACCGATGCAAGCATGGGGGAGTGGTGCACCTTTGCCCCCACAAAATTATGTGGTGCCCAACGTAACCTTTGCGGAGTCCTACACACAATACCCCCAACCACAACAAAGCATGTCCATAATTGGAGGGTATGCTGCGAGAAACATGCAAAACGTCGCAGCCATCCAATCCAACGCGGCTCAACTTGGTGAAGGCAATGCAAATATTGCCTATGAGCTTGGGCGTCTTCACCTAGTACCGCCGGATCAATTTGTTGGAGGGGGTGTCCAAACCTACTACGAGCAAGGGTACAACTACCAAGTTCATCAATACCAACCACCGACGGAGGATTAGGAAGAAGGAGGAGCTTTAGTTTTCTTTTCTTTCCCTTTTTCTATAATTTTCAGCTTCTGTGTGCTTATGTTTGCATAGTGTTTTCAGTTATTATTTAAATTTCAGCAAGTGTGTTAGTTTATTTTCAGCATGTATTTCAGTTTGTTTCCTTCATGAATAAAGGCACCACCTTGTTTATACCTTTGGAAAAGTTATGAAATTTGTGTCATGATGATATATGATTATAATTGCCGCTTTGTTTATCTTTGTAATTGATTTTTGCATGTTAAATCTAGTGCTCTCTTAAAATAAAAATCTGAATTTATCTAAATACTAGCTTAATCTTTAGCGGAGGTTATGATTAAAATAAATACCCATAGTGTTTTATGTGCTCTCAAGTTTTAGATAGATTAAAGATGGTTTTTATTCCTAAAAAGTAATGCTAACCTTGTCATGAATATCACTTGTGTGTTGCTCTACCTATCCAATGCCTTATATATATTTGAGTACATAAACCTTAGTGTACAAGATTTATTTTTGAGTGAGTTATTGTAGGCCATGATTTCTCTGGTCTGAGACTAAGAAGCTGGTCATTCCGTTTTTGCGTATCTATAGCCTCTTATTTGTGCATTGTGTATCCCCACATTGGAGATCTCACAAACCTCGCCGGATATCCACCCTTAAGACCAAATATCATCTTTTGTGATTACCTCCTTGACCACAACCTATCGTTGAGGATGGATCATCAATTCAAGGAACATTGCAAAACGGTGCCAACATTGAAGATTTCAAGTATCTCTCCAAAGGAAAAGTATTTCCGGTACCTACCTTATCTTTATCACCTCTTTGCCCGAGGACGAGCAAACGTCTAAGCATGGGGGAGGAGGTAGGTACAATGCAATTTTAGAGTTCAAAGGGGAGCAAATAAAAACATTTTATGAGAAAGAAAAAGAAGAAAAAAATGTGTATGAGAAAAAGAAAAAATGTGTATGAGAAAAAGAAAAAAATATATGAGTATGTGAAAAAATAGAATAAAGTGAACTCCCCGGTTCTCTAAAGTGCATTAGGAATTTCAAGGCTTCAAGATTAAAAGATCCATACTCATCCACCAACCATGTGCAATCCGATAACAAGGACTTCCTTTGTGCCTCGGGATCACTCATTGCCATTTGCACATGTCCACCTATCTCAAATGTGTGTATTTTTCTCTTTCCCCCCCTTGACTTAACATTATTTTCCAATGACCTTTTTGATGAGTCTCAGTAAGACCATGAGAAGCTTGTCTTGTTTTGACAACATCTCATTTATAATATCTTGGTAGGACTAAACTTGCCCAAAAAGCTCCATATAAAGCCTACCGCATATATATATGATATGAGAGGGGAAGGAGTGGAATAAATAGGCTTGAGAGACAAGTGAGATGAGAGTTGATGAGCAATATGCAAGGTGATTTAACTTGTGAACTTGGTTTAGCTCTTTTTCATCCCGTTCTTTATTTCAAAATTTTTGAGATCTATTTAAACTTTGGAGCATGTTAATACTTGTGGGGTAAGCTTAATTAATAATCTACTCTCCGTAGGGATGAAGGCTAAAATTTTAAGAGCATTATGTTTTCTCATGTATGATCAAGTGCAAGGTTTAAACAATGAAGGGCAACGATGATATCCATCGAAGGCTTACTCGAGGACGAGCAAGGTTTAAGCATGGGGGAGATGTTGACGGTGAAATTCCGTCAACCTAGCCATGATTTTACCTTCGGTGTTGGCATGAGTTTTATATCTTATCCATTGGTACTAACCCCCTTGGTATAACAAGGTCATTCGTGCATGTCGGTTTTGGAGTTTAGTGTTTATGCAGGGTTTTGACGTTGAAAGCAAGACTTCCGGGATAAGTTCATCAAGCACCTTGTGACAAGACCTTGATTGCCCCGTACAAGTCATGCAATGAAGCAAACTTGACTCCAAGAAGCCCAGGGACCAAACACGAGAAGATGACAAACTCCGAGGACCTACCCAGAAAAGTGTCGAATCTTGCGGGACAAGGAGCTACGTCCAACTCGGAGAGAAACTGATGACAAGGGCCCACATGCAGAAGGGGGAAGGATCTAGAAGACTCGGGAACTGACATAGGGCAAAGGAGGCAAGCAACTGGGCCGGGATAGGCCCAGGCCGGTCGTCCCAGGCCACCGGCCCAGTCCATTCCAGGGCTCGGTCGCCTCCCCCTTTGACCTAGCCGCCATTCGGGCTATTTATAGCCCCGGGGTCGAGAGCCACAGATCAACTCATTCATCATCGGCCGCCGAGGAGCAGAGAAGAGAGGGACACCATCTTGGCGAGGAGAGGGTCGAGCTAGTTGACTAGGGTCTCCCGAGCCGACGTGGGAACCTTGCAAGGAAGACCACGTCGGAGTTCACGGAGCTAGAAGCAAGATCAAGGTAGGATCCCGGTGGTGATATTGTTTATGTATCATTATACTAGTTGAATTATCAAGTTGAATCCAATTCTTAGCAACTAAGTGTTTCTCCGAAGTCTTCGTTTTCGATCGGCTTTGCTTATTTTAGATCTATTCTCGAGATAGATCACATAGGGTGTTCTTGTAGCCGCGGTGCCTAGAGGTGCACGCCTAACCTTCTGAAAGATCTCGACTTGTCCTCGGACTCGCCATAGACTACTCGCATGAATAGGAGTGCATTGTGACGGAACTGTGGCTCTAAAAGGCAGGTGTTTTCAGAGTCGGGCGGGAAACCACGGTTTAAAGAGGCTTCTAATGAGATTTTATTTGCTACTTCTTCTTTCGCTTGGAACTTCAAAAAAAAGGCTTGACCCAATCTCTCTAGATTGGTTTATCTACCCCCTCTATCTTTGTTACCTCTGGTCTTTAGTAGATTAGATTCGTTCTTTTGTTGATTCTTATGATTAGATGCATTAGGGTTGTACCTCTCGAAGATTGAAGTCACTTGGCATTGCTAGATCATCTCTTGCGTCACACATTTCTTCCACGGATTCGATACCTTAGGTTCACCACTCAAGGGAAGAAGGGTCCCTTGACTACGATGGGAGACTTGTCCGCTTGCAAGTCTAAATGAACTTTGATACAACTATTAACCGTCAACACTGGGGATGGATTGGATCACTGCCCACAAAGGTGTCATCTCCACTTCCTCGAGACTTGTGACTTTGGTACACCTCGACGGGACGAGAGTCACGTTTGAGCCAATGAAGTCCCGAGACATACCATGTACAGTCTTCACACGAGAGTCATCTCTGATGTTCCAGTTGTTTGTGAGCTTGAGGACGTGTTTCCAGAAGAGCTACCCGGTTTGCCACCCGATCGTGATGTGGAATTTGTGATCAACTTGGTGTCAGGGACCGCTCTGATAGGCCAAAGTCTGTATCTCATGGCAAAAGTTGAGCTGAAGTTGTTGAAGGCAGAGTTAGGTTCACTGCTCGAGAAGGGGTTCATCCGACCGAGTGCTTCACCATGGGGTTCACCAGCTCTGTTTGTGCTGAAGAAGGATGGGACTCAGCGTCTGTGTGTTGATTACCGCACCCTAAATGCGGTAACCATCAAGAACAAGTACTCGCTACCCCGAATCGATGACGTAATGGATCAGCTAAGGCAAGCCAAGTTCTTCAGCAAGATCGATCACCGATCAGGCTATCACCAGATGAAGATTCGACCGGAGGACATCCACAAGACTGCATTTGTGACCCGGTATGGACAATATGAGTACATTGTCGTATCATTTGGTATTACGAACGCCCCGATGTACTTTATGAACATGATGAACAAGGAATTCATGGATGAGTTGGACAAGTGTGTCGTTGTCCTCATTGACGACATACTGGTCTTCTCCAAGACCGCAGAGGAACATGAGGAGCACTTGAGGATCATGTTGGGAAAGCTCAGACACCATCAGCTATATGCCAAGTTCAGCAAGTGTGAGTTCTGGATGGAGGAAGTCACTTTTCTCGGTCACGTGTTGTCAGCTGAAGGAGTGGCCGTAGACCCAAGCAAGATAGAAGCAGTGTCCAAGTGGCAGTCACCGAAGTCTGTGACATAGATCTGCCGTTTTCTCGGTTTAGCCGGATACTACTGCCGGTTTATCGAGAACTTCTCCAAGATTGCAAAACCCATGACAGCTATTGATGAGCAACATGCTGTATGTGTGGTCAGAGAAGTGTGAAGCCAGCTTTCAGGAGCTCAAGACTCGCCTCACCACTACACCAATCCTGACCCTTCCTGATGCAAGCAAGGACTTCGTGGTGTACTGTGACGCATCGAGACAGGGACTTAGTTGTGTACTGATGCAGGGAGGCAAAGTGGTTGCTTATGCCTCACGGCAGCTTCAGAAGCATGGGGAGAACTACCCCACACATGATCTTGAGTTAGCTGCAGTCGTTCACGCTCTGAAGATATGGAGGCATTACCTGATGGGCAACAAGTGCGACATTTATACTGATCACAAGAGTCTGAAGTATATTTTCACGCAGTCAGAGTTGAACTTGAGGCAAAGAATATGGCTGGAGTTAATAAAAAACTACGACCTGAAAATCCACTACTACCCTGGCAAAGCAAACGTCGTAGCCGATGCACTGAGTTGCAAGCATTACTGCAACAACCTGATGGTACACAAAGAACAACCGGCACTGTATGAGGAAATGGAGAGGCTGAGTTTGGAGATAGTCGAGGAAGGACAGTTGAACGAGTTCAGGGTGAAGTACACACTCGAAGACCCGATCCGGCAAGCTCAGAAAGGATGTCCAGAGATCGAGGAAGTGAAGTCCCTGATGGCCAAAGGCAAGGCAGCCGACTACCGCCTCGATGAGCAGGACACGCTATGGTTGATGGACCGCATATGCGTACCATGGAGCAAGGAGATTTGAGACTTGATTCTGAAGGAAGCCCACGACTCTCGATACTCGATCCACCCTGGTTGTACGAAAGTGTACAAAGCAGAACACCAGAGACCCGCTAGTTTGCTTCAGCCGCTAGAGATACCCACGTGGAAGTGGGATGATATCAGCATGGACTTTGTAGTGGGTTTACCGCGCACACAGAGAGGCCATGATGCCATATGGGTGATTGTCGACCGACTTACCAAGGTAGCCCACTTCATACCAGTGCGAGAGGACTACCTGGTGCCGAAGCTTGTGGACCTCTATATAGAACACATCCTTAGGTTACACGGAGTTCTCCGTAGTATTGTCTCCGACCGATGATCTCAGTTCACCGCACGGTCCTGAAGAAGTTTGCATGGTTCTCTAGGCACGCCTCCCAACTACAGCTCCGCCTTTCACCCGCAGATCAATGGACAGACAGAGAGAGTGAATCAAGTGCTAGAAGATTTGTCGAGGGCTTGTGTGCTGGCCTATAACACCGACTGGGAGAAGAGTTTGCCTTATGCCGAGTTCTCGTACAACAGTTTTCAGGAGAGTTTGAATATGGCTCCTTTCGAAGCTCTGTATGGCAGAAAGTGTTGGACCCCGCTGATGTGGTCCAAGGTGGGGGAGCGGACCTTCTTCGGTCCCGCCACCATTATGGAAGCTGAAGAGAATGTTGCGAAGGTCAGAGAGTATCTGAAGATAGCTCAGAGCAAGCAGAAGAGCTACGCGAACCCAAAGAGGAAAGACGTCTCATTCGATGTGGGAGAGTACGTCTACTTGAAGGTGTCACCCCTCCGTGGCACAAAGAGTTTCCATGTCAATGGGAAGTTGTCCCCAAGGTATGTTGGCCCGTATCTAATCGTGAAAAGAATCGGGAAGGTGGCTTACAAGCTCGAGCTACCTCCAGAGCTCACCGGAATACACCCGGTGTTCCACGTGTCTCAGCTCCGGAAATGCGTGGTCGTCGAGAAGTGGGTGCCCACTCAGGCACTCCATGTTCAGGAGACCCTGGAGTACCTGGAGTACCTCGTCCGGATCCTGGACTGGGCGGAGAAGTTGACCAGGAACACCACCACACGCTTATGCAAGGTGCTCTGGAGTAATCACTCTGAGCGCGAAGCAACGTGGGAGAAGGAGTCCGTGATGAGGGAGAAATACCCTCACCTCTTCGAACCAGAGGTAACTTCTTAATCTCGGGGACGAGATTCTTGTGAGGGGGAGTTCTGTAACATTTTTGAATTTGTGTGTATGTAAAATTAGGGGGGGTTCAAAAACTTTTTATGAGTTTAAGTGCTTATGAAATAAATAAGGATGTCTTCTTTCTTTCTCCTTCCCTAAAGTCCTAGGCTTATAATTGTTTCGATCCATAAATATTAGGACTTATAAAAGTTAGTGTGAGAAGTTGGGTTTTTATTTGGATTTTATTTGGATTTATTTGTGTGGATTCAAATTTGAATATGGAATTCAAATTTGAATTATATAGGATATAGGAGTGAGCCTGAATAGGAAAACCTTAACTCCCCTGTGTGGGCAGCAGCCAACCAACCGGCCCACCCCTTCCTTCCGGCCCGTGTGCGGTCCGTTAACCGCGCTCGCGCCGTGCCACCAACCGTGCCCGCGCCGTGCCCCTGACAGCTGGGACCCACGGTGACGTCGGGATGATGTAGTCGTCGTCATCCTCCCCCCTTTTCCTTTTAGTGACGCCGGAGGCCCCCGGTGCCGCCGCACGCCCGCCGCTGCATCTTGACGATCCCTGCGTCCAGGCTCGGCCACCGCTATAAGTAGGCCGCCATTGCTCCTCCAGGAGTTCCCAACCCCAGCTGACTCAGGGGTTCATCCCCTAACCACACTGCCCGCTCACCGGTGGAGGAAGAGAAGGAGGAGAGAAGGGAGGCGGGGAAACGGAGGCCGTCCGAGTGGGCACCGTTCGCCCCGAAGACCAGAACCGCCCGTGGGGAGGAGCCGGACCCGCCGTCGTCGAGCGCACCTGTTTCCTTTGCATCCTCGTCACCTCGACACCATCTTCTTCTTCCTCGCCGACAAGCATGTGCTACCCTTCTTCACCGATGCCTGTGCTACGGCCTGTGGCCACCGAGGTGAGAACAAGCTTCCCCCACTCCTCAGAGGATGTCCCGGCCTTCGAGCCGAGGGGCAACGCATCATTCGCGCCGTGCTGCCGCTGCTGGTGATGCCGGCCATCGAGCCAGACTAAGATGCTTTTCTTGCAGGTGCCACCGCCTTCACCGACGCACGTGCGCCGCTTTGCCGACCCTTCCTTATTTCCTTTAGTCGTCGTAGCGCTAGCGCCGTCCTGGCTTGCCGTCGTGGCCCCGACACCGGCGCGCTCACGTTCACGCGCGCGCCTATGTAGACACGACGCCCTTGTACAGCTGTGCAACCCGCACGCATGCACGCTTACCAGAGAGGTCAAGGTCGGGCCTTTGGCCATTTTTCCCTTGCGCCGGACCTCGCCGGGACGTTGTCCCCCTGACCACCGCACTGCCATGGCCATCGCCATGGCGGTCTACTTCATGCACGCGACTGCAGGGGAGAGAAGCACCATCTTTTTGGCCGTTCAGTGCATGCCTCGCCACCGGTTTCGCACGCGCCCGTGCCCGACCGCGGGAGCCCTGTTCGCCGCCACCATTAGTGTCGGCCCGAGCTCCACCTAGGCCAAGAAGGCACTGAGCCATTGGCAAGGGGTTGTTGACAGTTAATAGTTATATCAAAGTTCGTTTATGACTTGCAAGCGGACAAGTCTCCCGTCGTAGTCAAGGGACCCTTCTTCCCTCGAGTGGTGAACCCAAGGTATCGAATCCGTGGAACAAATGTGTGACGCAAGAGTTGATCTAGTAAAGCCAAGTAACTTCAATCTTCGGTAAAAGAGAAACCCTAATGCATCTAGGTAAAAGACACGAAACTAATCTAATCTACCGAAGACCGGGGAAAACAAAGTAAGATTGGGTAGATAAAACGATCTAGAGGGATCGGGGTAAGCCTTTTGTTGAAGTTCCAAGCAAGAGAAGAAGTAGCAACTCGAATCTTACAAGAAGCCTCTTTAAATCGTGGTTTCCCGTCCAAATCTGAAAACATCCGCCTTTCCGAACCCCCGTTCGTCACAACGTATCCCTACTCATGCGGGGAGTCTAGGGTGAGTCAAAAGACAAGTCGAGATTCTTTCGGAAGATCCGCATGTACCTCTAGCCACCGCGGCTACAAGAACACCCTATGTGATCTATCGCGCGAATAGATCTAGAATAAGCAAACCGATTGAAAAACGAAATCTTCGAGGAAACACTTGATCGCTAAGAATACATTCAACTTGATAATTTAACAATGACAATAATACATACACAAGATCACCACCAGATCCTTCCTTGATCTTGCTTCCGGCCTCCGGAACTCCGACGTGGTCTTCCATGCAAGGTTCCCACGTCGGCTAGGGAAACCCTAGTCAACTAGCTCGACCCTCTCCTCTCCGAGATGGTGTCCCTCTCTTCTCTGCTCCTCGGCGGCCGATGACGAATTAGATGATCCGTGGCTCTCGGTCAGGGGGCTATAAATAGCCCGATTGGCGGCTAGGGCAAAGGAGGGGGCAAACGGGCCCTGGAATGGGCTGGGCCGACCGGCCTGGGCCGGCCGGCCGGGTCCATCCGAGGCCCGGCCCCGAGGCCTCCTTTGCTCTACATCGGTTCCCTTGCTTCCCTGGATGTTTCCCCCTTCTTCATGTAGGTCCATATCGTCGTTTCTCTCCGAATTGGGCATAACTCCTTGTCTTGCAAGATTCAACACTTTTCTGGTTAGGTCCTCGGAGTTTGTCGTCTTCTCGGATCAAGTCCCTGGCTTCTTGGAGTTAAGTTTGCTTCATTGCATGACTTGTACGGGGCTTCAAGGTCTTGTCATAATGTGCTTGATGAACTTATCACGAAAGTCTTGCTTTCAACGCTAAAACTCTGCATAAACATTAAACTCCAAAACCGACATGCACACGTGAACTTGTTATACCACAGGGGTTAGTACCAATGGATAAGGTATAAAACTTATGCCAACACCGAAGGTAAACTCATGGCTAG
The DNA here is from genome assembly GCA_947561735.1 of Cenchrus americanus. Taxonomy (NCBI): domain Eukaryota; kingdom Viridiplantae; phylum Streptophyta; class Magnoliopsida; order Poales; family Poaceae; genus Cenchrus; species Cenchrus americanus. Next base: position 202,391,042 of record OX387245.1, read on the forward strand.
GTTGACGGATTTTCACCGTCAACATCTCCCCCATGCTTAAACCTTGCTCGTCCTCGAGTAAGCCTTCGATGGATATCATTGTTGCCAAACAATGTTTAAACCTTGTACTTGATCATACATAAGGAAACATAATGCTCTCAAAATTTTAATTCGTTAAAGTTCCATAATGTACTAGCCTTCATCTCTACGGAGGGTAGATTCTTATTAAGCTTATCCCACAAGTATTAACATGCTCACAAAGTTTAAATAGATCTTAGAATTTTTGAAATATAGAACGAGATAAAGAAAAGCTAAACCAAGTTCACAAATTTAAATCATCTTGTATATTGCTCATGAACTCTCAACTCGCTTGTCTCTCAAGCCTATATATTCTACTCCTTTCCCTCTCATAACATATATGTGTGGTAGGCTTTATATGGAGCTTTGGGAAAGTTTAGTCCTAACAAGATTTTATAAATGAGGTGTTGTCAAAACAAGACAGGATTCTCATGGTCGTACCGAGACTCGTCAAAAAGGTCATTGGAAAATAATGTCATATCAAGGAGGGGAAAGAGAAAAATACGCACACTTTAGATGGGTGGACATGTGCAAATGGCAAAGAGTGATCCCGAGGCACAAAGGAAGTCCTCGTTATCGGATTGCACATGGTTGGAAAATGAGAATGGATCTTTTAATATTGAAGCTTTGAATTTCCTCATGCACTTTAGAGAACTGGGGAGTTCACTTTACGCACACTCATATATTTTTTTTCTTTCTCATATTTCTCCTTCTTTTCTTTCTTTCTTTCTTTCTTTCTTTCTTTCATTCATTCATTTTTTTTCCTTGTGAGACTTTCACCTTGGAAATCACGTACATCGCCTTTCTTTCAATCAATTTTTTTTTTAAAAATACTCCCCTTTGAACTCTAAAATTGCATCGTACCTACCTCCTCCCCCATGCTTAGACGTTGCTCGTCCTCGAGCAAAGAGGCGATAAATAAGGTAGGTACCGGAAATATTTTTCCTTTGGAGAGATACTTGAAATCTTCAATGTTGGCACCGTCTTGCGATCTTCCTTGAATTGATGATCCATTCTCAATGATAGGTTGTGGTCAAGGAGGTAATCACAAAAGATGATATTTGGTTTAAGGGTGGATATCCTGCGAAGTTTGTGAGATCTCCGATGCGGGGATACACAATGCACGGATAAAAGGCTAGCAAAAAATAGATACGCAAAAACGGAATGACCAGCTTCTTAGTCTCGGGCCGGAGAAATCATTGCCTGCAATAACTCACTCAAAAATAAATCTTGTACACTAAGGTTTATGCACTCAAATTTATATTAGGCTTTGGATGGGTGGAGCAATACACAAGTGATATTCATGACAAGGTTAGCGATATTTTTGAGCATAAAAGACATCTTCAATCTATTCATAACTTGAGAGCACATAAAACACTATGGGTCTTTATTTTAATCATAACCTCCGCTAAAGATTAAGCTAGCATTTAAATAAATTCAGATTCATATTTTAAGAGAGCACTAGCTTTAACATGCATAAATCAATTACAAAGATAAGCAAAGCGGCAATTATAATCATATATCATTATGGCACAAATTTTTGTAACTTTTCCAATGATATAATCAAGGTGGTGTCTTTATTAATGATGAAATCAAGTTGAAATACAAACTGAAAATAAACAAACACACTTGCTGAAATTAAAATAAAAACAGAAAATATTACGCAAACACACTTAAACAAAAGCTGAAAATTACAGAGAAAGAGAAAAGAAAAGAAAACTAAAGTTCCTTAATCTTCCAAGTCCTCCGCCGGTGTTTGGTGTTGATGATCTTGATAGTAATACCCTTGCTCGTAGTACGTTTGGACACACTCTTCTCTCCACTAAAACTCCGGGTTGCAACCTGTAATTAGGCACTTAAAATCTTACTTCGGGATGTGGACTTTGAGTGGATTAAGGTTGTGGGTTTTTTTGAGATATCAAGCTTGGGAAGGTTGGCTATGTCTACGGAGGTTCTGGGCACACAAACTTGAACACACAAACTGAGGAAGGAGAGGGAAGCTTGCCTGCAGAAAACGGGAGCCGGGGGCTCCTTAAGTAGGGGAGGCCGGCCGGCCTGGGCCGACCGGCCTGGGTGGCCTCTGGCTCCTCCCCGCCTCGGCTTTCTTCCAGCACGATCATTTCTCCTCTGCAACTTTCTTGCCCGCGTGCTCCACGAGTTGCACCGCCCAAACGCTCTCGTCCACTTCTTTATTGGTCCTTCCACTTGATGCTTCATGCTTTGAGTCATGTCCATGCTCCCTAGCTCCACTTGCTTCACATGCCACCATGAAATTCCTGCAAAGTTTATACTTTCTGCCCACCATGCTTGTCCTTTGCATGTGGACTTGGTGAAAGTTGATGAAAGGGTATCCAATGGTGCATGCATGATCAATTCAAACTAGATTGCCCCTCTTTGAGTGCGTTTAAGGTTAAGCACTCCTCTAATTCGAATTTAAAAATATTTTTCAGAGCCATGTAAGAGCTCAAGCATAAATTTAGAGAAGTTTTTAAACCATTAAAAATAAATGTAAGTCGAAAATATTTTCCGACTACGTTGATATCGGTCTCACCGGTATAGTTTGCCTTCATTGGTTGAGAGCAAACTTTTCCCGCTTGATCATGGGGGCATAGGTTTAGGTTCTAATTTTGGCTAAACGAGAAAGATTTTGAATAAAACAAAATTAGATGAGGCTTAGAAAAATTCTAATCTTAGAGAAACCAAGGATATATATTTTTTAAAACCAACCAAAAGTTTAGTTTCTAGGTCCACGCGAGTCCTACCACGTGCTGAAATTTAATTAACTCCTAGGTATAAGTCGTGGCTCTACTAGTGTGGTTTTAGCATGAAGAATAAGTCAACCACAGCACCATAATGAGGGTGAAAGGTTGAGTTAGGTTCTGAAATTATTTGGTTGTGGTTTCTCGAAAAGAATCAAACAAACACATAGGAGGGTTCATGCAAAGGGTTTATGATAAATCAAAATATTCAATCAAGAATTATGTCTCTAATATTGTTTAACCACTTCTAAGTCTAATGTCTTTGCGTAATAAAACTCAACACTAAATTATTATTAAAAAAGACTCGAAAAACCTAGAATCGGGTTGTCCTCCCGGTAGCTTATTCTTGACTCGACGAAACGGGTTGCCTCCCGCCTAGCGCTTCATTTATAGTCCATGGCTAGACTTCTTCACTTGATTACTTCGGATCAACACTCTTTGCGGGCGTTGCAATCTTGGGTACCCAGTTCCGCACCATCTTGGGCACGGGCTTCTTCTTCGGCTTAGTCAATTTTTTTTGGGTCTTCACAGCTGGCTTTGTCTTTTGGTCTTGACGGATGCAACAACTTGCTTCATGTAGTGGCTCGGCATCTCGAACTCCGGTCCTTCATTTGTGATCTTCATGGTCTCCTTAGTGTGATCCTCCTTCTCTCCCGAATGAGTTTGAGTAGCCTTCGCCGTCTTGGGACCTTGGAGTTGTCTCGGATATTCTTCTTTGTTACCCATCGGGGCGCCGGCAAGTTGTCCCACTTGCGTCTCTAGCATCTTCATCACGATGAACACTTCAATCCTCGCATGTGGATCTTGCCTTGGCAGCCTTTAGGTGTTGAGCTTTTTTCCCTATCTCCATTTTCTCCATCCTCCTCTTAAGTAAACCGATTTGTCACTCAAGGAATCGGCTTGATCTTGAACGACCTTTCGGCGTCTTGAAGGTTTATGATAGGTAGATCAACGATGTCGGTTTAGGTTGATCTTCCTTTGGACTTGGAGGTGGTGATTCCCTTGGAGATTCTGGCGGTCCATCAACTTCGGCTTTTGAATCTAGGGTTTCCAACCCTTTAGCTTGTGTTGCACGTCTCCTTTGCCCGTAAAGTTTTCCCGAATCATCCACAAAAAAGTTTGGGTTTCTTGGAGAGGTAGCCAACCATCTCGGTTAGGGTTAGCAATAAACAAAGTATGCAAAAACTAGAAAGTAAAAACAAATCTATAAAAACTAGGGTTAGACAAACTAGATTAGATGTATTTTGAGGATGATCAAAGTTTAGTAGATGCAAAAAGAAAAACTAAGAGAAAACTGAAAATTACAAGAAAAGGCAATAAAAAAATCAAATCTTGATCACTTGTTCCCCAGCAATGACGCCAGAAAAAGGGGCTTGTTGATGGTTAATAGTTGTATCAAAGTTCCTTTAGACTTGCAAGCGGACAAGTCTCCCGTCGTAGTCAAGAGACCCTTCTTCCCTCGAGTGGTGAACCCAAGGTATCGAATCCGTGGAACAAATGTGCGACGCAAAAGTTGATCTAGTAAAGCCAAGTAACTTCAATCTTCGGCAAAAGAGAGACCCTAATGCATCTAGGTAAAAGACACGAAACTAATCTAATCTACTAAAGACTGGAGAAAACAAAGTAAGATTGGGTAGATAAACCGATCTAGAGGGATCGGGGTAAGCCTTTTGTTGAAGTTCCAAGCAAGAGAAGAAGTAGCAAATCGAATCTTATAAGAAGCCTCTTTAAATTGTGGTTTCCCGTCCAAATCCTAAAACATCTGCCTTTCGGAACCCCCGTTCTGTCACAACGTATCCCTACTCATGCGGGGAGTCTAGGGCGAGTCAAAAGACAAGTCGAGATTCTTTCGGAAGATCCGGCGTGTACCTCTAGCCACCGCGGCTACAAGAACACCCTATGTGATCTATCGCGCGAATAGATCTAGAATAAGCAAACCGATCGAAAAACGAAATCTTCGAGGAAACACTTGATCGCTAAGAATAGATTCAACTTGATAATTCAACTATGACAATGATACATACACAAGATCACCACCGGGATCCTTCCTTGATCTTGCTTCTAGCTCGGGGGAACTCGACGTGGTCTTCCATGCAAGGTTCCCACGTCGGCTAGGGAAACCCTTGTCAACTAGCTCGACCCTCTCCTCTCCGAGATGGTGTCCCTCTCTTCTCTTGCTCCTCGGCGGCCGATGACGTATTAGATGATCCGTGGCTCTCGGTCGGGGGGCTATAAATAGCCCGATTGGCGGCTAGGGCAAAGGAGGGGCAAACGGGCCCCCGGAATGGGGGCCGGGCCGGCCGGGCCGGGCCGGCCGGCCGGGCCCATCCGGGCCCGGCCCGAAGCCTCCTTTGCTCTACATCGGTTCCCTTGCTTCCCGGATGTTTCCCCCTTCTTCGTGTAGGTCCATGTCGTCGGTTTCTCTCCGAATTGGGCATAACTCCTTGTCTTGCAAGATTCAAGACACTTTTCCGGTTAGGTCCTCGGAGTTTGTCGTCTTCTCGGATCAAGTCCCTGACTTCTTGGAGTTATGTTTGCTTCATTGCATGACTTGTACGGGGCTTCAAGGTCTTGTCATAAGGTGCTTGATGAACTTATCCCGAAAGTCTTGCTTTCAACGCTAAAACCCTGCATAAACACTAAACTCCAAAACCGACATCCACACGTGAACTTGTTATACCATGGGGGTTAGTACCAATGGATAAGGTATAAAACTTATGCCAACACCGAAGGTAAACTCATGGCTAGGTTGACGGATTTTCACCGTAAACAAGGGTCAAGTTCTTGTTTCGTGCCCTATTGTTTTCACCTGTTGTTCGCACGATCGGCCCAGACGGGATGCGCACCCCAGCGTTTTCGCCGGTGACCGTCCGCACCGAGTCGTCGTGACCTGTGTCACCCCGCTTCGTGGAGACCAAATCCGGACCCAAGATCGAGTCGTACACAATCCTTAACCCAAGTGCACACGTGTACACGCGCGTCCTCACCGACGTGTGCACCCCGGTCGTGCTGCCGTGTACTGCCGCTGCGCCAAGCCCTGGTGTCGACACCGCCGTGCCTGCCATGGCTTCGACCTTGCCGCATCGGTCTCCCCCTCCTAGATCGTTTCCTTCAAATCCTAGCAACCCAGTAGGATCCCGCGAACCTCACCATGGAGCATGTTGCCCAGGCGCCGTGAGACCTCACCGTTGGCGAGGCCATCCCACGCCACCGCTCTATTGGGGCATTTCATCGAACGCCTGGCGGTGGACTCTAACACCAGAGGGTTTTGACCTTGCACACGTTGGACCACATACGGATCCGGTCGTGGCCGATCCACCGAATCTCGTGCGGCCCGCCACTCCCGTGCCGCTGCACGTAGACATCCACACCGCAGCGCGCCGTAGAAGATCCCGGCGGGATCCTTTGCACCGCGCCACGCCGACAGCCACGTGGGCTACAGCCGGCTTAAAGCCGCCGATGTGGCCGCCACGTCAGTGCCTATAGCCAGCCTACAGCCAGCCAGTAGTTAGCTTTTAGCCCCTTAGAGCCAACCAATAATCACCTTATAGTTAATGCTATTGTGTATGCATATTTTATTTCTAGAAAACTATTTTGTCTTTGGAAAATCCTAGAAAATCCGTTTTTGCTCCGAAAAATGCAAAACCTTTTCCAGAAATTCTCTAAAATCTTAAACTACGTGCTAGGCTAGTGTTTGCCCTCTTTTGGCTCTTAATTACCGTTCGTTTGGAGTTAATTGCATTAGAACCGCTATTTATTTTCTTTTACGCGTTAAAATCTTAAGCAGCTGGAGCCAGAGAGTTGATTCTGGAGTACAACTAAACTGATGACTTCGCTGCGGAGGACTACCCGACCCCAGGTTCATGCCCAACCGACTTTGAAAACGTATAAACATTGCAATATAGTTTTCTAGTGCTTTACTTATGCATGTTGATGAACCTTGCACTGCCTTCTTTAACTATCCTGTCCTTGATTGACCTACTACTATATATGTTTATAAGCGTGTATATGCACTGAGCTTTGCGATGCATGTGTTGGGATGGGAATAGTGGATTTTGGCGTGAGTGGGATAAACCAGTAGGAGAAGGCGTTTTTGGGTACTTTGGTAGGGGTGAGCTCGAGACAACCGATCTGGGATCGGGGATAGGGGTGCACTCTTCAGTGTGTCCCTACTTTGACGGTTTTTGGAGCCTAGGTGTTGGGGTTTTACTTGCGTTTGGAGGATATGAGCTCGCCCCATCTGAAACTGAGTGGACAGACCTTTTCACGGGACCTTTACATACACACTACCCCGTTGATCGTGGGGTTAGGGCCGAGTTGTGCTCGGCAAGTGCAGAACCATACCTGCCAGAAGGATAGAGGGTATGAGTGGGGGAGAGGTGGAGAGAGACCACCTTCTCTTAGTGCGTCACTCGTGTGGCCACACGGGAGCATTTCACAGTTCCGGTGCAGTTCCCTTTGCCAGATGCAGGATGAGACCGTAACTACAGAGAGTTCGCACGGTAGGATGGGCTCGGTCGACCGTACACCGGCTGGGTGCCATTCCGGGATGGGTTCAGGTGTACACACTCTGCAGAGTCGTTCGATCTATAGCTATAGCCGCGTCCTCAGTTATGGACATGTCCCCTGATAGCTTTGTTCTCATGTTTTGGGATTTCTACCTTCCCCTATAGATGAGTGTATGATGAGCCGTGGCTGCAGTCAGTTAGAGGAGAGAGGCTCCATCTACCTCGTTGATCCGATTGCAACCATTGAGGTGCGAGGAGAGGAAGTTCTCGCATTGACCCTAGTCGGGAGTAGGTTGAGGAGATGGGACCCTAGGTGACCAGGTGGTTCCGCGCTATGTTGAGAGCTTTGGGTTTGGGAACATGACGGAGATATCTTGATTATTACTCTGCTGCTGCTGCATAGGAACCCGAGCTGCTTCCTTGTCCCTTTTCTCCCTTTAGATGTTAGACCACTTAAAGCTGCATACAGATGGTGACGTGGATCTATCCCACTCCTTGGGGATAGACTTTGGGTGTGCTGGGTACGAGTCTAAGTACAACAACAACGCCGATGGATGGTACGACTGAGGGATGCGTCGCTTCGCTCAAGGTTGCCAGTGGCGGGAAGAATAAAAGATGGAGACCCTTCTGAGATGCTAGCTACCGTTGTGTAGAATTTCACTCTGATTCAGCCAAGAGGCTTGTAATGATGTACTCCGTAATGGACATGTAATAAATTATGTACTTTTACTCTCATGTGATGCGATGTATGTCTTTGTGTATTTATCAGTGAGCCATTCTGTACGCGATAGCCACTAATCTAGAGACTGTCGCGATGGTACAGGGATTCAGGTTTTCTATGAAAATTCGTGTTTTACATCAACCTCCGATGAGTTGAGCAGCACATATGGCATGATGCTACACCACTCTTCAATGGTGAGTTGCTTGGTGGTATATGCACTCGCGCTTCCGAATTGGCCTTGGAAAAGGCTGAGTTTTGATTGATTTTCCACGACATTGTAATGAGGGGAGTGATCAAGCACGCTAGGAAGGTTCTCTTTATAGTATTTTTCTGTGAAGTTTGACACCTCCTCCACAATGTATGCCTCTACAACTGAAGCCTCGATTCTGGCTTTATTTCTAAATTTTTTGCGGATGAGCTTTAGAGTTCTCTCAATAGGGTAGCACCAATGGTACTGCACTGGCCCACCCACAATCATATGCTGCATTGGCAAGAAGAATCCAGGTGGAAAGATTTTCTCCAACTTACATAGCACCAGTCAGCATCCGTGGTGGAGGTTGTGTCGCTACAAGATCTTTTGTGAAGTTCTTCTTGTCTTGTCTGAATGGATGATCAAGATATAGGAACTGACGATGTTGGTCGAACGATGAATATTTATCACCCTTCTGCAACTAGATGAACTCAAACGTTCCTTGCATATTGGGCATGGGAACTTTCCATGAACACACTAGGCTGAGAACAACCCATACGCCAGGAAGTCATGAATAGAGTACTGGTACCAAACGTACATCTTGAAGGTTGACCTTTTAGCTCGGTCGTATGTCCTTACACCTTCCTCCCAAGCACTAATCAATTCATCCCACAACGACTCCATGAACACACCCATATTACTCCCTGGGTGTCCAGGAACTTTTAAGGACATGAATATGGTGTCTCGTTGGAAGGCGACACCGGGGGGGATTCAGGGGTATAACGAACACGAGCCAACATGTGTAATGGGCGGTACTCATTCCATAAGGATTGAACCCATCGGTTGCGAGCGCAACACGTACATTACGCACCTCACCTGCTTTCTCAAGATGTTGTCCATCAAAGTATTGTTATGCTTCACCATCTGATCGATGTACCATCTTGTCAGGACTATACCGTATGCCATGCTTATGCCATGTTATCTGTTTGGCAGTTTCCTCAGTCATGTAAAGTCGCTAGATCCTCGGCATGAACAGAAGGTACCGTACGATCTTTTGGGTGATATCAGTCTGCTTCATCTGACCGTCTCCAGATGGTACGTCATCGAACCTCAAGGATTTGCACTTTGGGCAGTGCGTGGCATCCACTTGTTCCTTCCAAAATAGGACACACCCATTCACGCAGGCATCTATCTACTCATACGACATCTTAAGTGCTTTGAAGAGTGTTGTTGACTCGTACACGGACGTCGGCAGGGAATGGCCCTTTGGAAGCAAGGAGCCAACAACGACCAACAACCTATTGAAGCCTGCTCGACTGATGTTTAACTTGGATTTCACCCCTAATAACCGCCCAATGGCGTCCAGTTGCGTAACAGTGGTGTTTTCGTGAAGAGGTATCTTTGCCGAGTCCATCATCTTGTAAAACAATTTTGCCTCCTCCATCGCCTCCTGATCACAGGTCTCATTGAAAAGTGCTTGGTGGGCATCTTCTAACATGTCTACAACTCCCGCATCATCATCACATGCCTCCAGGCGTGGTCTCAACACCTCCTCTCTCATATGATGTGCTTCACTATGGTAGATCCACACGGTATAGTCTTTGGTAAATCCATTGTACAGAAGATGTCGGCCCATATCCTTTTTTCTAACTCTTCTCTTGTTGTCACATTTTGTGCAGGGACAACAAACTAGCTAATGACCACGCGAATTGGCCCATGCAAATTCCAAGAAATCACGAGTCTTATCCTTCCATTCATCGTCAAAATCATGCTTACTTCTCCAGCTGGTGTACATCCAGTGACGGTCCTCCATCCTTTATCAATCAGGAATGCGAACCATAAAATCCATGTACATCGTGATCCTACTGTCTAATAGGTGAGGATAGGTCCTAATCCCACCCACGGATCCGTATATGAGTTAGTTTCCATGCCCCGATTCGATTGAGGAAGAATTTCGGTAGCACCTCCCCACTGTTCTCCAGATACACGTCCGAGCATGGAGATTGTGTATCCAGAGAACAACATGAGGTGATGCCAAAACTCTGTCTCAGATGAGACCAGGACATGGAAACTAACTCATCTACGGATCCGCGGGCTGTCCAGAAAACGTGGACAATCCGAAACAGGTACGGTCGTAGGTATGCACAAAAATGCATACCTCTAGCCGTATCTCTTTCGAATGGGAGACACCTAACTAGGTTACGCGATCTATGACCCTACGACCAGAAGACGGGTTATTCATACCTAGGGTGCCGGTGATGACGCGCCGTAGTGGAGGCAGGTTCGCAACGCCAATGAAGAAGATCAGGGTCGTCGAGGTACTCCGGCTTGCCTTCCACTAGCCCATCTCTGCAAAAAAGAAATGAACATACAACTTAGCTCAAAATGTCGGTAGCACCTCCCTGCATGGTGAGGTGTCAAAATCTGCAATTAAACATTCAACACGAAGGCCGACAACCAGATATATGCATGCTCATCGAACTCAACAAGGCATTGCCAATTCACATTCATATTCTACCACTAGTCATTGCCCGCAAAAGTCATTACCACTAGTCACATTCACATGCCGGCTCACCTTGCTCGGGCGGACGACGATAGCATGTACGGGACGTGGATGGACGACGACGGAGGGGCTGTCCCGGGTGCTGGCCCTACACTTATCCTCCCCCCTTCTCGATCCTCCCTCTCATCCTCCTCTCCCCTTCTCCTCCCTCTCATTTGTTTTGACAAAGTTTTACTATATTTCATGTATTTTTTGAACTATGTAGAGAAATTCAAAAAAGACGAAAATACATGAAATATAGTAAAACTTTGTCAAAAAAACAAAAATTGGGAATCAAGCTTTAATTACTGTACCTTTAGCAAAGAAAAAACTCAACCCAAAAATAAAAAAAAAGAATTACTTTTTGCCAAGAGCCTAGTGGGGCCCTCGGCATAGGCATCTGTGCCGAGGGTGGGCCATCAGCAAAGAGGTGTACTGCGCAACGGCTCCGGCCCGACGATCGGTGTGTCACACCCGATTTTACAAAGAAAACCGAATGCATCTCATATGTGCACCAGGATCAATTTACACACACATGATAGACAAAACGAGAGTAATACCATTGCAGTAATAAAACGTTCAAGAGTTTAAACCAGTATGATAACCATTATTACATCCAAAGGGGTGGACTCGAAGGTCCGAACGCGACGATAACTAAACGACGACGAGCAACTCCATCGTTGACTTCCACAGGCATGATGACTGGGGGATCCGCATGCCCTAGAACTCCTCGTAGTCACTCCAGTACTCGTCCTCGCCTCCGACGTTCTCCTTTGAACGGCGGTAAGCAAGGGTGAGCACACTTATGGTTGGTGCTCGGTAAGTGGGGGAAACAATGCAAGGCTATCAAGGATAGGCTATGGTTCACACGGTAAGCATTTTATAAGTTGACCAAATTTTATTAGCAAGCACCTAATTACTAGGTGTATGTGTATACCAACCCACTTAACCTTAAAAGGAACCTCAAACCAAACCACCAACCCATGATTTGCATTAATCTTCAAGTTTATTAATCATGTGAGGGTCCAAGCCGCTCGTGACCGTGAGCACGACCGATCGATCGTTTTACACTCGTAGAGGTTGTACACTTTACCCACGGTTCGTGTTCCCCATCTTGCCCGGGTTAGCTAGACCCTTAAACACTTCCAAGGTGAGTGGCTAGGGGTCCACTACGAAGCCTTTATAAAGGAAAGAAGAGAAACCACCAGCTCGCAACGAGTTGACGGCGGAGCGGACCATAACCCTCCCTAATGGTCAGCACCTTAGCCAAGGCTGCTACCCCAAAAGAACCGGGCTACACCCCTTCAACTCCGGCCCCCTGTGCCCCTCTCGGAAAAGAGCTATCAGCTAACCCACTCTCCTAATTAATTGGCTAAGCCAGAGCCATGTGGATTGTGGTTGTACTGTTATCTTGGGTGGTTCTACATGTTCCGATTATGAAACAAGTTATCTTGTTTTAAGCACAAACACATTATATAAGCAAAACTTGAGATGTATAACATAAACAAAGCATAACCAAACTCATGTATAGCAACTAAGCATTTATCTACCCCAAGCATTTGTTTAAACAGGGTTGATCAAGGTAAAGTGGTAAAGCATCGTGTTTGCCCATCGAGTTTATGCATAACAACAGGAATAGTAAATATTGTTTAGCATGCGGTGTCATAGGTTCAAAAAAGATTATGCGAGAGAGGGAAAGCCACTTGCCTTCCTCTACGTGCTGAGTGAAATCCTCCTCGAAGAGCGGCTCTTCCCGATCACCTCCGACAGGGAGCTCGGACGAAATAGGCACGATATCTACGAGTCAAACATGAACAACCAACAATAAATAAAACAGTACACCAAACAGTAATAAAACTGGTAAATTTGTTTATTAAAAGATTCTACTCGTCGAGACGATCATTTTGATATATAGAACGCTAAAAACGGAGTTAAAATGAGAAAGATATGATTAAAACAGTTTACAGGGGCCTATCTGCAAGAAAACTAAATTTACAGGGCTGTTTATAAATAAAATCAGGGGCTAAAACATATTTATAAATTAAATCAGAGGGGTTTATATGCTAAAAGGATGAAAAAGGACCTTTATATAAAGAATCTAGGCTGGCCGGGGGCTAAAACGGACCTATCCGTGAAAATTCTCTAAGGTGGAAGGACCGGCTTGCAAAAACATAAAAGTTCGGGGGCTCTTTAAGCTAAATGGCTCGGGCCGAGCCATGGATCGCTGATCCAACGGCCGAGGATGCCGTTGACCGAGCCATGGTCGCGGTCCATAGGTCCACGGTGGGCCGGCCTCATCAAATGAAGGGGTACGCGATCTTGTCCGCTCATCGCGGATCGGACGGCCTAGAACGCGTGCAAGCGAGGGCGGCGGCGGCGTCGCGGAGTGCGGCGGTGCGCGGCGGCGGCTTCGCCGGCGCAACCCAAGACCGAGGCCGTGGGGCACCGTTTCGCGCGCGAGCGGGCCCTACGCGTAGCCGAGCGGCATGCGCACCCCTCCGGGGGTTTAGGGTGGCGGATCGTGCTACCACCGCGGCCGTCACCGAAGGGGGGCGGCGCGGGGGTTCGCCGGCGTGCGGGCGCCGGTGCTTTGCGGCGGGAGCTCATGGGAAAAACAACCGGGATGTTGACGCTCACCACATGAAGAAGCGTTGAACGTGTTCACAAGCGAAGAAGAGGCGGCGGCGAGGAAATTCGTCGAAGGCGGCGAGCTCCGGCGGGGAACGAGGGCGCGAGCTCCTCGTGCGGCCGACGCGCGCAATGAGGAAGGCGACCGAAGCGGGGAAACTCGATGAGCCTCAAGCGCATCGCAAAACAGGGGAAGAGAGGAAGGGAGAAACCCTTCACCGACGATGGACAACTCCGGCGGCCAACAATGGCTTAGCGGCCGGGGAGCGACGGCAAGGGCGCAAGCGAGTGCGTGGGGCGATGCTAAGCCTGCTCGGGTGGGAAAAAGGAAGGCGTGCGAGGCCTGAGCACAGTTCTTATAGAACAAGGGAAGAGAGAAAAGGAAGCAGCGGCCGTGCTTATGGCCATGGGGCGCCGGCGGCCGCATTCCAAAAGATTGGGGCGGGATTAAGGGAAACTGACGAGGACTAAAGGGGGGTAACTAATCCCCGGTGCTCCGGCGCTTGATTGACTGCCTTGATGGCCAGGGGAAGCAAAGGAAGGCGGGCGAGCGCAGCGGGATCCACGGCGGCGCCGCCGAGCAGAGGAAAGGAAAGGGGAGGGAGGAAGGGGAAGCCGAAGGACCGATAAGGCGACTAGAGAGGGGGGGAGTGAATGGGAGCCGATAAAAATTCTTCTCGAGGGAGATTAAAACTCCGACAAGACGAACTAGCTCGGTCGAACCCCCGAAATCACACGCTCCGCACTTCTACCTCCCGTTTGCCAAAACCACGTAGCCACCGGAGTGCTACCGGGTCCTAGGAACAAACACTACCAAGCAACCACAACACACACGCAGCACCGACGGCGGAAACAACTCGAAAGCCGGCTAACCGGAGGGGGCGGTTAGACCGGGTATGGGGGCGGTTAGACCGCCTCCACCCGGCAACCAAGAAATCCTCCGAAAAGCCTCTTCGAGCACCAAAACACACCACGGTTTCACCAACGAGAGATCTCGGTCAAGGCCATGCTAGCTACTAGAAAATCTTGGCGAAAACCAAAACTTCACCCAAGGGCCTAGGGGCGGTTAGACCGGCTACCGGGGCGGTCTAACCTCCCGTACCCAAAGCAACGAACTCCAACCAAGAACACCTAGCAACCGCACGAGAACGACCCCAAATTTCACCCGGACACTCCTCCGATCAAGGCGAACAAACTCACGAGAGGAAAATCCGGCGAAACAGAACTTTGACCCGGAAACACCCGGGCGGTTAGACCGCCCCCCGTAGGCGGTTAGACCGCCCCTTCCCGAAAACGAACCCGCGGGTCAAACCTCAACTTCCTCGCGCCCGATCTTCCGAATCACTCCACGGATTGCAGCCAAACTTCGGGGATAGCCGGGTTACCTCCCGGGCAACCTCTACCTCAAAGGAGTCGACCCGAAATGCTCACAATCAAGAGGAATCGAAGAAATCGCTTCTCTAGGTCAAGAACTCGCCCAACTCGAGAAACCACCAAATCGAGTCCGATTCAAAGGGGATTTGGGGCAAAGTCACCGGACAAAGAGGCACAAGAACCTCATACGTGACACCCACCAAAAACCCCAAGAAATCGTCCTAAAAACTCCGCCAAAAAGAGCTCCGAAAATCAACACAAAAGAGACGGGAAAGCCACCATGAAGAACAACGCCGAACCTTCTATACATGCCGGGAATGGTTCGTACAAGGTCTAGTTTGCCACCCAAACATCCATCCCTCTCTCTAGATCTCACATGAAGCTCTCAAACTAGCCTTCTAAAAACCTAGGGAAAATAGAGAACGAAAATGGAAAAACCAAATGAGCTAGGGTTCCAAGAGTTGGCTGCCATCCACCCCTCTAATGAGTATATATAGAGGCACCCAAAAGACTAAAACGCCCTTCACTAATAACTAGGGATACATGCCCCTCAAGGGCGGATTTGGAATTCTTGATGTCTTCACCATCGGACGGATGCCCGGCGACCGCACCCCGCGTAGCCTCGACGCACGCCTTGCGATCCCGACGCGTGTCCTCCGCTTCGAAGCTTCTCGGCGCGGCGGCCGGGCGGTCGACCGCCCCCCCGGGCGGTTAGGACCGGCCCCGGGGAACCGACCGACCCCGGGCGGTCCGACCGCCCCTCCGGGCGGTTGAACCGCCCGGGTGGCCGCACCTCCTCGTCGAGTCTTCGGCCTCGGTTTTGTGGCTCAACCGAGTAACCCGGTGGTTTTCCGGTGAACCACGCGCAAACCTCGCGAACTCGGTGTAGCCTCCGCCAATCTCCACTCATGACTCGGCTCCCACGTAGTCCCGGCTCGACCTTGGTTTTGAGGCTCTACCAAGAAACCGTCCACGACTTCATCTTGCTTGTTCATGCCACCATGCGGCCCGCACTTGACCCCGCCGGCCACGGGTCCCTCGAACGAAGCCTACTTGTCTTCTCCACACCCGGAGGCCTCACCGGCAACGACCTTTCGCGCTTGTTCTTCACCTGCACCAACACGAGTCAAGCCGCAACCTGCACCTGCAATACTTAGCCAAGAATCAGTCCACACAACGTTGTCAATCACTCATCACACAGGGAAGTGACCATCCACCGGTCCTCGAACCACACATGGTCCTCAATCTCCCCCTTGATGAGTGCATTGACAACACACTTACATGAAGTAACACAAGAGAAAAGGAAAAGAAAAGAAACAAAATAAAAAGAAACCCCAACAAGCGATCGAAAGCCAAAGAAAGGCGAGAGAGCAAGATCACTTGAAGAAGACAAGTCTCGGACCCCTTAGGCAAGGGCAACGGCTCGACACATCCGAGACAAAACACGGCTCAAGCAAAGAGCACAAACCACCAAAGCAAAACTCGAACACCACAAAGAGCTCCCCCCGCACAAAAGCAAGCTCTCCCCGAGCCACAAGACACTCTGTGGACCGGGAGCGTCCCGATGGTCCGTGGATGACCGCTCCTTAAGTGATGAGTGATTGACAACGGGTGTTGGACCGACTCTTGGCTTAGTGCGCGAGGTGTAGGCCGCGGCCTAGTTCGTGTTGTTGCGGGTGAAGAACGGGCGCGAAAGGTCTTCGGCCTTGAGGGGCCTCCGGGAGATGGAGAGACAAGTAGGCTCGGTTCGAGGGACCCGGTGGACGGCGGGATCGGGTGCGGGCCACATGGTGGCGACACAAGCAAGACGAAGTCATGGACAAGTGAGCCGGTGCACGGTGGCGGTCAAGTCAAGTGGTTTGGCGGGAGGCCGGACCGGGCACGCGGGGTTTGGTGGTTTGCCCACAAAACCATCGGCGGACGGTTTCTTGGTTTGGGCCTCAAAACCAAGTCCGAGGGCCCAACACGACGGAGACGGGATCCGGGCGTGTCGGGAAGCTTCGAAGCGGAGGACACGCGGCGGGATCGCATGGCTTGCGTCGGGAGGACGCGGCGTGCGGCAAAGGCGTGGCCGTCCGATGGCAAGACCCACATACATTACCAAAATGCCCCTACGTGGGTTGTATCGCCGTAGTGTAGTTAGGGGTAGTCGAGTCATTTACCACTCCCGGCGGGACCGATATATAAGCCTGGAGTGTGTGTTGATGGTTCTCTCTCTCCGCGACTTAGGGTTTCATTTCCCCCCTTCTCTTTCTCATTTTCGTAGCTATTTTCCTTCCTATTTTCTCTAGGCTAGCATGAGAGCTTCATGAGAGATTTGTTTAGAGGGATGGATGCTAGGGCGGCATGCTAGACCTTGTGAATCTTTCCTGGTTTGTATAGAAGATTCGGGGTTGTTTTTCGTGCCTTTTTGTGCCTATTTTCGTGCCTTTGTTCTCGGTGTGATTCCGCGGATTTGAGTGAGTTTCTCCCGGATTTCTTTGAGGGAAACATGGATAGATGTCTTGTGCATCTTTGTGCTTGATCTTGTGCCCTCAAACGCCGGGAAACTACTTCGATTCGTGAGTTTTCGTTCGGTGCTCTAGGTTTTGGTGGTGCTCAAAGGATTCACGATTCCCGGTGATTTAGGGAGTTAGGAGGCAAGATTTTTGGGCTATAGCATCCTTGTGTGACGCTTTTCAAGTACCCAAACTCTTGTCTCCACAGTTTCAACCGTTTGGGAAATCCGATGATGATTTGGGGGAGTTGACTTTCGAGGTCGGGCATTTTTACGTTCGTCCGAGCCTCGCGGACGGTCCGCGGCCTCTGGCGGACGGTCCGCGCGGGTCCGTTCATCCCGTGATCTTCGTGTTCTTGCTCGTCCTTTGTTTCGATCCGTTGTGATTTTGGTTTTTGGTTGGACGAAGTTTCGGACGTCCGCGGTGTCGGGCGGACGGTCCGCGGGTGCTAGGCGGACGGTCCGCGTGCTCCCCGCGGACGGTCCGTGGCACGCGGGTGTCTTTGGATCGTTCGTGTAAATTAACGGACGGTCCGCGGCTAAGGCCGGACGGTCCGCGGCCGGGTGCGGACGGTCCGCGATACCCGGCCGGACGGTCCGCGCGGCTCTTGCGGACGGTCCGCCCCCCCCGCGCGGACGGATCCGCCGAGCCTGTGTGCTTTGCTTCTTGGTTCGATTCCTTCCTCCCTTTTCTAGTGCTTCCGCGTGTGCTTTGAGGAATCGTTCCTAAGGCTAGAGGTTGATCCATAACCTCGTGGTCTTGGCGATTGGTGCGTGATTCGATTCATCGCTCGTGTGTGACCGGGATTTGAGTAGGACATAGGCCGGGTTCTTTGGGAAGAATTTTTACCGGCTCCTATTCACTCCCCCCCTCTCTAGTCGCCATCTGATCCTTCAATTGGTATCGTAGCTTGGTGCGGATTCTTTGCGACTTTGACAAGTCTCGAATCCTAAGATGGCGTACGTTGAGCGGGGCGGTCCGCCGCACTTCGATGGCAAGGGTTACCACAAGTGGGCGGCTCGTATGAGGATTTTTCTTCGAGGAAAGCTGTTGGAGTTTATTGTGCTTGACAAGACATATACTATTCCGGTCAACATCCATACTCTTATGGTGACCGATGCCGATGCCAAGGCCAAGTATGAGGCTAATGCAAAAGCCGTTGATCACTTGTGCCGGAGCTTGTGTGATCCGAGTTTGATCGTGTTCGCCATTTGGATCTTGCTTGGCAAATTTGGGATAAGTTGTTGGTTGCTCACGGTGGTGATAATCATGTGAAGGCTCGCCTCTTTGTCTCTTACCGGATGCAATATGAGAATTTTTCTCCACTTCCGGTGAGGACATTGATGCGATGTTTCGAGAGGTTCATCGCTATCGTGAACAACATGAAGGCTAACGTTGAGGATTTTCCGTACTCCGAGCATGATCAGGCTTTGAAGCTCTTGCATGTCTTGGATCCAAATGTTTGGGGTGCTAAGGTTGAGGCTATCAAGGAGTCTGGGAATTATTTGACTATTGAGTTGGATGACCTCTTTTCTAAGCTTAAGTCGGCTGAGGTTGACAGGAAGATGCTATCCAAGCATGAGGGCTCGACTGACCATAGTCTTGCTCTTGTGGGAGGATCAAAGGGCAAATCTAACCCTTCCGTCGACGTTTTCTTTGTCCTCTCTTATGTCCATTCCGGATGAGGAGTTTGATGTGGCCGGGCGAGGAGGAGCCGGCCTTGCTCTCAAGAAGATTTGAACGACTACACGAGAGTCGGAGGAACGCAAGGCGAGCTCGGGGACGTGCTACAAGTGTGGCAAGCGTGGCCACTTCATCGCCGAGTGCCGGAAGCGGAGGAGAACAAGTACAAGGTGAACGAGTACAAGGCGCACCCGAGGCGTGAAGACAAGTACTCCTCCAAGGGCAAGCACTTCAACAAGTCCAAGAGCAAGGACAAGGACAAGCGGCGACCGAGCAAGAGCACCTACAAGAAGAACAAGGCAAGAGCGATGGTGGCCGGTGCGAGCGACGTCGACTCAAGCTCAAGCGAGGAGCGATCAAGCTCGAGCGGCGAAGATGAAGACGCCGGGAGGCGCGAAGTGGCAAGAAGAGTGCAAGCGGAACCTCGGCGGGGCCGAGCCGTGTGGCGCTTGAGGGCTTTTGTGGCATGGCCCATAGCTTGAGCGAGCAAGAAGAGTGTGAAGGAGGACGGCGACTCCGACTCGGAGGATGAGGTAAACCGTGACCCCGACTCTTTGCTTGCCGAGATTGCTAGGTTGAATGGTTTGCTTGATAATCGTGATAGTGTGCTCGAGAGATGCCAAAAAGATGAGGAAAGATCTTAGGGCTCGGCTTGAGAATGCTAGTGAGAAAGTAGGAGAGTTAGAGTCAAAATTGCTTGAATTGAAACTTGAGAATGACTCTTTGAAACTTGCTCCTACTTCTCCTGATGATGTTGAATGTGTTGAATGTGATGCTTGGTTGAATGAGATCAAAATGCTTAATGAGAAGAATGCTTCTATTTTGGCTCAACTAGATGCTCTTAGGACCGAACATGATGAGCTTAAGGCTAGACCCACTTTGCTTGGTGCTTGCAAATCATGTCCTACTATGCATGCTAAGCTTGTCGATGCTCGTTCTACCATTAGTTCTTTGGAAGCATCTTTGAAATCTCCTGTTGCAAATGCATGTTCTAGCCGTGATGAAGTCACTTTGCGTAATCTTGAACTTACTCCCCGTTTGGATGTCATCTATGAGGAGAATGACTATTTGAGGAAAGTGTTGGGTTGGTTGTCCGGGCGGGAACCTCAATTGAAAATCATGATTGAGGAGTTCAAGAGAGCCGATGGTCGTGGTTTGGGGTTTGAGAAGTTGGGTGAGAAAGTGGGAGAGAACAAAGTGGGGAGAGTGTGTACGAGAAGTGTGTTGAATCTAACCCGGGTTTGAGGTGATCGGAGAGATCCAAGTCCCACTCCCAAAAGCACCCAAGAACTCTTTCACACCAAAGCCCAACCACCTTTGCAACAAACTTGACACAACCCAAGGTCCACCCAAATTCCCACCTAAGACAAATGATTTCCTTAAACCTAGGTGAAGTTTGTGGGTGAGAAGGGTGAGAAGCCGAGCCAAAACCAAAACCCATCCCCTTCGGGTGTGAGTATTGTGGCAAGGAGAGGCATCTTGCGAGTTTTGCTACAAGAGGAAGAGGGATGAGAGGCTTGCTAGGGAGCAAGCAAACCGGGGACGGTATCGCCAGCCTCGCGGTATTCCTGAGCCTAGAGTGCCACTTCCACGGGGTGTGGGAAGTGTGAGGAGTGTTGGCAGGTTCCCACAGAGAGGTGGTGGTGAGAGGTTTGTCAGGAGAGATGATGGTGTGCGTGCTGGTGAGAGGTTTGGTCGGGCTCGTGGTGGTTTTGCTTGACGTCCTCCTACTCGTCCTCAGTACGGGTTTAGGGGAGATGATCGCAGCTTTGGGTTCCAGAGGAACTACGGACCACGTTTTCCCCCTCGTGGTGCTCGTACTCCTCCCATGGGACATGGGAAGTTTGGTGGCAAGGGAGTGACGTTTGCTAACCCCTCTTTTGAGCGGATGGCTCGACACTCGGTTTAACTTTCTCTCGTGCTAACCCCGGTGTCGAGTCGCTAGCTCATTCTCGTTCTCGTTTCGACCGGGCGGGGAGGCTTGGAGAACATTTGGTTGATCGACTCCGGGTGTTCTCGACACATGACCGGAGATAAGAAGTGGTTCTCCAGCCTCACCCCAGTGAAGGAAAAGATCTACATCACATTTGGGGACAATGGACGAGGTAGGGTGCTTTCGGAAGGTGTTGTGCATGTGAGTGACAAGGTAACGTTGAAGAGAGTGGCTCTTGTGAAGTCTTTGGGTTTTAATCTGCTTTCGGTTTCTCAGTTGCTTGATGAGGGTTTTGAGGTGCGTTTCAAGTCTGGCGAGTCTCGTTTGCTTGATTCTCGAGGTGATCTTGTCTGTATGATCATCCCCGAGGGTCAGATTTTCAGGGCTGATTTCTCTCGCTCTTTGGGTCCTGCTCGCCGTTTGATGGCTGGTCCTTCTTCGATTTGTGGAAATGGCATAGGCGGTTGGGACACTTGAGCTTTGATTTGGTTTCCCGCTTGAGTGGTCTTGACCTTGTCCGAGGATTGCCGAAGTTGAAGTTTGAGAAGGATTTGGTTTGTGCTCCTTGTAGGCATGGTAAGATGGTAGCCACTCCTCATCCACCCCTGACCGATGTCATGACCGAGCGTCCGACGTAGCCGTTGCATATGGACCTTGTTGGGCCGGCTCGAGTTCGCTCGGTGGGTGGGAAGTGGTATGTCCTTGTTGTGGTGGACGATTACTCTCGCTATGCACGGGTGTTCTTCTTGGAGGATAAGAGTGAGACTTTTGGTTTTGTTCGAGATCCGATCGTGAGGTTGAAAAACGAGAGGCATGGGAATGCTATTCGAGCTATCCGCGGTGATAATGGCTGCGAGTTTAAGAACTCTCGTTTTGATGCCTTTTGTTGTGATCTAGGTCTTGAACATCGGTATTCGACCCCTTATGTGCCCCCTCAAAATGGAGTCGTGGAAAGGAAAAATCGGACTCTTTGTGAGATGGCTAGGACGATGCTCGATGAGCACGGGACTCCTAGGAGGTTTTGGGCCGAGGCGGTCAATACGACTTGTCATGTTTCCAATCGGATTTTATTGAGAGCTTTCAAGAAGAAGACCTGTTATGAGCTTATGCATGGTCGGGCACCCAAAGTGAGTCATTTCCGAGTTTTTGGCTGCAAGTGCTTTATTTTGAAAAAGGGAAAACTCGACAAGTTTGAGGCTAGGTCTAGTGATGGTATTTTCTTTGGATATGCTAACCACTCTAGAGCCTATAGGGTGCTTAACCTTGAGACTAACAAAATCATGGAGACTTGCGAGGTGACCTTCGACGAGACAATGCCATGTACTTCTCTTGGCTTTGAATGTGCAGGTGATGAAGAGATGGCCGAGGACCTCTTTGAAGAGGAGAAAGATGAAGCTGGAGATGATGATGGGGAGAACCATGCGCCTGAAGCTGAGCATGTACCCACTACTTCCCCTACGACTACTTTGGAGCATGGACCGTCTACTTCATGGACAACGACGGTACAACAAGAGGACCGAGGCAAGAGAAGCTGAAGTTGAGGGGGAGGTAGTCTCGAGGCGTGAGGCTCCCCGGCGGATTCAAGAAGTGCATCCCCCGTCGAAGATCATTGGAGACATCAATGAACGCACTACACGGTCGAGGTCCGGGAATTCCTCTCATTTTGCTCATCTTGCTTTTGTTGCTACTTTTGAGCCCAAGGACATTGGACATGCTTTATCCGATGCAAACTGGGTCAATTCTATGCATGAGGAGTTGGAAAATTTTGAGAGGAACCGGGGTGTGGGAGTTAGTTGAACCACCTCCAAATTGTCATCCCATAGGAACCAAGTGGGTTTGGAAGAACAAAGAGGGAGAGAATGGGATGGTTGTGAGGAACAAGTCCGGACTTGTTGCTCGGGGGTTTAGTCGGAAGGAGGGGATCGACTATGAGGAGACCTTTGCTCCGTGGCCCGTCTTGAGGCAATTCGGATCCTTCTAGCCTTTGCCGTGGCTAAAGGGTTCAAGTTGTTTCGGATGGACGCGAAGAGTGCTTTTCCGAATGGGGTCATAGAGGAGGAGGTGTATGTGAAGCGACCACACGGGTTTGAGAGCGAGTTGTACCCACACGGGGTATACGGGTTGAAAAGGGCTCGTATGGGTTGAAACGGGCGCCCGTGCTTGGTATGGGAGATTGAGAGGTTTTCTTTTGAGCGAGAGGGTTTGTGATGGGTACCGTGGATAGAACCTTGTTTCTCCTCAAGCATGGAAATGACTTGCTGATTGTTCAGATTTACGTGGATGATATTGTCTTTGGTGGCTCGTCCCATAATCTTGTTGCCAAGTTTGCAGATGAGATGAGCAGGGAGTTCGAGATGAGCATGATGGGTGAGTTGCGGTATTTTCTCGGGCGCGAGATCAAGCAAGTGAAGGACGGTACGTTTGTGCACCGGACCAAGTACACGAAAGACATGTCGAGGAAGTTCCGGATGCAAGATGTGAAGCCGATGTCGACTCCCATGGGGAGTACGGCCACTTTGGATGCGGATGAGGACGGAGAACCGGTGGACCGGCGGGAGTACGGGAGCATGATCGGCTCCCTCCTCTACTTGCGCGGCGACGAGGCCGGACATACGGTTCGGCGTGTGTCCGTGCGCTCGTTTTCGAGCTTCGCCGAGGACTTCACATCGACGGGCCGTCAAGAGGATTTTTAGGTACCTACGATCCCCCTGGTCTTGGCCTTTGGTATTCTTCCTCCTCGACTCTGTCTCTTCATGGTTTTTCGATGCGGATTTTGCTTTGGTTGTCGAGTCGAGAGGAAGTCTACTTCGGTACTTGTCGGTTTCTTGGTTCTTCGTTGGTCTCATGGTCTTCCCGCAAGCGAGTCTAGTGTAGCTCGGTCTACTACGGAGGCGGAGTATGTTGCTTCGCCGCTAGTTGTTGCTCCCGAGTGCTTGTGGATTTCATACACTTTGAGAGACTTTGGTGAGGAGTGCACCCGGATCCCACTTCTTTGTGATAGCACTAGTGCCATAAGCGTAGCCAAAAATCCGGTGCTTCACTCCGAACCAAACATATAGAAGTGAGGTATCATTTCCGAGGGACAATGTGGAGAAAGGAACCATTGTTTTGAGCCATGTCCCTACCCAAGATCGGCTAGCCGACATCTTTACAAAGCCTCTCGACCAAGCTACATTTGTGCGCTTGCGGGGGAACTTGGGGTTTGTTGCCCTTTCTAGTTGACTCTTGGGGGATTTCCTTTTTGTACCATATGTATCATACCATGTTTTCTTTGATGTATAAACCATGGTAGGATAGCCATCTTGTCATATATCATGTTGCATTTGTATCATATTGCATTTTAGGATGATGAGCTTCTTTCATATGCCATATTTGAGTCTCTTTGGCTATTTGTGAGATATTGGTTATATGTGTGGAGAAATGGTGATGTGAGGCTATGCTCTTGGAATATTTGAGATATATGTGTGGTGAGATAGCCCCTTTTTGAGATAAATGCTTAACTTGACTAATTTTTGATGAAATATGCTCCACTCGTGTGTAGTTGTGTATCCATGTCACGAGTTTGGTCTAAATGTGCTTTTCATGCTTAGATTGTGCTTGGATGCCTTGTTCTTGCATTTGGGCCAAAGGCCGGATATCATTGTGAATGTTTAGCCTATGTTGCATTCATGGGGGAGCATAAGCTTCTTTTTGCCGCAAAGGCACTTCATGTACCATGAAATGAATCAATCTTGAAAAGAAGTGCATAATGCTTGAAAAATGCTCCATCCATCATGTCTATTCTTAAAATGTCTTATCTTTCACATATGGGTGCAAAACATGTTGCATGATGTTCACCGGTGGAGAAGTCTCCCCGAAGTGGACACATGGCTCATGAGCTTTGACATGACATGCTTTGTTTTATGGGTGTTTGCCATGATCTTTTGCTTGAGAATTTGATATCCTTGTATGATCTTTAAATGGTATGCATGTTTGTGGCTCAAGTGTGACATGGATAGGCTTTTACATGTGAAGCGAGTCTTCTTTTGAGAAAAGCTGCTTAAATCTGAAAATTTTGCTTTGTCACATGCTTGTATTTTCATATATTACTTGTGGCAATGCTTTGACTATGCTATGATTCATGTGTGTGATCTTTGTCTCATTTTTAGCCTTTGACACTAGATTTGGCCTATCTGAGAAGCTCATGTAGATTTTTATATGCTTTGCTTTGCATTTCTGCATTTTCACCTTGATTCATACATTGTCAACAAGGGGGAGAAAAGGTGAGCTTAATGTAAATTCAGAAAAAGGTGAGCTGAAATTTGGGAGTTTGCGTGAGTTTGCATCCACATGTTCGGGGGGGAGCTTGCATTTGTTCGGGGGGAGCTTTCTTCTTGTTTTCGGTGTGGATTACGTGCTTTGCTTGGCTTGTGACCTTTCTTTGTCTTTCTTCGGCTTTGGTCATGAGTTGAGCTTCTTCGTTTTTTTTTCTTCTTTCTTTCTCTTTCACTCGAATTTCATTTCGCGTTGTGTGTTGTCAATGCACTCATCAAGGGGGAGATTGTGGACCGGGAGCGTCCCGGTGGTCGGTGGATGACCGCTCCTTAAGTGATGAGTGATTGACAACGGGTGTTGGACCGACTCTTGGCTTAGTGCGCGGGTGTAGGGCGCGGCCTAGTTCGTGTTGTTGCGGGGTGAAGAACGGGCGCGAAAGGTCTTCGGCCTTGAGGGGCCTCGGGAGATGGAGAGACAAGTAGGCTCGGTTCGAGGGACCGGTGGACGGCGGGGCCCGGGTGCGGGCCACATGGTGGCGACACAAGCAAGACGAAGTCATGGACAAGTGAGCCGGTGCACGGTGGCGGTCAAGTCAAGTGGTTTGGCGGGAGGCCGGACCGGGCACGAGGGGTTTGGTGGTTTGCCCACAAAACCATCGGCGGACGGTTTCTTGGTTTGGGCCTCAAAACCAAGTCCGAGGGCCCAACACGACGGAGACGGGATCCGGGCGTGTCGGGAAGCTTCGAAGCGGAGGACACGCGGCGGGATCGCATGGCTTGCGTCGGGAGGACGCGGCGTGCGGCAAAGGCGTGGCCGTCCGATGGCAAGACCCACATACATTACCAAAATGCCCCTACGTGGGTTGTATCGCCGGTAGTGTAGTTAGGGGTAGTCGAGTCATTTACCACTCGGCGGGACCGATATATAAGCCTGGAGTGTGTGTTGATGGTTCTCTCTCTCGCGACTTAGGGTTTCATTTCCCCCCTTCTCTTTCTCATTTTCGTAGCTATTTTCCTTCCTATTTTCTCTAGGCTAGCATGAGAGCTTCATGAGAGATTTGTTGAGAGGGATGGATGCTAGGGCGGCATGCTAGACCTTGTGAATCTTTCCTGGTTTGTATAGAAGATTCGGGGTTGTTTTTCGTGCCTTTTTGTGCCTATTTTCGTGCCTTTGTTCTCGGTGTGATTCCGCGGATTTGAGTGAGTTTCTTCCCGGATTTCTTTGAGGGAAACATGGATAGATGTCTTGTGCATCTTTGTGCTTGATCTTGTGCCCTCAAACGGCGGGAAACTACTTCGATTCGTGAGTTTTCGTTCGGTGCTCTAGGTTTTGGTGGTGCTCAAAGGATTCGCGATTCCCGGTGATTTAGGGAGTTAGGCGGCAAGATTTTTGGGCTATAGCATCCTTGTGTGACGCTTTTCAAGTACCCAAACTCTTGTCTCCACGGCTTCAACCGTTTGGGAAATCCGATGATGATTTGGGGGAGTTGACTTTCGAGGTCGGGCATTTTTACGTTGCGTCCGAGCCTCGCGGACGGTCCGCGGCCTCTGGCGGACGGTCCGCGCGGGTCCGATTCATCCCGTGATCTTCGTGTTCTTGCTCGTCCTTTGTTTCGATCCGTTGTGATTTTGGTTTTTGGTTGGACGAAGTTTCGGACGGTCCGCGGTGTCGGGCGGACGGTCCGCGGGTGCTAGGCGGACGGTCCGCGTGCTCCCCGCGGACGGTCCGTGGCACGCGGGTGTCTTTGGATCGTTTGTGTAAATTAACGGACGGTCCGCGGCTAAGGCCGGACGGTCCGCGGCCGGGTGCGGGACGGTCCGCGATGACCGGCCGGCCGGACGGTCCGCGCGGCTCTTGCGGACGGTCCGCCCCCCTGCGCGGACGGTCCGCCGAGCCTCCGTGCTTTGCTTCTTGGTTCGATTCCTTCCTCCCTTTTCTAGTGCTTCCGCGTGTGCTTTGAGGAATCGTTCCTAAGGCTAGAGGTTGATCCATAACCTCGTGGTCTTGGCGATTGGTGCGTGATTCGATTCATCGCTCGTGTGTGACCGGGATTTGAGTAGGACATAGGCCGGGTTCTTTGGGAAGAATTTTTACGGCTCCTATTCACTCCCCCCTCTCTAGTCGCCATCCGATCCTTCACACTCCCCCCGAACACATGCATCAATACAACTCGGGAATGCAACAAAGAGCAAAAACCTGCTCACCTTGCCCGGGCGGTTAGACCGCCCGCCTAGGGCGATTAGACCGCCTCTGCCCGAACCGACCGCCTTTGGGGACGGTTAGACCGCCCAAAGAGACCGGCCCCGCACCAAACTGCTCAAAAATTGCCCGAAACAAATGGAACACCTTCCAAACACTCTCGAGTGCCCAAAACATGCACAAACTTCTCCCCCTTGTTGACAATGCATGAATCAAGGCAAAATGCGAAAACTTGCAACATATAGCTTCTCGAATATACAAAATTCATCACAAGGAGCTACACAAGTCCAAATGAGCAAGTTAGATACTCGACAGGTTCGTAAGGACCTTAACTACGTGATCACCAAGTTTCACAACCATTGGACAAGGCTAAAAAGGATTTTAGTAATTTTGCGAAAAGTTACTCCCTCACAAGCAAATACCTAAACATGAGCAAAACATATCAAAATGGCAAAGCCACTCAAACTTCATGCTAGGACAGCCATTCTAATCATAAGACCATCATAAACACCCAAAAGCACCTCATGTCATGTCAAAGCCACCGAGCCATGTGCCTACTTCTATGTATGAGACTTCTCATTGGTAGACATCCCGCAACGGTTTAGCACCCAAAGCAAATTAATTTCAGCACATATGACATGGGAACATATTTTCCAAGCATTTTTCATTTCATTTTCAGATTTGTAAATGGTACATGAAATGTCTTTGCGACAAAAAGGAACTTATGCCCCTCCACAAGATTAAGCAAGAGGGCTAAACATTCATGATGGCAAGTGAGCCTTTGGCTCCATATGATCAATAAACTAGCTATCCAACCACAAAGTAAGCATAGCAAAGCCACTAAAACATGTCAAGATCATATATAGGCATTTACACATGAGAGAGCATGTATGTGACATTTTTCAAAAAATTAGCCATCAACCATGGATCATTCATCAAGATCATCAAGAGCTAAGCCAAACTAACCATAGCATATCAAACAAGCTCACAAGAACATATATAGCAACCCATGGTAAACATTGTATATAGGAGAAGCTTTCCCTAATAATGCATATGATACAAAATGCATGCAATCTAAGATACAAGAATGCCTATACATCATGTTACAAATGCAATGCCAAATGCAAGAAATGCACCAACGAAAGCTGTACATATGCTACAAACCGGCTCCTCGAGGGGAGGCAAAACGGGCTCGACACCACCGGCAAAAGAGAACCCCCCACACACCCAACTCAAGAAATTAAACACACACCAAGTTCCCCCCGCAAACGAGTGAAAGTTGCTTGATCTAGGGGTTTGGTGAAAATATCGGCTAGTTGGTCATGTGTGGGTACATGGATCAAAGCTATCTTCCCTTTCTCTACGTTGTCTCTCAGGAAATGATACCTCACTTCTATGTGTTTGGTTTTGGAATGGAGCACCGGGTTCTTTGCAACGCTTATGGCACCGGTGCTATCACAATGAAGTGGGACATGGGTATACTCCTCACCAAAGTCACTCATGGTGTAGGTGATCCAAAGGAGCCGAGAGCAACAACTAGCGGCGGCAACATACTCGGCTTCGGTCGTGGATTGAGCCACACTCGACCGCTTGCGGGAAGACCAAGACACCAAAGAAGAACCCAAAAGCTCGGCAAGTCCCGGAAGTGGACTTCCTACCAACCGACACCCGGCAAAATCCGCGTACGAAAAACCATGAAGCGCTAAAGAAGAGGACGCGGAGTACCAAAGGCCGAAGTCGGGAGTGTGACGCAAGTACACGAAAATTCTCTTCACCGCTTGCCGATGCGAAGTCCTCGGAGACGCTTGAAAACGAGCGCACGGACACACCGAGAAGCGTATGTCCGGCCTCGTCGCCGTCAAGTAGAGGAGTGACCCGATCATGCTCCGGTACTCCTTCCGGTCCACGTGTTCACCTTCCTCGTCCGCATCAAGAGCCGTAGTCGTACTCATCGGCGTCGTCATAGCCTTGGAGTCCTCCATCTTGAACTTCTTCACAATGTCCTTGGTGTACTTAGCCGATGCACAAATGTTCCTTCCTTTGATTGCTTGATTTGTAGCCCGAGGAAGAAGCGCAACTCGCCCATCATGCTCATCTCAAACTCCCTGCTCATATCATCCGCAAACCTTGCTACAAGAGAGTTAGACGAGCCACCAAAGACAATATCATCCACGTACACCCGCACAATCGGGGATATCTCACGCCTTGCCTCGGCAAAAACAAGGTCCGATCAACCTTCCCCATCTCAAAGCCTCTCTCAAACAAGAACCCCCTCAACCTCGCCATACCAAGCTCTAGGTGCCTCGCTTCAACCCATACGGCGCCTTCCTCAACTTGTACACCCGGTGGGGGTACTTCTCACTCTCAAACCCGGGGCGGGGTTCGCCTCACATACACTTCTTCCTCCAAGACACCATTCGGAAAAGCACTCTTCACATCCATTTGGTGCAACTTGAACCCTTTAGCCACGGAAAAGGCTAGAAGGATCCTAATCGCCTCCAAACGGGCTACGGGAGCAAAGGTCTCCTCGTAGTCAATCCCCTCCTTTCGATCGAACCCTTGAGCAACAAGTCTCGACTTGTTCCTCACAACCTCACCCTTCTCTCCCTCTTTGTTTTTCCACACCCACTTTGTACCAATCGGCTTACACCCGGGGGAGGGTCAACCAACTCCCACACCGATTCCTCTCAAAGTTCTCCAACTCCTCATGCATCGAGTTAACCCAATTGTGATCGGATAGTGCGTGTCCAATGTCTTTGGGCTCGAAAGAAGCAACAAACGCAGCATGAGCAAAATGGGAATTGTTTCGAACCCTCGACCATGTAGTGCGTTCATTCATGTCGCCGATGATCCTTGAAGCCGGGTGATCCACTTGAACTCGTCGGGGAGGTTCTCGCCTCGAAGCTACCTCCCCCTCAACATCAGCTTCTCCTCGTTCTTGATTTGTCATCGTAGGTGTAGCAGAGGGTCCATCCATCATCGTAGTCGAAGTAGTGGGTACATGTTCGGCGGGGGCACCGCACCGCCATCCTCATCATCACCATGTTCATGCTCCTCCTCCGAAAGATCTCCTCGCCAAGCTCATCATCACCTCGCACACTCAAAGACAAGCCGACTACGTGGCTCGTCTCGTCGAAGGTTACCTCGCAAGTCTCCACGATTTGGTTAGTTTCAAGATTGAGCACACGATATGCTCTAGAATGAGATGCATAACCAAAGAAAATGCCATCGACAGACCTAGCCTCAAACTTATCCAACTTCCTGCCCTTCTTCAGAATGAAACACTTGCAACCAAAGACATGGAAGTGACTCACTTTGGGTGTGCGACCATGCATCAACTCATAGCATGTCTTCTTCTTGTGCACTATGAGGTATATTCTGTTCGACACATAGCATGCGGTATTCACCGCCTCAGCCCAATACCTCCTCGGAGTCCTATGCTCATCAAGCATCGTCCGAGCCATCTCGCACAAAGTCCTGTTCTTCCTTTCCACAACACCATTACGGGGGGAGGCGTATACGGACTTGAAAAGCGGGTGCTCAAGACCCAAGTCATGACAAAAGATTTCAAAACGAGAGTTCCCGAATTCCAAGCCATTATCACTTGCGGATAGCTCGTATGGCATCTCCGTGCCTCTCGTTCCTCAACCTCAAGACTAGATCTCGAACAAAACCAAACGTCTCCCCCTTATCCTCGAGAAAGAACACCCACGCATACCGAGAATAGTCATCCACCACAACAAGGACATACCACTTCCCACCCGCGAGATCGCACACGAGCCGGGCCAACAAGGTCCATATGGAGCGGCTCGCATGGACGCTCAGTCATCACATCGGTGAGAGGCGGGTGAGAGGAGGCCACCATCTTGGCATGCCTACACGGAGCACAAACCAACTCTTTCTCAAGCTTCAACCGTGGCAATCCTCGGACCAAATTGAGTTTACTCAAGCGAGACAAAAGGTCAAAGCTCAAGTGACCCAACTTCCTATGCCACTTCCACAACTCACTCGAAGAACCGGCCAAGAAACAACGCTCAACACCCGAAGACCGAGAAAAATCAGCACGAAACACACGACCCTCGGGAACGACCATACAAACAAGGTCCCCTCGAGAGTCCACAATCCGAGAACCACCGAGGCCAAAACAACACCTCAAAACCCTCACCCAACAACCGGGACACGAAAGCAAATTGTACCCCGGCGATTGAACAAGAGCAACACGCCTCGAGTGATCTTGTCACTCACTTTTATCTCACCTTACGAAAGCACACGCCCACGCCCATTGTCCCCAAAGGTGATGTACCTCTTCGTCACCACGGGACGAGACTTGAGAACCACCCCCTGTCTCCGGTCATATGCCTCGAACAACCGGAGTCAATCAACCAAATGTTCTTCAAGTCTCCCACCGAAATTCAAAAACAAGCACGTGAGCGAACAAACGACTCAGACAACGGGGTTAGTACCAAAAGAGGAAAACCAAGTGCCGAGCCATTTGCTCGAAAGTGGGGTTAGCACCAACCAAAGCATCTCTCCTACCAAAGCTACCTCCACGAACACCACCACGGTAACCACCCCGAGGGAACCACCCCTCATTGCTTGGAGGAGGACCAAAACCACGGAAGACAACCCGTGGAACGTCCCTCCTCTCCTTCTCAAAGCTACGACTCCTCCCATCCCCGTAGTGACCTCGAGGGGGAGAATGCCTAGCAACCGACCACCTGCTTGTCTCTCCGGACCAACCACCGGCAACTCCACCTCTAAACCCGAAACCTCTCGACTCACCACCTTGAAAACCACTCCGCCCGGAGTGCCGGGGGGGGGGCCGGTTAAACCGCCTAGCCAGGCCGGTCTAACCGCCACCCTTCGGGTGGGCCGGTCCGACCGCCTAGCCGGGCCGGTCGACCGACCCCCCTCCCGAACGACTCCTCGGCCGCGGAACTCGCATCTCCCCATGCCGGAACACTTCTCACCATAGCCTTACCCCTGGGTAGTGGCATACGAGGCTTAGGTACACCATGGGAAGGGTTGTACCTATCCTTGTTCGCCCACTCCTTTGCCATCCTCTCTTCCCGCTTCCTCTTGAAGCAAAACTCATCCTTGTGACCCTCCTTCCCACAATGGCCACAACGGAACCTCACAAGCTTAGGTTTTGGCTTGGATTGGGGCTGCTCGCTTGGTTTCTCTCCACTCAACTCCTCCACCGATTTCTCCTCACTTGCCTTCTCTCTCACTTTCCCAAAGAACACTTTCCCCGAAGTGCTCACAAACTTGATGGGCTTTTGGAGATCATTTGTGGGTGTAGGAAATATAGGTGGAGGCTGGGGTTGTGTCTAGTCGGTTCCTAAGATGGTTGGGTTTTGGAGGGAAATCATTTTTGTGGTGGGTTTTTGGTGGCTCGGGATATTCTCTCCACTTCCTTCACCAACCTTGTTTGCCCCAAGCCCCTCACCATCTTGCCTCTTAAAGGCCTCGATCATCATCCTCAAGCGAGGCTCGTGGACCAGGACAACCAACCCATCAACTTCCTCAAGTCATCATTCTCATCCGCAAGCGATCAACATAATGTGCAAGCTCCAAATTTTTCAATGCATGCATTTCACAAGTAGAACAAGATGTAGGCATGGGTTCCTTCAATTTAGCCTCGAGCGAACTAGTGTAAGCATGCAACTCATCAATCTTAGCATGCAAAACGGGGCAAGAAGTGCAAGCACCTAGCAAAGCAGGTCTAGACTTAAGCTCAGCCACTTCAACCCTAAGCACATCTAGTTCCTCACACTTGGAGGCATGCTTCTCCTTAAACAAAGCAAGATCGGCAAGGAATATGGAGCAATCAACACAATCATTTTCATCGGCAACAACGGGGCTAGCCTTAAGCGAATCAATCTCAAGCTTGCTATCAAGCACCCGTGTCTATAGCTCGGCCACTCTAGTCCTAGCATCCTCGAGTGAAGCCCTAAGCTCTTTCCTCATTTTCTTGGCCTCTCTAAGCATGTCATCACGGTTATCAAGCAAAGAGCCAAGCCTCTCATTCTCCCGGCGCAAGAAGGGAAGTTCATCACGCACCTCGTCGTCGGACTCGCAGTCCGAGTCGCTCCGTGTGCTCTTCTTCTTGCCGGAGCTCGCCGCCATGGTACGAAGCCATCTCTCGCGACGCGGCTCGGCCCGCTCGGGTTCTTTGACGACTTCTTGTTCTTGCGGCGATCTCCCTCGTCTTCACCGCCTGCTCGAGCTCGAGGTGGAGTACGCGGAACCGGAGTCGACGTCGCTCGCTCCAACCATCGCTCGGGCCTTGCCTCGGCCCTCCTTCTTCCTCGATCGTCGCTCGTCCTTGTACTGTTCTTGTGCTTGCTCTTGTGGTCGCGCCTCGAACGGTACTTGCCATCGTTCATCCTCGGCTTGTGCTTGTAGCCGTCCTTGCTCTCGGCCTT
The DNA here is from genome assembly GCA_947561735.1 of Cenchrus americanus. NCBI lineage: Eukaryota > Viridiplantae > Streptophyta > Magnoliopsida > Poales > Poaceae > Cenchrus > Cenchrus americanus. Next base: position 202,424,816 of record OX387245.1, read on the forward strand.
CTCGGGCGGTCGGCGACGAAGTGTCCCGGCTTGCCGCACCGGAAGCGAGTCCTCGTGTTCCTCCTCATGTTCACGCGGTTCTCGTGCAGCCTCTCGAACCGCCTCGTCAACAGCGCCAGCTCGTCCTCTCCAAGGTCATCAAACTCCTCATCTGGCATAGACATCAAAGAGGAAAATGAGAACATCCTGGTGGATGGGTTAGAGTTAGTCTTTCCTTTGGAACCACCAACGAGGGCAAGACTATGGGAGTCAGTCGGTCCCTCGAGCTTGGCAGTCATGCCCCTATCCACCTTAGCCGACTTGAGCTTCGAGAACAGCTCGTTCACCGTCGAGTATCGTACCTCTCCGACTCGACTATGGCCTTGAACTTCCCGCCCCATATCGTACGATCCAAAGAGTGTAAGAGCTTGACCGCTCTATCATGATCATCGTACGGGAGCACGTCCACATTGGCCCTCATGTTGTTCACAACCACCGTGAACCTCTGGAACAAGGCATCGATGGACTCACCGGGGAGATGAGTGAAGTTCTCGTACTCTCTCCGGTAGGTCGCATACAACCGTGCTCGAACACGGGCGTTCCCAACATGAGCCTCCTTCAACACCGCCCAAATCCTACAAGCCGGGTGCTCGGTGTGCACCCGATCGAACTCGGCCGACACAAAGCACGAAACAAGTAGTCGACCGCCTTATTGTTGGCGTCGAATGCCGTCCCTCGACCCCGGGAGCAAGGAAATCCATCGGTGGACATAGCCCGTGTCCACCGTGACATCCCAAAGCAATCGACCCTTTCCGCGGAGGAACGCACCCATCCGCTTGCTCCACATTCGGTAGTTCTTGCCATCGAAGTGTGGAGGACCCGAACCCCGTTCTCGGTACGCCATCCTCGGATCTTAGACCGGTTAGAGTCAACAAAGACCCGAACCGGCTCGATACCACTTGAAGGACCGATAAGGCGACCGAGGAGAGGGGGGGAGTGAATGGGAGCCGATAAAAATTCTTCTCGAGGGAGATTAAAACTCCGACAAGACGAACTAGCTCGGTCGAACCCCCGAAATCACACGCTCCGCACTTCTACCTCCCGTTTGCCAAAACCACGTAGCCACCGGAGTGCTGCGGTCCTAGGAACAAACACTACCGGCAACCACAACACACACGCGGCACCGACGGCGGAAACAACTCGAAAGCCGGCTAACCGAGGGGGCGGTTAGACCGGGTATAGGGGGCGGTTAGACCGCCTCCACCACGGCAACCAAGAAATCCTCCGAAAAGCCTCTTCGAGCACCAAAACACACCACGGTTTCACCAACGAGAGATCTCTTGTCAAGGCCATGCTAGCTACCGAGAAAATCTTGGCGAAAACCAAAACTTCACCCAAGGGCCTAGGGGCGGTTAGACCGGCTACCGGGGGCGGTCTAACCTCCGTACCCGAGGCAACGAACTCCAACCAAGAACACCTAGCAAACCGCACGAGAACGACCCCAAATTTCACCCGGACACTCCTGCGATCAAGGCGAACAAACTCACGAGAGGAAAATCCGGCGAAACACGGAACTTTGACCCGGAAACACCCCGGGTGGTTAGACCGCCCCCCGTAGGCGGTTAGACCGCCCCTTCCGAAAAACGAACCTCGCGGGTCAAACCTCAACTTCCTCGCGCCCGATCTTCCGAATCACTCCACGGATTGCGGCCAAACTTCGGGGATAGGTCGGGTTACCTCCGGGCAACCTCTACCTCAAAGGAATCGACCCGAAATGCTCACAATCAAGAGGAATCGAAGAAATCGCTTCTCTAGGTCAAGAACTCGCCCAACTCGAGAAACCACCAAATTGAGTCCGATTCAAAGGGGATTTGGGGGCAAAGTCACCAGACAAAGAGGCACAAGAACCTCATACGTGACACCCACCAAAAACCCCAAGAAATCGTCCTCAAAACTCCGCCAAAAAGAGCTCCGAAAATCAACACAAAAGAGACGGGAAAGCCACCATGAAGAACAACGCCGAACCTTCTATACATGCCGGGAATGGTTCGTACAAGGTCTAGTTTGCCACCCAAACATCCATCCCTCTCTCTAGATCTCACATGAAGCTCTCAAACTAGCCTTCTAAAAACCTAGGGAAAATAGAGAACGAAAATGGAAAAACCAAATGAGCTAGGGTTCCAAGAGTTGGTCGCCATCCACCCCTCTAATGAGTATATATGGAGGCACCCAAAAGACTAAAACGCCCTTCACTAATAACTAGGGATACATGCCCTCAATGGCGGATTTGGAATTCTTGATGTCTTCACCATCGGATGGATGCCGGCGACCGCACCTGCGTAGCCTCGACGCACGCCTTGCGATCCCGACGCGTGTCCTCCGCTTCGAAGCTTCTCGGCGCCGGCGGCCGGGCGGTCGGACCGCCCCCACGGGCGGTTAGACCGGCCCCGGGGAACCGACCGACCCCGGGCGGTCGACCGCCCCCTCTGGGCGGTTGAACCGGCCTGGGTGGCCGCACCTCCTCGTCGAGTCTTCGGCCTCGGTTTTGTGGCTCAACCGAGTAACCCGGTGGTTTTTACGGTGAACCACTGCAAACCCCGCGAACTCGGTGTAGCCTCCGCCAATATCCACTCATGACTCGGCTCCCACGTAGTCCCGGCTCGACCTTGGTTTTGAGGCTCTACCAAGAAACCGTCCACGACTTCATCTTGCTGTTCATGCCACCATGCGGCCCGCACTTGACCCCCGCGGCCACCGGGTCCCTCGAACGAAGCCTACTTGTCTTCTCCACACCCCGGAGGCCTCACCGGGCAACGACCTTTCGCGCTTGTTCTTCACCCGCACCAACACGAGTCAAGCCGCAACCCGCACCCGCAATACTTAGCCAAGAATCGGTCCACACAACGTTGTCAATCACTCATCACACGGGGAAGCGACCATCCACCGGTCCTCGAACCACACATGGTCCTCGAAGCGCCGACGGGTGGGGCCGTGACGTCGGTGGCTCAAGGAAAAAGAAAAAGGGAAGGGGAAGGCGTGGGCGGCGCGGGGAGTTAGATGGGCCGCTTGGGCCACCCGGGGCCGAAAGGGAGGCGCTGGGTTTCTTGTTTTTTCTTTTTTTTTTTTCAAACTTCATTTTCAAACCAAATTCATTTCAAATTCAAATCAAACCTTTCAAACTTTTTCCCAAGAATTTTATAGACTTTTTAGAAACTTCACAAGCAACCAAAAACCATGCAAGTCAAGCGATGATGCACAAACACTTGTTGTCTCTAGTTATTTAAATTATATTTAATCTTTTTAGAGCTCAATTTAAATAGCAATTTAATTTCTTTTAAATCCTTAAGACTATTTTAAGTTGCTAAGTGATTTCGGTGATGGAATTTTTAGGGTGTCACAAATCCTACCCCCTTAAAGAGAATCTCGTCCCGAGATTCGAAGACTTAGAGAACAGCTGAGGAAAGTCTTCCTTGAGTTCATCCTCTCTTTCCCAAGTTGCCTCTTCCTCAGTATGGTGACTCCACTGTACTTTGCACATTCTGATGATCTTACTTCTGGTAACTCTTTCTGATACATCCAAAATCTTAACAGGGTATTCTTTGTATGTCGGTCATTCTCCATTTGAATATCCTCTAACCGTACCGGTTCTATCTTAACCTCACTTGTACATTTCTTCAAATTTGTGATACATGGAAGACATCATGGACTCCCGACAACCGTGTCTTGGCAACTCTAAGCGATATGCTACTTCTCCTTTCCGTTCCAAAATCTTGAAAGGTCCAATAAATCGAGGTGATAACTTCCCTCGACATTAAACCTTCGTAATCCCCGAATAGGTGACACTGCGAGGTATGTATAATCACCGACTTCCAAAATCACCTCTCTTCTCCGAGGATCGGCATAACTCTTCGACGTGGCTTTGTCTTCGCTTTAAGATTCTCCCTTATGATTTCAACTTGCTTTTCCGCTTCTCGTATGTTGTCCGGCCCAAAGAATTGTCTTTCACCGGTCCTGGTTCCAAAACAACGGTGTTCTACACTTCCTTCCATACGGAGCTTCAAAAGGTGCCATTTTGATGCTTTGGATCGATAGTTGTTGTTATAAGCAAACTCGCATAAGGCAAACTCTTATCCCAACCGCCCATTGTTCTTTAACGCACAAGCTCTCAACATATCTTCAAGTATCGATTTGTTCTCTCTGTCCGCCCATCCGTCCGAGGATGGTATGCTGAGCCGAAGTTTAACTTTGTATCCATCGATTCATGCAACTTCGCCAAAACCGTGAAGTGAACTTGTGTGCCTCGATCCGACACTATCTTCTTCGGGACCCCGTGCAAACAAACTATCCTTGAATTGTACAACTCGGCTAGCTTCACTCTGTATAGGTCGTCTTCACCGGGATAAAGTGCGCTACCTTGGTTAATCTATCCACAATAACCCAAATAGAGTCATACCCATCACGAGTACGAGGTAATCCCACTATGAAATCCATACCGATTTCCTCCCATTTCCACTCGGGTACCTTCGGAGGTGAAGCAATCCTGGCGGCCTTTGATACTCGACCTTCACTCTTTGACACACATCACACAAAGCTACATGAGCTGCTACATCTTTCTTCATCCCATACCACCGGTATCTCCGCTTTAAGTCCCGATACATCATGGTACTACCGGGGTGTATAGAGTAAGCCGAATCATGTGCTTCCTTCAAAATAGCTTCTCTCAACTCCTTGATCTCGGGTACACGATTCGTTCTTAAACCACACTTGTTCCTTGCTCATCTTCTCGAATTCGGAACTTTGCCTAACTTAATCAACTTCCGTATTCCGCAATCTTGGCGTCGATCAACTGTCCCTTCTCGATATCCTGCTCAAGTGTCGACTCAATTTCTAATGCCAAAGTCTCACTTGAAGCAACCATTCCCAAGTTAAGCTGTGCCATCTCCCAACATAGCTCCTGAGGTAACAGGTGTCCTATCAGCATGCTAGTCTGTCCCTTCCGACTCAAAGCATCTGCCACAACATTTGCCTTTCCTGGATGGTACTGGATATCCAAATCATAATCTTTGATTAACTCCAACCACCTTCTTTGTCTCAAATTCAAATCCTTCGAGTGACGATATACTTCAGATTCTTATGGTCGGTAAAGATCTTGCACTTGTTCCCAATCATGTAATGTCTCCGGATCTTCAATGCATGAACAAGCTGCGGCTAACTCAAGATCATGAGTAGGGTAGTTCGCTCATGTTTCCTTAACTTGTCTTGAAGCATAAGCTACTACCTTTCCTTCTTGCATTAACACACATCCCAAACCTTGCCGAGAGGCATCACAATATACATCGAACCCTTTGTGTATGTCTGCCATGATCAACACGAGGTGTTGTGGTCGGCCTCTTCTTCAACTCCTCAAAACTAGCTCGACACTTCTCATCCCACTTGAATTCTCTTCCTTTCTCGAGTAGAGTGGTAAGTGGCTTCACTATCTTAGAAAAGCCTTCAATGAACCTCCGATAGTATCCTGCAAGTCCAAGGAAACTTCGATCTGCGGCACATTTTTAGGCGGACTCCGAGTTCCATACATCCCGAACCTTGCTTGGATCGACCGCAATACCTCCATCGGTGATGATGTGTCCGAGAAAAGAGACCTCCTTCAACCGAAAGCACACTTGCTGAACTTGGCATACGATTGATGTTCCCGTAGCTTCGTAACACAAGCCTCGGATGTTCTTTATGTTCTTCTTCACTCCGTGAGAATACCAATATGTCATCAATGAATACCACAACGAACTTATCCGGATACTCCATGAATACCTTGTTCATCAAATACATAAAGTATCTTGGTGCATTGGTTAAGCCAAAGGACATCACGGTGAACTCATACAACCGGTATCTAGATGTGAATCTTGTCTTTGGTATGTCCTCCACTCGGATTTTTAACTGGTGATAACTTTGATCTAAGATCTATCTTAGAGAAGGCCTTAGATCCTCTCATCCGATCAAACAAATCCTCAATCCGAGGTAAAGGGTATTTATTCTTGATAGTAACTTCATTAAGTGATCGATAGTCTATACACAACCTCCTAGATCCATCCTTTTTATCAACGAAGAGTGTGGGGGCTCCCCATGGTGATGAACTAGGACGGATAAACCCTTTACTAAGTAGTTCCTCGATTTGTTTCTTTAATTCAGCTAGATCTTTAACATCCATTCTATATGTTCTTTTAGATATGGGAGCGTACCGGGTATAAGTTCAATACTAAATTCAATGTCACGATCGGGTGGCATACCCCGGGAAAATCCTCCGGAAACACATCGGGGAATCCATTCACTATCCTTATATCCTCCAAGGCTTTGCCTTCAACCGACTTCACAACTCCTTTGCTTTGGATGAGGGTGCACTCACATACTCTACTCTCTCCCCTTGAGGACCGGTTAACGATGCGACCTCTTCCGACACCGAATAACTCCATCACAACTCCTTAACCAATCCATACCAAGAATGACATCTATTCCCCATGATTTTAGAACTACCGGATTAGCAAGAAAGTCTACCCCCATGATATTAATCTTTACTTGTGGGCATATATGACCGTTTTCATTTCTCCCCCAAGAGTGCTAACTATCGGTGGGTTCTTCATTGTGCTCATAGATAAGTTATATTTTGCCACAAATTGATCGGTTATGAATGAATGTGATGCTCCTGAATCAAATAATACGGTAGCGGGTACGAGTTGACGAAAAACGTACCCAATACCACGCCGGCATCATTCGATCTTGCTCCACCGATACATGATTAACTCGGCCACGCACATGACTCTGCTTGGCCTCTCTTGCCGGGTGTCCGTGGAGTACAAGCTCGCGAAGATGGCTGCCCGATCCGTTTCCATTGTCTCTCTGCGAAGTTTGCATCACCCTCTTGGGACAATTGTTAGCGTAATGCCCCGACTCTCCACACTTGAAGCATCCACCGAGGCCGAACGGGGTTGGTGTTCCCGACAGGTGCCCCAGAGTTATTGCTAGGACGACTCAGCTGAGGGGTAGGAGCTCGGGGTGTCTGAGGATTAAAGCGTTGTGGCTGAAATGAGCGCGCAGCTACATGTTCTGTGGGTACCTCCCACCTTGACCACCAGGACGATATGGAGTCGGGCTCGCCGAGAACCGTAACGGGGACGGGTGTTGCGCTAGACCGCCCATGAAAGCGAAACTTGCGTTTACGTTCACCCATCTCCTTTCTCTTGCTTTCCGGCCCAATAGCTTTATTCACCGGCGTACGAAAGTACGGGAAGATGTGACTCTGCAGTTGATAGTTCAAAGGACCAATCAAGCCATCCGAGAACCTTTCTTGCCTCCTTGGATCAGTGTTGACTTCATCAGGTGCATAGCGTGACAAGTGAGTGAACTTGTCCAGATACTCAGTCACTGACATATTGCCTTGCCTCAGTGACAAGAACTCCCTCTGCTTAAGCTTGAGAACCCCTGAAGGAATGTGGTAAGTACGGAAGTTGTCACGGAACTCCTGCCAAGTGATGTTCTGCCTGTTGGGATGAGCAGTTGAGTACGCATCCCACCAATCTGCGGCCTGCCCCACAAGTCTTCCAGCAGCATACAGGACCATCTCTCTGTCAGTGCATTGCACGATCTCCAGCTTCTTAGTGATAGTTTTCAGCCAGTCGTCAGCATCCAGTGGATCAGACGAGTGGGAAAACGTAGGGGGATGGTGGCTCATGAACTCCTTGTGCCTGTCCCTTGGTGGCGGGGGTGGCGGAGGGATCGGCTGTGGTGGCTGGTTCTGTTGAGCTTGCATCTGCTGCACTGTGTTGGTAAGGTTCTGAATCAGTTGCATCGGCGCTGCCCAGAAGCTGGCTGCATGTTTGGGTCCATTGCTTGGTTGATCGGTGGAGGTGGTGCTTGGGTTTTGCTGATTTGCGATATGTGCCCGGATCACGGGTGGCACGTCTTGACCTCCTCCGGACCTGGTGTTTACCATCTGACCGTTAGAAAAATCATATCTCGGATAATTGTACTTGAATCATTGCATAAGAGGATAACTCAAAATAAAATAACAGCATGTTCTTCAGTTAAGACAGATTCTGTTGCCCTCAAAGAATTATGTATAACTTTCTGTGTAGTTATCCATTGACCACGAATTTTTACCAGATTATAATGTATAAAATTATGGAACCATCCCAACTGGAATCACCTCATTTTGACATCTATAACTCGAGATAAAATTCAAACAGTACAGCTATATCAGCAGAGATTTACAGATTCTGACATGTTCATTACTTCGTGTATAACTCCCAGAATAAATATTGTATACCATTGAATTTTTGACAGAAATTCATCCTCTAAATTTGTGAACTAACCCAACTGGTTTCATGTCATTTGGATTTCTGTAGCTTGAGTTATAAACAAAACATTACTGGTATGTCATATGACTGCGAAAACAGATTTGATCCAATCAATCTTGCATAAGAGATTGAGCAATAACAACCGATAAAACCCAAACCATACTTTAATTAACTTAACAATTCAGATTGCATAGTGGCCATCACTCCATCATACAATTCACAATCAAGCAAAGATCCAACTCAAACATGTTTGCAAACAGCATTCATTATTACAAGCAAATACGTTCACGCAGGAACGGTCTAGCGAAAGGTAAATGATAAGAGCGAGCATCCTAGGATCCTAGCCAAGACGAGTAGTAGCTTCATCAGTGCCGTAACAGAGCCTCTTGCGCGGAGGGGAAGCCGTAGTCTGATATGGCATGACTTCCTGAGGGAGTCGCCGTCCCTGCCACTGTGCTTCCGGACGTGCTATCTTCGCCTGAGCAGCCTGCAACTCTTCATGATACTTGTTCATCTCCAAAGTTGCTCCCTCCGGATCTGCGTTCGAGAGAAGTATTCACCCGTGCCAAGACATCGATGCGATCATTGCCTCCTACGGCACCACGGTCACTTCGTGCCACTTGCACGTCAAGGCACATGGCGGTACTCCGATTGGAACAAGCGCACCCGATTTGCATGGCGGACCGACCGAGCGCCCTCCTTGCTACATCATTCACCGCAGCATCATCCGTAGAAAACCGAGCCGTGCTATGGTGAGATGAGTGATACCTCCATCCTTCTCGTATCATTCGAGGCTTCCTGATGTAGACTCTGCAAGTGTAGTAGTCTCTCATTCCCGGCTCGCTGAAATGCTTGGTCACATAGAGAGGCCTTATGGTATATCCCAGATACCTCAGAACATCCCACAGAAGAATGCAGAACTGTCCATTCTCAGCTTCAGTAGAATGTTTGTGGTATTCAGCTCCGTGATAGCGGGGATTTTCATCCTCATCATCCTCTGGGTTGCCAACAGCATTGTTACCATCATCCTCACCCACACTGTCATCACTGGAGTCATCCGGGTCACCTCCTTCACCATCAGGCACTGGATCAGCAGGTGCAGGGGGTGCTTCCTCATTGGCTACAGGCGCCGGTGGGATCACAATGTCTCCACTGCGTCTGCCTCTAGCACTTGTGGCATCGTACGGTGGGCCTGTGGCTGTTCCAATGGCTCTTCTGGCTCTTCCTCCTCCATCTCGACCTCTTCAGGATCCTCCTCTTCTTCTTCTGGTTGGACCTCCTCTGGGTCTTCCTCCACCTCAACCTCTGGCTGGAACTCCTCCTGTTCCTCCTCAACATCTTCAAGACGATGGCGAGGGGCCAGCTGTCCAGAAGGAAAACGCCCACCAGTGCTCTTGCGAGGGGTCATGTAAGTCCTGGCCATCTGTCAAAGCAAAACTGATCTCAGAGTACAGAATAAATCAAAATGACAGTTTAAAATGATAAACAAAAATTAAATTAGATTTTTAATGCATAAATAAGATGATTTGAAGCATGATAAGGCTTTCTAGAACATGAATCCTTAATTTCGTCCATTTCTAACTAAGGCTGCGACCTACAGTCATCACGGCTCTGGTACCACTTTGTCACACCCGATTTTACGGGGGAAAACCGAATGCATCTCATATGTGCGCCGGGATCAAATTACACACACATGATAGACAAAACGAGAGTAATACCATTGCCGTAATAAAACGTTCAAGAGTTTAAACCAAGTATGATAACCATTATTACATCCAAAGGGGTGGACTCGAAGGTCCGAACGCGACGATAACTAAACGACGACGAGCAACTCCATCGTTGACTTCCACGGGCATGATGAGCGGGGGGATCCGCATGCCCTAGAACTCCTCGTAGTCACTCCGGTACTCGTCCTCGCCTCCGACGTTCTCCTGCGAACGGCGGTAAGCAAGGGTGAGCACACTTATAGTTGGTGCTCGGCAAGTGGGGGAAACAATGCAAGGCTATCAAGGATAGGCTATGGTTCACGAGCGGTAAGCATTTTATAAGTTGACCAAATTTTATTAGCAAGCATCTAATTACTAGGTGTAAGTGTATACCAACCCACTTAACCTTAAAAGGAACCTCAAACCAAACCACCAACCCATGATTTGCATTAATCTTCAAGTTTATTAATCATGTGAGGGTCCAAGCCGCTCGTGACCGTGAGCATGGCCGATCGATCGCTTTTACACTCTGTAGAGGTTGTACACTTTACTCACGGTTCGTGTTCCCCATCTTGCCGGGTTAGCTAGACCCTTAAACACTTCCAAGGTGAGTGGCTAGGGGTCCACTACGAAGCCTTTACAAAGGAAAGAAGAGAAACCAACAGCCCGCAACGATTCTGACGGCGGAGCGGACCATAACCCTCGCTAATGGTCGGCACCTTAGCCAAGGCTGCTACCCCAAAAGAACCGGGCCATACCCCTTCAATTCCGCCCCCCGTGCCCCTCTCGGAAAAGAGCTATCGGCTAACCCACTCTCCTAATTAATTGTCTAAGCCGAGCCTTGTGGATTGTGGTTGTCTCGTTACCTTGGGTGGTTCTCCATGTTCCGATTATGAATCAAGTTATCTTGTTTTAAGCACAAACACATTATATAAGCAAAGCGAGATGTATAACATAAACAAAGCATAACCAAACTCATGTAGAGCAAACTAAGCATTTATCTACCCCAAGCATTTGTTTAAACGGGGTTGATCAAGGAAAAGTGGTAAAGCATCTAGTCAAGTCCTTAGCTAGGTGTTTGCCCATCGGGTTTATGCATAACAACGGGAATAGTAAATATTGTTTAGCATGCGAGGTTCAAAAAAGATTATGCGAGAGGGGAAAGCCACTTGCCTTCCTCTACGTGCCGAGTGAAATCCTCCTCGAAGGCGGCTCTTCCGATCACCTCGAACGGGGAGCTCGGACGAAATAGGCACGATATCTACGAGTCAAACATGAACAACAAACAATAAATAAAACAGTACACCAAACAGTAGTAAAACTGGTAAATTTGTTGATTAAAAGATTCTACTCGTCGAGACGATCATTTTGATATATAGAACGCTAAAAACGGAGTTAAAATGAGAAAGATATGATTAAAACAAGTTTACAGGGGCCTATCTGCAAGAAAACTAAATTTACAGGACTGTTTATAAATAAAATCAGGGGCTAAAACATATTTATAAATTAAAACAGAGGGGTTTATATGCTAAAAGGATGAAATAGGACCTTTATATAAAGAATCTAGGTTGGCCAGGGGCTAAAACATAAAAATCAGGACCTATCTGTGAAAATTCTCTAGGGTGGAAGGACCGGCTTGCAAAAACATAAAAGTTCAGGGGCTCTTTAAACTAAACGACTCGGCTGAGCCATGGATTGCTGATCCAACGGCTGAGGATGTCGTGGACCGAGCCATGGTCGCGGTCCATAGGTCCATGTCACACCCCCGAAATTTCCAATTTCGGGATGTGAATAGAAAGAATAATTAAATAACGATTTTCTCATAATTTTAAAATTTTTCCAATATTTATTTTTCTTTACGGGGAATATAGTATAGGAAAAATCCTTTGATTGATTTTCTAAATTAAATAAAGGTTATGTGTGTTGCATTCATGCCGATGCACCTAGTGGTTCTTGAGTGCAAAAAGGTTTCAAAAATGCGTTTAGGAGTCGTCCAAACTCTCCCGAGGATTTTCCGGATTTTTCTAGAATTTATTCTCATTTTCCTTGAGCTATTTCTATTTATTAGAAGGCTCTAAAATATTTTTCATGAGCACCAAATGCTTTATTTGGATTGTTCATGCCTTAATCTATCCCTAGGAATTTTCCTGGAATTTTTGTGATTTTCGGAGTATTTTTTCGTGCCTTTAAACAATTTCTGGATGTTTTCCGGAATTGTTTTTGCGCTGGAAATAAATTCTGGAAAAAAAAACAAAAAAAAACTACCATAGCGGTTTGGGCCGAGCCCGTGGGCTCGACCCGCCCGCGCCCGCCCGCACCACGGCCCGGCCCGCGGGCCCGCCGAATCCCATCGGGGCCCGGCGGAGCCCGCGCGGCCGCAGGCCGCGGCCTCTTCGCCGGCGGCGGCGGGCGTGCCCTCCCGCGCCGCGCCCCATAAAAGGGGAGCCGCCGCCCCCTCTGCTGCGCCGCCCGCCGCGCGCCGCCCGAGCCCCCCGGCGCGCCCTTGCTCCCCGGCCGCCGCATGCGCGAGCCATGCGCGCGCCGCGGAGTCAAGTACCGCCGGCCGCCGCGCGTTTCGCTGCGGTAGAGTGCTAATTAGAGTAAGCCGCGACCGCTCGGAGTTTCCCCGTGCTGCACTGGAGCTATCTCACCGGTTTCCATTGACGGAGGGCCACCGGAACGCCACCGCCACCTGACCACTGCAGGCCGCCTGAGTCCGCAGCCGCCGCCGGATTCCGGCCGCTCCTCCACGTCCCTGCCGTCGGTGAGCGTTCCCTCGAGTTCCCCTTGTCCTCCCCTACCTGTTCCGCGCCTTACCCGAGCCACAGGCCGCCCAGAGCTCCGGCGATTTGGAGCCGCTGGTGCCCCTGTCCGCCGGCCAGAGGTAGGAGATGAGATGCGGTGATTTTGCACTTAGGCCCGTGTTCTTTCCGGTAACCCTATAGATCCTTTTCTTGTGTCTTGTCAAACCTCCAATAACCCCCTTGAATCTTTTAGATTCTCCGGATTCCATCCACTCTAGACCCTTTCCAAGTAAATCCCTCGAGTTTATATACATAAATATGTATATGCCCCTAGGATTTCGCGAAGAAAGTCCCTGGAAGTTTCCAATCTTCGCATCTAGGTCCTCAGATCTTTAAAGAGCCATATTTTTTTCGTTTTAGCTCCGATTTAATCCGTTCAAGTTGCGTTAGGTCCATAATAATGTAAAGCACGCGTTAGTGGTGTGTTTTCACCATGTTTTGTTTCTGAAAATAAAATTAATATTAATTTTGATTAATGACTAGATATACATGTCTTTTCCAAATAAAAGCTATATAGGTCTATATATCGTTTTTCAGAATCAAATTTAATTTGATTAATGATTACTTTACATGCTTTTATGAATAAAATCTAATTAGATCTTTTACTCGGTTTTCCATAAGTTAAATATTAACTTGCTTAATGATTAATTAACTTTTATAATTAAAAGTTGATTAGGCTTTTACTACGGCTTTATAAATAAATGTTAATCTTGATTAATACCAACTTAATACTGTTTTTGATAATAATATGATGAACTCGAATTACAAAGTTTCGTTTAGATTGTTCATATAGTTTAATTCTTCTAAATTAAATGTTTAATCCGTTAATTCATATATGAATCTTTATTGATAAAACTTGACTAGTTCTTTACACCGGTTTCATAAATAAAGTTTAATATTGCATTAATGTCAACATAGGGTATTTTATTTCTGAAATATCCTTTATAATTATTTTGTTAATTAAAATGAACCTAGCTCGTAGCCTTGTTCTCTTATGCAAAACGTTTGTTAGACGTTCTTTCTCGGCTTTATCTAAGTGTGATCTTTCCGGTCCTTGCTCAATCTTCCATAACCATCTCTTTAAAGCCAACCAAACCTTTCCAAGCACCCTTTGTGTTCTTTAGTGATCCATCGTCAAGTCTATTCTTTAGTGCGTTCTTTTAAAGTTTTCTTTTGATTGGTGATTTGTTCTTAGTATGCTTGTTTGTTTGCTTTGTGTATGTTTGTGGCCAATGATTGATACGCTTAGAGTGAACGCCGTTCGAGAAGCTTTGAAGAGCAAGAGGTTGAAGATATTCGAGCAACGACATTATTTTGGTTAAAGGCAAGTGTGTCCTTGATCTTTTGTCCTAAGAATTATACTTAATCACTCATTGCATTGCTTGCATTAATTTTGATGGGTTCCTATTAAGGTTTATCCTAGTCTTTGATTATCATTCCTTGTTAACACGGGTTTACATTTATGTTGGGTAGCTATGCTTAGTTGCTATACCTGGGTTATGGTGGTTTTAATGAACATTAATGATGAATCATGCTATACCTTTATGCTATATCTTTGGACGTTTAATTCAAGATCATATGATTAATCGGAACATGGAGAACCACCCGGAAAACGGTGCTACCACAAGACATATGGCTCTGTCTTGGCTTATTAATTAGTGAACTAGGTGTTAGGTATGCTTTACCCGATAAGAGTTGGGGGTGGCGGGTAGTGGCGTATGGACTGCTCGGGCGTAGGTGTGGGCTTAGCTAAGACACGGTACTCGTCCGGGAGCTTTATACGTTGCACCGACCGGGTAACCGGCGGGCGGCCTACATCCGGGGATCTTTGTAACGGCCTCGTAGCGTCCCTATGCAATCACACCTCGGTAGTGTGGTATGATGCTTGGCCGGCATCGCATGGTTGGGTTTAAAGTTCTTCGGGACTTTTACGCGACTTGTGGGTAAAGATGTACGACCTCTGCGAGTGTAAAACTAATCGATTAGCCGTGCCCACGGTCACGGGCGGCTCGGACCCTCACATGATAATCGAACTTGAAGATGGACTTAAATCGTGTTCTCTGGTTATGCTTTTGCCATGTGCTTATGGCGTATTTCTTATCTTTATGCTTAATTGTGGGTTGGTATAAACTTATACTTTATTAGTAATCGGTGCTAATAAAACTTGATCAACTAAAATTGCTTAAATGCTTATAGCCCGATCCACTATAAAGCCTTTGCATTCATGTCTTTCCCCACAATTCTTTGAGTACGACAAGTGCTCACCCTTGCTATAAACAATGTTGCTCGGAAAGAGGAAGTTGCTTTGAAGTTGTTGCTTGGTGTTAGGCGCCCGGCGGCGCCCGTGATGTTTGGAGCCTTCGTTTCCGGGTTTAAGCGTAAATCTCGATAATCTTTCTTTTTCTTACGTGATACTCGTTTTCGTATTCACTTATATGTCACTATATGCATGAAACTTGATCCTGGCATGCATATAGGTATGCACTTGGTCTCCTTCGGAAAACCGGGTGTGACAGAGTGGTATCGTAGTCTGTATCGACCGTAGGACGTAAGCCTAGTTAGCGTTGGTCGTTTCTTAATGCCTCTTTTGTTCTACAACCCCTCCTTACCTTATCCTTGACCTCTCGATGAAGGATCTCACATATTAACCATCTTCTCTTCTCTATACCATGAATTCTTGTATATTTATCTTCTCTCTCCTTGAACATTTCTTTGATCTCGTCCGTCCTTTCTCTCAAGCAATAACACCCCCTTGATTTATCCGAGGACCGGGAGCGTCCCGGTGGTCGATGGATGACCGCTCCTCGGTGATGAGTGATTGACAACGGGTGTTGGACCGACTCTTGGCTTAGTGCGCGGGTGTAGGCTGCGGCCTAGTTCGTGTTGTTGCGGGTGAAGAATGGGCGCGAAAGGTCTTCGGCCTTGAGGGGCCTCCGGGAGATGGAGAGACAAGTAGGCTCGGTTCGAGGGACCCGGTGGACGGCGGGGATCGGGTGCGGGCCACATGGTGGCGACACAAGCAAGACGAAGTCATGGACAAGTGAGCCGGTGCACGGTGGCGGTCAAGTCAAGTGGTTTGGCGGGAGGCCGGACCGAGCACGCGGGGTTTGGTGGTTTGCCAACAAAACCATCGGCGGACGGTTTCTTGGTTTGGACCTCAAAACCAAGTCCGAGGGCCCAACACGACGGAGACGGGATCCGGGCGTGTCGGGAAGCTTCGAGGCGGAGGACACGTGGCGGGATCGCATGGCTTGCGTCGGGAGGACGCGGGGTGCGGCAAAGGCGTGGCCGTCCGATGGCAAGACCCACAAACATTACCAAAATGCCCCTACGTGGGTTGTATCGCCAGTAGTGTAGTTAGGGGTAGTCGAGTCATTTACCACTCCGGCGGGACCTGATATATAAGCCATGAGTGTGTGTTGATGGCTCTCTCTCTCCGCGTCTTAGGGTTTCATTTGCTCCCTCCTCTTTCTCATTTTCGTAGCTATTTTTCCTTCTATTTTCTCTAGGCTAGCATGAGAGCTTCATGAGAGATTTGTTGAGAGGGATGGATGCTAGGGCGGCATGCTAGACCTTGTGAATCTTTCCTGGTTTGTATAGAAGATTCGGGGTTGTTTTTCGTGGCTTTTTGTGCTTGTTTTCGTGCCTTTGTTCCGGTGTGATTCCGCGGATTTGAGTGGGTTTCTCCCCGGATTTCTTTGAGGGAAACATGGATAGATGTCTTGTGCATCTTTGTGCTTGATCTTGTGCCCTCAAACGCCGGGAAACCACTTCGATTCGTGAGTTTTTGTTCGGTGCTCTAGCTTTTGGTGGTGCTCAAAGGATTCGCGATTCCCGGTGATTTAGGGAGTTAGGAGGCAAGATTTTTGGGCTATAGCATCCTTGTGTGACGCTTTTCAAGTCCCCAAACCCTTGTCTCCATAGCTTCAACCGTTTGGGAAATCCGATGATGATTTGGGGGAGTTGACTTTCGGAGTCGGGGCGTTTTGCTGCTCTGTCCGCACCTGGCGGACAGTCCGCGGGGAGGTCGCGGATGGTCCGCGTGGGTCGTGTTCGTCCCGTGTTCTTCGTGTTCTTGCTCGTCTTTCGTTTCGATCCGTAGCGATTTTGTTTTTCGGTTGGACGGAGTTTCGGACGGTCCGCGGTGTCGGGCGGACGGTCCGCGGGTGCTTGGCGGACGGTCCGCGTGCTCCCCGCGGACGGTCCGTGGTTCGTGGGTGGCTTTGGTCCGTTCGTGTGATTTAACGGACGGTCCGCGGCTCGGGCCGGACGGTCCGTGGCTCGGGTGCGGACGGTCCGCGGTGCCGGCCGTACGGTCCGCGCGGCCCGTGCGGATGGTCGCGCGCCCTCTGCGCGGACGGTCCGCCGAGCCGTGTGCTTTGTTTCTTGGTTCGATTCCTTCCTCCCTTTCTAGTGCTTCCGCGTGTGCTTCTAGGAATCGTTCCTAAGGCTAGAGGTTGATCCATAACCTCGTGGTCTTGGCGATTGGTGCGTGATTCGATCCATCGCTTGTGTGCGACCGGGATTTGAGTAGGACATAGGCCGGGTACTTTGGGAAGAATTTTTACCGGCTCCTATTCACTCCCCCCCCCCTCTCTAGTCGCCATCGATCCTTCAATTGGTATCGTAGCTTGGTGCCGGATTCTTTGCGACTTTGACAAGTCTCGAATCCTAAGATGGCGTACGTTGAGCGGGGCGGTCCGCCGCACTTCGATGGCAAGGGTTACCACAAGTGGGCGGCTCGTTTGATGATCTTTCTTCGAGGGAAGCTGTTGGATTTCATTGTGCTTGACAAGACCTATGCTATTCCGGTCAACATCCATACTCTTATGGTGACCGATGCCGATGCCAAGGCCAAGTATGAGGCTAATGCAAAAGCCGTTGATCACTTGTGCGGAGCTTGTGTGATCCGAGTTTGAGCGTGTTCGCCATTTGAATCTTGCTTGGCAAATTTGGGAAAAGTTGTTAGTTGCTCACGATGGTGATAACCATGTGAAGGCTCGCCTCTTTGTCTCTTACCGGATGCAATATGAGAATTTCACTCCACTTCCGGTGAGGACATGGATGCGATGTTTCGAGAGGTTCACCGCCATCGTGAACAACATGAAGGCTAATGTTGAGGATTTTCCGTACTCCGAGCATGATCGAGTTTTTGAAGCTCTTGCATGTCTTGGACCCAAACGTTTGGGGTGCTAAGGTTGAGGCCATCAAGGAGTCTACGGGCATTACTTGACTATTGAGTTAGATGACCTCTTTTCTAAGCTCAAGTCGGGCTGAGGTTGACGGGAAGTTGCTATCCAAGCATGAGGGCTCGACCGACCATAGTCTTGCTCTTGTGGGAGGATCAAAGGGCAAATCTAACCCTTCCTGTCGACGAGTTTTCTTTGTCCTCTCTTATATCCATTCCGGATGAGGAGTTTGATGGGGCGGGCGAGGAGGAGGCGGCCTTGCTCTCAAGAAGGTTTGAACGACTACACGAGAGTCGGAGGAACGCAAGGCGGAGCTCGGGGACGTGCTACAAGTGTGGCAAGCGTGGCCACTTCATCGCCGAGTGCCGGAAGCGGAGGAGAACAAGTACAAGGTGAATGAGTACAAGGCGCATCCGAGGCGTGAAGACAAGTACTCCTCCAAGGGCAAGCACCTCAACAAGTCCAAGAGCAAGGACAAGGACAAGCGGCGACCGAGCAAGAGCGCCTACAAGAAGAACAAGGCAAGAGCGATGGTGGCCGGTGCGAGCGACGTCGACTCAAGCTCAAGCGAGGAGCGATCAAGCTCAAGCGGCGAAGATGAAGACGCCGGGAGGCGCAATGGCAAGAAGAGTGCAAGCCGGAACCTCGGCGGGGCCGAGCCGTGTGGCGCTCGAGGGCTTTTGTGGCATGGCTCATAGCGCAAGCGACAAGAAGAGTGTGAAGGAAGACGGCGACTCCGACTCGGAGGATGAGGTAAACCGTGATCCCGACTCTTTGCTTGCCGAGATTGCTAGGTTGAATGGCTTGCTTGATAATCGTGATAGTGTCTTTGAGAGATGCCAAAAAGATGAGGAAAGATCTTAGGGCTCGGCTTGAGAATGCTAGCGAGAAAGTAGGAGAGTTAGAGTCAAAATTGCTTGAATTGAAACTTGAGAATGACTCTTTGAAACTTGCTCCTACTCCTCCCGATGATGTTGAATGTGTTGAATGTGATGCTTGGTTGAATGAGATCAAACTCGCTTAATGAGAAGAAT
Source organism: Cenchrus americanus (assembly GCA_947561735.1). Classification (NCBI taxonomy): domain Eukaryota; kingdom Viridiplantae; phylum Streptophyta; class Magnoliopsida; order Poales; family Poaceae; genus Cenchrus; species Cenchrus americanus. Next base: position 202,443,876 of record OX387245.1, read on the forward strand.
GCTTCTATTTTGGCTCAACTAGATGCTCTTAGGACTCGAACATGATGAGCTTAAGGCTAGACCCACTTTGCTTGGTGCTTGTAAATCATGTCCTACTATGCATGCTAAGCTTGTCGATGCTCGTTCTACCATTAGTTCTTTGGAAGCATCTTTGAAATCTCCTGTTGCAAATGCATGTTCTAGGCGTGATGAAGTCACTTTGCGTAATCTTGAACTTACTTCCCGTTTGGATGTCATCTGTGAGGAGAATGACTATTTGAGGAAGGTGTTGGGTTGGTTGTACGGGCGGGAACCTCAATTGAAAATCATGATTGAGGATTTCAAGAGAGGCGATGGTCATGGTTTGGGGTTTGAGAAGTTGGGTGAGAAAGTGGGAGAGAACAAGGTGGGGAGAGTGTGTACGAGAAGTGTGTTGAGTCTAACCCGGGTTTGAGGTGATCGGAGAGATCCAAGTCCCACTCCCAAAAGCACCCAAGAACTCTTTCACACCAAAGCCCAACCACCTTTGCAACAAGCTTGACACAACCCAAGATCCACCCAAATTCCCACCTAAGACAAATGATTTCCGAAACCGGTGAAGTTTGTGGGTGAGAAGGGTGAGAAGCCTAGAGAGAAGCCGAGCCAAAACCAAAACCCATCCCCTTCGGGTGTGAGTATTGTGGCAAGGAGAGGCATCTTGCGAGTTTTGCTACAAGAGGAAGAGGGATGAGAGGCTTGCTAGGGAGCATGTGAACCGGGACGGGTATCGCCGGCCTCATGGTATTCCCGAGCCTAGAGTGCCACTTCCATGGGGTGTGGGAAGTGTGAGAAGTGTTGGCGAGGTTCCCACGGGGAGGTGGTGGTGAGAGGTTTGTCGGGAGAGATGATGGTGTGCGTCTTTGGTGAGAGGTTTGGTCGGGCTCGTGGTGGTTTTGCTAGACGTCCTCCTACTCGTCCTCAGTACGGGTTTAGGGGAGATGATCGCAGCTTTGGGTTCCAGAGGAACTACGGACCACGTTTTCCCCCTCGTGGTGCTCGTACTCCTCCCATGGGACATGGGAAGTTTGGTGGCAAGGGAGTGATGTTTGCTAACCCCTCTTTTGAGCGGATGGCTCGACACCTTGGTTTAACTTTCTTTGTGCTAACCCCGGTGTCGAGTCGCTAGCTCATTCTCGTTCTTGTTTATTTGCGGGCGGGGAGGCTTGGAGAACATTTGGTTGATCGACTCCGGGTGTTCTCGACACATGATCGGAAATAAGAAGTGGTTCTCCGGCCTCACCCCGGTGAAGGAAAAGATGTACATTACATTTGGGGACAATGGACGAGGTAGGGTGCTTTCAGAGAGTGTTGTGCATGTGAGTGACAAGGTAACGTTGAAGAGAGTGGCTCTTGTGAAGTCTTTGGGTTTTAATTTGCTTTCGGTTTCTCGGTTGCTTGATGAGGGTTTTGAGGTGCGTTTCAAGTACGGCGAGTCTCGTTTGCTTGATTCTCGAGGTGATCTTGTCGTATGATCATCCCCGAGGGTCGATTTTCGGGGCCGATTTCTCTCGTTCTTTGGGTCCTGCTCGGTTGTTTGATGGCCGGTCCGTCTTCGATTTGTGGAAATGGCATAGGCGGTTGGGACACTTGAGCTTTGATTTGGTTTCCCGCTTGAGTGGTCTTGACCTTGTCCGAGGATTGCCGAAGTTGAAGCTTGAGAAGGATTTGGTTTGTGCTCCTTGTAGGCATGGTAAGATGGTAGCCACTCCCCATCCACCCCCGACCGATGTCATGAGCGAGCGTCCGACGGAACCGTTGCATATGGACCTTGTTGGGCCGGCTCGAGTTCGCTCGGTGGGTGGGAAGTGGTATGTCCTTGTAGTGGTGGACGATTACTCTCGCTATGCACGGGTGTTCTTCTTGGAGGATAAGAGTGAGACATTTGGTTTTGTTCGAGATGCGATCGTGAGGTTGAAAAACGAGAGGCATGGGAATGCTATTCGAGCTATCCGCAGTGATAATGGCTATGAGTTTAAGAACTCTCGTTTTGATGCCTTTTGTCGTGATCTAGGTCTTGAACATCAGTATTCGACCCCTTATGTGCCCCCTCAAAATGGAGTCGTCGAAAGGAAAAATCGGACTCTTTGTGAGATGGCTAGGACGATGCTCGATGAGCACGGGACTCCTAGAAGATATTGGGCCGAGGCGGTCAATACGGCTTGTCATGTTTCCAACGGGATTTTATTGCGAGCTTTCAAGAAGAAGACTGTTATGAGCTTATGCATGGTCGGGCACCCAAAGTGAGTCATTTTCGAGTTTTTGGCTGCAAATGCTTTATTCTAAAAAAAGGGAAAACTCGACAAGTTTGAGGCTAGGTCTAGTGATGGTATTTTCTTTGGATATGCTAACCACTCTAGAGCCTATAGGGTGCTTAACCTTGAGACTAACAAAATCATGGAGACTTGCGAGGTGACCTTCGACGAGACAATGCCATGTACCTCTCTTGGCTTTGAATGTGCGGGTGATGAAGAGATGGCCGAGGACCTCTTTGAAGAGGAGAAAGATGAAGCTGGAGATGATGATGGGGAGAACCATGCGCCCGAAGGCCGAGTGTGTACCCACTACTTCCCCTACGACCACTTTGGAGCATGGACCGTCTACTTCATGGACAACGACGGTGCAACGGGAGGACCGGGCGAGAGAAGGCGAAGTTGAGGGGGAGGTAGTCTCGAGGCGTGAGGCTCCCCGGCGGATTCAAGAAGTGCATCCCCTGTCGAAGATCATTGGAAACATCGACGAACGCACTACACGGTCGAGGTCCGGGAATTCCTCTCATTTTGCTCATCTTGCTTTTGTTGCTACTTTTGAGCCCAAGGACATTGGACATGCTTTATCCGATGCAAAGCTGGGTCAATTCTATGCATGAGGAGTTGGAAAATTTTGAGAGGAACCGGGTGTGGGAGTTAGTTGAACCACCTCCAAATTGCCATCCCATAGGAACCAAGTGGGTCCGGAAGAACAAAGAGGAAGAGAATGGGATGGTTGTGAGGAACAAGTCCAGACTTGTTGCTCAGGGGTTTAGTCAGAAGGAGGGGATCGACTATGAGGAGACCTTTGCTCCTGTGGCCCGTCTTGAGGCAATTCGGATCCTTCTAGCCTTTGCCGTGGCTAAAGGGTTCAAGTTGTTTCAGATGGACGTGAAGAGTGCTTTTCTGAACGGGGTCATAGAGGAGGAGGTGTATGTGAAGCGACCACACGGGTTTGAGAGCGAGTTGTACCCACACGGGGTATACGGGTTGAAAAGGGCTCGTATGGGTTGAAACGGGCGCCCGTGCTTGGTATGGGAGATTGAGAGGTTTTCTTTTGAGCGAGAGGGTTTGTGATGGGTGCCGTGGATAGAACCCTGTTTCTCCTCAAGCATGGAAATGATTTCCGATTGTTCGGATATACGTGGATGATATTGTCTTTGGTGGCTCGTCACATAACCTTGTTGCCAAGTTTGCGGATGAGATGAGCGGGGAGTTCGAGATGAGCATGATGGGCGAGTTGCGGTATTTTCTCGGGGCTGCGGATCAAGCAAGTGAAGGACGGTACATTTGTGCACCAAACCAAGTACACGAAAGACATGCCGAGGAAGTTCCGGATGCAAGATGTGAAGCCGATGTCGACTCCCATGGGGAGTACGGCCACTTTGGATGCGGATGAGGACGGAGAACCGGTGGACCGGCGGGAGTACGGGGAGCATGATCGGCTCCCTCCTCTACTTGACGGCGACGAGGCCAGACATACAGTTCAGCGTGTGTCTGTGCGCTCGTTTTCAGGCTTCGCCGAGGACATCACATCGACAGGCCGTCAAGAGGATCTTCAGGTACCTACAATCTGCCCCTGGTCTTGGCCTTTGGTATTCTTCCTCCTCGACTCTTTCTCTTCATGGTTTTTCCGATGCGGATTTTGCTGGTTGTCGAGTCGAGAGGAAGTCTACTTCGGCACTTGTCGGTTTCTTGGTTCTTCGTTGGTCTTATGGTCTTCCCGCAAGCGGTCTAGTGTAGCTCGGTCTACCACGAGAGGTAGAGTATGTTGCTGCCGCGAGTTGTTGCTCCCGGTTGTTGTGGATTTCATACATTTTGAGAGACTTTGGTGAGGAGTGCACCCGAGATCCCACTTCTTTGTGATAGCACCGGTGCCATAAGCGTAGCCAAAAACCCGGTGCTTCACTCCGGAACCGAACATATAGAAGTGAGGTATCATTTCTTGAGGGACAATGTGGAGAAAGGAACCATTGTTTTGAGCCATGTCCCTACCCAAGATCGCCTAGCCGATATCTTTACAAAGCCTCTCGACCAAGCTACGTTTGTGCGCTTGCGGGGGGAACTTGGGGTTTGTTGCCCTTTCTAGTTGATTCTTGGGGGATTTCCTTTTGTACCATATGTATCATACCATGTTTTACTTTGTTGTATATACATACTTTGCTTGATGTACAAACCATGGTAGGATAGCCATCTTGTTATATATCATGTTGCATTTGTCATATATTGCATATTAGGATGATGAGCTTCTTTCATATGCCATATTTGAGTCTCTTTGGCTATTTGTGAGATATTGGTTATATGTGTGGAGAAATGGTGATGTGAGGCTATGCTCTTGGAATATTTGAGATATATGTGTGGTGAGATAGCCCCTTTTGAAATAAATGCTAAACTTGACTAATTTTCGATGAAATTTGCTCCACTCATGTGTAGTTGTGTATCCATGTCACGGTTTGGTCTAAATGTGCTTTTCATGCTTAGATTGTGCTTGGATGCCTTGTTCTTGCATTTGGGCCAAAGGCCGAATATCATTGTGAATGTTTAGCCTATGTTGCATTCATGGGGGAGCATAAGCTTCTTTACGCCGCAAAGGCACTTCATGTACCATGAAATGAATTAATCTTGAAAAGAAGTGTGAATGCTTGAAAAATGCTCCATCCATCATGTCTATGCTTAAAATGTATTATCTTTCACATATGGGTGCTAAACATGTTGCATGATGTTCACCGGTGGAGAAGTCTCCCCGAAGTGGACACATGGCTCATGAGCTTTGACATGACATGCTTTGCTTTATGGGTGTTTGCCATGATCTTTTGCTTGAGAATTTGATACCCTTGTATGATCTTTAAATGGTATGCATGTTTGTGGCTCAAGTGTGACATGGATAGGCTTTTACATATGAAGCGAGCCTTCTTTTGATAAAACTGCTTAAATCTGAAAATTTTGCTTTGTCACATGCTTGTATTTTCATCTATTACTTGTGGCAAGGCTTTGACTATGCTATGATTCATATGTGTGATCTTTGTCTCATTTTTAGCCTTTGACACTAGATTTGGCCTATTTGAGAAGCTCATGTAGATGTTTATATGCTTTGCTTTGCATTTCTGCATTTTCACCTTGATTCATACATTGTCAACAAGGGGGAGAAGAGGTGAGCTTAATGAAAATTCGAAGAGGTGAGCTGAAATTTGAAAGTTTGCATCCACATGTTCGGGGGGAGCTTGCATTCGTTCGGGGGGAGCTTTCTTGTTGTTTTCGGTGTGGAGTTTGTGCTTTGCTTGGCTTGTGACCTTTCTTCGCCTTTCTTTGGTTTTGGTCATGAGTTGAGCTTATTTGTTTTTCTTTCTTCTTTCTTTCTCTTTTTCTCTCGAATTTCATTTCGCGTTGTGTGTTGTCAATGCACTCATCAAGGGAGAGATTGAGGACCGGGAGCGTCCCGGTGGTCGATGGATGACCGCTCCTCGGTGATGAGTGATTGACAATGGGTGTTGGACCGACTCTTGGCTTAGTGCACGGGTGTAGGCCGCGGCCTAGTTCGTGTTGTTGCGGGTGAAGAACGGGCGCGAAAGGTCTTCGGCCTTGAGGGGCCTCCGGGAGATGGAGAGACAAGTAGGCTCGGTTCGAGGGACCGGTGGACGGCGGGGCCCGGGTGCGGGCCACATGGTGGCGACACAAGCAAGACGAAGTCATGGACAAGTGAGCCGGTGCACGGTGGCGGTCAAGTCAAGTGGTTTGGCGGGAGGCCGGACCGAGCACGCGGGGTTTGGTGGTTTGCCCACAAAACCATCGGCGGACGGTTTCTTGGTTTGGGCCTCAAAACCAAGTCCGAGGGCCCAACACGACGGAGACGGGATCCGGGCGTGTCGGGAAGCTTCGAGGCGGAGGACACGTGGCGGGATCGCATGGCTTGCGTCGGGAGGACGCGGGGGTGCGGCAAAGGCGTGGCCGTCCGATGGCAAGACCCACAAACATTACCAAAATGCCCCTACGTGGGTTGTATCGCCGTAGTTTAGTTAGGGGTAGTCGAGTCATTTACCACTGCGGCGGGACTCGATATATAAGCCATGAGTGTGTGTTGATGGCTCTCTCTCTCCGCGTCTTAGGGTTTCATTTGCTCCCTCCTCTTTCTCATTTTCGTAGCTATTTTTCCTTCTATTTTCTCTAGGCTAGCATGAGAGCTTCATGAGAGATTTGTTGAGAGGGATGGATGCTAGGGCGGCATGCTAGACCTTGTGAATCTTTCCTAGTTTGTATAGAAGATTCGGGGTTGTTTTTCGTGGCTTTTTGTGCTTGTTTTCGTGCCTTTGTTCCCGGTGTGATTCCGCGGATTTGAGTGGGTTTCTCCCCGGATTTCTTTGAGGGAAACATGGATAGATGTCTTGTGCATCTTTGTGCTTGATCTTGTGCCCTCAAACGCCGGGAAACCACTTCGATTCGTGAGTTTTCGTTCGGTGCTCTAGCTTTTGGTGGTGCTCAAAGGATTCGCGATTCCCGGTGATTTAGGGAGTTAGGAGGCAAGATTTTTGGGCTATAGCATCCTTGTGTGACGCTTTTCAAGTCCCCAAACCCTTGTCTCCATAGCTTCAACCGTTTGGGAAATCCGATGCTGATTTGGGGGAGTTGACTTTCGGAGTCGGGTTGTTTGCGCTCGTTCGCACGGCGGACGGTCCGCGGGGAGGTCGCGGACGGTCCGCGTGGGTCGTGTTCGTCCCGTGTTCTTCGTGTTCTTGCTCGTCTTTCGTTTCGATCCGTAGCGATTTTGTTTTTCGGTTGGACGGAGTTTCGAACGGTCCGCGGTGTCGGGCGGACGGTCCGCGGGTGCTTGGCGGACGGTCCGCGTGCTCCCCGCGGACGGTCCGTGGTTCGTGGGTGGCTTTGGTCCGTTCTGTGTGATTTAACGGACAGTCCGCGGCTCGGGCCGGACGGTCCGTGGCTCGGGTGCGGACAGTCCGCGGTACCCGGCCGGACGGTCCGCGCGGCCCTGTGCGGACGGTCCGCCCCTCCTGCGCGGACGGTCCGCCAGAGCCTGTGTGCTTTGTTTCTTGGTTCGATTCCTTCCTCCCTTTCTAGTGCTTCCGCGTGTGCTTCTAGGAATCGTTCCTAAGGCTAGAGGTTGATCCATAACCTCGTGGTCTTGGCGATTGGTGCGTGATTCGATCCATCGCTTGTGTGCGACCGGGATTTGAGTAGGACATAGGCCGGGTTCTTTGGGAAGAATTTTTACCGGCTCCTATTCACTCCCCCCCTCTCTAGTCGCCATCTGATCCTTCATTATCGGTAAATCCGTTACCCTTACCATTCTATCTATTCGCGCAGCTCTCTGACACATCAGCGCTGTTTTAATTCTTTCTCGAGCTACAGAACTCCGATCGACATGAAACCAGTTGGGTCAGTTCCTAAATTTCATAAGTGAATTTCTATAAAAAATTCAGCTCAATCCAGTGCATGTTCCAGGAGCTATGCTCGAAACATTGGAGCTATCAGAAACTGTAAACTCTGCTCACCTAGTTATCTTCAATATTCTATATCTCGGGCTATAGACCTCCGATTGAGGTAAATCCAATTGGAGTAGCTCAGGAATTGCATCAGCTTTATTCTATCCAAAATTCAGCAGTATTCGTTTTGTATCCAAGGAGATACCTACGAATTAGTGGAGCATTCAGAATCTGCCAACACTGCTGACATAGTCGTCTTCTTCAATTCATATCTCGAGTTCTGAACCTCCGATTGAGGTGATTCCAGTTGGGATGAACAAGTAATTTTGGTATCCTTGATCTGGGAAAAATCCATTATTTATGGATATCCTTGCTGGGGGATATATCCGATCTATTAGGAGGATACCCCCTGACTCCATTAACAACGTGTAGTGTCGTTCCCCTTAGCTATGCCTTGATTGGTGGAATTGTGTGTTTGCATGATGATGCTTGGTTTTATGACATTGCTTGTGTTGGTTCTTTGAAGTGAGTGTTGGTGCATTGTGGGTCTTATATCTGCAATAACATCAGTTGCCTAGTTGGGTTTTCCTTTTGTACCTCCCACATCCTTGTCATCTTTCTTTGTTTCAACTCGCTAGAGGTGTTACCGGAAGGAAGTCAAAGGCAGATGCGAGATGAAAAAAAGAAGACATCACTCTACCTTCCTTCCCCCCTTGTGCTTGCTTTTGTCCCACCTAGCTCATTCCGAGGAAGACCCCGGCAACTAATAAAGAAAAGATTAGAGATTTCGCACCGATCAACAAAAGAGGATGACCGCCTACCTAACTTCGGAGCAACGTTTTTGTTTATCTCCCTCCTCCCCTGCTTCTTCTTTCTTCGAATCTCGGGACGAGATTCCGTTTAAGGGGGGTAGATTTTGTCACACCCGGAAATTTCCAATTTCGGGACGTGAATAGAAAGAATAATTAAATAACGATTTTCTCATAATTTTAAAATTTTTCCAATATTTATTTTTCTTTACGAGAGAATATAGTATAGGAAAAATCCTTTGATTGATTTTCTAAATTAAATAAAGGTTATGTGTGTTGCATTCATGCCGATGCATCTAGTGGTTCTTGAGTGCAAAAGGTTTCAAAAATGCGTTTAGGAGCTGTCCAAACTCTCCCGAAGAATTTTCCGGATTTTTCTGGAATTTATTCTCATTTTCCTTGAGCTATTTCTATTTATTAGGAGGCTCTAAAATATTTTTCATGAGCACCAAATGCTTTATTTGGATTGTTCATGCCTTAATCTATCCCTAGGAATTTTCCTGGAATTTTTGTGATTTTCTGAGTATTTTTCGTGCTTTAAAACAATTTACGGATGTTTTCCGAATTGTTTTTGCACCGGAAATAAATTCTGAAAAAAAAAACAAAAAAAAAAACTACCATAGCGGTTTGGGCCGAGCCCGTGGGCTCGACCCGCCCACGCCCGCCCGCACCACGGCCCGGCCCGCGAGCCCGCCGAAGCCCATCGGGGCCCGGCGGAGCCCGCGCGGCTAGAGGTCGCGGCCTCTTCGGCCGGCGGCGCCGCCGCCGCCCGGGCGGGTGTGCCCTCCCGCGCTGCGCCCCCATAAAAGGGGAGCCGCGGCCCCTCCCGCCGCGCCGCCCGCCGCGCGCCGCCCGAGCCCCCGGCGGCGCGCCCTTGCTCCCCGGCCGCCGCCCGCGCGAGCCATGCGCCGCCGCCGGAGTCAAGTACCGCCGGCCGCCGCGCATTTCGCTGCGGTAGAGTGCTAATTGGAGTAAGCCGCGACCGCTCGGAGTTTCCCCGTGCTGCACTGGAGCTATCTCACCGGTTTCCATTGACGGAGGGCCACCGAACGCCACCGCCACCCGACCACCGCAGCCGCCCGAGTCCGCGCCCGCCGCCGGATTCCGCCGCTCCTCCACGTCCCTGCCGTCGGTGAGCGTTCCCTCGAGTTCCCCTTGTCCTCCCCTACCGCTCCGCGCCTTACCCGAGCCACGGGCCGCCCCGCAGCTCGGCGATTTGGAGCCGCCGGTGCCCCCCGTCCGCCGCCGAGGTAGGAGATGAGGTGCGGTGATTTTGCACTTAGGCCCGTGACCTTTCCAGTAACCCTATAGATCCTTTTCTTGTGTCTTGTCAAACTTCCAATAACCCCCTTGAATCTTTTAGATTCTCCAGATTCCATCCACTCTAGACCCTTTGCAAGTAAAGCCCTCGAGTTTATATACATAAATTTGTATATGCCCCTGGGATTTCGCAGTAAAGTCCCTGGAAGTTTCCAATCTTCGCATCTAGGTCCTCAGATCTTTAAAGAGCCATATCTTTCTCGTTTTAGCTCCGATTTAATCCGTTCAAGTTGCGTTAGGTCCATAATAATGTAAAGCACGCGTTAGTGGTGTGTTTTCACCATGTTTTGTTTCTGAAAATAAAATTAATATTAATTTTGATTAGTGACTAGATATACATGTCTTTTCCAAATAAAAGCTATATAGATCTATATATCGTTTTTCATAATCAAATTTAATTCGATTAATGATTACTTTACATGCTTTTATGAATAAAATTTAATTAGATCTTTTACTCGGTTTTCCATAAGTCAAATATTAACTTGCTTAATGATTACTTAACTTTTATAATTAAAAGTTGATTAGGCTTTTACTCCGGCTTTATAAATAAATGTTAATCTTGATTAATACCAACTTAATACTCGTTTTTGATAATAATATGATGAACTCGAATTACAAAGTTTCGTTTAGATTGTTCATATAGTTTAATTCTTCTAAATTAAATGTTTAATCGGTTAATTCATATATGAATCTTTATTGATAAAACTTGACTAGTTCTTTACACCGGTTTCATAAATAAAGTTTAATATTGCATTAATGTCAACATAGGGTATTTTATTTCTGAAATATCCTTTATATTTATTTTGTTAATTAAAATGAACCTAGCTCATAGCCTTGTTCTCTTATGCAAATGGTTCGTTAGACGTTCTTTATCAAGCTTTATCTAAGTGTGATCTTTCCGGTTCTTGTTCAATCTTCCATAACCATCTCTTTAAAGCTAACCAAGCCTTTCCAAGCACCCTTTGTGTTCTTTAGTGATCCATCTAGTCAAGTCTATTCTTAAGTACGTTCTTTTAAAAGTTTTCTTTTGATTGGTGCTTTGTTCTTAGTATGCTTGTTTGTTTGCTTTGTGTATGTTTGTGCTCGATGATTGATGCGCTTAGAGTGAACGCCGTTCGAGAAGCTTTGAAGAGCAAGAGGTTGAAGATATTCTGAGCAACGACATTACTTTGGTTAAAGGCAAGTGTGTTCTTGATCTTTTGTCCTAAGAATTATATTTAATCACTCATTGCATTGTTTTGCATTAATTTTGATGGGTTCCTATTAAGGTTTATCCTAGTCTTTGATTATCATTCCTTGTTACCTTGGGTTTACATTTATGTTGGGTAGCTATGCTTAGTTGCTATACTTGGGTTATGATGGTTTTAATGAACAACAATGAGGAATCATGTTATACCTCTATGTTATATCTTTGGATGCTTAATACAAGATTATATGTTTAATCGGAACATGGAGAACCACCCGGGAAAACAAGTGCTACCACAAGACATATGGCTCTGTCTTGGCTTATTAATTAGTGAACTAGGTGTTAGGTATGCTTTACCCGATAAGGGTTGGGGGCCGGCGGGTAGTGGCGTATGGACTGCTCGGGCGTAGGTGTGGGCTTAGCTAAGACACGGTACTCGTCCGGGAGCTTTATACGTTGCACCGACCGGGTAACCTAGCGGGCGACCTACATCCGGGGATCTTTGTAACGGCCTCGTAGCGTCCCTATGCAATCACACCTCGGTAGTGTGGTATGATGCATGGTTGGGTTTAAAGTTCTTCGGGATTTTTACGCGACTTGTGGGTAAAGATGTACGACCTCTCGCAGAGTGTAAAACTAATCGATTAGCCGTGCCCACGGTCACGGGCGGCCCGGACCCTCACATGATAATCGAACTTGAAGATGGACTTAAATCGTGTTCTCTCGGTTATGCTTTGCCATGTGCTTATGGCGTTTTTCTTATCTTTATGCTTAATTGTGGGTTGGTATAAACTTATACTTTATTAGTAATCGGTGCTAATAAAACTTGATCAACTAAAATTGCTTAAATGCTTATAGCCCATCCACCGTAAAGCCTTTGCATTCATGTCTTTCCCCACACTTGCCGAGTACGACAAGTGCTCACCCTTGCTATAAACAATGTTGCTCGTAAAGAGGAAGTCGCTTTGAAGTTGTTCTTGGTGTTAGGCGTACGCAACCCCCGCCGATCGCTCGTGATGTTTGGAGCCTTCGTTTCCGGGTTTAAGCGTAAATCTCGATAATCTTTCTTTTTCTTACGTGATACTCGTTTCGTATTCACTTATATGTCACTATATGCATGAAACTTGATCCCGGCATGCATATAGGTATGCACTTGGTTTCCTTCGGAAAACCGGGTGTGACGATCCACGGTGGGCCGGCTTCATCAAATGAAGGGGTACACGATCTTGTCCGCTCATCGCGGATCGGACGGCCTAGAACGCGTGCAAGCGAGGGCGACGGCGGCGTCGCCGGAGTGCGGCGGTGCGCGGCGGCGGCTTCGCCGGCGCAACCCAAGACCGAGCCGTGGGGCACCGTTTCGCGTGCGAGCGGGCCCTACGCGTAGGCCGAGCGGCATGCGCACCCCTCCGGGGGTTTAGGGTGGCGGATCGTGCTACCACGGCGGCCGGCACCGAAGGGGGGGGCGCGCGGGGTTCGCCGGCATGCGGGCGCCGGTCTGCGGCGGGAGCTCGGGGAAAAACAACCGGGATGTTGATGCTCACCACGTGAAGAAGCGTTGAACGTGTTCACAAGCGAAGAAGAGGCGGCGAGCGGGGGGGTCGTCGACGGCGGCGAGCTCCGGCGGGAACAGGGGCACGAGCTCCTCGTGCGGCCGACGCGCGTGATGAGGAAGGCGACCTGAAGCAGGGAAACTCGATGAGCATCAAGCGCATCGCAAAACAGGGAAGAGAGGGAGGGAGAAACCCTTCGCCGACGATGGCCAACTTCGGCGGCCAACAGTGGCTTAGCGGCCGGGGAGCGACGGCAAGGGCGCAAGCGAGTGCGTGGGGTGATGCTAAGCCTGCTCGGGTGGGAAAAAGGAAGGCGTGCGAGGCCTGAGCACAGTTCTTATAGAACAAGGGAAGGGGGAAAAGGAAGCAGCGACCGTGCTTATGGCCATGGGGCGCCGGCGGCCGCATTCCAAAAGATTGGGGCGGGATTAAGGGAAACTGACGAGGATTAAAGGGGGTAACTAATCCCCGGTGCTCCGGTGCTTGATTGACCGCCTTGATGGCCAGGGGAAGCAAAGGAAGGCGGGCGGGCGCAGCGGGATCCACGGCGGCGCCGCCGAGCAGAGGAAAGGAAAGGGGAGGTGGGAGGAAGGGGAAGCGCCGACAGGTGGGGCCGCGACGTCAGTGGCTCAAGGAAAAAGAAAAAGGGAAGCGAAGGGGTGGGCGGCGCGGGGAGTTAGATGGGCCGCTTGGGCCACCCGGCCGAAAGGGAGCCGGCGGCGGTTTCTTTTTTTTTTTCAAACTTCATTTTCAAACCAAATTCATTTCAAATTCAAATCAAACCTTTCAAACTTTTTCCCAAGAATTTTATAGACTTTTTAGAAACTTCACAAGCAACCAAAAACCATGCAAGCCAACCGATGATGCACAAACACTTGTTGTCTCTAGTTATTTAAATTATATTTAATATTTTTAGAGCTCAATTTAAATAGCAATTTAATTTCTTTGAAATCCTTAAGACTATTTTAATTTGCTAAGTGATTTTAGTGATGGAATTTTTAGGGTGTCACATCGGCAAAGGCCAGTCAACCGTGGTATAAACCATGGTCAACGGCTTTGTAGAGAGTTGGGCCGCGGCTCTCGACACAGGTTGCGTCTTTGCCGACGGCCCAATGACAGAGCCGTTGGTACAGTGGACGGCATCCCAAATGTGACGGTGCTCGCTCCTTCTCTGACAGTGCCATCCTTGCCCAGCGCTGCCCCTCGGCAAGGACTTGATTATCCCGAGGGTCCCATCCTGCCGACGGCCCGGCCCTCAGCAAAGGTGACAATGACATGAGTACTGTTGTGCCAAGAGAGGCTCTCGGCAAAGCTATTCTGTGCCGAGGGCCCGATAAATAGCCCTTGGCAACGAGCTAAATGCTCGGCAAAGCATGAGTTTCCTATAGTGGGGGGGGGGGGGCGTTGTTATTCCTTCTTCTTTCTGTAGCCTTTCCGTCCCTCGTTCTTTTTTCCGAACCGAGGGCTCCTCCATTCCCATTCAATGAATGGAAATCATGGTAGTTTGTTAGAAGACAAGGACTGTGGAGAAGAGATTAAGAAACATCCTTTCTAGCCGACCCAGAACTACCAAACTTGACTCAAGTTGGCAGAAAAGGAGTCGGTAAAGGGGAGTGCCATACAGTTTTTTAAAACGAGGCCTAACCAGAGACTACATATCCAGCAGACACATTCTAGCTGGCATTTGAACAAAAGATAACTCTTATCCTTCCAAGTTACTGCTTCTGTTCTTTCTCAGGGTTCATCTTCGTCGTCGATCTGATCCCCTTGCACCGCCAGCAGACTTCCAGCCACCGGCCCCCTGTCCTGCTGAGCCAGAAGTCCGTGTGCGATCGCCAGCACCACTTCGTCCTGCACCTCTGGTGTAAAGAGACCTGTCCAATAAGATAAAAGAGCACAAGCATGCAGCATAATCTCAGCAGGGTGTTTGATCAATTTTTTGTCAAAAACAGCCCTATTCCTGCATTTCCATATTTCCCAACATAAAGCAGCAAACCCAAAATGATGGAATGCTTTACCCTCAGGGAATACTGCGTAAATTCAATGTCTGTAATGTTGAATGCTGGTAGGTATGCTTGTTGTACCAAAGCAGACCGCCACAATCCCCCACACAACTTTTGTTGTGCTTCATTGGAAGAACAGGTGGTCTGCTGTCTCTATTTGTTTACAGAACATGCATGAAGGATTTCCACCCCAATTCCACTTTACCATGTTGTCTTTGGTAGGAATAGCATTGTTTTCCAATTGCCAAGTGAATATCTTAATTTTGAGGGGGGTTTTGGATCTCCAGATGTGCTGAAAGCTGTTACCACAGTCATTTTTAGTTAGATGATCATATACTGTTTTAGTTGTGAAGTGACCCCCCCCCCCCCCCCCCCCATCTCCATTTAATAGTATCATCACAAACTTCAAAACTGAAGGAGTATACCTTGATGATATCAAGCCAGTCTTCAAACAACAAGGGTGGCATCCATCTGTTGAACACTAATTGCCCTCCTTTGTATAAGAACTGATAAAAACTTATATCTTTGTCTTCACACTAGTCAAATAGAACTGGGGCTTGAATGCATAAAGGTTTATCTCCTATCCAGTTGTCTTTGCTCTGACTAGGTCCTGCCATAAGCCAGTTTCATTTTCCAGCCTCCACCACCATTTGCAGAGCAAACTTATATTTATTTTCCTACTGTTTTTAATCCCCAAACCTTCTTTCTTTTTGCTTTTGCAAATAATTTCCCACATAATCAATCTATATTTTTTCTTGGTGTCACTGTCTCTTGTTCTTGTTACTCAAATTTGTAAGAGAGGCTTAGGGGGGCTTCATTGGATTTTGAGCGGTAGGGGGGCTCGAGCCCCGCCCGCTAGATCCGTCCCTGAGAGTATCTAGAAATACCAAAATGACATACATTTTGAAACCGATGGAGTAATATGCATTTTAGTTCCACTTTTATCTCAGTTAAAGCTAATATTCACACTTCTTTGTCCTCAATGCCAGACATACAAATAAATGTATTTATATGTCTCACTGATCAAGTGATTGTATTACTGAACTGGATATTAATCACATCATATTTAAATTTCACAGCCATGCACGAATCTTAATAAATGTGCACATATGGAACGCATATGTTGCAAATTTCACAGCGATATAATTTATATGAATCTTAAAATATTGCATATATGGCGCGCATAAAAAACAAGCATATGCCCGTTTAAGTAGGAGACTAGGAGTACGATACTACAGCCTGCAGCTGCTGACGTACGTAGTAGTTGCCTAGTAAGGGCTCTGTCCAATGATGTTGCCCGGCGGCGAGTAGTTGCAGATGATGAAGACGCCGGCGTTGTTGCTGCACACGACGCGGGCGCAGCCGATGGCGGTGGACGCGCGCCACACCACCTGCATGTAGTGGCCGCAGGACTTGCCGGGCGGCGCAGAGCATGTGTTGGTGGCGTGGTTGTAGTACTGCTTCTCGGCCACCCAAGACCCCACGGCGTCCGCCGCCGACCACGCGTACCCCGCCGAGCCCCAGAATAGGTTCTCGCCGTAGGGCCCGCCGGAGTGCACCAGGCTGCAGTCGGCGGCGGCGCGCTGGTTCGCATAGTTGAGCGCGTACGCCGCCACCGTTGCGTTCCAGGTCATGCTCGCCACGCCCACGTCCGCGCGAGGGGAGTTGTGCAGGTTGACGAAGTCCTGCGCCGTGTTTTGGGCCGCGCACGGCGCGACGACACCAGCAGCCGCCGCGACGGCGAACGCCACGGCGAGCCACGCTAGCTTCGATGGTGAGACAACCTCCATTGTTCGTCAAGAACTTTTGATTAATGATATGAAGTTTGTGATGATCAGCTAGTTTGTGTACGTTGTTGGAGTTATGGCGATGCCTAAGCTTGGTATTTATAGTATCTGGGTAAGTTTATCCATGGGGCGTTTAACTGGAAAAGGAAATGGAGATGGATTGCAATGGTCGTTTTGTCCAAGAAGCTCGGGGAAAGAATACAATGAACTTGCCCAGATTAGTTCTGATAAGCTTGATTTAGAGGACATGACATGGAGTAACAGTTGCAAAAGGCACAGCTCTTTTTTGGACGGCTTACTTCACCTGAGCGGCAGCCAGCGTCTAGGTGCATGAGCGTGTGCTGTTTGTTGGACCAACAAAATAAACAGCTGGTGGCAAGATTGCATGTGGTTGATGCCTAGCTTGCAAGAAACTCTCAACCTAGACTTTCCAAAATGATCAGTTGCTGAGAAAAAGGCTGGGTATCAAACTGATCGACAACGGAAAATCCTGTTTTATTCAAATAAAACAGAAAAAGAATGATAAAATTAAAAAATGAAATAAGAAACTGGGGATAAAACTAATAACAATGGAAGATCCTGATTTTTTCATGGATAAAACAGAAAAAAAGAAAGATGGATGAAATGAAAAAAAATAAGGAACTCAAAATGAGAAAAAAATGGACGCCCTTTTGAATGATCATATCATTTGGCAGTTGTTTCTACATTTGGCCAGTAATTAGCTAGGATAATTTTTCTTTTATGCCTACCTATAACAAACAACACTGTCTTCATTTTACCAATAAATGCAGTTCTTAATAATGGTTTATAGAATGAAACATGTGTCAGTGAAGTTATCATCTACTACTTCTCGTAATTATCGATCCTGTTGTTTATCCCTTCTATGAATTAATCGAACATGATGTACATCAAAACATACAAAGTCAAGAAACAAATAATATTTAGAATACAGAGTACTCTGATATTCCAGCCAATGCATGCAAAAAATACATATAACTATCATGGGAACGTGTCAAGTGGAAACCAACCCCTCCGTGCAAACTATACAAACTTCAATCTGGGACACACTATGTTGATCCAAAGGAGGGCTCGTGGGAGGTGGGAGGGGTGCCCCTCCCACCTTCCACATGTCTTCCTTGGATTAACATCATGTGGCTTAGACTGAAGTTTTCATAGTTTGCATTGAGGGGTTGGTTTCCACCTAATATGTTCCCAACTATCACTATTACAAATGGTTAAAAATCCTAATAGCACACAGGCTTAGCAAAAAAGAGCAGATAAAAAAGAACATCTATCCTGTAGCAGAGAGTATCCACCAACCGAACCAGGACTCAGTGCGACTACCACCACAACAAAAAGGCACAAGGTCTAGCGTAAACCTTAGTTGTGTCACAACTGGTTGGCACTAGCTCCAAGCCACCAACAACAAAAAGTCCTGCACAAAGCCAAACGTCTTGACACATCTTCTGCGACCAAGAGCACAAGGCAAATGGTCTTATTCCATGGTCCATAGCCCTAATTCATAGTTTAGAGCTACCACCGTTAAGACTAACAGCTTCACACAGATCCAATTTACCATTGGCACAAATTTCAAACCTATGAGGGGATCACTAAAGATATCTGACAACATCAATCGGTGTAGAATTGGATCATAAATGAAAAAGATCAAGCCTGGTATCTTGCAGATCGAACTCCATCATGTCCAATGTGCAAGATGTTGTGTGACCTAGCGTCTTCCACCATTGGGAAAGGGTCGGACACTGTCGACTCAACTTCCAACTTCCTCACCGCTTTCCCCCACCATTAGCGATGGACCACAAGCTAGCCAAGCCAGACCTTAAGAAGCGATGCCTCCAAGGAGGAAGCGACAATAGAGGTGCAGCCGATGCTTGTCCACAAGTGGAAATGGTTTTCACCCATAGACTTCTCATGCACCAGGTGGAGCAGCTCCAATGATGGCAAAAACGGGGAGAACGAAGCCCAGGGGCACCGTCAGAAGGGCTTTCGCCCGGAGTAACCAAGCCTGCTACACGAACTTAGCCCCGCCCGGCACTAATGAACCACGACAGTGAGTTGGAGGGAAGCACTTGCAATACCGCCGCCAACCGCCACCACGGCATTAGCAGTTCCACCCTCTAAAGGAGCGAAAGGGAAGAGAAGGGAGCACCACAATGCTGCAAAGCATTACATTGCCCCAACCCCCTTCCCCCCATACCACCTCTGTCGTCCCAGTCGACTACCATGCCGCTGCTGCTATCACCACATGCCTAGGCGCAACCATGAATGACATGCAGATCAGGTGTCGGGAGCACCAGATCAGCCCACCCGGACAGCAGATCTGGTGCCCCCATCCCTCCACTGTCACCTCCACGCACCAGAACCACCATCACCTCCATGTCTTATCGTCTATATCCCTGCTGCATTCCACCATGCCAACTATGTGAGCGTTTTGGACACACTGTCCATGATTGTTGGTACCATTTTAACAAAAAGTTTTTACCTCCTCATGATGGCGGCTCCAAACCTTTCAAGACTTCTTCTTCTGTTCCCTCATATAGCATCGACACTGATTTGTACTTTGACTCTGGATCTACTGATCATATCACGCCTCGAGAGTGCTAGCGACAATGAACATATCCATGCAACTAATGGCAAAGGTGTGCACATTACATATGTTGGTACATCCATTTTTCATACTTCTCATTGTGATCTTTCTTTCAATAAACTGCTTCATGTTCCACAATCTATAAAAAATCTAAATTATGTTCATTAATTTAATACCGATAATCATGTTTACCTTGAGTTTCACCCCTCTTCCTTTTATGTTAAGGGTATGGACACCATGAAAATTCTTCTTCATGGTAGATCTCGTGATGGTCCATATCCTCTACTGCACAAGCCCTCTACTTCCTGCTTGCGTCATCATTTAGGCAACCCATCTCCTGCTATAATTAGTAGTGTCCTTAGGGATCACAAACTTATGTTTGTTAAAGAGTATAGTGAGTCGGTTTGTGATGCTTGTCAAAAGACAAAAAGTCAATTGCCTTATCCTAGGTCAACTAGTGTCTCATTTGCTCCTTTATAATTAGTGTCCTCGATGCTTGGGGACCAGCCCATCTTCGGTAGGTCGATATCAATACTATGTAAGATTATTGATGATTCCAGTAAATTTACATGGATATATCTTCTCCAAATTCGATTTGATGTGTTTCAAGTTTTTCTAAATTTTCAGCAATTTGTTGAAAGAGCCTTAATCAAAAAAAAATATCACTATGCAAAACGATTGGGATGATGATATCAAAAACTTAATTCTTTCTTTCAAACGATTGGCATTACTCATCATGTCTCTTGTCCTCATGCCCATGAACAAAGTGTTTCTACCGACCACAAGCACTGTCAAATTGTTCAGGTTGGTCTCTCGCTCCTAGCTCAAGCTTTTATGCCTCTTAATTTTGGGATAATGCTTTCTTAACGGTCACATATATATATCTTATTAATCTTATTCCTAGTAGGGCTCTCAATTTTCCACTCCCTTCACTCAATTATTTGGAAAGACGCCATCATACTCCTCACTTCGTATCTTTGGTTGTGCAAGGTGGCCTAATCTTCAACCCTACGGAACACATAAACTTGAGTTTCGTTCCAAAGCAATATGCTTTTCTTGGTTATAGTGACATGCGTAAAGGGTACAAGTGCTTGGATATTGCTACTAGCCGGGTCTATATTTCTTGTGACATTGTGTTTGATGAAGCTATTTTTCCTGTTTCTAATCTTCATCCCAATGCAGGCAAACATCTTCACGATGAACTTCTTCTTTTTCCTGATCATTTTCATGATGAGGCTATGAATTTTGGTATTACTAATGTGTATAATGCTTTGCCCGAGTCTTTGTGAGCTATCTGAATCTGATGCAGGTGATAATCCGCCTGTTTAGCTACCGTCGTAGCCTCTTATGGCAACATTTTCTTTTTGGGCACCTCCCAAGATACTTGATAGCCGTTTCTAGCTTCAGTCTGAGGCGAGCTTGTCATCTGGGGCTCATTCGGGAGCAAGTCCTGAAGCTGCTTCTCTAACACAAGCGGCACCAGTGCAGTTTGAGGTAGATCTGTCGCAGGCCGATGCAGAGCCAGTGCTCTCCAGTCCTACCCTAAGACCTGCCCGACCACGGACGCATCGTCCCCCGTGCCTTTTATTTTGGGATCCTCTATGGCTGCCCCAAAAAACAATACTTCTCTGACTGGAGCCATTGCGGCATCCCCTAGATCTTCTACACAAGCTTTTGGTGTGGTTTTCACCTAGTCAGCATTGATTGCCCCCTCCGCCGATAGGACCTCCACGACCAATTCATGGCCCTATTTGATATTCGCCTCATGGTCTTGTGACACGACTTCAGCAAAATATTTGTCAGCCAAAATAGTACACTGATGGGACAGTTCGTTATGGTCTTTTTGGCATGCTTGAAGAGTCAAAATCGTTACAAGATGCCTTGGCCTCTGAGCAGTGGGAAGCTGCAATGCATAGCGATTATGATGCCTTGCTTCATAATCAAATGTGGCATTTGGTTCCTCCGCATAACTATCAAAATATTGTTGATTGCGAATGAATTTACAAAGTCAAACAAAGGCATGATGGCACTGTTGATCGATACAAAACTCGTCCCAAACGTTACAAACAATGATATGGTCTTGATTATGAAGAGACTTTCAGTCCTATTGTGAAAGCTGCTACAATTCGACTTGTCTTGTCTCTTGGGGCAACAAAACGATGGATTATTTGTCAACTAGACGGTCAGAATGCATTTTTACATGGTGTTCTGGAGGAGAATGTTTACATGAAGCAGCCCCTGGGTTTGTTGATCCTGTGATTCTCATTATGTGTGCAAACTTGACAAGTCCCTTTATGCCTTAAATAAGCACCTCGGGGTTGGTATTGTCAGCTCAGTGCTGCTCTGTTTAGCTCCTGCTTTTTAAGCATCCAAGGCTGATACGTCTTTTTTCTTCTTTTGACAAGGAGTCACTATTTATTTCCTGGTCCATGTTGATGATATAATTATTGTTAGCTCATCATGCTATGACCAAACTCTTGGATCAGCTTCGTGATGCGTTTTCTCATAAAGACCTTGGTCTGCTTCACTATTTTCTTGGCATCGAAGTAGATACATATCCATTGAGTGGTCCCTTACTTCATCAGGAAAATATGCTAAGGAGCCAATTTGCCAGGATGGGCTCAACGATTGTAAGACAATCTGTACACCGATGGTTCCGACAGAAAAGCTAGCTCATCATATTGGTGAGCCTCTTGATTCGTTTGTTGTGGCAAGATATCATAGCAGTGTTGGTGGCCTTCAGTACTTGACTCTAACACGGCCTCATATTGCTTTTGCGGTGAATAAAGTCTACCAATATCTACAGTGTCCAGCAACAGCACATCTCATGGCTGTTAAGAGGATTCAGAGGATTCTTCCGTACATCAGTGGTACTAAGGATTATGGACTTCAGTTTGTTCAGTCCTCGTCATTATATGTTAGTGCATTTTCTGATGCTGATTGGGTGGGATATTCAGATGATCACAAGTCCACTAGGGGTTTTGCAGTGTATCTTGGAGAAAATCTTGTGTCGTGGCATGCTAAGAAACAAGCTATGGTTTCCCGTTCTAGCATCGAGGCTGAGTATAATACGTTTGGCTAATGCAACGGCTGGACTTATTTGGGTGCAATCACTTCTTGGTGAGTTGGGTGTACTGCAGTATAAAGCTCCAATTCTTTTGTGTGACAACATCGGTGCCACGTATTGTGTGCCAAACCACTTTTTCATGCACGAACAAAGCACATTGAGATGGATTATCATTTTGTGCGAGAGCGTGTTTCTCGTAAGCAGCTTCAATTTTGTATTGTTTCTTTTTCTGATCAAGTTGCCGATAGTTTTACTAAACCTCAAGCTCAGGGATGTCTACATGAATTTCGTAGCAATCTCAATATTTGCAAGACTTGTGATTGAGAGGGGGGGGGGTAACAGCAGTATATTACTAGGATTCTCTAGGAGTCATTATTTCGTGTGTTGGTCTCCTACCAGGAGTCATCTTGCACAATGTTTGTACCGGCCTTCTCCGGACTATATATTGAACATCATCGGCACCCTCTTGGGTAAGCTGTTCCATTGTATCTCACACAAGTATCATCAGAATTGCGCGGGTTTAGCAAGTACATAAATCAACTGAACAGAAGACAACCTATGGGTACATCATGTAAGTTCCGACACCAAAGGTTGTCAAGGCAAGGTTGGAGACACAAGGACAGCCTCACCACCTATAAATTTTTCTATTTAATCTCATCTAGATGTTTCCATGTGTACTCCAGAGACACTCTAATAGCAAACAAATGAGACCAGAAACCATGACTATGCATGATCGATTCTTATAGGTTGTCAATCTTTATATAAGGTTATTTCCTAATAATGGATTACAACATTAAACAAATGTCAAAGAAGTTATATAATCTTCTACACCATATTTTTGTTGATTTCTTTTTTGTTTAATCCTCTCATGAACTAAACGAACATGTCTTAAAGCAAAACATATACAGGTCAGAAGGACATAACATATATCCAGCAATGAGCTTAATTATATTATAATAAATATGGTTTTTGTAATCTTCATACAGACATCCTCATCGATACATGAAAGATGGACATCATGATTAACCACAATATAATTAACAGACTGCATACATAATATTAGGAACACATCGATACTATTTCACTGCGTTATGTGTTGCAGTGAATTGCTGATAGCCCTGTATAGAATAATACTAACAACCCTCAACATAAATATATTGTCTTCAACAAGCTTCCAGCCAATAGTAGGGTATCAATCCATAGATAACAACTAGTAGTTACCACAAACTACACATTGTCTGTTTTCATCCACTGCTTAGGGAGAATATCTCCTTTCAGATCGCTAGTCCAGACCATCTTCCTTCCAGCCCCCTCAGGTGTTAAAGCTGCAGAAGAACTAGGCCCCATTCGCTGGCCAGTCCAAGTAGTTGCCTGGCTACTGCTTGCTTGATCAGCACTGTAAATTAAGGGTGGCCAAACCTGTGCAAGGTTGTTCATGGTGGCAACCTGGCTGCCGGGCCCATAGTAGATTGGGTTATATGCACCACCAGCAAAGGCAGGCGCCTTCCAGCTGGAAGTGTTGCTCTGCATGGAAGGTTCAACATCATATAGGCCAACATCATTAATACTGTAGCGTTGCTTCTTGGAGCTGTTCTGCCTACGGAAGTACTTCTGTGCATGGCTGGAGATCTGCACCGGTGTCTTGGTGGTGACGAAATCCCTTGAGATGTCCTTCCATTTACCACGGCCGTATGCACACAGACCACAAAGGAACTGCCTACAGTGAGAAATACTAGTGATTTTAGCATGAATAGTTCAGATGTATATATTTTCCATCATAATCTCTAGATCAGTAGAAACAAATATAAGATCTCAGCACTAGATTCGAATCAATACATAGTACCACATGCTTAAAAGTTTTTGTAAGCCACAAAAAGAATGATCCATAAATTTTTCCAAAATAGTTGCAGATTATATCACAAAAATATTTACCTGTGTTCCTCCTTGGTCCAAAAACTCCCCTTATTCCGCATTGCCTTTGGTGCCTTATCTGTCACATGGGCAAATGACAAGGCCATGTTGTCTATGCTTGGATCCCCCATTGGAATCTTAGAGTTTCCATTCACTATGTTTTTGGTTTCCACAACAGAGTGGTTTCCACTCTGTGATTGACTCATCGTATCTGCCACAAGATCAATATAAAGTCCAATTACCTGATGCCTCTCCTTCCAAGGAAAACGAACTTGGATGTGATTCACAATGTCATTGTGGTTTTTGTTTGTGGCATCAGAATAGTTGTTGTTGGGATTATGACTATGAATAAGTGATTTCACCATCTCAATCTCAGAGGCACTCCACTCACCATTGAACTTGCGATCCATGTGTTGTAGTTGTTGCGTAAGGCAAATATTTGGTGGCAAGAACTATGAATAGGGCTGTTGCAATGGGTACAATATAGCAACCATAAGGACATGTATTTATAGGCCTTGTAGAGAATCCATTCATCGTAGTCTCAATTAATTGTGTGAGCTATTTTGATAGACAATGATTTCTTAATGATAAGGTAAAGATACATATCCCCAAGATATGTATATTCATATCTCCAAGATATGTATATGTATATCTATATCTCCAAGATATATATATCCATATCTCCAAGATGCAATGTGGCTCTAGCATATCTCCTCAAGTCACACGTGTGATAACACCAATGTGACAATTGTACACACCTTGGGATGTCCAAGTACTGCTCTCTCGCAGGCCGTCCAAGTACATAGTTTTTTTACTTGAATTCATATGCAAGACTGAGTACAGTGGACAACACCGGTGCAGCATAGCCAGTTTTGTGTCTATGGACATCTGGACGGATGTCCATTTACAGGGTCAAATTGGTAGATGTACTTGATGGCCATACCACCTTAGCCACCATTCTCAAGCACACAGGTTTTCCAAACCAACATCTGGTTTGCAACCGTCATCCCCCACCCTGCAACCATGCCCGAGCTGGACTCGAGTTCAAGGTCAAGTCCCTACCAATGAGGGTTTCAATAACCGCTACAGTAGCGGTTTTCAAATTCGACGAAACCGGACTGGTAAACCGACCATACCGAGCGGTTAGCCTAGAAGCTCGGTTTCGTAGGTACGGTTAGGGGGGAGGTTACCGGTCGGTCACCCCTACCGAGCCACAGCGGTAAGGTCGGTTACTGCGGTAACCGACCGGTTTACCGCTAATTTGCGAACCCTACTACCAACTGGGCAACATGCTAAGGTGCCGCCCTCAAGAATATAAAAGGTGATCATCGCATCCTGAACCCTACTCGAGATCTCTAGCACCACTGTTTCACGCTCGAAACCTAACTCACGCTGCCTCGTTGATCTACTTCGTTACTGCCTTTTCCATCAACAAGAAGACCGTCGAGGCCCCGCAAGCAGGTGTGGAGGACACGATGGAGATCCCCTGCCCACCATCATGTGCATGCTCGCCAGAGTTGGCGTTAGCGTTACTGTGGAGTTCCGCCTAGCCAAGCCGCATGTCACCGTTTTACATGACTTATGGGAAAAGATAGTTTAAAACTGATGATGATGCTCAAATGAATAATTTATCGAAAGTTGAATTAAATCTTTGTTATTTATTTATTTATTTATTTATGATGATGATGCTCTATGTTCATGGGTTGTTGTAAACTTACATTTGCTATTAATTAGTTGCTAAACAAAACTTGACCAACAAAAATTCAAATTAAACCTTCTCAGCCTTCCACTTACAAAGCCTTGCATGTTATATATGTTATTTTCCCTTGCTGAGTACGACATGTGATCATACTTGTTTATTATTGCATTTGCAATGTCAGAATTTCTCATTAGACTTGCAGAGATTTGATGATTACCCTGGTGACTTTGAAGAGATCTAGGCGTACGTGCCACTAGTCAAGTGCTTGTGGTGTCGACCTTTTGAAGTTATTTTGATCGATACTTTTGTTTTTATGGTTCATTTGAAAGACTATCGGTCATGTATTAAAGTTTATTACCCCTTTACATTTTTGCATTGGCACTATTATGGTTTTCACTAAATTAATTGCATGTGTGTAACTTGGTTCTAGCGGACATGTAATTTATCACCTGGTTTTATCTTTAAAACCGTGTGACACATGGCAGCTGCTGATGTGGCAACAAT
Organism: Cenchrus americanus; assembly: GCA_947561735.1. Classification (NCBI taxonomy): domain Eukaryota; kingdom Viridiplantae; phylum Streptophyta; class Magnoliopsida; order Poales; family Poaceae; genus Cenchrus; species Cenchrus americanus. Next base: position 202,470,016 of record OX387245.1, read on the forward strand.
GTGGCAATAGCGGGCAGATGGCGTGGCAATGACATGACAATGATGACATCACCAGGCAATTTGCTAACAACCCCAATTCAAAATGGGCCTAAATTGGGCAAAATATTTCTCTTTGACAGAAGTCATTGGGGGACGCCCTTACCAATTTTTTTTATATATTACACGGCAAAATATTTCTCGACCCAATATTAATTTTTAGTTCATTCAACAAAGCTAGAAAAAATTTAGCCCAATAGTTTTTCCAATTTTTCCAACCCATTTATCAAAACAACAAGAAAAAGGCTAGAAATCACAAAACAATCCTAGGAAATGAACATATCACAAGTTTAATTTCAGTTTGACATTAAAACAATAAATCACATACATTTTTGTTCATCTAGTATCACAACATACACCATTTGGCACAAGAAATATCAAAGCAACAGATCCATGATTATAGCACAAGAAATTCAAATGATTTTGACCTAACATAAGCTCAAGTTTTGCCTCCAACTTTGCTAGGTTTTTTATCTTTGAACTTGAAGAATTCTGCAAGTATGCTTGAGGCCCATCTCATTCATAAACAACCACATTTACGTACATATATACATGGTAAATTTAAGATGGTATTTTCAGGATACCAGTATACCACAGTCTTGGATATTCAAATCTTACATTTCTATATCCATCCAGTCTATACATATAGTTTGAGACGAGAACACTATGCAGAAACAAGTTGAGCACATGGAGAAGTTCATCAACAAGCACACAAGCATTTGACCAGGGTATATTAGATCAGACAAGCAATGCCACATAAGGTCAAATTTTTAGACGCAGCAGAACAAGCAATCCAATTAGCTGCGTAAAACAATTTTTTTAACACAAGATTTTTTTTCCAGAATGAAGAAAAACGACGGAGCGATACTTGTCTAGTGTAAGCAGTTGTTCAGCACACATTACTAGAAATGGAGCAATGCCACGTGAGCATGGATAACCAGTGTTACATAAACTCAAATTTGTAGACATGAGCAGTAGAGTGAGTAATCCAAATTGCTAAGTCAATGAGCAGTAGATCAATGAATCCAACTTGTAAAATCAAATAACATGAGTGGAAGGCAAGACAGCATTCACTAGATGCAGCTCCAGGATTCAGCTCCGCCATCAAGTGCATCTGCACATCAAAACATAATATAAGAGTCAGTCAGTTAGAGACGGCGCACTCCGTGCCGAGGGCTGGCTCTCGGCAAAGAGGTGATTTTGCCGAGGGTCCCGGCCTGCCGACGGCCCAATCGTCGGCAAAGGATTTAGTGCCGTGAGTACTCCTGTGCCGAGCGCGGCGCTCGGCAAAGAATTTCTTCGAGGGCCCGATAAAAATCCCTCGGCAAAGCCTGAAACTCTAGGCAAAGCCTGAGTTTCCCGTAGTGAATGAGTATATGAGTATTGTTCATCTCTTAACATTTACCCAATCATTTCATAGTACACAATTGCATAGCATTAGTCCAATCTGAACAACCACATTAGATTAGCACAAACCATTCCTGAGCCTCACCTAACCACATCAGTTGGCTTACTCTTAACGTTCGTACAGTACAATGGTCACCAGAAACACAGATTATGCATTTGATAGAGAGAAGTCATTTATGCATATCATGAAACATCCTCTAAATTTCGTAAAATACTCTTGAGAAAGCGTGCATGATCTCTATATGCCCTAATCAACATACTTCATCCAAGCAAAAGCATGCGAGCAACATCTAGTTTAGAATAATACCAAGTTTAATTCTTGCAGTACACAACACAATAAAGACCCTACATGACCTTCCAAATGTCTGCAGATCAAGAAATGAAACTGCCTATAAGACCTTCCAATACGAGGTTGAGACCTCTACAGTCTCCTGTGATATTATTTGGAGAAATGAACTCTAAGAGAAGGGACAAATTCAGTTAACTACACATAGTTCTATGCAGCTCACTGAAATAATGAAGTAAGATATGTTAAAAAATGAAGTCGCATAATGCTTGTTTTTCTATATGCACCATGAGTGCTTCTAATTGATGAATCAACCAAATCTAATACAAGAAATTGCTGTATTGTTTTGCAAAGCTGTGAAATATTACTAGTGTTTTAAAGGTAGAACCAGCAAACATTAGGTAAATAAGATGGACAGAGAGAATAATACAGCATTTATTGGTCCAATACAGTCAAAATATTTTTACTTACTAAGCTAGAGCAGCTATGATGCTACCCGTAGAAGCTGATGCAGCTGAACAACCACCAGGAACGACATGCAAACAACACGGACAGGTGGGGAAAAGAGAGGACGACCTGGTGGAGGATGAGGATTTGACGAAGCCATTATAATACCAAAGGATCAGAGCCGAGGAAGCAGCAGGGTCGTGCAGCCGTGGACTACTCCATGGATGGATGGAACTAAGAGGTTTCAAAATGAAGAGTCTGGTTGAGATGGACAAAGGAGCAGAAGGATTGGGGCTCACCGCATCATTGTACTAGTTGTTCTGGTGGTATGATGCCATTGTGTTCTGGTTGATGACGGCGACGTACTACTGTGCCGTGGTCACCATCGTGGCTCTTGATGTTGAAGATCCGCCGCTGCATATCCAACTAGTTGGCAGCAACGCATGGTGAGCCACAACCACAGGCGGGCCATGCATATCCAGGCTGTCTGCGGACGCCAGCCGGCCGGCGTCCCTCCTCGAGTAGACGCAGCCGGAGATGGCAGCAGTGGTAGCAGCCAGCACCTGTGCATTGCCTAGGCCAGGGCTCCCCACCACCATAACGGCTCATTGTCGGGGAAGGAAAGGAGGAGGGTGGGGGAGGAGAGAGGAAGGTGCCGTGGTGGAGAGACTGGAGGGAAGAAGCAGAAGGCCGTGGCAAGAAGGGGAGCACGGCTGGAGGTAGACCACACACTACAGGAGAACTGTAATTCCCCGAGAGCCAAAAATCGGGCACTCGGAGAAGCCAATCTTCCCCGAGTGTTGCACTCGGGGGAGAATTGCACTCGGGGAAGATGGCCTTCCCCGGGCATGGCACTCGGGGAAGACCGGCACTCGGGGAAGGCCATCTTCCCCGAGAGCAACACTCGGGGAAGACGGCACACGAAAAAGAAAAGGTACATTTGACGGCGGCACTAGACGGAGCCGTTTACAAAAAAAATTGAAAAAACTCTTCCCGAGTGCCTAGTCCTAGCACTCGGGGAAGGTGACCTCTTCCCCGAGTGCCTTGTCCCTGGCACTCGGGGAAGGGCCTCTTCCCCGAGTGCCTAGTCACTTGCACTCGGGGAAATATTTTTGTTTTTCTGTTTTTTTTTGCCCCATTTTTTATGAGGCCTTCAAACATTATTTAAAACTCCTTGACCAAATTTGGCTTACTTTTGAATTTTTTTTATATTTCGTTAGTTTTTCTTTTTCTTGAAATTTTAGGCGGACTTCAAATTTGAACTACAAGTACATGAAATCATATAATTTGGTGATTTAAAAAATGATATTCCGATATTTAGTGTATATTGAGGCCTTATCCAACAACCGACATGAAATATCGAGCATCTTGTTGTCGTGACATGACTAACAACATACGGGAAAAGTGTTTCTAAATTACAGAAAATCCGGACGAAGTCGAGAAAACACGAAACTTGTCGGGACATCGTGTTATCACATGTAGAGGTTGTGTGCAACAGTTGAGAAGATTCCGAGTAAGTTGCGACGTCTGATGCCTAAAACCCTGACATCTCCACAGGTGATCAATGTGATAACACACTTGGAGATGTATGGGTTTTAGGCACCCAACATCCTAACTTTCTTGAAATCTTCTCAGTTCTTGCACACAACCTATACATGTGATAACACGATGCCCCGACAAGTTTCGTGATTTTCGGACTTCATACGGATTTTCTGTAATTTAGAAACACTTTTCCCGTAAGTTGTTCGTCATGTCATGGCAACAAAATGCTCGACAATTCATGTGAGTTCCTGGATACAGCCTCAATATACATCAAATATCATGAATATCATTTTTTGAATCAACAAATTATATTATTTAATGCACCTGCAGTTCAATTTTGAAGTGTGACAAAAAATCGAAAAATGAAAAAACTAATGAAATATATTTAAAAAAATTAATATTAGGCCAAATTTGAGCAAGAAGTTTGAAATAATGTTGGAAGGCCTCAAAAAAAAAATGGAGCAAAAAAACTAAAAAAATAACTAGTTCCCCGAGTGCCTTCACCTAGCACTCGCGGAAGGGCCCCCTTCCCCGAGTGCAAGGGTAGGGGGCTCTCGGGGAAGAGACATCAACCCACCGGCTACCCCACTGGCCCACTATCTCCCCGCCGGCCCACAACTTCCCCGCGAAACCCTAAATGCCCATTATTCCCCAACCGCCCCTGCACCTCCTCCTATTCCCTACCCGCCGCCGCCCAAATCCTCCTCCCTCTCTCTGCCTGCTCCCTGCTGCCACCACACCGCCCCCGTCTCCCCCCTTTTCGCCTCCTTCGGCCACTCCTCCCCTGGCCAACTCGTCTCCGGTCGCGCCCACACCTCCTCCTTCTTCCTCCGCCGCCGGCTCCCTTTCTCTCCCTCCGCAGTTGTCCCTCTACGGCCCGCAGATCTGCCGTTGGTGGCTGACGGTGGCCCACGCGACGGCCTCCACGCGCCCCCTCTTCCCGGGCCGGCGGCCGCGCGGTGGAGGAGCGAGGGCGGCTAGATCCGCCGGCGGCCCCTCCCTCCCGGCGAGCCCCTCCCTCTGCGGTCGGCCCCACACGTCGTCGACCTCGACCTCGTTCCCAATAGGTGTGTGGCCTCCCTCCTCGATCCCGGCGCGCCTCCCTTCCCGGTGGTGCTACGGATGTAGATGTGTACCGGACACCATTGCCATAACCGCAATGTTTTTGTGTGTATATAGAGGCTAGGAGAAGGATGAGTTTTTTTCTTTGCGGGTAAATCGAAGGAATACTATAAAGATTCATCTCTGTAATGTTTGCCATGTATGCTTGCTGAATGAGATAGAGGTCACATTCCACTTGGTATATTTTGTGCTATCTGCTATGTCATGTGTGTTATGTCTGTGTGTTGTGTGAGAACTATTTGCTATTGCCATTGTATGAACTGTTGTCATGCCTTATTTTTAAATTGTGTTGTCTTGTGTGACCATGAACTATTTGCTTGCTGCCATGTGCTTGTGTAGTTGTGTTTATGCTTTAAAATTACTAATTATTGGCTGCCGATATAGTGTACTCATGGATGGGAGGTGGTGGAATAATTGAGATAAGTGTCAACTTCTTGTTTCCTACTTCTTTTCATGAACTGCTTGCTTGTCTATTGATAATTCAATATTTACAAGATGTTAAAATGCGTTGTAGGACAACATGAGGAAGGAACTTGGAAGGCTCCAAGGTCGGTATGTCTACTAGCCCTTTCTAATGAGTAATAGGAACTCGTATGATGTATTGAACCCTTTATCATTATTGATTTATAAAATCACCGTCCGATCCGTAGAAGGTAGAACAAGTAGGATTATATTATGCTACAATGCGTGGAGGTAACACAAATGAAATTCGGTTATCGTCTATTATTCACCTTCTCTCGCTTATGTTGTGGAGCTGTTCTAGGATGGTTCACTATTTTGGCAAGACACCGATTTGTGCCTAGGCAATTAGGATATCACTTCCTAACTTTATAATGTGATATCGAGCTATGAAAGAAGATCAAGAATCCATGTCTTAATTGCGGTTCTTGCTGGTTTCTATATATTTTGTACATCACATGCATTTCAACGTTCTAATTTTATAATTTTAAGTTTTCAACCAACATTATGTATGTTTACTGACGAAAAAGTGGTTGTACCATCAGTTTCATATTGAAAGTACTTCACTCGTTCCTTTGTTGTGGTCATTACTTATCCACCAAATATTAAAATATTGTTCAAAATCTATGGTGATGTGTATAGAAATCAATGGAGGGAATTGTTTTTGTCATCAATTATTTTGAGAGAATCGACATATTGACTTGACCTGCTGGATTAATGAAAATTAGCTACCAGTTCGTGTATGTGCATCTATGTAAATCTTCCCAGATTTGTGTGATTAATTCAGCTATTGATTAATTAGCTACCAGTTAGCAGATTGAATGTTACCTCTTAAAATGCACATGAATAGTTTGTGTATTTGTACTGCCGACAATGTTCATATCGGTAGATCATTTGAAAGAAAAAAATCGCGGTATGCAGCCATCCCTTGTTTGTAGAGTTATCACCGTTAAATTCAAGGGTGAATCATAGGATTTGCACGAGTTTCCTTATAAGCTAAGCTAAATACAAGCAAAGATATCGATCACTTGTCTAATCAAAATTTACATGTGCCCGTTTATATCTAAGTTTTGTGTTGTTTGCCAGTTTCCCCTTCCATTATAATTGTTATGTGTGGATTATTAATTGGCCTCGTGTGGCTCTTCGACCTCTTAAGATTGTGAGCTTGCAATACCCTTGCGGGTGCTATGCGCGCCTTCCCCTCGGGATCGCAACCGCCGTAAGAAGTGTGGTCACAACAACGAGGAGGTAATTAAGCCTTGTTTTCCCCTCGCAATCGAATCCAAGTGTTCTATATGTAGGACAACATTATTATTGTTCTCGGCTTTACTAATCTTAGGATGATTACTTCGGTCATATGATGATTGCTTAAGAGTTGATGCACAATGGCACCATTGTGCCCTAATTATATTGATGGTTTTGAATCGGTTCGGATGTTATTGGAGTTTACTAAATAAGTTCATTTATTCTATGTAATGCTCGCACTATCTACTACGTTGTCGTGTCGTGTTTTACAACTAGTTTCCATGACTGGTGCTAAGGGATTATCCTGATGCACAGCTCAGGGTGATGGTTAGAGGTTTATTTTGATCAGATCTTCATTATCAGTCATAGGTGATTAAGCTCCTTCAATTTTAGTGTGGGTTTTGGGTCTGTGTGATTCCTATCTCTTCTATTAATACAATGGTACAACAGTTTTTGATTCCCCCCTACATTCTTTTCAGATGAGGTCAAAGAAGAAGTTTGTCAGCAAGTTGTATCTTGTTTTAGCCCTTGGATGTGGTGTATGTATGAGCATAGAGATGTATCTATGTGTAAAGCTTATATTTGATCTTACTGTGTATGTAAGAAAAATACTAATTGCAATTATTTTATTTTATTTTGTTTTTAATTTCTTCCTTCCCAGAGTTTTTTTTAAAAAGCAAATCTCTTCCCCGAGTGTTGCACTCGGGGAAGAGGTTTTTTTAAAAAATAACAAAATTCTTCCCCAAGTGTTGCACTCGGGGAAGAGGATTTTTCAAAAAAAAAGCAGACGACATTGACGGTGTTAAATCTTCCCCGAGTGCTAAGATGGCACTCGGGGAAGGCTTCCCCGAGTGTGTGACTTTTAGCACTCGGGGAAGACATCTTTCCCGTGAGAGGCATCCCCGGAGCCTCTTCCCCGAGTGTTGCACTCGGGGAAGGCTTCCCCGAGTGTTTTTCCCTCTTCCCCGAGTGCCAGATACACTCGGGGAAGCCTCCGTCTCCTGTAGTGACACCAATCAATTTGAGCATAAGAATTATTAATATCTACATCATATACTAGTGATGACAGAAATAGAGGAAATAACCCCATATGCCCTCTTATCTACTTTTTGTCTTTTGAGTGTGTAAGCATCAGAATAAAGTACATCACGCTAGTGATGACAAAATGGATGGCATATTGTGCCTTGAATTCATAGTGATGACAAAACGGATGACATGTCGCCTCGGATTCATAGTGATGACTAAACAGATGACATCACCTTAGTTATGAAGCTAATTATTCATAGTGATTCCAGAGAGAAAAAACTTCGCCTAGCTAATTCACTTGTTATTTAGAACTAGGAAAGTGCCCATGCGTTGCTATGGGCAAAACAATTTTTTTAACACAACACATGGAGGATGAAAAAACATGATATCATCTCACACTTGTATGAACAAATAACAAGAAAATAGATATCTATGATGTTAATGATATCCAAGATTGTTAAATGTTAGAGAGCCTAATGTTCGCATGACAAGTTCCACAACACATGTATGCACATATTTCAAGACAAATGTTTGGAGAACTTATTTGTATGAATGTACATTAAAACTCAATCCTCCCATGCAACTTCCAAAAGATTGGAGCACCACCTTTCACATCTATACCATCTAATCTTTGTGCTCTGCAGGTTCCAAAAATAAAATCTAAGCAAGTGCAACTTGCAAGATATGACAAAAAAGGGAGAGCTTGACTTTTCAAAATCATTGATGTTATAATTTTTTAAAAAGATCCTAAGTTTACCCATTGGTGGGTACAATTTTAGTGAATTTAGTTGTTTTCTGAGCTTGAAAACTAATCCACTAAGTACTATAAAAAAGTATAATTGAACCAAATCTATGAAAGGTTGCCTAATTGTACTGCAACTGTCAGGGGCAGGGGCAATCTAATTCCAAAAGTTGAAACTGTTAACTAACCTGAGCATCAACAAAAGGGATCAGAAATCAGATGATACTGGCCAATCGTCCTGGAACTGCACTCAACATCAAAAACAGATTCGAAGATCCCTAACATGTTGAACGTCAATAAATTAGCTGCAGTAACAATTCAAAACATGAAATTTCAGTTTAGAATATTTAGAACCTCCAAGCATAGCAATTACAAGACAGTCCCAAACATTTCTCCTTTTTTACACACAATTTAAGCAAAGGTTGGCTAGCTACATGCGCACACATTTAAGGCAAAGGAAAAAGAGTGCTTCTGAGTACCGTGACAATTCTAGACATTAGCTTAAAAGCCTAGTGGAAGAGTACCTTAGTTGGACGCAATTGCCTCACAAGCTCAAGTAATTTCCATTTAGAACTGCATTGCAACACTTTCTCTCATGAGTGGATCCAGATTTTGTACCATGCGTCCATCTATATGATCAACATTCAAAGCTATAAGATTGTGAAAGAGAGTTTGTTAGCCTTCTCATTGGAATTTAGATGGAACAGAGACATCAGTGTAGATGGCAGAGCTAGGCAGAGAAATACACTCAAGTCTCATGTGCCACTAATCCATCTAAAGACTGTTTTAGCTACCAGCATCACCATCTATGCAAGTTCATTACACTTCATACAGCAAATGGTCATGAATTCAGTCAAGAAGATGTCCATCTACATAGAGCAAAATCTTGTTGCTGACCTAATACTTCTATCAGCATCCAGACCAATTACATTATGTCAATGGACCTCATTGAACCAATTAAATTTGACCCTTCTGGTACAGGAACACAGGTACTAAAATCAGTGGCCAGATAATTGTTATATGCATGCCAACCTTTTGGTAAATAGTCTATTACTGGTTACTTATTTTTCACACATGGATGGAAACATGTATTCTTACATCTATGCTGGAAATTAAACTGGTACATATGCATAGTGAGTTGTTGACAAGACCAAATAATTTTAATCAGAAAGGAAGAATAGTGTTAGATCTCCTTTTGGTAATAGTCTATTTCAAATTAATTACGATCACAACACTGCTGTAAATCACCACACTTAAAAGTCAGCCCATCAAGCTTCAAAACCTAAACTTGTTACCATGACAGGGAGTTTTCATAATTAGTATTAATTAAAATCTAATCTAAAACATGACATCATCATGATATTTCCTGGTTTTCGATCGCACAGACCGGTGTAAACAAGCAACAGAACTACTACCTCTTTAACAAATTTAAGTCAGGAACCAGTGAAGTTTATGCACCAGACTCATCTTATGAAATCAATAATGGCACAAAAAATGGTACCAATTATCCAACATGCTTTTAAAACATAATACTTTGCATTCTATCTACCGATAACATAGTACAATTGATGACAGAAGCAAACAATGCCTATTAGCGACTAACATGTCACAGATAAACATATATTTTGAATTCAAAATAATGCTAAATGAACAAAGAAAACATGCTGCATAAGTAATGGTTAACAGCTTCATACCTGATCGACTTTTGGAAGTTTCCCCTGAACCTTGTCAATCGCCTAAGGAAACCAACTCGTTCAAATAAGGCTACTTGTTGGTGTACTGCAAAAAAATCTAGCATGAGGCCATATAAGGGAAACTAAGCTGAAACTTATGCTACATTTTAAGTTGATTTATGAGAACCCCAGAAGTTCTCACAACAACATCATTCTACCTGCGCGAACCAGATAGCCAAATGGAAATACGAAATTTTAAACACAATGTGTCATGAACTTTGAAGACTGATAGAAGCGCTAGCTCAAGTATAGGTACCATGTAATAATGTCACCAAAAACAATTAAGCTGGAAGATTCCAGTGCTAAAACTAAGAATGATTTGCACATCGACTCATGGAGGTGACTATGATATAGCCATCAACAGCCTGCATAGAAAAAATCTATTAGAAATAGGGAAAAGAATAATATGATATTAGCACATAATGCTTAAACCTGCTACACAATATTATTTTGTAGCTAAAAATAGAGTGAACCACTACAGAATAAATATGTTGCACAATAACAATATGGGTCACCCAATCAAGCTAACCCGCAGATGTTCTGCAAACGACGCACGATAGCATGGTAGAAGAATTCTAAGCCCAGACAGGCAAAGTGCACTACTGTGCTGTCATCTCACCCAACAATACAAAAAGTAAGTATGGTGTTATCCGGAAACAGTTCAAGAAACTTTTCCAAGATGGAGTGTATAAGTTAAAAACCGCCAAGTGTTTTCTTTGTGATATTGCTATGCAATGGAAAGAACACTGCACCCTGTATATAACAAAGATAAAATATATATGCATTTATGCCTTTCATTTCCAGTTGTATGTAAACAATGAAAAACTTCCTCCACATGAACATCTACTGAAAAATTCCTCCATTAGATCAGAGTATCAAACTGATAAACTTTATTTATAAAAGGAATTGGCAAGTCATTTTCTCCAGTTGTATATAATATTTATAGTTTCAACAAAATCATTATCTCAGACATAGCTACTCATCATACTAATTTCAGTTTGATGCTAATTTAATTTCAAACATTGACTAATTAAATGATGCTATGTTTAAACCAAAATGTGTTGTTATCTCTATTTAAGAAAGGACAGAATTTCTAGCATAAAAGTAATTTATTCAGTTACCTGACATTCTTCACCACGCCTACTTGAAGTTCAGGGGAGACATCTGATGTCACACACTATAATTCCAAAAGAGTTTTAAGAAATTGAAAAGTGATATGTGAGCCTTCAACATGCCCTTGCCTCACATAGTGCAGCAGAAACAATTGTAGTGTCAACAATAAAAATGAAAAAGTACACTCAAATGCACATATCCACAAAAAGAACCTGTGAGCTGATGAGATGGGTCGTCTTTGATAAAATGAAGTCTTGCACACAACGACACAAATCTGATTATTGTTGGTAGAACCACAAGTAGGCACACTACAAAAAACCTTGTAATTTATGACGGTCGATTTTCGTCACGGATCATCCAATTTTCGTCATAAAATGACATCTATGACGAAATTTCATTTCGTCATGGATTGAGCATCACAAATCACCTCTCGTGACGAACTAACGTTTTCGTCATAGATTAGCGTGATCTATGACGTTCTCAAGTCGTCATAGATTGGTGTAAAGCCCATTGAACCCAGCCCGAAGCCCAAAATCTGTGACGAAAGTGATCGTCATGGATTGACTCGCCACGTCACTTGTAGAGATGAGTTGGTTGCTGACGTGGCTGCCACTTGGCGCTGACATGGCTGCCACGTGGCGCTAACGTGGCTGTCCCGTGGCGATGACGTGGATGCCACGTGGCGATGACGTGGCGCTGATGTGGATGCCACATGGCGCTTAATTCGATACGAGCGAATACAACAATAAAATCACACAATTCAATAATAATTCTTAAATTAATAAATCTCCAGTACATTCACACCATCTCAATGGCAAACAAAATATAATTTATGGCAACAAAGCTAACGAGCCCAATTTTCAAACCTAGTCATTCAACAATAAATACACAATCCATATAAAGTTCAACTCAACAAGCCTAGAAGTCACAAAACAACAGATCAAATGTCCTTGTAACATCACTAGCGAGTCCAGCCCTTGTAGCATCACTAGCAAGACATCATATTAGGTCCATCAAGCATCGATAACTTCTAAACAACCCGAAAGAGGAACATTACCAAACACTTGTCGAGTGGGCGAGTAATCCAATGATTCCTAATCCGAGCTTAGCAAATTACATGACTAATATAGCTTTTGAAGCACGGACAATGAGCACATTAACATCGGTGAAGCACGGACTAATATCAGTGAACAATTTTCCATTAACATTTTTGTTAAAGGAAAATGAGAGCGTCTTTAGACATCAACAAAAATGCATCAGATTCTATAGATCCATCTTCGTCACAGTTTCCAAGTTTCTGGTTGTACTTGTAACTAAACGCATTGTCGATGCCAAATGCTACAACTCAGATAGGAAGAAACAACATGAGCATTGCCAGGCTTATGGAAAGGTAACTTCCATACAACTAGATACAGTTCTTAACAACATGCATCAAGATCATAGAAAACATTACCAACAGATGGCACACCATATGTCTCAAAAAGTAGTTCTGCCATTCGGGCACGAGAAAAGGACGGATTGCATTCACATTCTGTCATAAGAATTGGATGTCCCACCTGTTGAGCTTCATCGTTAGCTTTCAATCATGCTCAACTGAATAATAATTAAGTTGGAAGGAAAACAGCACAGATTTCTGAGGTTCAAAAGAGATATACAGACAAATATTATATGGCAAGAGCTGCAAGCATTCTAACCATTCAAACTTAATAGGTGCATGCATGTCCGATAAGGAGTTACATAACTGAAGCAGTGTACTACACTACGAGCGTGAAAATGCTGATTCAGGAAGCCAACTCTTCATGGGCTATATTTGCTACTTCCTCCGTTTCAAAGTTTAGATCATTTTGGTTTTTCTAGGGTCATGGTTTTACTATGTAGATAGACATATCGTATATCTAGGGACATAGAAAAAGCTATGTACCTCTATCATCAAATTACAAACTGTGCATTCCATCATACATAAACATAGTTCAACAGGAGCTAGCTGAATTGGCAGTTTTCTTGTGTCTCATGCAATGTAAAACAAAATGAAAAACAAAAGAGAGCAATAGGTCAATGCCAACACAAAAGAAAATAAAAAATATTTTCAAGCCATGACACAATGCAAATTTACCTCTGAATTGGCACCTAACCGATCAAAGCCATAGTCGAGAATCCGCACAAATTTAATTCTGTATCAGAATAAGGCCTAGTGTAAACATCATGATCCAGAAAATAAATATGTAGCATGCTGTCTTTTGCATATTTGAGCAATAAACTTGCAACCATTGCATACAAACAATGAAAATTTAAACAGCAATCCTACAAGAATAGAGTGAAATTAAACATCTGTCTATGAAAATTTAAAAGTTTTTACACTGTGGTATTTAAGTTGTCATGGTTACATACCAGGAGGTTCTGGAGGCATTTCCCTTGGAGGAAACGAAGGAGAAATTTGAGGTCCAAACAATCTCACTTCAGGGCTTGTTCGCTTCCGTGGGATTCAATCCGGCCGGAATAATAAATGTATGAAGGAAATTATGATAGGTAGAACAAGAGACCGTAGAGCCGGATTGGTTCCACACCTCTTCACTAGTGGATTGATGAGCAAATTAGTTTTCGACCCGGAATAAATCCGGATCTCTTATAGTTACTATCATGATTTTCTTGTTGTATTTATCCATTCCGATCGGAATTGATCCCGGGGAAACGAATGAGGCCTCAGGGGCCTTTGACGGACTCGGTGCTGGACTAGCTGCAGAATATAGTGGACTTAGGGTTCGCACCAAAGAAAAACAGTAAACCCTGGGGGGGAATTTATGTACCAATCATATATAATAACGGCAAAAGGAGAATGTGACATCGTAAAGGCATGCATTGCATCGGAGTTAAATGGCCAATTTCTGACGACAAATACTGCTTCCGTATTTCTAAAAAACGGCTTGGTGATATTTGGAGAGAATTTTTTTTTTCAAAAGCTTGATTCTGAAGAAAAAACTTATCAATGGTATGTCGCTTGTACTTTCCTAAATACCCAACAAGAACCATTCCCTCCCATTCTTAACAATGGAATGTCGCTTTGTACAAGAATTAGATATCAACACAACCCCGGTCGAAAATAAACTTACAAAGAATAGTCTGCCTGCGATTTTATGCACCGCTCCACATATATAGGCTACATTCTCCCCAATATCATATGCCTTGTTTCAGAGGGAGCACAACTACCCTTACCCGACCATACGACTATAAATAAACTTATAAGACTAATCGAAGGAGCAGCTTATTAGTGCGACAGACTCTTCCAAGGCCTAAGTTAGAGTACATTTTACACAAACATTGCATGGTAACAAGGAAGCTTGGCTTGTAACCACATCCCCCGTGCGCAAAAACACACACACTACACGGCAACCTTTGCATCCAAACAATCCCATGTCCTTGAGGCACCATCTGGTTGCAGCACGAACGGCCTTGAGAAAGGCACGCCACCCCAAGTAAGAATCCGTCGCAATCTCGTGATTGCAAGCAGGCGCATTCGGTGTCAGCCAAAATCATCAACCCCACTGCAATCCAAAACATCAACCCCGCCGCAATCCAAAACATAGTTACCCCCAAAAGACTGTGCCCCCAGCTGCTGAATTCCGCACCCCACAACACCAAAAAAAAGAAAGCCATGCCCCGGGCACACTCGCTCGCGCGCTGAAGTCGAGCAAGTCGCCAGCAGGAAGGAAGCGAGAGAGAAGGAAGGAAAGAAGGAAGGCGTTCCGTTGGTACCGTGGAGAGGGGCGGGCGCGTGGAGCAGGAGGGGGAGGAGCAGCAGCAATCCGGCGCTGGCGCCGCCCATCCCGGCCCCAGTGCGCTACAGCATTGCCCGGGCAGCGGATCTGGGAGCTCCCGGGAGCGCGGGGGAACAGGGGTGCGGCCGGGGGACAGGGTCCGGCGCAGCAGCCACGCGCCTCCTAGACGGCGGAGAGGGGTGGAAAGGGCGGTGGCAGCGGGGAGGGAGGGAGCTTCGTGGATCTGGGAGGAGGGTGCCTGCGGCGGTTGATGGAGAGAGGGAAGTGAAGGCAGGCGTCGGTGGGGAGAGAGTTAGGGTTGGGGAGCTTTTTTATGCATCTCGGGATCAATTTGAAACATTTGATCGCCTACCTACGAACGGCTGGGATGAGTTAGATCATTTGGGCCAAAATAGGCTTCGTTCCATTTCTTCTTCAGCTTAACATTTTTCATTTTCATTTTCATTTTATTACATCATTTTTGGGGGGGGGGGGGTCATTTTATTAACACACAACAATAATAATTTTGTATACAAAAATTTATTTTCTACACGTAATAGATAGGATATAAGTTGTTATCAGGGAGTTTCAAGATTTTTCAAATATATTTTCTAATTCCTAACATTTAAATGAATTTCAATCGGTAATGAGTACACATTTAAATGAATTTCAATCGGTAATGAGTACACATTTAAATGAGTACACATTTAAATGAATTTCAATCTGTAATGAGTACACCCTTGTGAAGAAAGTTGCAAAATTGTTATCTTATATGATCCAAAAATATTTTTCACATATTATAGAAAACATATAAGTTGTCACCTAGGAGTTTCAAGAATTTTCAAGTAAATTTGCTATTTTGTATCATTTAATTGACTTTCTGCGTGTTTATCAAAAGTAATTAGGAATTGACCTATATGTACCTCTAATAAGATTCAAAAAAATTATATTTAGACTTGCAGGTAAATTTCAAACTTCTACTAGTCACCTTGTTATAAAATAATGATAATAATAAATAAAACTTATAAAAAATTATGTAAATTGGCACGGGATCATTTTATCAATGTACAAGCATGACAAAAAATTTTCATATGATTTTGTGAAAATTGGACTATAGAGTGTTCATAAACTAGATGGATCATCACATTGTTTCATACAACTCAACTTAAACTTCAAAGTTTGTACACACTCAAATACTTTCTTACCCATGGGCACCTCAAATTTGGATGCAACCTTGCGTTGACCATAACATTAGAGAATATTAAGTTATATTAACAATTATTATGAAAAAACATGTTTTATATTCTCTTTTTAGTTGGAAAAGATACGTTGTATGAAAATCAATCAAGAAATAGTAATTAAGATACAAACAAATGATACTGAGTAAAACATCTTGATTTTAGAAAAAATTAGGAAAAAGAATCAACCGATTTGGAGTTTGTATGAGGAAGAAAAACAATTTACAAGTTTTATCCGAAGATTAAAAAGAGAAAACACACTCTTTTTAATCTTTGACTAAAACTTGTAACTAGTTTTTCTGCCTCATACTAACTCCAAATTGGATTATTCTTTTTTCTAAAATTTTCTAAAATCATTCTCTACCAAGATCTACAACTATAACAAATGAAAAATGATTTCGACAGCAGTTTATTAGGGGTAATTCAAACTTACATCTCGAATTTACACTATCATAATTCAAATAATATCATAAAATGCGCTAATGGTTCTACGAATTGACGTGGTAACATAATTTGGGTCCATAAACTTGTGATCAAACTTTCAAATGATTTCGGTAACATCGGAACCTACGTTGTTTAGAAATGGATGCATGTCTCACATAGTTTCACGAAACATTACTTGAACATTGAAGTGTATCATACCTTTCGAAATTTTGGAATTCATATGCACTTCAAACTTTACCATAACCTTGTGTTTATCATAACATTAGTAAATATGAAGTTATGTTACCATTTATTATTGAAAAGTATCTTTTATTTATTCTCTTTTGGTAGTTGGAAAATAAGTTGTATTAGAAAGATAAATGTAATAGCAATTAATATGAAAACGAACGATATTACGTGAAAGATTGTGATTTTACAAAAAATCAGAAAAAAATCAATGAATTTGGAGTTACTATTTTATTATGCAAAAAAGATATTTTTCTATTTTAAAATACATAATCAAGACACCCTTATGCATTAACTAAAAAAATAATTATCTTATATACCCCAAACATATTTTCACATATAAAGGATACATTTAAGTTGTCTTTTAGAAATTTCAAGATTTTTCGTGCAAATTTGCTATTTTCTACCATTTAAATGAATTTCTGCAGGTTTCTTCGGAAAAAAAATAAGTCTGCTGGTGGCCCTCCATTTTTTCAGTATGGGCCGACCTATTGGGCTGCAAAGCTGGGCCGCCAATTAAGCCTATGTGGGCTGGTATGGATGGTTTCCAGGTTTGTTAATGAGTTAGAGGGTCACCAGCAGACTTTGACTTTGGTTCGCAAGCCCATGGTACTATGACTCCTGTTCAATTTTCGTAAAAGTCTGGCTTACGTCCCTAAACTTTGTAACTTTGCAATGCATATCCTTCAACCTTTGAAATCGTCCAGATTACATCCCGAGGTTGGTTATGCGTGGTTTAAAAACAGTTTTATATTTTTTTCAATTCGGCTGAATATTTAAAAAATCATAGTGAATTATAATAAATCATAAAATGGAAATCCAATTTTGTTTGTCTTTATACAAGTATATTCGTATACGGTATTATATGCTTTAGAAAAAAAAATTAAATTTAGATTTTTAAATTACTAAATGTGATTATCTCTAATTATTTTCACACATTATATGATTCTTTTAAAATTTATTGATCGTGAGGAAATATTGAAATGCAATATGGGTTGATTATGACGAAATTGACGTAACGTCATAGTATTTGGACTTCACATCGGGCTTCACATCCAAAACTGGTAATTTATGATGAAATCGATTTGTTGTCATGGATGCAGTGTAATCTGTGATGAAATCTGTGACGAAATTGGCACAACGTCATAGTATTTGGACTTCATATCGGGCTTCATATCCAGCACTGCGAATCTATGATGAAATCTGACTGTTTGTCATGGATACAGTGTGATCTATGATGAAATCAAAAAACGTCATGAGAATTTTGTCATAGATCACAAGGTTTTTTGTAGTGGCATTAGCTTGGAGGAAAATTATTATGAGAAACTACATCCTGTCAAAAGTACTGCACAGGATCTTGAAGGATTACTTCTGGCAGTTATGTTCCGATAAATTCTTACTTCCTTCAATACTATATTTGATTAGCATAGGGAAAAACATCAATTCAGTCAAACAATACACATTTATTTGACTGAGTTCATCAAAACTGGTACAAATACTATTCAAAAATTACTCATAAAAAAATTATACTATTTAGATTCCTCAAGCAACTAAATTTCTATTCTTATTCCCTTCAATCGTATATTTGGTCAGCACTGGGAAAACATATAGTCAGACAATACATATTTCTTTGATTGAGCTCATCATAACTGGTACAACTAATATTCATAAATTACTCAAATGGAAGGATTTTGATGTTGATTTGACCATCGCATTACTAACACGTCTAGATTGGATTGCAATTGTCTCCATAGAGTGCATTGGAGATGACATACATCTGTATGGCAAAAGATAGAGAAAATAAGCCTTACCTTACATGGACGTCGCCGGATCTGGATCCGTTCAACCTATGGCTGAGGCAGTTGGAACCCGATCTAGTACAAGCTCGTTGATCCTTTAGCACGAAAGCAACCCGCGGCACAGTAATCGACGAGATTTGAGGCCTCCAGCATGGGACTCGATGGCACGCCGCGCGGTGAAAGTGCCTGTGGTTTGCGCCGTGATTAGCAGGATGCGGAGATGGGGAGGACGACGGCGACCTCGGGCGGGGCCGGTGGAGCGCACGAGAGCGTGACGACGGCCGGCGGCGGGCGGGGCCGGGGGAGGAGGGCGGTCGGAGGAGATGGGGAGGACGACGGAGGCCGCGGGCGGCGCGGTGGAGCGCGTGAGGGCGTGACGACGGCCGGCGGCGAGCGGAGCCGGGGGGACGATGATCGGAGGAGATGGGGAGGACGACGGCCGGCACTCCGTAGGCACCGAGCGGGTGGTGGTGCGATGTGTGGGAGGGGGAAGGGGGCAAGAGATGCGGGGGACGCGAGCGTCAGATGCGGGGGGCGGCCGGGGGTTGTGGGGTGGGCGACGGAGAGGCTGACCTGCGAGAGAGGAGACCCGTGGGGTGAAGGCGTGTGGAGGTAGAGCGGAGGTGCAAGGTGAAGTCACGGGAGGTGAAGCGATGAAATTGTCTTACTTTCATTCTTTTTAGTTGTAGAGAAGAGAACATGCACGTTTTTCCAAAAAGTTGCACGTAGGATCCAGGGGTGATCATTTTCTTGCCCATTGCTTCCCTCTCCTAGGCTGTCTTGGTTTTTTCATTTTATTCTCAACCCTAATTGACAGCGACAACTCAGCACCCCGGGAAGTGCAAGAACTGATCAGCCCGGGCTTCTTGAGTCGCTAAAGCTTGTGAGCTTAAAAAAGTCATGTTTCCAATAACTAAAATAGTAATGCTATGAATATTATTTCAAATCAGTTTGTGTCACACCCTGAAATTTCCTAATTTCAGGATGTGAATAGAAAGAATAATTAAATACCGATTTTCTCATAATTTTAAAATTTTTCCAACATTTATTTTCTTCACAAGAAATATAGTATAGGAAAAGTCATTGTTTGATTTTCTGAATTAAATAAATTGGTTATGTGTGAGTGTTATATTCATCCTATTGCATCCTAGTATTTCTTGAGTGCAAAATGTTTAAAATAAGTTTAGATGTTAATCAGGTTCATTTGAGCTATTTCTGAAATATATTCTCATTTTCCCATATCTAAATCTATCTACAAACTTGTGGTTCAGGATCTTCAAATATTTATTTGGACTCTTCATCTTAATCGAATACCTAACTGTTGCCAGCCGACATCATCCTGTCGTCGAGCTACATTTCTTGTCATGTGCTGATTTGCCTTTATGCAAGCCAGTCATGAAGCTCTTAACGCCATCATCTGCCACCAACGATCCCATGCATGCTAAGTCATGTCCCTAATTTATTACAGAGTCTACGTCTTTGGTAATTTTTATGGCATAACTCACTTGTATACTTCAATGTTGAATCTCTACTCAATAATCATTCTTCGCGGACTACTCTCTGGTGCATATCGTCACACATCCTTTTGTTATTTATGATTATGTACTCTGATCAATATAATTCGTACTACAACCATCCAAATTCGTTTCAGTCCATATATCTGTTCCTGCACCTGATGAACGGAACGGAAGGCAACCAGCTGTTAGTTTTCACGGTCTGGTTTTGCTTTTTCTTTTTCTACACGGATCGGACTCCAATCCAATTCGCTAGCCAAGCCATCAACCGGACCAGATGCGAGGCGTATAAAGGTGAAGTTGTCGCATGCCAACCTCTCGCTTCTTGTTACCCTAATACGCAGCCACAGCCCTAGCGCCCGCCGCGTGCCGCGAGGATGAAGCTGCCGCCATCGAGAGTCCGGCCGCTGCCCAAGCTCTACCACCGGCCGATTCATCGCCAAGGACGCTTGCCGGAACAAGCCGTCGCGGTCACGAGGACGCCCACGCCAGACAACGCACCTGCCGTTTCTTCTCGTGGCCAGGGGACCACCAGGGCGCCCGTCTTGGCAGGAGGCTAAGCTGCCGGTCCGCCCCTCTCCAAAATCCGGCCACCTCGATCCGTTCGTCTCTCTACCGTCGGTGAAAACCCACCGTTTCTCTATCTCATTCGTTTCAACATGATGTGGTCCGCTCATGTCGTCGCCGCAGGCAACGATCGTCGTCTCCATGAGTTTCACCGGGGACGTACGATGACCTCACTTGTGATCAGCCACCGTCTCCAGCCCTCATCTAGTTCGATCTTCGTGGTCGCCACTCGTCCGTCGTCATCGTTATCCCTAGCCACACGTGAGGATACCATCATGTTTCCCGTTCAGCTTTCTTCCCGTTTTGCTGTTCTCACCCGCCGTATTCCGGCCTGCCTGCTGCCTTGCAGCGCTGCCGTCTGTTCTTTCGGTGCCAACAAACTACAAGGTGTACACGGCTACCAGCACCTCAAAGCCGTCGTCCTTTCTACATGACATCTTAGCCACGAGCTTGCTGGTGCTTTTGTCTTACCGAGCTCGCCTTAGAAGCCGCTGGTGAGAATCACTGCATGCATCCTTCCGTCCATCTCTCAGTAAGCACATGCAAGCAAAACAGAGCCATGCATGCATACGTGAGTGCATGAACGAGGAAGCAAGGCCACGATCAGCTCCTTTGGCCTCAATCTTTTTATCTTATCTAGGTGTCTTGCAGTGTCATGTTTACATCATGCTTATGCCACACTTCTTTCCCGTGTACTGAAACTTCATAAATCTTTTGTCTTATCTTTCAGCCATAGAATATAATATTTAATTCAACTACTAATCTATCTGTCATTTAGTTCCTTTCTTGATTATAATCATTGTTATGCCGACTCATCTTTGTGTCATGTTTCAATCTATCCTTTTCTTGTTATTAAAATCCATATCTTACTCAATTCAATTCCGATCTTAGTAATTCTTTTACTGGCGTGTTCCTTCTAACGCGTAGATTAGTTTTGTACCGTAGTACATTTGTGCCGTTGTATAGTTCGTTTCACCATAATAGCATGTGTATCTCTTGTTACTAGTTTTAACATTAAAGTGCATGTTAATATTGACTAGCAATTATACCCGTGCGTTGCAACAGGAGAAAATATTTACTCACCTCGCTGTTGTCGACGTCGGTCCTGCTGTCACACCACGGCGGCATGGCCCCTTGCAACCCTCAAGCCTCACCGTCGTCCCCGCTGCGCCCGCGCCTCTCGCTCACTGTCGTCTGTGCCTCCTAATGATGGCCTTTGTATGTCAACAAGATTTTTACTCCATATCAACTTCTGTCGCACTCGTGCTATTCTATATTCAACAACTATATATTTTATTCATCCACCTTCAACTACCGTATTCATTTAAAAATCCATTCAAATGACCTATATTTGTTCCGGGAACTAATTTGAAATGAAATCATTTTTTCAGAGACCAATTTCCAAAATCAACAATTTCTATTTAGTTCATGTCCATATTATCAACCTAAATACTCTATACAATTTCTATATTTAATAAGGACCATCTTGTAAAATACCAAAAATATTTTTGTGAGAGCCCGTGACCCTCAATCCTCTACTCTCCCGTTGATTCATATCGATCTCTGTCTCTCTCGCGTGTCAATGCCAGGCCGGCGGCTGAGCAGAGGCAGCGGTGGGCGGAGGTGCTCGGTGGTCGTGCCCCTCTCCCTCCAGAGCTGTGGGGCAGCTAGTGCGCGCGCCCTCCATCCATTGAGCGTGCCCGCTTCCTCCCTCTCTATGCTCGACTCCTCTTCCTCTCCCACCCCTGCAGGATCCCCTCTCCCTACCCCCTCTTTTCTCTCCAGCTTGGAGCGTCGTCGACTGTTGACGGTAGATTATCATATCAAAGTTCATATGGATTTGCAAGCGGACAAATCCCCCGTCGTAGTCAAGGGACCCTTCTTCCCTCGAGTGGTGAACCCAAGGTATCGAATCCGTGGAACAATGTGCAACGCAAGGATTCAATCTAGTAAAGCAAGGATAGCTATCTTTTGAAGAACTAAGTTGCATCTAATCTAAGAGATCATAAAGAAAATGAATCTAATCTAATCTACTGAAGAGGTAGCAAGAGAAAGCAAGAGATAACCGATCTAGAGAGTCTAGATCATGCTTATGTTGTAGCTCCAAACATGATAGATGAAGATGGAAAAGTGAATCTAATTAAAAGCATCTTTAAACCGTGGCCTCCGGTCCGATTCTGAAAACGCCCGCCTTTCAGAGCCCCCGTTCTGTCACAACGTACTCCTATTCATGCGGGTAGTCTAGGGCGAGTTCGATAAGATCAAGTTGAAATCACTTGGTCGGTCCGGTATGCACCTCTAGTCACCGCGACTACAAGAGCACCCTATGCAATCTAGCTATAGACTAGGTTGGGGAAGAAGCAAAACCAAGGGAAAAACAAAATCATTGAGAAGGCACTCGATCGCTGTAAATCGGATTCACTTAAAGACTTCACCATGAATGATTACATGAACAAGATCACCACTGGGATCCTACCTCGATCTTGATCCTTTCTCCGGAGCTCCGACGTGGTCTTCCATGCAAGGTTCCCACGTTGGCTAGGGGGACCCTAGACAACTAGCACGACCCTCATCTCCGAGATGGTGTCCCTCAAGCTTCTCTGCTCCTCGTCGGCGGATGACGAATTGATTGATGCGTGGCTCTCGGTCAGGGGGCTATAAATCGCCCGAGAGGCACTAGGTCAAAGGGGGCCGATTGGGCCTCGAAACAGGCTGGGCCGACCGGCCTGGGCTGACCGGCCTGGGCCGACTGGCCTGGGCCCATTTCGGCCCAGTTCGTGGCCTCCTTCGCCCGGCGTTGGTTCCCGAGTCTTCTAGATCCTTCCCCGTTTTGCACGTGGGCCCTTGTCGTCAGTTTCTCTCCGAGTTGGACGAAGCTCCTTGTCACGCAAGATTCGGCACTTTTATGGCTAGGTCCTCGGAGTTTGTCATCTTCTCAGGTTGGGTCCCTGGGCTCTTGGAGTAATGTTCACTTCATTGCTTGACTTGTACCGGGCTTCAAGGTCTTGTCATGAGGTGCTTGATGAACTTATCCCGAAAGTCTCGCTTTCAACACTAAAACCTTGCATAAACATTAAACTCCAAAACCGACATGCAGGAATGAACTTGTTATACCAAGGGGGTTAGTACCAATGGATAAGATACAAAAGTTATGCCAACATCGAAGGTAAACTCATTGCTAGGTTGACGGAATTTCACAGTAAACATCTCCCCCATGCTTAAACCTTGCTCGTCCTCGAGTAAGCCTTCGATGGATATCATCGTTGCCCTTCATTGTTTCAACTCTGCATTTGATCATACATGAGAAAACATAATGCTCTCAAAAGTTTAGTTTTTTAAAGTTCCATAATGTACTAGCCTTCATCCCTACGGAGGGTAGATTATTAGTTAAGCTTATCCCACAAGTATTAACATGCTCCCAAAAATTCAAATGGATCTCAGAAATTTTGAAATAAAGAATGAGATGAAAAAGAGCTAAACCAAGTTCACAAATTTAAACCGCCTTGCATCTTGCTCATGAACTCTCATCTCATCTTTTCTCTCAAGCCTATTTCTTCTACTCCTTTCCCTCTCATAACATTCATATATGTGGTAGGCTTTATATGGAGCTCTTTGGGAAAGTTTAGTCCTACCAAGATATTACAAACGAGATGTTATCAAAACAAGACAAGCTTCTCATGGTCTTACCGAGACTCGTCAAAAAGTCATTGGAAAATAATGTTATAACAAGGAGGGGGGAGAGAAAAATACACACGCTTTGAGATAGGTGGACATGTGCAAATGGCAAAGAGTGATCCCGAGGCACAAAGGAAGTCCCCGTTATCGGATTGCACATGGTTGGAAAATGAGTTTGGATCTTTTAATCTTGAAACCTTGAAATTCCTAATGCACTTTAGAGAACAGGGGAGTTCACTTTATTTTATTTTTATACATACTCACATTTTTTTCTTTTTCTCATACATATATTTTTCTTTTCTTTCCTTCTATTTTCTCATTCATTTTCTTCTTATTATTTTCTTTCTCAATTTTTTTATAATTTGCTCCCCTTGAACTCTAAAATTGCATTGTACCTACCTCCTCCCCCATGGTTAGACGTTTTCTCGTCCTCGGGCAAAGAGGTGATAGAGATAAGGTAGGTACTGGAAATACTTTTCCTTTAGAGAAATACTTGAAATCTTCAATGTTGGCACCATCTTGCGATCCTCCTTGAATTGAAGATCCATACTCAAAGATAGGTTGTGGTCAAGGAGGTAAACACAAAAGATGATATTTTTAGTTTTAAGGGTGGATATCCGGCGGGGTTTGTCAAATCTCCGATGTGGGGATACACAATGCACAGATAGAAAGGATAGCAATAAGATAGATACGCAAAAAAGGAATGACCAACTTCTTAGTCTTAGGCCAGAGAAATCATGGCCTGAAATAACTCACCCAATAATAAACCTTGTATACTAAGTTTTTGCACTCAAATATTTATATGGCTTTGGATAGATAGAGCAACATGCAAGTGGTATTTATGACAAGGTTAGCATTAAGAACAAAAATAAATCATATTTAATCCATCTAAAACTTGAGAGCACATAAAACACTATGGTTCTTTATCATAACCTCCGCTAAAGATTAAGCTAGCATTTAGATAATTTCAGAATTGTATTTTAAGACAACACTAGCTTAAACATGCATAACACAAAGATAAACAAGGCGGCAATTATAATCATATATCGTCATGGCACAAACTTTGTAACTTTACCAAAGATAAAAACTAGGTGGTGACTTTATTCATGATGAAAATAAAAACTAACACACATGCTAAAAATAAAAACTAAAAACATTACGCATACATAGGTGCATACAAGCTGAAAATTAAAGAAAAGGGAAAAGGAAAGATTAAACTAAAGCTCCTCCTCTCCCTAATCTTCCGCCGGTGGTTGATATTGATGATCATGGTTGTTGTACCCTTGCTCATAATAGGATTGCACCGCTCCTCCTATGAATTTTCCGACGATGCTAGGTGAAGGTGTCCAAGCGCATAAGCGATGTTTGCATTTCCTTCACCCATTTGGTTTGCATTGGTTAGGATGGCTGTAATATTTTGCATGTTCCTTGCAGCGTATCCTCCAATAGTGGTCAAACTTTGTTGTGGTTGAGGAAGATGTGTGTATGACTCTGCAAAGGCTACGTTGGGCACCGCAAAATTTTATAGGGGGTATGGCTGCATCACTCCCCCATGCTTGCATTGGTACACCACCGTAGTAACTTGCGGTGCCGGAATTCCTCCAAATGGTGGCACATAATTTTGTTGCGCACCTCCTTCTTGGGCCGTGGAAGAACCTTCTCCTATAATCCTTCCTCTTTTTTTTCTTCGCCAGCACAAGAAGTCCTTCCTCTAACCAATCTTCTTTCCCCTCAAGATAGGGGCAAATTTACCTCGGCCACCTTGAAGCCTCCTCTCTCATCTCCAATTATGTACTTGCCAAGCTTCGTATACTCCTAGGCAAGTCCCGCGTAGGAAATGCTTCGGGTTCCTTGTAATACCCGGTCTCAAAGAGATAGCCAACATGGAGAGGTAACACCCCGAACCTATATCTCCCGAATCCGATGTTGCTTCACAACACCACTGTTAACACCAAAATTTGGCACAGGAAGGAGTCTGAGTTGTGGGCCCAACTTGGTGAAAGAATCCGTCCGGAAGAAGGAAGGTTTCTACAGAAAGATTCGGCAAAGGAGCTCGCGGTCGGCAGTAGGCTTCCGTTCGGCAAGAAATCTGTTTGCGCTGATTTTGTGGGATTGCGTGATGACGTGGCCCGAGCGGAAGGGACGAATGGATGGATAAGCGATCGCACTTAGAGATAAATTCGCCATGACGGGGTATAAATACGGACCTCGGATGTATGTAATTGTATTCGAAAACATTCCCATACCAAACCGGCGTTACGCCAAAACCTTGAGTCCTTGTCGTGTCGTCGAGTTTTTGCGAGAGGGTTCATCGATCCGTCGACCTCCGTAAGTATCGACAACCTTGTATCATGTCTAGTATCATGCGGTGGATTTAGATCGTGATGCAAGTAGTCTTGTTACCATGCTTCGTGTCATGCGGTAGATTCAAGCTTGGTTCAAGAAGGTTTCTTGTTAGGTCATGAGCCATGCGGTGGGCTAAGATCTAGCTTGGAGCTAGTTATCGGCTCTATTGGATCTTGGCAAGATTCAATAGATTCATTAAGTTATCCCGTGTTGCTTTGAGTTTTATTTATGTTTAAATTCATGTAACACACTTTTGCCCAATCTAGATTGGTTTGGATCGGCTTTGTATCTTTCAATGATCCTTATGCGAGTCGAGTTCGTATTCTTGGCCTAAATAGCACGTGGATCACATGTTCCCTAATAGCCGAAACCAAATCGATCTAGGTTGTTACGTGTTGAGGGTTCAAGCTTGCCAAATCTTGTATAAATCTTGAAAGAATTGGGTATCACGCGGTAGATGAAGGTTTTTGGGTTGTTTTGGAGCTAATCATCCGGTGGATTAGATTTCGATTCAATCTGATAGATTTATCTTTTTTGGTAATGTTTGTTCCTTCTTCATGGACCCCAATTCGACTGTACAGCCGTATTCGGTTATGCATTCACGAGTGAAACATGTTTATAAGTTATGCTTTAAATATTGTATGCTTCTAGCTTTCCATATATATAGATTTTATCATGCGGTGGATAGATCTATTCGTGGTTAGTGGTGTGATCTAAAACAAGTCGTATCATGCGGTGGATAGATTTGTTTGGCATCATGCTTGACGGGTTTTAAAGTGCCTAGACATGCGGTAGACTAGTGCTTTGAGCCTATGCATGCTTGTTTATTACATGTTTATGACCATGTTTTACTTCATTTATTGTTTATTGTTATTTATCATGAAGGGTCGGTCATGGCTTCGTGCACGTGCAATCTTATTCAAATAAAGGCCGATTTCCATCATGCTTACATCATCTGTTCGGCTATGTTGCGTTTTGCACTTTAGAGCTCTTGAATGGTTTCTAGTCTGCTGGCAGATAGCTCTTTATAGCTATATGTCATCTCACTTGGATTTCTAGCCGTAAATATGGAACTGTCTGGTACCACCCGGCAAGTTCCAAGCTTTGGAATTTAACTACTTTGTCTTTTGTTAATTTTCAGGGAAAAATTGACTGGCACGTCTTGGAATCTTTGCGCGTGTGAAGCTAGCTTGTTCGGCTTGTTGTGTGCTTGGCGTGAGGTGCAAATTTTGCGTCAACACACTTTTTGGCACGCCCGGTGGGACCAATAGCCGAAAACCAAGATGCTCGACATCGGTGACATTCCGGATGTCGCCATCGAGGATCTCTCTCCGCAGCAAACTCGCAACAACTCAAAGATGCCACGGATCAGTTTCAACAAAAATGCTTGATGTCATTCAAAAAGAACAGGAGCGGCGTCCCGTATCTCAAAAATGAGATGCCCAGGGTTCTACTCTCAGGAGAAACTGACGCCACAACCTTGCGGGAGAAAGAAGAATGCATGCAAGCGTTTCGTGATATCGCGGAAGACGTGATGGGCAAGCATCATAGGGCTTTCCTAGGTGTGTTCATGCATCTTTGGCCCGGGCATAGAGCAAGTATTCGTTGAGCACCCCTTCGGGGAGGCGGCGTGGAGATTGGAGAGTCCGGTTCCCCACCACCATTGCGAAGCCGCCCGGTTCGGCCTCCTCCGCGAGTGCCGGAAGTCGGGCCGTCCGGCCTCCTCCACAAGGCGCCGGAGGTCAACCAGTTCAACCTCCTCTGCGGGCCGCGAGGAGGGCGGCCGATCCGGCCCCGCCTCCACAAGGCGAAGACAGTCAACCGATCCAACGGCCCGAACCCATATCAGCCTACGTATGGGGAGCTGGCGTTTGGCTCGTCTGGGGTTCCACTCGCGTCCACCTACAAGATTGCCCCGCCTAGCAACAAATTACGAGAAGAACATGTACGGTGGAGGCTACCACGAGGTGATGGATTATGGGGCCATTGATGCTCTCCCGAATCCGGGCTACGATGCGGCTGCAGCATGCAAGAGGACCATATCCCGGTTCGAGAAAATGGCCGATATGATGCAGAATCAATTCGGCCTCAAACCTAAAATGTAGGGACCGCCTACACGCCTCCTTTCCCGAAATGTTACTACAAAGTGATCCCCGCCGCCAAGGGTAAAACCTTCGACGGAATTCACGAAGTTTTCGGGGCGAGGATGACACGAGCACGGTTGAGCATATTGCTCGCTACCCGATGCGGCTTGGAGAGGCCTCATCCGAAGAGGCGTTCGGGGTCGGTATTTTCCCATGTCACCGACGGGCCCGGCGTTCCGGTGGTTCACATCTCTCGCCTCCCCAATCGGTTGGCACATGGAGGGAGCCGGAGCGAAAATTCCACGCTCATTACTTCGGTGGCGCACGGAAAAGAAGCTCATCGATCTCATCACTGCGAGCGCGAGACACAATGAGACGCCCTTGGAGTTCCTCGGGAGGTTCGGGGAAGTCAAAGGCATGTGTTTCTCGTTGAATCGCGCGGATGATCGGTTGGCCGACATGGCCGTTGGGGGATGCCGCCGGCCGTACGGGAAAAGTTGTTTGGTATGGAGTTTGGTAACTTGGGTCAACTGTCCCAAAAGTCGTCATTGATGAGCAACCGGGCCTACGAGTTTATGAAAGACACCGAGTTCAACAAGCAAGACGATATAGCCGATATCTACAATCGGTTTCCGGAGAAGGCCGATCAAATGGAAGACTCTTACGATGATCGGGAAGTGGGCGTCGCTAAGATCATGTGGCGGAAGGACCCGTTGACCATGAATCGCCGCTGGATCAAGCGGACCAAAGGCACATACGACTTTGACGTCACTAAAGCCGGTAAGCCGTTTGACTTCTTGGTGAAGGAAGGTCGAATCAAATTGCCTCGGGGGCATTCCATGCTTCGGCCCGATGGAGTAAAAGAGAAATGTTACCGCGGCTTTCATGACAGGAATTCTCACTCCATCAACGACTTCGGGGTCTTCGGGATGAGGATCCGGAAGGCTATCCGAGAGGGTCATCTCAAGTTTGACAACAAGATGAAAGCGGACGGCCACCCTTTTCCCCGAACATGATAAGCTTTTCTCGTCAACATGGTGACCGCCGAGGAAAAGGGCAAGGTTAAGGTCTTGACTTCGGCTAGGGCAAGGCAAGATGGAGCAAAGTGGACCCGGAATGTCAAGTGACCTTGGAGCGGGTTCATGGAGAAGCCCCTCGCGTTCTCAAGAGCCATGTCGAGATCGGGGAGTCGTCCGGGGCCAAACCCACGGTCACTACGAGCATCCTCCTCAACAAGTGGCGGCGCCGCCCAGAGAAAGAGCGCTACCGTAAACGAAAGCATGAGGAGGAGAGACGCAGGGCCGAAGAAGAAGCGCGCGGGGAGAGATTTGGAGCAAGACACGCGCGAGCGAGGAGCACGCACATTGGGGGTACGCATTCTTCGTGCACCGCCGGAACGAAGGATTGAAGCTTCCTACGCCGAGAAACGCGCCTTGAGTGCAGCGACGGATACTTTGAGTACGGGCGGGAAAGCGCCAATCGCCGATCCGTCCATGAAAGAATTGGAAGGATACATCCCAGTGACGATCGACATCAAAAAATTGAAATCATTGATCACCCCAGGAAGAGGCAAGCTGATCTGAGATGGGCTGATCAGGAAGAAGACGAGGATGAGTACGTCTGGCAAAATGGACAGTGGTGCCCGCCTAGTTTGAGAAAGAGTCAGAAAAGGAGGGTTCAACGCTTGAGGAACCGCGAATTGAGGCAGGCGGGGATCCAGAAGAGACAGGTGTGGCGTCCAAAGGACAAACCTGAAGGATCAAATCGTTCGGCTCCGGCATGTATGGTATATTTTCTGCCGAATGAGTTTATGGCTCCTGCTAATCAAGTTGTACAGGAAGAAACGTCCCTGGATGTCAATGACGATGAACAGCTTGGGGGACTGATGGCGCAACTGGTGCTAGCCAAGCAAGCCACTTTCGACAAACCGGACAAGAATCGACACATGAGGCCGCTGTACTTGAAAGGATACATCAATGGCAAGCCATTGACCAAGATGTTTGTCGACGGTGGGGCGGCAGTCAACGTGATGCCATACACCACTTTCGGAGAAACTTGGCATGGGCCCCGGAGACTTGACACCTACGAGCATAATTCGAACGATTTTGCCGGGAATCCTTCGGATACCAAGGGGTGCGTCCACGTGGATCTGATGATTGGGTCCAAGACATTGCTCACAACCTTCTTTGTCATCGAGGGCAAAGGAGCCTACAGCCTACTGCTTGGGCGGGACTGGATTCACGCCAATTGCTGTATCCCATCCACCATGCATCAACAGCTCATTCGATGGGTGGATGACGATATTGAGGTGGTCCAAGTAGATGACTCAGTGAGTGTTGCAAATGTGGAACCAGCTTTCTCGGAATATCAGGGTATTGATTGTTTCTCAGGAAAAGACTGGGGAGAAGGCCCTGTTGAGCCTGTCAGCAGTGATCAACAGCCGATTCAAGCAGTCGGCTCTTACAACAAATTTTAATGGATAATCCCGTCGATGGTACTGATGGAAAATTGGGGCGAGGATTCATGTCAGCCGATAAATTGGAGGAAGTTGACATTGGAAATGGTGACAAACCAAGGCCGACATTTATCAGCGCAAACTTGCAATTAGGCTTCAGGGAGGAATTGATCAAGCTGCTTAAGGAATATAAAGATTGCTTCGCTTGGGATTATTCGGAGATGCCTGGATTGGACCATTCCATTGTTGAGCATCGGTTGCCAATCAAATATGGTTTTAGACCATACAAGCAACCTCCCCGGAAAATCTACAAAGACGAAGTATTGGCCGATGTGAAGAAAGAAGTTGAAAGACTACTCGATGCAAACTTCATTCGGCCATGCAAATACGTGGAGTGGATTTCTAACATTGTCCCTGTTTACAAGAAGAATGGAAAGATGAGGGTTTGCATAGATTTCAGGGACTTGAACAGAGCTACTCCTATGGACGGGTACCCAATGCCTGTTGCCGATTTATTGGTTGATGTCGCTATTGGACACAAAGTTATCAGTTTCATGGATGGTAATGCAGGGTACAACCAGATTTTCATGGCAATAGAGGATATATCAAAAACAGCCTTCAGATGTCCTGGTCATATAGGCCTGTTTGAATGGATAGTCATGACATTTGGGTTGAAAAATGCCGGTGCAACTTATCAGCGGGCCATGAACTATATATTTCACGAGTTGATCGGCAAAGTTGTCGAGATTTACATTGATGATGTTGTGATCAAGTCTTTGAATCATGACACACACTTGGAGAACGTGAAGAGAACTTTGGAATGCACCCGGAAGCATGGCTTGAAGATGAATCCAAACAAATGTGCTTTTGGGGTATCGAGTGGAGAATTCTTGGGATTCCTGGTACGAGAAGGGGGGATAGAAGTTGGCAAGAAAAGCATGAAAGCTATTGATGAAGTTGTCCCTCCAACCAATCTCAAGGAGTTGCAATCACTGCTTGGCAAGATCAATTTTGTCAGAAGGTTCATTTCAAATTTGTCGCAAAAGGTCTTGCCCTTTTCTCCATTGTTGAAGCTTAAGAAGGATCAGAAGTTCACATGGGGTGACGAACAACAAAAGGCTTTTGATGAGATCAAGCAATACATGAAGGAACCACCGGTACTGGTCCCTCCACAGTTGAATAAGCCTTTCAAGTTGTACGTGGCGACCGATACCCAAACCATTGGATCGGCCGTTATCCAAAAGTTTGAAGGAAAGGAGCGGGTAGTAGCGCACCTTAGCCGAAAATTACTTGATCCTGAGACCAGGTATTCGGCTACAGAGAAGCTGTGCCTATGTGTGTACTACTCGTGTACAAAATTTCGGCACTACTTGTTGAATGCCGAATGCGTTGTATACTCCAAGTTTGATGTAATAAAACATATGTTATCCATGCCAATTTTGAATGGCAGGATTGGCAAATGGATCTTGGCGTTATCTGAGTTTGAGTTGAAGTTCGAATCGGCAAAAGCTATAAAAGGTCAGATCATTGCCGATTTTATAACTGAACATCGTGATCCGTCAATTGATTTGCTTGAAATTACTCCTTGGGCTTTGTTCTTTTATGGATCATCATGTGGTAAAGGTGGGGGAGTAGGGATTCTATTGATTTCACCCAGGGGTGAGATGTTTGAGTTTGCCATCCCTATCCGGCCCTTTGTTACAAACAATCGGGTTGAATATCGACGCATTGCTTTGAGGGCTTCAGTATCTAAGAGAGGCCGGGGCTGTTTCAGTTGAGGTTTATGGAGATTCAGAGTTGGTTATCAAGCAATTGAACGGCCAATACGAGTGCAAAAGTGATGCCCTGAGGAGTTACTACGAGGAATGCAGAGAGATTTTAAAAGGCTTCCAGTTAGTAATTCTGCAGCACATTCCTAGAGAACACAATGAAGAGGCAAACATGCTGGCTCAAAGCGCTTCAGGTTATAGGGAAAGTCAAGAAACGTTGGCCATGGAGGTATGCGCGCTGGGGGTGGATCTTGCAGAGGATGATTGGAGAAAAGAGATCGTTGGTTATTTGGAGGATCCATCCCGAAAGGTCTCTAGGAAACTCAGGTACAAGGCCATCAAATTTGTTCTTCTGGATGGAAGTCTATTCTACAAATCTTTGGATGGGGTATTGCAGCGTTGCCTGGGTCCGAGAAGAAGCAAAAAGGATGATGAGTGAGGTGCATGATGAAATATGTGGAGCACATCAATCGGCCTACCGTATGAAATGGGTCATCGGGAAAGGTCGGGTGCTTTTGGCCGACGATGTTGGAGGATTGCTTTGAGTGTTACAAGGGATGTCAAGACTGCCAGAGGTTTGGAAATATTCAAAGAGTTCCCGCATCAGCATTAAATCCCATTATCAAGCCATGGCCATTCAGGGGCTGGGGTATAGACTTGATTGGCTAGATTAATCCACCATCTAGCAAGGGGCATAAGTTTGTGCTTTTGGCGACAGATTACTTTACCAAATGGGTTGAGGCAATTCCACTGAAGAAGGTGACATCAGAGAACATGGTTGAATTTGTCAAGGAACATATCATTTATCGATTTGGAATACCTCAAACAATCACAACTGATCTAGGGGCTCAGTTTGTGTCCTTGGAGTTTAGGGAGTTTGCCGAAAGCATGGGGATCAAATTGTTCAATTCTTCTCCATATTATGCTCAAGCTAATGGTCAGGCAGAGGCTTCTAATAAGATCATGATCAAGCTTATACAAAAGAAGATCGACCAGAAGCCAAGAAGGTGGCATTCGGTACTCAATGAAGCTTTATGGGCTTACCGAATGGCCCCTCATGGAGCCACAAAGACGTCTCCTTATGAATTGGTTTATGGGCACCATGCGCTTTTTCCTTGGGAAATACAATCGGATTCTAGGAGAGTGGTTTTGCAAAAGGATTTAAGCCACAAAGATTACGGTGGCTTAATGATGGATGAGTTAGAGGATTTGCACATGATTCGTCTCGGAGCCATTGGAAAATATTGAAAAGAACAAGCCGCGAGTTGCCGAATATTACAACAAGAAAGTAAAAGTCAGGCAATTTGCAAAAGGGGATTTGGTTTGGAAAGCTTTACAGCCGATTGGAACCAAATACAGGGAATTCGGCAAATGGTCCCCTAGCTAGGAAGGACCCTTTCGGGTGGTCAAATGCGTGCCCGGTAATGCCTACATGCTGAAAACTTTACTAGGAGAGGAATTTTCTTCTGCAATAAATGGAAGATATTTGAAGAAATATTATCCTAGTGTTGAAATTTATGGTTGATCACATTGGGATTACATGCACCTGATACAGAGATAGCCGGCGTTCAAGGATGAAGCCGCCTTTAGAACAAAAATTCCTGAACAGGGGGAATGGCCAATACTTAGATGTATTGCCCTTAGCACAAAACTACATTGCAAATACTTCTTGCAGGTTTACATCTGACAACCTAGAACTACGAGGAGGTGGGAAGCAGAAGGCCTGGCGTAAGAAGCGAAAGTATGCTTCAGTCCTTTTTTCTTTGCTTCTTCAGCTGCTCCCTCTTCAGTTGTTCCAGGACCACCGTGACGGCAACTTGGAAGCTGTGGGGATGACCATGGTTTGCTGCCTCCACCAAGCTGTCCCAAGCCGCTTTCAGGTTATTGTACCTGTCAGAGACGTCTAGGACAGAGGAACAGTGGTTAGAAACAGAGATCCAGGTGCAAGCGCGGAATCAAGGTGAAGTTGAAAACATTTACCTCCTACTAGTACCTCCAAAGTCATGCGACGCTCGCGTTCGGCCTGGCAACGAGCGGTGATGTCCCGGAGGTCATGCTCCAGATGCCGAACGCGGCGGCGTAGTTGATGGTTGATCCTCTGCTCGGGCGTAGCATCCTCTGCTTCGAGGGAGGAGTCAGAGGAGATGTATTCAGGCGCTGCTTCGGTCCCAATGATTTCTTCAGGAAGCAGATCGAGGCTAGAAGAAAAAACAAAGAGGAGGTAAAGCACGAGATCACACAAGTTAGCGAGGAGCAAGTTGAAGGAAAACTCACTCTCGAATGGTGCGTTTCTTTGGGGCGTTGTCCTCCCTGGGTTGCTTGCCTTTGTCCATGGCCTTGGGGTTTTCTCTTCTAGAGCGAGGGGGGAAGATGAGAAGTGATGGATGAGTGTGCGTATGGATTTGCACATGATTCGTCTCGGGGGCACCGGAAAATATTGAAAAGAACAAGCTGCGAGTTGCCGAATATTACAACAAGAAAGTAAAAGTCGGGCAATTTGCGAAGGGGATTTCGTTGGGAAAGCTTTACGTACCGATTGGAACCAAATACGGCGAATTCGGCAAATGGTCCCCTAATCGGGAAGGACCCTTTCGGGTGGTCAAATGCGTGCCCGGTAATGCTCGCATGCTTTGAAAACTTTACTAGGAGAGGAATTTTCTTCTGCAATAAATGGAAGATATTTGAAGAAATATTATCCTAGTGTTGAAATTTATGGTTGATCACATTGGGATTACATGCACCTGATACAGAGATAGCCGGCGTTCAAGGATGAAGCCGCCTTTAGAACAAAAATTCCTGAACAGGGGGAATGGCCAATACTTAGATGTATTGCCCTTAGCACAAAACTACATTGCAAATACTTCTTGCAGGTTTACATCTGACAACCTAGAACTACGAGGAGGTGGGAAGCAGAAGGCCTGGCGTAAGAAGCGAAAGTATGCTTCAGTCCTTTTTTCTTTGCTTCTTCAGCTGCTCCCTCTTCAGTTGTTCCAGGACCACCGTGACGGCAACTTGGAAGCTGTGGGGATGACCATGGTTTGCTGCCCCCACCAAGCTGTCCAAGCCGCTTTCAGGTTATTGTACCTGTCAGAGACGTCTAGGACAGAGGAACAGTGGTTAGAAACAGAGATCCAGGTGCAAACACGGAATCAAGGTGAAGTTAAAAACGTTTACCTCCTACTAGTACCTCCAAAGTCATGCGACGCTCGCGTTCGGCCTGGCAACGAGCGGTGATGTCCCAGAGGTCATGCTCCAGATGCCGAACGCGGCGGTGTAGTTGATGGTTGATCCTCTGCTTGGGTGTAGCATCCTCTGCTTCGAGGGAGGAGTTAGAGGAGATGTATTCAGGCGCTGCTTTGGTCCCAATGATTTCTTCAGGAAGCAGATCGAGGCTAGAAGAAAAAACAAAGAGGAGGTAAAGCACGAGATCGCACAAGTTAGCGAGGAGCAAGTTGAAGGAAAACTCACTCTCGAATGGTGCATTTCATTGGGGCGTTGTCCTCCCTGGGTTGCTTGCCTTTGTCCATGGCCTTGGGGTTTTCTCTTCTAGAGCAGGGGGGAAGATGAGAAGTGATGGATGAGTGTGTGAGTGGATTTGCAGGGCATCTCAGCAGGCTATTTTATTGACTGAGAGAGTGCATCGGGAGTGATGACGGGCCGGCGTGTGTTATTGGAATACCAAGTGGCGGGGGCTTCCCCCCCCCGAATGCGAAGGGTTTTCATTAAACGGTGCTTACGGATTCGAATCAAGGATTTTTACGCGGATTGTGCGCCAAGGGGCATCCGTTTTCGCGTATTCGGCTCAAGCAAGTTCCCGAATACGTTCAAGGAAAATGAGACTCGCAGTCGCAAATACAGGGGAATCATCACAATACAAGCACTGAAATTGAAAGTTCTTTATTTATTGCCGATAATCAAACATCCCTAGTACAATCTAATCAAAGAGCCTGTTTAGCACAGACTGGGGATGAGTGAGTTCGGCAATGGCGTCGCCGTGGCCGTCGAGGCACTCCAGGATGATCTCGACCTCGTCGATGTCTTCCGGCGCGCCGCCCTGGAAGCCGCGTGACCGGGTGGAGTAGTCGATGCCGGTGTGCGTTGCCATGGCGGCCAAGCCCAAAGTGGTGCCCAGGCGGACGCCGTAGGTGGCCACCTCGTCCACACGGTTTTCAACCGCGGCAAGGCGCTCCGCCGGCGAGTCTTCGCGGGCGTTCACCTTGTCGGCCAATTGCTCCACCAACATTTTCAGCTGGCTGAGCTCAGCGTCGCGGGCTGCAAAGTACAAGGTGATGGTGGTTAGTATCAAAAGCCAGATTGGATTCGGGAGCAGTTCCAGAGCCGTACCGTCGATGGTTGCCAGCAGCTGCTTGCGCTGGTCCTCCCACTCCAGTTCGGCTACGCCAGCCTTCTTGGAGACGTCTTCCAGCTCGCGCTGGGCCACCTCAAGTTCCGCCTTGAAGCGGAGAGCGACAAGTTCTCCGTAGGGCACGGGGGAGTAGCAGTCCGACTCCGAGGAGTCGTCCGGCAGTGGTTGATTAGCCGGTGCAGGAGATGGGTTCCATTGCACAAGCCTGAAACAAACAGGATCGTCAGAAACAAAAGGGAATCTTAGGCAAGTAATGAAGAGAAGATGGCGATCATTGCCTTCGACGCGAACTGGCGTGGCTCCCTTCTGCCTCGTCGGCGGCGCGACGCTTGTTGTTGCTCCCCGCCATTGGTTCTTGGGTGGCGCTGGCGATTGGAAAGAAAGGCTTGAGGCTGGTAAAGATTTGAAGGCTAAAGGCTTGGTAAAGAGCTGGGGGCACCCACGGTTTATTTTATAGGCCTGGTGCAAAGATTGTGGCCTCAGATCGTGGCACATATCCCGAAAAATTTGGAAGGTAGAGAGGTTTCCTTAGCCAACTCGCCATCGGGTCGTTTGGGATTCAAAGCTGAGTTGTATTCGATTGACTAGCTCGGCTAAGTTGCGGCTGAGTTGCCGTTCGGGTTTGGCACTGTTTGGTTGCTGATTACCGAATGGATCGTTCAGAACTACAGTTAAAGTCACGCAAAGAAAAGGAAAGCAAACTTGTAAAAGGCAAATGTTGTGAGAACCATCAGTTTGGTTACACGTCGCTCAGTGCAGCTAAATGTTTAAATATTTGGAGATTACATTGGAGGCATTTGATATCGTTTGGCGGATATCCTCCATCTGTTCCTGGTAATCTTTCTAGGCATTGGACAGCATGGTGAGTTCTGCTTCGCATTGATTTACTTCAGTTACAGCCGATGATGCTTCCTCTTGTGTTTTCTCTATCAGACCGGGAAGTTCGGCTATTTTCTTGTCATCAGCTTCTATTTCAGCACACAAATTTTTCAGCTCTGCCTCCAATGCAGCCTTCCTAGCAATCTTTAGTTCGCGAGCAGCTTGCAAATTGGACAGTGTTCCCTTGTTAGTTTCAGCTTGAGATTGTGCTCCTTTCACAGCCTGTTCAGCTTTGGTTTTCTTTTGCTCAACAGCTGGTCGGGTAGACACATTCCTCAGAGCTCGCCTTATGGCCGCATAATGAATATCCAGATCAGAGACGGGATCCAATGAAGACTTGATGTCCTCGGGGAGTTCTTGGCTGATGGGCCCAAGCATTCCTTCGAAATAGTCGAGGTCTCTGATTTGGTCTCGAGCATCTTTCTGCAGCCAGGCAAAGAATTCTTGCAGCCTGGTTTGGATTTCCTTTGGTAGGGCTTGAGTTCCCCTTTCTCTTGTTTCGACAGCTGGATTATTCTCCACTAATGAGCTTGATGATGAAGGAATTTGATCCTGCAGGGTAATATTGCCGAATCAAGAGTGGTTCATTGAAAGTAAAGGAGATAACAGAATTAAGTGCATCTGCTTACTTCATGCCTGACTTCCTGAACTGGGGCAAGGTTTTGTTCAGTTTCAGGGGGTATCTCTTGAGCCGCTGGTGAAGGAGGAGCCTGAGGAACTTTTGGCAAAGCTGAGGCTTCTGTTTGAGAAGGTGCTGGTACAATCTCTGGCATATCTGGAGCTTCTGGCTGAAGAGGAGGTGGATTTACTTCTGTTATGGTTGGGCTTTCTGCTTGGCCAACAGGGGATTGAACCCTTAGAGGACTGGAAGCTTCTGACTGGATTGAGGGGTTTATCTCTGGTGAAGCTAGTGCCTCTGTTTGGGAAAGAGGTGATTGGGTCCCTGATGAAGATGAGATCTCTACCTGGGCAGATGGTTCAGCTATTGGTGGGCTTGCACACTGAGGATTAGGGATATCCGTAGGATGATTCACCAGTGTTTCTTCTGCGAATGTCAGATTAAGGGTAAATGCCAGTGTTAATCTCTAAGAAAAGGTGATAAAAGATCATACCAGTAGATGAAGCATTGGCAGGTTCTGAAGCTGAAGGCTGCTGGATTCTAGTCTGAAATTACACAAGATAAAATTTATCAGTAAAGAGTAACCTTGTGATCAAGAAAGAGGAAATTTTACCTCAACAAGGACTTTCTTGGTGGTTCTTTTCCTCTTGGCAGCTGGAGGTGCAATCAGAGACAGGCCTTTCCTCTTGTCAGCAGTAATACTGGACAGAGTTGGGTCCATTATGGCATACCTGGCCATTAGTTGAGCCAAGGTTGGGGATTTGAATCCCAGAGCAGAAATTGGATATACTGCATTGTAAATGATTGTCCTGGCTTGAGGGGCGAGAATCGTGTTCTACGGGGAATGGTCAAGATCATGATTAGTAGAGGAAATATTTGATGCGGGAAGAAAAAATCATGATGTTACCTGCGAAGTTGGCCGAAAATCGGGCATCAACTCTAAACAAAATGAGTGCAATCGGCTCACCGAAAATATGGTCATGGAATTCTTGCCACCAAGAGTTGAAGGTGGGATGAGCTACTCGTTGTGGGTGTGAAAGGCCGGACATAAATAGTTGGGCTGCATTCATACCGGAAAACCCTTCCGGATTGAGCATTCTCTTTGATTTCCTCTCTGGGTTTGAGGAATTCATGAAGAAATAGCCTGGGAGGCATCCGGCCACATTCGAGCTGTCGAGCTACCATGTTTGGCTGATAGTATTCATAGGTCTTTGTGATTTAACCTCCCTCCACTAAATTTAGCTGGCAAAGAACATGGGTAGATCAAGATGTTAAAGATTTCTAGGAACCTTCCACCTTGGCGTCCAGTCTCAAAGGAGAATTCGCAGGGGAGGGTTAAAATGTCATTGTCAAGATAAGGAAGCCAAAGAGGATTAGGGAAACCTTTGAAAAAGAGTTCGAAAATGTAACACCCCGCCCACAAAAGCCGCACCGCCCGGCCCTTCCGTAGGGGCGAGCACGCGTACACATAGCACCCCCGCTTACACTTTCGCCCTCGCTTCGTGTAAAAGGGTTAACCCGAGGGTGGTATGGCCGGTGGACAAAGGCTTATAAGTTGGCTCCACCCTTGCTCTACTAGCAATGTGGCACTAAACATGCGCACCTGCGCTCATGGGCCACTCATGGGCCATCCAAATTGGGCTGGGTATGACATTCACCCCCTCAAAGAACCCGACGTCCTCGTCGGTCCAACTCACCCGTCCAGTGCCGACCCATACGCCATGTCGTGTGCCCCATCCCAGGCCCACACGCACATGCATATGTCCGCACACTAACCCGAGCAAATGTCCAGGAACCTTCCCTCTTAGCGCACGACCGTACGTCCAGTGCCGACCCATATGCCATGCCGTGTGTCCCATCTCAGGCCCACACGCGCCATGCGCCCTATGTCCGCACACTGACCCGTACGCGCAACCGCGAGGGTCGGCTCGATACCATTTGTAACACCCCGCCCACCAAAGCCGCACCGCCCGGCCCTTCCGTAGGGGCGAGCACGCGTACACATAGCACCCCCGCTTACACTTTCGTCCTCGCTTCGTGTAAAAGGGTTAACCCGAGGGTGGTATGGCCGGTGGACGAGAGGCTTATAAGTTGGCTCCACCCTTGTTCTACTAGCAATGTGGCACTAAACATGCGCACCGCGCTCATGGGCCACTCATGGGCCATCCAAATTGGGTCGGGTATGACGAGAAAAGCCGGTCGACATTCCGATTGATGGAAACCAGTTGAAGCGAGCCTCTCCATAGGTTTGGCATCCTCTAGTGATGCGAGGTTCCCCTTCATGATAGGCTGGATGAAGGAAAAAACCGGTTGTTGAGGTCAATGCCAACAATGCGGTGCATGTGCAATTGCGGCCACATCCGTACAAACTACCAAGGGACGTTGACACATGCTATCTTCTAGCCGGTGTACATTTGGATGACGATCGATGAAGCATGTGGTATACACTGCCCGGGAGGTATTTTCCAAGAGGAATGCGTTTGCCACCACCAAGCGAGTAGCCATTATAATGTGATTCGAGTGGGCTCATTGGCTTTACCACGTAAAATGAATGCGCACAACCACATCTTCGAGAACGCTCCGTACTCAATGTCACCCGGGGGACCGTCCTTCATGTGTTTACGGATATATAATTTATATCCACTTCCCCGGTTTCACCCCTGTTTGTCTTGTGAAGCCTTTATAGTCCCAGGGGTACACGGATCCTGAAACATCAAGGCTGGTAATCATGTAGACATTGGCCAGAGTTGGGGACATTGGGCCATGACCAAAGAGGAAGGCATTGACACCATTTGACCAGAAGTGACAAGCCGCTATCAAAAGGTCTTCGTTCTTCGGGGTCTCGGCTAAAGAAAGCTCCAAACATTGAGCAATGCGGAGGCTGTCCAAAGATTGGGTCTTGGCGCTGTTATCCGCAAGCACCCTTTTGTACCAGTTCCTCCAGCCCGCAATTGGGGGCAAAGGCCAGTTCTTGAAAGCGTCCGCCACAAGGAAGGCTTGGATAAAGGCGCTTTGAAGGGGATTCTCTCGGGATTCAAAGTTGCTAGAAACTCGCGGGGATCGGAGATTCCCACAGGACCAAGGAAGTAAGACGTCGAATTGGCCTCAGTATGGATTAAAAGCTCGGTGGAGAGCTCCTGTTGAAGAGAAGGCAGAAAAGAAATCTCAGGTGGCAATCGAAAAGTTAGTGCCGAATGAAGCTTACAGGATGGAATTTACCTAAGCGGCTTGATTTTGACCTGCCATTGAGACCTGAGCTTGGGGAAAAGATGACCTTGGGTTTGGATCTGGGCGGAGGCTCCAATGGATTGCGGGGAGAGAGAATAGGTCTTGAACAGATTCAATTTGAAGACGTTGGCAATTGGAGTCAATTTCGGAATAAAATCACTTTTATCCCGTAATTGAAGGGGCATATGTTAACACCAAAATTTGGCACAGGAAGGAGTCTGAGTTGTAGGCCAACTTGGTGAAATAATCCGTCCGGAAGAAGGAAGGTTTCTACAAAAAAGATTCGGCAAAGAAGCTCGCGGTCGGCGGTTGGCTTCCGTTCGGCATGAAATCCGTTTGCGCCGATTTTGTGGGATTGCGTGATGACGTGGCCCGAGCGGAAGGGACGAATGGATGGATAAGCGATCGCACTTAGAGATAAATTAGGTATCAAATATTGTGCTCGTAGTCCATTCGGAGTCATGCCATGACAGGGTATAAATACAGACCCTGGATGTATGTAATTGTATTCGAAAACATTCCCATAACAAACCGGCTTTACGCCAAAACCTTGAGTCCTTGTCGTGTCGTCGAGTTTTTGCGAGAGGGTTCATCGATCCGTCGACCTCCGTAAGTATCGACAACCTTGTATCATGTCTAGTATCATGCGGTGGATTTAGATCGTGATGCAAGTAGTCTTGTTACCATGCTTCGTGTCATGCGGTAGATTCAAGCTTGGTTCAAGAAGGTTTCTTGTTAGGTCATGAGCCATGCGGTGGGCTAAGATCTAGCTTGGAGCTAGTTATCGGCTCTATTGGATCTTGGCAAGATTCAATAGATTCATTAAGTTATCCCGTGTTGCTTTGAGTTTTATTTATGTTTAAATTCATGTAACACACTTTTGCCCAATCTAGATTGGTTTGGATCGGCTTTGTATCTTTCAATGATCCTTATGCGAGTCGAGTTCGTATTCTTGGCCTAAATAGCACGTGGATCACATGTTCCCTAATAGCCGAAACCAAATCGATCTAGGTTGTTACGTGTTGAGGGTTCAAGCTTGCCAAATCTTGTATAAATCTTGAAAGAATTGGGTATCACGCGGTAGATGAAGGTTTTTGGGTTGTTTTGGAGCTAATCATCCGGTGGATTAGATTTCGATTCAATCTGATAGATTTATCTTTTTTGGTAATGTTTGTTCCTTCTTCATGGACCCCGATTCGTACTGCATACGGTCGTATTCGGTTATGCTTTCACGAGTGAAACATGTTTATAAGTTATGCTTTAAATATTTTATGCTTCTAGCTTTCCATATATAGATTGTATCATGCGGTGGATAGATCTATTCATGGTTAGTGGTGTGATCTTCAAACAAGTCGTATCATGCGGTGGATAGATTTGTTTGACATCATGCTTGACGGGTTTTAAAGTGCCTAGACATGCGGTAGACTAGTGCTTTGAGCCTATGCATGCTTTTTTATTACATGTTTATGATCATGCTTTACTTCATTTATTGTTTATTGTTATTTATCATGGAGGATCGGTCATGGCTTCGTGCACGTGCAATCTTATTCAAATAAAGACCGATTTCCGTCATGCTTACACCATCTGTTCGGCTATGTTGCGTTTTGCACTTTAGAGCTCCCGAATGGTTTCTAGTCTGCTGGCAGATAGCTCTTTATAGCTATATGTCATCTCACTTGGCTTTCTAGCCGTAAATATGGAACTGTCTGGTACCACCCGGCAAGTTCCAAGCTTTGGAATTTAACTACTTTGTCTTTTGTTAATTTTCAGGAAAAATTGACTGGCACGTCTTGGAATCTTTGCGCGTGTGAAGCTAGCTTGTTCGGCTTGCTGTGTGCTTGGCGTAAGGTGCAGATTTTTCGTCAACAACCATCGATTGATCATAAGGTGAGTGGGGTCGATTGGCTACCTGGCAATCAAAGCTGAGCAAAGCCAATTCAACTCTGTGTTGGTTATCTTGGTCTCTCTCATTCTCCCCAAAATCATTTTGCACATCCATGAGTGAAACACTTGGATGATGGGGTTCCGGATACTATTTCTTTATTTGTTGATGAGCTTCTCCTGCGATCATACTCCAAAATCCTTCCAATGTGCCTTCATGCACATACACTTGTTCC
Source organism: Cenchrus americanus (assembly GCA_947561735.1). Classification (NCBI taxonomy): domain Eukaryota; kingdom Viridiplantae; phylum Streptophyta; class Magnoliopsida; order Poales; family Poaceae; genus Cenchrus; species Cenchrus americanus. Next base: position 202,514,251 of record OX387245.1, read on the forward strand.
GGGGCTCCCTTTTGAAAACCGAGTAATTCCCAAATATACTTGTAGGGATCCACTTGTTCAACTTCCTCCAAACGGAATGAGAGACTCGGCACTCCTTCATCAAGGATATGCGCCATGGTCATGAGAATTTCCAAGGCGAATCCCTTGTGGGTGTTTACCGACACTCCGTTGGAGAATTGCACCCAACCTCGATGTTCCGTATGAAAACCCAATATGTGGAGAGCTTGGTCGTCGAAGTCGACGTTCGCTACAAGCCTCTACTCAAGGCGAGCGAGCTTCTCCTCCTCCTCTTCTGTCGTGATGATAAACCCATTGGAATACCACGGAGTGTGTGGAGGTGGAGCGGATGATCGTGTCGAGCGGTGAGGTCAGAAGGGCAGCTCCTCCGTACGTCCATGAGGTTCGGTGAACCTCATAGACGAGCTTCGTGTGGGCCTCATGCCACCGAGGAGAAGAGTGTCATTCCTCCTCGGTGGTGTCGTGTCCTCCTCCATACTCCGAGGAGACTCGGAAACTAAGTGCCTCCTCGAAGAGGTTGTTGATGATGGCTTAGACGACGATGATCCCTTCTTCTTGGTGCAGAGACTTGTAGTTTTCTTCCATGGTTGCAGCACTCTCTCCCTCACAAATAAATATCTGGGGTTTTCAACCGGTAACAAGGTACACAAATATTATTTCGGAGTCTGGACTTTGAGTGTATTAAGGATGTGATTTGTTGCACGAAACAAGCGGGGTGGATGGCTAAGTCTAAGGTGCTTCCAGACTACAAACTAGAGCACACGAACAAAGAGCTGGATGGGAGACTTACCTCTCTCCTCCTCTTGGCTCGGTTCTTCTCTACTGCACTCATGCTTGTTGCTTCGTGACCGTGTGCACCTTCCAAATGTTCTCGTCCACTCCTTTGCTTGCATTATTGCTCCTTCCACATGATGTTTTCGCTTTGAGTCACCTCCATGCTCCCTTGCCTCACATGCGTCCATGATATTCCTGCAAAACCAAGCCTTGGCTGCCCCCCAATGCTTGTACTTTGCATGTGGTTTGATAAAAGATGTCGGGGGGCATCCCATGATGCATCATGGTGCATGTATGGTTAAGTTAACTAGATTGTCTCCCTCTAAGCATGTTTTAATGCTAAGTACTCCTCTAATTTCGAAAATTAAAAATAATTTCAGAGCTATGGGAGAGCTCAAACATAAATTTATAGAAGTTCTTAAAGCATTAAAAACGAATGTAAGTCGAAAAAATATTTCCGACTTCTTTTATGTTGGTCTCAACGGTATTGTTTGCTTCCATTAGTTGAGAGCAAGCTTCTCCCGGCTTGATCATGGGGGCATAGGTTTAGGTTCTAATTTTGGTTAGATGAGAGAGATTTTGAATTAAATAAAATTAAATGAGGCTTAGAAAAATTCTAATCTTAGAGAAACCAAAGATATAAAATTTTAAAACAACCAAAAGTTGAGTTTCTAGGTTCACGCGAGTCCTACCATGTGCTGAAATTTAAATAACATCTAGATACAAGTCGTGGCTCTACTCGTGTGTTTTTAGCACGTAAAACAAGTCAACCACAACATCATAAAGGGGGTGAATGGTAGAGTTTGGTTCTGAATTTATTTGGTTGTGGTCTCTCGAAAAGAAACAAACAAACATGTAGGATGGTTCATGTAAAGGGTTTATGATCAAAACAAAATATTCAACCAAGAATTGTGTCTCTAATGTTATTCAACCATTCTAAGTCTAATGTCTTGCATAGTAAATTTCAAAACTAAATTACTTGAAAAGACTCGAAAAACCTGGAATCGGGTTGTCCTCCTGGTAGCTTATTGTTGACTCGACGAAACAGGTTGCCTCCCGCCTAGCGCTTCGTTTATAGTCCATGGCTAGACTTCTTCACTTGATTACTTCGGATCAACGCTCTTTGTGGGTGTTGCAATCTTGGGTACCCACTTCCGCACCATCTTGGGCACGGGCTTATTCTTTGGCTTAGTCATATTTTTTGTCTTCACAGGATAGCTTTGTCCCTTGGTCTTGACGGATGCAACAACTTCCTTCATGTAGTGGCTCAGCATCTCAAACTCCGGTCCTTCGGTCGTGATCTTCGTGGTCTCCTTAGTGTGATCCTCCATCTCTCCCGAACGAGTTTGAGTAGCCTTCACCTTTTTGGGACCTTGTGGTGGAAATTCTCCTTTGTTACCCATCGAGTGCCTGACAAGTTGTCCCACTTGCGTCTCTAGCATCTTCATCACGATGAACACTTCACATAAAGAGTTTCCGACCTCCGTCACCTTGCCTTATAAATTCTCCAATACTTTCTCCATAGCCTCAAACTTAGTGACGACGTCCTCGTTGATCTTAGCTTGCTCGTCCATGAAGTCCTTCAATTGTGTACAAAGAGGAACCAAATCTTGAATCGACGAACTTGCATAAATTCGGGGTTTACCTTGGACATGGTCGTACTCCTCACACTCCTAGCATGTGGATCTTGCCTCGGCAGCCCTTAGGTCTTGAGCTTCATTCTGTATCTCCGTCTTCTCAATCCTCCTCTTAAGTAAACCGATATGCCACTCAAGGAATTCGGCTCGTATGTATTCATTGAAATGCTCCAAAGCTCTCGCAATCGTCATGCGGATAGTTGAGACCTTGATCTTGAACAGCCTTCCGGCGTCTTGAAGGTTTATGATAGGTAGATCAACGATGTCCGGGGTGCATAGCTCGATCTTGTGCTCCGGTTGTGGTTGTTCTCCCATGGGTGGCAGTTGAGGTTGATCTTCCTTTGGACCTGGGGGTGGTGATTCCCTTGGAGACTCTGACAGTCCTTCGACTTCGGCTTTTGGATCTAGGGTTTTCAATCCTTTAGCTTGTGTTGCATGTTTCCTTTGCTTGTAAAGTTTTCCTGGATCATCCACAAAAGAAAGTTTGGGTTTCTTGGAGAGGTAGCCAACTATCTCCGGTTAGGGTTAGCAAAAAATAAAAACCTGAAAAGAAAAATTAGGGATAAACAAAACTAGATTAGATTGATTTTTTTCTTTTTGAGGATGATCAAACTTAAGAGATGCAAAACAAAATCAAAAGAAAAACCGAAAAATAAGCGATACTAGATTGGATCTTGATTGCTTGTTCCCTGGCAACGGCGCCAGAAAAAGGGGATTGTTAACGGTAGATTATCGTATCAAAGTTCATATGGATTTGCAAGCGGACAAATCCCCCGTCGTAGTCAAGGTACCCTTCTTCCCTCGAGTGGTGAACCTAAGGTATCGAATCCGTCGAACAATGTGCAACACAAGGATTCAATCTAGTAAAGCAAGGATAGAAATCTTTTGAAGAACTAAGTTGCATCTAATCTAAGAGATCATAAAGAAAACGAATCTAATCTAATCTAATTAAGAGGTAGCAAGAGAAAGCTAGAGAAAGCAAGAGATAAGCGATCTAGAGAGTCTAGATCGTGCTTATGTTGTAGCTCTCGGTCAGGGGGCTATAATTCGCTCGAGAGGCACCTAGGTCAAAGAAGAGGGGTGGCGACTGGGCCTCGAAACAGGCTGGGCCGACCGGCTTGGGCCGACAGTCCTGGGCCCATTTCGGCCCAGTTCGTGGCCTCTTTCGCCCGGCGTTGGTTCCGAGTCTTCTAGATCCTTCCCCATTCTGCATATGGGCCCCGAGTTGGACGAAGCTCCTTTTCTCGCAAGATTTAGCATTGCTTGACTTCATTGCTTGACTTCATTTCATTGCTTGACTTGTACCGGGCTTCAAGGTCTTGTCATGAGGTGCTTGATGAACTTATCCCGAAAGTCTCGCTTTCAACACTAAAACCCTGCATAAACATTAAACTCCAAAACCGACATGCACGAATGAACTTGTTATACCAAGGGGGTTAGTACCAATGGATAAGATACAAAACTTATGCAAACACTGAAGGTAAACTCATGGCTAGGTTGACGGAATTGCACCTTCAACATCGATGCACGGACGCCGACGAGCTTTGTGCCAGCTCCCTTCCATCGCAGATCCGTGGGAGCTCCCTACACGGCCACAGCGTGCCCCTCCCTCTCCGTCTGGAGCTGCAACTCCTTCTCCACCAGGATCATGGTGCAGATGAGCAGAGCAGGGGCTACGGCGCGAGCGCGAGGAGCAGAGGCGGTGGCCGGTGCAGCTGCAAGGAGCCTTGACGTCTACGGTGCCGGATCTGCTGAAGCTCGGTCGGCTCCTCCACATGTGGCTCGGGTCGCTGGCATCTGCACAGGTAGCGGGGACAGAGGCCCAGAGAAACGGGAGGATGGAGCAGACGGGGACGGGAGGTATGCGGGGACGGGAGGTATGCGGGGATGGGAAAGTGAGAGTGGGAGAGACAGACCCTCTGACATGTAGGACCCACCTGTCAGGACAGATGAAAATCTGGGCAGATACGGTCCTTGCTTTAATATTAGGTAGATATTAATGCTTATTCCATTACTTTTCCAAATAAAAGTGAATAGGTTCAATTCCGGTTTTCTTTAATCATGATGTAAAGTGTTAAATTCTTATCTATACAAGCTGTTGTTAAAGAAAATATGCTTTGTGTTAAACACCAGCTTTCATAATAAAGTTAATCTGCTTAATGATATTATAAATGTCTTTTCAATATTAATATGTCTAGTTGAACACGCAATATAAAGTTATTCGATTAGATTCTTTCACATGCTTTGTCTTTTAATGCTAATTGTTAATATGATATAACTTGTACTTAAATATCTGCTAATAAAATATGGTTAAGTTTATTGTGTTTTCTTAACTAAGCATAACCTGCTTTGTAATATTCTTGCCACATTATTTTATAATTAAAACATATGAAGCACATAGTCTCTTGTTTAATCTTTCGATAGCTTTGACCTTAGTTTCGTTTTCAATGTTCTTTCATCATTTCGTAACCATAGAATCGAGCATATCCTTTAGTGCATCTTTTAAAGTTTCTTTGCTTGATGAATTGTTCTTAGTTGTACTTGTTTGTTTCCTTTGTATGTTGTGCCCGATGATTTCCTCGAGTAGAAAAAGGATCATTGTTCGTTGCTTTGAAGATAAGGAGTTTCAAGAGAGCAAGTGTTGAAGAGCAGTAAGAGTATCTTTTCGTTAGAGAAATGCAAGTGTCCCTAACCACCTTCTACCTATGCTTTATTACAAGATTATGCTATGCATTAATCGGAACATGGAGCGACCACCCAGGACAACTGTACTACCACAAGACATATGGCTCTGTCTTGGCCAATTAATTAGAAACTTTAGTATTGTGGTATGCTTTACCTAAAAGAGGTTGGGGGCTGACGTGAGATGGTGTATAGACCTCCTCTGGTGGGGAGTTGGGCTTTGCTAAGACACGGTACCTGCTAGGGAGCTTTATGCGCTGCACAGGTAACCTAGCGAGCAGCCTGTGCTAGGGAATCTTTGTAAAGGCCTCGTAGCGTCCCTATGCAATCTCACCTCGGTAGTGTGGTATGGTGCCTAGCTAGCACCGCACGGTTGGGTTTAAAGTTCCTAGAACTTTTATGCAACTTGTGGGTAAAGATGTACAACCTCTGCAGAGTGTAAAACTAATCGATTAGCCGTGCTCACGGTCAAGAGCGCCCTGGACCCTCACATGATTAATAAACTTAAAGATGGACTTAAATCACTTTCTGGTTATTTCTTGTAGCCTTGTTGAGTACCAACCATAAGTGTACTCATCCTTGCTTACTGCTGCTGATCAGAAGAAAAAGGTGTGAAGCTGTTGAAGATGATGGTGCTAGGCGTATGCAGCACCCAGTCGTTTGCTTGCGGAGTTGGCGCCTCCGTTTCCAGGATTGAGCTGTATAACTCTAATAGAATAGTAAGTTTTTTATGTTTTTTATACGTGATACTGCTGTCGTTATTCACTTATGTCTACTATATGCATAGCATGCATATAGGTATGCACTTGGTTTGTTTTTCTGAAACCAGGTGTGACAGTTTGGTGGTATTATTTTTATGTGAAATATAAAATAATGGAGAAAAGTTACTGCTTGGCATGTGATCAAATATCATTTTTAGGGGTGTCGTGTTCTTCAGGATTGACAATAAAAATAAGCCATGAAAATATGTCTCTTTTGGTTCTATGCACGTGGAGATCATGTTGAAGTTTCCAACTTAATTATGAGCGCCGTATTTTTGCTAATTAGGCAGCAAAACTCAGCTAATGGGGCTAATTTTGGACATAAATAGAAAAAATAGCACCAAAAACCTTATTCCTTCTTCTCCCACATTCTGCAGGGATGAACAGATTTTATTGATAAATGAGCTGCAAAAAACCTATACACTACTGGAAAAAACGCTTATTTGTATCGGTCAGTAACCCTCATTTGTACCGGTTATTGAGATGGTACAAACCTTCCGGTACAAATGATGTGGAGCATTTGTACCGGGCGAAATACCCGGTACAAATGCCTCACATTTGTACTGGGTGGTAACAAGCCCCGCTACAATTTTTTTTACGTCGTCAGTCTCATTCGACCCTCCCTCCCTTCCCTTTTCTTTTTTCCTTTTGTTTTCTTTTCTCATCTCAATCTCATCAACAAATTACAACAAGATTCACTGATTCATCTCACAAAAATCACCACACGATTCACAATCATATATTTACAAGAATCATCACATGAATCACAGTCACGGATTCACAAAATCACAACAAAAATCACCACAACAATCACATGTTATTCACAAAATCAACACAAAACTCATCACAAAATCAACACAAGTTCACAGAATCACAAATCGAGCCGGCCTCCCCACGTCTCTCGACCTCCGCACCAGCGCCCACAGACTGTCGCGACAGACGGCCACGCTGCCCGCTGAGCACCACACCTGCGGCCTACGTGTCGCCACTGGCCTCTGCGCCACCCGCCGACCTGCCGGCTCTCCCGCTGCCTTGCAAGGCAGATCATAGGAAATGTGAGACGAGAGAAGAATGAAGAAAGATATGAGAACGAGAGAGAATGAGGAGGAAGAGGAAAGACATAGTAAAATAGGAGATAACTGGAGGGGAGGACTTAGAAAAAATTGAGGACGGCGCGGGGAGGGAGACTTGTACTGGGTGGTTGGGTTGCCCCATACAAATGTCGCCCACATTTGTACCACGACATATCCCCACTCGGTTGAAATGTGTTATCCTCACATTTCTACCACGTGGGCTGGAGGAGGCCCCAATGCGTCCTTGTGAGGTAACATTTGTACTGAGCGATGGCTCCAATTGGTACAAATGCCCTCATTTGTACCAGGGAAAAAAATACCTGGTACTAATGAAAATCAGGCCAGGGACAAATGTCTGATTCTCTAGTAGTGCTACCTGAAACTGGATCAGCCCCCCTCAATCGGAAACACCTGCAGTTGACCACTGTAAGCTCATGCCCGAGCCAAGATTGGCCAGATGGATGTCGGATCTAGTTTAGTAGCCATAGGATTGTAGCGAACATGGCCCTATTTCCATTTGTTCGAGTTGATTTTGGTGATTCATGCTAACACAAGTAATGGGACTAACCAAATTATCTAGCATGTCCTTGTAGACATATCTAGGTCCCATGGATGCAACTACAATCATAGAAGCAAAGAAACAAGTCAAAGACGTGAGAAAACAAGGAAAAGCCACCGTCGGATGAACCGATGGTACCATCGGTGCAAGCGTCGTTGCACTTGGTACACTGCACAGAGGCTGGAATCAACTTGGCACCGTCGTATGATCCGACGGTCTCTATTCTAGATGCATCGAATAATTGGCAGAAGCGCAGCAGTGGAAGACAGTAGCGTCAGATGAACCAACGGTCCACTGGAGGGAACTGTCGGTCTATCCAATGATCAAGTTTGAGCAAGACAGAGATGCGCCAAGATCAATGCAGTAGCACCGGATGAACCGATTGGTCAGTTGCAGTTCATCCAATGGTCTCGAAGCTATGGACAGTAAGGTTTTGGTGAGGAGTCCTTCAACATCGGATGATCTGACGCACCGTCGGTGTATAGCGTCAGAGTAGTTGTGTGAGCAGATCTGCAATGACTAAGTGACGTGGAGGGCACCAGATGAACCAATGCCCTGGAAAAGCATAGCATCGGTTCATCCGATGCTACCTTTTACAGTGGCAGTTAGCCAACAGCTCTTTGGGTGCCTTGGGCTATTTATAAGGATTAATTGGAAATATGCCATTACAACTTTTCTCATTTTGAGATATGGCATTACAATTCGTGAAATTGGATATATGCCATTGCAGTTCAACCAGATGCCGAAATTGAATGGCAAATTTCCAATTAGGCAATTTTTAATAGCAGATCTCCAATCCTTAAAAATTGTAATGACATATTTCCAATTAACCCTCCCTTCACTCACCCATTTGACATGGCTGGATTGTGTGGAAGTGCAGAGGAGTGCAAGACACCTAGAAGATCATATCCAATCTATCCAAGTGCTTAATTTTTCATCCATAGACTTGCATATGCTTAGTGTATGTGCTTAGTGCTAGCCTTAGCTTAGAGCTGAGTGAGTGCAAGGTTGTGCGAACCTTGTGAGGTGATTCTTGAGTAAATCAAAGTGTACAAGGTGCGCCGGAAGCCTTGGGGCCTAAGTGGCTCACCGGCAATCGTCTTCGACCCTCCGGCTTGGTGAGGACTTTTGTGTGGGGGACGTGGAGAATCACCTTCCTTGGTGGAGAAGCTCCTTAGTGGAGGCGGAATCAAGGTGACCAAGGGAGTTTGGCAAGTGCCTTTGTGGCGAGTCAGGTGGTGCTCTTGGGAGTGACTTGGTGACTGGGAAGCAATACTCTTGTGTGAGTGCTTTAACAACGTGGACTACGGGTGGCTTAGTGCCTACCGATACCACAGGATAAATCGTGTGTCAAGAATTTGCTTCCTCTCATCCCTATTTACGTTTCCGCATTTACTCTCTTGCAATCTTTGCTTGACTTTACTTTCTTAGAGTAGTACCATGCTAGGATTGGCTATAGGTTGCAAACCTTGTTTTGGGATGGGAGTTTCATACTAGAACAACCGTAGTTGCCCATCTAGATAGTATGTTTTAGTTTTACTTTGTGTACAAGTAGTGAAGCTATAGGTTAAGGTTTTTTAGTTGCCTAATCCACCCCTCCCCCACTTAGGCTATGAGCATCCGATTACTTACAAGTGGCACCAGAGTCGGGACTCACTTCATTCACAAGGAAACGCCAATTCGATTAGTAAATTGTGAAAACCAGCTCATTGCAATGGTTAGGCTTCACTGCCTATTGAGTTGCTCTATAGAGGAATGAAAGGTGTGGATACCTTAGGTTTGACTCCCCATTTCAATGGCACATGCTATCCTCGTTGGAAGGTTCTCATGGAGGTCTATCTCCAAGCAAAGAACCTTGATGTTTGGGGAGTCACCAATGAGGGTGTGAAAATGGTACTAAGAAGGAAAAGCAATTTCATATGATTGCTAAGAGTATCATTTTGTCCTCGCTAGATCTAGGTGTTTTCAATAGCGTTTTTACTTGTGATAATGCTTATGAGCTATGGAAAACCATCAAGGAGCAAAATGATGGCTCAAAAGAACTAGCTAATGAACGCTACGGTTGCCTTCTTGAGGAATTCAATAGCTTTAAGCAACTTGAAAATGAAAATGTCGAATCTATGTACTCACGCCTAAATGTTCTTGTTAATGAGATCAATGCTTTAGGTGTGAAGAACATCATGAACTTGAACAATAACCGCATGATCCTTCAAAGTCTCCGGAAGCCCGATTATGACTTGGTGCAAGCTATCATCTATTAGAAGAAGCTCAAAGAATTGAAGCCATCTCAAATCTTGAGCAAGATCAAGGCACATGAGCATCAAGTCATGACCATGTCCAAGAAGGCGCCCCAAGAACCATCTTCTCCAACCACAAGGCATGCTCTCTCACGCCAACAAGAGAAGGTGATGAGTAGGATGGCTACCCATGGAAGCTCAAGTGAGGATGATAGTGATGATGGTGATGATGAAGTATCCTCAAGTGATGAAGAGGTCGAATCCATGGTGGCCATGTATGTGAAGAAGATCTCCAAGTATGTGAAGAAAAATTAATATGTACTGCTACAATGTCCACTTGAAAGAAGGGCATGATCATCAACATATCAAGTGTACCAAGATCAAGCACAAGCCCAAGAAGAAGGTGGTCAAGGAGAGGAAGCCAAAGCAAGAAGCAATTGTCGCCGTCCGTGTGTTGACGGTGAAAATCCGTCAACCTAGCCATGAGTTTACCTTCGGTGTTGGCATGAATTTTATACCTTATCCATTGGTACTAACCCCCGTGGTATAACAAGTTCACGTGTGCATGTCGGTTTTGGAGTTTAATGTTTATGCAGGGTTTTAGTGTTGAATGCAAGACTTTCGGGATAAGTTCATCAAGCACCTCATGACAAGACCTTGAAGCCCCGTACGGGTCATGCAATGAAGCAAACTTAACTCCAAGAAGCCGGGGACTTGATCCGAGAAGACGACGGACTCCGGGGACCCGACCGGAAAAGTGCGTCGAATCTTGCAAGACAAGGAGTTGAGTCCAATTCGGAGAGAAACCGACGACATGGACCTACATGCGAAGGGGGAAACATCCGGGAAGCAAGGGAACCGACGTGGGGCAAAGGAGCCCACGGGGGCCGGGCCTAAATGGGCCCGGGCCGGCCGGCCCGGGTCCGGTCGGCCCGAGCCCATTTTGGGCCCAAACACCCTCTCCTTTGCCCTAGCCGCCAATCGGGCTATTTATAGCCCCCCGACCGAGAGCCACGGAGAGGAGATTTCGTCTTCGGCCGCCGAGAAGCGAGAGAAGAGAGGGACACCATCTCGGAGAGGAGAGGGTCGAGCTAGTTGACTAGGGTTCCCCTAGCCGACGTGGGAACCTTGCACGGAAGACCACGTCGGAGTTCCGGAGCTAGAAGCAAGATCAAGGAAGGATCCCGGTGGTGATCTTGTGTATGTATCATTGTCATAGTTGAATTATCAAGTTGAATCTTTTCCTAGCGATCAAGTGTTTCCTCGAAGATTTTGTTTTTCGATCGGCTTTGCTTATTTCAATTCTATTCTCGAGATAGATTACATAGGGTGTTCTTGTAGCCGCGGTGGCTAGAGGTACACGCCGGATCTTCCGAAAGAATCTCGACTTGTCTTTTGACTCGCCCTAAGCTCCCCGCATGAATAGGGATACATTGTGACGAACGGGGGTCTCGAAAGGCGGATGTTTTCGGATTTGGACGGGAAACCACGATTTAAAGAGGCTTCTATTAAGATTCGATTTGCTACTTCTTCTCTTGCTTGGAACTTCAACAAAAGGCTTACCCCGATCCCTCTAGATCGGTTTATCTACCCAATCTTACTTTGTTTTCTCCGGTTTTTAGTAGATTAGATTCGTTTTGTGTCTTTTACTTAGATGCATTAGGGTTTCTTTTATCGAAGATTGGAGTTACTTGGCTTTAATAGATTAAGTTTTGCGTCACACATTTGTTCCACGGATTCGATACCTTGGGTTCACCACTCGAGGGAAGAAGGGTCCCTTGACTACGACGGGAGACTTGTACGCTTGCAAGTCACGAACGAACTTTGATACAATTATTAACCGTCAACACCGTGAGTGGACAAATGGAGAATCAAACTCTTGTAGCTCAAGTGATGAATCAAGAAAGAACTTCACCATTCGCTTCATGGAAGGTCCTTCATCATCACCACACATGTGCCTTATGGACCAAGGTATGGAGAGAAATGTAAGTGATGATGAATTCTATGCCACCCCTCTCGATGATCTTGTTTAGCTAGTCCATGAGCAAAAAGGAATGCTTATGAAACAAGCTAACGAAATTAAAGAACTCAATGCCCTCAATGATCTTAGTGCAACCCTTTCTACAAACTATGAATATTTGTTGCGCAAATTTAATTTACTTAGCAAGGAGTGTGATTAGCTAACATCTAAGCTTGAGAGGAATAAGACTGTTGACGGTGCAAAACTGTGCTCAAGTTCACTGCAAGCCTTTTTCACTAAGGAGGGTCCTCCCTAGATTTGTCAATCCAAGGATCGGAAGCAAACACCTAAGGCTATACATATAATGTAATGATCTAACCAATCATTAAGCGTTGATTGCATAAGACATTAAAAATACATGAAAGGATGTATGGATCACATCCACCTAGCCATAAAGGTAAGCATCAAAAGGTAACCCTAGTCTATCGTCTTCTTGTTGCCGTTCTGGCCAAGGTGATAAACCAATCAACCTATACCATGATAAGGACTACACTCGATATGGAGTAACCTGACATGGAGTGGTCCGATACACGTTCATTCGCCGCTTTCTCCTCCACCGTATTGTCACTACGCAAGGATATTCATCACTGAACGACAACCTCGGTCTGTGCACTTCAATGATGTATTCACAAGAGATAGAGTAACTACCAAGATTAGATCTATTCCTACTAAAAGCACATGCTAGCTATACATATGAATAAACAATCATCCATGTAGATCAAAAGTAAAGAAAAGACCTGATTTATATCACCATCGAACGTAGAATGTACAATCGCCTTGATGGAATCAAGGCATGGGCTCCGGAACTCCACCATGGCTTCACCACGCAGGGCCAACCATGGTGGCTAGGGCATGGCCTAGGCCATCTCCTAGGCAACTTGAGGACTTGCGGTGGTCGTAGGCTTCCTCCCGGTGCTTCTCCTTTGTGTCAACAGCTCTCTGATGAATGGATGGATCGATCACCCCCCCTGGGCGCCCAAGGGGTTGTATTTATGCCCTTGGGTATCCTTGGGGTGTGCTCCACCTTGCCTTGTACGAGATCTTCCTTGGGTGAGAAGGGAGCTTGGTTTCCATAAAATCAGCCTCGTCGAGATTTTCCTGATTCGCAGCCCTTCCTTGCCGGCACCATATCTCCCACGTACGGACTCCAAATAATGCAAATTCTGTGTCCATATTGTGTTCCACGAAATTATCTCCAACTCTGGTATTCATTGGTTTCTTTAGAAACGACGATAAGATCCCCAAAACTGCCTTGGAAGATAATTTGTCTGATTTCGAACTGACTACACAGCAGGGATTTCGGGGGCCATATCTCCTAGCTCCATTATCCAAAATGGGCCCTCCACATGTCCAAATTGAAGGTATTGTCGAGGCTCACAACATTGGTAGTCAAACTTTTGCCATTAGAGGTTGTGTAAGTCTCCAAATCTACACCGGAAGATCATGCTGTCGTGGGCTGTGAGAATATCTCTCGGGCTGAGTTGATCTCGTTGGTAAACATCCAAGTCCCATGAGTTTTGCGTGTTGATGTTTCGGTCCTTGGGTTGTTTGGAGTCTTGTTCACTTCGTGTCTTGACTTGTGACGGGCTTCGTGATCTTCTCTTGAAGTGCTTGATGAACTTATCCTGAAAGTCTTCTCTTTAACGTTAATTTCCTGCATAAAGAACAAACTCCAAAATGGACATGCAAGAGTGAACTTGATACCTTCGGGGGGTTAATACCATTAGTTAGAATATAAAATATGTGCAAATGTTGATGGTAAACTCATAGCTAGGTGTACCAAAATTGACCGTCAACAGAGACTTAGACAAGTGATTCCTTTAAGCTTGATGAATCATGCATCATTTATCCCTTGTGAAATTCCTATCTCAAAGGTGGATGCTTCAACTTCATGCATTGATTTAATTGATGAATTTTGCTCACCATCTTGCAATGAGAATGTTGTTGTAAAAACATGTGATTGTCAAGAAGAATGATGAGCTTAGCAAAAAGTGAAATGGCTCTGAGAGAAGTTTGTTAGCTTGATGGGCAAGGGCAAAAACTATGAGGAACAAGTGACATCTTTCAAGACATGAAGAGCAACATCCAACCTTCTAAAATATTTGTGATCCCACAGTGAAGAATCTTGACAAGGGTGCAACCATGACTTGATACAAGTGTCATGGAGAAGGGCACAAGTTCTACAAATGCCTTTAATTTGTGAAGAATATGGACATGGGCGAGAAGAAGAAGATGAACCCCACCATCAAGAGCTCCCTCATCTACACCAAGCCCAACCGAAGAACAAGACCAAGAGTAACACCTAAATCATCAAGAACAAGCCTAATGTCAAGGTGGTTGCGCACAAGGTTGGGAAGATGAAGATGGAGCGGGGCTGGAACCAACACACACTACAAGAAAAACGCCGACTAGTGATGCAAAAAAAGTTGTTTCTCATCATAAACTACATTTAATGACGCTGGTTGTATCGAAAATGCGCCTTCATTAGTGTCACAAACCACGATTAACGACGAAACCTTATTTCCAGTGTCATGAGTTTAATGACGTGTATAAATTCGTAACACAAAGGCGTCATAAGGTACCTGCCACATCGGACCAAAATCTGATGTGGCACGGTGTTTTGTGATAAACCGTTTCGTCATTATGTGAATTCAGCTCATATTTAGATGGGCCAAGGTCCCAATACCTTGACGTCATAGATTGAATTTGGTCCACTTAATATTAAGCTAAGCCCAATGTTTCTTTCGTCATAAATTGGTTTTAGGCCTTATTAAGGTTGGATGGAGCCCAATATTGTTTGTCATAGAATGTTTAAGGACTATTTATGGTTGGATGGAGCCCAATAATTGTTGTTGTCATAGACACTTTTAGGCCTAATTCTGGTTGGACCGGCCCAATAATCGAGGTCGCCAGAGAATGCTTTAGGCCCAGTTTTAGTATGATTAAGCCCAATAATTGCATTCGTCATTAATTTTTTTGGGTCCAGTACTGGTTGGATAGAGTTCAATATTGATGACATCATAAAATGATTAAGGCCCAACTGATATTGGACCCATCCCACCATTTGATGACATCATTTTTGATACGGCCCGTTTTATTAATAAATTATTTTAATTCGTAAAAAAATAATGGGTCGATGGGGCAAGCCCAAATATTTTTTCCCTGTTATTTTGGGTTGCACTCCAGGTTGTGCTTAATTAAATATAATTCAATCTCATATTACATGCTAATCAATTAAGTAATAGACATCACATATAATATTTCCATACCACTGATACAAATTAATGTTTCGGATCACACATGACACATTATTATCAATGAATACAGGACAACCACAAGCAGATTGTAAGTAGGAGCTCACAAACCAATACACATGATATCTCCATGCTCACAAATAAAGCTGGTGTTGAAATAGAACCCACTAAGATAACAAAGCTTCGTACTCACAAACCAGCACAACTAGCTAGGAGGACACTAGCAAAAGATGAAGAAACATAGTGGCCTTACCCAAGGCGCGAGCTTAGCAGTTGACGAAGGAGGGTCTCTGTAGTTTCTACTTGTTTCTTCAACCTCTCAATCGCATCAGTCTACACTTTCATTGCTACATCTGATGCTTTTGCATTGATCTTCAAGTCTTTAAAAACTTGATCCTGTTCAACAAAATTTTCACCAAGGTCAACAGCTGCATCGAGCCCTCCCAACTAAACTTCATGTAGCAAAAGCTAAATAATATCAAGGCATGTAATCAATGAATGGCTTTGACTTCACATTGGAGGGACAGGAATTTGATATTTGAACTGCAAGGATTGTCCTCAACATTTGAGCCTAAAAATGAAAGGATGAGTTAAACTTGAACCTTTAACGAAGCAAGCAAATAAACTTAAGAATAATCCTAAGAATAAAGTAGTAGGATTATCATGTGTTCTGTTACATACCACGACATGTGATTGAATCTCAGCAATGCAGGAGTGGGATGCTAGGCCCTGCACAAAGAGTTACAAATCAGAAACTGGATCTAGAGCGGTCAAGGTAAGAGAATGATCTGAAATCTAAGACAGTAAACAAAGTAAATTACTTTCTAAGCATGGCTCATCTATTAAGTTGTGTTACAAATTAGTAACTGCATCTAGAGCGACCAAGATAAGAGAAGAATTTCCAATCTAACACAATACACAAAGCAATTTACTTTCAATGCATGGCTCATCGATTAACTTGCGTTCCAAATCAGTCACTGCGTCTAGAGCGGCGAAGTTAAGAGAAAAATCTCAGAACTAACACAATAGACGAAGCAATTTACTTTATAAGCCAACGGAAATACTACTAGGGGACTAGAAAGAAAAGGAAATGAGATTCTCATTTGTGAAGCTCCAAGATTCAGGGGCCCATGGATTGAGGGGGCATCGGGTGTCGGTGCTTGCACCGTATCCTGGTTTAACTACACAGCTTGGCAAGCATAGCAGACGCAAGCAGAATACCGATATCTGCTGCTCACCATCTGCTGAGATACCCCTCTCGCTCCACCAGCGACGGCGAGGTCGGACTGCCACCGCAGATCTAGCTGAGAAATGTGATGCTTTTTGGAAATGGAAGACGAGAGTTTGTGGCGCAATGCGGTAGCAATGGAGTAGAGTATTTATTATTTTGGGGTGGAGATGGAGTACAGAATTTGAAAATCCTGCTTTCGACTTCCTGACTGCGAAATGAAAATATGGTAAGCTACACTTGCTTCGGGGCCACTAACAAATGAGGCCGTGCAATTGGGGCCCCATATTGTCAGCGAGTTTGGGTGGGATTCCAGTGGCATACAATATAGGTGGGAGACGGATATCTGGAAGAGGCCCATGCTTCAGTGAAGCTGGGTGCATTTCCAATCGAAGATCACAAAACCTAACAGCTGCTTCTCCCACTACAATGCCTACACGTCTATTTTTTAAGTCATACAAAGCATACTCGTGTACCCACCAAAGCATACTCGTGTACCCACCAAATATTTCGCATGCCTACTAGGGGAAAAGCCTGCATATTCCACCCTATACGTGTGATAGGATTCCTCAGTAGTGTAGGCCTTCATATTCCGAGCATCCCACGTATTTTCATGGCTACTGTAATCCCGTGAGGGCATGCTCTGCCACGAGGAGCACATTGCCTTAGTATCGGTCATGGTTCAATAAATAGGCATGCCCCAAGGCCTTACCTCGTCGCCTCTTCATCCTCCACGCATTGTGCTAGCAGACCTCTCTATTTGGTTCTATGCTCTGTGAAAAAAGGTGAGCTCTTAGCTTCCGCGTCGTGTTTTTACAGGATACAATCATTTTTCCTTGTCATTGCTTATCATGTTTAGGTTGTTGGAGTGTGTAGGCGGATGGCTTCTGATGCGAATGGAGGAACCGCCAACTCCCATGCTGTGCCACCTCCGCAGCGGCCAGGATACATGGATCCACATGCTCTGTATGACATGGACGAGGCAGACGAGGAAGAAACAAAAGAGATGAAGAAAGATGCTTTGGCTTGGCTGCAGGAGCCGGGTTACACTCGTGTGCTTCGCCATGGTCGCTGTGTGTGCCCTTACTGCAATCTTGCTAATCGGCAGTGGGGTTTTCGTGACATCCTACAACATGATTCTGGCATTGGTCACTCAGGACGTACCATGAAGTCGAGGGATAGGCGCCATGCATTGGAGGAATATCTCTGCACGGATCCTCGTTATGCTACATTCCGTCGTGCATTAGGTATGGCGGGATAGGCTTGTGACGTATCCATCTCCATGACCATATTTGTTGTCTTCCTCGTTGCCAAGTCTAAAGATTTTGTTACTTGGTGTGTGTTTGTGCACGTCTGTGCTAGTGCCACTGTACCAGTGTAGGTCTATGGGGATGTATCATGTGTGTTCACATTTAAGTTGAATAATTTGGGCAAGGTGACCATCATTTACATTATGTATATTCTTGGCAAAATGGTGAATTTAGTCAAACGGTAAATTTGTAAAATCGGTCATCATTTACATGTGTATCTGCATTGCAGTGTGGTGGGATAAGAATAAAATATTTCATGACAATACATTACATCTCATACTTAGAAATCCATTGAAGTAAGGAAGGTGGTCATGAAAAAGAAGAACATCCATGTTCTTCATGGATAACAGGGGATACAGGGGATTTTTCTACCACTACAAGATTAACAGAGCAGGAAAAGAGGGGATCGATCTTTTCCATCCAAAAGAAAACATACAATTGATCTTACCATCCACAAGACCATCTATTTGAAAGTGAAAAAACCAAAATCCGAGTAATCTAATACGACCCCTCCGAGGAGTTCCCCGATGACTATGGCATCGAGGGAGCTTCAATGGCTACGGGAGCCACAGGACCGGGATTGATGGGGCCAACATTTGAAGGACCAGCGCCGAGGTCCATCTCCTTCTTGGTCCTCTTTGAGTCCACCTCCTCCTCCTCCTTCACATCCTTCTCCTTCTTTGCCGACGGAATGTCCTTGAACAAATCAAGCTTACCGGCCTTGTGATCCTTCAAAAGCTGCCTCACAAACTCCTCTGTCTGTTGATTCCTCTTCTTTGCCTCCACCCGCTTCCTCTTCTTGGCCGACAATCACTTCTTCTCAATGGCCGCCCACATCTCTTCCTCATCCTCTTCTTCTTTCTGTTCCTCTTTCTCTTCCTCTTCATCCTCTTCACGTAGTCATACTCATCCTCGTTGTCCTCGCTCTCCTGCCTTCCCATGTCTTCTACATCAGATTCACTCAAGGAGGGGTCGGATGGCTCACATGCGCTTGGTTGGGGGGAGTCAGGTGGTGTCCCAATGGAGGAGGGGTTGGAAGGGAACGAGGAGGCGGGAAGTCTAATTGGAGAAGAAGGCATGGTGGTTGTGGTTTTCAGGAGGAAGAGAGTTTGAGACAAGGCAATGGATGGAGTTGGGAGAGTTCGATATATTAATATATGTCAGTTTTAGGGAAAGTCGGGTGTCTCTTCGGGAGTTGTATCACGCTAATGCAAGAAGGCGCCTCGATCTCTAATAATGTAACGGTCTTTTGCAAAGAAAAAACTATGTAAATTTGTAATCTTTGTGAATTTGGAGAAAACTATATTTACAAGCACTTCAATATGCAGAGATGAACTGTTTACTGCCATTAAACCGGATGTTCAGGTATGGGATGCATTAACAGACCAGATGTTTCAGTCTAGAAAAAGATACAGAAAGGACAAATATTTCAGGACTTGTAAAAGATTGTTGTTTTGATTTTGGGCAAAGGTCATCTATGATTTCATAGTTTATGAGAGCGATAAAATAGGATAGTATTTATAGGAGGCAAGGAACAGAGATGGTTAGGGAAACAAAGCTTAAACAACTTCAAACAAGGAGACTATTCAACAAACAAACGATAATCAAAATCGCGAGCATGGTTTGGGTTAGGGATGCATTAGCGTTTTGGATATTTTGCAATAGTCGCATGCTTGTTTTGAATTTGGTCAAGGTAAGCAACGATCACATTGCTATTTCTTATTAATCGTCCAATGTTGATCTTCAACTTCTCCAGATCATGGGTCATGCTAGGAAACTAACATTATCAAGTGAATAGCAGATGTTGGTGTAGGTCTGTCTAGTGGTGCTATGTTTTGGGTTGGAAACTTGTGATGATGTTCAGACTCGTTGTCTGGTGATGCTTACTCTCCCTGGGAGTCCTAGGGGTGATCGTTGTCCTAATCTAGCTTGAGTCAATGTAGGTTAGGGCGAGTCAAGGGCCAGTGAACTCCACTTTTATCCCTATTCTGTGACATGTTCGGTATTTTTGTTGTTACAATTGGAATGAGGGATGCCCTCGATTAAAAAAATGTGTCAAGCTAGGAAACACGATCATGTATAAGTACAATAGGAGCAGATGTTCTTGTCTAGAAACACGAACAGGACGGACAACACATAAGACCATGTTTCATGGAAATGTAAAGTTACTAATTAAGATCACGATGTTCACATACATAAGACAATGTTCCCACAAAATCTAAAGATACTAACTAACATCACAGATAACATATCGACATTGGTGTTCCACTGGCGCGGCTCGCTCACTCGATCTACATCTACATCCACCCCTCGTTTCTAGCCAGGACGTGGTGGTGGCTCCACTTCTTAATGTTGTCCTCCCTTAGGGCCTCAGACCTGGCCATCCTAAAGACGTTGTCCATGATCTCATTCAGGTTCCTCCACTGGTGCATACGGTTGGGGAAGACAGGGCACCCGTAGGTGTTGGTAGTGCGCTGGAAGACGAGCAGAGCAAAGGTGTCGGAGTTGGAGTTAGAATTGGAGTCAGAGTCCAACTCTGCAAGTGGCGGATGAGGCTGGGAACCCGCCGGCGACGTACCAGCGGCTCCGAGCATTGGCGGGTCGACATTGGCGGTGTCGCAGCGGGGCGGCTCCGTGCCGTGAAATTAATGCCCTTGCCACTCTAAGTAGGAGCAGATGAAGTGAAGGCTGTGCGGTGACAGCCAGGACCTGGATTCGGCTCCTGAGGAGGCGGTTGGCGAGAGGCTAGCAACACTGCCGGACCGACGAGCAGGGGCGGGTACGACCATGCGCTTGAGCTCTGTGTGTTTGGGGGAGACTGATTGCTTCATTGCATCAGACGGGCAGTAGGACTGAAATGTGAGTGTTTGGGAAGAGAACTATGGGTAGAGTGGTTCGGAACTAGCAAGGACGCCGATGGTAGTAGGAATACAGTGGTCGGATTCCATGAGATGTTGTGCAATCTTATGTGACAAGCTAAAAAACGAGCCTCGAGATCGAGTGGCTACAATTCATCTACAAGCTTCCATGGGGCGTTGTGGCAAGCTTCCATGGGAAATTAGGCAATAGGCGCCTTGGCCTGTCGAGGAAGGCTAGCCCAGAAGTTACTGATAAGAAAAGGTGACCAAACTGGACTAAATTCAGTGTTGATTTTGTGGGCAAAATAGAATGACTACGGTCGGATCTTACTAATCTACAAAAGTGAGCGAACCGAACTAAATGGTTCATTGAAATGTTATTAGGAAAATACGATCGCATTATTTGAATGAACATCCATCCAAAGTAGGAAACAGAGTCCATTCTAAAGTGACTAAATAAACATCACAATTCCACATACATAAGACAATATTCCAATGAAATCTAACGATACTAATTAACATCACTGGTAACATAACATCACAAAGTTCACATACATAAGACAATGTTCCAACAAAATCTAAAGATACTAATTAACATCATAGGTAACATAATAGCATAGATCTTCCACCAGCGCAGCTCCCCGACTCCATCTACTCCATCCATCCCTCATTCCTGGCCACGACGCGGTGGCAGCTCCACTTCTTCTTGTACTTCTCCCTCATGGGCGCAGACCCGGCCATCCCAAGGACATGGTCCTTGACCTCATTCAGCTTGCGCCACCGGTGCATAAGGTTGGGGCAGACAAGGCACCCGTACGTGTCGTTGAGGCGTCGGAAGACGCGCAAAGCATCACCCCGGGGGACCAGAGGGACGTAGCCATGGCAACGGTCCTTAGACGAGTCTGTGTCAGCTTGGGAGTCAGAGTTGGAGTCAAACTCACCAGCAGGAAGGGTAACTGTAAACTTCAGCTTCCAAGGTGGCGACGGTGGAGGATGCTGGATATCCGACGGCAAGACACCAGCTGCTCGTGGCAAAGTGCCGACGATCGACAGCAGGTCAACATTGGCGTCATCAGAGGGCGGCGGCAGCGACGGTAGAGGACACTAGGAATCCGCTGGCGAGCCACCACCAGCTGTTGGGAAAACGCTGACGAGCGACGGTGGGTCGACGTTGGCGGCGTCGAATCTTGGCGGCAGTGGGTAAACGTTGGCGGCGTCAGAGCGCGGCGGCGGCATGCCGTGGATGTGGCCCATGTCGCCTCTGTGAACATGCGGGCGAAGTGCTGGTTGTCACGCGGTGGCACCCAGTCACAGGCGCGCAAAGAGGATGTGGCTCCGGAGGATCGGTTGAAGGGTGAGGGTGAGAGCCGGCGCAACGGGGAGCCTGATCGCTTCATTGCGTCGGTCGGTTACAAGTAAGGCGCGAGTGTTTGGGAAGTGGTGGCATGGTTTGGAACTAGCTAGGATGCCCATGGTGGGGGGGTAGGAATGGCAATTTCTGTGGAGTTACTCCCCTTGCGTGTGAAGTTGTGCCGCTTCGGTGAGAAGGTAAGAAACGGACGCCTCTTGAGTCTTGACTCCTGAGTGGCTTCCATTCATCTTCCACCGTTGAGGGGCTGATGTGCAGGTCCCCACGCCGTATGGCCAACACCACTGTGATCTCTTTATGATGGCAACCACCTTCCATGGGAAGTTGTGGCACGAGGATGGCAACAGGCGGATGTTTCTGTTAAGAAAAAGTGACAAGACCGGAGTAAATTATATGTTGAACGATCATCCATCCAAAGTACATCATAGGAGGAAACGAGTTCTCTGATCATACACTAATAAGCATTATAGCAAGGTGACACTTGTTATTGTTGGCAATTATCTTTTCATTAAGTCTGGGTCGTCGAGGATGAAAGGCGCTGCCTCGCCATCGAGCAGAAACGGGTCCAACATCGGGGGAAGAGCTGTTAGCAATGCCGCCGGCCTTTCGAGCAGGGAAAAGAACTTCCATGCCCTTGAGCTCTCTGGGACAGTTAGCGCGGCAAGCACACTTGACATCAATGGTCGAGCGGTTGGCAATGCCGTCAGCCTGTCGAGTAGGAACGGGAATGGCCGTGCGCCTGAGCTCTCCGGGAAAGTCGGCGTGGCGGGCGCACTTGATATCGATGGCCAAGCGGTTGGCAGCGCCGCCAGCCTTTTGAGTAGGGACAGGAACATCCATTCCCCTGAGATCTCCGAGATAGTCGACGCAGCAGGTGCACTTGACATCAATGGCTGAGCGGCTGGCGACACCGCCGGCCTTTCGAGCAGGGACGGGAACGGTCGTGCACTTGAGATCACCGGGACGGCGGACGCACTTGACATCAATGGCGGAGTGGAGGGCCATGACTGCCACGTGCGACCAGCCCGGCCTCTCGGGAACTCCACCCACTACACGCCAGCGTCTGGTGGTGACGGGTACGGCCGTGGGCCTGAGCTCTGGGATAGTCGAAGCGGCGGACACACTTGACATCAATGGTCGTGCGGCTGGTAACGCTTCCGGCCTGTGGAACAGGGATGGGAATGACCATGGACCTAATCTCTTTGGGATAGTCCGAGCGGCGGGCGAACCTGACATCAATGGCGGAGTGTGGGGCCACAGCTACCACGTGCGACCAACCCGGCCTCTCGGGCACTCGACCCACTGCACGCTAGCTTCTGGTGGCAACGGTAAGACGGGAATCGTGGTTTGATAGATGTGGAGAGAACACCTCTCCCACCGCCGCCCGGCATGCCAGCGACCAAGGCTCCAGTCAGCATAGAGCGTGTCGGGCCCCATCGGCCTGGCCATCCATTGCGGCGTTTCTGTCCTACCGCAGTCGCCGTATCTCGGCACCGCCGGAGCTTTATCCGGTATGGATGGTAGGAGAGTGAGCTCCACATGAGGCACACGATGATTGTCACCAGCCATTGGGGGAGATGCTCTAAAATGCACATAGAAATTAGTTTGCTCAAAGAGGCGGAAAAGGTCGAAAGAACAAAGAAATTGGTTGAATTGGGAGAGAGGATGATGGTACTTGCGCCGATAGGAGGCGATTCCGATGGGGTCTTCTAGTGCTGAGAGGAGGAGATGCCGATGGGGTTTTCTTTCACTGAGGAGGAGATGCAAAAGTGTTTTCCAGTATATATTAATAGATCTCATTTTCCATGGGAAAGGCGCAGGGTCTCTTGGGGGATCAAGTCAGTCAAATGGCCTAGGCACGTAACTTGCAATCTTGTTGAACTTGGAGCAAACTTAATTCACTTGAACATGATGAGATTGAAAGTTCCCACGAGACCGGTTATTCGGGTATACGAGGTCGGATGTTTCGGTTTACGAACCATGAGTAGACTGGGGAAATATTTTTAATCATTTCATGGCAAAAATATGCTTGTTTTTAATATGGATAAGGTGAGATATGATACCATCCTTGTTAGGGAGAGCCAAAAATGTGCACAATTCGAACGTGGAGCCGTGGGTTAGGTAGAGCAATTTGAAGCGATGGGCAACAAATTGCCTTTCAATAAGACGGTGTCTACTCTAACTAGTGTACACTACCCCATCTAGGAAAGATTTGTTTTTCAAAGACTTGGTTAGTAGGAAAGAATTGTGAAGATAAGCAAGCTGACTTAGAGTTTGAACCATGACTTCATTTTTCCTTGTTGATGAGTCATGCTTGGTAACAACAAAATGAAAGCATGCAATGAGATAGGCAATATAACCCGGGCAGGACTGGATGTTTGGCTTTATGAAACATTAACAGACCGGACAAAAATTTGCATTCCTTTCCTGGCAAAAGTTGCTTGTTTTGAATTGGGAAAACCTGATTACGTATTTCTTAGTTTCTGAGAATGTGAGATCACATTATTTGTTTTTTAATTGTCCAATATGGATTTCCACCTCTCTAAATTGTGATGAACTATTCCAACTACCAGCCATGGTAAATAAAAGAGGGAAGACCTGAAGTTGGTTTCCATGACATCAATGCGTGTGCGAATATTGCTACACGGGAATCAAGGAAGAGAGATAGAAATAGATAACAGTGGATTGATCTAGAAACAAATATATCCAAAATCACTCTCACATGTCATGGTATTTTGTTGGATGCCGATATCCTATTATTTTTTCTAAAGAACAGATCACATTTAGCATGAATTCTACATTCCTCGTTACAAAAATGTGACCATTCTTCCCAGCTCATCTTGAAGCACAAGCGGCCTGCGAACTAATGATTGTTGGGCGCCACTGGTGGCGCCAGCGTTGCACGTTAGCACCATGTCACTCGCTATATCACCTCTGAGGTTGCCTCATGGCACCGCAGGCAACCCTTGTTCGTCTGCATCATTATCGATGTCGCGGCCACCTATTCTTCCTCGCCCTCGACCTGTCTGATGTACCGCCTCGCATTGTCATCATCGCCGGCGTTGCCATTGGCCTTGTAGAGGACCATGGCGGCAACATAGGCCGCCACATTGTGCCCGGCTTGGGAGGCCTCCTTGAGCTTAGCGATGGATGACCGGGAGCTGTAGTTTTCCCCGAACAGGATGTCCATCCTAGAGATGAAACATGCCTCTAGGTTTCTTTTGTGGGTCCGGCAATCGAGGAGGGTGTCGTAGCCCTTGCAGTTGTTCCACTGCAGCTCGACGGCAAATCGCTCTAGCACCATACGCCGATCAACACCCGCGTTGTTGCACATGCGATGTATCTCCCGGCAGGTCACATGTAGGTTACGCAGGTCCTCCATGGGCCGGTCTGAGGTCGCAACGAGGTGGCCGACTATATCAATGTTCACCTCTGTAGGGAGCACCACCAGTGATAATGACAACTGCCTCGACGACATGATTACTGACCTACAGGCAACCTGGAAATAGTTTCATCAAACATCAGAGTGCTAGGTCAAATGCACATTCAAATTGATACAAAGACTTGGAAGAGAGCACTGTACACTCATGGATCTTCCTTCCGAGAGGAGGAGATGCAATTGTAAAAATGTTTTCTTTACCCTAGGAGGAAGAAGTCGATCAATGCCCCATTTACAACAAATCCATCGTTCCTTTCTCTGCATTTACAGTAAATTCACCGCACCTTCACCACCCAAAACAACCTTCGTTGCTGCTCCGTTGATTTTGGGATAACAATAATAATTCATTATGATTGTTGGGAACCTAATAGAAATTACATTTTTGGAAATGTGAATAGGTCGGACTAAATGGTCAGTACAATGTGGTGGATACTAACTTCCGCACATTTCTCAGTAGATTTTGGCAACACATCATCAGTGCAATGCTCAGAAGCATAGGGCATAATGTTCAGAATACATGATCGACAAATTGTTCACAATACAAAGTGTCACTTGTAGAATACGTGATCGAGACATCTTATTAGCCTTACCATCGAGCATCAATCCCGCCACTCCCGCGAAAAAACAAATAAAGCAAGCAGCACATGCGCGAGTTTGACATTGTGCCTATAATTCCCAATTGACTTCAGCTCGGTGGTAACCTTCTGAAGTTTTTGTCGCGCTATTTTGAGCTCATTCCTAATCTCTGTAAGCTCACAGTTAGCTTTTCTCAATTACCCCTCGCACTGCTTTGCATCCTCTTTAGCTTTCGTTTTCTTCTTCATGAGCTTCAGCATAACAACATACGACCTTTCATCCCATTCTGGATCAATCCAGCAGAAGTAATCGCATTGCTCTTTTGTTCCTGCAAATTAAACGACCCATTAGCAATAGTCGTTGACCACAGGCACCACATAAGCAGGTATCCAACTAGCCATTACCTTTGGGCAGCCAGCAAACTGGCGGCCAGGGTTGAGAAAGGTCCAAGCATACTTCACCACAACTCTCAACCCGTGTTTTCACTTGTCTTTAGGATGCCAATAGCTACTATTGCAGGAAGATGTCTCCGAGCAGTAGCTACCAATGGAAGAAGATGCTGGAGTACTCGGATGCTTTAAAAAAATTCATTGCAACTTGAAATCAATGCTTAGTTTTGCACTTTCTAGACTAAAGCCTATCAATCAACTTGTAACAACAATCGTGCTTCAACCGAAATCCCCAATTCCAAATATGACTTCCCTCTGACGAAAGGGGAAAGCAGAGGAACAAAACTGGGTACTGACCTGACCGTAGCTCACTCTCCTCCCTTCGATGCGAGGATTCACCATTCCCACTGCGGGTTGTAGATCTGCGCACCAAGGCCTCTAGGTAGATATTTGCCACAACGACCCACAGCAGCGTGCTGGCAAGCCCCTTGCAGGGTACACGGTTGATATAGCCGTTGGTCGTGGGTTTGACCCTTGCTATTGACATAGCATCCTTTTAATTTTCCTATGTTTTTATCAGACTGATTTGTTGGACCTTATTAATTTTTATGATGAGTTGGAGCCACAATTGGAAACATACGGTTTCGTGATCGTTCCTCAAGAAGGTCCTTCCAGCAAAACATCAATAGACTGAAACTTTGCTGTCCACCGAGCAGCAAACATCATATTATGATCAGGTAGCAACAAGTTTCTCAACTCATGACCACAAAGTTCACAACACCAAGTAGCAACAAGTTACAACACCAAGTAGCAAACATCATAGGATGATCATCACACGAAGTAGCAACAAGTTTCTTAACTCATGACCACAAAGTTCACAACACCAAGTAGCAAACATCATAGGATGATCATCATTACAATTTTCAAAGTAATCATAACCACTCATTAGTAATCATAATTATAAGAACTGATCATCAATTTACATCTTTAGGCATTGATTCTCCTTCCATAGCTCAATCCTGCAGCTGTCCCTTCACCTTTTGCAACTTAGCGGCAATAGCTTCTGAGGATCCTTCCCATTGTTGATCCTTTTTTCGCTTAGCTGACCTAAAGAAAACATAAGCACCAACAAGTTTCATGACACTATGTATTTTGATCAGGAGGAACAACTAGTAAATAAACATCAACAAAGAACAAGTTTCATAACAATCAAGCACTACCTATTTTTTTCTTTCTTGCGCAGTATTCATTGCTTCTCCTTCTCCATCTGGATAACACTCTGTTGTATCGATTTCTTCTCCTTCTCGATCTCGATAACTAGCTGCTCAACCGATTGCTTATACACTTACATCGCATCGACGACATGTTTCAGCTTTCCCTTCATGTTTTCTAGCTCTGTGGTAGTTGCTTTAAGCTTGATGTTAACCTTTGCGCATTCTTCCTTCGATGACCTTGCCTCCTCTTCAGGTTTTGCCTTCTTGTACAATACCAGGTCTTTCGACTCTTGGTCAATAATCTCACCTATTTCTTTCAATAAGGCATTGTCCAGGCGTAACATATGGGCACACAACTCCTTATAGTTGTTGGTCTATTGCAATTGTTCATGTAACAATTGGTCAACCATCTCATTGAATTTCCTCATCTCTTGTATACTTGTATTTAGAATTTCCTGACATAGCTCCTTGTATTTTACAGCCTCTTGCTGCGTCATGAGTTCTCTGCCTTCTTGTTCTTGCAAGTCTCTCTTCACCTCCTCTAGCCAAGCTTTAGTGGCTTCAAGAACCTCATCAGCCTGGCATTCGGTTAGACCGATTGGTTCGGTTCCTTGATTCTTAGGGAAATTCGGTTCCCAAGATTTGGAGACTGATCGGTTCTTTCTGATGTAATAATCGGTAAATTTCGGTTTTGTTTCCGGTTCTAACCGAATGAGCCGAATTATCTCAACACACCTTCACAAAATCAAAAAGAAAAAATGTCGTCGACAGCCTCGTGCTGCTGCCCTCTGCTCTACATCGCAAAGGGGCACCGCCGGTCACCAGGATAACGCCTCCACGTGCACCAGATTAGAGGAAGGAAGGAGGAGGGACGACGAGCTGGGGCGACCGTGGCTCCAGCTTCCAGGCGAGCTCCGACCGTGGCGAGAACTGCGGCACACAGCAAAACATCGGTGAGCTGCTCCAGCCCCACTCCAGGAGCAGCGGCGTAGAGGCCCCACGGCGAGCTCCCGCCGGGCGGCGTGCCCTGTGCGGTGCGCTGAGTAGCCGTGGCTCTAGGAGAGCTCCGCCTGCAGGGGCAACCGCCCTCCCAGCCCCACGGCGGGAGCGGCGGCGTGCGGATTCGTGGCGGTGCTGCTCCGGCCAAGCATAGGGGGCAGCGGCGTGCAGCTCCTGCTGACGGCTTTGTGGTTTGGGGGTAGGGACGGGGGGCAGCCGTGCGGTCGTGTGGATGTGGCGCCGTGTGTGGGGCGGCCGTGCGGGAGGGGTGGTGGCAGTCGGGGCGGCTGGGGAATGGGCGGGGGTGTCTAGGGTTTGTTTTGGGCCGATTTTGATGAGCTTTTGGTCAGGTGGGCAGATGTCGGGTTGAATATGTGCGTCAGCTCGGTTCCCCCGGTTAACCGAGAACGCAACCGAACTAACCGAGTCAATTTGGTTCCTCACAAATAGGAACCGAACATGGAACTGATTTTGTTGGTTTCGGTTCCTTCGGTTCCGGTTCTTGGTTCTTGGTGCCCAAGGCTACTATACATGCTAGTAAAATAAAATAAGTATCAATCCATCAAGTGATGCAAACTGAAAACTAACTGAATCTAACACTTATGAATTGTCTATAGCCTATCAACTTGTAACACTAAACGAAGTACAAATATGAGGGTATGATGAAATCTAATTCTAGTGTATATGCTCATCAATCCGTTTGATCCCCAAATCTAGAAATCCCAAGTATGATAGGGGAAATATAGTGGCTCAAACTAAATAACTGACCTTGTCGAGCCATTTTAGCTTCTTGTAGCTGGAAGGTGGTGGCGGAACCATCTTCCCGTCACCTCTAGGATCCGCCATTCCTGCCATGTGTCTTCCAGATCTGTGCGTAGCAAAAGTCGAGAGTCTTTGCAAATTCAGTGAAGCTTTTCGCATGCGAATTACTGATTTATATTAAAGATTCACCTTACACAACCATAAGGAATGTGTTTCCTGTTAAAATGACAGAACCAAGAAGTGGTGCAGTGGTAAGCAACATAGTCTTGTTCCTATAGGTCTTTAGGTCGAACACTTGCAATTGTAAGATCTTTTTTTGCAACATTTCATGACCTAGTGAAAATGGTTCCATGTGGGACTTCCATTTTCTGATGACTTGGAATGACAGTAGGAAATAAGCAGTTTCGCGATCGTTACTCAGCAAGGTCCTTCCAACAAAACATCAAAAGACCAGACCAGCAAAACATCAACAAAATTAGCTTAGAATGTCGTGAGTGCTCAAAGCAAATCAGCATAATAAGATGGCATCCCAAAGCCACTCATCACCACAAAGTTTACACCACCAAGTAGCAAAAATCATAACATGATGAGGTACAAACATGTTTCTTAAGACATCAGTAGATCGATAATTCTCCCCACATATAGATTCAAGGTAATATTATGTTTGGCTTCTTGCAGCTGTCCATTCAGCTTCTGCAGCTCGGCTTCATGCATCACTTAAATCGATAAATTCTGAGGGCCGTTCATGTGATCTGAAGAAAACATCAGCAACAACTTTCATAACATGGCATGTCAAGGTTATTCATCATTAAAAATTGTTCCAATAACCGTAACTACCTATTATTTGATTCCATTTCCATGAACACTTGTCCAAGTTCTATCTGTGTTGGCTTACCCTTCTTTCTCTTGTGAAGCTCAGTGGTAGTATCTTCAAGCATCAATTTTTCAGTATCTCTAAGCTTCATGTTAAGCTTTCTGTATTCTTCTTTCCATGACCTTGCTTTCTCTTCAGCTTTTGCTATCCTATGTGTTAGCTTATTCGGAACAGCTTTAGTCCTACCATCCCATTCATGATCAATCCAAACAAATGTCTGACATTTTTTCCTTGAGGCTGCAAACACCAAATACATTTATGTTCATAAAATTGCCATTTTCAACACTAATATCAACAATACAAGTACTATAAGTCTATTGAAATTTAAACAAGTTATTGTTTACGTGACCACAGGTTCGATACCGGCGCCCAAGGGCAGTGAAGCTTTCCCTAACAAAGAGAGCATACCCATGCTGGCACTTGTTATAAGGATCCACAAATAAAAGATCAACATCAGGAGGCTTCAATGTACCGAAATCAGTGGACCGAGCCACCACAAGATGCTAGTAAAATACAAGAAATTATCAGTTCATAAAATGATGCAAATTGAAAACTAATTGAATCTAACACCGATTATCTATAGCCGATCAACTTCTAACACCAATTGCAATGCAAATCTAAGTGTATGATAAAATATGGATCTATTGTGTATGGTCATCAATCCTCTAGATCCCCAAATCTAGAAATCCCCATCCCTAGGACGATAGGGGAAAATATAGTGGCTCAAGCCAGAGGACTGACCTTGTCTTGTTGCTTCATGTACTCGTAGCCCGGGGGTGGCGTATAAATCACCCTCTTGTCGCTGCAAGAATCCGCCATTCGTACCACGAGCCGTTGCTAATCTGCACGAAGCAAAAGTGAGAGTCTTTGTGAAGGCAATGAAGCGTTTCGTCTGCTAATTGCTGATTTATATTAAAGATTCACCTTAGACAACCATAAGGAAAGTGTTTCTTGTTAGCATAACACAATCAAGAAGTAGTGCAGTGGTAAGCAGCACAACTTTGTTTCTTCAGGTCCCTGGTTCGAAACCATGCCATGGCAAATTATTTTTGCAACATTTCATGACCTAGCCTCTAGTCTAGCAAACATGCTTACACGTGGACCCTAGAACTATTTATGACGACTTGGAAAACTCTATTTTCAAAAAAAAGTGCTTACATGTGGGACCCAACTGAATTTTTTGACAACTTGGAACACTCTATTTAAAAATAATGCTCACATGTCGGACCAAAGTTGGTTTATGACACCGCTGACATGGAGAAAATGCTTACATGTGGGACCCTGGAAAAATTTATGATGACTTGGAACACTCTATTTTCGAAAAAATGCTTACATGTGGGACCCAACTAAAATTTATGATGACTTGGAACACTCTATTTTTTAAATAATGCTTACATGTGGGACCGATGTTGATTTATGACGTTTTTGTAGAGCTTATGGCGTCACAAAACAGCATGTAACAGTGAATGCCCGCCTACAGTACCAATCGTAATGATGAAAGTTTTTTTGTCACTAAATTTGCTCGGAAGTGAAATATTATGACGAGATTAGCTAGGAATGTCATAAATCAATGATACTAAAATGTGGTTGCTTCACTAGTCAACGATTTTTTATTGCCATTTGGGTGCCCAAAGAAGTCATCACCAACATGAAGGGGCCTCAAAATATGTTTGGGTTCCAAAGGCCACTTGAAGGCCATGAATTCGGGCTTGGGAGGCTTGGCACATAGAAGAAAAGATTCAAGCATAGAAGCCAAGCTTGCAAGTGGGACATGTGTTGCCCAAGTTCCCCGATTGAGGTAATGGAAACTAGAACCTATCTTATGTATTATTGTAGCTCCATTGCCATGTCTAGGTTTGCATTTGTTGCAATGCCTAGTTGTTTACATATGGTAGGTTGCTTGTGCCATGTGCTAACCCATGAGCAACCTACATGGTTTGATCATTGTGTAGGAAAGCTACACTTGTTCTTTCATGGTGAATGTTTTCATATATATCTCTTTGCCTCATGAGCAAGCTATAGGGTTAGCTTCCCTTTAGGTGTCATAAACAGTGTGCATACATTTGATTGGTAATTCAAACACTAAATGCACACATTTAGGGGGAGCTCATCCTATGGTTTGGTTATGGGACTTAATATTGTTTCAAACTTATTTTGTGTAGTCCCATGGTGACGCATTCTGTTGCGGTATTTCATTCTAAGAGAATGCTATTTCACTCCCAATGTGATCTAGCATCTCGAAAAGAGTTAATATAGCAATATGAGCTTTATGCTATTGAGTCATGTCCTTGCAAGATTATGTCTCCATATACGTTCAAAAGCAATGCACTCATACATTCCTAATTCTTGTGGTACCCCAACTGTCTCCTATGCAAGCTTCTTTCAAGTGGTGTCATCTGACAGTGATATCATTTCCAAGTGACTCATCTCAATGTGGTGCCAACAAGGTAGTGAGGAACACGCCCTTGGAGGTATACAATGATCAAAAGACTACAAGTGATATCTACAAGTGGTAATGTAACAAAAACTCATTTGTCTTATCTCTTGTCCTTTAAGCTACCTCCTTGCATGATATGCTCTAAGCTTCCTTTCCTTACAAGTTTGTAGTTGTGCACTTGATTTCCACACTATCATATTATGCACACACTTAAGGGGAGCTTAGGTTGTTTCATGCTAGTCTACCTTAGTTACTCGCACATGTGGTATCTTCATTGATATCATACTTATGGATCATGGTATTTAACCTCTCTCTTTGAGCTATGTTTGCTAGAACTTGCTAGCTTTCCTTGGAGACATTTTGTTTTGGACCCTTTTGGAGATTTTATTCTAAAGGGGGAAAATGTGGGACCAAAGCAAGCTAGGCAAGCTATGTGTGAACATAGGAAGAGAAGATTAAAAGGAGGAAGTTTGATCTAGGGGGAGTTTGGATGATGGTAAGCATCCAAGCAAGTGTAAGTGCTTCTAATTTTGTCACTTTTTGCAAATTTATGCTTGCTTTGCTTGTGTTGTCATAAATCAGCAAAAAGGGAGAGATTGTAGCGAACATGGCCCCGTTTGCCATTTGTTTGAGTTGATTTTGGTGATTCATGCTAACACAAGTAATTGGACTATCCAAATTATCTAGCATGTCCTTGTAGACATATCTAGGCCCCATGGATGCAACCACAATCAAAGAAGCAAACAAACAAGTCAATGACACGAGAGAACAAGGAAAAGCCATCATCGGATGAACCGACAGTACCATCGGTGCAAGCATCAGTACACTTGGTACACTGTGCAGAGGCTGGAATCAACTTGACACTGTCAGATGATCCGACGGTCTCTATTCTAGATGTGTCGGATGATTGGCAGAAGCGCAGCAGTGGAAGACAGTAGCGTCAGATGAACCAAAGGTCCACTGGAGGGAATCGTCGGTCTATTTGATGATCAAGTTTGAACAAGACAGAGATGCGCTAAGATCAATGCAGTAGCACCAGATGAACCGATGGGTCAGCAGCAGTTCATCCAACGGTCTCGAAGATGCGGACAATAAGGTTTTGGCGAGGAGGCCTTCAGCACCCGATGATCCGACGCACCGTCGGTGTATAGCGTCGGAGCAGTTGTGTGAGCAGATCTGCAACGGCTAAGTGACGTGGAGGGCACCGGATGAACCGACACCCTGGAAAAGCATAGCATCAGTTCATTTGACGCTACCTTTTCAGTGGCCATTAGCCAGCAGCTCTTTGGGTGTCTTGGGCTATTTATACCCATCCACTCACACAATTGAGGTGGTTGGATTGTGTGGAAGTGCAGAGGAGTGCAAGACACCTAGAATGTCATATCCAATCCATCAAATTGCTTAATTTCTCATCCATAGACTTGCGTACTCCCTCCGTCCAAAACAGAATGACGTTTTAGGATTCAAAATTTTTCCAAAAAAATTGACGTTTTAACTTTTGGACATCGTGCGGACCAGAAAAAAATCCCCTAAATGTCTCACCACGTCTGCCTTCCGTTCCGTCACAGCTCCCCCGTTCCACTGTGCATCTAATTTTCTCTCGATGTTGCACCTTGCTGTCGCCGCCGTTCTTGCTTAGCGCCGACTGTAGAACACCTCACCCATGCTGGCACCGCCGTTCCAGCTCCCCCCGGCCCCCCTTAGACGCTGGTCCTGCAAGTCCCAAAGATGCTAACCGGTGGTAGCAACATCCCTGGTGGCCGCCACAACAAATGGAGGCGCAGAGTGCTTGGTCCATGTAGTGGCAACCAAGGTCGTCGCCGGAATGGTCCTGGTGGTACATGGTGGGATTGAGTATACAATCGCATCGTCGTTGAAAGAAAGGATTTTGTCCAAGATACACAAGATGGGGTCGGGGATGAATTCGAGTTTATCCCTGATTCTGAAGAAACAGAAGAAGGCGTGGAAGGATCCTCTATGTTTCACAACGATGATGAGATTGTTCCGGAGACGGAGGTGCAGGAAGTTGGTCCAGAGACAGAGCTGCAGCATTTTACTCTGAAGATGGAGGGCCAGCAAAGTGTTACAGAGACAAAGGTGAAGCAAATTGTTCGAGAGACGAAGGCGCAGCAGTTGGTGCAGAGGACAGGGTTGTTGGAAGACAGAAGTCTCAATTTCAGATGCAGAGACAAATGATGAAGGAATGCCAACTTGGTATGATGATGGCATGGACGTGCATGGAAAATCAGAGGCTAAAGATGATTTTTTTTGACGAAACAAGAGGGAAAGCCCCTACTGATTATATATTTAATTATAAGAGTAACCAGAAACAGTACAAATGATCAAGAAACAAAAAAAGTAAGGTGAAAAATCAAAAATATTACACATAAGCTTCTAGCCATGTAGACATAAGATGTTTGAGACTAGCTTTTGCTCCGAGAATAACTAGAGCAAATTCCTTCCGAAAGCAAGCCTTGGCCGACTGCAAAGAGGGTTGCAGCCCGTTGAAGATGAAGTTGTTGCGGGCCATCCAAATAGACCAACTCATGACATCCATAAAGAAGGACAGGTGAAGTTGCTGACGAAATGAAGTGAGAACAATAAAGAGGTCCCCAATGGGAATAAATAGATGTAGAGATGACCAGCAACTTCGTGCAAAATTGCAATGTAGAAAAAGATGCTCCAGAGTTTCCTCAACATGGAGATTGCAGAGAACGCATTCGTAGGACGGCAAGACTTGATTTCTGCGGCGAAGGATGTTTCTTGTGCTCAGCCTGTCCTTAAGTAGCAGCCAGAAGAACACTTTGTGTCGTTTTTGCACCGATGTTTTCCACAACCATTTGTAAGCTTGATGAACCTGTCTAGGACCAATGAGATGAAGATACGCCCGTTTAGGGGAAAAGGAATGCCCCCATCTGTAACTCCAAATGTCAGCTGGGTCTGAGAGATCAAGGCCATCCACAGTTTGTGCAAAAACCAACACCTGATCAAAGGCCTCCTCTGAAAGTGGCAACTGAAAGAGGTTGCTGATGTCCATTGACCTCGCTTTGCTAAATGAGATGAATTCTGATCTTGTAAAGGAGAACAATTGAGGATAAGCTTGACTTGGTACTGGATCACTCCAAGGATCATGCCAAAGGGAGCAAGTAGTGCCTGATTGAATTAGCACTGAAGCACAACTTTTGAATTTGCCTAGAAGCTTTAACATATCTCTCCACCAAAATGAACCTTTCAGAGTGTGGTTAGGCAATCTGCCATTTCTATATAATTTTCCCAAACCAGATGAACCCAGGAAATATCAGCCTTATTGAAGAACTTATGAAAGTTTTTGAGCAGCAAAGCCTCATTGTGAATTTCAAGCTGAAAAACACCAAGCCCACCTTTAGATTTAGGAAGGCAAACTAAATCCCAGGCAGCTTTAGGAGGAGTTTTTGCATTAATATCAGCCCCTCTCCATAAACAATGTTTTCTATATTTATCAATCTGATGAATGACTGTTTTGTGCATCTTGAAGGTACAAAAATGAAAGGTTGGCAAAGCAGAGAACACATCATTTGTCATTTGCAACCTGCCTGCTTGAGAAAGGAATTTGGATGTACTGATCAACCTCCTTTCACACTTGGAGATCAGAGGCAGAAAATCAGCAACTTGTGGCTTAGTGGTGCCCAAAGGAAGCCCCAAATAAGTGAAGGGCATGGAGCCAATTGAACAGCCCAAAGTGTTTGCCAGAATGGACATCTTACTGTCTTCTATATTGATCGGGATCATCATTGATTTGCTATAGTTGACTTTAAGGCCAATAGATGTTGCAAAAGTTTGCAGTAGACTCTTCAAAAAAACAAGCTGCCTAGCACAGCCTTCCATGAAAATTAGAGTATCATCAGCATATTGTAAAATGGGGAAGTCTGTAGAGGAAGCAAGTGGGATTGGTAACTTCAAAAGATTCAGCTCTTTAGCTTTGTTACGAAGAGTTTGCAGAAGATCTGCTGCCAGTACAAACAGAGGGGAGAGTGGATCCCCTTGTCTAACTCCTCTCCTACAATGAAAGGTTTTCCCTGGCACACCATTTAACAAGATAGCAGATGTACCAGAGTTGAAAATTAAAGACATCCAATGTAACCAGATAGCATTAAAACCTTTGTGTTCCATAATTTGCAACATGGCCTGATGTTCAATCCTATCAAAAGCCTTTTCAAAATCCAACTTAAGAATAATCAGTTCTTTCTTGGATTTGTGACAGAGATGCAGGTACTCAAAGGCCCAGGCAAGGCAATCTTGGATGGTTCTTGACTTAATAAAACCATATTGATTTTTATGAATAATGCCTTGAATGACTCTTTGCAGCCTATTAGCCAGAAGCCTGATGAGGATTTGATGGATGTATTCAAGAGGGAGATAGGTCTGTAGTCTGAAACTGAAGATGGATTATCAATTTTTGGCAGAAGAGTTACATGAGAACTATTTAAACTTCGAAGACAGACTTGCCCTGCATCAAAGTCAGCACAAAGTTTGTAGAAATCCTGCTTAATGATCGGCCAGCACTTCTTCACAAAATCAGTGTTAAAACCATCTGGTCCCGGGGATTTATCCGAGGGCAAACTGGCAACCACAGCATCAATCTCCTCATGAGAAAAAGGTTCAGTCAGAGAACCCAGAGCATCTGACTGCTGGAGCAGCTGTTCAAGGTCAAAAAGCATTTCAGGAAAATCAGAAGTTCCCAATCTAACTTTATATGCTTCCCAGAGGATGGCAGCCTTAGCATGATGTTCAGTATGGGAGACCCCATTGTCATCTTGCAAAGAGGTAATCAGATTCCTTCTATGTCTGATTGTTGCTATAGCATGGAAAAATTTAGAACCTTCATCTCCAAACTTGACCCATTTCAGAGTTCCCCTTTGTTTCCAATAAATTTGTTGCTGGCGCAAAAGAGAGGTATACTTGTCTTGAAGCACCACCCTAAAATTCCATTCATGAACTGTGAGGTCCCTATATTCTTCTAGAATCCCCAGAAGAATTAGCACATTTTTGACATTAGCAATGTTAACTTTAAGACTAGAAATCTGAGACTGCCAGTATATTAGAACTCTCCTCAGGTTCTTAAATTTTGCTGAAAGAATTTTAGCTGAGTCTGTTTGAAAAGTGGGAACTTACCAGCCATGAGCAACTACAACCAAAAAATGTTCATGTTCCAACCAATAATTCTCAAATCTAAAAATTGATGACTTGGGTATTGAAGTGTTGATGCTAACCACACAAGGCACATGATCCGATGGCTCCATGGAGAGAGAAGTGACAGAGCTGTCAGGGAAGCTAGTCGTCCAGGAAGCAGAAGTGAAGAACCAATCAAGCCTCTCTAATAAAGGTGAACTTTGCTTATTAGACCAAGTATATTTTCTCCCACGCAAAGGTAATTCAGCCCAGCCCTGAGCACTTATGACTTCGTTAAACAACAACATCTCTTGAATATTTCCTCCAGGTTTGTTTCTGTTGTGAGGGCCTCTTATCAGGTTAAAATCCCCTACAATAAGCCAATCTACCTCCTGAGCAATTTGGATATCCTTCAGCCAGTTAAGAGAGTTAATCTTTCCTTCAGATGTACAGGGCCCATAAACATTAGTCAAAAGCCATGCAGATTGGTCATGTTTGGAAAGAAATTCAATAGATATTGCATAATCATTGCTAAAGACAAGAGAGCCTGAGAAAAGAGAAGATTTCCAGATGGTAGTGATTCCACCAGAGGCTCCTACTGAAGGCAAAAACTCAAAGGCATCAAAGCTGGAAGGGCAGAAATTTTTGATAAATTGAGCATCCAAAATCTGCCTCTTCGTTTCCTGTAAACAAATGACATCACAACCACTTTCTGAAATTTTATCTCGAACTGCCTCCCATTTTTCTTTTGCATTCAGACCTCTAACATTCCAGCATAACACTTTCCATTTTCTAGTCTGATGAGTTGTGTTCATGATAAACCAAAGGAAATAGAAGGAACTACATGAGTTGAGTAGAAACCATGTTAATAAACCAACCAAAGCATCCATCACAAGAGTAGGACAACTTAAAAGCACAAATATTACAGCCCCTCAAAATAAAGTTATTTGTACAATGACAAAAGAGAGAACTATTCCACTCAGTTCTTCTTGGCTTTTTTCTTGTTTGCTGCCTGGCTGTCATCATTGGGGACATCAGGATTGGTTTTACTTTTGTCTTTGGCTTGCTTCTTCCCACCAGGGGCAGCAGCCTTTTGTTCCTTGCCTTCGACAGCTTGTCCACTGTCAAATTATCAGAATCAATGTTACAGAAAGTGGCACCTAAATTTTTAATGACTGAAGGTGACAGAGAGGGGGGGGGTCCAGAGAGCAACCAAGACAATTTTTATTGATGCAAGGAGAGTTTTTGTAACCTTTGTGCAAAGCCTTCTGCCTCAAACTCCTTCTGGTGATGGCATCGTTCAGTTCTGAAGAATTCCCCTTTTGAGCAGCCATATCAAGCAGAGTTCTGGACCAAGGACCAGACATAGGAGCAACTTTGGATTCTATCTTCTCTGGAGGTGTAGCAGGGGACAGCTGTTCAGAGTTCACTGGAGAGGAGGGTTCATGTGGAGAAGAGGGCTCATGTGGGGACAAAGAATCATCAGGTTCCTCTGCAACTGGCAGATTATTAGAGCACAAGAACAGACCTGTATCCGGCAATGCTTTTGGAAGTCCAAAAGGAACTGAGGATGTCGAGGACCCAGCCAGATGTTCCAGGGCCGAAGATGTGACAAATTGCTTGGCACTCAAAACGCGGTCCTGAATCCGAGGTGGAGGAGATGCGAGCTCGAGCCAGACCGTTTTCATTCCAGAGGTGGAAGAAAACCTTGAAGGTAGCACAAGCGAAAGACTTCAAAGCATAAACACGAAGGCCTACTTGCCGGTCAAGAATGGTAAATTTGAAAAGCTGCTGTTCAAGTTCAACTACTGAGTAGAGATCCGCCGAACCACCAAGAACCGATTGCAGAATGAGGCCGACAGATTCCGACGAAAGGCGCAAACGAGAGCGGCTAAAAGCAGCGATGAGCCAGAAACTGGAACCCAGATCAGGGTTCGGGGAACAAACCGAGCGACCGAGAGAGGAGCATACCTCCGAGGAGAACTTAAGGCCATGGGAGGGATCAAGAGATGAAGGATCCATCACGTGCCAACGACGGCGAGCGACACGTGCCAACGGCGGTGAGCGAAGATAGTGGAACGCTAGGGGAGGCGGCCATGGCTAGCGCTACGGGATGCCGTCATGGGGCCTCGCGAGCTGGATGTCGCTTGTTATGTATAAGACAAAGCTCTTGTTGCTATCATTCGAAATCTATTTATGTTGCCCAGGCTAAAGATGATGGATAGTTCAAAGATAAGCTTACTGACTTGCTCTGCGCCTTCATTCCTGCTTACAGCAAGGTTGTGAAGAGGTCAAGTCCTTAGGATTAGTTATACTTTATGAAATGAGACTTTAAGTAATCATTTGTTATTGTGGCCAGCATGGTATTTTTATAAAATAAGAACTCATTTAGTTTGTAATGAATACAGAATAGTCTCTGAAAGACAGGTCAAATACATTATGATACAATTATGTTGCTAAGAAATCCATTCAGCTCTCTACCAGTTCTTTATCACAACTCAAAACTTTTGGAAGAATGCCAAGTGCCTCCAGCTTTTCCTTGCTCATGTGATAGATTTTGTACTTGTTACCACCTCTTGCTTTCATAACTTGGATCATGCATGCTTGTAGTGTCTGGAAGACTCTATAAAGAATCTCTGGTCTATGTTCATCGTATCTAACAGCACATTTACTATCAGCTCATTTATATTTCTAGATATCCTCCTTTGTGTCAGTGACTGAAGAGATGCAAAATATCCTATAGATCTAAGCAGTTCATATCAGGGGAATTTGTTGGCTCGTTCAGTATGCGTATATCTAGACCTTCACGAACTGCGGCAAGAAATTGCGGATCATTGGCTGGTACATCTAACGGTGCATTATCTTGTTGAATCCATATGGTTTTGTGGGCGAGCTCTTTAGGCCATTTGGCTTTGATAGACCTCATAGTGTCCCAATCCACCTTGATGGTCTAGGTTATAAGTGTTCCTCTTGGTCTATTTCCGCTTTTCTTTTTCACTGGTTCCTGGTATAACATAAGACAAGCTAGTGTAAGAAAAATTCTGCAACCATATAAAATAATTAATTCACAGTCAAATGGTATGCTTAACCTTTTTTAGAAATGGCCAAATGCCTATCTTGCCATCGAAAAGACAGTTGCCATCATCATCAAACAAAGGCATAGAAACTCTGAGTATAACATCATCTTATCAATTGAATTCTTGTTTTGCACAGTCCTATGTGGATCCTCTTCATCAGGTAACATGTAAACAGTCATGTTCTTCTTTGTAGCATTGAACCACTTCTCATCTGTGTGGATAATGCATCTCATATCAATGAATTTGGATTCGTTATCCAAAATATCAGGATCTAACATCTTCAGACACCACCTGAGCCTCGCTTTCTTATTTTCTTCCATCAGATAAGGGTTAAGTGAGCTAGAATGTTGTCTTATCTCCCCATCTTTGAACAACCTATGCAGTGTGGTTCTCTTAACACCAAGCTCATTTGCTAATGACCTTATAGTAGTCCTTCTATGTAATGGAATGCATCAATCATTGTGAGGTCCACATAAACCCTTTTTCTGCCACAATTCATGGATTTATTAGACCTAACATCAACTGATTCTCCATATACACGACATCCTTTTGCTCTTTGCCAAACACGTTGTACTATACGTAACTTTACATTGAATCTTCGAGCAACAATATGTGTGCTGTTTTTTTAATTTCGCATGGTTACTTAAACCAAGCAAAGCTTCATAAATCTCCTTCCTTTCTCTTTCTTTCAAATCTTTGACCTTAATTCTCTCATTTGCATGATCATTTAACTCATCTTCTGAGTCTGGCAATTCATCTTGATCAAACTCTATATTAACCTCGTCAGCATACACGCCATAGTCTTGTATGTCGTCCTCCAGGTCTTGCAAACCATAAACAGAATCTATGTCACACCCAACCGAATTTCTATGGACCATGAGTGCAAGTGTGCGTGTTTAGTGCCACATTGCTAGTTGATCAAGGGTGGAGCCAACTTATAAGTTTTTGTCCACCAGCCATAACACTTTCAGCTTAGCCCTTTTACACGGAGCGAGGATGAAAGTGTAAGCAGGGTGTTATGTGTACGCATGCTCGCCCCTACGGAAGGGCTGGGCGGTGCAGCTTGAAGGGATATGGGGAGGCTATGCTAGCACAAACAAAATTTTCCCCGCAAAACAGGAACTGTTGCTGTCAGAGATCACGGGATTACCACTAGACGCGCAGATGCAGCGGAACCATCTCGATGTAGACGAACGCATCGAGGGTAGTAGGTTGTGCAGTTGCTCACGTCCTTCTTGACTTGCAAGTGTGGCTCGTCCGATCCAAGTGCTCCAGATGCAGCACCTCCAAGGTATCCACACGTACGGAGAAGGAAGCGACGCACACCGGACTGCTAGGTCCGCGAGTGCGACGAGGAGAGAGCATTGGCGGCGCGGCTGCTACTTGAAAAAGTCGTGCTTTTTCTGGAGGCGTGTGGTCCATATTTATTGGGAGGAAACCCCCCCACACCATCAGCCATTAGCAATACGAGACTAATAGATGGTGTACCCCTTCCAACGTTAATGAGCTTTACAACATTTGTGGCCAATTAGCACTTTTACACCATAATGGATCAAATCCATCTGAGCCCAC
The DNA here is from genome assembly GCA_947561735.1 of Cenchrus americanus. NCBI lineage: Eukaryota > Viridiplantae > Streptophyta > Magnoliopsida > Poales > Poaceae > Cenchrus > Cenchrus americanus. Next base: position 202,556,518 of record OX387245.1, read on the forward strand.
TAGTGGATCAAATCCAGTTGGCTCTATGGCATATTTCCAACAGTCTCCCACTTGCACTAGAGTCAACTATGCAAGTATATTCATCCTCATTCGGCTTCCAACCCCTTAAGTGTGTGACCCTATAGGTTCACGTACACATAGACTTGACCTGAGTACTTTACTCGATCAATAGTTTATAGCGGCCTCTAGCAAGACGTGTCAACTCCTATGCATACGTAAAGATCTTATAAGACAAACCATCACAACATTTCATACATGCTATTCCCTTTGCCTCACGATATTTGATCTAGCTCCAAGCTGACCTCTCTTTCTCGATACTGTGATTCGGATCCTTTAAAAGGGGGTTAACTCTTAACCCAGCACGGCCATGCATTTCTTGATCCGATGACTGGAGGGGCCCAGAGATATCTCTCTCAAGTAGAGGGGCAAATTCTATATTGATTGACCATGCCTCACAGCATGCTTCCTGACAAACCTGAAAGCCATCTTTATAATTACCCAGTTACGGAGTAGCGGTTGATAGCCCCTAAGTAGGTCAATTCACATCTTGAGTACATGTGACAATCTCAATTATAAGGACATAGCGTATACGTTGTGTAAATAGAGAACTATATAACAAAGTCTCAGACTGGGTCAGTCCAACCCTATGTCATACATGTGCCCACATTATTAGTTATACATCTCCATGTTCATGACTTGTGAAACATAGTCATCAACTAATTCATGTGCTAGTCATTAACTCATACTAGGGGCAACTTTTGAATAACCATATAAGTAAAAGAGTTTCACAAACAATTCACATAATTGCCAATCAAATACAAGTCGCCTTTCATGGATATTCAATAAAACAACAAAGTGTCATGAAATATAATCATCTCTATGATTCCTTATAAGACATATTTCTAACATTCTTGCACTTGCACTTGAGCTAATCTAGAATATATTTAATACCCATAGCTCTCATGTGCGCCTCATGCTTACGCTGTGGAAGGGGTTTTGTCAAAGGATCTGCAACATTCAAATCCGTGTGTACTTTGCATATCTTGATATCACGTCGCCTAACGACCTCTCGTATCAAATGAAATTTCCGCAGTACATGTTTATTCTTTTGGTGGTTCTTTGGTTCCTTTTCTTGTGCAATAGCCCCATTGTTGTCACAATAAAGATCCAATGGGCTAGAGACACTCAAAAACACACCAAGTTCAGAAAGGAACTTCCTTATCCAAACACCCTCCTTTGCAGCTTCCGAAGCCGCGATGTACACGGCTTTTGTTGTAGAATCAGCAACTGTCTCCTGCTTGGAACTCTTCCAGCTCACAGCTCCACCATTTATCATAAACATGTATCCTGATTGCGACTTTGAATCATCTTGGTCAGTTTGAAAACTAGCATCGGTGTAACCCGTTACAACGAGCTCCACCTCACCACCATAGACTAGGAACATGCCTTTAGTCCTTCTTAAGTACTTAAAAACATTTTTAACTGTTGTCTAGTGACCCTCACCTAGATTAGATTGGTATCTGCTTGTAACACTGTGTGCATACGAAATATCTGGATGTGTACATATCATTGCATACATAATAGATCCGATAGCTGAAGCATACAGTATTCTACTCATGCGTTCCCGCTCATCAGTTGTCGACGGACACTGAGTCTTGCTAAGATGTATGCCATGTGACCTAGGCAAGAACCCTTTCTTCGCCTCTTCCATGTTGAACCTTTTCAACACTTTATCAATGTAAGTGTCTTGGCTCAATCCTATAAGCCTTTTTGATCTATCTCTAAAGATTTTGATGCCCAAATTTTGAATGAGGTCTTAGCAGCCTCAAGCATATGAATGTCATTTCCAATCAGAAATATGTCATCCACATATAAGATTAGAAATACTACAGAATTCCCACTTGTCTTCTTGTAAACACAGGGCTCTTCTTCACTCTGAATGAAGTCAAACCCTTTGACCACTTCATCAAAGCAAAGGTTCCAACTCTGAGATGCTTGCTTTAATCCATAAATGGACTTTTCAAGTTTGCATATCTTTCCAGCATTGGTTGGATCAACAAATCCCTCGGGTTGTGTCATATACACATCCTCAGTCAGATTTCCATTTAGGAAAGCTGTTTTGACATCCATCTGCCATATCTCATAATTGAAATATGCAGCTATAGCTAGAATGATCCGAACAGATTTAAGCATCGCTACGGGTGAGAATGTCTCGGCGTAGTCAAATCCTTGAACTTGTCGAAAACCTTTTGCAACAAGTCGAGCTTTATGGATGTGAACATTTCTATCCATGTCTCTCTTCTTCTTATATATCCATTTGCACTCTATGGGTTTAACACCATCTGGCGGGTCAACCAAGTTCCAAACTTGATTGTCATCCATGGAATCTATTTCGGATCTCATGGCACTTTGCCATTTCTCGGAATCTGGGTCCATCATTGCTTCCGCATATGTCATAGGTTCATCATTGTCTAACAACAATATGTCGCGCTCTCCCGTGATCATGAGATTGAGCTTATCAGTTGCGCGACGTGCCCTTTCAAACCTTCGTGGTTGTGGTGGTGCTTCTCTTGCCACGGGCATCTCAAATCGTTCAGCTACATTAGCATCACTTGTGAAATCTTGCTCAAGCGGCTCATCTTGAACTTCTTCAAGATACACCTTCTGTCTACATTTTTCTCTTTTAAGAAACTCTTTCTCTAAGAAAACACTGTTCCGGGCGACAAACACTTTGCCTTCTGACTTGTTGTAGAAATAATATCCCAATGTTTCCTTTGCATATCCCACGAATATGCATTTGTCCGATTTAGGTGTTAATTTATCTGATTGAAGTTTCTTCACATAAACATCACAACCCCAAATTTTCAGAAAAGACAAACTGGGAGTCTTACCAGTCCACATCTCATATGGTGTCTTAACTACGGACTTAGAAGGTACCCCATTTAAAGTGAAAGCTGCGGTTTCTAGAGCATAACCCCAAAATGATAATGGTAGGTCCGACTGGCTCATCATTGATCGGACCATGTCCAACAAGGTTCGATTACGTCACACAAATACACCATTTCTTTGAGGTGTTCTAGGTGGCGTAAGTTCCGGAACAATTCCGGAACTCTTTAGATGACTGCTAAACTCATGGCTCAAATACTCACCTCCACGATCAGATCTCAAGGTTTTGATTTTCTTGCCACGTTGATTTTCTACTTCACTATGAAATTCTTTGAACTTTTCAAAAGTTTCAGACTTGTGCTTCATTAAATAGACATAACCATATCTACTTAAATCATTAGTGAACGTTATGAAGTATTAGTATCCACCTCTAGCTGTTGTACTCATTGGTCCGCACACATCCATATGTATGAGTTCAAGTAAGTCTGAGGCTCTCTCAGGAAAACTTGAGAAAGGCATCTTGGTCATCTTGCCTAGCAAACAAGCTTCACATGTCTCGTAGGATTCAAAATCAAACGAAGTTAAAAGTCCATCGTTATGGAGCTTCTTCATGCGCTTTTCACTGATGTGACCCAAACGACAATGCCATATGTAGGTAGGACTCAAATCATTAGGTTGAGACCTTTTAGCACTTATGTTACACATAGGTGAATCATCGAGATTTAAAACAAATAAGCCATTCACAATGAATGCACAAGCCACAAACATATTATCCTTAGATATCACACAACCATTGTTTTCACTCGCAAATGAATAACCATCCTTCATCAAACATGAAAGGGATAAAATGTTTCGACTCAAACTAGGAACAAAATAACAATTATTCAACTCCATAATAAATCCTGACGGGAGGTGGAGTTGCATCATCCCGACGGTCAACGCAGCAACTCTTGCATTATTGCCCACATGGAAATCAACTTCTCCTCTTTCAACGCTTCTACTTCTTATCATTCCCTGTGTCGAATTACAAATGTGAGCAACCGATCCGATATCAAATACCTAAGAATTAATAACAGTATCAGTGAGGAAAATATGATCTGTAATGTAAACATGAAGTGTACCTGAAGTGGAAGTACCCTTACTTCCCTTGTTCTTCAAAGAAGCTAGGTACAACTTGCAGTTTCTTTTCCAATGACCAATTTCCTTACAATGAAAACACTCAGCATTGGCAGCTGGACTAGCCTTGGGTGCCTGGTTTGGCATGGGGATCTTATCATTGCCCTTGCCTTTCTTCTTCCAAGATTTGCCCTTCCTTTTAAAGGTCGGCTTGTTTTGGATCGCCATCACATGACTGCTGCCAGTGCCTTTGTTGATGTCACTCTCTGCTGTCTTTAGCATACCACATAGTTCATTCAAGCCCTTATCCACCCCATGCATATGGTAGTTCAAGATAAAGTGCCCATAGCTAGGCGGAAGAAATGTGAGAATGAAGTCAGTGGACAACTCCTTGCCCAGTGGGAAGCCTAGCTTCTCCAACCTCCGAACGTAACCAACCATTTTGATTATATGTGGTCCTACTGGCGCGCCTTCTGCCAATTTGCACTCCACAAAGGCTTTAGAGACATTAAACCTTTCAGTCCTAGCCTGTGTGGCGAACATATCATTGAGTGCGACGACCATATCGTGCATATGGACTGACTCAAACTGCATTTGCAAGTCAGGTTCCATACACACAAGCATAAGGCAGCCCACTTCAAGATCGACATCCCATGCCTTCTTGTAAGCATTCTTTTCAGCGATTGTTGCATTTTCACCAAGCTCCTCTGGTAAAGGGGTGTCTAGAACCTCTTCCTTTTTCTCAACCTTGAGAATAATTCTAAGGTTACGGATCCAATCCGTATAGTTCATTCCATTCAACTAGTCCTTCTCAAGGATCGTACGCAAAGAAAATTCCATACTAGGTGCCATCTACAACAAAATAATAAATGCAAAATGCTAAGACAAAATATCCATGGTTGAGTAAAATAAAACAATTTACTCCCACTAAAATCAATATCCCCACATTGATACTTATTGATTCAGAATCCACAACTAACAAGTCTACTAGTGAGCTTTTGCGTCACCGCTAGTAAACAAGGTAGATCGGTAAGCAACTCTTTGCTAATCATATCACATATGACTCCTGATGTTGGGTGACATCTCTTTGTCTAGGCTCCCAACATTTATGCCCCAAAGTCCTTAACTGTTAAGATGACTTTGATAAGCAAACCAACACTTATGCGTGTAAGTATCCGATACAAACCCGTCTAGTCAAGGAAAACTAGTGGCACCCTAATTTCATAAACCCACCACTAATTGTACAGGACATGGGATGGTGGCAAGTGTTGGGAGGGCATGTTAACATAAAATTCCAAAGGGATCGTTCTACTCGTAAAATCACACGCAAGAAAAATAACATTGTCGCATGTAAAAGTAGAACGGTAAGAACGACATTCACACAGTTGTAACGCGGTATGGCCTATTGTCACATGGTGATCTCCATCTCCATTGACCTGTACATCATGTTGATCTCCGTCTCCATGATCTGTGTGTGCCACCCTCCATGTGATGAGTCCTCCAAGAACTATCTAACGCGTGCTAGTAATGAAAGTTACACAATCGCACATAGATCATCACAAATTGGTATGCAAACCATTACATTAATTTTGACAATACATGTGGCTCCAGCCGTATTGTCGTATGCGTGACTCGCAGGTCACGAAAAAATTACACACATGCATCACATACACATATAGGCCATACCGATCACAAAACCTGCAAAACAGATTATCGCAATTCCGACGTCCAAACTTAAAACGCCCGAAACTCCATCATGCAAGCCGAATTTGGCAAAACTAATTTCGCCTAGACCACATGTGTAAAATTTTCTGTAGATCAATTTTCGTATAGAAAACGTCTTCATCCGAGTTAACCACGAAAAGTTAGGACTGTTTTACCGAACAACATGTTTTCCGATTTTCCCGGGCCGGTAGCAGATCCAATCTGCCGCCGCCACGCATCCCATGCGCCTGGCACTTGACCTAGATTAGATTCAACCAATCCAATTGATCTCCTTCTCGTTGTGACTGGGTTTACGTCTATCACTTAACTCTGATGGCGGAATTCCGACCGGTAGGAGTAATTCGTTACACGACCATCACGTCAAGAACACGAAGTCGATCAAAACTTTGATCTACATCTGCATATCTCCATATGCACACATCCCGAATCTAAAACTTAGCAGCTACGACTCTGGTACAACTGAAGGGATACGGGGAGGATACGCTAGCACAGACAAAATTTTCTACGCAAACCTGGAACTGCAGCTGTCAGAGATCATGGGATTACCACTAGACGAACGCGTCGAGGGTAGCAGGCAGTGCAGTTGCTCACGTCCTTCTTGACTTGCACGTGTGGCTTGTCCGATCCAAGTGCTCCAAATGCAGCACCTCCAAGGTATCCACACGTACGGAGAAGGAAGCAACGCACGCCGGACTGCTAGATCCGCGAGTGCGACGAGGAGAGAGCGTTGGTGGTGCGGCTGCTACTTGAAAAAGTCGTGCCTTTTCAGGAGGGGTGTGGTCCATATTTATTGGGAGGAAACCCCCCACGCCATCGTCCATTAGCAATACGGGACTAATAGATGGTGTACACTTCCAACGCTAATGGGCTTTATTGTTGGATTAATTGGGCCTTGGGCCATTTAGTCTCAATTAATCCTAAGAATTAAAAGGTCCACAAAATAAATGCTAGGGATTCAATCCCGCATTGAAAGCCAATGAGAATCTTAACTAACTTAAAGGGTGGACCAACGGTGGACCACTTGTGAAGTTGGTAAAAGGAGAAGGGCGTGCCACACGCACGCGCGCTCGCTCGCCTCGCCGCGCTAGGCCGGGCCGGGCCGTGGCCGTGGCCGTGGCCGTGGCCGTGGCCGAGGCCGAGGCGTGTCGTGTCGTGTCGTGTCGAGATGGAGACGAGACCGATACCGTGAATGTGACCGTGACCGTGATGTGTATGCACTATTTTTGTCATTCATGTCGGTCATTCATGTCAGTAATAATCTTCTGTATTAAAACGACCGTTAACTGGTAACTGTCGTTTAATGGGAATTATGGTGGTCAGCAGCGTCCAGGTTCATTCCCTTCACTTCTCCTATGCGCCTATATAAGAGGACTCCATCCTCTGGCACAGACACACATTCTCACACCCAGGTACTCCTGCTTAGGAGACCTCTCTCTTCTCCCTCTGTGTTGCTGCTCTCTGCCATTCCCAACGCAAGCTTTGCGCGCACACTGCTGGCGTGAGCAGTTGCCTCCGAACCTCGTCCACCTAGCGATCCTGCTCGAGATAGGTGGGCGATAAGGTTTTTGGGGAGCGTACCCGTACGCGCCTGCTCGCTCTCCTGTACAACTATGTCCTCCGCGAGAACGACTACTTCCAGTACGACTACATTCGCGTGAACGACTACTTCCAGTACGACTACATCCGTGTGAACGACTACTTCCCGAAGGCCGTTCATGGGACTTCACTGCAACGACTCGCCACTGCATCGACTCTGTACGACTACACCGAACAAGGTCCCTCCACGATTAGCATGTCTAGTCCAAGGGATAACGGCGCACCGGTTGACTCCGTCAACCGTCCCGCCTTTGGGTACATACTAAACCTCTTCTGTGTAATTTTGTTCAAGTTTTATTTGAAATTTAACTTGAACACATGCACATGCTTTGCTCTCACGGGATCACTTATATTTGTCATGAATGTGTTAATAATTTCTGGAATTAAAATGTACCGAAAATTGCCTAATTGTCTAACAATCCAAAAACCTTATATTGTTGATAGGCTTTCGGTAACTAGTTTCGCTGCAACGCTCAAACCAAATGTTTTCGATGGTTCAAATTACAAGCGTTGGAAGCAAAGGGTTACGTATTGGTTGACAGCGATGAGCATCATGCATGTCATACAGGGGAAGCCCGAACAGTTTTCTCCAGAGGAGGAGAAGGCTTTCGAGGCAGCCGATAACCTGTTTCGTGGTGCCATCTTGAGTGTTCTCGCTGAAAACCTTGTGGACACGTACCTTCTGCTGCCAAGTGGCAAAGATATTTGGGATGCGCTTGAGGCTAAATTTGGGGTTTCTGATGCTGGTGGTGAGCTGTATGTCATGGAACAGCTCTATGACTACAAAATGGTTGAAGACCGTTCTGTGGTAGAGCAGGCCCATGAGATTCAGGCGCTAGCTAGAGATCTTGAGAATTATAGCAAGGATGCACCATGTAAGTTGCCTGACAAGTTTGTGGCTGGAGGTATTATCTCCAAGTTACCACCTTCTTGGAAGGACTTTGGAACCTCTCTAAAACACAAGAGGCAAGAGTTTGCAGTTGTCGATCTTATCGGCACTCTTGATGTTGAAGAGAAGGCGAGAGCAAAGGACAAGACACATGGTAAAGGGATTGTTGTGTCTTCTAGTGCTAATTTGGTGCGGAAGAAGAACAACAATGCATTCAAAAAGAAGAACAAGTCGCATCAAAACCAACCAAAGGCTAAGCGAGACGGCTTAGTTCAAGCGAAAAAAGGCGCCAAGCGGAAAGTGCTCTTTTCTTTGTGGTAGCATGGAACACTTTGCTGCAAAGTGTCCGGATCGCAAGGATAAGAAAGATGGCAAAAGTGCCAAAATGGTTATTAGTGAAACTGGTGGAACGTTAGGGTACGGTAATCTTTTACCTACGGTTCTTTCGGTATGTCGGTCCCCGATTGGTGGATTGATACGGGTGCTAATATTCATGTTTGTGTTGACATTTCCTTCTTTTCCTATTACCAGGCGGGCGGAATTTCCTCCTTGTTGATGGGAAACGGATCACATGCGAGTGTTCTTGGTGTTGGTTCGGTCGATCCGAAGCTTACTTCGGGAAAGATCGTTCGATTGAAGAACGTGCGAAGCATGTCCCTACTATCAAGAAGAACTTAGTCGGCGGGTCTCTCTTGTGTAGATACGGTTTTAAATTAGTCTTTGAATCCAATAAATGTGTAATTTCTAAGTTTGGAAGTTTTATTGGAAAAGGTTATGATAGCGGAGGTTTGTTCCGCTTTTCTTTGTCATATGATTGTAATAAAGTTGTGAACCATGTCTCGAATGTTAATGATGAGTCAAATGTTTGGCATTCGCGACTTTGTCATGTTAATTTTTGTTGTATGATGCGTCTTGCAAACTCGAGTTTAATTCCGAAATTTACCTTAGTCAAAAATTCTAAGTGCCATGTTTGCGTTGAATCAAAACAACCTCGCAAGCCTCATTTTTCGGCTGAGGTGAGAGACTTGGCACCTCTAGAACTAATCCATTCTGACTTATGCGAGATGAATGGTGTGCTGACGAAAGGTGGTAAAAGTTTTTCATGACTCTGATAGACGATTGTACTAGATTTTGCTATATCTATTTGTTGAAGTCTAAAGATGAAGCGTTACAATATTTTAAAATCTATAAAGCTGAAGTAGAAAACCAACTTGAGAGAAAGATCAAAAGAATTAGGTCTGATCGTGGTGGAGAGTATTTTTCTAATGTTTTCACTGCGTTCTGTGAGGAACACGGAATAATTCATGAGAGGACGCCTCCCTATTCACCTCAATCAAACGGGGTAGCCGAAAGAAAGAACCGCACTCTAACTGATTTGGTTAATGCCATGTTAGACACAGCGGGACTTTCCAAGGAATGGTGGGGTGAGGCTATATTGACTGCATGTCATGTCCTGAATCGTGTTCCTGTAAAGAACAAAGAGATAACACCATTCGAGGAATGGGAAAAGAAAAGGCTAACACTTTCATACTTACGGACTTGGGGATGTTTGGCCAAAGTGAATGTTCCTATAACCAAGAAACGTAAACTAGGACCTAAAACTGTCGATTGTATCTTTCTTGGTTATGCTCTACACAGTGTGGGTTATAGGTTTTTAATAGTGAAGTCTGGAGTACCTGATATGCATGTTGGCACCATCATGGAATCCAGAGACGCTACATTTTTTGAGGACATTTTTCCTATGAAAGAGGTAGATAGCACATTTAGTCATGAATTGTCTATTAATAATGAACCCAAAGAACCTGCTGTTTTGATAGAACACAATGAACAACCACATGAGGAAAATCCTGAGGAGGATGGCAATGAAGCTCTTAGAAAGAGCAAGAGACAGAGGATTGCAAAGTCCTTTGGTGATGATTTCATTGTGTACCTCGTGGATGACACTCCTAGAACCATTGAAGAGGCATATTCCTCTCCGGATGCTGACTATTGGAAGGAAGCAGTTCGAAGTGAGATAGACTCTATTATGTCTAATGGTACTTGGGAGGTTGTGGAGCGTCCCTATGGGTGCAAACCTGTAGGATGCAAGTGGGTGTTCAAGAAAAAGCTTAGGCCTGATGGTACTATTGATAAGTACAAAGCAAGGCTGGTGGCCAAAGGCTATACTCAGAAAGAAGGAGAAGATTTTTTCGATACTTACTCACCGGTTGCCCGATTGACCACTATTCGAGTACTACTTTCCTTGGCGGCTTCCCATGGTCTTATCGTTCACCGGATGGACGTTAAGACAACTTTCCTAAATGGAGAGTTGGAGGAGGAGATCTATATGGATCAGCCAGATGGATTCGTAGTAAAAGGTCAAGAAGGGATGGTGTGTAAATTGGTAAAATCTTTGTATGGACTTAAGCAAGATCCTAAGCAATGGCATGAGAAGTTTGACGAAACTTTAACGTCAGTTGGCTTTGTTGTGAACGAAAGCTGACAAATGTGTGTACTATCGCTATGGTGGGGGCGAAGGAGTGATCCTATATTTGTATGTAGATGACATACTGATATTTGGGACAAGCCTTAATGCGATTAAGGAAGTGAAAGAATTCTTGTCTCAAAGCTTCGAGATGAAAGATTTGGGGGAGGCCGATGTGATTCCAAACATTAAACTAGTGAGAGAAGGTGATGGTGGGGTTGTTCTTACACAATCTCATTATGTGGAGAAAATCTTGAGTCGTTTTGGTTACAACGACTGCTAGCCAGCTCCAACACCTTATGATGCTAGTAAAATGTTAAGGAAAAACATAAGAATAATGAGAGATCAGCCGAGATACTCCCAAATCATTGGTTCACTAATGTACCTAGCTAGCGCTACTAGACCCGACATCGCATATGCTGTAAGCAAGCCGAGTCGATTCGTGTCTTACCCGGGAGATGCTCATTGGGAAGCTCTTGAACGGTTAATGCGCTATCCGAAAGGAACAATGGACTACGCGATTCACTATCTCGGGTATCCTAGGGTACTAGAGGGTTATAATGATTCGAATTGGATCTCCGATGCGGATGAGATTAAAGCCACAAGTGGATATGTGTTTACACTTGGAGGTGGCGCCGTCTCCTGGAAGTCTTGCAAGCAGACCATCTTAACGAGGTCAACTATGGAGGCGAGAACTCACGCATTGGACAACGCCACGGTTGAGGCCGAATGGCTTCGTGAACTCCTTATGGATTTACCGGTAGTTGAAAAACCGATACCGGCAGTCCTCATGAACTGTGATAATCAAACGGTGATTGTCAAGGTGAATAGTTCAAAGGACAACATGAAGTCATCTAGGCATGTAAAGTGGCGGCTGAAATCTGTCGGGGAAAATGAGAAACTCCGGAGTGATAGCCTTGGACTACATCCAAACGGCCGGATCAATTCACAAAGGATCTTTCATGTAATGTGATAGACAATGCATCCAGGGAATTGGGCTTGAGACCCGTCAGCGTTATTCAGTAGTGGTAACCTGTCCTATGTGATCGGAGATCCCATGAATTAGGATAGTGCAACAAACTACTGTTTAACAGAGAGAAGAGAACCTTTGTAAAGGGCTCATTCCAAGGAGAGATGCATTTCTCTTCTAAAATCGTATGGCGAGGTTGGTGAAAAACCTTAATGTGATCCGAGTGGCTCAAAGAGGAGCAAAGATGTTGGCCTACGGAACATCTTAAAGGATTGCACATATATGGGTCTGATTGCTAGTCACAATCTATGAGATAGGGTGATCTCTAGACACCCATGAAAGGCACGGAGTATGACTTATATGCTCCAACCCGAGGGGATGCTTATAGCAGCCTAGTACTGGCAAGGGGTTCTAGTCAAACTTGTTTGCACGAAACTGCCAATTCAAGGCATAGTCCATTGGTCAGTTGTGAATGAGTGTAGCTTTTGTCTCAGGTGAATGTTCAACTTAACAGTCTCCACCATAAAGTCAGTATATCAAAACAAGAGTTGAGAAGAGGAAATTTCTTTGTGTACCTTGAAATTCTTGGTGGGAATTGTTGGATTAATTGGGCCTTGGGCCATTTAGTCTCAATTAATCCTAAGAATTAAAAGGTCCACAAAATAAATGCTAGGGATTCAATCCCGCATTGAAAGCAAATGAGAATCTTAACTAACTAAAAGGGTGGACCAACGGTGGACCACTTGTGAAGTTGGTAAAAGGAGAAGGGTGTGCCACACGTGCGCGCGCGCTCGCTCGCCTCGCCGCGCCGGGTCGGGCCATGGCCGTGGCCGAGGCCGAGGCCGAGGCGTGTCGTGTCGAGACGGAGACAAGACCGAGACCGAGACTGAGACCGTGACCGTGACCGTGACCGTAATAATCTTCTGTATCAAAACGACCATTACTGGTAACTGATGACGTTGAATACAGCAGTTACTGGTAACTGTCGTTTAATGAGAATTATGGTGGTCAGCAGCGTCCAGGTTCATTCCCTTCTCCTCTCCTCTATGCCTATATAAGAGGACTCCATCCTCTGGCACAGACACATATTCTCACACCCAGGTACTCCTGCTTATGAGACCTCTCTCTTCTCCCTCTATGTTGCTGCTCTCTGTCATTCCCAACGCAAGCTTTGCACGCACACTGCTTGCGTGAGTAGTTGCCTCCGAACCTCGTCCACCTAGCGATCCTGCTCGGGGTAGGCGGGCGATAAGATTTTTGGAGAGCGTACCCGTACGCGCCTGCTCGCTCTCCTGTACAACTACGTCCTCCGCGAGAACGACTACTTCCAGTACGACTACATTCGCGTGAAAGACTACTTCCAGTACGACTACATCCGCGTGAATGACTACTTCCCAAAGGCCGTTCGTGGGACTTCACTGCAACGACTCGCCACTGCATCGACTCTGTACGACTACACCAAACAAGGTCCCTCCACGATTAGCATGTCTAGTCCAAGGGATAACGGCGCACCGGTTGACTCCGTCAACCGTCCCGCCTTTGGGTACATACTAAACCTCTTTTGTGTAATTTTGTTCAAGTTTTATTTGAAATTTAACTTGAACACATGCACATGCTTTGCTCTCATGGGATCACTTAAATTTGTCATGAATGTGTTAATAATTTCTGGATTTAAAATGTACCGAAAATTGCCTAATTGTCTAACAATTACAACATTTGTGGCCGATTAGGACTTTTACACCATAATGGATCAAATCTATCTGAGCCCACTATTAGATCAAATCCAGTTAGCTCTAGGGCATATTTCCAACACGGCTTTGGTGGGCGGGGTGTTACAATCTAGAAGCAAACAATAAATCAGGTGATAGGTGAGAACACAATTATGCACGGCAGACAAATCAATTTTCATGACTACCTTGATGTGCCGGTAGCATCTCTTCAGCATCATCAAAGTTGAGATCAGGTACCCGATGGTCTTCATCTATTGTTATGGTGACATTCAGTATTAGTTTTATTCAAGTATTAGATGAATAATGCTGAACTTGATTATATACCAGTTACTACCTGCATGCATCTGTTCTACTCCTAGTTCCCCACTAGGTTCAGCATTGATATCATTAGCAGCCTCTACAAGAATGATACGCAGGGCTTTCAAATAATAATAATTATATATCTACATGGCTAATCAAGATTTCCAAAAAGAATATGAAAATGATGTATGTTTCCGTACATTTTTCTAAATTCTTCTTGGGCCTCCGCATCATGAAAGTTGAGGTCGAAAGGATGCACAATCTGGATGCCATCTACGGCAACAGCACCTTCATCGTATTCATGTTCACGGGCGCCAATCATGGCGTCATCTTCCTGATCCGGCACAACTCCATTGCAATCAAATAAACCATCTGCTTCTTCGTCAACTGGAGGAAGGTTGAGATCTATTTTGGCCATCCTGAGGATGCAGTGTGTGCATCAGGTGACAGGGTGCTAAAGGGAACGCATAAGGCCAGTCTCAGTGGCAATTTCACAGGCACAGTTACCTAAACTGCCATGTCAACTTTTGAGTACGATGAAACTATCACTCTCAGTGCACAGTTTTGTGGGCACAGTTTCACAGGCATGATGCAACATTTAATTCTTTCATGTATTTTACATGTCTTGTGATCAAATGTAACATGAGAAATCTGTAGCCTTTTGTAAATAAAATTGCATTTCAACTAGCTTCAGTATTCATATGATATTAAATATTAGCATATATGTAAATCATTGCATATAGTATATTTCAACTTGTAGACCTATTAAAACGATGACCTTTCTTGTTCCAAATGTGCTCCACCAAATCCTTCTTGAGTTTCCTATGAACCGAACCATCTTTAAGTTCTTCATCTTTTTCTAGCACTCTTTCAAACGGAACATAGTCTTCGGGGGAGAATTCAGGTGCTTCAACAACAACGGTGCTAGCAGCCTCATTTAGATCTAGAATCTCGTCGATGGCTTCTATTGTTTTTTCGTCTTCAACTATCATATTATGAAGTATAATGCAAGCTAGCACCACATTTTCAAGTTGACCACGATCATATAAGCGAGCTGGTCGTTTTAGAACACACCATCGACGTTTCAATACTCCAAATGCGCGTTTTGATACATCTGTTGTGCTTCTTCCAATATTTGGTTATCAGAGTACCCACTCTTATTCATTTTCATGACTGAATTCCAATAACCATTGAACTCATTTATCGTCTTGCTTAGGCGTGACCAATGTATCTTCAGTTGGTTCGTATCTCTAATACGGTCTGGTTGGTTGTTCTTGTTATATTCCTCAGTGATTTGACCCCAAAATGAATCACTTTTTTTGTCATTTCCATGTATGGGGTCTTTAGAAATATTCAGCCAAGCACTTGCCTGCAACAAAAAAAGGAAGAATTAGTACAAACCTACTTCTCTGACCTGCAAAAACAACATCAACATAATTGTAGAAAGAAAGAATTACCAATCTAACTTCCTCGTCATTTGTCCAATATCTTTTCTTTACTGACTTATTTGCCTCAACACCGTCATCATCGTCAATATTAATGTTGACTGTCTTTGTCTGAGTCCCTTTGTCATTTGGTTGAGGTGCTGGAGAAGGTGGGCTCAAGTTACTTGCAGACCCAACAAAATGAGAGTTTTCACCAGAAGGCTGTGACATTGACGGCGGAGGTGGAAAGTGTGGTTGCTGCAAGTAATTCAAATAACCACTCCTACAATGTGCACACAATTCACAATTAACTAATATGGCATTTGTCTCTAGTAAAGAACATATAGACAAGACTAAAACTTCTGTAGAAATACAAATAGTCTGAATTTTACTACTGTCAATAGCTACTGGCAAGAGTACTTTTTGATAAATTAGCTTGAACATAAAGATGCACTGAAACTTTCCTTATGCCTTGCAGAAACTGAGAACAATTAGCTAGATTTTACTACTGTCAACAAAACTGAAACTTTCCTTATGCCTTGCAGAAACTGAGAACAATTAGCTAGATTTTACTACTGTCAACAACATTGAAACTTTCCTTATGCCTTGCATTATCAATAATAGTGGACATACCAAGTTGCTAACTCTCCTATTATACTAGCTATGCAATTATAGTTGTTATATGGTCCAGTAACGCATTTTTGTTAGTACAGCCTCTCGTGTCATATTCTTGTAATTAGGACAGATCCACTATCATTGGAACAAATAGAATGTAGAATATAAGTGGCATAATGTCCAGACCAAACATGACTTCTAATCCCAAGAATTTCAAGGACTCCAAGCTAACTTGCCCACTTGTGCTAGCTACATGGTTTCCAAACGTACTAATTTGCAATAGTAGTTACTGTCATTTTGTCAACTAAATTTCGTACTGTAATGCTAAATGCATCGACCAAGCAAAACTAATTTAGATGTCACAAACAGAAACTCGAATTTACCATGGATTTGACTGATTCCCATATGCAAAACTCTGGCCGCTGCTACCTCCACATCCAGGCAACCATACAGCAGTTGGCGCTTGGGGTGATGGGGATTCATACCGCAATGGGCCTGCCGACGGAGGAGTTCTACATGTTGCCGAGCCAGATGCGCCGCTGCTGCCTTTTACCTGGCCGCCGCCGCCCTTTGTCTGGCCTCCACCAACGCCGCCGCCGCCGCCTCCACCCTTTGCCCGGCCTCTGCTGCCGCTGCCCTTCACTGAGCCCCGTTGCGACATCTTCACCGAGACAGCGCAGGAGATGCAGATCCAGTTCGCCGCCGTCGACTCCCCGATTTATAGGAGATTGGCAGCGCGCGATTTGCAGGGGAAAAGAAACGATTTGGCGCGCGATTTTGGAGAAGAGCGGGAGCGCGGGAGGCAGGGCACGGGGAGCTGGCGAGGGCGCGGGAGGCGGAGCTACAGCGGATCCAGCGATGAAACGGAAAACACCTCAGTGGGGATTTCATCTTGTTTCACGGAACTTGGTTGTCGAGCCGGGCTGGTGTCGTGGGGACGACACTGGAATGAAACGGGAGCCTTCTCACTCCTATTTAAGAGGGTGCCAAATCAGCAAATATGCTGATGTGTTCAACTAATTAATGTTCATGAAATCTCCCACGAAACTGCACTGAGACTGGCCTAATGGCTGCTGGGTTTCAGATTTATAGACCATGGGTGTTTGCGCCAGGGAATGCATTTGGAATTAATTGCTGCCGCTAGTTTTTTCCTGAAATAAAAATAGTTAGAGCTGCATTCCTCCAAACAAAAAAAAAAATCGGCACCAATTAAAGCTGATGGTGCGCGCCAATGCCAAGAGTGCGGCGGCTGCATGCAGCCATGCAGGACACCGTAACAAACCTTTCCCTAATCAGTTTGGTGACCAAATCTTTCCCTAATCAGTGGGGACTGCATGGTCATTTTCTTCCCTCATAATTTGCCTGATAATCTCCAAAGCGGCAATAATTTTGGGACGGAGGGAGTATGCTTAGTGTATGTGCTTAGTGCTAGCCTTAGCTTAGAACTGAGTGAGTGCAAGGTTGTGCCAAACTTATGAGGTGATTCTTGAGTGAATCAAGCTGTACAAGGTGCGCCGGAAGCCTTGAGGCCTAAGTGGCTCACCGGCAAACGTCTTCGACCCTCCGGCTTAGCGTGAAGTGGAGAGTACACTTTATGTGGGAGACGTGGAGGCCCCCTTACTTGGTGGAGAAACTTCTTAGTGGACGCGGCATCAAGGTGACCAAGGAAGCTTGGCAAGTGCCTAAGTGGCGAGCCTTTGTGATGAGTAAAGTGGTGCTCTTGGGAGAGACTTGGTGACCGGGAAGCAATACTCTTGTGTGAGTGCTTCAATAACGTGGACTAGGGATGGCTTAGTGCCTACCAATACCACGGGATAAATCGCGTGTTAAGAGTTTGCTTGCTCTCATCCCTATTTACGTTTCTGCATTTACTCTCTTTACTTGCCTTTATTACTTTCCTAGAGTAGTATCATGCCAGGATTGGTTATAGGTTGCAAACCTTGTTTTGGGATGTGAGTTTCACACTAGAACAACCGTAGTTGCACATTTAGATAGTATGTTTTAGTTTTACTTTGTGTACAAGTAGTGAAGCTATAGGTTAAGATTTTTTAGTTGCCTAATTCACCCCCTCCCCCTCTTAGGCTACGAGCATCCTATTACTTACAAGGATCCAACATTTCCCTTCACGCATGGATCAATCTTTGTTTAGCAATGAGACTAGAGACACGACGAGCCCCTGTAATTACAGATGTATATAGTCATGGAACAGGTTTTCATCCTGCCATAATAGGTGCAACATCAGTACCACCTGGTATCTACACCCAATCACTTATGTTTGATCTGTGGGTGCAAGTGTTTCGATGAAAAACTATTTTAGGCTCTGTAACCAGCACGAGAACAATGGCAATAGAAGACCCAGGAGCTCTGGAATTATTAGGCCTCGTTCAGTTTGGCCAGATTGGGCTGGAACAAGGCCCAATCCGGTGGATTAAAATGGACTGTTTCCAATCTGGGTATGCACCGGATTGACTGTTCGTTTGCATCTGGCCCGGAATTGATTTGGACCCGATTCCAATTTCTCCCTTCTCATTTTGGCCCAGAATCGATCCCCACCTCGGGAGGTCTGGAATAAAATTCCCCATATGTGATGCCCCCGTCCCCTGACACCCACACGTGACGGCTCCGGGGAGGAAAGGCTGGCAACACGCGAGGTGAAGGCGCGGTGGCGCGAGGTGCAGCTTGGAGGCGCGAGGTGACGGCGTGGCGGCACGAGGCAACCACCACGACAACGACGACTGCCGCCTTCTCTTCGGTACTCCGTTGCCTTCCCCCTTCTCTCCCCAACCCTAAGTCTTTTCGTCGCTACCTCCACCGCCACCGCGGAGCCATCCATGCCCCCGACACATTGGGTGCTGCCTCCACTACGAAACTTGCTCTGGGGCACCGCCCTGAGTTGCCTCCATGAGGGTGTGCGTGGTGGCGGCCTCCGTGAGGGTGTGCGTGGTGGCGGCCTGCAGATCTTATGTAGTAGTTCTTGATTCGGCATGAAGCATGAATTTGGGGGCTTTCCTGAGTTCGTCTGTCAATGTTCATTTCATTTGCTCTATGTTTCTTTAACCCTGATGTGTGTTGAGAGTAGAGAATCGAATGTGCTCATATTTTGATGTCAGGATGATCTGTGCATGTATAATCTGATGCGGGAGTCTTACACTGAAAGCTACGAGTACTGGGGCTAGCGAGTAGTATCAGATACAGTGCATCATGTACACATCTTCGCCCTGTTCGTTTGTCTTATTAGCCACCAGCCAACATTACTTTTCTCTCAGAAAAAACCAGCCACCAGCAATCAGCCAGCAGTACTTTTCTCTCAGAACAAATCAGCAGCAACCATCAGCCACCAGCCAAATGAACAGGCTACTTCTCTTTCTCTAGAAAAATTGTAGTATATATTGTGCATGTGTTAACACCAAAAATTGGTACAGGGAAGAGACTGACCTGTGGGCCGAGTTTGGAAAAAGCACCATTCGGCAAGAGGTTTTCTTCAAAGCATTCGGTAAAAGACGTCTGCAGTCGGGAGTACGTCATCATTCGACAGAGGAGCTGTTTCACGCTTGGAAGAAGTAGCATTCGGGAATGCGTGATGACGTGGCTTGAATATAAAGAAGGAACGAATTGATGATGGATGCAAGACGGACATTGGCGCCGGGGCGTTAATTTTAGGCAATAAATCTTGTAATCGTGGTCAATTAGGAGTCGTGTTAGAACGAGGGTATAAATATGAACCCTTAGTGTTTGTAATAGGGATCAAACAATTTCACAACCTACCGACCCCGTGCCAACTTTCGAGTCCTTCTAGTCGAGTCGTCGAGTTCTCTGAGAGGAGCCATCGATCCGTCGACCTCCGTAAGTACCAGCAACCTTGTATCATGTCTAGTATCATGCGGTGGATTTAGACCGTGATGAAAGTAGTATTGTTACCATGCTTAGTATCATGCGGTGGATTTAAGCTTGGTTCAAGAGGGCTTTCTTGTTAGATCATGAGCCATGCGGTAGGCTAAGATCTAGCTTGGAGCTAGTTATCGGCTCTATTAGATTTGGCAAGATCTAATAGATTCATTAAGTTACCATGTGTTGCTTTGAATTTTACTCTTATGTTTAGTTCATGTAACACTCTTATTGCCCAATTTAGATTGACTAGATTCGGCTCTATCTTGTTTGTGATTCACATGTTTATGTTCAGAGCTTTAACTCAACGTGGTACGTGGGTCACGTGCTCTCTAATAGTCGAATTTGAATCAATCTAGATTGCCACGTGTTGCGGGTTCAAGCTTGTTAATCTAGCATAGTTTGTTCCTTCTCCACGGAACCCGAATCGGCTGTACAGCTGTATTCGGCAACTCTATCACGGGTGAAACATGTTCATAAGTTTGTTTTAAAATAATGTATGCTTTTAGCCTGCCATGTTTAGATTGTATCATGCGGTCGATTGATCTACTCTTGGTGGGTGGTGTGATTTCAAACAAGTTGTATCATGTGGTGGATTAACTTGTTTGGTGTCATGCTTGACGGGTTTGAAATTACCTAGACATGCGGTAGACTAGTGCTTTTGGTCTATGAATGCATGTTTACTGCAAATTTATGATCATGTGTCGCTTTTTATTTATGTTATTATGATTTATCCATGATAATCGGTCACGGACACGTGCTGTAGTGTTATTTAAATAAAGACCAATTTTTCATCATGCTTACGTCATGCATTCGGCTATACCCTGTTCACATGTTTATCAGTTCCCGAATGATGTTCAGATTGCCGACAGATAGCTTGTTGTAGCTATATGTCGTTTTGATTGGCTTTGTAGCCATAAATACAGAACTGTCTGGTACGACCCGGCATGTTCCAGGTTTTATCTAACTATTTTCATCCTTTGTCAGTTTTAGGGAAAATTGACTGGCACGCTTCCGGATTCGGCCACGTTTGTTAAGCCAGATATTCGGCTTGCTATGTGCTTGGCATGAGGTGCTGATTTTACGTCAACACACTTTTTGGCACGCCCAGTGGGACCGCTAGTTGATCAAGATGCCTGACATCCAAGATATCATGGATGTCACCTTCAATGAACTGTCTTCGGAACAGCAATTACTACTGAAAGAAGCTATTGAACAATTCCAGTAGAAGTGTCTATTGTCATTTTCCAAAACTAGGAGTGGTGTGCCATTCCTCAAGTCAGAAATGCGAAGAGTTATGATGCCAAGAGAAACTGATACCACAGTTGCTGCAGAGAAACAAGAAGTTTTTGGCATGATTCAGCACACTATGGAAGACATAATGGCTAGGCACAATACTGCATTTTTAAGTAGCTTCCGACAGATGATGGTTGGTATCTTTGGACCAAGTGTGGACAAACATTTTGAACAAGGAGATTCAAGTGTTGCTGCTACTGGTCAACCATCTCGTCAAGATGCAAGTGTTCAACCACCTCCGCAAAGTGTAAGTGTTTGGCCAACTCAACACATGGGTAGTCAACCAATTCGGCAAAATCCTCATCAAGCAATACCTAATCCACGTACGTATGGAGAAATGGCGTTCGGCACTCCTGGAGTTCAACCTGTCTCTGCTTACAGGATAGCCCCAACAAATAATAGGTTGTAAAGGAACATGTATGGCAACGGGTATTCGGAGTTCATGGATTACAGTGCTGTTGATGCTCTCCCCAATCCTGGATATGGTGGTGCTACTGGGATGCCTATTGGAGGACCAGGGAATGAAGATGTCAATGTTGATCTCCTGATGCAGAGGATGACCGATGTGCTTCAAAATCAATTCGATCTAAAGCCTAAAAACCAAGGACACGTATATACACCTCCCTCTCCGGAACGGTATCACAGGGTGGCTTTACCGAACACTGTGAAAGTCCCCTCGGAGTTTACCAAGTGTTCAGGGCAAGATGATACCAGTACTGTGGAACACATGATACCGATCTTGTGGAACACATAGCCGGTGCTCGATGCGGCTTGGGGAAGCTTCACGCGATGAGGCCTTCAGATTAGATATTTCCCTCTATCATTAACAGGCCCAGCGTTTACATGGTTTACTTCCCTACCTGCTCACTCAATCTGTTCCTAGAAGGATTTGGAGCAGAAGTTTCATGCTCATTATTTCATTGGCAGTAATGAGAAAAAGCTAATTGATCTAACTACCCTGAGGCAGAGGAAAAATAAAACACCAATGGTGTTCCTCAGGGGGTTCAGAGAGACAAAAAGCATGTGCTTCTCTTTGAAAACATACCAGATGATCAATTGGTTGGTATGGCTGCAGCAGGGATGTTGCCAGCCATTCGGGAAAAGCTATTCGGCATGGAGTTCGATGATCTTGGCCAGCTGTCACACAGACTGTCTTTGATGAGCAATCAAGCTTATGGCTTCAAGAAAGACTCCAGATTCATCAAACACAGTGATATAGCTGACATCTATAATCAATTCCTCGAAAGGGCAGATCAGGGAGAGGAAATAACTGCAGCAGAAATAGTGTGGGGCAAAGAGCCATTAACAGTAAATCAGAGGTGGATTAAGCAAGCTAAAGGCACCTGCGATTTTGATGTGACCAAGGCAGATAAGCTCTTTGAGTTCCTCATGAAAGAAGGCCGAATCAAGTTGCTAGATGGGCATTATATGCTTCGGCCTGAAGGGGTGAAAGAAAAGAGGTACTATGGATTTCACGATAGGAATTCTCATTCAATCAATGAGTGCAGGGTCTTTAGGATGAGAATTCAAAAGGCTATCCAAGAAGGTCATCTGAAATTTGATAATAAGATGAAATTGGATGGCAATCCTTTTCCTCAGAACATGATTGGGTTCTCAATCAACATGGTGAATGTTGTTGAAGAGAAAGGAAAAGTGAAAGTTTTGACTTCAACAAAGGCGAAACAGGACGGCTGAGTTGACCCTGCTCGACAAGTAACATTTGAACAAATCCACAAGGGAGAGCCTCGCTTTCTGAAAAGTCAAATTGAAGTGGGTGAATCCTCTAAACCCAGGGTAACTTCGCGTATTCTCCTCAACAAGTGGAAGCGTCAACAAGAAAAGGAGTGCTACCAGAAGCGTAAATACGAAGAGGAGAAGCGGAGATACGAAGAAGAGATCTGCAAGAAGGAACAAGAAGAGTATATGCGAGAGCAAGAGTGTGCGCATTGGGGATGTGCCTTCTTCAGACACTGCTGGAATGAGGGTTTGAAACTTCCCACGCAAAATAATTGCCCCGAATGCAGCGACAAGTATACCGAATACAGGCAAGATATTGCCAATCACCGATCCGTTCATGAAAGAATTGGAAGGGTGCATCCTAGTGATGGTCGGTGCCTAAAAATAAATAGAATTGATGATCAACCAAGGAAAAGGCATGCTGATCACAGGTGGGTTGATCATGAAGAAGAGGAAGATCATGAGTATGTCTGGCAGAAGGGACAGTGGTGCCCACCTGGTTTGAGAAGAAGCCAAAAGAGAAGGGTTCAGCACTTGAGGAATCAGGAGCTGAAGCAGGAAGGAATCAAGAAGAAACAGGTGTGGCGCCCAAAAGACAAGCCTGATGGGTCTGGTCGTTCGGCTTCTACGTGCATGGTATGCTTCTTGCCGAATGAATTCATGGCTCCAGCTAATCAGATTGTGCAGGAGGAGGTGTCGCCAGACATGGATGAGGCCGAGCAATTTGGGCTGATGGCACAGTTAGTGTTGGCCAAGCAGGCTACTTTTGGTAAGCCAGCCAAGAATCGGCACATGAGATCATTGTACTTGAGAGGATATGTCAACGTGAAACCATTGACCAAGATGTTTGTTGATGGTGGAGCTGTTGTCGATGTGATGTCGTACACTACATTCAGGAAGCTTGGCATGGGCCCTAGAGATTTGACGCCAACAAGCATAGTTCTGAATGATTTTGCTGGAAATCCTTCAGATACCAAGGGCTGTGTGCATGTGGATTTTATGATTGGATCTAAGACTCTGCTTACGACCTTGTTTGTCATTGAAGGCAAAGGGGCATATAGCTTGCTGTTTGGAAGAGATTGGATCCATGCGAACTGCTGCATTCCATCTACTATGCATCAACAGCTTGTTCAATGTGTGGATGATGATGTAGAAGTTGTCCAAGCAGATGATTCAGTAAGCGTGGCTAACGTGGAACCAGCCTTCTAGGAGTATGAAGGCATAGATTGCTTCTCAGGCAAGGACTGGGGTGAAAGTCCTGTTGAACCAGTCAGCAGTGATCAACAACCGATTCAAGCAGTCAGCTCTTATAGTAGTTTTTTAATGGAGAATCCAATTGATGGAACTGATGGAAAGTTAGGACGTGGATTTATGTCGGCCGATAAATTGGAAGAGATAGACATTGGAGATGGTGACAAGCCAACGCCGACATTTATCAGTGCTAACTTGGATTCAAGTTTCAGAGAAGAGTTAATTAAGCTACTAAAAAATACAAAGATTGCTTCGCTTAGGATTATTCGGAGATGCCTGGTTTGGATCGTTCCATTGTTGAGCATCGGTTGCCAATCAAGCCTGGTTTTAGGCATTACAAGCAACCTCCCCGAAAGATCTACAAGGATGAAGTATTACCCGACGTGAAAAAAGAAGTTGAGAGATTAATAGAAGCAAATTTCATTCAGTCATGTAGATATGCAAAGTGGATCTCTAATATTGTTCCTGTTTACAAGAGAAACGGAAAAATGAGGGTTTGCATAGACTTTATAGATCTAAAGAAAGCTACACCCATGGATGGATATCCAATTCCTGTTGTTGACTTGCTGGTTGATGCCGCTGCTGGACATAAAGTTATTAGCTTCATGGATGGCAATGCAGGGTGCAATCAAATTTTTATGGCAATAGAAGATGTATCGAAAACAGCCTTCAGATGTCCAGGACATGTAGGGTTGTTTGAGTGGATTGTCATGACATTTGGGTTGAAAAATGCTGGCGCAACTTATCAAAGAGCCATGAATTATATTTTTCACGAGTTAATCAGCAAAATTGTGGAGATATATATTGATGATGTCGTGATAAAGTCATTGGATAATGAATCACATTTGGATGATGTGAGGAAAACTCTAGAGTGCACTAGACAACATGGGCTTAAGATAAACCCGAACAAGTGTGCTTTTGGGGTTTCCGCTGGAGAGTTCCTGGGATTTTTGGTACATGAAGGAGGAATAGAAGTTGGCAAAAAGAGCATGAAAGCTATTGATGAAGTTGTTCCTCCAACTAATCTTAAGGAATTACAGTCATTGCTCGGCAAAATCAATTTTGTGAGAAGATTCATTTCAAACTCGTCACAAAAGGTGTTGCCTTTTTCTCCACTGTTAAGACTAAAAAAGGATCATAAGTTTGTACGGGGTGACAAACAACAGAAGGCTTTCAATGAGATTAAGGAATACATGAAGGAACCACCAGTGTTGGTACCTCCACAATTGAACAAGCCTTTTAAGTTGTACGTGGCGGCCGATACCCAAACCATTGGATCGACCCTCATACAAGAATCTGAGGGAAAGGAAAGCGTAGTCGCATACCTTTGCCGAAAATTGCTTGATCCCGAAACAAGGTATTCGGCTGCGGAGAAGCTTTGCTTGTGTGTTTATTACTCGTGTACAAAGTTTCGGCACTATTTGTTGAATGCCGAATGCATTGTATATTCAAAATTTGATGTAATTAAACACATGTTGTCTATGCCAATTTTGAATGGAAGGATTGGCAAATGGATTTTAGCTTTGTCTGAGTTTGAATTGAAGTTTGAGTCGGCAAAAGCTGTTAAAGGACAGATTATTGCTGATTTCATTACTGAACATCGTGATCCATCAATTAATTTACTTGAGATTACTCCTTGGGCTTTGTTCTTTGATATATCTTCATGTGGCAAAGGTGGTGGGGTAGGAATTTTATTAATTTCACCCAGGGGAGAGATGTTTGAATTTGCAATTCCTATTCAACCTACTGTCACAAATAATCAAGCTGAATATGAAGCATTGCTAGAGGGCTTCAATAGTTGAAAGAGGCAAAGGCTATTTCAGTTGAGATTTTTGGAGATTCAGAGCTAGTTATAAAACAATTGAATGGCCAATATGAATGTAGAAACAATATCCTGAGGAATTATTACGAAGAGTGCAAGGAAATCCTGAAAAGTTTTCAGTTAGTGATTCTGCAACATATTCCTAGGGAAAACAATGGAGAGGCAAATAGGTTAGCTCAAAGTGCTTCGGGTTATATAGAGAATCAAGAAGTGTTTGCCAATGATGTATATTCTTTTGGGAGTGATCTAGCAGAAGATGACTGGAGAAAAGAAATTGTTGATTATTTGGAGAATCCATCCCGAAAGGTCTCTAGGAAGCTCAGGTATAAAGCTATAAAGTTTGTTCTTTTTGATGGACGTTTGTATTACAAATTATTGGATGGGGTGTTAGTACAATGCCTAGGTCAAGAAGCAAAGAGGATGATGAGTGAAGTAGATGATGGGCTGTGTGGAGCACATCAGTCGGCTTACTGAATGAAGTGGGTCATTAGGCAAACTGGATGTTATTGGCCGACAATGCTGGAAGATTGCTTTGAAAACTACAAAGGGTGTCAAGATTGTCAAAAGTTTGGAAATATTCAGAGAGTTCCAAAGCAACATCTTTGAATCCGTTATCAAGCCATGGCCATTCAGAGGATGGGGCATAGATTTGATTGGCCAAATAAATCCTTCATCTAGCAAGGGGCATAAGTTTGTGCTTTTGGCAACATATTATTTCACTAAATGGGTTGAGGCAATTCCATTGAAGAAAGTGACATCAGAAAATATGATTGGGTTTGTCAAAGAGCATATCATTTACAGATTTGGAATTCCTCAAACAATTACAACCGATCAAGGGACTCGGTTTACATCTTCAGAGTTCAGAGATTTTGATGAAAGTATGGGGATCAAATTATTAAATTCTTCTCCTTATTATGCTCAAGCTAATGGTTAGGCAGAGGCTTCTAACAAGATCATGGTCAAGATTATACAGAAGAAGATTGATCAGAAGCCAAAAAGGTGGCATTCGGTACTCATTGAAGCCTCGTGGGCTTACCAAATGGCTCCTCATGGGGCTACACAGACATCTCCTTACGAGCTTGTTTATGGGCATCATGCTGTCTTTCCATGGGAAATGCAATCAGAATCAAGGAAAGTAGTATTGCAAAAGGATTTAAGTTCCAAGGACTATAATGACTTAATGATGGATGAATTAGAAGATTTGCATATGATTCATCTTAGGGCCTTGGAGAATATTGAGAAAAACAAAATGTGAGTCGCTAAGTAGTATAACAAGAAGGTAAAAGTCAAGCAATTTGCAGAAGGAGATTTGGTTTGGAAAGCGTTATTGCCGATTGGAACGAAGTACAGTACATTCGGCAAGTGGTCCCCGAATTGGGAAGGTCCCTTTCGGGTAGTTAGGTGCACACCTGGAAATGCGTACATCTTGAAAACTTTACTAGGAGAAGAATTCACTGCTGCTATAAATGGGAGATACTTGAAGGAATATTATCCTAGTATTGAGGTTGATTGTTGATTGCCATTACAAGCATCAGAAACACGGAAATAGCCGGCATTCGGGAAAGAAGCCGCCTTCAGAAACAAAAAATCCTGACAAAAGGAAAATGGCCAATACTAAATTGTTTTGCCCTTAGCACGAAAATATTTTGCATTACAAATGTTCTTGCAGGTTTCTTTACTGACAACGCGCTGCCTAAGATTACAAGAGAAGGCCTGCAGAAAGCAGGATGCCTGGAGGAAGAAGCGAAAGTATGCTTCATTTCTTTGGTTCCGCGCTTTTCCTCTTCATCTCTTCCCTCTTCAGCCGCTCCAAGACCACCATGACGGCGACGTCGAAACCTCGGGGGTTGGCGTGTTCTGCAGCTTCCATCAAGCTGTCCCAGGCGGCCTTCAGGTTGTTGTACCTGTCGGACACATCTGAAGAAGGAGAACAGATTATTGTGAAACATGGGATCTGAATTTGAACGTGAGATTCAAATGAGGATGAAGATCTTACCGCCTATCAATTCCTCCAAGATCATGCGGCGTTCGCGTTTGGCACTGCAATGGGCGGTGATGTCCCGCAGATCATGTTCTAGATGCCGAATGCGACGACGCAGTTGATGATTGGTCCTTGTTCTGGCGTGGCGTCTTCTTCTTCAGCCGAGGAGTCGGAGAGGATGTACTCAGGGATTTCTTAAGTGCCGAAGATTTCCTCCGGTAGCAAATCGAGGCTGAAATCAAAGAAAGATGAATCGTGAGATTGCAATCGAAATCAAGAGAAGGGATGAGAAGAGAAGATTACTCTCGAATGGTTCGCTTCTTTGATTGGAAGCTGTTATCCTCGAGTGGCTGTTTCCCCTTGTCCGCCATTGCCTTGGGGGTTTTTTCTAGAAGAGGAGGACAAGAGGGATTGAAGTGATGGAAGTGTGTGCGAATGGATTTGCAGAGCACCAGAGAGGCTATTTTATTAGCAGTGGGAGTGCATCGGGAGTGATGACTGGCTGGCGTGCATTGATGGGAATACCAAACGGCGGGGGTTTTTTCTTGGATGCGAAGGGTTTTTTTCATTGAACAGTGTTCATGGCTCCCTAATAATGATTTTCTGCGGAATCTATGCCAAGGAGCAAGAGTTTGTGCGTATTCGGCTAGAGTAAAAGTTCCCGAATGCGTTCCAGACAGTGAAGATTCGTATGCACAAATTAAAGAAGTCCTCACAGGACAAATACAAAAGATAAAATTTCATCTTTATTGCCGAAATTCCATAGCCCCTAGTACAAACTAATCAAACAGCATGTTCAGAACAGACTGGGGTTGGATGGAATCGGCAATGGCGACGCCGTGGCCGTCGAGGCGCTCTATGGTGGCCTTGATGTCGTCGACGTCCTCTGGCGCGCCACCGTAGAAGCCGCGTGGCCGCGTAGAGTAGTCGACGCTGATGTGCGTCGCCATGGCGGCCAAGCCCAAGGTGGTGCCCAGGCGGACGCCGTGAAGGGCCACCTCATCGACGCGGTCTTCCACTGCGCCAAGGCGAGCTTCCGGTGTGTCTCCCAGAGCATTCACCTTGTCCGCCAGCTTCTCAACCAGCACCTTTAGCCGATTGAGCTCGGCGTCGCCATTGAGTATCTGCGGGAATCATAGAACAATGGCGGTCAGTTCAAGATTAAATTAAAACCAGGCGGATTGCAGGACTCACCGTCGATGGCCTCAAGCGGCTGCTTGCGTTGATGCTCCCACTCGAGCTCGGTGATCCCGGCCTCTTTGGAGATGATCTTCAACTCGTGCCGGGTTGCATCGCGCTCCTCCTTGAATCTGCAGGCGTCGCGATCGTTGTAGAACGAGCTGGAGGAGTGGGAACGGCTGGACGATCCCGAGGAATCGCTCGCCATGGCCAGGGTTTTGGCTGGAGCAGGAGCACGATTCCACCGATGAGCCTGAAAAACACAAGAAAAATAGTCAGGAGTGGAAAAGATCTAAAAAAGGGGGTTGCGAAGAAGCCAACGATCACCACCTCCAGCGAGCGCCGGCACGACTCCCTTCGGCTTCGTCGTTGGCCGGACGCTTGTTGCTGTTGTTGGCCATGGAGTTCTTGGGAGTACTAGTTCTGGGAACAGAGAGCTTGGGTTTACGCTTGAAGACATAGGATTTGGTGAAAGGCTAGGGGCACCCGATGTTTTTATTTATGGAACTGGAGAAGAGATCGTGGCGCATATCCCAAGAAATTTGGGAAGTGGAAAGACTCTCTCAACCGAACTGTCATGGGGTCGTTTGGGATTCAAGTTGAGTCATATTCGGTTTGACTGGTTGAAATCCGGCTGTGTTGCGGTCGGGTTGTTTTTCGGGTCTGACACTATTTGGTTAGAGTTGCCGAATGAATCGTCCAGAAATTTCTCGTCAAAATAAGGCAAGACAAAGATGGAAAATAAAGACTATTAAGGAGCAAAATTACAGAGCTGATAAGGCATTCGGCTACAAATTGTTTGTTACAATTATACATCCAAGTATTTTGAGATTACATTGGAGGCATATAATATCATCTTATTGATATTCTCCAGCAATCTTTGATCAGCTTCTTGGGTTTTAGACAGAGTCGAGAGCTTTGTCTTGAGCTGCTTTCCTGCAATCATGGCTACTGTAGCTTCTTTTCGTATTTTCTCCATTGATTCAGGAAGTTCAGCCATCTTCTTTTCATCAGCCTCGATCTCAGTTGTCAGGGTTCTCAGCTCAGCCTCTAATTCAGCTTTTCCGGCTTTCTTCAGCTCCAGTGTAGGCTGCAATTTGGTTAGCAATTCCTTATGATTCTGCATTAGGATATGCAAATCTTTCACAGATTGCTTGTTTGCAGCTTTCTTTTGTTCCAGAGCTGGTTGAGAGGATAAGTTCTTCAAAGCCTGCTTTACGGCTCCAAAGTGATCATCCAGCTTGGAAACAGGTTCTAGGGAAGCCTTGATGTCAGCCGGAAGATCTTGATTGATGAGTTCAAGTGCTTCTCTTAGATGATCAGCATCTTTGACTTGGTCTTGAATATCCCTTTGCAGTAGGGAGAAGATTTCCTTCAGCTTTGCCTGATTTTCCTCTGATAAAGCCTGGCTAGAAGATGCTTCATCACCTTTTTTGGCAACCAAGTCATCCACATCAATGGAGTAAATTGGTGATGATACAGTTTCCTCCTGAAAAGAGTTTCTTGCTGAGTTAGTGGTGGTTTATTGAATGAAAATAGAAGGATGGGTGTCCATGCTTACATCATTCCTTGCTTCTCGAGTGGGGGAAGGAAGTTTTTCAGACTCAAAGAGGGGCTCTTGGATGTCTGTTTGAGGAGAAACTAGATGAGTCCTTGGGAGGTTGAAGCTTCTGGCTGAGGAGAAGCTGGACGAATCCTTGGTGAGGCTGAAGCTTCTGCTTGAGGAAAAGATGGTTGGATCCTTGGTGAGGTTGGATTTGAATCATGCTGAGGAGAAGAACTCCCCACAGTTTGGCTCACCAAAGTTTCCTCTGCAACTAACAAGTAAGGGATAAGTGCTAATGAAGAGAAAATGATTGGAAAAATAAGATGGTAAAAATTTTTACCAGTAGATGAAGCATTGGCAGACTCTGTAATGACCAATGGTTGCTGAGTTCTGGTCTGAAATCACACAAGATAAAAATGATTAGGATGAAGAGTGGCTTTATGTTCAGGAAGGAAAGGGTTCTAACCTGAATGAGTAGTTTTTTGCTTGTTCTTTTCTTCTTGGCAATCGAAGGAGCAATCAGGGATGGAGCTTTCCTTTTGTCAGAGGCTGAACTGATGAGAGTTGGATCTAGCGTGGCATATCTGGACATTAGTTGAGCCAGAGTAGGGGATTGATATCCCAAGGCAGAGATTGGGCCTTCGATATTATAGGAGATTGTCCTGGCAAGTGGGGCAGGTACTATATCCTGCAGAAAATGACAAAATCATGATCTGTACAGAGGGGCATGATTGAAAGTAGGGACATGAGCACATTACCTCTGAAGTTGGTTGAAAGTCAGGCATTAACTCAAGACAGAGAGGATGTACTAGCACATTAAAGATGTGATCATGAAGTTTTTGCCACCAAGGAATGAAAGAAGGATGAGTGACTGTTATTGGCACAAAAGGCCTGGGTTCATAAACAGTTGTGCTGCACTTGTACTCAAAAACCCTTTTTGCTTGCATGGATTCCTTGATATCTTCTCTGGGCATGAGGAATTATTGAAGGAATAGCTAATTGTACGGCCATTATGTTTGGCTGGTAGTACTCAAAGGTGCTCTGCACTTGCCTTCCTCCACAAAATTCTGCTGGCAGGATACATGGATGAATGAAGGCATTGAAAATTGCAATAGAATGTACATCATTGCATCCAGTTTTAAACTAAACTCACAAGGAAGAGTCAAGTTGTCATTATTCAGATATGGAAGCCAAAGAGGGTCGGCGAAACCTCTAAAGAAGAGCTCAAAAAGTTGGCCGATGCCTTTGTTGATGGACACAATGGAGGCAGCTTCTCCATAAGTTTGGGAACCTTTGGTGCTCTGGGTTTCCCCTTCCTTGTAGTTCGTTGAAGGAAAGTGCCGATTGTTGAGGTCAGTAGCAACAATCTGGTGCATATATAACTGCAGCCACATCTGAACAAACCACCAAGGGCCATTAACACAGGAAATCTTTTGGCTGTTGTGGATCAGATAGGTGGTCTGATGGAGCATGTGGTAGACACTTCCTAGGAGGTACTTCCCGAGGGGAATAGAGGTACCAACAGCGAGGTCCTCGGCCATTACAATGTGGTTCAGGGTTGGCTCATTGGCTTTGCCACAAAAGATGAATCTGCATAGCCACATATTTAGAAAAGCTGCGTATTCAACATCAGACATATAATTTTGGATATATCTCTTATATCCAACCCCTGTTCTCACTCCTGTTTGCCTGGAGGAGCCCTTGTACTTGTGTGGATACACAGTTCTTGTGATTCCCAGGCCGGTTATCATGTATACATCAGCCAAAGTGGGGGACATTGGCCCATGGCCAAAAAGGAAGGCATTAGTTCCATTTGACCAAAAATGGTAGGCTGCAATCAGAAGATTCTCATTTTTAGGTGTTTCAGCTAATAACAATTCTAAACAATGAGCAATGCGAAGGTTGTCCCAATTGCTTGTCTTAGGGCTGTCGTCGTCGAGCATTCTCATATATCAGTTTCTCCAGCCTGCAATTGGGGGCAGAGTCCAGTTCTTAAAAGCATCCTGCCACTCATGGGTTTTCGAAAGTGATGCCTTGAAGGGGATCCTCTGGGATTCGGCTGCAATGAACTCAGAAGGGTCAGAGATTCCCATGCAACAACAACAACAACAACAACAACAACTTAGCCTTTTGTCCCAAGCAAGTCGGGGTAGGCTAGATATGAAACCCAAAGGTACCATCAACATAAAGACACGTAGAAGAAGTCATGGCTCGGGGAACGTTGATGGCTAGTCTCCAAGCGCCCCTATCCAAAGCTAAGTCCTTGGAGATATTCCACTCCCTAAGGTCTCTCTTAGCCGACTCATCCCGGGTCGGTTTAGGTCGACCTCTAACTTTCTTCACATTGTCGTCCCGCTCTAGGACCCCACTACGCACCGGAGCCTCGGGAGGCCTTCGTTGGACATGTCCAAACCATCTCAACCGATCTTTGGATCGGTTTCTCCTCAATTGGCGCCACCCCGACCACGTCCCGAATATCATCGTTCCGTACTCTATCCCTCCTCGTGTGCCGAGGAAATAAGACAGTGATTGATCCTCGACAGAAATCAAGATTTCGGCGGCTAGAGCCTATCAAGAACAAGAGAGGGCAAAAGAAAAATTTAAGATAAGATCTGAGAAAAGTAATACCGAATGAGCTTGAGAAGGATGAAATTTACTTGAAGAACTTGGTCTTGGTTCGCCATTTGAAGATTCTTGAAAGGTTGGTGAACTAGGGTTTGGATCTGGACGTTGAGCATTTATGGTCAATTCCGGAATAAAATCATCTTTTATCCTGTAATTGAAGGGACATATGTTAACACCAAAAACTGGTATAGGGAAGAGACTGAATTGTGGGCCGAGTTTGGGAAAAGCACCATTCGGCAAGAGGTTTTCTTCAAAGCATTCGGAAAAAGACGTCTGCGGTCGGGAGTACGTCATCATTCGGCAGAGGAGTTGTCTCACGCTTGGAAGAAGAAGCATTCGGGAATGCGTGATGACGTGGCTTGAATATAAAGAAGGAACGAATTGATGACGGATGTAAGATGGACATTGGCGTCGGGGCATTAATTTTAGGCAATAAATGTTGTAATCGTGGTCGACTAGGAGTCGTGTTAGAACGAGGGTATAAATATGAACCCTTAGTGTTTGTAATAGGGATCGAACAATTTCACAACAAACCGACCCCATGCCAACTTTCGAGTCCTTCTAGTCGAGTCGTCGAGTTCTTCGAGAGGAGCCATCGATCCGTCGACCTCCGTAAGTACTGGCAACCTTGTATCATGTCTAGTATCATGCGGTGGATTTAGACCGTGATGCAAGTAGTCTTGTTACCATGCTTAGTATCATGTGGTGGATTTAAGCTTGGTTCAAGAGGGCTTTCTTGTTAGATCATGAGCCATGCGATAGGCTAAGATCTAGCTTGGAGCTAGTTATAGGCTCTATTAGATTTGTCAAGATCTAATAGATTCATTAAGTTACCATGTGTTGCTTTGAATTTTGCTCTTATGTTTAATTCATGTAACACTCTTATTGCCCAATTTATATTGACTAGATTCGGCTCTATCTTGTTTGTGATTCACATGTTGTATGTTCAGATCTTTAACTCAACGTGGTGCGTGGGTCATGTGCTCTCTAATAGCCGAATTCGAATCAATCTAGATTGCCACGTGTTGCGGGTTCAAGCTTGTTAATCTAGCATAGTTTGTTCCTTCTCCACGGAACCCGAATCGGCTGTACAGCTGTATTCGGCAACTCTATCATGGGTGAAACATGTTCATAAGTTTGTTTTAAAAAATGTATGCTTTTATCCTTCCATGTTTAGATTGTATCGTGCGGTGGATTGATCTACTCTTTGTTGGTGGTGTGATTTCAAACAAGTTGTATCATGCAGTGGATTAACTTGTTTGGTGTCATGCTTGATGGGTTTGAAAGTACCTAGACATGCGGTAGGCTAGTGCTTTTGGTCTATGCATGCATGTTTACTGCAAATTTATGATCATGCTTCGCTTTTTATTTATTTTATTATGATTTATCCATGATAATCTGTCACGAACACGTGCTGCAGTGTTATTTAAATAAAGACCAATTTTTCATCATGCTTATGTCATGCATTCGGTTATGTCACGTGTTTATCAGTTCCCGAATGATGTTCAGATTGCCGACAGATAGCTTGTTGTAGCTATATGTCGTTTTGATTGGCTTTGTAGCCGTAAATACGGAACTGTCTGGTACCACCCGGCAAGTTCCAGGTTTTATCTAACTATTGTCAGTTTCAGGGAAATTTGACTAGCATGCTTCCGGATTCGGCCACGTGTGTTAAGCCAGCTATTTCGGCTTGCTGTGTGCTTGGTGTGAGGTGCTCATTTTATGTCAACAACATGTTTACCTAAATTACACACAAACACAAAGACATCCAGACATCAGATCAGGCATTGATGATAGGTAGCTTAGGTGGGCACTGGTACAAGCAAATAAGCAATGCGAAACACAAGCTAGCTAGCTAGTGGTCCAATGTACGCCTCGATTCATCGCCCTTTCCAAGTTTCAATGCTTTCAAAAATGATTGTAGCTCACTGTACGTCTGTCAATTTTTGCCGAACTTGTTTCTAACATGCTAGAATGCTTCCTGTAATTTTGTTTCGGAGAGAAGAGGGGAATGCTTCCTGTAACTTCAGATCTGTAGTAGTCACATTATTATGATGTGTTCTTCAGTTAAGTGTAC
Source organism: Cenchrus americanus (assembly GCA_947561735.1). NCBI lineage: Eukaryota > Viridiplantae > Streptophyta > Magnoliopsida > Poales > Poaceae > Cenchrus > Cenchrus americanus. The sequence continues at coordinate 202,591,632 of OX387245.1, forward strand.
TGAAGTTATCCTGTTTATCTACCGTTTACATGGATTAGTTTCGGAGTCGATTTGTAGTGTCTCATGTGTTCGCTTCATTGCGATTGTATGAATACGATTGTAATGTATTAACTTTATATGAGATTCTTATGACTGAACATATAGCATAAGAAATGTAAGCCTTTGCAAAGCAAGGTCGAGGGACACAATGCATTGCATTTAGAATCGGTCTCGATAATTTTTATGTTTGTCATATGTGTGCTATTCTGATATGGAGTTAAAGTTTGTCCAGCGACTACTTGAGGGACATGTTAGGAACTGTTTGGTTATGTTCAGAATGGAACCACACATCTTTCAAGAGGTGGTAACCTATCTTAGAAGGAATAGGCTTGTGGTTGACACAAGGCTTACGGTGGAAAAGAAGTTAGGTTTCTTCCTCTACATGATCAGCTGCAACGCCTCTTATGAGGTTTTAGTTGTGACCTTTAGGCATAGCAATGATAATTTTCATCGACACATCAATCATTTCTTCAAGAATGTCATTCCCACTCTTTCTCGCCATTTCATTTGGTCTCCCAATCCTAGTCAATTGCATCCAAAAATCCAAGACAATCCTAGATACTATCCATTCTTCAAAATTTGTCTCGGTGCCATTGATGGAACTCATATCCCCGTTTCCATATCTCCTGAGAAACATTCACATTTTAGAAAGAGGAAGGGCACACTAAGTATAAATGTCATGGTTGCTTGTGATTTTGATCTGAACACCACCTTTCTTTCTAGTGGGTGGGAAGGATCGGGCACATATTCTACAGTGCTAAGATCCTCCATGAGTAAAGGCTTCAAGGTACCTCCAGGCAAATTCTATTTGGTTGATGGGGGTATGCAAATGAAATAGCTTTCCTTGCTCCATATAGAGGTGTTCGATATCACTTGAAAGAATTTGCGGCTAGGCATAGAAGGCCACAAAATCCAAAGGAGCTGTTTAACAACCGTCATGCACTGCTAAGGAACCATGTGGAACGAACTTTGGGGTTGCTTAAGAAGCGATTCCCCATCCTTAAAGTTGCAGCATTCCACATGTTGGAAAACCAAGTTAAAATACCTATGGCTGCTGCTATCTTTCACAATCTGATTCGTTCACTTCACGGAGATGAAGAATGGTTTGATCGTCTCCCAGATGTTATTTATCCAGAACAGTTTGTGTCTCTACCAGATGGTGATGAAAAAATGACCCAGGCACTGCAGAGGGCAATTCTTTAAGAGATGCCATGGCCCAAGAAATGTGGGGCTCAATACCAGTAGCATGTAAATTAGTATTCATAAATAAATTGTAATAAGTTAGTTAATAAGTCAGGTAGTTGTAATGAGTCAATCGTAATAAATAATCATGGATGTAATAAACTGATGAATAAGTTTTTCTTTTCATAAAGTGATAGTTGGAAAAGTTTCTCCAAGGCTAAATGTGATGGCAAGGAATTCTCCAAACATGCGTAAGTTTGTCCAAGCAACAAGTGCTAAGAAAAAGCCTTCTCCTAAATGCAATGTAGCAAATAGAAGTGGAGGTTCCAGCAATGTTATGCTTTTTAATTTTTCTTCATGCTTTCTTGTCAATTTAGTATATTAAAGCTACGAAAATTATGTTACTCATGCTTGACCATTATTTATGTAGTAAAACAAAGATCATCATGGAATTCAATTCTTGAGAAGTCACTTTTTAAAATTCTCCATGAGTACAAAGATAGTGGCTATAGAAGTGACAATGGGTGGAAGACTGAAGGGTGGAACAGAATGGTGAATGAGTTCCATCTGAGAAACAAGTCTGTTAGTTTCACAAAAGGACAAATCTAGGACAAAGAAGGTCAGCTTAAGAGAGACTACAAGATGATCAAGACAGCAAGGATGCAAAGCGGAGAAAAGAAACATGGTTGAAGGATCACCAGCAATGTGGGAGAACCTTATGGTGGTAAGTTAATTCCTTGAATTAGTTATATGGATAACCTCATAGTGCTAATCTCGTATTTGATCAATTGTTTCTTCAAATGTGCAGAGTTTCCCTAAAATCAAGAAATTCAATAACAACAAGGCTAGCTTTCCACTATATGATGCTTTAGGGGAGCTGTATGATTGTAAGTTCTGTAGTTTACAATACTCTATTGATGTATGATGGTAAGTTCTGTAGTTTATCGAGTATATGCTAATACTAGTGTTGTGTAGGACATCTTGCTGAAGGTACTTACAATGTCACTTCTATTGACCCACAACATGATGAAGAGCCCCTTTACAAGATTGACGATGAAGAAAATGAGACAAGAGATGAATATGAAGAAGCCCCACAAAAAACATATGAGGTACTAGATGAAGTGATGAAGAAAATGAGACGAGAGATGAAGAGGGTACAAAAGAAAAAGGACAAAGACCGAGTGAGGCTGTGAGAATTGAGGGAATGATGGAGCAATTCCTTGCATTGAGGACTAAGCAAGCACAAGATGAAGCCTCACAGCTAGCAAGAGAAAATGAGGCAATAGAGAAGGAAGCAAGAGATAAGGAAGCAAGAGAGAAGTAGGCTGAAGGTAATGACTTCTCCATCAAAAGATGTATTTCAATTGTCAACACAATGGATGTGAGCAAGCAGGAAAAGGCCAAAGCTTATGCAGTCTTTGGTAAGAACAAGGAAAATAGAGAAACTTTCATTTGTGACAGTGAAGAAGATCAAGAAGCTGCACTGATTTGGCTCAAAAATGAGATGAACTGACTAGTAGTTATTTTCATTCTTAGTTCTGTCATTTTCAGTTCTTTGGTGGTTCTAGTACATCTTTTATCTGCTTCCTATGATTTCTGAATCATATACTATATTCTTATGCTTGCCTACGTAAACAGTTTTCTGTATCATGGATAACTCCTGCAATGTTTGCAATTTGCATGGTTAATTCCTTACATTTCTTATTATTGTCCCCATACAGATCAATTGTTTGCAAAGGTTTCTTTTCTTCTAACATTAATTATGTGAGTTGCACAACAATTATATTTACCATAAGCAAAACTTAGTGTTGTAGCTTTCAGTAGAATTTCACATTAAATTTTAGTTCTTGGCAGTGGTTGGATGGGCATCAGTTCGGTGTCAGCCTTTTTTTTAACCAAATCCTGTGTGGCCATACGGAGCAAATGTTTGCAGTGATCAATGTCCTGTACTGAGTGTTTGAGTAACATGTCCTGTTTCATTTCTTTTGGTATCATTTGGGTGACTTGTGCAACAGTTATATTTATCATACGCAACACTTAGTTTTTGTACCCATTGGCATGTACTATGTATTGTTCAAGATCTGCCTGCATGAATTTGTTGTTGTCACATGATCTGATTCACACAACTTTCATGCATTCTTTTGTGGTAAAATCCATGGCACAATGCTTCTGTAGTCTATATTGAGTAACTATGGATCTGAAATAAATCCAACCTCCTTATGCCAGTTTCTAGATGTGAAGAAATTTGATCTGTCAAACTTGCAGACATTTCAAAATGTTTTTAATTACATTGTCAGTTGCTAGCGCATTGCGTCTTTGCATACACTAATCAATGCTCTGGGAAACATCAAACAATGCATTTTTTCTATCATGTCTGATGTCGTGCAATTCTTGTGTTATGTCAACAGGCAAAGTGGTTCTGGAGGCTGCCATTCTCACTGCAGCAGCTGTTCTGGGGCTTACCCTCTTCACCTTCTGGGCTGTGAGAAGGGCTACGACTTCACCTTCATGTTCCCCTTCCTGTTCACCTGCCTCAACGTGCTGCTGGTGTACCTCCTCATCTAGGTTCGCTTGCATGCTCGACAACAACATCTCCCCTCTTTGTTAACAGATCAACTTCGCTTGTAAAACTGGGCTCATGTATTGACTTCTTGCCTTCTTGGATTGCTGAAATTTGTGCAGGGGTGTAAAGACCTGTTCAATGGCTTGTGGTAACCAACGACAATCAGCATTGCTCCAGTTTTGGACAACTCGCTGCAATGAGCCAGTGACCTTCTACAATTATGTCAAACCATTTTGGTTGTAACTTAAATTTAGTTGTGTCGAACAGTTTAATTAAGTTGCATGCTTAGATTTGTTCTACACAAGAATGGTCTGTTGTGCTTGATGAATGTTACGTATGCTCAGTTTAAGATCACAGCGGCATGGTTATGTTTGATGAAGCCTCTGTTCGGTATGGTTATGTTTGATGAAACCTCTGTTATGCTGTTTACATATGCTCAATTTATGTTGTCACATATGTTGTCCTGCAGCTTGTGTTTGGATTGATTCCGGGTCAGTCATTTGTGTTTGTTCGTTTTGATCGGATTGGTCGGATTTAATCTTAGCCGGATTGAGAGACACAGCCGGATTCACTCAAACCGGGTCTGGAAGCAATCTGGGGCTGAATTCAATCAGCTGGAACCGAACGAGGCCTTAATCGATTCAGATCCTGATGCTCCTCAGCCTCACACTCAGCCTCTTAATCTTTGCTGGGATCCAGCAGCACCGAGCCAACCTGGTGTTGAGGTTCCTGCTCTGGCTGGTGTACCTGCTGTCTAACTCGACCACCACCTCCCCCTCAGCAGCACAAGGCGTGAGCACAGCCTTGTTTACTTCTAGGCACCAATCCTACTTGCTGGCTCAGACAACATGACTGCCTACAATCTCCAAGACAACAAGCTCTGGCTGCCCCACATGCAGACCCTCGTTGTGTAGGTCCTCGGTGGGGTTAAGACCGTCCCACGGTTTTCATTAAGAGAAGGGACCCTAATTCTGGCTTCACCAGCGAGGGAGTTTTTTTTAATCTGTCCCCGTAATGCACTCCAACGAGAAATCGAACCCACTTCAAATTGTGACCACACCTCAGTCCCCTCTAACCAACTAGACTAGAGGACCTTTGGTCATTGCATCTCTTCACCGGCTCACCAAGGCAACTATGCATGAGCAATTTTAGTAGGTTTTCAACCCTTATCACCACTGGGAAATGAAATTTCCCTATGTGTTTTACATTTCCCTGTGGTATATATAAATATAGTTCATAATAATGGATTACAGCATTAAACAAATGTCAGTAAAGTTTTATGGTCTTCTACTTCTCTTTTTCGTTGATTCATTTTGTATTGTTTAGGCGTAATCGAACATGCATATCCATATCTAAAAGATAAAATGTAATTCTAGCACATATCTCCAAGTCACATGTGTGTAATAAGACACTTTGTGACAATTGTAAACACCTTGACGTTCCCAAAGATACTCTCTGCCACAATAGACATGTACAAGTACATTTTTTTTCTTACGCAAGACTTAGTACAAACGGACAAACACAGGTGCAGCCAAGCCAGATTTGTGTCCAAAGACATGTGGAGAGAGATGTCCATCTATAGGGTCAAATGTGTGGATGTACATGCCCATACCAGCCAACATTCTCAAGCACATAGGATTAATTGCAAAACCAACATCTGGTTGGAGTAATAGTTAACGTACCATCATCAGTGATGAAGTTCCACAACTAAAATAATTGACCACATGATATATAACTCTTTGTAATAAATGTATTATTGTTTATTTGTTGCTGCTACACACTTCATCCGTCCAGGAAAGCTTGCAATTCTAGCCTTTCGTACAAAGACCAATAAGGTGAACAAACGCATGTGCTCCTGGTCCAGTCAGGAAGAAAGGAGTCTGGATGCTTGTGTTCTGTCCTGGAGGGTGACGGAAGTGGATGTCATGACGTTTATTTACTCCCGCAACTTATTCTCTCTTGGACTGTGGTACGCGTTTTTTAATTTGACCCACACCACAGGCGGTTGCCACGGTACCATGTGAAAGGTAAAAGTGCGTTCTTTTGTCGTACAAATGCTATAGTTGCAAGCATTTATGGACCGAACATGAAGAACCAAATTAGCGACAGGGGGAGTGAATGAGAGTCAATAAAAAATCATCTCTAAGAACTCCGTCTATACCCCAAAATTACTTCCAAAGACCTCTACACTAACTTGCCAAGATCACGTAGTCACAATGGACTTGCTGACCCTCGGAACACTACAAGAAACTATTTAATCTGTGACGTAACCATTCTGTCACGGAATAAATAAAATTCGTCGCAAATCAGCATCCGCGACGATTTACATTTTTGTGGTGGAATGAGCGTCATTGATTAAATCTCTCGATGTTCCCTTAATAAACGTCGCGATCCGTGACGTATCTGAATCGTCACGAAGCAGCCCGAGGCCCATGCAGCCCAACCCATGGCTCACTATCCGTGACAGAATAAAATCGTCACGGATTGCTACACACATGGACGATGATGTGGCATCCTACGTGGACAATGACGTGGCATCCTACATGGACGATGACGTGGCATCCTACATGGACGATGACATGGCATCCTGCGTGGATGATGAGGTGGCATCCTATGTGGACAATGACGTGGCATCCAACGTGGACGATGACGTGGCATCATACGTGGACCATGACGTGGCCACTGACATGGACGTTGACTTTTCTGTCATGAGCCATTTATTAATGGGCCGATTTTAGAATAAAATTAAATTTCTGTACATATTCATCTGCAAAATTTAAGCCCATAACATTTTAGAATCCGCTCACAAAAATTCTGGGCCCGAATTATTACAGCCCACCAAAAATTCAACACACCAAATTAAGGCTGATATACAACCCATTTTCATAAATTGCATTACAGCAAATAATACAATTTTACATATTAAATCACATACATGTTTTTGTCAAACACAATATGGCAAATTGACCACCAGAAACAAAAGATAGGTCAGCACCAACATAAGCTTTTCATCTCTTCATGCTCTTTGATCCTTGCCGGTTTTCCGCACCTAATTTTCAATAAGATTATACTATTGTCATGCCTTAGATAAAATGCTACTACTAGTACATAAATATTCCAAGCTGAACCAAACCGCAATAATATTCACATTCGGTCACATGACGAAGTGCACATGAGTAAATAATATTTTTCAAACAATGAAACTAGGCAACATCAAAATTCGTGGTACTTGCTTGTGCTAAACAAGTTCGGTCGAGTGTCATGGAGAAAAGAACTAAGCCTTACGGTACTATTTACGCAGCAAAAAATTAGGCAAGAGCAAGTTGCTGCATAAGGACTGAATCGAAATCTAAAAGCTGTACATAAACTTAACACGGACATCCCGAAGCATCATTCATGAGCGAAGCCACCTCTTGTGATGGAACCACAATTAAGTAAATCAGATAAATATTCTCTGCAAGTAAACAACCATAAGGTTGCAAAAGTGAGATACGGGTTACACATCCTGAAACAAATAAGGCTAAGATAGCGAAGTGTTGGCGGTAGTTTGAAATGCAAATTCAGGTAGTACATCCATTTAGAAAGAACTTAGTAAATCATTTCATGCAGTACATCCAACTAGGCACATGAAAACCATTGAACTATTCAAGTTGATAAAAGAAAGAGTAAAGATTACTAATTTTAAAAAGAAGCTAATTACTATCAGACACAAGCAAAAGAAGATGTCAATTCAGGGGCCAAGCGATTAACTTTTCTAAGAAAGTACTGCACCACTATTCACGGTCAATGACACTTCAAGTATTCAGTTAGTGCACCTGATCTTTACCTTCTGGAACAAAACAAAGATATTTATCTCGATTGTTTAAGTTGCATCGGCCTCGGATATTGGCATCCTACAAGCAATCAAAAGGAACATATAAGATTTGACGGACACAATAAAACCTTCGTAGCAATGGTTTGAGTCGGCCGGTTTGGGGGTGGGGGGGGGTGGCTAATTCCTAATGTGCATCGAAGTTACGAACTCACGGTTTTCTCATGCTGAATTATTCCAGCAATGCGCCGGTTGCATCCGAGCCACGGGGGGTCGTCCTTTGGGAAAAGAAGCTTAACACATTCCTTCCAACCTTGGTGTGCAGCAATTTGCACTGGCAGTTTACCATTCTGTTAAGAAGACACATTAATGACAATATTTAACATACATGAGGGGCTTAAGGAATGACAAATTAAGTTTTCAATCTGGAGCACAATGAGTACAACAAAATGTGGGCAAGCCATTATAACACCACAAGCATACCACTAATTAATATCACATATGAGCACTAAAGATTGTAGGCATATGTATTGCTTATTATAGCAGAATAGGACAGTAACAGTATATGTGACCCACCTATTATACCCTGAATTCATGAGAATCAATAGGTGTACATGAATATACTGGCTCTTTCAATTCCTTTGTTCTTTTATTTACTTTGTGCAAGGATCATATCAACTTCAGTATTAGCAAGACGTGGAACATTCATGAGCTAAAATATTGTACTTCATACCTAAAGATGAGGGAAATTTTACCCAAAATTACATCTGATCTAGCTAAGAAAGAGTTCCATTAATTAACAAAGTTTCATTTCAGTCATCTAGCATTAAACAGGCTAGCAAGAACTAGGGGTTTAGGAAAGCTGTGACAATAAAAACTAACCAGCAACGACTTACATCATTGAAGAAATTTTGCTGATTGACCTAAATTTACTTGTTAGTCAACCAGCAACGAACTACCCAAGCATTCAGCACAACAGCGAGCAAACCTTCCATAATGAGCAGGCATCATCATCATCAAATGCATCAGTAGCCACCTCACTAACACAAATTAAACATCGAGTCTACATTGACTGTGTGACAGTTGACTCCGAACCACCTCGAAGGAACATAGGCCTCTCTTCTCTCTAACTCTTTGTATCTCCTCGTTCCCCCACCAGACATGATCTATAGGAAAAAAAGAAGTATGAACAAGAGAGAAAAACAATCATTAGATTAATCTTGCAGATTTACCTGTCAGTTTGCTGGAGCATTGTGCTGGAATGTAGGAATCCAGCTGTTAGATGAGCCAGTTATTTTTACAAAGCCCTGATTGTGGTGAACGGCATCAAATTGTCCATTTTGTCTTGAACCAGCATCATTTTTCCACGGGGAACTAGGAAGCAGTACGGACTTCAGCTGTGCTTTTCCAGCAGCCACATCTTGTTTCTGAAATGGTCAACTGTCTTATCAGATATCATACAACTGCTCAAGGAACCAAAGTAATATAGGAGGAAACAATCATTAGCATGAAACAAGAATTTTTCAAGGAGGGCAAAGTCACCTTCCTCAAACTGAGTTATCATAAAGCAGTAGCATTTTTCTATATACGGTACATGGACTAATTCAAGGGCGACAAACTCAAATTACACTCTAATGTTGCTAAGTCAGAACGAAAAACTGAACAGGAAACTCCTACAATAAAAGAAGAATCAGATTCAAACTTCTTGTTCCTATCCAATACTAGTATAGGATACCAAAAAGATACCACAGACGAATCGGACTGTGGGAAAGTAAATGAATTCGATGTTTTTGGCCACAGGAAAATTAGACATGCTAAACTGATCTGAGAACTTACAAGGTTCAGTTTACGCAGCATGTTGGAATTCCGATCTTTATCAGTTTCCAGTTTGTCTTGGGATTGTACAGCCTGATCTGCTGGAAGGCTTGTCTCTACATGCTTCCGAGCTTCATTACACCATTTACACGTGTTAATCATAAAGCCACCAATGCATATCAATCTATATACAAACATTGGCAAACACGAGGGATGACTTCTAATGTTCTAATGTGATTACTACAACCAAAGTTCAGAGTTATTATAAGTAGAAGTTGGATCCTACGCTTGAGATAAATGTTACACTCCAAAGAAGCATGTTTAATTTCTGAACACCTTTTAGCTGGTGTAAAGCTAGATAGCAGTGACAACTAACAAGCTAAAAGGCAAGATAAAACTCACTTCATCAGGAGTATTAGCATCAGCAGCAGCCTCCAGCAAACATTTGATACAGTCAGTTAAACCTTTCCCGGCAGCTATCACTAATGGTTACAAAAGGCATAAGGATTACAAAAGGCAGCACTTGATCATGCTTAATTTCCCCTGCAAAATTAAATAAAAATGAAAATGGGAAGCCAGGAATCTGCAATACCGTACATCTCGTATGGATGAAATTGGACAAAAAGATATGCCTGAATTGTCATCCATCCTAAATTGTCGAGACATAAGAGTTTCAGTATGGTCACTGACACACTGCACATTGCCCATGTATAGAATGCCAGTAAATAAGCAGTTGTGGGGATAAGGTGCAACTAGAGCATTTGGCCGGCACTACCACTAACATGCAGTCAGAGCATTCATGTCAATGCCACTGGTTTTTAGTATCATGTGAACTACGTAGTATGAAATGTCAAATTGCATCAAATAATATCCCCACATCAGTACATTAGCAAATACAAAGCACAACATTACATCAATAAGACTGTAGGGCACCATCACAACAGCTAGAAGCCCAAGCACCAACTAATCAGGCCCAACCCGCCCTAAGCAGGCCAGCGACGCGCCCACCAGGTGTTCGGCGAAACGCTCGAGGGGATGGAGAGGGCGAGCGGCATACCTGGGGCACGGACTTGCGGACGGGGGCGTGGAAGAGATCGGTGGGGTCACAGGCGAGCGGCATACCTGGGGCACGGACTTGTGGACGGGGGCATGGACTTGCGGACGACGGCAGGCTCTTCGGATGGGGGCGTCGAATTCGAGCTCCATGAGGTGGCCCGTGATGGAGGTGACTAGCATGCGGCAGGCGTGGCCGTTGATGGAGTAGTTGAACTTGAAGACGCGGTTGTATGGGGACCGCCCCGCCCGCGACTGCATCGAGCCGCGCGACAGGATCTCCGCCACGGCCTTCTCCACCGACGGCTTCTCCGCCACGTTCAGCATGCGGATCGCGCCACTGACACCGCCGCCGCCGGGCTGCATCGCGGAAGTGGGGGGGCTGGGTGCCGCGGCGAGGGATTTTGGATTGGGGAACCGGTGGAGGAAGGGCACAATGGGCGAGAGGTTTTGAAATTTCTAGTTCGGCAAAGCGGTTCCGTCGTCGGGAGCAGCGGGCGTCGGGAGTGGCGAGCGGAGGTGGGAGGCGGAGGGCGCGAGGGGGAGAGCTGGCTAGCGCCATGCGAGGCGGCAGGCGGGGGGAGGGGGCGGCGTTGTGCAGGAGGCTGGGGAAAGAAGAGGGAAGGGAGAGGCGTGGTAGGGATCTGAGGAGGAGTTTGAGAGAGAGGAGGGAGGCGACGGATCTGAGGTGAACGGGACGAGGAGGTAGGGTTTTGGGAGGTAGGTTTTTATACATTTGAGTATCGATATCAACCGTTGATTTGGAATGTGGACGGATAGGATGAGTCGGGCTTCTGATGGAAACGGCCCAGACTAAAATTTTGGCCCATTTAACTAATTGATTAATTATTTTTATTAGTTATACTACTTATAAGATTAAAAATTAAGAAAAAAATATATTCAAGCTCATATGTTTCAATGTGGTCTATGTACAAAAGATAGATGACGTATTCATTTATTTGTTACAGTTTTTTCAATCATTAAAATCCAAATTATAATAAAATAGTTATAATAATATATTAGATATCACGAATACATTTTCCACACGTATAATACATCATATAAGTTGCAAACTTGGAGTTTCAAAATTTTTGGAGTAGAGTTTCCATTTTCTATTCTCAGCCACATCTATGAGATTGACGAAAACTTCAATTGACTTGTAGAAAAACTCGAACTTCTACTAGTCACCTTGTTGTAAAATAATGATAATGATAGTTAAATTTGTTCAAAACATTCTACAAATTGACATGAAACCATATTTTAAGCGTATAATGCTCCTATAAAAAAATTCATATGGTTTTGATAAAGTGAGATTATAGATGTTCACAAATAGGATTCAAGACTCACATAGTTTCGTACAATTGAAAACAAACTTTGAGATTTGAACAACTAATAACGTGACCAAACTTGTATGCACCTCAATTTTTGACACAATCTCATGTTGACAATAACATTAGAGAATATTAACTTATATTAGCAATTATTATGAAAAAACATGTTTTTTATAATCTCTTTTTTAGTTGGAAAAGTTATGTTGTATGAAAAGCAAGCAAGAAATAGTAATTAAGATACAAACAAATGGCACTGAGTAAAACATCTTGATTTTAGAAAAATTAGGAAAAAGAATCAACCAATTTGTAGTTCGTATGAGGAAGAAAAACAGTTTACAAGTTTTATCCGAAGATTAAAAACAGAAATTGCAATTGCTATGAACTGAGATGAACAAGTGTGTTTTCTCTTTTTAATCTTTGACAAAAACTTGTAACTAGTTTTTCCGCCTCATACTAACTCCAAATTCAATGATTCTTTTTTTCTAAAATTTTCTAAAATCATTCTCTACCACGTGGTGGTGACGTGGCGCCTAGGTGAGGTGGCGCACGGGTGGCGATGAGGTGGGCCCCCGGCGCTCGCGTGGTGGTGACGTGGCGCACGGGTGAGGTGGCGTCCGCGTGGCGGTGTAGTGGGCCGGGGGCGGCCACGTGGTGGTGACGTGGCGCCTAGGTGAGGTGGCGCACGGGTGGCGCGTGAGGTGGGCCCCCGGGCGCTCGCGTGGTGGTGACGTGGCGCCCGGGTGAGGTGGCGCCGCATGGCGGTGTGGTGGGCCCTGGGCGCTCACGTGGTGGTGACGTGGCGCCTGGGTGAGGTGGCGCATGGGTGGTAGTGAGGTGGGCCCCGGGCGCTCGCGTGGTGGTGACGTGGCGCCCGGGTGAGGTGGTGCTCGCGTGGCGGTGTGGTGGGCCCGGGCGCTCACGTGGTGGTGAGGTGGCTCCTTGGTGAGGTGGCGCTGCGTGGCGGTGAGGTGGGCCCCCGGCGCTCGCGTGGTGGTGACGTGGCGCACGGGTGAGATGGTGCCTCCGTGGTAGTGTGGTGGGCCGGGGGCCCTCACGTGGTGGTGACGTGCCGTCCGCGTGAGGTGGCGCTCGCGTGGCGGTGAGGTGGGCCCCGGCGCTCACGTGGTGATGATGTGGCGCCCGGGTGAGGTGGCGCTCGCGTGGCGGTGTGGTGGGCCGGGGCGCTCACGTGGTGGTGACGTGGCGCCTAGGTGAGGTGGCTCTGGGTGGTAGTGAGGTGGGCCCCCGGCGCTCGCGTGGTGGTGACGTGGCGCCCGGGTGAGGTGGTGCTCGCGTGGCGGTGTGGAGGGCCGGGCGCTCACGTGGTGGTGACGTGGCTCCTTGGTGAGGTGGCGCGCGCGTGGCGGTGAGGTGGGCCCCCGGCGCTCGCGTGGTGGTGACGTGGCGCCCGGGTGAGATGGTGCCTCCGTGGTAGTGTGGTGGGCCGGGGCCCTCACGTGGTGGTGACGTGGCGTCGCGTTAGGTGGCGCCCTGCGTGGCGTGAGGTGGGCCCCGGCGCTCACGTGGTGATGATGTGGCGCACGGGTGAGGTGGCGCCGCGTGGCGGTGTGGTGGGCCGGGCGCTCACGTGGTGGTGACGTGGCGCCTAGGTGAGGTGGCTCCTGCGTGGCAGTGAGGTGGGCCCCCGGCGCTCGCGTGGTGGTGACGTGGCGCACGGGTGAGGTGGCGCTTGCGTGGCGGTGTGGTGGGCCCTTGGCGCTCGCGTGGTAGTGACGTGGCGCCGAGGTTGAGGTGGCGCCGCGTGGCGGTGAGGTGGGCCCCCGGCGCTCGCGTGGTGGTGACGTGGCGCCTGGGTGAGGTGGCACCTGCCTGGCAGGTGTGGTGGGCCCGTGGCGCTCACGTGGTGGTGACGTGGCGCCTAGGTGTGGTGGCGCACGGGTGGCGGTGAGGTGGGCCCCCGGCGCTCGCGTGGTGGTGACGTGGCGCCCGGGTGAGGTGGCGCCGCATGGCGGTGTGGTGGGCCCGGGCGCTCACGTGGTGGTGACGTGGCGCCTAGGTGAGGTGGCGCCTTGGTGGTAGTGAGGTGGGCCCCCGGGCGCTCGCGTGGTGGTGACGTGGCGCCCGGGTGAGGTGGTGCTCGCGTGGCGGTGTGGTGGGCCGGGCGCTCACGTGGTGGTGACGTGGCTCCTTGGTGAGGTGGCGCTCGCGTGGCGGTGAGGTGGGCCCCGGGCGCTCGCGTGGTGGTGACGTGGCGCCCGGGTGAGATGGTGCCTCCGTGGTAGTGTGGTGGGCCGGGGCCCTCACGTGGTGGTGACGTGGCGTCCGCGTGAGGTGGCGCTCGCGTGGCGGTGAGGTGGGCCCCGGCGCTCACGTGGTGATGATGTGGCGCCCGGGTGAGGTGGCGCTCGCGTGGCGGTGTGGTGGGCCGGGGCGCTCACGTGGTGGTGACGTGGCGCCTAGGTGAGGTGGCTCCGGGTGGTAGTGAGGTGGGCCCCCGGCGCTCGCGTGGTGGTGACGTGGCGCCCGGGTGAGGTGGTGCTCGCGTGGCGTGTGGAGGGCCCGAGGCGCTCACGTGGTGGTGACGTGGCTCCTTGGTGAGGTGGCGCTCGCGTGGCGGTGAGGTGGGCCCCCGGCGCTCGCGTGGTGGTGACGTGGTGCCGGGTGAGATGGTGCCTCCGTGGTAGTGTGGTGGGCCGGGGCCCTCACGTGGTGGTGACGTGGCGCTGCGTGAGGTGGCGCTCGCGTGGCGGTGAGGTGGGCCCCCGGCGCTCGCGTGGTGGTGACGTGGCGCCCGGGTGAGGTGGCGCTCGCGTGGCGGTGTGGTGGGCCCTTGGCGCTCGCGTGGTAGTGACGTGGCGCCGGGTGAGGTGGCGCTTGCGTGGCGGTGAGGTGGGCCCCTAGCGCTCGCGTGGTGGTGACGTGGCGCCCGGGTGAGGTGGCGCTCGCGTGGCGGTGAGGTGGCCCCCGGCGCTCGCGTGGTGGTGACGTGGCACCGGGTGAGGTGGCGCTCGCGTGGCGGTGTGGTGGGCCGGGGCGCTCGCGTGGTGGTGACGTGGCGCCCGGGCGAGGTGGCGCTCGCGTGGCGCAAGGTGGGCCCCGAGCGCTCACGTGGTGGTGATGTGGCGCCCGGTTGAGGTGGCGCTCGCGTGGCGGTGAGGTGGGCCCTAGGCGCTCGCGTGGTGGTGATGTTGCGCTTGGGTGAGTTGGCGCCGCGTGGCACCGTGGGTGGGTCCTAGCCGCCGGTGAGGTGGTCGTTTTTTAGGGATCGCGACGAATCTGCTAAAACGTCACGGTGTTGTGGGTCGTATTGCGACGAATTTAACAAATCGTCGTGATGGTTTGGGCTTCAATATCAATCGATGCAGGTCCGTGACAAAAAATATGAATACGTCGTAGAATCGCGACAAACTAAACAAATCGTCGCAGTGTTTGTGACGAAAAAAAGGAATACGTCGTAGAATCGCGACGAATTTAACAAATCGTCGCAGTGTTTTGGGCTTCAATGCACATCCGTGACGGAAAAAAGGAATACGTCGTAGAATCGCGACGAATTAAAGAAATCGTCGCAGTGTTTTGGGCTGCAATGCACATTCGTGACGTTTTCTGAAAACGTCGCGGAGAATGCGTCACAGATTAAATAGTTTCTTGTAGTGGAAGAAGTCTGTGACACTCCTTGAAAACAACTCAACAAAAAACACAAACACTTAGCGGAAGCCAAACCAACACCATGTCTAGCAGGCAGAAACCGGTGCCACCGGAATTACGAAACCAGTGCCACCAGATTTCTCGAAGGCACAAACACAAGGCAAAATCGGTGCCACCGGATTCTTCAAGATTACTAGAGAGCCTTGGAAAAATCCAAAACCGGAACAAACGGACTCGAAACGTGATGAAAATTTAACCCTGGCCTTCTCTAGAGCAAAGAAACTTTTCCACCAAAAATCTCCTAAAAAATCCACCGCTGACCAAACCGTTGTCACCAGGTTTCCAAAACTGGTGCCACCAAGTTTTACCTGGGCAGCTCGGGAAAATCTCCTTTTGAATCGATCTCTTCACTCACGCAACCTCGGGAGCTGTGATTTGGGGAGGAGTAGATCTACCCCATGAACAAGTGAATCCTAAAAGGAAAAGTCCCCAAACGAAGCATCTCATGCGGAATCGGAGATTTCTTGCAAAGGGTCAAGAACTAGGGTTAGAGAAGAAGAACTCCAAATTTGAGCCGATTCGTGGGGTTTGTGGGCAAAAGATCACTAGGAGAAAGGTCACACGAGACATATGCGTAATCTCCACAAAGAAACCCCCACCAAAACGCTCACAAATCTGATGAATGGAAAATCCACCGAAAAGATCCTGAAAATCAATAAAAATAAGAATAAAAACGGACGGGATTAAAGGATCTGGCACAAGATTAAGAGGAATAATTCACTATGAATCACTTAGCCATATCCGGTTACAAGCCACTCACAAGAATCACAAATCTTGGATGGCAAAACGCTCAAAACAATGAGCCACTCTCTCCTCTCTTTCTCTCACCATGAGCACTCCAAGAAGAAGGAGCACACCCACCTATCTAGCCAAAAGAGATAGCTTCCCAACCAGCCACCCCTCCCATATATAGAGCCCTTCGAACAAAACACCGAAGTGCCCCTACACTAGGAGTTACAACACAAACCCATGCAAGGGTGTTTTGGTAAATACATCATTAGCACCATCAGACGGATGCGCATCCACCGCAAACCCGCATAACCACTACGCAAGTCTTGCGATCATGCCATGTGTCTTCTGCATTGAAGCCTTCGGAAGCCCCACAACGCACACTAGTCAGCCGATGCACCTCACCGGTCAGACCGGCCTAGTGTTGTAGCCGTGCGTGCTTCAGTCTTCAGTATTGGCTTTGTGCCTCAGCCAAGTAACCCAATGGTTTTATGGTGAACCACTTGAACCCCACGGACTTGGTGTGGCCTCCTGCCAATCTCTGCTCATGATTTGGCCCCATGGTCATCCCGGCTTGACCTTGGTTTTGAGGCTCAACCAAGAAACCGTCCACCATGCGGTCTGCACTTGACCACGCTGGCCACCGGGTCCCTCAAACCAATCCTACTTGTCTACTCCACACTTGGAGGCCCAACGACATAGATCTTTCGTGCTTGTTCTTCACCTGCACCAACACCAATAATCAAGCCGCAACCTGCACCTACAATAATTAGCTAAGAGTCAAACCGCACAACGATTTCAATACTAGAGTGTCAGACAGTCCGTGACGAGGAGGACGATCTGCGGGTCCATCACGGATGGTCCATTTTTCCCAGTGCACTACTGGTGGTTCAGGTAGCATTTTCGGATGGTCTACCCCCTACCCGCAGATGGTTCGCATGTGACCCTTCAGATGGTCTGCCACCCCTTGCAGACGGTCTGCTCGGAGCTTCGCATATAGCCTAAGTCCTTCTCTTCTTGAGATGTGCTTCTGCTTAAGTTTAAGTTGTGACGTGTTCCTAGGGTTGGTAGGTCCATTGTGACTACGTGACATTGACAAACATGTGTGGGAATCTATGGTTTTGACTTTAGGGTATAGTCGAGTTCATCTCTCTAGAGAACAATTTTTATCGGCTCCCATTCACTCCACCCCCCCTCTGGTCGCCTAATCAATCCTTCAATTGGTATCAGATCTGGTTACGGATCTTCGTGATTCTAACCAGTCTAAGATCCAAACATGGTATACCAAGAACAAGGTTCAGGTCCTCCACACTTTGATGGTAAGGATTACAAAATGTGGCAGAGACGTATGTCTACATTTCTTCATGGAAAAGGACATATCATTTGGGATGTGACAGAGAACACCTCCTATGTCCACCCCATACAATTCCTTGCCCCAGGCTCTCGAGATATGCATGACGCCAACAACATGGCGGTCGACTATCTCTTTCATGCCCTTTGCAAACCTGAATTTGATGAGGTTCAAGTAGAGGATTTGGATTGCAAGATTTGGGAGAGGCTCAAGGTAGCTCATGGTGGGAACAATCTAGTGAAGGCTTGCTTGTTCATGACCTAATGGATGGAGTATGAGAATTTCACTCATGTATCTGATGAGTCCATTAACTCCATGTTTCAGCGTGTCACCATAATTGTGAAAAATATGAGGGCAAATGTGATCATGCTCCCGTACTATGACCATGATGGAGTCGTGTAGCTCTTGCATTCTCTGGATCGTATCATGTGGGGTGCCATGGTCGAGGCCATTATGGAGTCGGACCACTATGAGACTCTCACCATGGATGAGTGTTCTCCAAACTGAAGTCATCTGAGGATGATCATGGTGCGAGAGGCAAGATCAAGAACCCAACTTACCCTCATAGTTTGGCTCTCATTTCTTGATTGAGAACTAATGCTAACCTGTCTTTTAGGAAATCCAATTTTTCCTCTCTTGTCTCTGTGCCAAATGAGGAGTTTGACATGCTTGATGACGAAGATCTCGCGTTGCTGAGCAGGAGATTCGAGCGCATGTACACGAACTGGAAGAACGCTCAGAGGAACTCAGGCATGTGCTACCGGTGCAGGAGCATGGGCACTTCATCGCCTAGTTCCGGAGGCCATGGAGAACAAGGTTGAGCACATGCACCGTCAAAGGACCGATCACAAGCACCGCTCGAGGAACAACTACAAGAACAAGAACAAGTCCGAGCGGATGCCGAGGAAGAGTGGCGGCCACAAGAAGAAGATGGAGTGTGCAATGGTCATCGGAGCGAGCGACATCAACTCAAGTTCTTGCTACACTTCATCGAGTTCAAGTGGTGAAGAAGAAGAGGTGGAACTTGAGCCATGGCATGACCCTCTCATGCTTTGTGGCACATCGTGTCTAGACTTCCAGGCATGTCAGGTGTGTTGTGTCGTGTCGTCATGGCACAGCAAGTCTTGCTAGACCCATGCAAAACTCATGGCATGCCGACACATCTTCGTGTCGTGCCAGCCCAAGCACGACCCTCATAATACATGTGTTTATTTTTTATTCATATTCATTTGTTTACAAGTGTTTTTGTTCTCATATGTTACACCCTGAAGTTTCCAAATTTCATAATGTTAATAAGAAGGAAATCTAAATAATGATTTTCTCATTATTTTAAATTTTTTCCAACATTTATTTTTCTTTAAAGGAAATATAGTATAGGAAAAAGACTTGATTTTCTAAAAATAAATTAAATGGTTCAATGTTTGATTCATATATGTTGGTGCATTGATTTTTGGTTGTTTGAATTCAAATTTGTATTTGAATTCATTTGTTTGATCTCCTATGAAAATTACAAAACCTTTCTTTATTCCCTCCTTCCTTTCTCTTTTGGCCCGGCTTCTCTTTCAGCGCAGCACCACACCGCAACCCAACCTGCCTTGCGTCTTCCACCGCCACAGCTCCACTTTTAGCATAGTGTGGCCTTCATTCGTTCGGACATGCAACCACGCATGACCAACCCGTCATCCCCCTCCTCGTGTTGCAACCAAGCTGGACCCAAGATCGGGTATATGTCGGCCACCCTCGCACGCACTGCTCTCTTTTTGCCCGCACATCAAGGCACCCCTAGCCTATATAAAGGAAGTTGTTGCCGCACCCCCAGGGTCTTTCACCCCAAAACCCTAGCCACCTCAAGCTCCACGCACCATTGCAAACCTAGCGCCGCCACTACCTTCAATCTCTCTCGTCACCGCCTCCTTGTCGACGTGAAGACCAACGGAGCTTCGCAAGTAGGTGGGAAAGATGGTGATGCTGCTTGTTCATGCGCTTGCCGGAGTTTCGCTGTCATGAGTTGTCCGCCTCGTCGAGCCACGCATCATTGTCGTTGCCTGCGCGTCCATCTAGATACCCTAGATGAGTTCACTGCATCGTCTACTTCATCCTGGACCAAGCCCCATCACCGTCGGTCATCCATCTATAGATTTGAGGTCCAGATCCGATCTGACCGAGTAAAATACCTGTCAACCCAGCTGAGCCCTGCCGTTTTTGCTTAAAATCCCTTTTGTTTTACTAGTTTCACAAATAGATCCTTCTGCGGATCAATGTTTTTTTTGACAATGTGATCGTCTCGAAGTTTAGATGAGTTTTATGTTTCTGTTGTTTGGTGACTATTTTCTTATTTTATCCAATATATGCTTGTTTGTACCTTTATGTCATGTGTAGAGAATGAGTCGTTCGTGGAGTTTGCTGAAGGCGAAGACTTTGAAGAATTTGAGCAGCAGCAGGGATTTGTATAAGGGAAGTGTCCTTGATGCATGCCCTCTTTACCTATATAGCATGCATTTAATCATTGTTGTTATTTTATTGCTTTGCATTAACTTATATAATGGGTCCTATCTAAAGTTTGACTAGATTGATTTATCCCTATAATTTGATTAACATGGGTTATCTTTATGTTGGATAGCTTTTGCTTTGTTGCTTAAACATGGTTATGGTAGTATTAATGAACAATGATTAAACTTGATTTATTTATGCTGCACTTTCATTAATACAAGACCATATATGCTTAATTAGAACATGGAGAACCATCTAGAAAAACAGTGCAACCACAAGACTATATGGCTTTGGCTTGGCTGAATAATTAGGGACCTTAGTTTGGGGTGGCATTACCGAAATGACGAGGGGCGGCAACAGATGGGGTAAAGATCTGCTATGGCGGGAGTTGGGCTTTGCTAAGACATGATACCTGCTAGGGAGCTTTATGCCTTGCTACTGATCTGGTAACCTAGCTTGTGGGCCACTACTTTCTGGGTAAACTTGGTAAAGGTCTCATAGAATACTTATGCAATCACAACTCAGTAGTGTGGCATGATGCCTGGCAAGCATCGCATGATTGGGTCCAAAGTTATTCTGAACTTTTACGTGGCTTGTGGTGAAAGTGTACAAACTCTGCATAGTGTAAAACTAATCAATTATCCATGCTCACGGTCATGAGCATCCAGGACCCTCACATGATTAATAAACTTAAAGATAGACTTAAATCACCTTCTGGTTATTTCTTCGTGCCTTGTTAAGTACCAACCATAAGTGTAGTCATCCTTGCTTACTGCTACTCGGAAGGAAAAGGTCTGTGAAGTTGTTGAAGATGATGATGCTAGGCGTACACAGCCCCTAGTCGATTGCCTGTGGAGTTGTTGACGCGAAAATAGGACGTCACCTCTGTGTAGCACACGTGAATCCCCGGTTTGTAGCGAAGGCGTGCCAGCCAATCTGACCTGTTGATTGACAATGGAAAATATTAGGGATCGACTAGAGAACCAATAGCCTTTCAGCGACATGTGTACAAGCCAATCAGCCGATACAAAGTAAAGTGAAATCGGCCGACTCGAGAGCGACCGAAGTGCGGGGCGTAAGTAGATTGATCGGCTGGATCGGCCGATCGTGACGTCAGCACTCGAGTTGGTCGAAATCAGCTGCGGTGTTAGAAGCTGATAGGATCTAGATCGAGCGGGTGATAATGATAATAGCTAAAACTACAAGAATTTGGTATGAAAACTTGTAGATCTAGCTAATATCGGTAAGAGGTGAATAAAGAACTAGACGAAACCTCAGCGCTGCGCCCGGAGGTTAAAGCCTAGGATTATTCGGTATAACGGTACTCACGAACTGGCCCAATGTCAGGGTTGGATTCCTCTAACCATCGGCGAGTCTTGTTGACCATCCTTCTCTCTCCTTCAATCGGCCGATTGCACTCTTTTTCATCGGTCGTTTCTCTCTACCCCTTTTTGACCTGTTTTTCCAAAAATTGGTGTCAACACATGCCCTCAAGTTTCAGAGTAAATGATCCTTTTGCTTCGAAATATTTTTGAATGACAGTCAAGTTTTTTCACGTGATCGACATTATCAATGTCTTGTCCTTTCCATCTGACTTCTTCAGGGTCATTCACCATATGACTCTTTAGCTCTTTCGTTCCACTTCCCTATAAGACTCATCCTTTTACCCAGGGGTTCCTTGGATCTCTTTTCGCCTTCAGACTTTTCCTAATGTAGGTATAAGCTCGTTCAGTCTTATGGGTATGAGAGGCATGTTCCCCTAGAAAACTCTGTGAGCGTCAGTGATCATCCCTGGCCATTGGCAAACTTCAACTCAAAATAGCATTCCTCTTGAGTACTGCTAGTGAGCTAGTAGACTTCGTCTGTAATATTGGGCAGAAGATGTATGTGAGCTATGCTCTGCAGTTTGTTGACGCGATAGAGATACCTTCCATCATTTAAGTGTATATGGGTCATCCTTTATTGTGGGGTGATTCCTCTCAATCTGTCGTCCTTTGGAAACCAAGTCATTCACAGGCTATCTGTTTCCCCTTTTGCTGGATCTGGCATCTTCAGTTTCCATCTTTTCTGGCTCCTTCATCGATATCTCTTCCAGCGATTTGGCTATAAATAATCGTCCACATACCTCACGGAGACCAGACTATGGCTTGAGATATAGGTCCATGGAGCTTTAGACTCATGCTCTTTGATTCCTTTCTTTATCCCTGATTCAAGATGGCTAGAAGAATTCGTGTGAAATAGTTCAGAACATACTTCCCTCTCTAGCCTCCTTTTGTGAAGCCAAGAGGCCCAACACCTAGAAGAAGCCTTTTGATGCAACTTAGGTGCATCAGCTGGTGGAGGGCGGAAGTGATCCCTGGATGTTGTGGAAAGAAGAACAACCCTATGTCTTCTTTCCCAACAATCATGACGGAAAGAATTACCCCATCTAGTGATTCATCTTCGTCAATTTTGCGCTTTCTTTTTTTGTTTTTCTCTTTCTTCGTCCCCATCGTTTGTTTCAGCGATGACTGATGTAATAGATCTCTAATGGATCATCCAAGTTTATCTTCAAATGTATTCTTCAGATCGGTACTTGTAATGCCATCATTGTAATCGACGATGAGAGAATATATATATCTGTAGCCACCAACATGAATTTATGACCTTTGCTTGATGGTGGATATATCTGTCTGATCAGATCAAGTTCCCAACCTTTGAACGACCATGGTTTGATTATTGGGTTCATCGCTGATGCCAGAACCCTTTGAATGCTTCCAAACTTCTGACACTCTTGGCATCCTTTGTAATACTTGAAGCAATCTTCCAATATCGTTAGCCAATAATAGTTATTATTCCTGATCATCCATTTCATCTTAAACGCCGATTTATGAGCCCTATAGACTCCCTTGTGAATTCCCCCCATTAAAGTTTTAGCTTCTTCTTCACCAAGACATTTGAGCAGAACTCCATCAATGGTACGATAATATAACTATCTTCCAGCAGAACATACTTAATGGACATTTACTTTAGTTGTCCATCAACCTACTTGGATGGATCTTTCAGATAATTTATTATCTCCTTTCTCCAATCTTCAGCTAATAACTCCACAATCAGAATCTGCCGATATCCTGATGCCCCTTGGGCCAGCCGATTAGCTTCATTATTATGACACTTAGGGATATGTTCAAGTTTTACTATCTTGAACTCTCGAAGTAACTTAAGGCGTTCTTCATGATAAACCCTCAATATATCATCTTTGCATTCATACTCTCCTACCAAATGATTTATCACAAGTTGAGAATCTCCATATATCTCAACGACCTCAGCATTGACTTCTCATAGTAGCTTTATCCCTTTTATTATTGTGTGGTACTCAGCTTGATTGTTTGTTGAAGTCTTCTCAATCGGGATGGAAAACTCGTAACTTGCTCCTTCAGGTGAGATAAGGACAATTCCGATCCCAGCTCCTACTCCACATTATGATCCATCAAAGAACATAGTCCCTGGAATAGGTTCTATGACTGCAACTTCAGATCCACGATGCTGAGTTACCAGATTGGCCATTACTTGCCCCTTGATTGCTTTTATTAGGATATAAACCTTCTGATGAAATTGATCTTGCCAATTAATGACTGGAGCTCTTTCTCGTTTAACGGTGCTTTTATATTGTCAATTGCACTGATCATTTTTTGGCCCACTTCGATTCCCCTTTCATGTATTAAGAAACCTAGGAACTGACCAGCTAAAACACTGAAAGCACATTTATTAGGATTCATCTTCAAACCATGCTTCCTAGTGCATTCCAATGTGAAGGACCGATTAGGCGACTAGAGAGGGGGGAGTGAATTGGAGCCGATAAAAATTCTTGTCGAAGGAGATTGAAACTCCGACAAGATGAACTCGCTCGGTCGGACCCCTAAAATCACACGCTCCGCACTTCTACCTTCCGTTTGCCAAAACCACGTAGGCACTGGAGTGCTACTGGTCCTAGGAACAAACACTACCAGCAACCTCAACACACACGCACTCACGACAGCGGAAACAACTCGAAAGCCGGCTGTCCAGAGGGGGCGGTTAGACCGCCTCCACCAGGCAACCAAGAAATCCTCTGAAACACCTCTTCCGAGCACCAAAAACGCACCACAGTTTCACCAATGAAGATCTCTGGTCAAGGCCATGCTAGCTACCAGAAAATCTTGGCGAAAACAAAAACTCCACCCAGGGTCCTAGGGGCGGTTAGACCGGCTACCAGGGGCGGTCTAACCTCTTGTACCCAGCAACGAACTCCAAACAAGAACTCCTAGCAAACGGCACGAGAACGACCCGAAATTTCACCCAGACACTCCTCTGATCAAGGAGAACAAACTCACAGAGGAAAATCCGGTGAAACAAAACTTTGACCTGGAAGACCCAGGGCGGTTAGACCGCCCCCTCCTGGCGGTTAGACCGCCTCTCCCAGAAAACGAACTCGCGGGTCAAACCCCAACTTCCTCGCGCCCGATCTCCCGAATCACTCCACGGATTGCAGCAAAACTTCGGGAATAGATGGGTTACCTCTTGCGCAACCTCTACCTCAAAGGAATCAACCCGAATCGCCCACAATCAAGAGGAATCGAAGAAATCGCCTGTCTAGGTCAAGAACTCGCCCAACTCGAAAAACCACCAAATCGAGTCCAATTCAAGAGAGATTTGGGGGCAAAGTCACCAGCCAAAGAGGCACAAGATCTTCATACGTGACACCCACCAAAAACCCCAAGAAATCATCCTCAAAACACCGCCAACAAAGAGCTTCGAAAATCACCACAAAGAAGGACGGAAAAACACTTCACCACCTTGAGGAACAACGCCGAACCATCTTTACATACCATCAAGGTTCGTACAAGGTCTAGCTTACCACCCAAACATTCATCCCTCTCTCTAGATCTCACATGAAGCTCTCAAGCTAGTCCTAGGGAAAACTAGGGAAAAAGGGAGAACAAAAATGGGAAAACAAATGAGCTAGGGTTCCAAGAGTTGACTGCCATCCATCCCCTCAAAGAGTATATATGGAGGCACCCAAAAGACTAAACTACCCTTACTTAATAACTAGGGATACAAGCCCCTCAAGGGCGAATTTAGAAGTCTTCGATTTTCTTCATCGGACGGATGCCCGGCGAGCGCAACCTCGCTTAGCCTCGACGCAAGCGTTGCGATCTCGACGCGTGTCCTCCGCTTCGAAGCATCTCGGCGCCGGCCGACCGGGCGGTCGACCACCCCCGGGCGGTTAGACCGGCCCGGCAATCCGGGCGGTTGAACCGGCCCGGGGTGGCCGCACCTCCTCGTCGAGTCTTCGGCCTCGGTTTTGTGGCTCAACCGAGTAACCGGTGGTTTTCACGGTGAACCACCGCAAACCCCGCGAACTTGGTGTAGCCTCCGCCAATCTCCACTCAAGACTCGGCTCCCACGTAGTCCCGGCTCGACCTTGGTTTTGAGGCTTTACCAAGAAACCGTCCACAACTTCATCTTGTCGTTCATGCCACCATGCGGCCCGCACTTGACCCCACCGGCCACGGGTCCCTCGAACGAAGCCTACTTGTCTTCACACCCGGAGGCCTCACCGGCAACGACCTTTCGCGCTTGTTCTTCACCCGCACCAACACGAGTCGGCCCGCAACCCGCACCCGCAATACTTAGCCAAGAATCAGTCGACACAACGTTGTCAATCACTCATCACACAAGGAAGCGACCATCCACCGGTCCTCAAACCACACATGGTCCTCAATCTCCCCCTTGATGAGTGCATTGAGAACACCCACATGAAGTAACACAAGAGAAAAGAAAAAAAGAAAAGAAACAAATAAAAAGAAAACTCAACAAGCGATCGAAAGCCAAAGAAAGGCGAAGAGCAATATCACTTGAAGAAGACAAGTCTCGGACCCCTTAGGCAAGGGCAACGGCTCGACACATTCGAGACAAAACCATGCTCAAACAAAGAGTGCAAACCATCGAACCAAAGCTCGAACACCACAAAGAGCCCCCCTGCACATATGCAAGCTCCCCTTGAGCCAAAGCACACTCCCTCCGAAACAATGCAAAGCAATGCAACACGGGAATGCAAAGAAAGAGCAAAAATTGCTCACCGGACCCGGCCGGCGGTTAGACCGCCCGCACAGGGTGGTTAGACCGCCTTCACAAAGAATCGACCACACGGGGGTCGGTTAGACCGCCCCAAGAGACCGGCCCTGCACCAAACTGCTCAAAATTTGCCCGAACCAATTGGAACACCTTCCAAACACTCTCAGGTGCCCAAAGCATGCAAAAACTTCTCCCCCTTGTTGACAATGCATGAATCAAGGCAAAATGCAAAAAGATTCAACATATAGCTTCTCAAATATACAAAATTCAACACAAGGGGCTACACAAGTCCAAATGAGCAAGTTAGATACTCTACAGGTTCGTAATGACCTTAACTACGTGATCACCAAGTTTCACAACAATTGGACAAGGCTAAAAAGGATTTGAGTAATTTTGCGAAAAGTTACTCTCTCATAAGCAAAAACCTAAACATGAGCAAAACATGTCAAAATGGCAAAGCCACACAAACTTCATGCTAGGACAGACCATTGTAATCATAAGACCATCACAAACACCCACAAGCACCTCATGTCATGTCAAAGCCACCGAGCCATGTGCCTACTTCTATGTATGAGACTTCTCATTGGTAGGCATCATGCAACGGTTTAGCACCCAAAGCAAATTAATTTCAGCACATATGACATGGGAGCACATTTTCCAAGCATTTTACATTTCATTTTCAGATTCATAATTGGTACATGAAATGTCTTTGCGACAAAAAGGAACTTATGCCCCTCCACAAGATGAAGCAAGAAGGCTAAACATTTATGATGGCAAATGAGCCTTTGGCCCCATATGATCAATAAACTAGCTATCCAACCACAAATTAAGCATAGCTAAACCACTAAAACATGTCAAGATCATATAAAGGCATTTACACATGAGAGAGCATATATGTGACATTTTTCAAAAACATAGCCATCAACCATGGATCATTCATCAAGATCATCAAGAGCTAAGCCAAACTAACCATAGCATACCAAACAAGCTCACAAAAACATATATAGCATCCCATGGTGAACAATGTATATAGGAGAAGCTTTTCCTACAAAATGCATATGATACAAAATGCATGCAATCTAAGAAACAAAGATGCCTATACATCATGTTACATATGCCATGCCAAATGCAAGAAATGCACAAAGGAAACTATACATATGCTACAAAGGAGCTCCCACACACCCAACTCAAGAAATAAAACACACACCAAGTTCCCTGTGCAAACGTGTGAAAGTTGCTTGATCTAGGGGTTTGGTGAAAATATCTGCTAGTTGGTCATGTGTGGGTACATGAATCAAAGCTAACTTTCCTTTCTCTATGTTGTCTCTCAGAAAATGGTACCTCACTTCTATGTGCTTGGTTTTGGAATGGAGCACTAGGTTCTTTGCAACACTTATGGAACTGGTGCTATCACATTGAAGTGGGACATGGGTATACTCCTCACCAAAGTCACTCATGGTGTATGAAATCCAAAGGAGCCGAGAGCAACAACTAGCGGCGGCAACATACTCGCCTCGATAGTGGATTGAGCAACACTCGATTGTTTGCGGGAAGACCAAGACACCAAAGAAGAACCCAAAACTCGGCAAGTCCCGAAGTGGACTTCCTATCCAACCGACACCCGGCAAAATCCGCGTCTGAAAAACCATGAAGCGCCAAAGAAGAGGACGCGGAGTACCAAAGGCCGAAGTCGGGAGTGTGACGCAAGTACCTGAAAATTCGCTTCACCGCTTGCCGATGCGAAGTCCTCGGAGATGCTTGAAAACGAGCGCACAGACATACCGAGAGCTGGATGTCCGGCCTCGTCACCGTCAAGTAGAGTGACTCGATCATGCTTCGGTACTCCTTCTGGTCTACATGTTCACCTTCCTCGTCTCCATCAAGAGCCGTAGTCGTACTCATCGGTGTCGTCATAGCCTTGGAATCCTCCATCTTGAACTTCTGCACAATGTCCTTGGTGTACTTAGCTTGGTGCACAAATGTTCCTTCCTTTCATTGTTTGATTTGTAGCCCGAAGAAGAACTGCAACACGCCCACCATGCTCATCTCAAATTCCCTGCTCATATCCTCTGCAAACCTTGCAACAAGAGAGTTAGACGAGCCACCAAAGACAATATGATCCACGTACACCTGCACAATCGGGATATCTCGCGCCCGCCCTCGGCAAAAACAAGGTCCGATCGACCTTCCCCATCTCAAAACCTCTCTCAAACAAGAACCCCCTCAACCTACCATACCTGTGCTCTAGGCGCCCGCTTCAACCCATACGAGCCGCCTTCCTCAACTTGTACACCGGTGGGGGTACTTTTCACTCTCAAACCCCGGAGGTTGCCTCACATACACTTCTTCCTCCAACACACCATTCAGGAAAGCACTCTTCACATCCATTTGGTGCAACTTGAACCCTTTAGCCACGGAAAAGGCTAGAAGGATCCTAATCGCCTCCAAACGGGCTACGGGAGCAAAGGTATCCTCGTAGTCGATCCCCTCCTTCTGACTGAACCCCTGAGCAACAAGCCTCGTCTTGTTCCTCACAACCTCACCTTTCTCTCCCTCTTTGTTCTTCCACACCCACTTTGTACCAATCGGCTTACACCCTGGGAGAGGGTCAACCAACTCCCAAACCTGATTCGTCTCAAAGTTCTCCAACTCCTCATGCATCGAATTAACCCAATTGTGATCAGATAGTGCATGTCCAATGTCTTTGGGCTCAAAAGTAGCAACAAATGCAGCATGAGCGAAATGAGAATTGTTCCGAACCCTCGACCGTGTAGTGCGTTCATTCATGTTGCCGATGATCCTCAAAGCTGGGTGATCCACTTGTACTCGCCGGGGAGGTTATCGCCTCGATGCTACCTCCCCGTCAACAACAGCTTCTCCTCGTTCTTGATTTGTCATCGTAGGTGTGGGAGAGGGTCCGTCTACCACTGTAGTCGAAGTAGTGGGTACATGTTCAGCCGGGGGCACCGCACCACCATCTTCATCATCTCCATGTTCATGCTCCTCCTCCTGAAAGATCTCCTCGCCAAGCTCATCATCTCCTGCACACTCAAACACAAGCTGACTACGTGGCTCTGTCTCGTCGAAGGTTACCTCGCAAGTCTCCACGATTTGGTTAGTTTCAAGATTGAGCACACCATATGCTCTAGAATGAGATGCATAACCAAAGAAAATACCATCGACAGACCTAGCCTCAAATTTATCCAACTTCCTGCCATTCTTCAGAATGAAACACTTGCAACCAAAGACATGGAAGTGACTCACCTTGGGTGTGCGACCATGCATCAACTCATAGCATGTTTTCTTCTTATGCACTCTGAGGTAGATCCTGTTCGACACATAGCACGCGGTATTCACCGCCTCAGCCCAATACCTCCTCGGAGTCCTATGCTCATCAAGCATCATCCGAGCCATCTCGCACAAGGTCATGTTCTTCCTTTCCACAACGCCATTCCGGGGAGACGTATACAGACTCGAAAACTGGTGCTCAAGACCCAAGTCATGGCAAAAGGTTTCAAAACGAGTGTTTCTGAATTCCGAGCCATTATCACTACAGATTGCTCGTATGGCATCTCCGTGCCTCTCGTTCCTCAACCTCAAGACTAGATCTCGAACAAAACCAAATGTCTCCCCCTTGTTAGCACCAAAATTTGGTACAGGAGGGGGCCTGATTTGTGGGCCCAGCTTAGTAAAAAATCCCATCCAGAGAAGGAGGGTTTCTTCAAGAAGATTGAGCAGAGGAGCTTGCGGTCGGTAGTTTGCTTCCGTTCGGCAAAGGGACTGTATGCGCTGATTTTGCGGGATTGCGTGGTGACGTGGCCCGAGCGGAAGGAATGAATGGATGGATAAGCATTCACACTTGGGCGATAAATTAGGTATCAAATATTGTCCTCGTAGTCCACCAGGATTCATGCCAGGACAGGGTATAAATATGAACCCTGGATGTATGTAATTGTAATCGAAACATTCTCATAACAAACCGGCTTTACGCCAAACTTTCGAGTCCTTTAGTCGTGTCGTCGAGTTCTTCGAGAGGGTTCATCGATCCGTCGACCTCTGTAAGTACCGGCAACCTTGTATCATGTCTAGTATCATGTGGTGGATTTAGATCGTGATGTAAGTAGTCTTGTTACCATGCTTAGTATCATGCGGTGGATTTAAGCTTGGTTCAAGAGGGTTACTTGTTAGGTCATGAGCCATGCGGTGGGCTAAGATCTAGCTTGAAGCTAGTTATCGGCTCTATTGGATTTTGGCAAGATCTAATAGATTCATTAAGTTACCACGTGTTGTTTTGAGTTTTTACTTTATGTTTAAATTCATATAACACTCTTTTGCCCAATTTAGATTGATTTGGATCGGCTTTATCTTGTTTAGTGATTTTCACATCGCACATTCATATCTTTCTTCAAAAGGCACGTGAATCACGTGTTTGCCAAATAGCTGAAACCGAACCAATCTAGGTTGTTACATGTTGCGGGTTCAATCTTCGTAATTTTGCGTAAATCTTGACAGAACCGGGTATCATGCGGTAGATGCAGGTTTTTGGGTTTGAGGACCATGTGTGGTTCGAGGACCGGTGGATGGTCGCTTCTTTGTGTGATGAGTGATTGACAACGTTGTGTGGACCGATTCTTGGCTAAGTATTGCAGGTGCGGGTTGCGGCTTGACTCGTGTTGGTGCGGGTGAAGAACAAGCGCGAAAGGTCGTCGCCGGTGAGGCCTGCGTGTCCGGAGAAGACAAGTAGGCTTCGTTCAAGGGACCCGGTGGCCGGCGGGGTCAAGTGCGGGCCGCATGGTGGCATGAACGAAGCAAGATGAAGTCGTGGACGGTTTCTTGGTTGAGCCTCAAAACCAAGGTCGAGCCGGGACTACGTGGGAGCCAAGTCATGAGTGGAGATTGGCGGAGGCTAAACCAAGTTTGCGGGGTTTGCGGTGGTTCACCGAAAACCACCGGTTACTCGGTTGAGCCACAAGATAACCGAAGACGGAAGAAGAAGAGCGGCGCGCACCGGTCGACGGGTGGGTCCGACCGTCCGACCGGGTGTGCGACGACGCGGTCCGAATCTTCGAAGCGGAGGACACGCGTTGGGATCGCATGGCTTGCGTTGAGGCTACGCAGGGTGCGGTCGCCGGGCATCCGTCCGATGGTGAAGACATCAAGAATTCCAAATCCGCCCTTGAGGGGCTTGTATCCCTAGTTGTTAGAGAAGGGCATTTTAGACATTCGGTTGCCTCCATATAACCCAAGAGGTGAGAGGATGGTAGCTAACTCTTGGAACCCTAGCTCATTAGTTTTCCTATTTTCCACATATTTTCCTTAGGTTTTCTCTAGGACTAGCAAGAGAGCTTCACGGAGAGATCTTGTAGAGAGGGATGGATGATCGGGCGGCTTGCTAGACCTTGTACGAACCTTTGTTTCATGTATAGATGATTCGGCATGGTTCCTCAAGGTTTGGATGTGTTTTCCCCGGTTGTTCTTGGTGGTGATTTTCGGATTCCTCTCTCGGTGATTTTTTTGGGTTGTTTTCGGGACTTTTCTCTTGGGGATTTGATGGGGGAAATTTGTGGGAACCCTTCGTGGTTCTTTGGGCCGTGATTCCCCTCCCAAATCCGTGAGAAAAGGTGCTCAATTTTGGGGTTTCTTGAGTTCTTGGGTTGGAAGTGCTTTCGGCGGAATTCTTCGATTCCCCTTTTTTGGACGAGATTTGATGGGATTAAACTTGGCTATGGACTCCTCATGAGGTGTTCCCGATATCCCCAAAGTCTTGTTCAAGTCCGTGGAGTGATTCGAGGGATCGAGATTTGGATTTGGGGGAGTTGACCCGCGGGTCTCGTTCATCCCGAGCCGCCCTGTGCTACACCGGTCCGACCGGTGCTCTTGACCGGTCCGACCGGTGCGAGCCCTTGTGGGATTTTGCTCGGGTGAACGTCTTGGTGTGTTCGTTGTTGTCCGGTGTTGCCGCCGTTTTGAGTTTGGGTCGGTTTGGTGGTCGGTTGGCTCGTTTGGTGCCTTGGCGGCTTCCGGGCCGACCGGTGTAGAGCCACTTAGTGGAAGTTGCTCGGTTCACCGGCAGAGACCGACCGACCGGTGGTGCTCACCGGTCCGACCGGTGTGGGTCTGTAGACTCGAGGTTTGGTTTTTCCACTGCGTTTCTCGGGTCGGAAGGTGGTGTGTTGGTTCCAAGGTCCAGTGGCACTCCAGTGGCTACGTGGGCTTGACCAACCTTGGTAGTGAGTCGGAGACGTGTGTTGGAAGCCGTGTTCATCTTGTTGGAGTTTCGATCTCCTTCGAGAAGAATTTTTATCGGCTCCCATTCACTCCCCCCCTCTCTGGTTCGCCGTATCGGTCCTTCAAGTGGTATCGAGCCGGTTCGGGTCTTTGTTGACTCTAACCGTCTAAGATCCAAGGATGGCGTACCAGAACGGGGGTTCGGGTCCTCCACACTTCGATGGCAAGAACTACCGGATGTGGAGCAAGCGGATGGGTGCGTTCCTCCGCGGAAAGGGTCGCTTCTTTGGGATGTCACGGTGGACACGAGGCTATGTCCACCGATGGATTTCCTTGCTCCGGGGTCGAGAGACAGATTCGACGCCAACAATAAGGCGGTCGACTACTTGTTTCGTGCTTTGTGTCGACCGAGTTCGATCGGGTGCAAACCGAGCACTTGGCTTGTAGGATTTGGGCGGTGTTGAAGGAGGCTCATGTTGGGAACGCCTAGGTTCAGGCACGTATGTATGCGACCTACCGGAGAGAGTACGAGAACTTCACTCATCTCCCCGGTGAGTCCATCGATGCCCCGTTTCGCAGGTTCACGGTGGTGGTGAACAAAACGAGGGCCAATGTGGACGTGCTCCCGTACGATGATCATGATAGAGCGGTCAAGCTCTTACACTCTTTGGATCGTACGATATGGGGCGGAAAGTTCGAGGCCATAGTCGAGTCGGAGAGGTATGATACTCTGACGGTGAACGAGCTGTTCTCGAAGCTCAAGTCGGCTGAGGTGGATAGGGGCATGACTGCCAAGCTCGAGGGACCGACTGACTCCCATAATCTTGCCCTCGTTGGTGGTTCCAAAGGAAAGACTAACTCTAACCCATCCACCAGGATGTTCTCGTTTTCCTCTTTGATGTCTATGCCAGATGAGGAGTTTGATGACCTTGGAGAGGACGAGCTGGCGCTGTTGACGAGGCGGTTCGAGAGGCCGCACGAGAACCGCGTGAACATGAGGAAGAACATGAGGACTTGCTTCCGGTGCGGCAAGCCGGGACACTTCGTCGCCGACCGCCCGGGAGAAGGCCGAGAACAAGGACACTACAAGCACAAGCCGAGGATGAACGATGGCAAGTACCGTTCGAGGCACGACCACAAGAGCAAGCACAAGAACAAGTACAAGGACGAGCGACGATCGAGGAAGAAGGAGGGCCGAGGCAAGGCCCGAGTGATGGTTGGAGCGAGCGACGTCGACTCCAGTTCCGCGTACTCCACCTCGAGCTCGAGCGCCAGCAGTGAAGACGAGGGAGATCGTCGCAAGAACAAGAAGTCGTCCAAGAACCTGAGCGGGCTGAGCTGCTTCGCGAGAGATGGCTTCTGCACCATGGCGCTGAGCTCCGGCAGCAAGAAGAGCACACAGAGCGACTCGGACTCTGAGTCCGACGACGAGGTGCGTGATGAACTTCCCTTCTTGCGCCGAGAGAATGCGAGGCTTGGCTCTTTGCTTGATAACCGTGATGACATGCTTAGAGAGGCCAAGAAAATGAGGAAAGAGCTCGGGGCTTAACTCGAGGATGCTAGGACTAGAGTGGCCGAGCTAGAGACACAGGTGCTTGATAGCAAGCTTGAGATTGATTCGCTTAAGGCTAGCCCCGTTGTTTCGATGAGAATGATTGTGCCGATTGCTCCGTATTCCTTGTCGATCTTGCTTTGTTTAAGGAGAAGCATGCCTCCAAGTGTGAGGAACTAGATGTGCTTAGGGTTGAAGTGGCCGAGCTTAAGTCTAGATCTCGCTTTGCTAGGTGCTTGCACTTCTTGCCCCGTTTTGCATGCTAAGATTGATGAGATGCATGCCTACACTAGTTCGCTCGAGGCTAAATAGAAGGAACCCATGCCTACATCTTGCTCTACCTGTGAATTGCATGCATTGAAAAATTTGGAGCTTGCACATTATGTTGATCGTTTGCAGGATAAGAATGATGACTTGAGGAAGTTGATGGGTTGGTTGTCCGGTCATGAGCCTCAGTTGAGGATGATGATCGAGGCCTTTAAGAGGCAAGATGGTGAGGGGCTTGGGGCAAACAAGGTTGGTGAGGGAAGTGGAGAGAATATCCCGGAGCCACCAAAAACCCACCACAAAAATGATTTCCCTCCAAAACCTAACCATCTAAGGAACCGACTAGACACAACCCCAGCTCCACCCGTGTTTTCTACACCCACAAATGACCTACAAAAGCCTATCAAGTTTGTGAGCACTTCGGGGAAAGTGTTCTTTGGGAAGGAGAGTGATAAGGCAAGTGGTGAGAAACCGGTGGAGGGTTTGAGTGGAGAGAAACCGAGTGAGCGGCCACATCCCAAGCCTAAGCCTAAGCTTGTGAGGTTCCATTGTGGCTATTGTGGGAGAGATGGCCATAAGGAGGAGTTTTGCTTCAAGAGGAAGCGAGAGGAGAGAATGGCAAAGGAGTGGGCTAACAAGGACAAGTACCACCCTTCCGATGGTGTACTTGAGCCTCGTATGCAGATGCCCAGGGGCAAGGCGAGTGTGAGGACAGTTCGTGCTTGGGGAGAGAAGAAGGCTGCGCAGTGGTGCCGTCTTCGTCCAGTCACACCGGCCGACGGTGTGGGGCACCGGTCGACCGATCCGGGCCCGGGACGGGTACCGTTTGGGTTTCGAGCTCGTACAAGTGCGAGGGGTGTTTCGGTGGTCGTTGTTCGGTGGTTGGGCCGGAAAGGGTGCGGGTGGTCGGTTGCTAGGCGTTCTCCTCCTCGTGCTCAATACGAGGATTGGAGGAGTCGTGGCTTTTAGTTGGAGAGGAAGGACGTTCCACGGGCTTTCTTGCGTGGATTTGGTCCTCCTCCGGGCGAGAGAGGGGTGGTTCCCTCGTGGTGGTTACCGTGGTGGTGTTCGTGGAGGTAGCTTTGGTAGGAGAGATGCTTTGGTTGGTGCTAACCCCACTTTCGAGCAAATGGCTCGGCATCGGTTTTCCTCCTTTGGTACTAACCCCAGTGCTGAGTCGTTTGTTCGCTCACGTGCCTATTTTTGAATTTCAGGTGGGAGACTTGAAGAACATTTGGTTGATTGACTCCGGTTGCTCGAGGCATATGACCGGAGACAGGGGGTGGTTCTCAAGTCTCGTCCCGTGGTGACGAAGAGGTACATCACCTTTAGGGACAATGGGCGTGGGCGTGCGCTTTCAGAAGGTGAGATCAAAGTGAGTGACAAGATCACTCGAGGCGTGTTGCTCCCGTTCAATCGCCGGGGTACAATTTGCTTTCTCGTGTCCTAGTTGTTGGATGAGGGCTTTGAGGTGTTGTTTCGGCCGGGTGGTTCTCGGATTGTGGACTCTCGAGGGGACCTTGTCCGTATGGTCGTTCCCGAGGGTCAGGTGTTTCGTGCTGATTTTTCTCAGTCTTCGGGTGTGGAGCGTTGTTTCTTGGCTGGTTGTTCGAGTGAGTTGTGGAAGTGGCATAGGAAGTTGGGTCACTTGAGCTTTGACATTTTGTCTCGCTTGAGTAAACTCAATTTGGTCCGAGGATTGCCACGGTTGAGGCTTGAGAAAGAGTTGGTTTGTGCTCCGTGTAGGCATGCCAAGATGGTAGCCTCTTCTCACCCGCCTCTCACCGATGTGATGACTGAGCGTCCATGCGAGCTGCTCCATATGGACCTTGTTGGCCCAGCTCGTGTGCGATCTCGCGGGTGGGAAGTGGTATGTCCTTGTTGTGGTGGACGACTATTCTCGGTATGCGCGGGTGTTCTTTCTAGAGGATAAGGGGGAGACGTTTGGTTTTGTTCGAGATCTAGTCTTGAGGTTGAGGAACGAGAGGCACGGAGATGCCATACGCGCTATCCGTAGTGATAATGGTTCGGAATTTAGGAACTCTCGTTTTGAAACCTTTTGCCATGACTTGGGTCTTGAGCACCGGTTTTCGAGTCCGTATACGCCTCCTAGAATGGTGTTGTGGAAAGGGAGAACATGACCTTGTGCGAGATGGCTCGGACGATGCTTGATGAGCATAGGACTCCGAGGAGGTATTGGGCCGAGGCGGTGAATACCGCGTGCTATGTGTCGAACGAGATATACCTCGAGTGCACAAGAAGAAGAAATGATATGAGCCGATGCATGGTCGCACACCAAAGGTGAGTCACTTGCATGTCTTTGGTTGCAAGTGTTTCATTCTCGAAGAAAGGCGAGGAAGTTGGATAAGTTTGAGGCTAGGTCGTCGATGGCATTTTCTTTTGTTATGCATCTCATTCTAGAGCATATCGTGTGCTCAATCTTGAAACTAACCAAATCTTGGAGACTTGCGAGGTAACCTTCGACGAGACAGAGCCATGTAGTCGGCTTGTCTTTGAGTGTGCGGGTGATGATGAGCTTGGCGAGGAGATCTTTCGAGAGGAGGAGCATGAACATGGTGATGATGAAGATGGCGGTGTGGTGCCCTCGGCTGAACGTGTACCCACTACTTCGACTACGATGATGGATGGACCCTCGCTACACCTACGACGACAAATGAAGAACGAGGAGAAGCCGATGTTGAGGGGGAGGTAGCTTCGAGGCGAGAACCTCCCCGGCGAGTTCAAGTGGATCACCCGGCTTCAAGGATCATCGGCAACATGAATGAACGCACTACACGGTCGAGGGTTCGGAACAACTCTCATTTCGCTCATGCTGCATTTGTTGCTTCTTTCGAGCCCAAAGACATTGGACACGCACTATCCGATTACAATTGGGTTAACTCGATGCATGAGGAGTTGGAGAACTTTGAGAGGAATCGGGTGTGGGAGTTGGTTGACCCTCCCCCGGGGTGTAAGCCGATTGGTACAAAGTGGGTGTGGAAAAACAAAGAGGGAGAGAAGGGTGAGGTTGTGAGGAACAAGTCGAGACTTGTTGCTCAAGGGTTCGATCGTAAGGAGGGGATTGACTACGAGGAGACCTTTGCTCCCGTAGCCCGTTTGGAGGCGATTAGGATCCTTCTAGCCTTTTATGTGGCTAAAGGGTTCAAGTTGCACCAAATGGATGTGAAGAGTGCTTTTCGAATGGTGTGCTTGGAGGAAGAAGTGTATGTGAGGCGGCCTCCGGGGTTTGAGAGAGAGAAGTACTTCCACCGGGTGTACAAGTTAAGGAAGGCGCCGTATGGGTTGAAGCGGGCGCCTAGAGCTTGGTATGGCAGAGTTGAGGGGGTTCTTGTTTGAGAGAGGCTTTGAGATGGAGAAGGTCGATCGTACCTTGTTTTTGCCGAGGCAGGCGGAGATATCCCGATTGTGCGGGTGTACGTGGATGATATTGTCTTTGGTGGCTCGTCTAACTCTCTTGTTGCAAGGTTTGCGGATGATATGAGCAGGGAGTTCGAGATGAGCATGATGGGTGAGTTGCGGTTCTTCCTTGGGCTACAAATGAAGCAATCAAAGGAAGTAACATTTGTGCACCCAGGCTAAGTACACCAAGGACATTGTGAGGAAGTTCAAGATGGAGGACTCCAAGGCTATGACGACACCGATGAGTACGACTACGGCTCTTGATGCGGACGAGGAAGGTGAACACGTGGACCAGAAGGAGTACCGGAGCATGATCGGGTCACTCCTCTACTTGACGGCGACGAGGCCGGACATACGAGTTTTCGGTGTGTCTGTGCGCTCGTTTTCAAGCGTCTCCGAGGACTTCGCATCGGCAAGCAAGGGAAGCGAATTTTCGGTGTACTTGCGTCACACTCCCGACTTCGTCCTTTGGTACTCCGCGTCTTCTTCTTTGGTGCTTCATGGCTTTTCGGACGCGGATTTCGCCGGGTGTCGGTTGGATAGGAAGTCCACTCTCGGGACTTCCCAGCTTTTGGGTTCTTCTTTGGTGTCTTGGTCTTCCCGCAAGCGGTCGAGTGTTGCTCAATCCACGACAGAGGTCGAGTATGTTGCCGCTGCTAGTTGTTGCTCTCAGCTCCTTTGGATCACCTACACCATGAGTGACTTTGGTGAGGAGTATACCCATGTCCCACTTCAATGTGATAGCACCAGTGCCATAAGTGTTGCAAAGAACCTAGTGCTCCATTCCAAAACCAAGCACATAGAAGTGAGGTATCATTTTCTGAGAGACAACGTCGAAAAGGGAAGATAGCTTTGATCCATGTACCCACACATGACCAAATAGCCGATATTTTCACCAAACCCCTAGAACAAGCAACTTTCACTCGTTTGCGGGGGGACTTGGTGTGTGTTTGATTTCTTGAGTTGGGTGTGTGGGAGCTCTCTTTTGCCGGTGGTGTCGAGCCCGTTTTGCGTCCCCTCGAGGAGCCGACGGTTTGTAGCATATGTATAGCTTTCCTTTGTGCATTTCTTGCATTTTGCATGGCATATGTAACGTGATGTATAGGCATCCTTGTATCTTAGATTGCATGCATTTTGTATCATATGCATTGGTTAGGAAAAGCTTCTCTCATATACTTTGTTTACCATGGAATGAGATATATGTCTTTGTGAGCTTGTTTGGTATGCTACGGTCGGTTTGGCTTAGCTCTTGATGATCTTGATGAATAATCCATGGTTGATAGCTATGTTTTTGAAAAATGTCACATGTATGCTCTCTCATGTGTAAATGCCTTTACATGCTCTTGACATGTTGTTGTGGCATTGCTATGCTTAATTTGTGGTTGGATAGCTAGTTTATTGATCATATGGGGCCAAAGGCTCATTTGCCATCATGAATGTTAACCCCTGTTGATTTATCTTGTGGAGGAGCATAAGTTCCTTTTTGTCGCAAAGACATTTCATGTACCATTTACCAATCTGAAAATGAAATTAAAAATGCTTGGAAATATGCTCCCACGTCATATGTGCTGAATTAAATTTGCTTTGGGTGCTAAACCGTTGCATGATGCCTACCAATGAGAAGTCTCATACATAGAAGTAGGCACATGGCTCGGTGGCTTTGACATGACATGAGGTGCTTGTGGGTGTTTGTGATGGTCTTATGGTTAGAATGGCTGTCCTAGCATGAAGTTTGTGTGGCTTTGCCATTTTGATATGCTTTGATCATGTTTAGGACTTTGCCCATGAGAGGCAAGTTTTTCGCAAAATTGCCAAAATCCATCTTAGCTTCGTCCAATGGTTGTGAAACTTGGTGATCATGTAGTTGAGATCGATACGAAGCCGTAGAGTATCTAACTTGCTCATTTGGACATGTGTAGCATCCTATGTTGAATTTTGTATATTTGAGAAGCTCTAGGTTGAAAGTTTTGCATTTTTGGCTTGATTCATGCATTGCCAACAAGGGGGAGAAGTTTGAGCTTGAAATGGCTTACCGGACGCATTTAGAAGGTTTTCGAGTGGTTTCGAGCCATTTCGGGTTTCGTTGTACACCGGTCCGACCGGTGAGGAGCACCGGTCCGACCGGTGTGAGTGCTGGTCCCGTACACATGTTAGGCACCGGTCGACCGGTGGTTGTAACCGGTCCGACCGGTGTGAGCTGAAGTTGCTTCTTGTGCCTGCCCGTTTTCACTGGTTTGCATGCATTTGTCCAGGGGGGAGGTGCATTGGTTCGGGGGGAGCTTGCATGTGTGCAAGGGGAGCTCTTTGTGGTGTTCGAGCTTTGATTCGGTGGTTTGCGCTCTTTGGTTGAGTTTTGCTTTGTCTCGGATGTGTCGAGCCGTTGCCCTTGCCTAAGGGGTCCGAGACTTGTCTTCTTCAAGTGATCTTGCTCTTTGCCTTTGTTTGGCTTTCGATCGCTTGTTGGAGTTTCTTTTTGTTCGTTTCTTTTCTTTTTCTTTTCTCTCTTGTTACTTTCGTGTGGGTGTTGTCAATGCACTCATCAAGGGGGAGATTGAGGACCATGTGTGGTTCGAGGACCGGTGGATGGTCGCTTCTTTGTGTGATGAGTGATTGACAACGTTGTGTGGACTGATTCTTGGCTAAGTATTGCAGGTGCAGGTTGCGACTTGACTCGTGTTGGTGCAGGTGAAGAACAAGCGCGAAAGGTCGTCGCCGGTGAGGCCTCCAGGTGTGGAGAAGACAAGTAGGCTTCGTTCGAGGGACCCAGTGGCCAGCGGGGTCAAGTGCGGGCCGCATGGTGGCATGAACAGCAAGATGAAGTCGTGGACGGTTTCTTGGTTGAGCCTCCAAACCAAGGTCGAGCCGGGACTACGTGGGAGCCAAGTCATGAGTGGAGATTGGCGGAGGCTACACCGAGTTCGCGGGGTTTCCGGTGGTTCACCAGAAAACCACTGGGTTCCTTGGTTGATCCACAAAGCCAAGACCGGAGAACCGAAGACGGAGCCGCGCAGGCCGGCGCCGGACCGGTCCGACCGGTGGGTCCGACCGGTCCGATCGGTGGGGACCGGTCGACC
Source organism: Cenchrus americanus (assembly GCA_947561735.1). Classification (NCBI taxonomy): domain Eukaryota; kingdom Viridiplantae; phylum Streptophyta; class Magnoliopsida; order Poales; family Poaceae; genus Cenchrus; species Cenchrus americanus. The sequence continues at coordinate 202,632,299 of OX387245.1, forward strand.
GGTGGGGACCGGTCGACCGGTGTGCGACGACGCGGTCCGAATCTTCGAAGCGGAGGACACGCGTCGGGATCGCATGGCTTGCGTCGAGGCTACGCAGGTGCGGTCGCCGGCATCCGTCCGATGGTGAAGACATCAAGAATTCCAAATCCGCCCTTGAGGGGCTTGTATCCCTAGTTGTTAGAGAAGGGCATTTTAGACATTCGGTTGCCTCCATATAACCCAAGAGGTGAGAGGATGGTAGCTAACTCTTGGAACCCTAGCTCATTAGTTTTCCTATTTTCCACCTATTTTCCTTAGGTTTTCTCTAGGACTAGCAAGAGAGCTTCATGGAGAGATCTTGTAGAGAGGGATGGATGATCGGGCGGCTTGCTAGACCTTGTACTAACCTTTGTTTCATGTATAGATGATTCGGCGTGGTTCGTCAAGGTTTGGATGTGTTTTCCCCGGTTGTTCTTGGTGGTGATTTTCGAGCCCTCTCTCGGTGATTTCTTTGGGTTGTTTTCGGGACTTTTCTCTTGGGGATTTGATGGGGGAAATTTTATGGGAACCCTTCGTGGTTCTTTGGGCCGTGATTCCCCTCCCAAATCCGTGAGAAAAGATGCTCGATTTTGGGGTTTCTTGAGTTCATGGGTTGGAAGTGCTTTCGGCGGGATTTCTTCGATTCCTCCTTTTTGGACGAGATTTGGTGGGATTAAACTTGGCTATGGACTCCTCATGAGGTGTTCCTGATATCCCCAAAGTCTTGTTCAAGTCCGTGGAGTGATTCGAGAGATCGAGATTTGGATTTGGGGGAGTTGACCCGTGGGTGCTTGTTCATCCCGAGCCGCCGAGCTACACCGGTCTGACCGGTGCTCTTGACCGGTCTGACCGGTGCGAGCCCTCGTGGGATTTTGCTCGGGTGAACGTCTTGGTGTGTTCGTTGTTGTCCCGTGTTGCTGTTGTTTTGAGTTTGGGTCGGTTTGGTGGTCGGTTGGCCTGTTTGGTGCCTTGGGGGCTTCCAGGCTGCCATCGGTCCGACCGGTGTGTCTCACCGGTCTGACCGGTGTAGTGCCACTTAGTGGAAGTTGCTCGGTTTCACCGGTAGGGGACCGGTCCGACCGGTGGTGCTCACCGGTCCGACCGGTGTGGGTCCGTAGACTTGAGGTTTGGTTTTTCCGCTGCGTTTCTCGGGTCGAAGGTGGTGTGTTGGTTCCTAGGTCCAAGGTGGCACTCCGGTGGCTACGTGGGCTTGACCAACCTTGGTAGTGAGTCGGAGACGTGTGTTGGAAGTCGTGTTCATCTTGTTGGAGTTTCGATCTCCTTCGAGAAGAATTTTTATCGGCTCCCATTCACTCCCCCCCCCCTCTGCGGTTCGCCGTATCGGTCCTTCGGGGTTGTCTTAGAGCTAATCATCTAGTGGATTAGATTTTTAATTCAATCTGATAGGTTTATCATCTTTGACAATGTTTGTTCCTTCTCCATGGACCCCGATTCAGCTGTCCAGCTGTATTCGGTTATGCTTTCGCGAGTAAAGCGTGTTTATAAGTTATGCTTTAAACAATGTGTGCTTTTATCTTTCCATATTTAGATTGTATCATGTGGTGGATAGATCTATTTGTGGGTAGTGGTGTGATTTTCAAACAAGTTGTATCATGCGGTGGATAAACTTGTTTGGCTTCATGCTTGACGGGTTTCAAAGTATCTAAACATGCGGTAGACTAGTGCTTTGGGCCTATGCATGATTGTTCATTACATGTTTGTAATCATGCTTTGCTTCATTTATTGTTTATCATTATTTTTTTTCGAGGATCGGTCATGGTCTTGCGTGCATGCAATTTTGCCCAAATAAAGATCGATCTATCGTCATGCTTGCGTCATCCGTTCGGCTATGTTTTGTTTCACGCTTTAAAGTTCCCGAATGGTTTCTAATCTGCTGGCAGATAGCTTCTCATAGCTATATGTCATCTTATGTGGCTTTCTAGCTGTAAATATGGAACTGTCTGGTACCACCCGGCAAGTTCCAAACTTTGGTATTTATCTACTTTGTCTTTTGTTAATTTTCAGGGAAAATTGACTGGCACGCTTTTGGAATCTGCTCATGTGTGAAGCTAGCTTGTTCGTCTTGCTGTGTGCTTGGCGCAGGGTGCGGATTTTGCGTCAACACACTTTTTGGCATGCCCGGTGGGACATTTATAGCTGAAATCAAGATGCCTGAGATCAGTGGTGTTATGGACGTCACCGTCGATGACCTTTCTCCAGAGCAACTACAACAGCTGAAGGACGCCATAGATCAATTCCAGTTGAAGTGCTTGATGTCGTTGAAGAAGAACAGAAGTGGCGTTCCATATCTTAAAAATGAAATGCCCAGGGTTCTGCTGTCGGGAGAGACTGACGCCACATCTCTTCAAGAGAAGGAGGAGGCACTATAGGCGTTTCGGGATTCTGCAGAAGCTGTGCTGGGTAGGCACCATAGGGCTTTCTTGAGCATGTTCAAGCAAATGATGGTGGGTGTGTTTGGCCCAGGCATGGAACAGGTTTTTAGTCGAGTATCCCCTCACGCATATTCTGCGGAAGTCGGGGAAACCAGTTCTGCTCAACCACCATTGCAGAGCCAGCCAATCCAGCCTCCTCCACAAAGCGTTGGGGACAACCGACCCAGCCACCTCCACAAAGCGTTGGGAGCCAGCCGATCTAGCCTCCTCCACACAGCGCTGGAAGTCAGCCAATGCAACCTCTTCTACGAGTCGCGGGAGGACAGCCAGTCCAGCCACCTCTACAAGGCAATGCAGGTCAACCAATTCAACAGCCAAACCCATATCAGCCTACCTATGGGGAAATGGTGTTCGGCTCGTCTGGAGTACCGCCCAATTCCACATACAAGATAGCTCTGGCCAACAACAGGTTGCAGAGAAACATGTACGGTGGGGGTTACCACGAAGTCATGGATTATGGCGCTATTGACGCTCTCCCGAATCCTAGGTACGGCACGGCTGCAGGAGTGCAGGAAGATGATATTCTGGTTTAGAAGATGGCCGATCTAATGCAAAATCAATTCGGCCTCAAGCCTAAAATGCAAGGACCAGCTTACACGCCTCCCTTCCCGGAATGGTACTACAGAGTGATCCTGCCGCCAAGGGTGAAGCCCCCTACGGAGTTTACGAAGTTTTCTGGGAAGGATGATACAAGCACGGTGGAGCACATTGCTCGTTATTTGATGCAGCTTGGAGAGGCCTCAGCTGATGAGGCGTTCAGGCTTAGATATTTCCCCCTGTCACTGACGGGCTCGACGTTCCAGTGGTTTACTTCTTTGCCCCCCCAGTCAGTTGGCACATGGAGGGAGCTGGAGCAAAAGTTTCACGCCCATTACTTCAGTGGTAGCATAGAAAAGAAGCTGATCGACCTGACCACCTTAAAACAGAGGCACAATGAGACGCCTCTGGAGTTCCTCCGGAGATTCAGGGAAGTCAAGGGCATGTGCTTTTCTTTGACTCTACCAGATGATCAGTTGGCTGATATGGCCGTTGCAGGAATGTTGCCGGCTGTACGGGAGAAGTTGTTTGGTATGGAATTTGACAACCTGGGTCAATTGTCTCAAAAACTGTCACTAATGAGCAACCAGGCCTATGGTTTCAAGAAGGACACAAGATTTGCCAAGCACAATGATATAGCTGACATCTACAATCAGTTCCTTGAGAGGGTCGACCAGATGAGAGATTCTGATGATGATGAGGAGGTGGCTGCCGCTGAGATCATGTGGGGCAAGGAACCTTTGACTATGAACCAGCGGTGGGTCAAGAAAACCAAAGGCACATATGACTTTGACGTCACCAAAGCTGACAAGCTTTTTGAGTTCTTGGTGAAAGAAGGCCGAATCAGGCTGCCTGAAGGGCACTCCATGCTTCGGCCCAATGGAGTTAAAGAGAAACGTTACTGCGGCTTCCATGATAGAAACTCTCACTCCATTAATGACTACAGGGTCTTCAGGATGAGAATCCAGAAGGCTATCCAGGAGGGACACCTAAAATTTGACAATAAGATGAAACTGGATGGCCATCCTTTCCCTCAAAATATGATTGGCTTTTCTGTCAATATGGTGACTGCTGAAGAGAAGGGGAAGGTCAAGGTCCTGATGTCAGCAAGGGCAAAACAAGGTGGAGCAGTGGATCCAGCACGGCAAGTGACGTTGGAACAGGTCCACGGAGAAGCCCCTCGTGTCCTCAAAAGCCATGTTGAATTTGGGCAATCATCCAGGACCAAACCCAGGGTCACCACGCACATCCTCCTCAACAAATGGCAATGTCAACAGGAGAAAGAACGTTACCAGAGGCGAAGAAACGAGGAGGAGAGGCGCAGGTTTGAGGAAGAAGCGCGCAGGAAAGAACTGGAGCAGTACACGCGGGAACAAGAGCGTGCACATTAGGGGTGCGCATTCTTCAGACACTGCTGGAATGAGGGTTTGAAACTCCCCACATTGAGGAACTGCCCTGAGTGCAGTGACAAGTACTTTGAATATAGGCAGGAGACGGTCAATCGCCGATCCGTCCATGAGAGAATTGGAAGGATGCATCCTAATGACGATCGGCGTCAAAAAATAATTGAGGTCATTGATCACCCCAGGAAAAGGCAAGCTGACCAAGCTGACCAGAGATGGGCTAATCAAGAGGAAGAAGAACACGAGTACATTTGGCAAGAAGGACAATGGTGCCCTCCTGGCTTGAGGAAAAGACAAAAGAGAAGGGTTCAGCGCTTGAGGAACCGTGAATTGAAGCAGGCGGGGGTCCAGAGAAAACAAGTGTGGCACCCAAAAGACAAGCCTGAAGGATCGGGTCGTTCGGCTCCAGCGTGCATGGTATACTTTTTGCCGAATGAATTCATGGCTCCCGCTAACCAAGTTGCGCAGGAGGAAACATCCTTGGATATCAATGATGATGAACAGCTTGGGGGATTGATGGCGCAACTGGTATTAGCCAAGCAGGCCACCTTCGACAAACCGGCCAAGAATCGACACATGAGGCCGTTATACTTTAAGGGATACGTCAATGGCAAGCCATTGACCAAGATGTTTGTTGATGGCAGAGCCGCGATCAACGTGATGCCGTACACTACCTTCAGAAAGCTTGGCATGGGCCCCGGAGATTTGACGCCAACGAGCATAATCCTGAATGATTTCGCTGGAAATCCTTTAGATACCAAAGGGTGCGTGCACGTGGACTTGATGATGGGGTCCAAGACATTGCTCACGACCTTCTTTGTCATCAAAGGCAAAGGAGCCTATAACTTGCTCCTTGGGCGGGACTGGATCCATGCCAACTGCTGCATCCCATCTACCATGCATCAACAGCTCGTTCAGTGGGTAGATGACGACATTGAGGTGGTCCAAGCAGATGATTCATTGAGCGTCGCAAACGTTGAACCAGCTTTCTGGGAATATCAAGGCATCGATTGTTTCTCAGGAAAGGACTGGGGTGAAGGTCCTGTTGAACCTGTCAGCAGTGATCAACAGCCGATTCAAGCAGTCGGCTCTTATAGTAATTTTTAATGGACATTCCAGTTGATGGAACTGATGGCAAGTTGGGGTGAGGATTCATGTCGGCTGACAAATTGGAGGAAGTTGATATTGGAAACGGTGATAAGCCAAGGCCGACATTTATCAGTGCTAACTTGGAGTCTGGTTTCAGAGAAGAACTGATTAAGCTGCTAAAAGATTATAAAGATTGCTTCACTTGGGATTATTCAGAGATGCCTGGTTTGGATCATTCCATTGTTGAGCATCGGTTGCCAATCAAGCCTGGTTTTAGACCTTATAAGCAACCTCCCCGGAAAATCTACAAGGACGAAGTATTGGCCGATGTGAAGAAGGAAGTTGAGAGATTACTTGATGCAAACTTCATTCGGCCATGCAGGTATCCGGAGTGGATCTCTAACATCGTCCCTGTCTACAAGAAAAATGGAAAGATGAGAGTTTGTATAGATTTCAGAGATTTAAATGGAGCTACTCCTATGGATGGATACCCGATGCCTGTTGCTGATCTATTGGTTGACGCTGCTGCTGGATATAAAGTCATCAGTTTCATGGATTGTAATGCAGGGTACAACCAAATTTTCATGGCAATAGAGGATATATCGAAGACAGCCTTCAGATGTCCTGGTCACATAGGCCTGTTTGAGTGGATAGTCATGACATTTGGGTTGAAAAATGCCGATGCAACTTATCAACGAGCCATGAATTATATCTGTCATGAGTTGATCGACAAAATTGTTGAAATTTGCATTGATGATGTCGTGATCAAATCTTTAAATCATGACTCACACTTGGAGGATGTAAAGAGAACCCTGGAATGCACCCGAAAGCATGGGTTGAAGATGAATCCAAACAAATGTGCTTTCGGAGTATCAGCTGGAGAATTCTTCGGATTTCTGGTACACGAAGGAGGGATTGAGGTTGGCAAGAAAAGCATGAAAGCTATCGACGAAGTTGTCCCTCCAAACAATCTCAAAGAGTTGCAATCATTGCTTGGCAAGATCAATTTTGTGAGGAGATTCATTTCAAATCTGTCGCAGAAGGTTTTTCCCTTTTCTTTGTTGTTGAAGCTCAAGAAGGATCAGAAGTTCATATGGGGTGACGAACAACAAAAGGCTTTTGATGAGATCAAGCAATATATGAAGGAACCACGGGTGCTGGTGCCTCCGCAGTTGAACAAGCCTTTCAAGTTGTACATGGCGGCCGATAACCAAACCATTGGATCGGCCCTTATACAAGAATTTGAAGGAAAGGAGCGGGTAGTAACGTACCTTAGCCGAAAAATACTTGATCCTGAGACCAGGTATTCGGCTGCAGAGAAACTGTGCTTATGTGTGTACTACTCGTGTACAAAGTTTCGACACTACTTGTTGAATGCCGAATGCGTTGTATACTCCAAGTTTGATGTAATAAAACATATGTTATCTATGCCAATTTTGAATGGAAGGATTGGCAAGTGGATCTTAGCTTTATCTGAGTTTGAGTTGAAGTTCGAATCGGCAAAAGCTATAAAAGGTCAGATTATTGCCGATTTTATTACTGAGCATTGTGATCCATCGATTGATTTGCTTGAAATTACTCCTTGGGCCTTGTTCTTTTATGGATCATCATGTGGTAAAGGTGGGGGAGTAGGGATTCTATAATTTCACCCAGGGGCGAGATGTTTGAGTTTGCTATCCCTATTCAAATTTAATCGTTACAAACAATCAAGCTGAGTACGAGGCATTGCTTAGAGGGCTTCAATATCTGAAAGAGGTCGGTGTTGTTTCAGTTGAGATTTATGGAGATTCAGAGCTGGTTATAAAGCAATTGAACGGCCAATATGAATGCAAAAGTGATACCCTGAAGAATTACTACGAGGAATGCAGGGAAATCTTAAAGAGTTTTCAGTTAGTAATTCTACAGCATATTCCTAGAGAACACAATGAGGAGGCAAACAGGTTGGCTCAAAGTGCTTCAGGCTATAGAAAAAATCAAGAAGCGTTTGCCATGGAGGTGTGTGCTTTGGGAGTGGATCTCACAAAGGATGATTGGAACAAGGAAATAATTGATTATTTTGAAGATCCATCCCGAAAAGTTTCTAGGAAGCTCGGTGTAACATACCGTAAATTTGATTGTTTTCCCATGTGTGAATTTTCGCAAAAAATTAAAACATTTTGTTTGAACTCGCGTGCTACCAAATTTTATCCCAATTTGCTAGCCTCTCATCTCAAACTCCGTATTAAAATAAAACATATAAAAATTATTTTCAAATTATGGTATAAATGTGAGTTGAAATTTTCTTGGTTTTTATTTCGGAGCTTTCAATTGGTGTGAGGTTTGAATTCGAAAGAGATTCGAATTCAAACTTAGTAAGAAAATACTTTGGATAAAACCAAATCTAAATAAAAGACTAACCTATCTAAACCAGCCCGACTAACCAAGTCTAACGAGAGGCCCTACATCTTTCCCCGAGCAACTTTGCTCCCTCGGCCCAACGCCAAGCCAGGCCCGGCCCGCACCCCTTTTTTTCTTTTTCCCCCTTTCTCTCTATGGCCGGCGGGTCCCACTCGTCGGCCAGGGGGCTATTCACCTTTCTCCTCCCCGTGACCGAACACATCCGCGCAGCCGAGCGAGACCGGCGGCGCTCCGCATCGCGCCCCTGCCCGCTGGATGCGCGCCGCGTGGCTATGGGCACGGATGCCGATGATCACCGCCGTCTACTGCACTCGCCCAACCCTAGTTCGCTTGTATAAAAGCCCGGCCGTCCCTTGCTCTGGCCCTGCCCGCCGCCGCCGCCAGGGGATTTTCTCCCCAAATTCCTCCCACCGCGGCAGCAGAGGAGAAGGAAGGGGAGACCTGGGAGATGAGGAGCTGCGGGAGGATGGCGGCCTGCGCATTGAAGGGCGTGTGCCCATCTCCAGGGCGACGCGGGAAAGCCGGGAGCCGTAGGCGCTGCCTCCTGCTCGGCTCCATGTCCTGCCGATGGGAAGGGCGCACCGCCGCTGCTGCTCTGTCCCTTGCCGCCACGGGTGGCAACCAGGAAGCTGGACTGGAGTTCGACACCAACACCCGGGCCTTGACATGCCCCCCCTCTGCACTGCACCAACCCGCCTCGGCAACGACCTCTCCCCCCGCCATGCCTACACCTCGACGAGCCATCGGTGAGCGCACGCACCTAGCTGCCCTCCTATCTATCTTGAATGCCCGTGCCTCCGACCTTCGAGCCGTGCTTGCTCCCCGTGTATCCCGGTTACCTAAGGCCATTATTGGCATGTCCAAATCCGCGAGCCCGGACATGCACACAATCCGTTTGATGAAATGCCCGTGCCGCGAATTGATCTTGTCGCCGCCCTTCTTCTCGTTCCGAAGCCGGCCTTCGTGCCGTGAACGTCCCTTGCGAGATCCAACTTAGCCGCGCCGCCCATCTTCCGCCTTGCGGCCTTCTATCCTCGACCAAGACCACGCACGCCGGTGCTCGACACTATGTGTCGCCCAAGCCGCGACCTTCATCCATGTCGCACTTGTCGTCGAAATGCCTGGATGGCCACGGCAAGCCACGCCACCGTGGACCGTCAGCAGCTAGGGAAAAGATTGAAGGGAGCCGGATGCCGCTCTCGCCAGAACGCCGTCACCCCCGACCCGTGTCGTTGTCGCCGTCGGGAACGTCTACATCCGGACCAAGCCTCTCGCTCCCTTCTGTTCATTGCCCATCACCCGTTCATTGTTATGCCCGAACACCAGCTTCGAGATCTCGGTGAGCCACCCTTCCAAGCGCCCATCTCGCCCTCTAAGTGTTCGATGACATGCATGTGCCCACCACGTGTTCGATGTTTTGCACAAATGCGTGCGCACACGTTTCTTCCCCTTCCTTGCACCGACCCTTGTCCGGCCTTCGCGCCGCCGTTTTCCCGCAGATCCCGTCTCCGTTCCGCCGCCGTGCACCCCGGCAAGACGGGTCGGCAGGCCGCAGCCACTTCCTCACCCGAACCCGTTCCGCCGCGTTCGCTCGCACCACCGCTCACGCCGGCGCCGTGACCGGCCGCCGACGTTGAGCCCGCACGTGCCGTCAATCTGTGGCTCGGCCTTCGCGCCGTGTTGTTCTCTCCCTGCAGGTGCGCGCGTAGCCGCAGCAGCTAGGATCCGTCGCCGGCCAGCCCTTGCCGCGTCGCCGCCCCCTCTCTTTCGGCATTAAGCCGAACACCTTGTGGGCATCCTTGTTTTCCTGAGGTGAGAGTGGAGCCACACGCAGGGCCACACGCGCACAGCCACACGCAGCCACAAAGGACCCCACGGTCGCCAGGACGAGCGAACCCCAGACGAGTTCAGGGAGCAGATCCGGACTTCATCATAACCACCAGGCACTTGTTTGGGCTATGACCCAACAGAGCCCATCTTGGTCCAAAGACTAACCAGGCCGAAGCAAACGTAGTCTGAGGACTTTTTCCGGACTTTGGAACATTGGGCCAAGCCGGGTCGGCCCATTGGGCCACTAACCCTTTGGACCCAATTTCGGCCCACCATCTGTGACGATGACGTCATGATGATGTCATGCCGATGCCATCCCTATTTTCAAACTAAAAATCCTTTTCTCTTTTATAAATAATTCCGGGAAATTAATTTATAAAACCTTTTATCGTTGAAAATTCATAACTAATTATCCGGAGCTCCGAAAATTATGAAACTACTTGCGTTGGTTTCATAATTTTGAGACGCTCACTGCTACCCTATCCTTACCCGCTCTTGCCCTTGAACCGAGCCCCTTTTCGCCCCGCGTTTTTGGAGTAGAATTCGTGGCCGCTGCCCGCCACTGTGCTAATGTGGGTCTGGGACGCCGGAGCCCCGCAACTAACCATTGGCGTGCCGCGGACAGGAATCCTACCCCATTATCTCATCGTCGACCTTCTCTACACCTTTGCCTTCCCTCTTTGCTGCTTCGCGCATATCTGCTCTCGCTCTACTTTGCTTCGTGCTGTGAAGCGTGTACCGTGCCATGTGCTTGAAACCAGGATGTCGCACGTGATGGACGGCCGTGTCGTGAGCAGAGGCCTCTGCTTCACGCTCGGCAACCCCGAGCTGCAACCTAGCTTCCTTGCCATGGACATTGCCGCATCATCAGTACATGCCTCGTAGTGCTCTTAAGCACGCTTTACCTCATCACCACCCGATGTCGGTCACAAGTTGATCCTTTCATCTCCTCCGAGTCGTCGCCGCATATCTTGGCATGATGATGCCTTTTCTAGATATCTTTACTTCGCTCTCGCTTTCATCACCCTTCGCGCTACCGCTTTGATCATCCGGGAGCTAAAACCTAGCAAGTACGTGATCTCGGCCTCTCCGCTTCCCCGCTTGCGTGCTTGATTACCTAAGATCTTAGCCGTAAGACCCGTAAGCTAACTTTGAACTAACTCTTGATCCTACCCCGTTTTCTAGGATATAAAAACTAGTTGCTTAAACTACTTTTGTTTTAAAACCAATTGCTCTATTTTTTTATTAGTTAAACCAAAGGTCGCTTGTTTTTACTCCGGAGTTTATTCGGATCTTCTAAATTGGTTCTTATTGATGTTTTTGCATTAGATGAATGCTCGTTATTTATTTCCGCGTCGCATCTCGTGTAGGCTTGTGTTCTTGTGAAGACCCGAGCTGCGACAACCGAGGAGACGCGACTACCCCGACTTTGCCCGAGAGGACGCTCAACCTCTACTACTCTACGACGACTACCGCGCGTGTGTGTCATGTCACTCCCAACCATGTAGAACCCATGCATGCTATTAGTTGCTAGTGCTATATTTATGATACTTGATTTGATGGATTGCATAGCCATTTGTTTAGCCATGCCTTGATATTTGAAATATCCCGTTTCCTTGCTTTACCTACCTCGGGGCTAGCTACAGACCCCTAGCTAGTCCCATATACCAACTATCCATACTTTTGTTGCTTGATTATGGATGGTTCTTTGGGTTTGGACTGAGATGTGGGAGATCTCGGTGTGTTCTAGCGTGAGTTCGGGTGTGTTCTCGCCTTGATGTGTTGCGGCGGGAGCGAGCCGTTTGGTTACTTGTGAACGCCTACCTCGGGGAGATGCGATCTGGCCTCTCGCCCGAGTGGCGTGTCGGACGGGATGGAGATGGTGAGTGCTTGCTCTCGGCCCTTAAGGACCGATCGTCAGTTGACCTTGCTTCAGTGGACTTTTACCGTACAAACCGCCCGCCTTGTATTGGGCGGGGGTGCGGGGTGAGACTCGTAGTGGATAGCATCCCTCCTGTAGGCGGATAGGTGTGATCGTGTCGGGAGACGGCTTTCCTCCTTAGAAGACTTCACCCGGCGAGGCCGGGGAAGGGTTCCACAGCTTCGAGGGACCCCTCGCTGGCAGTATGAGCTCTACAGCAGGGGCTGCGCCAGACTCGGAGACGCAGGAGGGTACTATCCACTTACTTGGACTCCAACCGTATGGTAGGGTTCGGGGCGGCGGCCACCGTTTCCGGCTCTATTCGGGCGGGTACAGTTGTACAACCTCTGCAGAGTGTTTAAACCTATAGCTATAGTCCGTGTCCACTGGTTATGGACAGTCCTCTGATCTCTCACCTGGCTAGACTCTTTTCTTGTGCTTCTTCTCTCCCCTGAGTGTGTGAGCCCGGCCTGAGGCCGTTGAGATGTGGGGATAGGAGCAGGTGGGCCCCACATCGCAGATGAGAGTTGGGAGCTGGATCGTGGTTGTGATTCAGTGCTTTGGTGTGGACATCCTTGTTGAGGGGTGCGGACCCCGGAGGTGTGGACCTCGAGGGTGTGGACCTCCCGGAGGTGTGGACCTCGCTGCATATTCTGCATACCTTGATTGTTGCTACCGCATTGCTGCATGCATAACTTTCTACGACCCCAATATAGGTTTATCCATGCATACTAGATTCAACCACCGCTTTTGCTCTTTGTTGGGAAGTCGACATGACCTACCCGCTTATCGGGTAGATGCCGGCATTTCGGACTCGGTGACCGTCTACGACTACAACTTCGTGACGAAGGTGTGAAGACTAGAGCCGGTCCTATGCTCGAGTTTGCTCGTGGAGCCGGAGACGCTTCGCTTATGTAGATCCGCCGCGTAGGTGTTCTACCTTTCTTGATTCGATCTGTTGGACTTGTACCCGGCTTGTGCCGAAGAGTTGTACTGCGATGTTGTAATAATATTATGTAATTCTTCTTTTATTCCCGTGTTGTATGGATTTGTACCACTTGAGACAGGGATTGCACGTGATAGCCTCTTCCTGGGACTATCACGGAGGTGCAGAGAGTCGGGTTTCCGTTCGCGGAAATTCGGGTCGTTTCAGGTGGTATCAGAGCCGTACTTGACCATAGGACGAGCCCTACCAATGGTCGATAGTTTAGGACAGCCTAAATATCCTTGATTGAGTATATACTCCTTAACTCTTATATAAACCCCTTGAAATCTGCTATTACCTCCTTGAGTTCTCACTAACTGACTCACTAACAACCCCTCTACACGATTGGTGGCCTAAGGAGAACAACTGATGTCACTTGCTCGCAACTCTGAGGTACGACGTCTGATACAAGGGAAAGACAACTACGACAGAGACAACTATGAAGATGGAGTACGGGGACGAGATGAAGCTGAATCTACCGGACTCAATTGGATTATCCCTGCTGACACATCAGTGTCATGTTATGTCAACACAGTTGTCTCTACTTTGGAACTAAATCCACTGGGGAATGATTAGATTGCCCTGTGATACATGAAGTCTGCATACAGATGAATCTAGAACGGACAGTCGCACCCTTCCGCCTTTTGCTCGGAACGCAGCTTGGATAACCCAAGATGCCCAACTCCGAGGACAATGAGGAGTTAAGCCTTTAAGATTTAGTGTGCCAACATATATAAATTAGATGCACTATATAGAACTAGCACACATAAGCTTGGACGCGGGAGTCGAAGATTCCCGATATGCCCGTAGCTCAAAGCAATCGGATGAAGACCCAAAGGCTCGAAGCTATACGGATAGCCGAGTCACGAAGGATTAAGATATCAAAATGAGTTGTAGCTACGTGAGGCGACCAATGGATTGAACAGTCAAGAGAGCACCACTTACAAGCAAGCATCACACACACACTCGTAGTAATAGCCGGATAATTGACCCCGTGGACTTTCCCCTCGGTAAGCAATATGAAACTTGGATGCTCGCGTGGTCGACGACCGGAATAAGATGAATGAATGAGGAACAAGGGGCATGGATACAACAATTAATATAGAGTACCCTCTTTGTACCAAGAACAAAGCCATGAGAGCCAGCATGAAGAAGAGTTCCACCAACTTACTTCGGAAAGATCAGTGCCGAAACACCAGATGGCATGCGTTCTTTTAAGTGCAGTATAACTAACATTAGGAAAAATCCCTCAAGTGCCCACGATATACTAGTATGCTTACGTTGGTGTAATCTCGTAGGTCTTAGGAGTCAGCCTCGAGGTACACATTTGAATGGTGCATTGCTTGAGTGATTGGATCTTTATGGTTTTATGGTTATTATGCTTCTTCATGATTGTGTGAAATTGTATTGAGTGCTTATGCTTGCTAGATCTTTAGATGACTTCTTTAGAGGCCGTATCTCCCCATCCTGCGAGATCAAGCTAACAGAGCGAAGATCGATGTGCTCAAGCCAACTTAGCAAGGTCAAACTTCGAAGACGGGAAGGATTTCTTGCAACCTCAAAGAAACCGGACCAGACTTTGGATGAGATACCCTATGAACATTGGACTCCAGTTCGTAAATCAGAAAATGACTACCTCAAGAATTTGCAACCTTTGAAGCTCGGAACTGCAAGTACCGTTATGGAGGCATACATTGGTTAAGATCAAATGAGTACCCTAGATGTCAGCAACACATTTTGGATAATTTCAGTCGGGACTCAATTATCGGATAAAGATGAAGTACTCCATATGGAACAAAAATCAATGTAGGAAGTTTTATTCGGGTACTTTGGTTTCCGTGAAGCACCTTATGAATGACGCGCCTTGGAATTTGCTAATGCAATACAGAGTTGCCAATAAGGTTCTTCTCCTAACCGCGAATTGACCCGTATGGGGACTTGAAGGAACATGGTAACCTCATATCTTTATAATAAATCCATTGACGAGAGCAACTAACATATCAGAAGACAACCCAAGATATCGAGGGAGTGGATATAAGCGCATCGAATTCTCCACAGATGGATCATCACGCATGTTTTATGGAACTGCACCTCCTACCAAGTGTTCGAAAGTAACGAATCCATGCATAAGGGATCATCCCTAAGTAGACAGTACCTCGCCCTGGAAGATATTGTTGAGGTTTTGGATTTGATTCGGATGACTAAACTCAAAGAATATAAGATTTGCACTACACGAGCAGTCACCCTAGAGTCAATTTTATTTGATTAATCCCTCTTACACCCATAAGCAGTTGTTTTAGAACTTCGTGTAAGTAGTAAATAGCCGAGCACCACAAGTTGTGCTTCCGGAATAAGACGCCCGAAAAGAATGTAAAGGAATTATGAGGTCGACTTTTGGAATAATAGATGGAGTTCAGTCAATCCCACTTTTGGAATAAGCAATTAATAAAGAAGCTCTCTTCGGACACCGTATATTGAACTAATGGAAAAGAGAATAACTCCGACAAACTCTTGGATGTAAGTTATTCGTTCGACCTCGCAGCTACCGGAACCTACCACCCTAATGAGAAATAGGTAATAAGAGGTTGTGAGCAAGAGTGAGGAAGATTGCTCACCTAAACGGGTGACATCATTTGGAATTGTTAAGTGAGCATGGTAAGCCATGAAGCTAGTACTAATTCCAGGATACCTAAAGTGTGAATACCATCATGAGAAGTCAAAGGATTGGTAAAGATCATGGTCTACACTAAAGCCGGCCAAGAAAACCGATCCTTCCTCGGGATATGATAATTACGGACGTTTAGGAGAATAAATTAAGCTTTGATGGTATTTCTAAGGGATGACATCACCTACGTATCTTGAGTTTGTTCATTGTGCATGAGTAAAGTAGATGTGACTTTGTCGAGAGGGTCCATCTCGAAGATGTTGGAATCAAAAGTACTAATGTGAGACTTTGGATGGGTAGTCACTCACATAGTTGAGGGTGTTGTAGATGACCCCTCTCAACATGGACTATCATGAATGGAAAGTAACCGTTCGGGGTGTCTACGACCGGAAGCTGATCAATCATGTCAGGTATTGTTAGCTCTGACGAGAACTGTTGCAGACGTGCTAAAGCCAACAAATGGATTACAACACGAGCAACATATGAAGTTGGTAAGGATTGTTGGACCCTCGAAGAAGAAAGTAGGAAGGAAGTCATGTTCACTCGAGGTTCGGCTAGTTGCCGAGAGTGCACACCATAAGAGGTGCGAGTGCACTAATTCTTTGGAAAACCGGGATATCTACCTATGGATTAAGAGATAAATTTGGAATGAGCTAAATTAATAAGAAGTCTATGACCATGAACGCGAGGATTGGAATAATATAGAAGTGTCTTATTCGTCACACGGAGATTTTACTCCTAAGCTTATCAAGCTTACGCAACACGACTAGATGAGATGGATTGAGAGAGGGGGAATCTAGCCGTAGTTGGAATTTCTCACGTACTTGAACCGAGTATAGTCGTGAGATATATGGATTATTTTGGAGAGTGCTTATGAATCCCACCGACACAGAGCACATAAAATCACTTAGCTTCGGAGGCCCTCGCCCGGGAAACGGGACATGGTGGGACTAAGCACAAGCGAAACCTTGGAATAAAGACACTATCGATGGAGACCCACATCGTCAAAGACATCAACATTTGGAAGCTGAACTTAAAGCCGAAACGGGGGCATACTAAAGTGAAGACCCTCACCACACCGGGTTTGAGCTTAAATCTCGAGGACGAGATTCTCGTGAGGGGGGTAGAATGTAACATACCAGAAATTTGATCGTTTTCCCATGTGTGAATTTTCGCAAAAATTTAAAACTTTTTGTTTGAACTCGCGTGCTACCAAATTTTATCCCAATTTGCTAACCTCTCATCTCAAACTCCGTATTAAAATAAAACATATAAAAATTATTTTCAAATTATGGTATAAATGTGAGTTGGAATTTTCTTGGTTTTTATTTCGGAGCTTTCAATTGGTGTGAGGTTTGAATTCGAAAGAGATTCGAATTCAAACTTAGTAAGAAAATACTTTGGATAAAACCAAATCTAAATAAAAGACTAACCTATCTAAACCAGCCCAGCTAACCAAGTCTAACAGAGGCCCTACTTCTTTCCCCGGAGCAACTTTGCTCCCTCGGCCCAACAGCCAAGCAGGCCCAGCCGGCACCCCCTTTTTTCTTTTCCCCCCTTTCTCTCTATGGCCGGCGGGTCCCACTCGTCGCCAGGGGGCTATTCACCTTTCTCCTCCCCGTGACCGAACACATCCGCGCGCCGAGCAGAGACCGGCGGCGCTCCGCATCGCGCCCCCCGCCCGCTGGATGCGCGCCGCGTGGCTATGGGCACGGATGCCGATGATCACCGCCGTCTACTGCACTCGCCCAACCCTAGTTCGCTTGTATAAAAGCCCGACCGTCCCTTGCTCTGGCCCTGCCCGCCGCCGCCGCCAGGGGATTTTCTCCCCAAATTCCTCCCACCGCGGCAGCAGAGGAGAAGGAAGGGGGAGACCTGGGAGAGGAGGAGCTGCGGGAGGATGGCGGCCTGCGCATTGAAGGGCGTGTGCCCATCTCCAGGGCGACGCGGGAGAGCTGGGGCTGCAGGCGCTGCCTCCTGCTCGGCTCCATGTCCTGCCGATGGGAAGGGCGCACCGCCGCTGCTGCTCTGTCTCTTGCCGCCACGGGTGGCAACCAGGAAGCTGGACTGGAGATCGACACCAACACCCGAGCCTTGACATGCCCCCCCTCTGCAGTGCACCAACTCGCCTCGGCAACGACCTCTCCCTGCCACGCCTACACCTCTGACGAGCCATCGGTGAGCAGCACGCACCTAGCTGCCCTCCTATCTATCTTGAATGCCTGTGCCGCCGGCCTTCGAGCCGTGCTTGCTCCTGTGTATCCCGGGTTACCTAAGGCCATTGTTGGCATGTCCAAATCCGCGAGCCCGGACATGCACACAATCTGTTTGATGAAATGCCTGTGCCGCGAATTGATCTTGTCGCCGCCCTTCTTCTGTTCCAGAAGCCGGCCTTCGTGCCGTGAACGTCCCTTGCAGGATCCAACTTAGCTGCGCTGCCCATCTTCCAGTTGCAGCCTTCTATCCTCGACCAAGACCCCGCACGCCAGGTGCTCGACACTATGTGTCAGCCAAGCTGCGACCTTCATCCATGTCGCACTTGTCGTCGAAATGCCTGGATGGCCACGGCAAGCCACGCCACCGTGGACCGTCAGCAGCTAGGGAAAAGATTGAAGGGAGCCGGATGCCGCTCTCACCAGGGACGCCGTCACCCCCGACCTGTGTCGTTGTCGCCGTCGGGAACGTCTACATCCGGACCAAGCCTCTCGCTCCCTTCGTTCATTGCCCATCACCCGTTCATTGTTATGCCCGAACACCAGCTTCGAGATCTCGGTGAGCCACCCTTCCAAGCGCCCATCTCGCCCTCTAAGTGTTCGGTGACATGCATGTGCCCACCACGTGTTCGAGGTTTTGCACAAATGAGTGCAGCACACGTTCCTTCCCCTTCCTTGCACCGACCCTTGTCCGGCCTTCGCGCCGCTGTTTTCCTGCAGGATCCCGTCTCCGTTCCGCCGTCGTGCACCCCAGCACGGGTCGGCAGGCCGCAGGCCACTTCCTCACCTGAACCTGTTCCGCCGCGTTCTGCTTCGCACCACCGCTCACGCTGGCGCCGTGACCGGGCTGCCGACGTTGAGCCCGCACGTGCCGTCAATCTGTGGCTCGGCCTTCGCGCCGTGTTGTTCTCTCCCTGCAGGTGCGCGCGTAACCGCAGCAGCTAGGATCCGTCGCCGGCCAGCCCTTGCCGCGTCGCCGCCCCCTTTCTGGCATTATGCCGAACACCTTGTGGGCATCCTTGTTTTCCTGAGGTGAGAGTGGAGCCACACGCAGGGCCACACGCGCACGGCCACACGCGGCCGGAAAGGACCCCACGGTCGCCAGGACGAGCGAACCCCGGACGAGTTCAGGGAGCGGATCCGGACTTCATCATAACCACCAGGCACTTGTTTGGGCTATGACCCAACGAGCCCATCTTGGTCCAAAGACTAACCGGAGCCGAAGCAAACTTAGTCCGAGGACTTTTTCGGACTTCGGAACCTTGGGCCAAGCCGGGTCGGCCCATTGGGCCACTAACCCTTTGGACCCAATTTCGGCCCACCATCCGTGACGATGACGTCATGATGATGTCATGCCGATGCCATCCCTATTTCAAACTAAAAATCCTTTTCTCTTTTATAAATAATTCTGGAAATTATTTTATAAAACCTTTTATCTTTGAAAATTCATAACTAATTATCCGGAGCTCCGAAAATTATGAAACTACTTGCGTTGGTTTCATAATTTTGAGACGCTCACTGCTACCCTATCCTTACCCGCTCTTGCCCTTGAACCGAGCCCCTTTTCGCCCCGCGTTCTTGGAGTAGAATTCGTGGCCGCCGCCCGCCCGGCCGAGCCCCGCAACTAACCATTGGCGTGCCGCGGACGGAAATCCTACCCCATTATCTCATTGTCGACCTTCTCTACACCTTTGCCTTCCCTCTTTGTCGCTTCGCGCATATCCGCTCTCGCTCTACTTTGCTTCGTGCTTTGTGAAGCGTGTACCGTGCCATGTGCTTGAAACCGGGATGTCGCACGTGATGGACGGCCGTGTCGTTAGCGAGAGGCCTCTACTTCACGCTCGGCAACCCCGAGCCGCAACCTAGCTTCCTTGCCATGGACGTTGCCGCATCATCGGTACATGCCTCGTAGCGCTCTTAAGCACGCCTTACCTCATCGCCACCCGATGTCGGTCACAAGTTGATCCTTTCATCCCCTCCGAGTCGTCGCAAGCATATCTTGGCATGATGATGCCTTTTCTAGATATCTTTACTTCGCTCTCGCTTTCATCACCCTTCGCACTACCGCTTTGATCATCCGGGAGCTAAAACCTAGCAAGTACGTGATCTCGGCTCTCTCCGCTTTCCTCGCTGTGAGCTTGATTACCTAAGATCTTAGCCGTAAGACCCGTAAGCTAACTTTGAACTAACTCTTGACCCTACCCCGTTTTCTAGGATATAAAAACTAGTTGCTTAAACTACTTTTGTTTTAAAACCAATTGCTCTATTTTTTTATTAGTTAAACCAAAGGTCGCTTGTTTTTACTCCGGGAGTTTATTCGGATCTTCTAAATTGGTTCTTATTGATGTTTTTGCATTAGATGAATGCTCGTTATTTATTTCCGCGTCGCATCTCGTGTAGGCTTGTGTTCTTGTGAAGACCCGAGCCGCGACGACCGAGGAGACGCGACTACCCCGACTTTGCCCGAGAGGACGCTCAACCTCTACTACTCTACGACGACTACCGCGCAGGTGTCATGTCACTCCCAACCATGTAGAACCCATGCATGCTATTAGTTGCTAGTGCTATATTTATGATACTTGATTTGATGGATTGCATAGCCATTTGTTTAGCCATGCCTTGATATTTGAAATATCCTGTTTCCTTGCTTTACCTACCTCGGGGCTAGCTACAGACCCCTAGCTAGTCCCATATACCAACTATCCATACTTTTGTTGCTTGATTATGGATGGTTCTCTGGGTTTGGACTGAGATGTGGGAGATCTCGGTGTGTTCTAGCGTGAGTTCGGGTGTGTTCTTCCTTGATGTGTTGCGGCGGGAGCGAGCCGTTTGGTTACTTGTGAACGCCTACCTCGGGGAGATGCGATGCGGCCTCTCGCCCGAGTGGCGTGTCGGACGGGATGGAGATGGTGAGTGCTTGCTCTCGGCCCTTAAGGACCGATCGTCGTTGACCTTGCTTCGGTGGACTTTTACCGTACAAACCGCCCGCCTTGTATTGGGCGGGGGGTGCGGGGTGAGACTCGTAGTGGATAGCATCCCTCCCCGTAGGCGGATCGGTGTGATCGTGTCGGGAGACGGCTTTCCTCCTTAGAAGACTTCGCCCGGCGAGGCCGGGGAAGGGTTCCACAGCTTCGAGGGACCCCTCGCTGGCAGTATGAGCTCTACAGCAGGGGCTGCGCCAGACTCGGAGACGCAGGAGGGTACTATCCACTTACTTGGACTCCAGCCGTATGGTAGGGTTCGGGGCGGCGGCCACCGTTTCCGGCTCTATTCGGGCGGGTACAGTTGTACAACCTCTGCAGAGTGTTTAAACCTATAGCTATAGTCCGTGTCCACTGGTTATGGACAGTCCTCTGATCTCTCACCTGGCTAGACTCTTTTCTTGTGCTTCTTCTCTCCCCCGAGTGAGTGAGCCCGGCCTGAGGCCGTTGAGATGTGGGGATAGGAGCAGGTGGGCCCCACATCGCAGATGAGAGTTGGGAGCTGGATCGTGGTTGTGATTCAGTGCTTTGGTGTGGACATCCTTGTTGAGGGGTGCGGACCCCCAGAGGTGTGGACCTCAGAGGTGTGGACCTCGAGGGTGTGGACCTCCCGAGGTGTGGACCTCGCCGCATATTCTCGCAAACCTTGATTGTTGCTACCGCATTGCCGCATGCATAACTTTCTACGCCCCAATATAGGTTTTATCCATGCATACTAGATTCAACCACCGCTTTTGCTCTTTGTTGGGAAGTCGACATGACCTACCCGCTTATCGGGTAGATGTCGGCATTTCGGACTCGGTGACCGTCTACGACTACAACTTCGTGACGAAGGTGTGAAGACTAGAGCCGGTCCTATGCTCGAGTTTGCTCGTGGAGCCGGAGACGCTTCGCTTATGTAGATCCGCCGCGTAGGTGTTCTACCTTTCTTGATTCGATCTCGTTGGACTTGTACCCGCTTGTGCCGAAGAGTTGTACTCGGTGTTGTAATAATATTATGTAATTCTTCTTTTATTCCCGTGTTGTATGGATTTGTACCACTTGAGACAGGGGATTGCACGTGATAGCCTCTTCCCGGGACTATCACGGAGGTGCAGAGAGTCGGGTTTCCGTTCGCGGAAATTCGGGTCGTTTCACTCGGGTACAAAGCCATAAAATTCGTTCTTCTGGATGGAAGTTTATTCTACAAATCATTGGATGGGGTGTTGCTGTGATGCCTGGGTCTAGAGGAAGCAAAGAAAATGATGAGTGAGGTGCACGATGGGATATGTGGAGCACATCAACCAGCCTATCGTATGAAATGGGTTATTAGGCATGCTGGATGTTTTTGGCTGACGATGTTGGAGGATTGCTTTGAGTATTACAAGGGATGTCAAGACTGTCAGAAGTTTGGAAATATTCAAAGGGTCCCGGCGTCAAGACTCGAATCCGATCATCAAGCCATGGCCATTCGGAGGCCGGGGTATAGACTTGATTGGCCGATTAACCCACCATCTAGCAAAGGGCATAAATTTGTGCTTTTAGCAACGGATTATTTTACCAAATGGGTTGAGGCGATTCCATTGAAGAAGGTAACATCAGAGAACATGGTTGAGTTTGTTAAAGAACACATCATCTACAGGTTTGGAATTCCTCAAACAATTACAACTGATCAAGGAGCGCAATTTGTGTCCTTGGGGTTCAGGGAGTTTGCCGAAAGCATGGGGATCAAATTGTTGAATTCTTCCCCCTATTATGCCCAAGCTAATGGTCAGGCAGAGGCTTCTAACAAGATCATGATCAAACTCATACAAAAGAAGATCGACCAGAAGCCAAAGAGGTGGCATTCGGTACTCAATGAAGCTTTATGGGCTTACCGAATGGCTCCTCATGGAGCTACAAAAACGTCTCCTTATGAATTGGTTTACGGACACCATGCCTGTTTTGCCTTGGGAAATGCAATCGGATTCTAGGAGAGTGGTTTTACAAAAGGACCTACGCTCCAAAGATTACAATGGCTTAATGATGGATGAGTTAGAAGACTTGCATATGATTCGTCTTAGAGCCCTGGAAAACATTGAAAAGAACAAGCTGCGAGTTGCTAAATATTACAACAAGAAAGTAAAGGTCAGGCAATTTGCAGAAGGGGATTTGGTTTGGAAAGTATTACTGCCGACTGGAACCAAATACAGTGCATTCGGCAAATGGTCCCCAAACTGGGAAGGACCTTTTCGGGTGGTCAGATGCGTGCCTGGTAATGCTTACATGTTGAAAACTTTACTAGGAGAAGAATTTTTTTCCGCAATAAATGGAAGGTATTTGAAGAAATATTATCCTAATATTGAAATTGATCGTTGATCACAAGCATCGGGATTACAGGCTTTTGACACAGAAATAGCCGGCATTCAAGAAAGAAGCCGCCTTTAGAACAAAAAAATCCTAAACAGAGGGAAATGGCCAATACTCAGATGTATTGCCCTTAGCACAGAACTACATTACAGTCGCTTCTTGCAAGTTTTTATTTAACAACCCAGTTGCTCAGGATTACAAGGGTGTGGGAAGCAGAAGGCCTGGCGTAAGAAGCGAAAGTATGCTTCAATCCTTTTTTCTTTGCTTCTTCAGCTCCTCCCTCTTCAATTGTTCCAGGGCCACCGTGACGGCAACTTGGAAGCTTTGGGGATGACCATGGCTTGCAGCCTCCATCAAGCTATCCCAAGCAGCTTTCAGGTTACTGTACCTGTCGGAAACATCTGAGGCAGAGGAGTAGTTGATAGAGACAGAGATCTGAGCATGGAATCAAAGTAA
This sequence comes from Cenchrus americanus, assembly GCA_947561735.1. Classification (NCBI taxonomy): domain Eukaryota; kingdom Viridiplantae; phylum Streptophyta; class Magnoliopsida; order Poales; family Poaceae; genus Cenchrus; species Cenchrus americanus. The sequence continues at coordinate 202,655,575 of OX387245.1, forward strand.
AGATGGAAATTTTTACCTCCTACCAATGCTTCCAGGACCATGCGACGTTCGCGTTCGGCCTGATAGCGAGCGGTGATGTCTCGAAGATCATGCTCCAGATGCCGAACGCGGCGGCGCAACTGGTGGTTGATCCTCTGTTCTGGCGTGGCGTCTTCTGCTTGAAGGGAAGAGTCAAAGGAGATGTACTCAGGCGTTTCTTCGGTCCCAAAGATTTCTTCAGAAAGCAGATCAAGGCTGGAGAAAACAAAGAGGGGGTAAAACGCGAGATCACACACGAAAGTAAGAAGCAGGTTAAAGGAAAACTCACTCTCGAATGGTGCGCTTCTTTGGGGTGCTGTCCTCCCTGATGGGTTGCTTGCCTTTGTCCATGGCCTTGGGGTTTTCTCTTCTGGAGCAAGGGGAGAAAATGTGGAGTGATGGATGAGTGTGCGAGTGGATTTGCAGGGCATCCCAGGGGGCTATTTCATTGACTGAGAGAGCACATTGGGAGTGATGACTGGTTGGCATGTGTTATTGGAATACCAAGCGACAGGGTTTTTCTCCTGAATGCGAGGGGTTTTCAGTGAACAGTGCTTATGGATTACCGAATTGAGGATTTTCTGCGGGTTTTGTGCCAAGGGGCATTTATTTTCGCGTGTTCGACTCAAGCAAAGTTCCCGAATGCGTTTGAGAAGAATAAGGCTCGCAGTTGCAAACACGATGGAATCATCACAATACAAGCATGGAAATTGAAATTCTTTATTTATTGCCGAAGATCAAACATCCCTAGTACAATCTAATCGAAAAGCTTGTTTAGCACAGACTGGGGATGAGTGAGTTCGGCAATGGCGTCACCGTGGCCATCGAGGCGCTCCAGGATGACCACAATCTCGTCGTTGTCTTCTGGTGCGCCGCCCTGGAAGCCTCGTGGTCGGATGGAGTAGTCGACGCCGGTGTGCGTCGCCATGGCGGCCAAGCCCAAAGTAGTGCCCAGGCGGATGCCGTGGGTAGCCACCTCGTCCACGCGGTTTTCCATCGCGGCAAGGCGCTCCGCCGGCGTGTCTCCACGGGCGTTCACCTTGTCAGCCAATTGCTCCACCAGCATTTTCAGTTGGTTAAGCTCGGCGTCACGGGCTGCAAAATGCAAGGCGATGATGATTAGTAACAAAAGCCGGAGTGGATTGAGGAGCAATCTAAGGAGTATACCGTCGATGGTTGCCAGCAACTGTTTGCGCTGGTCCTCCCACTCATGTTCGGTGATGCCGGCCTTCTTGGAGACGTCTTCCAGCTTGCGCGGGGCCACTTCAAGCTCCGCCTTGAAGCGGAGGGCGTCAAGTTCCCCGTAGGGCACGGGGGAGTAGTGCTCTGGCTCCAAGGAGTCGTCCGGCAGAGGTTGATTCATGGCCGGCGCAGAGGACGGGTTCCATTGAATGAGCCTGAAATAGAGAGGATCGTCAGAAACAGAGGCTAATCTAAGACAAACCATGAAGAGAGTTGGCAATCACTGCCTCCGACGCGCGCCGGCACGGCTTCCTTCTGCCTCGTCGGCGGCGCGGCGCCTGTTGTTGCTGCTCGCCATGGTTCTTGGGGCTGCGCTTGTGATGGGAAAAGAAAGCTTGAGTTGGCAAAGATTTGGAGGCTAAAGGCTTGATAAAGAGCTGGGGGTACCTACGGTTTTATTTATAAGACTGGTGAGAGGATCGTGGCCTTGGATCGCGGTGCATATCCCGAGAGACTTGGAAGGTGGAGAGGTTTCCTTAACTGATTCGTCGTCGGGTCGTTTGGAATTCAAAGCTAAGTCATGTTCGGTTGATTGGCTCGGATGAATTGCGGTCGGAGTGCCATTCGGGTGTGGCACTATTTGACCACTAGTTACCGAATGGATCGTTTGGAGTTGCAATCGAAGTCATGCAGAGAAAAGGAAAACAAATTTATAGAAGGCAAATATTACAAGGACGGTTAATTCGGTTACACATTGCTCAGTACAACTAAATGTTCAAATATTTTGCAATTACATTGGAGGCATTTGATATTGTCTGATTAATGTTCCTCATCCGTTCCTGATAATCTTTTTGAGTGTTGGACAGGACGGTGAGCTCTGCCTCGCACTGGTTTGCTTCAGTTATGGCAGATGATGCTTCCTCTTGGGTTTTCTCTATCAGTCCAGGAAGCTCGGCTATTTTCTTGTCATCAGCTTCTATTTCAGTTGACAAATTCTTCAGCTCTGTTTCCAGTGCAATCTTTCTGGCAATTTTCAATTCGCGAGCAGATTGCAGATTGATCAAGATTTCCTTGTGGATCTCAGTCTGGCTTTGTGCTCCCTTCGCAGCCTGTTCAGCTTTGGCTTTCTTTTGCTCAACGACTGGTCGGGTAGATTGACTCTTCAAGGCTCGCCTTATTGCCACATAATGAATGTCCAGACTAGAGATGGGCTCCAATGAAGCCTTGACGCCTTCATGGAGCTTTTGGCTGATGGGTTCAAGCATTTCCTGGAAATGATCAACATCTCTAATTTGATCTTGAGCATCCTTCTGCAGCCAGGCAAAGATTTCTTTAAGCCTTGTCTGAATTTCCTCTGGTAGAGCCTGATTTTGAGTTCCTCCATTTCCTGTTTCGGCAACTGGATCATTCACCACTAACGAGCTCGATGATGATGGAGTTTGATCCTAGAAAAGAAATATTGCCGGGTTAGGAGTGGTTGGTTAAAAGAAGGTAACAGAGTTGGGTGCATGCGCTTGCCTCATGCCTGATTCCCTGTGCTGGGGGAAGGACTTGTTCAGGTTCGGGGGGAGTTTCTTGGGCCACTGGTCGAAGAGGAGTTTGAGGAGCTCTTGGTAAAGCTGAAGCTTCTGCTTGAGGGGAGGCTGGTGCAGTCTCTGGCAAATTTGGAGCTTCTGGCTGAGGAGAAGATGGATTTACCTCTGTTAAGACTGGGATTTCTGCTTGGCCAAAAGGAGATTGAACCCTTAAAGGGCTTGAAGCTTCTGGTTGAATTGTTGGGTTTGTCTCTGGTGAAGCTGGTACTTTTGTTTGAGAAGGGGGTGACTGGGTCCCTGATGAAGATAAGATCTCCGCATGAGCAAAAGATAGTTCAGCTCTTGGTGAATTTGCGTGCTGAGGAGGAGAGGTTTCCACATGATGATTCACCAATATTTCTTCTGCAAGTGCCAGATTAGGGGTAAATGCCAGTGTGGATAGTGATCTTTGAAGAAAAAAGGAAAGTAATAAAGGTCATACCAATGGATGAAGCATTGGCAGGTTCTGAAGCTGATAGCTGCTGGGTTCTAGCCTGAAATTGCACAAGATGAAATTTGTCAGAATAAGAATAATCTTGTGTTCAAGAAAGGGGAAATCTTACCTCCACGGGGACCTTTTTGGTGGTTCTTTTCCTCTTGGCGGCTGGAGGTGCAATCAGGGATAGGCCTTTTCTCTTATCAGCAGTAGAGCTAAAGAGAATTGGATCCATTGTAGCATACCTGGCCATCAGCTGAGCCAGAGTTGGGTATTTAAATCCCAGAGCTGAAATTGGATATACCATATTATAAGCAGTTGTCCTGGCTCGAGGGGAGGCATTGTATTCTGCAGGGAATGATCAAGATCATGGTTAGTGGTGAAAGGTATGTCTGATCAAAGGAAAAAGACAAGTGTGTTACCTCTGAGGTTGGCTGAAAATCAGGCATCAACTCCAAGCAAAATGAGTGTACTGGCTCACTGAAGATATGGTCATGAAATTCTTGCCACCAGGTATAAAGAGTTGGGCTGCATTCATACTCGAAAACCCTTCTGGCTTGTATGATGTCCTTGATTTCCTCTCTGGGTTTGATGAATTCATAAAGGAATAATCTTGGGGACATTTGCCACATCTAAGCTGTCGGGCCATCATATTTGGCTGATAGTATTCATAAGTGCTGTGATTTAACCTTCCTCCACAAAATTCAGCTGGCAAAGGACATGGATGGATGAAGATATTGAAGATCTCTATAGACCTTGCATCACGGCATCCAGTTTCAAAGGAGAATTCACAGGGGAGAGTTAAATTGTCATTGTCCAGGTAAGGGAGCCAAAGGGGATCAGGGAAGCCTCTGAAGAAGAGCTCAAAAAGTTGACTGGCATTTTGATCAATGGAAACAGTTGAAGCAGCTTCCCCATGCGTCTGGCATCCTCTGGTGATTTGAGCTTCCCCTTCTTTATAGCTGGATGATGGAAAAAGCCGGTTGTTGAGGTCAATGTTGACGATCTGATGCATGTACAGTTGCAGCCACATCTGCACAAACCACCAAGGGCCGTTGACACATAGTATCTTCTGGCCAGTGTGCATTTGAGAGATAGTCTGATGGAGCATATGATACACATTACCCAGGAGGTATTTTCCAAGGGGAACACGATGACCAGCAGCCAAGCGTGTAGCCATTGCAATGTGATTCAAAGTTGGCTCATTGGCTTTACCACAGAAAATGAACCTGCACAGCCACATGTTCAGGAATGCCCTGTATTCAACTTCACTCAGAGGGCCATGTTTCATGTGATTCTGGATATATGATTTGTATCCACTTCCTGACTTCACTCCTATCTTCCTTGTGGAGCCTTTGAATTCCCAGGGGTACACAGATCCTGAAATGTCGAGGCCGGAGATCATGTACACATCGGCCAGAGTTGGGGACGTTGGGCCATGACCAAAGAGGAAGGAGTTGACGCCGTTTGACCAAAAATGGCTAGCCGCTATCAAAAGATTTTCATTCTTTGGGGTCTCGGCCAAAGATAACTCCAAGCATTGAGCGATGCGGAGACTGTCCCAGTTGCTAGTCTTGGTGCTGGTATCTGCAAGTATCCTTTTATACCAATTTCTCCAGCCGGCAATTGGAGGCAAAGGCCAGTTCTTGAAAGCATCTTGCCACATGGGAGGTCCTGATAAAGCCGCCTTGAAGGGGATTCTTTGGGATTCGGCTGCAATGAACTCGCGGGGATCGGAAGTTCCCACAGGTCCGAGGAAATAAGATGTCGAATTGGTCTCAGTACGAATCAAAAGCTCGGTGGCAAGTTCCTGCCAAGAAAAGGCAGAGGAAGAAATCTGAAGTAAAATCGAAAGGGGTAATGCTGAATGAAGCTTACAGGGATAAAATTTACCTGAACGGCTTGATTTTGACCCGCCATTGAAGATTCGAGCTTTGGGGAAGGATGACCTAGGGTTTGGATCTGGACGGAGGCTCCGATGGATTGCGAGGAGAGAGAATAGCTGTTGAACAGATTTAACCTGAAGACGTTGGCAATTGGAGTCAATTTCGGAATAAAATTACTTTTATCCTAAAATTGAAGGGGCATATGTTAGCACCAAAATTTGGTACAGGAGGGGGCCTGATTTGTGGGCCCAGCTTAGTAAAAAAATCACGTCCAGAGAAGGAGGGTTTCTTCAAGAAGATTCGGCAGAGGAGCTTGCGGTCGGCAGTTTGCTTCCGTTCGGCAAAGGGACTATATGCTCTGATTTTGCGGGATTGCGTGGTGACGTGGCCCGAGCAGAAGGAATGAATGGATGGATAAGCATTCGCACTTGGGCGATAAATTAGGTATCAAATATTGTGCTCGTAGTCCACCAGGAGTCATGCCAGGCAGGGTATAAATATGAACTCTGGATGTATGTAATTGTAATCGAAACATTCTCATAACAAACCGGCTTTACGCCAAACTTTCGAGTCCTTTAGTCGTGTCGTCGAGTTCTTCGAGAGGGTTCATCGATCCGTCGACCTCCGTAAGTACCGGCAACCTTGTATCATGTCTAGTATCATGCGGTGGATTTAGATCGTGATGCAAGTAGTCTTGTTACCATGCTTAGTATCATCCGGTGGATTTAAGCTTGGTTCAGGAGGGTTTCTTGTTAGGTCATGAGCCATGCGGTGGGCTAAGATCTAGCTTGAAGCTAGTTATCGGCTCTATTGGATTTTCGCAAGATCTAATAGATTCATTAAGTTACCACGTGTTCTTTTGAGTTTTTACTTTATGTTTAAATTCATGTAACACTCTTTTGCCCAATTTAGATTGATTTGGATCGGCTTTATCTTGTTTAGTGATTTTCACATCGCACATTCGTATCTTGCTTCAAAAGGCACGTGGATCACGTGTTTGCCAAATAGCCGAAACTGAACCAATCTAGGTTTTTACATGTTGCGGGTTCAATCTTGTTAATTTTGCATAAATCTTGATAGAACCGGGTATCATGCGGTAGATGCAGGTTTTTGGGTTGTCTTAGAGCTAATCATCCGGTGGATTAGATTTTTAATTCAATCTGATAGGTTTATCATCTTTGGCAATGTTTGTTCCTTCTTCATGGACCCCGATTCGGCTGTCCAGTTGTATTCGGTTATGCTTTCATGAGTAAAGCGTGTTTATAAGTTATGCTTTAAACAACGTGTGCTTTTAGCTTTCCATATTTAGATTGTATCATGTGGTGGATAGATCTATTTGTGGGTAGTGGTGTGATTTTCAAACAAGTTGTATCATGAGGTGGATAAACTTGTTTGGCTTCATGCTTGACGGGTTTCAAAGTATCTAGACATGCGGTAGACTAGTGCTTCGGGCCTATGCATGCTTGTTCATTACATGTTTGTAATCATGCTTTGCTTCATTTATTGTTTATTGTTATTTTTTTCGAGGACCGGTCATGGTCTTGTGTGCATGCAATTTTGCCCAAATAAATATCGATCTATCGTCATGCTTGCGTCATCCGTTCGGCTATGTTTTGTTTCACGCTTTAAAGCTCCCGAATGGTATCTTATCCGCTGGCAGATAGCTTCTCATAGCTATATGTCATCTTACGTGGCTTTCTAGCCGTAAATATGGAACTGTCTGGTACCACCCGACAAGTTCCAAGCTTTGGTATTTAACTACTTTATCTTTTGTTAATTTTCAGGGAAAATTGACTGGCATGCCTTTGGAATCTGCTCGTGTGTGAAGCTAGCTTGTTCGGCTTCCTGTGTGCTTGGCGCAGGGTGCGGATTTTGCGTCAACCCCCTTATCCTCGAGAAAGAACACCCACGCATACTGAGAGTAGTCGTCGACCACAACAAGGACATACCACTTCCCACCCGCAGATCGCACACGAGCTGGGCCAACAAGGTCCATATGGAGCAGCTCGCATGGACGCCCAGTCATCACATCGGTGAGAGGCGGGTGAGAAGAGGCTACCATCTTGGCATGCCTACACGGTGCACAAACCAACTCTTTCTCAAGCCTCAACCGTGGCAATCCTCGGACAAAATTGAGTTTACTCAAGCGCGACAAAAGGTCAAAGCTCAAGTGACCCAACTTCCTATGCCACTTCCACAACTCACTCGAAGAACCAGCCAAGTAACAACGCTCCACACCCGAAGACTGAGAAAAATCGGCACGAAACACCTGACCCTCGGGAACGACCACACAAACAGGGTCCCCTCGAGAGTCCAAAATCCGAGAACCACCTGGCCGAAACAACACCTCAAAACCCTCATCCAACAACTAGGACACAGAAAGCAAATTGTACCCCAGCGATTGAACAAGAGCAACATGCCTCAGAGTGATCTTGTCACTCACCTTAATCTCACCTTCTAAAAGCACACGCCCACGCCCATTGTCCCCAAAAGTGATGTACCTCTTTATCACCACTGGGACGAGACTTGAGAACCACCCCCTGTCTCCGGTCATATGCCTCGAGCAACCGGAGTCAATCAACCAAATGTTCTTTAAGTCTCCCACCTGAAATTCAAAAACAAGCATGTGAGCGAACAAACGACTCAGCACTGGGGTTAGTACCAAAAGAATAAAACTAGTGCTGAGCCATTTGCTCGAAAGTGGGGTTAGCACACACCAAACCATCTTTACTACCAAAACTACCACCACGAACACCACCTCGGTAACCACTCCGAGAAAACCAACCCTCGCTGCCTGGAGGAGGACCAAAACCACGAAAGAAAACTCGTGGACTGTCCCTCCTCTCCTTCTCATATCTACGACTCCTCCCATCCCCGTAGTGAACTCGAGGGGGAGAATGCCTAGCAAACTGTCCACCTGCTGACTCTCCAGACCAACCACCAGCACCACTATCTCCAGAACTGAAACCTCTCGACTCACCACCTCGAAAACCACTCCGCCCAGAATTCTGGGGGGGGCGGTTGAACCACCTAGCCAGGCCGGTCTAACCGCCCCCCTTGGGCAGGGTCAGTCTGACCTCCTAGCCAGGCCGGTCTAACCGCCCTCTCCAGAACACCTCCTCGGCTGCGGGAACTCGCATCTCTCCATGCCGGAACACTTCTCACCACAGCTTTACCCCTAGGCAGTGGCATACAAGGCTTAGGTACACCATGGGAAGGGTTGTACCTATCCTTGTTCGCCCACTCCTTTGCCATTCTTTCCTCTCGCTTCCTCTTGAAGCAAAACTCATCCTTGTGACCCTCTTTCCCACAATAGCCACAATGGAACCTCACAAGTTTAGGTTTAGGCTTGGATTGGAGCTGCTCACTTGGTTTCTCTCCACTCAACTTCTCCACCGGTTTCTCCTCACTCGCCTTCTCACTTTCTTTCCCAAAGAACACTTTCCCCGAAGTGCTCACAAACTGGATAGGCTTTTGGAGATCATTTGTGGGTGTAGGAAACACGGGTGGAGCTGGGGTTGTGTCTAGTCGGTTCCTAAGATGGTTAGGTTTTGGAGGGAAATCATTTTTGTGGTGGGTTTTTGGTGTCTCTGGGATATTCTCTCCACTTCCCTCACCAACCTTGTTTGCCCCAAGTCCCCGACCATCCCGCCTCTTAAATGCCTCGATCATCATCCTCAACTGAGGCTCATGACCAGACAACCAACCCTTCAACTTTCTCAGCTCATCATTCTCATCCTGCAAATGATCAACATAATGTGCAAGTTCCAAATTTGTCAAAGCATGCATTTCACAGGTAGAGCATGATGTAGGCATGGGTTCCTTCAATTTGGCCTCAAGAGAACTAGTGTAAGCATGCATCTCATCAATCTTAGCATGCAAAACGGGGCAAGAAGTGCAATCACCTAGCAAAGCAGATCTAGATTTAAGCTCAGCCACTTCAATCCTAAGCACATCTAGTTCCTCACACTTGGATGCATGCTTTTCTTTGAACAAAGCAAGATCAGCAAGAAAGATGGAGCAATCAGCACAATCAACCTCATCCAAAACAACAGGGCTAGCTTCAAGGGAATCAATCTCAAGCTTGCTATCAAGCACCTGTGTTTCTAGCTCAGCCACTCTAGTCCTAGCATCCTCGAGTGAAGCCCTAAGCTCTTTTCTCATTTTCTTTGCCTCTCTAAGCATGTCATCACGATTATCAAGAAAAGTACTAAGTCGTTCATTCTCCCGGCGCAAGAAGGGAAGCTCATCACGTACCTCGTCGTCGGACTCGCAGTCCGAGTCGCTCCGTGTGCTCTTCTTGCGCCGGAGCTCGCGCCATAGTGCAGAAGCCGTCTCTAGCGAAGCAGCTCAGCCCACTCAGGTTCTTGGACGACTTCTTGCCCTTGCGACGATCACCTTTGTCTTCACTGCTACTTGAGCTCGAGGTGGAGTACGCGGAACTGGAGTCGACGTCGCTCGCTCCAACCATCGCTCGGGCCTTGCCTCGGCTCTCCTTCTTCCTCGATCCTCGCTCATCCTTGTGCTTGTTCTTGTACTTGCTCTTGTGGTCGTGCCTCAACCGGTACTTGCCGTCGTTCCTCGACTTGTGCTTGTAGCCATCCTTGTTCTCCACATTCTCCGTGCAGTCGGCGACGAAGTGTCCTGGCTTGCCGCACTGGAAGCATGTCCTCGTGTTCCTCCTCATGTTCACTCGGTTCTCATGCAGCCTCTCGAACCGTCTCGCCAAGAGCGCCAGCTCGTCCTCTCCAAGCACATCGAACTCTTCATCTGGCATAGACATCAAAGAGGACAAAGAAAACATCCTGGTGGATGGGTTAGTGTTAGCCTTTCCCTTCGAACCACCAACGAGGGCCAGACTATGGGAATCAGTCGGTCCCTCGAGCTTGGCAGTCATGCCCCTATCCACCTCAGCCGACTTGAGCTTCGGGAACAGCTCGTTCACCGTCAGAGTGTCATACTTCTCCGACTCCACAATGGCCTTGAACTTTCAGCCCCATATTGTACGATCCAAACAGTGTAAGAGCTTGACAGCTCTATCATGATCATCGTACGGGAGCACTTCCACATTGGTCCTCATGTTGTTCACAACCACCGTGAACCTCTGAAACAAGGCATCGATGGACTCACCGGGGAGAAGAGTGAAGTTCTCGTACTCTCTCCGGTAGGTCACATACATCCGTGCCTGAACCTGGGCATTCCCAACATGAGCCTCCTTCAGCACCGTCCAAATTCTACAAGCCAAGTGCTCGGTGTGCACCCGATCGAACTCAGGATGACACAAAGCACGAAACAAGTAGTCAACCGCCTTGTTGTTGGCGTCGAACCTATCCCTCGATCCTGGAGCGGGGAAGTCCATCGACTGGACATAGCCTATGTCCACTGTGACATTCCAAAGGATCTGACCCTTTCCGTGGAGGAACGCTCCCATCCGCTTACTCCACATCTGGTAGTTCTTGCCATCGAAGTGTGGAGGACCCGAACCCCGTTCCTGGTACGCCATCCTTGGATCTTAGACTGGTTAGAGTCAACAAAGACCCGAACTGGCTCTGATACCACTTGAAGGACCGATTAGGCGACCAGAGAGGGGGGTGAATGGGAGCCGATAAAAATTCTTCTCGAAGGAGATTGAAACTCCGACAAGATAAACTCGCTCGGTCGGACCACCAAAATCACACGCTCCGCACTTCTACCTTCCGTTTGCCTAAAACACGTAGCTACTGGAGTGCTACTGGTCCTAGGAACAAACACTACCAGCAACCTCAACACACACGCACCCACGACAGCGGAAACCACTCGAAAGCCGGTTGTCTAGAGGGGGCGGTTAGACCGGGTATAGGGGGCGGTTAGACCGCCTCCACCAGGCAACCAAGAAATCCTCCGAAACACCTCTTCCGAGCACCAAAACGCACCACGGTTTCACCAACGAAGATCTCTCGGTCAAGGCCATGCTAGATACTAGAAAATCTTGGCGAAAACCAAAACTCCACCCGGGGGCCTAGGGGCGGTTAGGCGGCAACCGGGGGCGGTCTAACCTCCGTACCCAAGCAACGAACTCCAAACAAGAAGTCCTAGCAAACGGCACGAGAACGACCCGAAATTTCACCCGGACACTCGGCGAACAAACTTACAGAGGAAAATCCGGTGAAACAAAACTTTGACCCGGAAGACCCGTGGCGGTTAGACCGCCTCTCCTAGAAAACGAACCCGTGGGTCATACCCCAACTTCCTTGCGCCCGATCTCCCGAATCACTCCACGGATTGCAGCAAAACTTCGAGAATAGGCCGGGTTACCTCTCGCGCAACCTATAACTCAAAGGAATCGACCCGAGTCCCTCACAATCAAGAGGAATCGAAGAAATCGCCTCTCTAGGTCAAGAACTCGCCCAACTCGAAAAACCACCAAATCGAGTCTGATTCAAGAGAGATTTGGGGGCAAAGTCACCAGCCAAAGAGGCACAAGATCCTCATATGTGACACCCACCAAAAACCCCAAGAAATTGTCCTCAAAACACCGCCAACAAAGAGCTCCGAAAATCACCACAAAGAAGGACAAAAAAACACTTCACCACCTTGAGGAACAACGCCGAACCATCTATACATACCATGAAGGTTCGTACAAGGTCTAGCTTGCCACCCAAACATCCATCCGTCTCTATAGATCTCACATGAAGCTCTCAAGCTAGTCCTAGGGAAAACTAGGGAAAAAGGGAGAACAAAAATGGAAAAACAAATGAGCTAGGGTTCCAAGAGTTGGCTGCCATCCATCCCCTCAAAGAGTATATATGGATGCACCCAAAAGACTAAACTACCCTTACTTAATAATTAGGGATACAAGCCCCTCAAGGGCGAATATGGAAGTCTTCAGATTTTCTTCATCGGACGGATGCCCGGCGACCGCAACCTGCTTAGCCTCGACGCAAGCCTTGCAATCCCAACGCGTGTCCTCCGCTTCAAAGCATCTCGGCGCGGGGCCGACCGGGCGGTCGGACCACCCCCGTGGCGGTTAGACCCGCCCGGCATCCGACCGGCCCGGGCGGTCCGACCGCCTCTCCGGGCCGTTGAACCGGCCCGGGGTGGCCGCACCTCCTCGTCGAGTCTTCGGCCTCGGTTTTGTGGCTCAACCGAGTAACCCAGGTGGTTTTCTGGTGAACCACTGCAAACCCCTCGAACTCGGTGTAGCCTCCGCCAATCTCCACTCATGACTTGGCTCCCACGTAGTCCCGGCTCGACCTTGGTTTTGAGGCTCTACCAAGAAACCGTCCACGACTTCATCTTGCTGTTCATGCCACCATGCGGACCGCACTTGACCCCCGCCGGCCACCGGTCCCTCGAACGAAGCCTAGTTGTCTTCTCCACACCTGGAGGCCTCACAGGCAACGACCTTTCGCGCTTGTTCTTCACCAGCACCAACACGAGTCAAGCCGCAACCTGCACCTGCAATACTTAGCCAAGAATCAGTCCTCACAACGTTGTTAATCACTCATCACACAAGGAAGCGACCATCCACCGGTCCTCGAACCACACATGGTCCTCACAATGTTTTTCGTAGATCTGCCAAGTGCTCCTTGTAGGTTTTGACTTGACAACTACATCATCAATGTAGATCTCTACTATCTTGTCGATGAGTATATAGTTCATGGCTCTTTGATATGTGGCACCTGCATTCTTCAACCCAAAGGTCATGCCAATCCACTCATATAATTCGACCTGGCCAGGGCACCTGAAAGTAGTCTTTGCAACATCCTCTATGGCCATGAATATTTTATTGTACCCAGCATTACCATCTATGAAGTTGACTTTGTGTCCTGCAGCAGCAGCATTGACCAGTGCATCGGCCACTAGCATCGGATATCCATCCATCGGTGTTGCTTTGTTCAAGTCCCTGAAATCAATGCACACGCGTAGTTTGTCATTTTTCTTGTAGACAGGGACTATATTAGAGATCCATTCGGCATATCGGCGTTGCCGAATAAAACCAGCTTGGAGTAACTTTGTTATCTTGGCTTTTATATGAGGATAAATCTTTGGATTACACTTCCTTAGGTGCTGCTGAAATGGTCGATATCCTGGTTTAATGGGCAATCTATGCTTAACAATGGATCGGTCCAAGCCAAGCATCTCATAATATTCCCAAGCAAAGCAATCTTTGAATTCTTTCAATAATGCGATCAATTCTTTCTTGTACTCTTATTCTAGCTTGGCACTGACATATATCGGCCTTGGTTTTCTTCCATCTCCAAGATCTATTTTTCTAATTCATTAGCTAATGTAAACCCATGCCCAAGCTTCCCTTTTTCTTCAATGAATTGATCCATTAATCTTGTAATCAAAGCCGACTGCTTGAACCGGCTTTAGTCCAAAATTGGACACTTTGAGATACATGGTATCCCATGATTTTCCAGATATGCAGCTAACTCGATCATAGGTCCACCCTTGTGCTTTTGTAGCTTCTACTATCAAAGAAGTTTCTCCTTGCACCACCTCCACTAAATCTCTGATCCATTGGATGATGCATTGATGCATTGTAGATGGTATACAACAATTGGTATGTATCACTACGTGAAAACCTCAAATAGGTCACGCAGAATTTGTATCGGGCCCTTAACACCCGTTACATCCACCCACATCTTTAATGGTTGTTGTTTGGCACCCGTTAGCTATAAGCGCTCCAGGACGACCCCGGGGTTGGCCTACACAACGCCCGTTACCAATGTGGACTTCTGGTAATAGGCTTTTTAAACGCCTGTTAAATAAATTCTTTGTAACGGATGTTAAATAGAGCTCGTTACAAATGTTAAGCCTATCGGTAATGGGCTTGTAAAGTCTGTTACCGATCAAAGCCCTATCAGTAACGGGCTGCTTAAGTCTGTTATTGATCGCTGTCGTATTGGTAATAGGCTATAAAGTTCATTACCGATAATTACGTATCGGAGACGCATGCTTGTAGGATGTGTCTCCTTTGCTGGCGACCAAATTGGATGCGTCTCGTGTCTTATGACTCATCTCCTTTGATTGCCACCCAGGGTCGCCTTTTTTCCTCACATCAGAGACGCACATTGTTATTGTTCGTCTATGTCTTCTACTTCCGACACCACTCGCTCTCGCTCCGCATAAGGCCACTATTGTTCCGACAACAACACTCGCTCTCTCTCTCTCTCTCTGTATTGATTTCTACTTGAGGCCACTAGTTGATGACTTGAAGATATTGTGGAAGCCTGGTGTGCCGGAGGTTTAGGATGAGTACAAGCGTGAGGAGTTCACAATGCATGTCATGTTGTTCACCACCATCAACGACAACTCTGCTAATTGCAACCTCTCTAGCTAGAGTAAAAGGAAAGGTGCAGCTTGCCCACACTACTTGGAAGATACTTGCGCAATATGGCCAAGACAATCAAAGAAATACATATTTATGGGCCACCGTCATTTCCTCGTCAAGAAACATCCATACCGGGCCATGAATTGTTGGTTTAATAGGAAAAAGGAGAATCGAGAGGCACCGTTGCATGTGACTGGAGATCTGGTCCACTTGAAAGTCAAAGACATCAAAACTATCGAGGAGTTACCCAAACTGACTGAAAAAACCCTTGACAAAAGAAAGAAACGAGATGGTGAAGAAGAAGAAGGAATGTGGAACAAGAAATCATTTCTATGGGAGCTAGAGTATTGGCCAATGTTGGATGTGCGTCATTCGATTGACAACATGAACGTCAAAAAGAATGTGTGTGAAGCTACTTGTGGAACATTGCTACAACAGAAGTCCAAAGGAAAAGATCATAAAAATGCAAGGGAGGATCTTAATGAGCTGGGCATTAGGCCGGAGCTCTATGCAGAGGAAACAGAGAAGGGTATGAACCTTCCCGTTGTTGCAACCACCTTGTCAAAGGCAGAGAGAAAAGAACTTTTTCAGTTTTTGCATGATTTGAAAGTACCTTCAGGCTACTCATCAAACTTCAAGAGGCTAGTGTCAGTGAAGGACATGAAAATGAATTTCAACTTGATGAAATCTCATGATTGCCATGTGTTGATGATAGCTCTTCTTCCTATTGCACTTAGAGGTATCAAGACAAAATTGGTTCACGATGCGGTCACAAGCTTGTGTTTATTCTTCAATGCAATAGAACAGAAGGTGATTGATAAGGAAAAATAATTGGACTTGGAGAGGAGGCATTTCGAGACCCCATGCCTTCTTGAAGCTACCTTCCCACCATCATTCTTTGATCTCATGTTGCATCTAACAACACACCTCGCGAGGGAAATCTGGTTCCTTGGCCCATCTTACCTTCATTTGATGTTTCCATATGAGAGGTTCTATGGATTCCTGAAATCATTGGTACATAACCCGTTATTTCCGGAGGGAGCCATTGTCCATGGCTATGAGACCATCGAAGCAATGGAGTGGGCCATGGGTTATTTGGACCCACAAAACCCCATTGGTGTGCCTCACTCATGACATGAAGGTAGGCTTTCAGGTGTTGGGGCCATGGGGAAAAGGTCAGTCACTCCGGATGCAGCTGCACCTAATTACACTGTTTATGGTCATTTCACCGTGATACAACAGCTGCACCTAATTACACTGTTTGCCAATGAGCACAAATGACAACTACGTGAAGATAACCCTAACCGTGGTAGGCTTGGCTTGCAAAGATGCACATGCAAGGTTTCAGCAGGTGGCTCCGAGACTATGTCAGACATGCAGCAATAATGTTGTAATTACCGATAAATTTGATTTTGTTCCTTCTCATGGTGCCTCTAGTGGGATTATTGTGATATGAACAGTGCTTGTTTGTTGGGGATAACTCTTGAGAGACTCAGTTTTGGTATCACAATCTTGTTCACCTCAGTTTTTTAATAGTTCAGTCTGGAAGATGAGTACAGTCTATGGTCCTTGTCATGAACCTGACCGTACCAATTTTGTTAATTGGCTACTCTACCATGATGTTCAAGATCATGGGAACTGGCTTTTCTTGGGTGATTTCAACTTCTATAGATCTTTGGCTAACAGGAATAAACCAGGAGGCAATCTGTCAGATACTTTAGTGTTCAATGATTTACTTGGTCACTTGGGTCTTATTGAGCTTCCTCTCAAAGTAGGACCTTTACTTGGTCCATTATGCAGCAAGACCCACTTTTGGAGCAATTGGATTGGTTTCCACTTCAGTCAAATTGACAGTAGACTATCCTAACACCATGGTTTTGCCCCTTGCAAAAATAACTTTTGACCATATTCCCTGCAAGATTACCATTGGAACAGTTATACCCAAGTCCAACATCTTCAGATTCGAAAATTTTTTGCCTGAGCACCTAGGTTTCTTGGATGCTATCAAGAGAGGATAGGAAAGACAAGTTCGTAATGATAGGAGCACTGCCTCATTGTTGGCTGGTAGACTCAAGAACACAATATACTCTTTGAAGCGGTGGAGTAGGAATTTGTCCCATTTGTCTCTCCTCATAAAATTATGCAATAAAGTAATCTTCTATCAAGCTCTCTTTCTCCTTGAGTGGAATACCAGGTTGATTGTGAAGAAACAACTTCAAACTTATCTGAGATACAAGAATATATACTAGAGGAAAAGATTCACAAACAATAAAGCCAAGTTTGGGGATGAATGTACCAAGTTCTTTAACTCTATGGCTACAATCTCTTTCAGGAGAAATGCTATTACTTGCCTGGAAGATGCCACTGTAACCTGATTTTTGATCATGAAGGCAAGGCTGCTCTTTTGTACCAGGCTTACAAAGATAGGATGGGTGGCTCTTTGCAACCAAGAATGGCCTTTGATCTCCCTGCCTTGATATCTCTCACAATTAATCTGGAGTCTCTTGCTGCTCCTATTCTCAGAGAAGAAATTGATAGAGTCATCAAACTTTTACCTCCTGATAAAGCTCCTGGTCCTGATGGGTTTAATGGGCTTTTCATGAAAAGATGTTGGGATCTTATAAAGGATGATTTCTACAATCTGTGCAGAGATTTTTTCAATTGTGAAGTTGCCCTTGATAGTCGGAATGAATCCTTCATCACACTTGTCCCAAAGTCTAATAACCCAGAGGGTGTCAATGACTTTAGGCCAATTTCTCTTCTAAATAGTAGCATCAAACTGCTTAGTAATATCCTTGCTGATAGATTACAGCCAGTGATCCTTCAAATCATCCATTAGAACCAATATGGTTTCATAAAAACCAGGACAATTCAAGATTGCATTGCTTGGTGTTTTGAATATATCCATCAGTGCCAGCAAAGTAAGAAGGAAATTGTGATCTTGAAACTGGATTTTGCTAAAGCTTTTGATACTGTTGAGCATGGTGCTATCCTAGATATGATGCCTGCCCTTGGTTTCCTAGCTAAATGGCTTTCTTGGATCAAGCTTATTTTGTCGTCAGGTTCCTCCTCTATCCTGTTAAATGGCATCTCAGGAAGGAAATTCTTGTGTAAAAGGGGAGTTAGACAAGGGGACCCTCTCTCCCCTCTCTTGTTTGTGCTAGCTGCTGAGCTTCTTCAGTACATCATCAATAAAGCTGCTCAGGATGGGAACCTGACGTTGCCTATTCCTCATGGTTCTGGGGTTGTTCCAGTTGTCCAGTGTGCTGATGACACAATTTTGCTTTTAACTGCTTATACAACTGAAATTTTGTTCCTCAAAAATCTACTGGCCCAGTTTTCTGCTTCCACTGGTCTTCAAGTCAATTATCACTAATCTTATATGATACCCTTGAATGTCTCAGATGCTAAGACTCAGGAGCTTGCTACTATTTTTGGTTGTCAAACTTCTGCCATGCCTTTCACCTACTTGGGTCTACCTATGGGAACTATAAACCCTCACTTTGCCGATCTGATACCTCTTATGGATAGAGTGGAAAGGAAACTTGTGGCATGTTCAACTTTCCTGTCATACACAAGAAGGCTTGCGATGATTAACTCGGTCCTAAACCCTAAACCCTAAACCCTAAACCCTAAACCCGAGTTAAATTACCAACTGGTGTGATTGAGAACATAGACAGGATCAGGAAGCAATGTTTGTGGAGAGGTAATAATCCAGAAAAGAATATTGGTAATCTTGCAGCTTGGCCTATGGTTCAGAAACCGAAAAGCAAAGGAGGACTTGGCATTATTAATCTCAGACTGCAAAATGATGCCCTGTTGCTCAAACAGCTTCATAAGTTTTACAACCATCAAGACATCCCTTGGATAAATCTAATCTGGCAGAGATATTATGTCAGTAAAGTGCCTCATGCCTCTTCAGAAACTGGCTCATTTTGGTGGAAGGATGTGCTTCGGCTACATGTTCTTTACAGAGGCATTGCTAAATGTGCTATTGGAAATGGAGCCACAGTCACCTTTTCGGAGGATTTGTGGCTAGATGAAGTTTTGTCTCAAAAATTCCCAAGGTTTTTCTCCTTTGTGAGGAATGAAAATCTTTAAGTGCAGCAAGTCCTGATGGCAGAAGACCTTGACTCAATTTTTCACCTACCCATCTCATCTAAAGCCTTTCAGGAACTTGAACAACTCCAAGTTATGCTCAGTAACACTCCGTACCACCCAAAGGACCTTGACCTTTGGATCTTAGCCTGGGGAAGTACGAACTACTCTTCAAGAAGATACTATCAAATGGTGTTTGTGAATCTGCATGTTCATCTAGTTTTTAAGTCTGTTTGGATATCCAAGTGTATCCCTCGCATCAAGTTCTTTATTTGGTTAGTTCTGATTGACAGGTTGAATACAAGACTGATGCTGACAAGGAGAAACTATCATGTGGAACCAAATGTTTTTTTGTGTCTTGTGTCCTCGAGATGAACCTGCAGATATTGATCACCTCCTCTTCTTATGCTCCTTTGTGGTTGCCTGCTGGCAGACAATGGGAATTCAGTGGGATATGTCTTTGGAAATTTGTAAAAGGATCTAGAATGTGGTCCACGGCAGGCATGCTTGCACCTTCTTGTTAGAGTTTTTCATCATGGCCTCCTGGGAGATTCGGAATGTTCGGAATTCGGAGATTTTTGACAATACTGCTGCCTCAGTCCAGCTCTGGAGTCGAAGGTTCAAAGCCCAGGGTTACCTCCACCTCATGAGAGTTAAGGAGGATGTTTGTAGCTCTTTTATTCAGTTTTTAGAGACAATTTCTTAATGGTTTTTCTCTCCCCCCCTCCCTCTTGTAAATATATCTCCTTTTTTGAGTAATTAAAATCATGTTGTGGGGAACTCCCCCATAGTCTTTTTCGCTCAAAAAATGTTGTAATTACCGATGAGATAAGGAATCTAGCAGCGGGGCCATTGTTCACTGTTACAAGATACAAAGGAATGGATATAAATGGACACATGTTCTACACCATGACCCGGGATAAAAAGAGCATCTATCAAAATAGTGGTGTGCGTGTACGGCTGTCGTTGACGACAGTCTTGATGATGATGATGACACAGAGACAGACACATATTATGGTATAATAGAGGAGATATGGGAGCTTGATTATGTAGGATTGAAGGTAGCCTTGTTTCGGTGTAGATGGGTCACCAATGGGAAGAGAGTTGTGAGCAAGGACAAATATGGTTATGTTACTGTTGATCTCCGGGTCTTTGGTTACAAAAACGAACCGTTTGTATTCGCCAACGATGTTGAGCAAGTATTCTATGTACCTGACCTTGCAAAGAAGAACTGGTCTGTGGTTATGCCTGGAAAAAAGGATTGTGGGGATTGAAAATGTAACATACCAGAATTTTGAATGATTTACCATGTGTGAATTTTTTTGCAAAAATTAAAAACTTTTTGTTTGAACATGTGTGCTACCAAATTTTATGCCAAATTGCTAGCCACTCATCTTAAAATTCCATACAAATTAAAACCATATATAAATTATTTTCAAATTACGGTTTAATTGTGAGTTAGATTTTACAAATGGATCTTATTTGGATTTTGAAGTTGTGTGGAGTTTGAATTTGAACTATATCCAAATTCAAACTAAATATAAAACTATTTTGTTTAAAATCTAAACCTTGTTTAACTAACACTAACTTTGCACCCGAGCTAACACTAGCCAATTAGCTCGGCCTGATCTACTAACATCTTCCTCAGCTCGATCCGCTAATCTCCAAGCTCACAACCTTTTTCCGAGCCTTCCGAAGTGCTATGGAATTTATTAAGTGAATTATATAATATTTTTCCGACTTCTCGAAATTAATCCTTTGCAATCGGTTCGATCACAGAGAATATGCTAATTCATATGGAATAAATATCTGGGAGCTCCTTTTGAATTATGTCAATATTTTCCGGCCCTTCAAATTAATGTCGACTATTTAGTTTGATTCCGGAAAATTAGTCTAATTCTTTTGTTCCAATTCTACGAAATAAATTATTACCAATTTATTTCGCGGGCTTAATTTGTTCGGCCCAAATCACCGGGCTCATCTCAAAGCCCATCTATCAAACCCTAACTCCTTCCCTTAAATATCCATCCCACTCTCTCACCCTCTCTCATCTCTACCCCCGCCCTCTCCTACACCGCCGCCGCAGCACTTGGCTCTCGGCTTGCCGTGCCGCTTTGATCTTCCACCCCATGATTAAGCCACTTTGCTCCCTTCTCCGTCAAGGCAACAAGCCGCAAAGCCCCTCACGCAAACAAAGCACCTTCCCCGTTCTCTTCTCCGTTGACCCCATCTCGCTCCAAATTGTTTGAGCCAATCACGATCTCCAAAAGAAATTGCTATCACATGCTTGCAACCCCTTTTCCTTCACCACGCACCCAGGCAGCGCTGCTTGCCCCATCTCGATTTCCCCAAAGCATATCAACCCAAGCCGCTAGAGAGGGAACTAGAAAGAGGAGGAGAAGATGAGAACAGAGGAATCGAGCTCGCCACGCCGAGCGTCCCGTCGCTGCCGCCGCCGTGGACAAGGACACCGCCGCCACGTCGTCGCCGTTCCGAAGCGCCGCTTGGGAGCGGTACGCCGTCGACGCCGAGCGAAGACCCGCCGCCCGCCACATCCGCATCGTCGCCGAGCCGGCGCGGCCGTTGTGGGTCGCAGCGACGCCAGGGACCGGAAGCGCCGCGTCCTCGTCGGCCCGGGTACCCGTAACGCCACGGGCGGCAACCAGGAAGCCCGTCACCGCGCCGACGCCAAGCACCAGGAGGACGAAGAACACCTGCGCACCGCTGGACTGCGTTCTCAAGCCCGTGAACCGTGACGCTGCCTCCAAGTGAACCACGCCGTCGACGCCCTGAACCACGATCTCCGGACGGTCTGCTTCATCTCGGAACGGCCTCGAACTCTCCCTGCACCGTCGCACCTTTGACATGCCCCACGGTGAGCACACATCCAAGCCTCGCCCTTGCATACCAACTGTTCGTTGAAATGCCTGCACCACGAGATGTGTTGTCGCCGCTCTCCTTCTGTCTCTGAAGCCGGCCTTCGTGCCGTGTACGCTTCTTGCAGGACCCAAACCTAACAGGTCTGCTGCCCTTCCCCGAGTTGCGGCCTTCCGTCCCAA
The DNA here is from genome assembly GCA_947561735.1 of Cenchrus americanus. Lineage (NCBI taxonomy): Eukaryota > Viridiplantae > Streptophyta > Magnoliopsida > Poales > Poaceae > Cenchrus > Cenchrus americanus. Next base: position 202,677,147 of record OX387245.1, read on the forward strand.
CCACGGGCACGCACACCGACGCTCGATGGAATGTGCTAACCAAGCTGGTGCCTTTTTCCACATCACCCTCGACGTGTTCGTTGAAATGCCTGAACCAACAGCGGTCACCAGTCTGCTTCCTCTCCGCCGAGCTCGAGTCGACACCACCAAGGACGCCGTCCGCAAGCTGGACCGCGACCACCGACCACCCCGCGCTGCACTGCGCCAAGCCGTCACGGCCACGACGACTCCCCGCGTCACCTTGAAACCCCTCGAGCCCGCCGGTGAGCAAGACGTCCCCAAATCGTCTCCGTTTTGCCCTTCTTTTGCCTCGCTCGTGACACCGGCCGTCGAGCCGTGCTATCTTTGTTTTCCCCTGGCCACTGGAACCTTGGAAGGCATGTCGGAGGTGCAGCCTTGGCATGCCCGGAACCTCGCTCGACGTTTTGTGTAAAAGCCAAGAACTTCACGTGCTTGCTTTCCTTTTTGCCTCTGTTGCCCGTCCAAGCTACCACCCTGCTTGCTTGTGTTGACCATCGAGCCAACCTGTGAACATCCTGTCTGTGTCCGGCCTTCGTGCTGCTGTCTTTTGCAGGAATCCACCTACCGTGTCGCCGCCGTGCACCCCAGGCACGTGCGGGCGGTGCCCTCGGCCGCTAACCAGTTCCGTCGCACTGCGCCGCGCTGTGTTTCCATCGAACGCCTCCGCGTCGTGCGCGTGAACGAACGTGTGCGCGTGCACTAACTCCGCTACCACGCTCGCGTGTAGGTGTGCGCAAGTGCCAAAATGCTCACCACCAATGAGCCACACCACCGCGCCGCGAGAGTTTGTCGCCATCGTCGCTGTGGCGCAGCACCGGTAACTCGGCTTGCCGGGGACTCGCGTGTGTCGGCAAAGCGAGTCGTAGCCGGGCTTTGCTCGTGCTCGCGCGTGAGCTTGATCTAGCACACCCGGTGTGCTGGTTGGATGCGCGCGCGTGCGTTGCTCAAACATAGGTTCCCATCCGTTTTGACTCGCCGCGGCCAGCTTTGCTTTGACGCCGCCGTCGCATCCGCCTTGCGCCGGGAGCACCGCCGCGTTCCGCCTTGCCGAGCCCGGACGCTCGACCCCGGGGGGCTTGTCCGCGCCGGAACCTCACCGGAACCTAACGGTCCACCATCCGTGACGATGACGTCACGGTGACGTCATGCCGACATCATCCCATCTTCAAATTAAAAATCCTTTTCTCGTTCTAACAAAGGTTTTATAAATGTTTTATAAATCTTTCTCCCCATCAAAAGTTCATAACGAATTATCGGAGCTCCGAAAATTATGAAACCACTTGCGTTGGTTTCATAATTTCGAGGCTCTCGCCGATATCTTGTCTTTCTCTCGCTCTTGCCCTTATACCGAGACCTTTATACCCCGCGTTCATGGTGTAGAATTTGTGGCCGCTACCGCCACCGTGCCAATGTGGGTTTGGGACGCCGGAGCCCCGCAACTAACCATTGGCGTGACGCGGACAGAATCCTATCCCGTTATCTCATCGCCTACCTTTTCTACACCTTTGCCTTCCCTCTTTGTCGCTTCGTGCATATCCGCTCTCGCTCCACTTGGCTTCGTGTTGTGAAGCGTGTACCATGCCATGTGCTTGAAACCGAGGATGTCGCACGTGATGGACGGCCGTGTCGTGAGCAGAGGCCTCGCCTTCACGCTCGACAACCCCGAGCCGCAACCTAGCCGCCTTGCCATGAACATTGCCGCATCACCGCACTTGCCTTGTAGCGCTCTTAAGCACACCTTACCTCTTCACCACCCGTTATCGGTAACAAGTTGATCCTTTCACATCCTCGCAGTTGTCGCCGCATATCTTGGCATGATAATGCCTCTTCTAGTTTATCTCCAATCTCGCTTTGCTATCATCATCCGTTGCGCTAACGCTTGAATCCTCTCGTGAGCTAAAACTTAGCAAGTGCTTGATCTCGGCCTCTCCGCTTTCCCCGCTTGCATGTGCTTGATTACCTAAGATCTTAGCCGTAAGACCCGTAAGCTAACTTTGAACTAACTCTTGATCCTACCCCGTTTACTAGTATATAAAACTAGTTGCTTAAACTACTTTTGTTTTAAAATCAATTGCTCTATTTTTTATTAATTAAACCAAAGGTCGCTTGTATTTACTCCGGAGTTTATTCGGATCTTCTAAATTGGTTCTTATTGATGTTTTTGCATTAGATGAATGCTCGTTATTTATTTCCACGTCGCATCTCGTGTAGGCTTGTGTTCTTGTTGAAGATCCGAGTTGCGACGACTGAGGAGACGCGACTACCCCGACTTTGCCCGAGAGGACGCTCAACCTCTACTACTCTACGACGACTACCGCGCAGGTGTCATGTCACTCCCAACCATGTAGAACCCATGCATGCTATTAGTTGCTAGTGCTATATTTATGTTACTTGATTTGATGGATTGCATAGCCATTTGATTAGCCTTGCCTTGTTATTTGATATATCCTGATTCCTTGCTTTACCTACCTCGGGGCTAGCTACAGACCCCTAGCTAGTCCCATATACCAACTATCCATACTTTTGTTGCTTGATTATGGATGGTTCTGCGGGTTTGGACCGAGATGTGGGAGATCTCGGTGTGTTCTAGCGTGAGTTCGGGTGTGTTCTTCCTTGATGTGTTGCGGCGGGAGCGAGCCGTTTGGTTACTTGTGAACGTCTACCTCGGGGAGATGCGATCTGGCCTCTCGCCCGAGCAGCGTGTCGGACGGGATGGAGATGGTGAGTGCTTGCTCTCGGCCCTTAAGGACCGATCGTCAGTTGACCTTGCTTCAGTGGACTCTTACCGTACAAACCGCCCGCCTTGTATTGGGCGGGGGTGCGGGGTGAGACTCGTAGTGGATAGCATCCCTCCTGTAGGCGGATCGGTGTGATCGTGTCGGGAGACGGCTTTCCTCCTTAGAAGACTTCGCCCCGGCGAGGCCGGGGAAGGGTTCCACAGCTTCGAGGGACCCCTCGCTGGCAGTATGAGCTCTACAGCAGGGGCTGCGCCAGACTCGGAGACGCAGGAGGGTACTATCCACTTACTTGGACTCCGGCCGTATGGTAGGGTTTGGGACGGCGGCCACCGTTTCCGGCTCTACTCGGGCGGGTACGGTTGTACAACCTCTCGCAGTGTTAAACCTATAGCTATAGTCCGTGTCCACCGGTTATGGACGGTCCTCCGATCTCTCACCCGGCTAGACTCTTTTCTTGTGCTTCTTCTCTCCCCCCGAGTGTGTGAGCCCGACCCGTGGCCGTTGAGATGTGGGGATAGGAGCGGGTGGGCCCCACATCGCGGATGAGAGTTGGGAGCCGGATCGTGGTTGTGATTCGGTGCTTTGGTGTGGACATCCTTGTTGAGGGGGTGTGGACCCCGGAGGTGTGAACCTCAGAGGTGTGGACCTCGAGGGTGTGGACCTCCCGGAGGTGTGGACCTCGCTGCATATTCTCGCATACCTTGATTGTTGCTACCGCGTTGCTGCATGCATAACTTTCTACAGCCCAATATAGGTTTTATCCATGCATACTAGATTCAACCACCGCTTTTGCTCTTTGTTGGGAAGCTGACATGACCTACCCGCTTATCGGGTAGATGCTGGCATTTCAGACTCGGTGACCGTCTACGACTACAACTTCTGTGACGAAGGTGTGAAGACTGGAGCTGGTCCTATGCTCGAGCTTGCCTATGGAGTTGGAGACGCTTCGCTTATGTAGATCCGCTGCGTAGGTGTTTTACCTTTCTTGATTCAGTCCTGTTGGACTTGTACCCGGCTTGTGCCGAAGAGTTGTACTCTGATGTTGTAATAATAATATTATGTAATTCTTCTTTTATTCCCGTGTTGTATGGGTTTGTACCACTTGAGACAGGGATTGCACGTGATAGCCTCTTCCTGGGACTATCACGAAGGTGCAGAGAGTCGAGTTTCCGTTCGCGGGAATTCGGGTCGTTACAGGTGGTATCAGAGCCATGCTTGACCGTAGGACGAGCCCTAGCAACGGCCGATAGGTTAGGATAGCCCGAATATCCTTGATTGAGTATATACCCTTGACTTCTATATAAACCCCTTGAAATCTACTATTACCTCCTTGAATTCTCACTAACTGACTCACTAAGAACCCCTCTACGCGGTTGATGACCTAAGGAGAACAACAGATGTCACATGCTTCAAGACCCTGCAACTCCGAGGTACGACGTCTGATACAAGGGAAAGACAACTACGACAGAGACAACTATGAAGATGGGGTACGGGGGACGAGATGAAGTCGAATCTACCGGACACAATTGGATTATCCCTGCTGACACATCAGTGTCATGTTATGTCAACACAGTTGTCTCTACTTTGGAACTAAATCCACTGGGGAATGATTAGATTGCCCCGTGATACATGAAGTCTGCATACAGGTGAAGCTACAACAACAAGATGCACCCTTCCACCCCTTGCTTGAAATGCAGTTTGGATGACACCAGGTGCCTACTCCGAGGATACTGAGGAGTAAAGACTTTAACTTCAAGCGTGCCAATGCAGGAAACTCGTGGTCTACTATATGGAATCGGCACACATAAACTTGGATGTAGGAGTCGAAGACTCCTGAGATGCTGGTAGCTCAGCAGTTGGATGAAGACCCAAAGACTCGAAGCGATATGGATAGCCGAATCGCAGAGGATTAAGATATTAAAACGAGCTGTAGCTACAGGAGGCGACCAATTGATTGAACGGTCAAGTTAGTACCAACCTACAAGCGAGCATCACATACTCGGAATAACAGCTGGATAATTGACCTTATGGAATTCCCCCTCAGTAAGAAGTGTGAAACGTGGATGCTTGCTATGGGAACAAATGAGAAACATGGGGGCATAGATTAAATTAGACAGAAAGCACCCCCTTCTGCAAGGATAATCCCATGAGAGTCAGCACGAAGAAGAGTTTCACCAACTTACTTCGGAAAGATCAGTGCCGAAGCAGTAGTTGACACGTGTTCTTTCAAGTGCTCTATGGCTAACATTAGGAAAAATCCCTCGAGTGCCCACGATATACTAGTATGTTTACGCCGGTGTAACCTCGAAGGTCTTAGGAGTCTGCCTCGAGAAACACATTTGTTTTGGTGCATTGCTTGAGTGGTTGGGTCTTTTGGTCTTATTGTTGTTATGCCTCTTCATGATTGTGTGTAATTGTATTGAGTGCTTATGCTTGCTAGATCTTTAGATGACTCCTTTAGAGGCCTTAGCTACCCATCCTACAAGATCAAGCTAGCAGAACAAAGATCGACGTGCTCAAGCTAGCTTAACAAGCTCAAACTTCAAAAGACGTGAAGGATTTCTTGCGACCCCGGCAAATTAGACCAAGTCTTTGGATGAGATACCCTATGAACATTGGACTCGAGTTCGTAAATCAGAAAATGAGTACCTCAAGAATTTGCAACCTTTGAAGCCCGGAACTGCAAGTACTGTTATGGGGGCATACATTGGTTAAGATCAATTGAGTACCCTAGATGTCAGCAACACATTTTGGATGGTTTCGGTCGGAACTCAATTATTGGATAAAGATGTAGTACTCCATATGGAACACTGGGAATTTTATTCGAGAATTTTAGCGTTCATAAGGTAATTTATGAATGTCCACCTTTGGAATTTGCTAATGGATACGAAGTTTGCCAATAAGGTTCTTCGCCTAACCGCGAACTGACCCGTGTGGAGACTCGAAAGAACCTGGTAACCTCATATCTTGGTAATGGATCCATTGATGAGAGCAACTAACATATCGAAGACAACCCAGGGAGGGAGTAGATATAAGCGCATCGAACTCTCCACAGACGGACAATCACGCATGTTTTATGGAATTGCGCCCCCGACCATGTATTCGGAAGTAACGAATCCATGCATAAGGGATCAGCCCTAAGTAGACAGTACCTCACCATGGAAGGTATTGTTGAGGTTTTGGATTTGATTCGGATGACTAACTCAAAGGATATAAGGTTTGCACTACACGAGCATTCATCCTAGAGTCATTTTATTTGGATTAATCCATCTTACACACCTACGCAGTTGTTTTGGAAACTGTTGTGTAAGCGGTAAACAGTTGAGCACCACAAGTTGTGCTTCTGGAATAGGATGCCTAGAGGGTATCTAAAGGAATTACGAGGTTGATAACTGGAGTGAGATTGGAGTCGGCCGATCCCACTTTCGGAATTAACCAATGGTAAAGAGTCTTTACTAGACACCGTAGATTGAACTAGTGGGATGGAGAATTACTCCGACAACTACTGGACTCAAGTTATTTGTTCAACCTCGCAGTTGGAACCTACCACCCTATTGGAAAAGAAGTAATAAGAGGTCATGAGCAAAAGTGAGGAAAATTGCTCACCTAAATGGGTGACATTATTTGGAATTGTTGAATAAGCATGGCAAAGCCATAAAGACATGAATATTTCCAGGATACCTAAAGGTGAGAATACCATCATGAGGAGTAACTCAAAGGAATGGTAAAGGGTCGTGATCTACACTAAGGTTGTGCAAGTGAACCAATCCTTAAAGTTACAATAACTTCGGACATTCTGAGGAATTAATTAAGCTTTGATGGTATTCCTAAGAGTTATCACGAACCAAGTCTCCTGAGTTTGCTAGATGAGCATGAGTAAAATAGATGCGATTTTGTTGAGAAGGTCCATCTGAAGAAGTGGAATAAACACGTCGAAATTCATCAACATTGGGAAGATGAACATAAAGAGGAAAGAGAAGGCATACCGAAGTGAAGACCCTCACCACACCGGGTATGAGCTTAAATCTCGAGGACGAGATTCTCGTGAGGGGGGTAGAATGTAACATACCAGAATTTTGAATGATTTACCATGTGTGAATTTTTTTTTTTGCAAAAATTAAAAACTTTTTGTTTGAACATGTGTGCTACCAAATTTTATGCCAAATTGCTAGCCACTCATCTTAAAATTCCATACAAATTAAAACCATATATAAATTATTTTCAAATTACGGTTTAATTGTGAGTTAGATTTTACAAATGGATCTTATTTGGATTTTGAAGTTGTGTGGAGTTTGAATTTGAACTATATCCAAATTCAAACTAAATATAAAACTATTTTGTTTAAAATCTAAACCTTGTTTAACTAACACTAACTTTGCACCCGAGCTAACACTAGCCAATTAGCTCGGCCGATCTACTAACATCTTCCTCGCTCGATCCGCTAATCTCCAAGCTCACAACCTTTTTCCGAGCCTTCCGAAGTGCTATGGAATTTATTAAGTGAATTATATAATATTTTTCCGACTTCTCGAAATTAATCCTTTGCAATCGGTTCGATCACGGAGAATATGCTAATTCATATGGAATAAATATCTCGGGAGCTCCTTTTGAATTATGTCAATATTTTCCGGCCCTTCAAATTAATGTCAGACTATTTAGTTTGATTCCGGAAAATTAGTCTAATTCTTTTGTTCCAATTCTACGAAATAAATTATTACCAATTTATTTCGCGGGCTTAATTTGTTCGGCCCAAATCACCGGGCCCATCTCAAAGCCCATCTATCTAACCCTAACTCCTTCCCTTAAATATCCATCCCACTCTCTCACCCTCTCTCATCTCTACCCCCGCCCTCTCCTACACCCGCCGCCGCAAAGACTTGGCTCTCGCTTGCCGTGCCGCTTTGATCTTCCACCCCATGATTAAGCCACCGCTCCCTTCTCCGTCAAGGCAACAAGCCGCAAAGCCCCTCACGCAAACAAGACCTTCCCCGTTCTCTTCTCCGTTGACCCCATCTCGCTCCAAATTGTTTGAGCCAATCACGATCTCCAAAAGAAATTGCTATCACATGCTTGCAACCCCTTTTCCTTCACCACGCACCCAGCAGCCGCCGCTTGCCCCATCTCGATTTCCCCAAGATATCAACCCAAGTCGCTAGAGAGGGAACTAGAAAGAGGAGGAGAAGATGAGAACAGAGAGGAATCGAGCTCGCCACGCCGAGCGTCCCGCGCCGCCGCCGCCGTGGACAAGGACACCGCCGCCACGTCGTCGCCGTTCCGAAGCGCCGCTTGGGAGCGTACGCCGTCGACGCCGAGCAAGACCCGCCGCCCGCCACATCCGCATCGTCGCCGAGCCGGCGGCCGTTGTGGGTCGCGGCCGACGCCGGGGACCGAAGCGCCGCGTCCTCGTCGGCCGGGTACCCGAACGCCACGGGCGGCAACCGAGAAGCCCGTCACCGCGCCGACGCCAAGCACCGGGAGGACGAAGAACACCGCGCACCGCCGGATCGCGTTCTCAAGCCCGTGAACCGTGACGCCGCCTCCAAGTGAACCACGCCGTCGACGCCCCGAACCACGATCTCGGACGGTCCGCTTCATCTCGAACGGCCTCGAACTCTCCCCGCACCGTCGCACCTTTGACATGCCCCACGGTGAGCACACATCCAAGCCTCGCCCTTGCATACCAACCGTTCGTTGAAATGCCCGCACCACGAGATGTGTTGTCGCCGCTCTCCTTCGTCTCCGAAGCCGGCCTTCGTGCCGTGTACGCTTCTTGCGGGACCCAAACCTAACGATGCTGCCCTTCCCCGAGTTGCGGCCCTTCGTCCTTAACCACGGGCACGCACACCGGACGCTCGATGGAATGTGCTAACCAAGCCGGTGCCTTTTTCCACATCACCCTCGACGTGTTCGTTGAAATGCCCGAACCAACAACGGCGGTCACCGCCTGCTTCCTCTCCGCCGAGCTCGAGTCGACACCACCAAGGACGCCGTCCGCAAGCCGGACCGCGACCACCGACCACCCCGCGCCGCACCGCGCCAAGCCGTCACGGCCACGACGACTCCCTCGCGTCACCTTGAAACCCCTCGAGCCCGCCGGTGAGCGCACGTCCCCAAATCGTCTCCGTTTTGCCCTTCTTTTGCCCTCGCCTGTGACACCGGCCGTCGAGCCGTGCTATCTTTGTTTTCCCCTGGCCACTGGAACCTTGGAAGGCATGTCGGAGGTGCAGCCTTGGCATGCCCAGAACCTGCTCGACGTTTTGTGTAAAAGCCAAGAACTTCACGTGCTTGCTTTCCTTTTTGCCTCTGTTGCCCGTCCAAGCTACCACCCTGCTTGCTTGTGTTGACCATCGAGCCAACCTGTGAACATCCTGTCTGTGTCCGGCCTTCGTGCTGCTGTCTTTTGCAGAAATCCACCTACCGTGTCACCGCCGTGCACCCCGGCACGTGCGGGCGGTGCCCTCGGCCGCTAACCGGCCCGTCGCACCGCGCCGCGCTGTGTTTCCATCGAACGCCTCCGCGTCGTGCGCGTGAACGAACGTGTGCGCGTGCACTAACTCCGCTACCACGCTCGCGTGTAGGTGTGCGCAAGTGCCAAAATGCTCACCACCAATGAGCCACACCACCGCGCCGCGAGAGTTTGTCGCCATCGTCGCTGTGGCGCAGCACCGGTAACTCGGCTTGCCGGGGACCTGCGTGTGTCGGCAAAGCGAGTCGTAGCTGGGCTTTGCCTGTGCTCGCGCGTGAGCTTGATCTAGCACACCCAGGTGCTGGTTGTGTCGCGCGCGTGCGTTGCTCAAACATAGGTTCCCATCCGTTTTGACTCGCCGCAGCAGTTTTGCTTTGACGCCGCTGTCGCATCTGCCTTGCGCCGGGAGCACCGCCGCGTTCCGCCTTGCCGAGCCCAGACGCTCGACCCCAGGGGCTTGTCTGCGCCGGGAACCTCACCGGAACCTAACGGTCCACCATCTGTGACGATGACGTCACGGTGACGTCATGCTGACATCATCCCATCTTCAAATTAAAAATCCTTTTCTGTTCTAACAAAGGTTTTATAAATGTTTTATAAATCTTTCTCCCCATCAAAAGTTCATAACGAATTATCTGGAGCTCCGAAAATTATGAAACCACTTGCGTTGGTTTCATAATTTCGAGGCTCTCGCTGATATCTTGTCTTTCTCTGCTCTTGCCCTTATACCGAGACCTTTATACCCCGCGTTCATGGTGTAGAATTTGTGGCCGCTACCTGCCACTGTGCCAATGTGGGTTTGGGACGCCGGAGCCCCGCAACTAACCATTGGCGTGACGCGGACAGGAATCCTATCCCGTTATCTCATCGCCTACCTTTTCTACACCTTTGCCTTCCCTCTTTCTTCGCTTCGTGCATATCCGCTCTCGCTCCACTTGGCTTCGTGTTGTGAAGCGTGTACCATGCCATGTGCTTGAAACCGGGATGTCGCACGTGATGGACGGCCGTGTCGTGAGCAGAGGCCTCGCCTTCACGCTCGACAACCCCGAGCCGCAACCTAGCCGCCTTGCCATGAACATTGCCGCATCACCAGTACTTGCCTTGTAGCGCTCTTAAGCACACCTTACCTCTTCACCACCCGTTATCGGTAACAAGTTGATCCTTTCACATCCTCAGAGTTGTCGCCGCATATCTTGGCATGATAATGCCTCTTCTAGTTTATCTCCAATCTCGCTTTGCTATCATCATCCGTTGCGCTAACGCTTGAATCCTCTGTGAGCTAAAACTTAGCAAGTGCTTGATCTCAGCCTCTCCGCTTTCCCCGCTTGTGCTTGATTACCTAAGATCTTAGCCGTAAGACCCGTAAGCTAACTTTGAACTAACTCTTGATCCTACCCTGTTTACTAGTATATAAAACTAGTTGCTTAAACTACTTTTGTTTTAAAATCAATTGCTCTATTTTTTATTAATTAAACCAGTGCTGCTTGTATTTACTCTGGAGTTTATTCGGATCTTCTAAATTGGTTCTTATTGATGTTTTTGCATTAGATGAATGCTCGTTATTTATTTCCACGTCGCATCTCGTGTAGGCTTGTGTTCTTGTTGAAGATCCGAGTTGCGACGACTGAGGAGACGCGACTACCCCGACTTTGCCCGAGAGGACGCTCAACCTCTACTACTCTACGACGACTACCGCGCAGGTGTCATGTCACTCCCAACCATGTAGAACCCATGCATGCTATTAGTTGCTAGTGCTATATTTATGTTACTTGATTTGATGGATTGCATAGCCATTTGATTAGCCTTGCCTTGTTATTTGATATATCCCGATTCCTTGCTTTACCTACCTCGGGGGCTAGCTACGGACCCCTAGCTAGTCCCATATACCAACTATCCATACTTTTGTTGCTTGATTATGGATGGTTCTCTCGGGTTTGGACCGAGATGTGGGAGATCTCGGTGTGTTCTAGCGTGAGTTCGGGTGTGTTCTTCCTTGATGTGTTGCGGCGGGAGCGAGCCGTTTGGTTACTTGTGAACGTCTACCTCGGGGAGATGCGATCCGGCCTCTCGCCCGAGCGGCGTGTCGGACGGGATGGAGATGGTGAGTGCTTGCTCTCGGCCCTTAAGGACCGATCGTCGCTTGACCTTGCTTCGGTGGACTCTTACCGTACAAACCGCCCGCCTTGTATTGGGCGGGGGGTGCGGGGTGAGACTCGTAGTGGATAGCATCCCTCCGTAGGCGGATCGGTGTGATCGTGTCGGGAGACGGCTTTCCTCCTTAGAAGACTTCGCCCGGCGAGGCCGGGGAAGGGTTCCACGGCTTCGAGGGACCCCTCGGCGCGGCGTATGAGCTCTACGGCGGGGGGCCGCGCCGCACTCGGAGACGCGGAGGAGGGTACTATCCACTTACTTGGACTCCGGCCGTATGGTAGGGTTTGGGACGGCGGCCACCGTTTCGGCTCTACTCGGGCGGGTACGGTTGTACAACCTCTCGCGAGTGTTAAACCTATAGCTATAGTCCGTGTCCATCGGTTATGAACAGGTCCCTCCGATCTCTCACCCGGCTAGACTCTTTTCTTGTGCTTCTTCTCTCCCCCCGAGTGTGTGAGCCCGGCCCGTGGCCGTTGAGATGTGGGGATAGGAGCGAGGGTGGGCCCCACATCGCGGATGAGAGTTGGGAGCCGGATCGTGGTTGTGATTCGGTGCTTTGGTGTGGACATCCTTGTTGAGGGGTGTGGACCCCGGAGGTGTGAACCTCAGAGGTGTGGACCTCGAGGGTGTGGACCTCCCGGAGGTGTGGACCTCGCTGCATATTCTGCATACCTTGATTGTTGCTACCGCGTTGCTGCATGCATAACTTTCTACAGCCCAATATAGGTTTTATCCATGCATACTAGATTCAACCACCGCTTTTGCTCTTTGTTGGGAAGCTGACATGACCTACCCGCTTATCGGGTAGATGCTGGCATTTCAGACTCGGTGACCGTCTACGACTACAACTTCTGTGACGAAGGTGTGAAGACTGGAGCTGGTCCTATGCTCGAGCTTGCCTGTGGAGTTGGAGACGCTTCGCTTATGTAGATCCGCTGCGTAGGTGTTTTACCTTTCTTGATTCGATCCGTTGGACTTGTACCCGCTTGTGCCGAAGAGTTGTACTACGATGTTGTAATAATAATATTATGTAATTCTTCTTTTATTCCCGTGTTGTATGGGTTTGTACCACTTGAGACGGGGGATTGCACGTGATAGCCTCTTCCGGGACTATCACGAAGGTGCAGAGAGTCGAGTTTCCGTTCGCGGGAATTCGGGTCGTTACGGAAAATGTTGTTGAGGAGGAGGAATACTACCAGTTTGACGAAATTCCATCTTTTGACACTTCATACAAGCCCCAACTCTTGGGAACTAACAAAACACCGTACTTGCGAAGCGACCATAGTGAAAAATCCGTATAAAGAAATCAAGGAAGAAAAAGCAAGCCTGATTTATGTTGAATCCTTTTTGTAATGCCAGAGGATGTGTCTATTAGTGGAAATGGAATATGTTTTGTAATATAAGGGATCCGATGTATTGGTGGAATTTCAATCCCTTTGTAATATATGGGATGTGGTGGAATTTGAATCCTACTTGTAATATATACTGCCAAAGATACTATATATATTCTGTTTATATTCTGTTTCAGTTCAGTAACAGGCGTGACTATCAAAGAGACGAGGATTAGCCAACCCGCGTCGCCTAAGTCATGGGCAAGAGATGAGGATTAACGAACCCACGTCGCCTTTGTTACGGGCAAGAGACGAGGACTAACGAACCAGCGTCGCCTTTGTTATGGGCAAGATATGCGAAATCACGAACAGATTACATCAAAAGACACGGATTAGCTAGCCCCCATCGGCTTGTTCATCAAGCTTTGCAAGTGAGTAGGTAAATCATACAAAAAATTGTACTACACAGAGATAATCACAAAAGCATGTCTTTTGAGATGCAAAATCACACACACAGATTACAATCATCATTGATACATCAGAACAAGGTTACAATGCGGCCATATCTTCATCACGCGATATGCAAAATCACACACACACAGATTATAGTCATCATTGATACATCAGAACAAGGTTACAATGCGGCCATATCTAAATGATGAGATATGCAAAATCACACAAACACACACACACACACACACACACACACACACACACACACACACACACAAACACACACACACACACATCGATCTTGCTCTCAGGTCGATCTTGCTTGCAGGTCGTCGATCATGCTGCACTTGGTCATCGAACAAGCTCCATTTCTGTTGATGGCTTAGAGACTTGATTTCTGGCTTGCAATGAGACTACAAAGCATCCTGAACCTACACTTCTGGTTTGCAAGAGCCTTTCGCGAGTAGAGGGAGAAAGCATAGGAAAAATAATGATCATTGGACACGCGATGAAGTCCGTCGGATTGTTCATCCTAAAAACAATGATCATTGGACACAAGATGAAATTGTTAATCCTGATGCCAGGAGGTTCTGGGCTACCTTCCCCGGACACGGCTGCGAGAAAGAAGTATGTCACTTGGATTCTTCTAGCAACTGAGAGATCGAGGAGGATGATGAAGAGAGAAAAGCAAAAGCATGAGCCCTACAAGATCTATTCTTTGCACCATAGCTAGATCTAGATCTAGAGAAGAAGGAACCATATAGCTAGATCTAGATCTAGAGAAAAAAGAAGCAACTTCAATTGAGGAGGACCGATAGGCGTCAGTGCCTTTTTATAGCAAAAATAAGGAAGGGATAAGATCAAGAGCACAGGAAACGGCCGGGAAGATTCCCAAGATGGTCAATGGCGAAACTGTTGCCAGTCAATGGCTGAGAGCAGAGGTAGGTAGTGATTCCAATGTAGAATTAAATGATACGCGGAGTAACCAAACATCGTCTCCAATGGTTGTGTTTGGATAGTAGATGTTAGTATTACTATTAGTGGTAGTTTTTAACACCTCCAAATTAGCACATAGAAAATTAACATCTTGGATGTTTGGATGGAGGTGTTAGATTGCATTTGAATTAACTTTTCCAATCATTTGGAAAAGGAGAGGGAGAGAGAAAAGGGGTGGGGTTGAAGGACCGATACGGCGAACCGGAGAGGGGGGGGGGGGGTGAATGGGAGCCGATAAAAATTCTTCTTGAAGGAGATGGAAACTCCAACAAGATGAACACGGCTTCCAACACACGTTTCCGACTCACTACCAAGGTTGGTCAAGCCCACGTAGCCACCGGAGTGCCACCGGACCTAGGAACCAACACACCACCTTCCGACCCGAGAAACGCGGCGGAAAAACCAAACCTCGAGCCTACGAACCACACCGGTCGGACCGGTGAGCACCACCGGTCGACCGGTCCCCGCTCGGTGAAACCGAGCAACTTCCACTAAGTGGCTCTACACCGGTCAAACCGGTGAGACACATCGGTCGATCGATGGCGACACGAAAGCCCCCAAGGCACCAAACAAAGCCAACCGACCACCAAACAGACCCAAACTCGAAATAGCAGCAACACGGGACAACAATGAACACACCAAGACGTTCACCCGAGCAAAATCCCACAGGGGCTCGCACCGGTCGACCGGTCAAGAGCACCGGTCGGACCGGTGTAGCCCTCGGGCGGCTCGGGATGAACAAGACCCGCGGGTCAACTTCCCCAAATCCAAATCTCGATCTCCCGAATCACTCCACGGACTTGAACAAGACTTTGGGGATATTAGGAACACCTCATGAGGAGTCCATGCCAAGTTTAATCCCACCAAATCTCGTCCAAAAAGGAGGAATCGAAGAAATCCCGCCGAAAGCACTTCCAACCCAAGCACTCAAGAAACCCCAAAATCGAGCACTTTTACTCATGGATTTGGGAGGGGAATCACGACCCAAAGAACCACGAAGGGTTCCCACAAATTTCCCCCCATCAAATCCCCAAGAGAAAAGTCCCGAAAACAACCCAAAGAAATCACCGAGAGAGGGCTCCGAAAATCACCACCAAGAACAACCGGGAAAACACATCCGAACCTTGAGGAACCACACCGAATCATCTATACATGAAACAAAGGTTCGTACAAGGTCTAGCAAGCCGCCCGATCATCCATCCCTCTCTACAAGATCTCTCCGTGAAGCTCTCTTGCTAGTCCTAAGGAAAACCTAAGAAAAATAGGTGGAAAATAGGAAAACAAATGAGCTAGGGTTCCAAGAGTTGGCTGCCATCCTCTCACCTCTTGGGTTATATGGAGGCAACCGAATGTCTAAAATGCCCTTCTCTACTAACTAGGGATACAAGCTCCTCAAGGGCGGATTTGGAATTCTTGATGTCTTCACCATCGGACGGATGCCCGGCGACCGCACCCTGCGTAGCCTCGACGCAAGCCATGCGATCCCGACGCGTGTCCTCCGCTTCGAAGATTCCGGACCGTTGCGTCGTCGCACACCGGTCGGACCGGTGCTCCTCACCGATCGAGCCGGGGTCCCCACCGGTCGGGACCGGTCGGACCCACCGTCGTCGGGCCGGTGCAGTGCCGCCGCACCTCCGTCTTCGGTTCTCCGGTCTTGGCTTTGTGGATCAACCAAGGAACCCGGTGGTTTTACGGTGAACCACCGGAAACCCCGCGAACTCGGTGTAGCCTCCGCCAATCTCCACTCATGACTTGGCTCCCACGTAGTCCCGGCTCGACCTTGGTTTTGAGGCTCAACCAAGAAACCGTCCACGACTTCATCTTCTTGTTCATGCCACCATGCGGCCCGCACTTGACCCCCGCCGGCCACCGGGTCCCTTGAACGAAGCCTACTTGTCTTCTCCACACCCGGAGGCCTCACCGCGACGACTTTTCGCGCTTGTTCTTCACCCGCACCAACACCGGTCAAGCCGCAACCCGCACCTGCAATACTTAGCCAAGAATCAGTCCACACAACATTGTCAATCACTCATCACACAAGGAAGCGACCATCCACCGGTCCTCGAACCACACATAGTCCTCAATCTCCCCCTTGATGAGTGCATTGACAACACCAACACGAAAGTAACAAGAGAGAAAAGAAAAAGAAAAGAAACGAACAAAAGGAAACTCCAACAAGCGATCGAAAACCAAACAAAGGCAAAGAGCAAGATCATTTGAAAAAGACAAGTCTCGGACCCCTTAGGCAAGGGTAACGGCTCGACACATCCGAGACAAAGCAAAGCACAAGCAAAGAGCACAAACCACCGAATCAAAGCTCGAACAACCACAAAGAGCTCCCCCCGCACACATGCAAGCTCCCCCCGAACCAATGCAACTCCCCCGGACGAATGCATGCAAGACACCACTTGAAACGGGGTAGCTGCAACAAAACGGACCGACCGGTCGGACCGGTCCACACCACCGGTCGACCGGTGTGCAACATGTGTACGTAACCAAGCACCCACACCGGTCGGACCGGTGACCCCGACCGGTCGGCCGGTGCACAACGGAGCCCGTAAATGGCTCGAAACCACTCGAAAACCTTCTAAACACGTCCAGCAAGCCATTTCAAGCTCAAACTTCTCCCCCTTCTTGGCAATGCATGAATCAAGCCAAAAATGCAAAACTTTCAACCTAGAGCTTCTCAAATAGACAAAATTCAACAAAGAATGCTACACATGTCGAAATGAGCAAGTTAGGTACTCTACGGCTTCGTATCGATCTCAACTACATGATCACCAAGTTTCACAACCATTGGACGAAGCTAAGATGGATTTTGGCAATTTTGCGAAAAACTTGCCTCTCATGAGCAATGTCCTAAACATGATCAAAGCATATCAAAATGGCAAAGCCACACAAACTTCATGCTAGGACAGCTATTCTAACCATAAGACCATCACAAACACCCACAAGCACCTCATGTCATGTCAAAGCCACCGAGCCATGTGCCTACTTCTATGTATGAGACTTCTCATTGGTAGGCATCATGCAACGGTTTAGCACCCAAAGCAATTTAAATTCAGCGCATATGACATGGGAGCACATTTTCCAAGCATTTTTCATTTCATTTTCAGATTTGTAAATGGTACATGAAATGTCTTTGCGGCAAAAAGAAACTTATGCTCCTCCACAAGATAAGTCAAGAGGGCTAAACATTCATGATGGCAAATGAGCCTTTGGCCCCATATGATCAATAAACTAGCTATCCAACCACAAATTAAGCATAGCAAGGCCACAAAAACATGTCAAGAGCATGTAAAGGCATTTAAACATGAGAGAGCATACATGTGACATTTTTCAAAAGCATAGCTATCAACCATGGATTATTCATCAAGATCATCAAGAGCTAAGCCAAACTAACCGTAGCATACCAAACAAGCTCACAAAGACATATATCTCATTCCATGGTGAACAATGTATATGAGAGAAGCTTTTCCTAACCAATGCATATGATACAAAATGCATGCAATCTAAGATACAAGGATGCCTATACATCATGTTACATATGCCATGCAAAATGCAAGAAATGCACAAAGGAAAGCTATACATATGCTACCACGGCTCCTCGAGGGGAGGCAAAACGGGCTCGACACCACCGCAAAAGAGAGCTCCCACACACCCAACTCAGGAAATCAAACACACACCAAGTTCCCCCCGCAAACGAGTGAAAGTTGCTTGATCTAGGGGTTTGGTGAAAATATCGGCTAGTTGGTCATGTGTGGGTACATGGATCAAAGCTATCTTTCCTTTCTCGACGTTGTCCCTCAGAAAATGGTACCTCACTTCTATGTGCTTGGTTTTGGAATGAAGCACTGGGTTCTTTGCAACGCTTATGGCACTGGTGCTATCACATTGAAGTGGGACATGGGTATAGTCCTCACCAAAGTCACTCATGGTGTAGGTGAGCCAAAGGAGCTGAGAGCAACAACTAGCAGCGGCAACATACTCGGCCTCGGTCGTGGATTGAGCAACACTCGACTGCTTGCGGGAAGACCAAGACACCAAAGAAGAACCCAAAAGCGGCAAGTCCCCGGAAGTGCACTTCCTATCCAACCGACACCCGGCAAAATCCGCGTGCGAAAAACCATGAAGCGCCAAAGAAGAGGACGTAGAGTTCCAAAGGCCGAAGTCGGGAGTGTGACGCAAGTACCGAAAATTCGCTTCACCTCTTACCGATGCGAAGTCCTCGGAGACGCTTGAAAACGAGCGCACGGACACACCGAGAATTGTATGTCCGGCCTCGTCACCGTCAAGTAGAGGAGTGACCCGATCATGCTCCGTACTCCTTCCGGTCCACGTGTTCACCTTCCTCGTCCGCATAAAGAGCCGTAGTCGTACTCATCGGTGTCGTCATAGCCTTGGAGTCCTCCATCTTGAACTTCCTCACAATGTCCTTGGTGTACTTAGCTTGGTGCACAAATGTTCCTTCCTTTGATTGCTTGATTTGTAGCCCGAGGAAGAAGCGCAACTCACCCATCATGCTCATCTCGAACTCCCGCTCATATCATCCGCAAACCTTGCAACAAGAGAGTTAGACGAGCCACCAAAGACAATATCATCCACGTACATCCGCACAATCGGGATATCTCCGCCTCGCCTCGGCAAAAACAAGGTCCGATCGACCTTCCCCATCTCAAAACCTCTCTCAAACAAGAACCCCCTCAACCGCCATACCAAGCTCTAGGCGCCCGCTTCAACCCATACAACGCCTTCCTCAACTTGTACACCGGTGGGGGGTACTTCTCACTCTCAAACCCCGAGGTCGCCTCACATACACTTCTTCCTCCAACACTCCATTCAGAAGAGCACTCTTCACATCCATTTGGTGCAACTTGAACCCTTTAGCCACGGAAAAGGCTAGAAGGATTTTAATAGCCTCCAAACGGGCTACGGGAGCAAAGGTCTCCTCGTAGTCAATCCCCTCCTTCGATCGAACCCTTCGGCAACAAGTCTCGACTTGTTCCTCACAACCTCACCTTTCTCTCCTTCCTTGTTTTTCCACACCCACTTTGTACCAATCGGCTTACACCACGGGGGAGGGTCAACCAACTCCCACACCGATTTCTCTCAAAGTTCTCCAACTCCTCATGCATCGAAATAACCCAATTGTGATCAGATAGTGCGTGTCCAATGTCTTTGGGCTCGAAAGAAGCAACAAATGCAGCATGAGCGAAATGGGAGTTGTTTCGAACCCTCGACCGTGTAGTGCGTTCATTCATGTCGCCGATGATCCTCGAAGCTGGGTGATCCACTTGAACTCGCCGGGGAGGTTCTCGCCTCGAAGCTACCTCCCCCTCAACATCAGCTTCTCCTCGTTCTTGGTTTGTCGTCGTAGGTGTAGCAGAGGGTCCATCCATCATCATAGTCGAAGTAGTGGGTACATGTCCAGCTGGGGGCACCGCACCGCCATCTTCATCATCACCATATCCATGATCCTCCTCCTGAAAAATCTCCTCGCCAAGCTCATCATCACCTGCACACTCAAAGACAAGCTGACTACGTGGCTCTGTCTCGTCGAAGGTTACCTCGCAAGTCTCCACGATTTGGTTAGTTTCATGATTGAGCACACGATATGCTCTAGAATGAGGTGCATAACCAAAGAAAATGCCATCGACAGACCTAGCCTCAAACTTATCCAACTTCCTGCCTTTCTTCAGAATGAAACACTTGCAACCAAAGACATGGAAGTGACTCACCTTGGGTGTGCGACCATGCATCAACTCATAGCATGTCTTCTTTTTGTGCACTCTGAGGTATATCCTGTTCGACACATAGCACGCGGTATTCACCGCCTCAGCCCAATACCTCCTCGGAGTCCTATGCTCATCAAGCATCGTCCGAGCCATCTCGCACAAGGTCCTGTTCTTCCTTTCCACAACACCATTCTGGGGAGGCGTATACGGACTCGAAAACTGGTGCTCAAGACCCAAGTCATGGCAAAAGGTTTCAAAACGAGAGTTCCGAATTTCGAGCCATTATCCTTGCGGATAGCTCGTATGGCACCTCCGTGCCTCTCGTTCCTCAACCTCAAGACTAGATCTCGAACAAAACCAAACGTCTCCCCCTTCTCCTCGAGAAAGAACACCCACGCATACCGAGAATAGTCGTCCACCACAACAAGGACATACCACTTCCCACCCCTAGATCGCACACGAGCCGGGCCAACAAGGTCCATATGGAGCGGCTCGCATGGACGCTCAGTCATCACATCGGTGAGAGGCGGGTGAGAAGAGGCCACCATCTTGGCATGCCTACACGGAGCACAAACCAACTCTTTCTCAAGCCTCAACCGTGGCAATCCTCGGACCAAATTGAGTTTACTCAAGCGAGACAAAAAGTCAAAGCTCAAGTGACCCAACTTCCTATGCCACTTCCACAACTCACTCGAAGAACCGGCCAAGAAACAACGCTCCACACCCGAAGACCGAGAAAAATCGGCACGAAACACCGACCCTCGGGAACGACCATACGGACAAGGTCCCCTCGAGAGTCCACAATCCGAGAACCACCCGGCCGAAACAACACCTCAAAGCCCTCATCCAACAACTAGGACACGAGAAAGCAAATTGTACCCCGGCGATTGAACAAGAGCAACACGCCTCAGAGTGATCTTGTCACTCACTTTTATCTCACCTTCTAAAAGCACACGCCCACGCCCATTGTCCCCAAAAGTGATATACCTCTTCGTCACCACCGGGACGAGACTTGAGAACCACCCCTCGTCTCGGTCATATGTCTCGAGCAACCGGAGTCTATCAACCAAATGTTCTTCAAGTCTCCCACCTCGTCGTCGGACTCGAGTCCGAGTCGCTCTGTGTGCTCTTCTTGCCGCCGGAGCTCGGCGCCATGGTGCGAAGCCATCTCTCGCGAAGCGGCTCGGCTGCTCGGGTTCTTGGACGTCTTCACTACTACTCGAGCTCGAGGTGGAGTACGTGGAGCTGGAGTCGACGTCGCTCGCTCCAACCATCGCTCGGGCCTTGCCTCGGCCCTCCTTCTTCCTCGATCGTCGCTCGTCCTTGTACTTGTTCTTGTGCTTGCTCTTGTGATCGCGCCTCGAACGATACTTGCCATCGTTCATCCTCGGCTTGTGCTTGTAGTTGTCCTTGTTCTCGGCCTCTCCGGGCGGTCGGCGACGAAGTGTCCCGGCTTGCCGCACCGGAAGCGAGGTCCTCGTGTTCCTCCTCATGTTCACGTGGTTCTCGTGTAGCCTCTCGAACCGCCTCGTCAACGGTGCCGGCTCGTCCTCTCCAAGGTCATCAAACTCCTCATCTAGCATAGACATCAAAGAGGAAAACGAGAACATCCTGGTGGATGGGTTAGAGTTAGTCTTTCCTTTGTAACCACCTACGAGGGCAAGACTATGGGAATCAGTCGGTCCCTCGAGCTTGGCAGTCATGCCCCTATCCACCTCAGCCGACTTGAGCTTCGAGAACAGCTCGTTCACCGTCAGAGTATCATACCTCTCCGACTCGACTATGGCCTCGAACTTTCCGCCCCATATCGTACGATCCAAAGAGTGTAAGAGCTTAACCGCTCTATCATGATCATCGTACGGGAGCACGTCCACATTGGCCCTCATGTTGTTCACAACCACCGTGAACCTACGAACAAGGCATCGATGGACTCACCGGGGAGATGAGTGAAGTTCTCGTACTCTCTCCGGTAGGTCGAATACATCCGTGCTCGAACTCCGGGCGTTCCCAACATGAGCCTCCTTCAACACCGCCGAAATCCTACAAGCCAAGTGCTCGGTGTGCACCCGATCAAACTCGGTCGACACAAAGCACGAAACAAGTAGTCGACCGCCTTATTGTTGGCGTCGAATCCGTCCCTTGACCCCCGGAGTAAGGAAATCCATCGGTGGACATAGCCTGTGTCCACCGTGACATCCCAAAGAAGGCGACCCTTTCCGCGGAGGAACGCACCCATCCACTTGCTCCACATCCGGTAGTTCTTGCCATCGAAGTGTGGAGGACCCGAACCCCGTTCTGGTGCACCATCCTTGGATCTTAGGCCGGTTAGAGTCAACAAAGACCCAAACCGGCTCGATACCACTTGAAGGACCGATACGGCGAACCGAGAGGGGGGGGGGAGTGAATGGGAGCCGATAAAAATTCTTCTCGAAGGAGATGGAAACTCCAACAAGATGAACACGGCTTCCAACACACGTCTCCGACTCACTACCAAGGTTGGTCAAGCCCACGTAGCCACTGGAGTGCCACTGAACCTAGGAACCAACACACCACCTTCCGACCCGAGAAACGCGGCGGAAAAACCAAACCTCGAGCCTACGAGAACCACACCGGTCAGACCGGTGAGCACCACCGGTCAGACCGGTCCCTGCTGGTGAAAGCGAGCAACTTCCACTAAGTGGCTCTACACCGGTCGGACCGGTGAGACACACCGGTCGGACCGATGGCGGCTTGAAAGCCCCCAAGGCACCAAACGGGCCAACCGACCACCAAACGAGACCCAAACTCGATACAGGCGGCAACACGGGACAACAACGAACACACCAAGACGTTCACCCGAGCAAAATCCCACGGGGGCTCGCACCGGTCGGACCGGTCAAGAGCACCGGTCGACCGGTGTAGCTGGGCGGCTCGGGATGAACAACACCCGCGGGTCAACTCCCCCAAATCCAAATCTCGATCTCCCGAATCACTCCACGGACTTGAACAAGACTTTGGGGATATCGAGAACACCTCATGAGGAGTCCATAGCCAAGTTTAATCCCACCAAATCTCGTCCAAAAAGGAGGAATCGAAGAAATCCCGCCGAAAGCACTTCCAACCCAAGAACTCAAGAAACCCCAAAATCAAGCACTTTTACTCACGGATTTGGGAGGGGAATCACAGCCCAAAGAACCACGAAGGGTTCCCACAAATTTCCCCCATCAAATCCCCAAGAGAAAAGTCCCGAAAACAACCCAAAGAAATCACCGAGAGAGGGCTCCGAAAATCACCACGAAGAACAACCGGGGAAAACACATCCAAACCTTGAGGAACCACACCGAATCATCTATACATGAAACAAAGGTTCGTACAAGGTCTAGCAAGCCGCCCGATCATCCATCCCTCTCTACAAGATCTCTCCGTGAAGCTCTCTTGCTAGTCCTAAGGAAAACCTATGAAAAATAGGTGGAAAATAGGAAAACTAATGAGCTAGGGTTCCAAGAGTTGGCTGCCATCCTCTCACCTCTTGGGTTATATGGAGGCAACCGAATGTCTAAAATGCCCTTCTCTACTAACTAGGGATACAAGCCCCTCAAGGGCGGATTTGGAATTCTTGATGTCTTCACCATCGGACGGATGCCGGCGACCGCACCCTGCGTAGCCTCGACGCAAGCCATGCGATCCCGACGCGTGTCCTCCGCTTCGAAGATTCCGGACTGCGTCGTCGCACACCGGTCGAGCCGGTTAGACCCACCATTCGGACCCGGTCAGACCCACCGGTCAGACCGGTCTGGTGCTGCTGCACCTCCGTCTTCGGTTCTCCGGTCTTGGCTTTGTGGATCAACCAAGGAACCTAGTGGTTTTCTGGTGAACCACCGGAAACCCCGCGAACTCGGTGTAGCCTCCGCCAATCTCCACTCATGACTTGGCTCCCACGTAGTCCCGGCTCGACCTTGGTTTTGAGGCTCAAGAAACCGTCCACGACTTCATCTTCTCGTTCATGCCACCATGCGGCCCGCACTTGACCCCCCGCTGGCCACCGGGTCCCTCGAACGAAGCCTACTTGTCTTCTCCACACCTGGAGGCCTCACCGGCGACGACCTTTCGCGCTTGTTCTTCACCTGCACCAACACCAGTCAAGCCGCAACCTGCACCTGCAATACTTAGCCAAGAATCAGTCCACACAATGTTGTCAATCACTCATCACACAAGGAAGCGACCATCCACCGGTCCTCGAACCACACATGGTCCTAAGGGGTCCACCAAACTAACAACAATTACCACCTCTTGGAGGTATTAGTTTTTTGGGGGTGTTAGTTCCAACTAACACCAAACTAACAAATGTGTTTGGCTCCAAAGTGTTAGTTTTGGTGTTTGTTTGCTACAAACTAACACTAACACCTCCATCCAAACATGACCAATGTAGTCATCATCTCCAAACAAGAGAGGAAGGGATAAGATCAAGAGCACATGAAACGGGAAGAGGTTCCCGAGACGATCAATGGCGAAACTGTTGCAAGTCAATGGTTGAGAGCAGATATACAATGGTAGTGATTCCAATGCAGAATTAAATGACACGCGGAGTAACAAAACATCGTCTCTACGCAGATTAGCCAAATGTGGTTTCCAATGGGGAATTAAATGATAATGCGGATTAGCCAAACTTCGCCTCCATTGCATACTGAAACCGTGTTTGGAAACAAATCTCTTATATCTTCTCCTTCCGAAACAATTAGATCCCTTTCCCCTTCATCTCTACCAGTGAAAAACAGCAACTGCCTACTCCTCATCGTCAACATTCTGGGCCGGAGATGGATAGCATGCCAGGAAGAAGCATGCGGCACTAGCCGTCGTCGCAGCTGGGCCTCCCTCAAGACCTCCGCATTGAGATTGCGGTGCGCGTCGGTGCAACCTCAGAGCGACCCTTGGTTGATGTTGACGGTGAAAATCCGTCAACCTAGCCATGAGTTTACCTTCGGTGTTGGCATAAGTTTTATACCTTATCCATTGGTACTAACCCCCGTGGTATAACAAGTTCACTTATGCATGTCGGTTTTGGAGTTTAGTGTTTATGCAGGGTTTTAACGTTGAATGCAAGACTTTAGGGATAAGTTCATCAAGCACCTTGTGACAAGACCTTGAAGCCCATACAAGTCATGCAATGAAGCAAACTTGACTCCAAAAAGCCAGGGACTCAACCCGAGAAGATGACAAACTCCGAGGACCTAACCAGATAAGTGCCGAATCTAGCGAGACAAGGAGCTATGTCCAACTCGAAGAGAAACTGACGACATGGACCTACATGCAGAAGGGGGAAGCATCTAGAAGACTCGGGAACCGACACCACGCAAAGAAGGCCGCAAGCTGGGCCTGGATGGGCCCAGGCCGGCCGGCCCATACCAGGCGGCCGAGCCCAGTCTAGGGCCCGTTTGCCCCCTCCTTTGACCTAGCCGCCATTCGGGCTATTTATAGTCCCGGGGTCGAGAGCCACGCAGGATCCAATTTGTCATCGACCGCCGAGGAGCAGAGAAGAGAGGTACACCATCCCGGAGAGGAGAGGGTCGAGCTAGTTGACTAGGGTCTCCCTAGCCGACGTGGGAACCTTGCACGGAAGACCACGTCGAGTTCCCACGGCCTAGAAGCAAGATCAAGGTAGGATCCCGGTTGTGATCTTGTTTATGTAACATTGTAATGGTTGAATAATCGAGTTGAATCTATTTCTAGCGATCAAGTGTTTCCTCGAAGATTTTATTTTTCGATTGGCTTTGCTTATTCTAAATCTATTCTCCAGATAGATTACATAGGGTGTTCTTGTAGCCGCAGTGGCTAGAGGTACACGCCGGATCTTTCGAAAGAACTCAACTTGTCTTTGGACTCGCCCTAGTCTCCCCGCATGAGTAGGGATACGTTGTGACAGAACAGGGGTTCCGAAAGGCAGATGTTTTCGGAGTTGGACGGGAAACCACGATATAAAGAGGCTTCTAATAAGATTCGATTTGCTATTTCTTCTCTTGCTTGGAACTTCAACAAAAGGCTTATCCCGATCTCTCTAGATCGGTTTCTCTACCCAATCTTACTTTGCTATCTCCAGTCTTTAGTAGATTAGATTAGTTTCGTGTCCTTTATCTAGACGCATTAGGGTTTCTCTTTTATCGAAGATTGAAGTGACTTGGCTTTACTAGATCATCTTTTGCGTCACACATTTGTTCCAAGGATTCGATACCTTGGGTTCACCACTCAATGGAAGAAGGGTCCCTTGACTACGACGAGAGACTTGTACGCTTGCGAGTCTAAACGAACTTTGATACAACTATTAACCGTCAACAAGCCCCTTTTTTCTGGCGCCGTTGCCGGGGAACAAGTGATCAAGATTTGATCTTTTATTGATTTTTTTGTAATTTTCAGTTTTCTTTTAGTTTTTCTTTTTGCATCTACTAAACTTTGATCATCCTCAAAATAAATCTAATCTAGTTTGTCTAACCCTAGTTTTCATAGATTTATTTTTACTTTCTAGTTTTTGCATATTTTGTTTATTGCTAACCCTAACAGGAGATGGACGACTACCTCTCCAACAAACCCGATAATTTTGTGGATGATCCGGAAAAACTTTACGGAGCTAAGGAGACGCGAAGCACATCAAGCTAAAAAGCTGGATTTTGTAGATTTGAAGTCGAAAGACAAAGGATCGAAGGAATCTCCGAAGAATTCACCACCTCAAAGCACACGGGGAGAATCTACTTCCACCGATGGGAGACCAACCGCAAGAGCGCAAGATTGGGGAGCTATGCACCCCGGACATCATCGACCTACCAATCTTGAACCTTGAGGAGATCGGAAGACCGTTCGAGATCAAGACCTCAACTATCCGCATGGTGCAACATTCACCCTTCACCGGTAAAGAGGATCCGAACCTTCATCTCCAAGCGTTTATTCAACTATGTCAAACTTTCAACATGGATGGGGTGACTCAAGATCAAATGAGGGCAAGACTTTTTCCGTTCTCACTTCTCGGGAAGGCTTTGCAATGGTTCCACTCTCAACTGGCAGAGACGGTGCAAAATTGGAACGCGTTGATGAAGGCTTTCATGAAGGAATACTACTCACCGGGTAAAACTCAAAGTTTGCGTAATAAGATTGCCACCTTTGTTCAATATCCTACGGAAACTATCTCGGAGGCATTGAGCGCTTCAACAAGTACACTCGGGCAGTTCCACATCACAAGTTCCCGAAGGAAGACCTCGTGCAAAATTTCTATCAAGGACTAACCATGGCGTCAAAGACGATCATCGATGCATCGGCGGCAGGATCCATCATCGAGCTTACACCGACGAAAGCTTTCACTCTATTCAAGAAGGTCACGGATAATGACACGTTGGCGTCATCCGAGCGCCTACATCCGGTTCAACCCACGGGGAACGTCAAAGGAGTCTTGCAAGTGGAGAAGGAGAACATACTTGAAGGCAAGATCGACTCGCTCATGAGGAGGTTGGAGAAGATGGAGATAGAAAAGAAAGAGGCTCAAGACTTGAAGGCCGCCGAAGCAAGATCCACATGCGAAGAATGTGAAGAGTATGGCCATGTCCGCAAAGATTTTCCGGAGGAAGCCAAAGTGCTCGACTACATGAGGAAGGGAGAATTGCCGAACTTCCGCTATGGGCAAGGTAGACCTCAATTTAATGCAAGCTCATCTACTCCGAATTCGGTTCTGCTTCGTATACAATTGAAGGAATTCATGGACGAGCAAGCTAAGATCAACAAGGACACCGTCACAAAGTTCAAAACCATAGACAAGGTGTTGGAGAACATTGATAGCAAAGTGATGGAGGTCGGGAGCTCCAACCATCAAGTTCTTAACATGATGAAGATGCTCGAGACGCAAGTTGGACAACTTGTCGGGCGCCTCACTAATGATGAAGGGAAGCTTCCGGGACAACCTAAAAGTCCCGAATCGGCAAAGGCCATTCAAACACGTTCGGGAAAGGAGACCGAAGATCCAGAACGTTCCGCGGGAGCAATGAAGCCTAAACCATCCGCCGAGACGGAAGGAGTTGCTAAGGAGAAGGTTACGGGGATCGTCACCGAAGAGCCCGAATTTGAGATGCTGGAAGAAGACACGAGGATGACACAACTCAAGACACGCTACTTCCGAGGTAAACTTGACAACCACTTTGAGAAGTTTGTGGAGGTTGTGCGTAGACTTAGCATCAACATGCCATTATTAGATGCCCTACAAGTACCTACATATTCTCGTTACTTTAAATACATACCGCAAATAAATATGAGATGGCAACACTCGGGGTAGATCATGTCAAGATGTTCGGGGAGTGTAGTGCCGCTATTGCTAATGGGCTAGAGAAGCAAAAGGACCCCGAATGCCCTACAATCCCATGTTTCGTTGGTTCATTCAATTTCGAGAAGGCGTTGTGCGACCTTGGAGCAAGTGTGAGCATCATGCCAAGGGATGTGTTCGAGAAGCTACGCCTACCATTGGAGCCTACGGGTATGTGTTTGGAGTTGGGAGATAACTCCATTCGCTATCCCTTGGGCATTGCCGAAGATGTACCCGTGAAGGTCGGACACCACTTCATCCCCATCGACTTCGTGGTGCTCGAGATGGGAGAGAGGGAGAAGCCGCCGCTCATCCATGGGAGGCCTTTCCTCAAGACCGTGGGAGCTACTATTGAGGATGGCAAGGGGGAGATCATGTTCGACATTAACGGAGAAAGGAGGTCCTTCAAGTTCTGACCACGACTCGAGGCATGCAATATGATTGAAGTTAAAAATTTTCCACCTCCTCGTCGCATTGTTAAGGAAAAACCAAGGAAGAGGGAAGGGCTGAAAAAGAAGAAATAGCCGAGGAAGAAGGACGTAAAGAAAATCAAGGAAGGTGTTGCATCCGTCAAGACAAAGGAAGAAAAGCCGCTTGTGAAGACCAAAAAAATGACTAAGCCGGAAGATAAGCCCGTGCCCAAGATGGTGCGGAAGTGGGTACCCAAGATTGCAACGCCCGCAAAGAGCGTTGATCAGAAGTAATCAATTGAAGAAGTCTAGCCATGGACTATAAATGAAGCGCTAGACGGGAGGCAACCCGTTTCGTCAAGAATAAGCTACCGGGAGGACAACCCGATTCCAGGTTTTTCGATTCTTTTTAATAATTTAGTTTTGAATTTTATTACGCAAAGACATTAGACTTAGAAGTGTTTGAACAATATTAGAGACATAATTCTTTGTTGAATATTTTGCTTTATCATAAACCCTTTGCATGAACCCTCCTATGTGTTTGTTTGTTCTTTTTCGAGAAACCACAACCAAATAAATTCAGAACCTAACTCAACCCTTCATCCTCATTATGGTGCTGTGGTTGAATTATTTTTCATACTAAAAACACACGAGTAGAGCCACGACTTATACCTAGGTGTTAATTAAATTTCAGCACGTGGTAGGACTCGTGTGAACCTAGAAACTAAACTTTTGGTTGGTGTTTAAAAATCTATATCCTTGGTTTCTCTAAGATTAGAATTTTTCTAAGCCTCATTTAATTTTGTTTTATTCAAAAGCTCTCTCATTTAGCAAAAATTAGAACCTAAACCTATGCTCCCATGATCAAGCCGGGAAAAGTTTGCTCTCAACCAATGAAGGCAAACTATACCAGTGAGACCGATATCAACGTAGTCGGAAAATATTTTCGACTTACATTTGTTTTTAATGGTTTAAAAACTTCTCTAAATTTGTGCTTGAGGTCTTCCATAGCTCTGGATATATTTTTAATTTTCGAAATTAGAGGAGTGCTTAACCTTAAACATACTTATAGGGTGGCAATCTAGTTTAAATTAATCATGCATGCACCATTGGATACCCTTTCATCAACTTTCATCAAGACCACATGCAAAGGACAAGCATGGGTGGGCAGCAAGCATAACTTTGCAGGAATTTCATGGTGGCATGTGAAGCAAGTGGAGCATGGACATGACTCAAAGGATGAAGCATCAAGTGGAAGGACCAATAATGCAAGAAAAGGAGTGGACAAGAGCGTTTGGGCGGTGCAACTCGTGGAGCACGCGGGCAAGAAAGTCACGGAGGACAAATGATCATGCTAGAGGAAAACCGAGCCAGGGGGAGCACGCGGCCACCCAGGCCGGTCGGCCCGGGCCGGCCGGCCTCCCCTACATAAGGACCCCCACGGCTCCCGTCTTCGCGAGAGCAAGCTTCCCTCTCCTTCCTCGGTTTGTGTGTTCAAGTTTGTGTGCCCGAACCACCGTAGACATAGCCAACCTTCTCAAAAAAATCCACAACTTTAATCCACTCAAAGTCCATATCCGAAGTAAGTTTTTAAGTGCCTAGTTGTCGGTGCGGAATGTGGTCCCGACACTAACCGGTAATAAGCGCCAAGGTCTATCCCTCAATGGTCGATGCTAAGCAATAGGAGACGCGAGTTTATCCCGGTTCCGGCCGAGGGGGCCGTACGTCCCGGCGGTGGTGTGCTCAAGGCACTATATTGCTCGGCACGGGGTGCTCGTAGTGGGGCTGCTACAAGCAAGGCGGGAGAGGAAGCGTGGCTTCCAAGTCCCCGGTGTAGTGGGCGAAGATATTGTGGGAGAATTGGAGGGCAAGTGCGTGGTGCGACTTGTCTTGTGTTGGTTTTCGTCGTTCGTGTGTGATCCGTCCGTCCGTGTCGGTGTTCTCCGTCCCCTGCGGCAAGGGGGTTCGTCCTCCTTTTATAGACCAAGGAAGGAGCGAACCACATGCGCGCCGCGCTATTTAGCTACGTGAGGGAGCGTGATGTGCTACGCTGTAGAGTAGGCGGCCGCCCAGGCGATCCTTGCAGTGATCCGGCCATCATGGCGTATCTTATACCCGAACAGTGGCGTCCTCGAGGGTGGAAGGGCAGCGGACGACTGTGATGTCTTCAGACAGGCTCGAAGGAGTTGCTGACGTCGGTCCGTATGAGGTACGGCGGCGAGGTAAGGTGGCGTCCTGTTCCCACACGCTCCACGGTCTCGGGAGTCGTTGCCACGGCGTCTAGCGTGCGCCCGTACGCGCGGGGGCGGTAGCCATACCGTTAACGGTGGCGGGGATGGCATCCCACCGGCCTAGCACCTCCACCTAACCCATTAAGGTCACAAGAAAGCAAATCGAGAGTGCGGCCGGCCCCCCTTCAAGGGCTCGGCGCGTTAGCCGTCGCGGAGCGGGCGGCACGGCGTCACGGGACCGGCACTAGCCGCGCCGCACGGTCCCCCCACGGTGATGGGGATGGGCTCCCTTACGGGGGAGTTGGTGCGGCGGCACCGGGGTGCGAGCCTCGGGCGCATGATGGTGCCGCCTCGCCGATGTCGGGGCATTAAGTGTCCGCGTACGGGAGCGGGCGCACGTGCGCGGAGTGCCCACGAGCGAGGCGGACCCCGTTCGAGGGCGGGGCGGACCCTCGAGCGAGGGCGGACCTCGCTCGAGGGAGGCGCACCCCCCTCGAACGGGCGGAGCCCGCCCGAGGGAGGCGTGCACCCTCGAGCGAGGCGAAACTTATTCGAGGGAGTCTTCGAGTGGGCCGCACGGTGGGCCGCCGGGGCCTTCGCGGCGTGGGCCATGTCTGCATGGTTAAGTAAGGCGTATTTGGCTTTGGCTTTGTTGCGGGTTTTAAGTGGGGATTTCCCGGTACGTTTAAGGGGACCCCTAGGGCTGTCCCCGACAGTAGCCCCCGAGCATCTGTGGGTTTGCCATTGAGGCTCCCACAGATGCTGGAACCTACTGATAGGACGTTCTTCCCTCTTGGTTTTGCGAACGCTTTCCGCGGGGCCGCGTCAGCGGACCCGCGGGTCTAGCCCCTGAAGCCCTGCAGGAGCATGGGCGCTCCTGTAGGGGTTGACCGCGAGATTTGGACAGAAGGCGTGGTACATGTTTCAACCAGCGTCGGTAATGTCTCAGCCGGCTTCGGTGACGTACGCGCTACTGGCGTTATCCCCGGCGGGTGCAATCCAGGAGGTGTAGTCGTGCGTCAAGCCCCCGAGCCTGGGCCCATCCAAGGCGATCGGGTAGAGCTTTACGACTTATCTTTTAACGCGCCCTCGCCGTCCCTCCGCGGGACGGAGGGTGAGGTTTCCGTAACCCCCATCGGTCGGGTCGCGAATTGCGGATTCCTCGTCGAGGCGTTAGTGGGTGGTTCGAGTGGACGCCCATGCCCCGTTTGATAAGGGTAGGCTGCATGGTCCAGAGACACGTCCATTGAAGCGCTTGCGTGGGTTTGCTAGGTGGGGGGGGCTCGGTCCCGTTCGCTAGGGACCGAGGGCGCGGAAGCTCTCCCTCGGTGGGATCCCCGCTAGGCGCCCTCGGCGGCTCTCGAACATGACATGTGGGGCACCCTCGGCCGGCGAGGCTCGAGGAACGGCTCGAATGCACGTGCCCTCATCGTCCCCGACTCCGGTGATGCGGGGCACTTGTTCGAACCCGTCGAGGGTCGGGCTTCGAACCCCCGATCGGTAGGGCCGTGCGGGGGGTGGCGCACGGGCGGCCCCGTCTTTGCATTTGCGACCATCGAGGGGCACGGGCAAGCCGGCCCTCGAGGCGGCGATCGGTAAAAATAGTGCGGAGCGGTGCCTAAGCGCTCCCGGCCCGGCATCTGCGACCATCGAGGGGGCACGGGCAAGCCGGCCCTCGAGGCGCCGATCGATAACACGGCGTGGCATGGGTGCTTTGCGGTGCTGTTTTGTTTCAAACGGGCCCCGAGGCGACCTTCTCACGCCGGTACCCTTTCGAGGGTTCTCCTTACTTTGTAAGGAACCAGGCCATTAAATGCTCCACAAGAGAGGCCGCGGTTTTGTGTCGCGGGCGCGCTTTTCGAGGCATTGCGGCCGCGCGCGCGCGCGCGTAGTGGGCGGCGTGGGCGGGCGGATGTGACCGCCTGCCACGGTCCCTCGCTATTCTTCGCCGTGATGATGGCCACGTTCGCGGTGGGCGTGGCCGCCGCGGTCGTGGTGGGGCCCGCCGTCGGCCGAGAAGAACGATTCCCTGCGGTTAATGCGCACGGGACGTCCGCCCGGAGAGCACGCCCGTGGCTTATAAATGCGAGGAGAGGGAAAAACGGCGGTTTTTTACCTTAGTGCTCTGCCTTTTTTAGCCCCCTCGCGCTCTCGCCTTCGTCCGGCTCTTGCCATCGCGTGCCTTCGCCATTAGAGCTCTTCTCCTTCTCTTTGTCCTCCGCTCTCGCGTCCCTCGTCCTTTCTCATGGCGCCGCTTCCGCCCCTCACGATTCTCGACCCGTACGCACGGGAGCGGTCGACGGTGACCCGAGCGGCCCTTGGCGGCGGGGTCTCCGCCGGCCGGTTGGCGGCGAATGAGGAGGGCCGGCCGGCGGAGTGGATTGTGCCGCCGGCGGGGGACCGCGCGCCCAACCCGCCGGAAGGCTACGTGGTGAGCTTCACCCGCTTCCATGAGCGCGGCTTCGCCTCGCCGGCGAGCCGCTTCATGCGAGCGCTGTGCTACCACTACGACGTGGAGTTGCATAACTTCGCGCCGAACGCGATTTTGCAGGCGGCCACGTTCGTGGGCGTCTGCGAGGGGTATCTAGGGATCCCCGATCAGCCGGGAGCTGCGGATACACCTCTTCCGCGTGGAGCTCTTCACGCCGCCCACGACGCTCGCCCCGCGGGGGCGGTTCAAGGACGACTACATTCCCCGCACCATGACGATGAACAACGTAGGGCCGGGAGCGGGGATGGTTCTACTTGCGCAACGCGGAGCCCGGCCTCCCCGCCTATGCGGTCCGGTGCTCGGGAGAAGCCCAACTCCCGGGGTCACGGGGTGTCCACGGCCCGGCACGGAGGCGGCTTGACTCGCTCCGGCCGCCCCGAAGACCCGGCGACACGCGGGGCGACCGCGGCGGGCGTCCTCGCCTTCCTCCACCACCGGCGGGTTGTGCCTCCGATGGAGAGGCCACTGCGCATCTACGAGATGACAGAGGAGGCGGACCCCGTCGCGCTGGCGAGGTCGTGGATGCTCCCAACCCCCCTCGAGTGGGGGTATGCGCTCACCCGGGCGCGGAACGCCGTCGACACCCGGATGCTGCGCCAGGATCGGTCCCCGTGGGACCTCGAGATGCTCCCCACCGGCCCGCTGGTGAGTATGATTCTTGGCCCTGTCTTTGTTCTCAATGTTGCCCCTGGCCCCTGACGCGCTTTTGACGTTCTCGCATACAGTTGGTGAACTTCGGCGCCGCGGGGTCCGTTCCGCCCACCCCCCGACTCCCCGCGTGCTTGGTCGGGCGGCGCGAGAACGGGGAGCGAGGAGCGGGCGGCGCGCAAGAGGGAGCGCGCGAGGCGGCACCGCGGCGCGCGCGGCGGCGGAACGAGGAGTGCCGCGGCGCGAGGAGCCGGGGCTTTCCTCCCCGGGGACCGAGGGAGTACTCGTCCTCGGAGGAGGACGAAGAGGAAGAAGGCGGGGGCAAGGCCCCTCGATAGGTGGGAGCTCGCGCCCCGTCGCCGGAGCCGGCTCCGGCGGCAAGGGCGGCATCGTGCGGGGCGGGCGCGGCGGCGCCCGCCGCCGGCAATCGACAATGGGAGCGGCGCGAGCCGCGGAGGTGCCGGCGTGCGCCGCGGGGAGGCGCGCGCGGCAAGCGCGCGCGCGCGCGGGGGCGAGGGCCGGGCGCGCGGCGGAGACGTCGGAGGAGGCGCGGCGGCGGGCGCGCCGGCCGTGCCGGCCTCATCCACCGAGGCCTCGAGGAAGAGGAAGCGCGCCTTCTCCTCTTCGAGGTAAGGGGCTTGCCCTTCTGCGAGGTTTGATTTTTTTTTGGCGGCCGGGCGTTTTGATATTTTGCTCGTGCTTGTGCGGGGGTTGTGCCAATCGTTCCTCCCCTCGCACCGGCCAAAGTGCCGAGGGCGGACGCGTCCATTCCCACCGGCGGCGTTCGTCGAGGGCGCGCGCGGGGGGGGCGGCGCGGCGGCGGCGGCGGCGGGCGAGAGCTCGCGGGACGCGGGCCGAGGCCTCGAGGCCTCGGCCGGCGGATCGGCCCGCCGCGGCGCGGCCGGCGGTCGTCGAGGAGCGGCGGGCGCCGGTCGCGGCGGTGACGCGGCCCGCGGCGGCGGCCGTGGTGGAGATGCGGCCCACGGTGGGCGCGCCGCGACGGTGGCGCGGTCCGTGGCGCCGGCCACGGCGGAGGCGGAGCGGGCGGGCGGCGGCGGTTGAGGAGGGGAGGTCGGGCGCGCGTGGTCGCGGAGGCGCGGCCGGAGGGCGGTGGCGCGGCGCCGTGTCGGGCGCCCGCGGCTACGGACGACGACTCCCCGCCGCCGGGTGGGATCGGTGGGCGAGCTTCCCCACGCTCTCCCCGAGTCCCGGGGAGGGGGCCCTCGTGAGGGCGGCGCGAGGGCCACATGGTGGCGGGGGGCGAGGGCATGGCGCCGAGGCCTCGTCTTCCCGCGCGGCCACTCCGCCCGGGGTGGAGGGGATTGCCGGCGATCCGCCCACATTCGGCCGAGCGCCCGGGGGAGCGGGAGTTGTGGGGAGAGCTCCGCGGCCACGGCGCCACGCTCGACCGTGCGTTGAACAAGGCGCCGAGGGTCCACGGCGGCCCCGCGTGCCGTGTCTTCCGGGTGGGGTGTCGTTGCTTGCTTCCCCTTTTCCTTGTTTACGCGTGCTTATCCTTGCGGCATGGTGCTTACGGGTTTTGGCTTGTGGGTGACGAGAGCTCGAGCGCCGCGCCCGCGACAAGTACGGCGCCTTCGATCGGGTGAACACCGAGCTCCACCGGCTCCGGGAGCGATGCGGCGCCCTCGACACGCTCGCCGACGCCCTCAAGACTGCGGGACGGCTGGTTGTCGTGCGGGCCATGGCCTTGCGCGATGAACTCCACAAGAGCACAAGGCAAGACCCGGCGTGTCCCTCTAGCCTCGAGCGGGTGCCGCACGGCCCTCATCGACCGTGATGAGGCGGCGCGGCGGCGCGCTCGGACCGGAGAAGATGCGCACGCCGGCGACCAAGCGGGAGGCGGAGGTGGCCGGCGTCCGCGGCCGAGAACCGGGGCTCCGCTCGTCGCTCGAAGGGGCGCGGCGCGGCAGCCGCCAGGCCGAGGAGCGGGCGCGCGCGCTCGAGCAAAGGGTCAAGGAGGCCGACGACTTGAAGGCCGCCCTCGACGCCAAGGTCGCGGCGCTCGCCGTTGCTGAGGACCAGCTTCTGCAGGAGCGCACCGCCCGTCAAGGAGCTCGGGGACGACTCCGGCGGGGAGCGAGGCCGCCCTCGTCGACGCTCGGTCGGCTCCGGGGAGCGGGGAGCGCGCTGCTCGCGAGGCGACGCGATGTCGCCGGGAGGACCGGAACGCCAAGTTCTCCAAGGTCGAGGGCGAGCCGATAGTGCTCAGCATCACGAGCGCGAGCCGGGAGCCGGCCCTCCGGGAGCGGGCGAGACCATCGGGGGCCTCAGCGGACGGTCGAGGCCGAGCGCCGCGCCCTTGAGGTGGAGAGGAAGCAAGTCGAAGGTGAGCCGCTGTTTGACTCCCGTGTTGTTGGATTTTCCTTAGAGGGTTCGCACTCTTTTTTCGACTTCTTTCTCGTCCGGCGACCCCGAGCTTGCGCACCGCGCCGGGGCACGCGGTTGAGCGAGCCGAGGCGCCGCAAACCTCCTACAACTCCTCCGGCGAGAGCTGCGAGGAGTTGCGCGATGCGGCCCTCGAGACCCCGCCGATCCGTGGAGGAGGGCGAGGCGCGGGGCGGAAGCTCGGCGGCCGGTCGCTGCGCGCCCTTAGCGGCCACGTCAC
This sequence comes from Cenchrus americanus, assembly GCA_947561735.1. Lineage (NCBI taxonomy): Eukaryota > Viridiplantae > Streptophyta > Magnoliopsida > Poales > Poaceae > Cenchrus > Cenchrus americanus. The sequence continues at coordinate 202,713,755 of OX387245.1, forward strand.
CGAACGCATGCGCCGGGCGCTACATCTTGGCGTCCGAGAAGGCCCTCGGAGTGGTACGGTCCCACTACGAGGTTAACTTCGAGGCGCGGCGGAGGGCTACGTCGTCCCCGAGGGTATCGAGGACGAGGTGGCGATGGTGCGTGTGGACGCGCTTGCCGCCGACGCCGCTAGGACCCTCGCCGAGGCCTTTGATGAGTTCCTCTTCCCGGACGCGCGTTGACGCCGCCTCTCCTCTGCCCGAAGACAGTGGGCGTTAGGCCCGTTTTTGTTTGTGTATCGTACTGCGGCCACGCGGCCCTTGTAAATAAACAAATTGTTCTTGTCGTAATCATTTGCCAATGTGAAGTGAAGTTTTATGTTTATTGCGCTTTTTTGTTTCTCCTTCTTCTTGAGTAGATTCTAGTTAGGGGAGTTCGATTTTCGTGGCCGGCCTCGCCGGGTTGGAGGCGAGAGAGAAGGGTCAGCTATCCTCGCGGAGGCCTAGGCTATCTCGGCTCGCGCGCTCCTCCCGCTAGGCCGCCCACGCCTGTTCGAACCGTTGCTCGAGGCCGAAGTAGAAAACAAACTTAGCGTGCGTGAGTTGTTTCGTTTTTGCGCGAAAATGGGACCATTTTGGGGGGGGGGAATGCCCCCCGTAGTAGCCCCCGAGGGTAACTTGGGTTTCGGGGGGAAAGCCGTGTTGCCCTTTTCATTAGACTTATGGCGTTTACATGGTTATCACCAACTGGGGCGTTGGTCATGTGGTTTTTACAACAAAATGCTTGGAAATCCTAGCTAGGGGTAGAAGCGACGTAGCTGTTGGATGTTCCAGGCGTTGGTGAGCTCTTCACCGTCCTCGTTGGCCAGCTTGTACGTGTCGGGCTTGAGCACCTTCACCACTACGTAGGGTCCCTCCCACGGAGGCGATAACTTGTGGCGTCCTCGGTTGTCCTAGCGCGGCCTTAGGACCAGATCCCCTTCGCTGAAGTCCCGCCGGCGTATCTTGCGCGCTTGGTGGCGCCTGAGGGACTGCCGATACCTCGCGGAGTGCATCAAGGCCACGAGGCGTGCCTCATCCAGCTGGTCCAGCGAGTCCTCGCGGGCTCGCTGGTTGGCATCCTCGTCGTAGCCTCGAACCCTGGGCGACCCGTATTCTAAGTACGTGGGGAGGACGGCCTCCGCGTCATGGACTAGGAAAAACGGGGTGAACCGGTGGCTCGCTCGGGGGTGGTCCTTAGGCTCCATACGACCGCTCGGTAACTCTTGGAGCCATTTTTGACCGGATTTGTTTAGGCGGTCGAAAATTTCGGGCTTAAGACCTTCCGGGATCATGCCGTTGGCACGTTCTAGTTGTCCGTTGGTCCGCGGGTGTGCCACGGTGCCTAATTCACACGGAAGTGGAACTTGTCGCGAGAACTCCAAGAATTTCCTTCCCGTGAACGCGGGACCCATTGTCGGTGGTGATGGAGTTTGGCACTCCGAAGCGGTGGACGATGTCGGTGAAGAATGTTACCGCTTGCTCCGCCCCGAGATTCGTAATGGGGCGCACCTCCACCCACTCGGAGAACTTGTCGATCGCAACCAACAAGTGGGTGAAGCCCCCGGCGCCTTTCGCAAGGGCCCGACGATGTCCAATCCCCACACGGCGAACGGCCATGTTATGGGGATGGTCTGCAGGGCATGAGCGGGCAGGTTGGACTTGCGGGCGTAGAACTGGCACCCTTCGCAGGTGCGTACGACCTCGCTAGCGTCCACGACCGCGGTAGGCCAGTAAAAGCCCGGGCGGAATGCGTTGCTGACGAGGGTGCGAGGCGCGGCGTGATGGACACGGATTCCCGGCGTGGATGTCCCGTAGGAGCTCGCGCCCCTCGGGGATGGGCACGCACCGCTGTAAGATGCCGGGAGGCGCGCGCGCTTTTACAGCTCACCGTCGACGAGGGCAAAGGACTTGTCCATCTCGGGCGATGCGCCTGGCCGTGGCCCGATCCGAGGGGAGCTCTCCTCGAGCCATCCAAGCGATGTATTTGTCGCGCCAGTCAGCCTTGACAGGAGCTGGCTCAATGTCCATCACGTCGGCCTCGTAGGAGCCATACCCCTCGAGGAGGGAGAGCACGTACGCCTCGTTCGAGGGGTCCTCATCCATGGGTTCCGCACCCGCTGGATTCGAGGGAGCCCCCGAGGGTTCTGCGTGGCTCGAGGGGTGAGGCTCGAGGACGACCGAGGGCTGGGCGATATCGCGGGCAAAAACGTTCGGGGGGACGGTGATCCGCCGGACGTGATCTTGGCCGGCTCGTCCGCCTCCTCGTTGTACGGCGGGGCACGTGGTTGAGCTCGATGCCGTAAAACTTGTCTTCGAGGACTCGCACGGCCTTGCGTAGGCCTCCATCTTGTCGTCATGGTAGCTTGCGTTCTTCATGACTTGATTGATTACGAGCCGTGAGCCCCCCGTACGTCGAGACGCTTGACGCCTAACTCAATGGCGATTTTGAGGCCGCGAGAGGAGGGCCTCATATTCAGCCATATTGTTAGATGCGGGGAAGTGGAGGCGCACCGCGTACCGCATGTGCTCTCCGAGGGGTGATACGAAGAGCGGAGCCCGCGCCCGCCCTTGTTTTCATCACCGAGCCATCGAAATATAGGGTCCGGCACTCGGTTGGATCCGCGGCGGCGGCGGCTGCGTATCTGTCCACTCGCCGACGAAATCCGCCAGGATCTGAGACTTGATGGCCTTGCACGGGGCGTAGGCGAGCGTCTCGCCCATCAGCTCCACGGACCACTTGGCGATCCGCCCCCGCCGCGTCGGGATTACGGATGATCTCCCCTAGCGGGAAGGAGGAGACCACCGTGACGGGGTGGGCCTCGAAGTAATGGCGAAGCTTGCGCCGCGCGAGGACTACCGCATACGGCGGCTTACGGACTCCGAGGGTAGCGCGTCTTGGCGTCGGACAAGACCTCGGCCGATGTAGTAGACCGGCCGCCGGACCGGCGAGGGCGTGCCCTTCCTCCGTGCGCTCCACCACGATCACGGCGCTGACCACCTGGGTGGTTGCGGCCACGTAGAGATGCGGGGGTTCGCCATCCCGTGGTGGCGTGAGGATCGGGGTGTGCGTTAAGGATGCCCTCGGCTTGTCGAGCGCATCCCGGGCCTCGGTGGTCCGGGGAGAAGCGCTCGTGCTTCTTGAGGAGGTGATAGAGGGGCGAGGCCCTTCTCGCCGAGCCGCGAGATGAAGCGGCTCAAGGCGGCAAGGCACCCCAGCACCTTTTGCACCCCTTTGAGGTCCCGGATCGGGCCCATTCATTCGAGGGCCGCAACCTTCTCAGGGTTGGCCTCGATTCCCCGTTGGGAGACGATGTACCCCAGGAGCATGCCTCGCGGCACTCCAAAGACACATTTTTCGGGGTTTAATTTGACCCCATTGGCCCGTAGGCGGCCGAACGTGATGCCAAGGTCGCCAACCGGGTCGTCCGCCTTCCTGGTTTTTACGACGATATCATCCACATACGCCTCGACCATCCGCCCGATGTGATCTCCGAAAACGTATTGCATGCGGCGTTGATACGTTGCACACCGCGTTTCGGAGGCCAAACGGCATCGTGACGTACCGGAACATCCCGAACGGCGTGATGAACGAAGTCGCAAGCTGGTCGGACTCCTTCATCTTTATTTGATGATACCGGAGTAGGCATCAAGGAAGCAAAGTAATTCACACCCGGTACCGTTGAATCAACGATTTGATCAATATGTGGCAAAGGAAAAGGAACTTTAGGACATGCTTTATTAAGGCGGTATAGTCTATACACATCCGCCACTTCCCATTCTTTTTCTTTACAAGTACGGGGTTTGCTAGCCACGTTGGGTGCAACACCTCCTTGATGAACCCGGCCCTCGAGAAGCTTCCGCAGCCTCCGCTCCGATAGCCCGTCGCCGCTCCTCGTCGAAGCGGCGGAGCCGTTGTTGCACGGCGCGGGCGTGAGGCGAGATGTCAAGGGAGTGCTCGGCGACCTCCCTCGGGATGCCCGGCATATCCGAGGGGCTCCACGCGAAGATGTCGGCGATGGCACGGAGAGGAAGTCGACGAGCACCACTTCCTATTTAGGATCGAGGGTGGAGCTGACCCTCAACGCCTTGCCCTCGGGGGCCGCGCGATCGAGGGGTACTTCCTTGGTCTGCTCCGCGGCCTCGAAGGTGCTGCTGTGCTTTGAGGCGGAGTCGAGGTCCTCGTTGACCATCTTCTCCAAAGTGGTCACCAGCGCTTCGTCCAGCGCCAGTGCTTCTGCGTGATCTACGCACTCGACGTCGCAGTCGAATGCGTGCTCGATGGACGAGCCTACGGTGATGACGCCGTTCGGCCCTGGCATCTTCATCTTCAAGTAGGTGTAGTTGGGGACCGCCATGAATTTGGCGTAGCAGGGCCGCCCAAGTATAGTGTGGTAGGCGCCCTTGAACCCCACCACCTCGAAGGTGAGCATTTCCTTGCGGAAATTCTTCGCGGTGCCAAACCAAACCGGCGGGTCGATCCGCCCGAGGGGCCGGACTCGCTTTCCCGCGCAATGCCATGGAATGGCTTCGTGCCGGGCCGCAGTGGGTCCAACCCGATTCCCATCAAGCGCGGCGTATGCGTGTAGAGGATGTTGAGGCTCGCCGCCTCCGTCCATCCGGACCTTTGAGAACCGCGCGTTCCCAATGATGGGGTCGACCACCAGTGGGTACTGGCCGGGTTGGGGATGCGGTTCGGGTGGTCTTCCCGGCTGAAAGTGATGGCGTCCTCCGACCAATTGAGGAAGGAGGGAGGTGCCTTCTCCGCGGCGAGGACCTCGTGCCGCTCCCTCTTGCGCTGGTGGGTCGACATGTCGACGGTGGGTCCCCCGAAGATGAGGAACACGTTCTCCACGGCGGGGGAAGCCGCCAGCGTCGCTGTCTCCTCCGTCTTTCTTGGCCTCCGCCTCCTTTGCGGTGGCGCGGCCATAGAACTTCTTGAGCATGTCGCATTGCTCAAGAGTGTGGTTTTCGGGGTCTTGTGGTAAGGACATGGCTTTTTCGGCATGTCATCAAACACCCCCGGCCTCGAGGGGCCGGTCGAGGGCCCCGTCGAGCCGGGTCGGCAGCAAGGGCCTCGGCCTCATCGCCGTCGCGCCCTTGCTCGCGCGCCTCGCGGCGCGGCTTCTTTTCTTTCTTGCCCCGCTTGTCCTTGCGGTGGGGCTCCCTGGACTTGCTACCCTCCGCGGGCGCATCGTCCGAGCACTTGCCCTTCTTGCCGTCAAAGATCGCCCCCATGGCCTCCTCTCCTGAGGCGAAGCTGGTGGCGATGTCGAACAGCTCGTTGGAGTCCGCGGGCGGGCGCGTCCCGGCCTCACGCACGAGGTCCCGCACGTGGTGCCCTCGAGGAAGGCGTGCACAATCTCGGATTGCGCCACGCTTGGGAGCTCCGTGCGCCGCTTGGAGAAGCACCGTATGAAGTCCTCGGCCGACTCGCCGAGCTTCGAGTGCGGGAGCGCGGGTCTCGGCAATTTCCAAGGCGCACGTACGTGCCCGGAAGTTGCCCACGAACGTGCGAACCGGATCGTCCCGGTTGTGGATCCGGTCGGCGGGCGGTGCTCGAGCCACGTCCGAGCCGAATCGCCGAGGTGCGGGGGCAAGTTGCGGATGATGACCTCGTCGGCCGGTGGCTCCGCCCACCGGCACGCCAAGCGATAGTCGTTGAGCCATACGCGGGGATCCGCCTCCCCGTTGTACTTGACGATGGTCGAGGGTTGGCGGAAGCGCCGGGGGAAGGCCGCCGCGCGGATCTCCCCGCCGAACACACGGGTCCCCTCGGGGGGCTCCGGCGTCGGGGAGCGGTCTTCATCGCTCGTCGTAGCGCCCACCCCGTCAAGGGTGGTAGCCTACCGCCGCCCGTGCATCCGCCCCGCTCGTGCGGCGGGCGTTGATGACGTTGCGGGCGTCACCATCCGGGCGCCCGCGCGTGTCAAGGAGCCGCTCCTTGGCCTCCGCGCGTCCCGAGTTGGTGGGACGCCCCGCGCGCCTTCTCTCGCGTGGACCGAGGGTTCGCCCCCCGTGCGGCCCCTCGTCCCCTCGTGCATCCCCCCCGCCGGCGGATACGTGAGGCCGAGCTTTCGGCCCGCCGGACGGCCACTTGCTCAATGAGAGCCTCGCACCTCGCATTGCGGGTCCGCGCCTCAGGGGTCGAGGGTGCCGGCATAGCCCGCAGCAGCGTCGCGGCCGGCACGAGCTTCTAACTTGCCCGTGGAGGCGCGTCGGGGTTGTCGGCGTTGATGCGGTCGCGGGCACTCGCCGCCCGGCTCCCGCACGCGTTCGCCGCAAGCGGAGGCTTCTCCAGCCATCGAGGCGCGGAGCAGCCCGCACCGTTCGGCACTCCTCCGCCGGCTTAGCCTCGAGCTCGCGGGCTTGGGCTAGGCGTGAGTCGGCGTCGGCCCCGGCGGGGGTGCTTGGCCCCGCCGCCGGTGCGGAGCGATCCCCGGGGGGGCGGCGTGACCTCCCCGTCCCCAGCGCCCACAGCGCCGGTGGCGTTCGCTGGGTCGTTGGCGACGACGACGCAGCACTCCCGCGCGGGGTCGTAGCTCCCGGTGCTGGAGTCATCGGAGCAGCCGAACCAGTAGTCCGTAGCGTCAAGGAAACGCCTGAACATGACTGGGTCCGGCACGCCGGAGAAGTCCCACTCCGCGTACCCGTGGAGGTTGGCGGGCGGCAACGCGTCGAGGGAACCCAGGGACGACTCGTCACCCGCTGAGGCGCCGGGATCCCTGGCGACGAAGACGTGACGGCCGGGGCGGAACCGTGCGCATCGTGGTGTTGACTTTGACGTTGAAGGCCGTCGTGGCACCACGCGCCCAATGGGAAAGCGCGGTCCGAGACCGTGCGCCGTCCCGCCGGGGTGGCGGTTGCCGTGACGGCGGCGCGCCGCGCCGAGAGGCGGCGCGCTCCCGCCGTCGCTCGGACCGTACCCGGCACGAACGCCGACTAGAGCGGCGGCGGCGTCGTGGCGTCGACGGGCCCGCAGCATCCGCGCCGGCGGGTGTCCGCGCCGTGGTGGTGTGCGCGGCGGGGACCGGAGTGGACCCGCCCGGCGCCGCGAGCGGAGCTCCTCACGGTTGGTGAGGCGCATGAGGTAGCCGTTCCCCGTGGCCTGAAAGTTCAGTCCCCCGAACCGGATTTCGAACCCGGCGGGGAGGGGGTCCAAGCTGCCCATGAAGTAACGCGTACCGCGGTACTCAGTGCGGATCACCATGGAGGGAGTTGATGATTGACCCTAGGCGCTCGAATGCCCCACGGTGGGCGCCAACTTTCGGTGCGGAATGTGGTCCCAACACTAACCGGTAATAAGCGCCAAGGTCTATCCCTCAATGGTCGATGCTAAGCAATAGGAGACGCGAGTTTATCCTGGTTCCCGCCGAGGGGTCGTACGTCCGGCAGCGTGGTATGCTCAAGGCACTATATTGCTCAAGACCGGGGGTGCCTCGTAGTGGGGCCGCTACAAGCAAGGCGGGAGAGAAAGCGTGGCTTCCAAGTCCCCGGTGTAGTGGCGAAGATATTGTGGGAGAATTGGAGGGCAAGTGCGTGGTGCGACTTGTCTCGTGTTGGTTTCTCGTCGTTCGTGTGTGATCCGTCCGTCCGTGTCCGTGTTCTCCGTCCCCTCGCGCAAGGGGGTTCGTCCTCTTTTTATAGACCAAGGAAGGAGCGAATCACATGCGCGCCATGCTATTTAGCTACGTGAGGGAGCGTGATGTGCTACGCTGTAGAGTAGGCGGCCGCCCAGGCGATCCTTGCACCGATCCGGCCATCATGGCGTATCTTGTTTTCGAACAAAGTGGCGTCCTCGAGGGTAGAAGGGCGGCGGACGGCTGTGATGTCTTCAGATAGGCTCGAGGGAGTTGCTGACGTCGGTCCGTACGAGGTACGGCGGCAGGTAAGGTGGCGTCCCGTTCCCACACGCTCCACGGTCTTTCGGAGTCGTTGCCACGGTGCACGGCGTGCGCCCGTACGCGCGGGGCGGCAGCCATACCGTTAACAGTGGCAGGGATGGCGTCCCACCGGCCTAGCGCCTCCACCTAACCCCGTAAGGTCACAAGAAAGCAAATCGAGGGTGCGCCCGCCCCCTTCGAGGGCTCGGCGCGTTAGCCGTGCGGAGCGGCGGCACGGCGTCACGGGGACCGGCACCGGCCGCGCCCGCCCCCCCCCCCCCCACGGTGATGGGGGATGGGCTCCCCTCTCGGGGAGTTGGTGCGGCGGCACCGGGTGCGAGCCCCGGCGCATGATGGCGCCGCCTCGCCGATGTCGGGGCATTAAGTGTCCACGTACGGGAGCGAGGCGCGCGTGCGCGGAGTGCCCTCGAGCGAGGCGGCACCCCGTTCGAGGGCGGGGGCGGACCCTCGAGCGAGGCGGACCTCGCTCGAGGGAGGCGCACCCCCCTCGAACGGGGCGGAGCCCGCCCGAGGGAGGCGCGCACCCTCGAGCGAGGCGAAACCTATTCGAGGGAGTCTTCGAGTGGGCCGCCCGGTGGGCCGCCGGGGCCTTCGCGTCGTGGGCCATGTCCCGCATGGTTAAGTAAGGCGTATTTGTCTTTGGCTTTGTTGTGGGTTTTAAGTGGGGATTTCCCCACCGTTTAAGGGGACCCCTAGGGCTGTCCCCGACACTAGTTACCGGTTGCAACCCGGAATTTTAGTGGAGAGAAGAGTGCTGCAATCATGTGGAAGAAAACCACAAGTCTCTTATCCAAGAAGAAGGGGTCATCGTCATCCAAGCTGTCTTCAACGACGTCTTCGAGGAGACACTCTGTTTCTGAGTCTCCTCGGAGCATGGAGGACACGACACCGCCAAGGAGGAATGACGCTCTCCTCCTCGGTGGCATGAGGGCAACAAGGAGCACGTCCATGAGGTTTACCGAACCTCAAGGGCATACGGAGGAGCCACCCGTCCCACCTCGACGTCGACCCGTTCAACCGCACCACATCCATATACTCTGCAATATTCCTCATATGGCTTCATCATATTGTTGGAGGAGGAGAAGAAACTCTCTCGTCTTGAGAAGAGGCTTGTGCCCAACGTCGACTTCCACGATCAAGCACTCAACTACTTGGGTTTCAGCACCGACATATATTATATGTTGGGCACCTTGGATGGGTGCAATTCTCCAACGGAGTGTCGGCGGACACCCACAAGGAGTTCGCCTTGGAAATCTTGATGATCATTGCACCTATCCTTGATGATGGGGTGCAAAGTTTATCATTCTGTTTGGAGGGAGTCCAACAAGTGGTTCCCTACGAGCATGTTAGGGAACTACTTGATTTCCATAAGGGAGGCTCGGAGAAAGTTGACGTGCCGCCTGGCATGTTAGATGGATTTTGGAGGTTGGTCTCCGGAGAAGCCCACCAACAACGCAATTGCATCCGTAACCCCATTATCCAAGTATTCCACTCTTGGATGAGCAAGAGGATATTGGGGAGGATGAGGGAGAGGAAGGTGACCGACACGGAGTTGAATTGGCTCTACTCGGCTTTAATTGCCAAGAAGCCAATAGACCCCTCATACCTCATGATCAACCGTTGGTGTTGCGAGGCAACATCGGGGGCGGAAGATATTGGTTCGGGGTGCTACCTCTCTATGTTGGCCATCTCCCTATGGCCGGGGATCACAAGAAACCCCAAACATCTTTTACGTGGGACCTCTCTCGGCATTGAATATTTGAGACAAGGCAAATATATTAGTGGAGATGAGAAAGGAGGTTTTGGTTTGGCCACGGTGAACCTGCCCCTCCCGGATGCAAGGCTTAGGCTTTTCATTCAAGGGAGGGAAGATTGGTTGGAAGAGGGACTCCTTGTCTCTGCGAAGAAAAATAAAAGAGGAAGAATCATAGAGGAGGGATCCTCCTCCGCACAAGCGGGTAGTGCACAACCCAATGTTGTGCCACCTTTTGGCGGGATCCCTCCTCCTCCAAATTACTATGGAGGGCCACAAATGCAAGCATGGGGGTGGTGCACCGGTACCCCCACCAAATTATGTGGTGCCCAACGTAGCCATCACAGAGCCCTACGCACAATATCCCCAACCACAACAAAGCATGGCCATAATTGGAGGGTATGTTGCGAGAAATGCGCAAAATGTCGCAGCCATCCAAACCAACGCGGCTCAACTTGGTGAGGGCAATGCAAATATTGCCTATGAGCTTGGACGCCTTCACCTAGTGGAGCCGAATAAATTCGTTGGAGGGGATGTCCAACCTTACTACGAGCAAGGGTACTACTATCAAGATTATCAACACCAACCACCGGCGGAGGACTAGGAAGAAGAAGGAACTTTAGTTTTCTTTTCTTTTCCCTTTCTGTGTAATTTTCAGCTTTTGTTTGTTTGTGTTTGCGTAATATTTTCAGTTTTCATTTAAATTTCAGAAAGTGTGTTTGTTCATTTTCAGTTTGTATTTTAGCTTGATTTCATCATTAATCAAGGAACCACCTTGATTATACCTTTGGAAAAGTTACAAAAATTTGTGCCATAATGATATATGATTATAATTCCCGCTTTGTTTATCTTTGTAATTGATTTATGCATGTTAAAGCTAGTGCTCTCTTAAAATACGAATCTGAATTTATTTAAATGCTAGCTTAATCTTTAGTGGAGGTTATGATTAAAATAAAGACCCATAGTGTTTTATGTGCTCTCAAGTTATGAGTAGATTAAAGATGGTTTTTTATGGCCAAAAATATCGCTAACCTTGTCATAAATATCACTTGTGTGTTGCTCAACCTATCCAGAGCCTAATATATATTTGAGTGCATAAACCTTAGTGTACAAGATTTATTTTTGAGTGAGTTATTGCAGGCCATGATTTCTCTTGCCCGAGACTAAGAAGCTGATCATTCCATTTTTGTGTATCTATCTTTTTGCTAGCCTTTTATCTATGCATTGTGTATCCCCGCATCGGAGATCTCACAGACCTCGTCGGATATCCACCCTTAAAACCAAATATCATCTTTTGTTATTACCTCCTTGACCACAACCCATCATTGAGAATGGATCATCAATTCAAGAAAGATCGCAAGACGGTGCCAACATTGAAGAATTCAAGTATCTCTCCAAGGAAAAATATTTCCGGTACCTACCTTATTTATCACCTCTTTGCCCGAGGACGAGCAAACGTCTAAGCATGGGGGAGGAGGTAGGTACGATGCAATTTTTAGAGTTCAAAAGGGGAGAAAATAGAAAAAATTGAGAAAGAAAAAAAAATGAGGAAAAGAAAGAAAGAAAGAAAGAGATATATGAGAAAAAGAGAAAAAAATATGAGTATGTGTAAAAATAAAAAATAAAGTGAACTCCCCGGTTCTCTGAAGTGCATTTGGAACTTCAAGGCTTCAAGATTAAAAGATCCATACTCATTTTCCAACCATGTGCAATCCGATAACGAGGACTTCCTTTGTGCCTCGGGATCACTCTTTGCCATTTGCACATGTCCACTTATCTCAAGTGTGTGTATTTTTCTCTTTCCCCTCCTTGATATAACATTATTTTCCAATGAACTTTTTGACGAGTCTCGGTAAGACCATGAGAAGCTTGTCTTGTTTTGACAACACCTCATTTATAAAATCTTGGTAGGACTAAACTTTCCCGAAGCTCCATATTGTTAACACCAAAATTTGGTAAGGAGTCTGACTTATGGGTCCAGCTCGATGAGGAGTCCGTCTGGTGGAAGGAAGGTTTCCTCAGATGCATTCGGCAGAAAGATCTGCGGTCGGCTATCTGCTTCTGTTCGGCAAGGGAACAGTTGAGCTGATTTTGCGGGATTGAACGGTGACGTGGCTCAAGCAGGAAGGACGGATGGATGGACAAGCGATCAAGCTTAGAGATAAATTAGGTATCAAATCCATTCGAGGTTGTACCGGCGGGGTATAAATATGAGCCCCGAATGTATGTAACGAGATATACGTAATCATTCTCAATACAAACCGGCCTTACGCCAAACCCTAGAGTCCATTTGTCATGTCATCGAGTTATTCGAGAGGGTTCATCGATCCGTCGACCTCCGTGAGTACCGGCAACCTTGTATCATATCTAGTATCATGCGGTGGATTTAGATCTGATGCAAGTAGTCTTGTTACCATGCTTCGTGTCATGCAGTAGATTCAAGCTTGGTTCAAGAGGGTTTCTTGTTAGATCATGAGCCATGCGGTAGGCTAAGATCTAGCTTGAGGCTAGTTATCGGCTCTATTGGGTTTTGGCAAGATCCAATAGATTCATTAAGTTACCCGTGTTGCTTTGAGTTTTTGCTTTATGTTTAAATTCATGTAACACCTTTTTGCCCAACCTAGATGGGTTTGGATCGGCTTTATCTCTTTTGTGATCCTTATGTGAGTCGAGTTCGTGCCTTGGGCTATTTTTAACACATGGATCACGTGCTTTTCGATAGCCGAAACCGAATCGATCTAGGTTGTTACGTGTTGCGGGTTCAAGCTTGCCAACGTTGGTAGAAATCTTGAAAGAACCGAGTATCACGCGGTAGATACAGATTTTTGGGTTGCTTTGGAGCTAGTCATCCGGTGGATTAGATTTCAAACCAATCGATAGATTTATTTCGCTTGGTAATGTTCATTCCTTCTTCATGGACCTCGAATCGGTTGTTCGGCCGTATTCGGTTATGTTTCTTCACGAGTAGAACACGTGCGTAATCCATGCTTTAAATGATGAATGCTTTTAGCTTTCCATATTTAGATTGTATCATGCGGTGGATAGATCTATTTGTGGAAAGTGGTACGATCTCCATGCAAGTTGTATCATGCGGTGGATAGATTTGTTTGGCATCGTACCCGACGGGTTTTAAAGTACCTAGACATGCGGTAGACTAGTGCTTTGGACCTATGCATGCTTGTTTATTACATGTTTATGTTCGCGCTTTACTTTATTTATTTATTTAATGTTAATCATCCTGGGGATCGGTCATGGCTTTGCGCATGTGCATCTTTGCTCAAACAAAGACCGATCGTCGTCATGCTTACGTCACTCATTCGGCTATGTTACTTTTCCTTTTATAAGCTCCCGAATGGTTTCGGTTTATGCGAGATAGCTTTCTATAGCTATGTGTCATCCCGTTTGGCTTTGTAGCCGTAAATATGGAACTGCGTCCGGTGCCACCCGGCAAGTTCCAAGCTTTGGTATTTAATCGCATTGTCTTTTGTTAATTTTCAAGAAAAATTGACTGGCACGTCTTGTGATTCTTTGCACGTGTGAAGCCAGCTTGTTCGGCTTGCTGTGTGTTTGGCGCTAGGTGCACATTTTGCGTCAACACACTTTTTGGCACGCCCAGTGGGACCACAGCCGAAAGATCAAGATGCTTGACATTGGGGACATCATGGATGTCAACATTGAAGACCTCTCTCCTGAACAACGGCAGCAGCTCCAGGACGCCGTGGACCAATTCCAGCAGAAGTGCATGCTATCCTTCAAGAAGAACAGGAGTGGCGTCCCGTACTTGAAGAATGAGATGCCCAGGGTATTGTTGCCAGGGGAAAGAGACGCCACCGGTGGTCCGGGCAAAATACCAGATACCCATTACCCGTACCCGAATTACCCGAACCCGAACCCGAATTACCCAGACCCGAGGTACCCGATCCCAAGTTCGAATAGTGATTATCATTACCCGAAATTAGTTTGGGTAATTCGGGTAATATACTCAGGTACCCAAACTACCCGAACTACCCGAAATTTGCCTTTGTTTTTGTATTTATTCACATGTTGTTAGTTGAATACTTGAAATTGTCACTTTATTAGAATATAATTCTCTTAATTTGAATGAGTAACTATAATATATTATTCTTCTCGGCTTGTAATTGAAACTCAACACAAACTAATAGTCTATGCAAAATTATGTGTGTTTGATTGTATAATTTGATTATAGATTTCGGGTAAATTGGGTAACCCGAACCCGAACCCGATTTTTGCGGGTACCCGAATTTGCGAGTAGTGTTTTTTCGGGAGGCGATATCGGGTAATGATTCTCATCACCCGAATTTCTCAAAACCCGAATTACCCAACCCGAACTAATCGGGTAACCCGAACGCCCACCCCTAGCCACCACCCGGCGAGAGAGGGAGGAATGCCTACAAGCGTTCCGAGATACCGCGGACCACGTCTTCGGCGAGGCACCACAAAGCTTTCCTTGGTGCGTTCAAGCAAATGATGGTGGCTGTCTTTGGTCCAGGCATGGAGCAGGCATTCAGTAAGACACCCTTTCAAGGGGGCACCGTGGAGTTGGGCGAATCCAGTTCTCAGCTGCCTTTGCAGAGCCAGCCAGCCCAGCCTCCTCCTCAGAGCGCTGGGAGTCAAGCTTTCCAGCCTCCTCCGCAAGGTGCTGGGGGTCAGCCAGTTCAGCCCCCACTGCAGGCCGCAGGAGGGCGACCAGTTCAGCCGCCACCGCAGGGCAGCACGGGTCAGCCTGTGCAACAGCCGAACCCGTACCAGCCCACGTACGGGGACTTGGCATTCGGCTCCCCTGGGGCCCCGCTTGCTTCCGGCCACAGGATTGCTCCAGCAAGCAACTGGCTACAAAGAAATCTGTACGGCGGAGGCTACCACGAGGTGGGGAACTACGGTGCCATAGACGCTTTCCTGCATCCAGGTTACGCACCAGCTGCAGGCACGCAGGAGGAGGACGCCCTGGCGCAGAAGATGGCCGAGTTGATGCAGAATCAGTTCGGCCTCAAACCGAAAATGCACGGGCCAGCCTACACGCCGCCGTTCCCGGAGTGGTACTTCAATGTGCTCCTTCCGCCAAGGGTGAAACCTCCGACGGAGTTCACAAAGTTTTCGGTCGGGACGACACGAGCACGGTGGAGCACATCGCTCCCTACCTAATGCGGCTTGGAGAATGCTCGACCGAAGAAGCATTCGGAGTCCGATACTTCCCCACGTCACCGACGGGCCCGGCGTTCCGGTGGTTTTCATCTTTGCCCCCTAAGTCGGTTAGCACACGGAAGGAGCTAGAACGGAAATTCCACACCCACTATTTCAGCGGCAGCTCAGAGAAGAAGCTAATCGACCTCGCTACCCTGAAGCAGAGGCACAGTGAGACGCCCTTGGAATTTCTCAAGAGGTTCAGGGAAGTTAAGGGCATGTGCTTTTCGCTCAACCTGCCAGATGATCAGTTGGCCGACATGGCCGTTGCCGGGATGCTGCCGGCCGTGCGTGAGAAACTGTTTGGCATGGAGTTCGAAAACCGGGTCGACTGTCCCAAAAGCTGTCGTTAATGAGCAACCAAGCATATGGTTTCAAGAAGGACGCCAGGTTCGGGAAACAAGATGACGTCGCGTACATCTACAACCGGTTCTGGACAAGGCCGACTCCGTTGGAAGATTCGATGATGAGCGGGACGTGGCGTGGCCGAAATCATGTGGGGGAAAGAGCCATTGACGATGAATCGGCGCCGGGTCAAACGGACCAAGGGCACCTACGATTTCGACATCACGAAGGCCGACAAGCCGTTTGAGCTCCTAGTGAAGGATGGCCGAATCGGATTGCACGAAGGGCATTCCATGCTTCGGCCCAATGGAGTAAAGGAGAAGCATTACTGCGGCTTCCACGACAGGAACTCACACTCCATCAACGACCTGCAGGGTCTTCAGGATGAGGATCCAGAAAGCCATCCAGGAGGGACACCTCAAATTTGATAACAAGATGAAGCTGGATGGCCACCCCTTCCCTCAGAACATGGTGGGTTTCTCCGTCAACATGGTGACAGCTGAGGAGAAGGGCAAGGTCAAAGTCTTGACCTCGGCCCGAGCTATGCGGAGATGGAGCAGTGGACCTGGAGCGTCAAGTAACTTTGGAGCAGGTGCATGGTGAAGCCCCACGCGTCCTCAAGAGCCACATCGAAATTGGGGAATCATCCAAGGCCAAACCCAGGGTGACCACGCGTATACTCCTCAACAAGTGGCAGCGCCAGATGGAAAAGGAGCGCTACCAGAAGCGAAAATACGAGGAGGAAAGACGCAGAGCCGAAGAGGAGGCACGCAGAAGAGACCTGGAGCAGTACACGCGCGAGCAGGAGCGCGCGCACTGGGGATGTGCGTTCTTCAGGCACTGTTGGAACGAAGGTCTGAAGCTGCCCACGCTGAGGAACTGCCCCGAGTGCAGGGACGGGTATTTTGAGTATAGGCAGGACACTACCATTCGCCGATCCGTCCATGAAAGAATTGGAAGGATACATCCTAGCGAGGATCGGCGCCAAAAAATTGAAATCATTGATCATCCCGGGAAAAGGCAAGCGGATTTAAGGTGGGCCGATCAAGAGGTGGACGAGGACGAATACATCCGGCGAGAAGGGGCAATGGTGCCCGCCCGGCTCCGAGGAAAAGTCGAAGAGACGGGTTCAACGCTTGAGGAACCGTGAACTAAGGCAAGGCCGGGATCCGGACAAGGCGGGTGTGGCGTCCAAAGGATCAACTTTGAAGGGTCAAAGCGTTCGGCTCCAACATGCATGGTATATTTTTTACGCCAAATGAATTCGTGGCTCCTGCTAATCGGGTTGTGCGAGAAGAGGCGTCCCTAGACGATGAGTAAGCCGAGGGGGTAATGGCGCGCTCGGTGTTAGCCAAGCGAGGTCATCTTCGACAAACCGGCCGGAAATCGACACATGAGGCCGCCGTACTTGAAGGGGTATGTCAATGGCAAGCCATTGACCAAGATGTTCGTCGATGGTGGAGCGGCGGTCAATGTAATGCCATACACCACCTTCAGGAAACTTGGCATGGGCCCTGGCGATCTGACGCCTACAAGCATAATACTGAACGATTTCGCCGAAATCCTTCAGACACCAAGGGATGCGCTCACGTGGATCTGATGATCGGGTCCAAGACGCCGCTCACGACCTTCTTCGTTATCGAAGGTAAAGGAGCCTACGACCCTCTTACCGCTTGGACGGGACTGGATTCATGCCAATTGCTGCGTCCCATCCACCATGCACCAGCAGCTCATCCAATGGGTGGATGATGATATTGAGGTTGTCCAAGCAGATGACTCCGTGAGTGTTGCAAACATGGAACCAACTTTCTGGGAGTATCAAGGCATTGACTGTTTCTCAGGGAAAGACTGGGGAGAAGGTCCGTTGAACCGTCGGCGAGCGATCAACACCGATTCAAGCGATCGGCTCTTATAGTAATTTTTAATGGAGAACCCCGTCGATGGTACCGATGGCAAGTTGGGGCGAGTATTTATGTCGGTCGATAAATTAGAAGAAGTTGATATTGGAAGCGGTGATAAGCCAAGGCCGACGTTCATTAGCGCAAACTTGCAACCGGACTTCGGGGAGGAGTTAATCAAGTCTGCTCAAGGAATATAAAGATTGCTTCGCCCGTGATTATTCGGAGATGCCTGGACTAGATCGCTCCATCTTGAGCATCGGTTGCCAATCAAATCTGGTTTCAAACCATATAAGCAGCCACCCCGGAAAATCTACAAGGATGAGGTATTGGCCGATGTGAAGAAAGAAGTTGAAAGATTACTTGATGCAAACTTCGTTCGGCCATGCAGATACGCGGAGTGGATTTCTAACATTGTCCCTGTTTACAAGAAGAATGGAAAGATGAGGGTCTGCATAGATTTCAGGGATTTGAACAGAGCTACTCTGATGGATGGTTACCCCATGCCTATTGCCGATTTGCTGGTTGACGCCGCCGCTGGGCACAAAGTTATTAGTTTCATGGATGGCAATGCGGGATACAACCAAATTTTCATGGCAATAGAAGACATATCAAAGACGGCCTTCAGATGTCCTGGTCATATAGGCCTCGTTTGAATGGATAGTCATGACGTTTGGGTTGAAAATGCCGGTGCAACTTATAAGCGAGCCATGAATTACATTTTTCACAAGTTTGGTCGGCGGTGTTGTTGAAATTTACATCGATGATGTCGTGATCAAGTCCCTAAGTCAGGACACCCATTTGGAAGATGTGAAAAGGACCCTGGAGTGCACCCGAAAGCATGGTTTAAAGATGAATCCAAACAAGTGCGCTTTTGGGGTATCAGCTGGAGAGTTCTTGGGATTTTTGGTCCATGAAGGGGGGATTGAAGTTGGCAAGAAGAGCATGAAGGCCATTGATGAAGTTGTCCCTCCAACTAATCTCAAGGAATTACAATCGCTGCTCGGAAAAATTAATTTCGTAAGGAGGTTCATTTCAAATCTATCACGAAGGTTTTGCCATTCTCTCCACTCGTTGAAGCTAAAGAAAGATCGAAGTTCACATGGGGCGACGAACAACAAAAGGCTATGAGATCAAGCAATACATGAAGGAGGCACCGAGTCTTGGTCCCTCCTCGACTGGATAAGCATTTCAAGTTGTACGTGGCGGCCGATACCCAAACCATTGGATCAGCCCTTATTCAAGAATTCGAAGGAAAGGAGCGGGTAGTAGCATATCTTAGCCGAAAATTACTTGATCCCGAGACCGGGTATTCGGGCGAGAGAAGCCGTGCTCGTGCGTGTACTACTCATGTACAAAGTTTCGGCACTACTTGTTGAATGCCGAATGCACTGTATATTCCAAGTTTGATGTAATAAAACATATGTTATCTATGCCAATTTTGAATGGCAGGATTGGCAAATGGATCTTGGCTTTATCAGAGTTTGAGTTAAAGTTCGAATCGGCAAAGGCTATTAAGGGACAGATCATTGCCGATTTTATAACTGAACATCGCAATCCGTCAATTGATTTGCTTGAAATCACTCCTTGGGCTTTATTTTTTGATGGATCATCATGTGGTAAAGGTGGGGGAGTAGGGATTCTCGTTAATTTCACCAAAAGGTGAGATTTTTGAATTTGCTATCCCTATACGGCCCATTGTTACAAACAATCGAAGCCGAGTACGAGGCAATCGCTTCGAGGGCTTCAATATTTGAGAGAAGTTGGGGCCGTTTCGGTTGAAGTTTATGGAGACTCGAGTTGGTAATCAAGCAATTGGACGGCCAATACGAATGCAAGAGCGAAGCACCGAGGAGTTACTATGAAGAATGCGGGGAAATCTTGAAGAGCTTCCCGTTGGTAACTCTACAAAGATATTCCTAGGGAACATAATGAAGAAGCAAACAAAGTTGGCTCGGAGCGCCTCTAGCTACAAGGAGAGTCAAGAAGCGTTTGCTTTGCGGATATATGTGCACTCGGGGACGGATCTTGCGGAAGATGATTGGAGAAAAGAGATCGTTAACTATTTGAAGGATCCATCCCGAAAGGTCTCTAGGAAGCTCGGGTACAAGGCCATAAAATTCGTTCTTCCGGATGACAATCTGTTCTATAAATCATTAGATGGGGTATTGTTATGGTGCCCGGGTCCGGAAGAAGCCAAGAACATGATGAGCGAAGTGCATGATGGGATATGTGGAGCATGCCAATCGGCCTACCGCATGAAATGGGTCATCAGGCAAGCTGGGTGCTTTTGGCCGACGATATTAGAGGATTGCTTTGAGTATTACAAGGGATGTCAAGATTTCCAGAGGTTTGGAAATATTCAAAGAGTCCCTGCGTCAGCGCTGAATCCCATCATCAAGCCATGGCCATTCAGGGGCTGGGGTATAGACTTGATTGGCCAGATTAATCCACCATCTAGCAAGGGGCATAAGTTTGTGCTTTTGGCTACGGATTATTTTACTAAATGGGTTGAGGCGATCCCACTGAAGAAGGTGACGTCGGAGAACATGGTTGAATTTGGCAAGGAGCACATCATCTATCGGTTTGGAATCCCTCGACAATTACAATCGATCTAGGGGCCCAATTCGTGTCCCCGGAGTTTAGAGAATTTGCCGAAAGCATGGGAATCAAATTGTTTAATTCTTCTCCTTATTATGCCCAAGCAAATGGTCGGGCGGAGGCTTCTAATAAGATCATGATCAAGCTTATACAAAAGAAGATCGACCGAAGCCAAGGAGGTGGCATTCGGTACTCGGTGAGGCATTGTGGGCTTACCGAATGGCCCCCCCATGGAGCTACAAAGACGTCTCCTTATGAACTAGTTATTGGACATCATGCGATTCTACCTTGGGAGATGCAATCGGATTCAAGGAGGGTTGTGTTACGGAAGGATTTAAGCTCCAAAGATTACAGTGGCCTAATGATGGATGAACTAGAGGATTTACACATGATCCGTCTTAGGGCCCTAGAAAACATCGAGAAGAACAAGTTGCGGGTTGCCAAGTACTATAACAAGAAAGTAAAAGTCAGGCAATTTGCAGAAGGGGTTTGGTTTGGAAAGCGCTATTGCCGATTGCAACTAAATATAGCGAATTCGGCAAATGGTCCCCTAACTGGGAAGGGCCTTTTCGTGTGCTCGGATGTGTCCCCGGTAACGCATACATATTGAAAACTTTACTAGGAGAAGAATTTTCCGCTGCAATAAATGGAAGATATTTGAAGAAATATTATCCTAGTATTGAAATCGATCGATGATCACCAAGCAATGGGATTACATGCACACGACACGGCGGCCCGGCGCTCAAGAACGAGGCCGCCTTTAGAACGAAAAATCCCCAAACAAGAAAATGGCCGGTGCCTAGATGCATTGCCCTTAGCACAAAACTACATTACAACCGCCTCTTGCGGGTTTACATCCAACAACCCCGGTGATCGGGACATCGAGGAGGTGGGAAGCGAAGGCCCGGAGGAAGAAGCGGGAGTATGATTCAATCTTTTCTTTGCTTCTTCGGCCGCTCCCACTTCGGCTTGCTCCGGGACCACCGTGACGGCAACTTGGAATGCACGGGGGTGACCATGATTTGCGGCCTCCACCAAGCCGTCCCAAGCCGCTTTCGGTGTTGTTGTACCGTCGAGACATCCGAAACGAGAGGAGTGGGTGTTAGGGGCAAGAAATCCAGATGTGGTCACGAAGTCAAGAAGGAGTCAAAAACATTTACCTCCCACTAGTGCCTCCAGAGCCATGCGACGCTCGCGTTCGGCCTGGCAACGAGCGGTGATGTCCCTGAGGCCGTGTTCCAGGTGCCGAACGCGGCGGTGCAGTTGATGGCTGGTCCTCTGTTTAGGCGTGGCGTCCTCTGCTTCGAGGGAGGAGTCGGAGGAGATGTACTCAGGCACGTCTTCGGTCCCGATGATTTCTTCAGGAAGCAAATCAAGGCCTGAAAGGGGAAAGGTAGAGAAGAGGTAAAGCACAAGATCATATGGGAACCAAGAAGTGAATCAAGGGGAAACTCACCTTCGAATCGTGCATTTCTTCGGAGTCTTTGCTTTCCGGGGTTGCTTGCCTTTGTCCATGGCCTTGGGGTTTTTTCATCCGGAGACAGGGGAGGAAATGAGAAGTGATGGATGAGTGTGCGAGTGGATTTGCGGGGCATCTCGACGGGCTATTTTATTGACCGAAGGGGTGCATTGGGAGTGATGACCGGCCGGCGTACACCGTTGGAATACCAAACGGCGGGGTTTTCTCTCGGAATGCGAAGGGTTTTCGCTTGAACAAGTGCTTATGGATTGCCGATTCGGGATCTTCGTGGATGTTGCGCCAAGGGGCATCTATTCTCGTGTGTTCGGCTCAAGACAGGTTCCGGATACGTTTAAGGAAAAACAAGATTCACGGATGCAAACATGAAGAAAATCATTGCGGTGCAAGCACGTAATTCAAAAGTTCTTTATTTATTGCCGATATTCAAACATCCCTAATACAAGCTAGTCAAAAAGCCTCGTTCAGCACAGATTGGGGATGAGTGATTTCGGCAATGGCGTCGCCGTGGCCATCGAGGCGCTCCAAGATGAGCTCAATCTCCTCGATGTCTTCTGGCGCGCCGCCCCGGAAGCCGCGCGGCCTGGTGGAGTAGTCGACGTCCGTGTGCGTCGCCATGGCAGCCAGGCCCAGGGTGGTGCCCAAGCGGACGCCATGGGTGGCCACTTCATCAACGCGGTGCTCCACCGCAGCAAGGCGCTCCGCCGGCGTGTCTCCGCGGGCGTTCACCTTATCGGCCAGCTGCTCCACCAGCATCTTTAGCTGGTTGAGCTCGGCGTCGCGGCCGTGAGGTGCAAGAAAAAGGAAGATTAGTATCAAAGGCCGGATTGGATCAAAAAGTGGTTTCGCAGCCGTACCGTCAATGGTCTCCGGCGGTTGCTTGCGCCGATCCTCCCACTCCCGGCTCGGCTATGCCCGCCTTCTTGGAGACGTCCTCCCAGCTCGCGCTGGGCCGTCTCCAGTTCCGCCTTGAAGCGGAGAGCGTCGAGTTCGCCGTAGGGCACGGGGGAGTGGCCGTCAGACTCCGAGGAGTCGTCTGGTAGGGGCTGACCGGCTGGCGCGGGAGATGGATTCCATTGAATCAACCTGAAAAAAGGATGACCGTCAAGATAAAAGGAGATCAAAGATGAATCAGAAAAGAGGAATTGACGATCATTGCCTCCGGCGCGCATTGGCGCTACTCCCCTCCGCCTCATCAGAGGCGCGGCGTCGGTTGAGGCGGCGCACCATGCTTGCTCCGGGATGTGCCTTGTTTGAAAAGAAGAAGAAGAGTTGAGATTGGCAAAGATTCGAGAGCTAAAGGCTTGGTGGAGAGCTAGGGGCACCTACGGTTTCATTTATAGGTCCGGCAAGGCGGATCGTGGCCTCAAGTCGTGGCTCGGGATCGTGGCGCATATCCCAAGAAAATCGGAAGGTGGAAAGGTTCTTGACCAGTCCGCCAATGGGTCGCTTGGAGTTCTAGGCTGAGTCATATTCAGTTGACTGGCTCGGCTGAAAGGAGTCAAAGTGCCATTCGGGTGTTGGCATTTCTTTGCCGAATGGGTCGTTCAGCATTACATTTGAAGTTGCGCAGAAGAAAAAGGAAATGAAATTGCAAGAACAAATATTACAAGAGCGACCAATTCGGTTACACATCAATTGAAGCATCTAAATGTTCAAGTATTTCGCAATTACACTACGGACATTTGATGTTGCTTGGCGAAAATTGTCCAACCGCTCCTGATAATCTTTCTGGGCACTAGACAAGGTGGTAAGTTCTGCATCACATTGTTTCACCTTGGCTATAGCCGATATTGCTTCCTCTTGGGTCTTCTCTATCAATCCAGGGAGCTCGGCTATCTTCTTGTCATCGGCCTCTATCTCAGCTGACAGGCTTCTCAGTTCTGCCTCCAAAGCGGCTTTTCTGGCAATTTTCAATTCACGAGAAGCTTGCAGATCGGCCAATGCATCTTTATGACTCTCGGTCTGAGATTGTGCCCCTTTCATGGCTTTTTCAGCACTGGCCCTCTTCTTTTCAACGGCTGGGCGGGAGGACACCTTCCTCAAAGCTTGTCTTATGGGCACGTAATGAACTTCCAGACCGGAGATAGATGCAAGAGAGGCACTGATGTCCTCAGGGAGTTCTTGGCTAATGGGTTCGAGCATTTCTTCAAAGTGATCGAGATACTTGAACTGATCTCGTGCATCTCTTTCCAGCCAGGCAAAGATCTCCTTGAGCTTTTCTAGCACTTCCTCTGACAGAGTTTGATGCACTCCTTCCCTTGCCTCGGCAACTGGATTGTCCCCCATTGACAGACTTGATGATGATGGGGCTTGATCCTAAGAAAGCAATATTGCTGAGTCAGGAGTGCTGAAAGTAAAAGGTAGCAGGGTTAAGTGCAAATAAGTATCTCATGTCTGATTTCTTGAACTGGGGCAGGATTTTGTTCAGGGGCAGCCACTGGCAAAGGAGGTGTTCCAGGCAGAGCTGAAGCTTCTGTGTAAGAAGGCGCTGATGCAGTTGCTGGCAACTCAGGAGCTTCTGGCTGAAGAGGAGATGGGTTCACCTCTGCTGGGGTTGATGTCTCTGCATGACCAGTAGGTGATTGGGCCCTTGAAGGACTTGATGGCTCTGGTTGGATTGGGAAACTCATCTCTGAAGAGTTTGGTGCTTCTGTTTGAACAGGGGGTGATTGAGTCCCTGATGAAGATGAGATTTCCACTTGGACAGGTAGCTCAGCCCTGGGTGGACTTGCTTGTTGAGACACTGGGACATCCACAAGCTGATCCTTCATTGTTTCTTCGAAAGTGCCAAATTAAAAATAAATGCCGGTGTTCATCCCCAAGAAAGAGGACGGTGAAGGTCATACCGGTGGATGGGGCATTGGCGGTGTCCCGAAACCGAAGATTGTTGATTTCTAGTCCGAAAATGCACAAGATATGGTTTGTCGAAACGAGAATAATCTTGTGATCAAGAAAGGAAAAGATTTTTACCAGTTCTCCTCCTCTTGGCATTTGGAGGGGCAATCGAGAGACAAGCCTTGCCTCTTGTCGGCGGCAAAGGCTGGACGGACTTGGGTCCGTTGTGGCAAACCTAGTCATTAGCCGAGCCGGGGGTTGGTGACTTGAATCCCAATGCCGAGATTGGGCCCACCGCATTATAAGCAATATCCCCGGCCCAAGGGGCAGGCATGGTGTTCTGTGGGTAAAAGAAATAAGGTCGGAATCATGATTAGGAAAGGAAATGTCGATTCAAGGGTTAATCATATTACCTCCGAAGTTGGCTGAAAATCGGGCATCAACTCGCACCGAGAACAAGTGTACGGTGCTCACCGAAGATATGATCATGGAATTCTTGCCACCGGGAGGTGAAGGTGGGGTGAGCTATTGTTGTGGGTACAAAAGCGCCGTGTAGACAGTGGGACTGCACACATAATGAAAGACTCTGCTACTGTGCATGAGTTCTTTGATTTCCTCTCTGGGCTTGAGGAATTCATGCAGAAACAGTCTTGGGGGCATCTGGCCACATCCAAGTTGCCGAGCCATTATGTTGGGCTGATAATATTCATAAGTGCTATAGGTCAGCCTTCCTCCACTGAATTCAGCCGGCAGAATGCATGGGCGGATTATGATATTGAGGATCTCCAGGAATCTCCCATCTTGGCGTCCAGTTTCAAAAGAGAATTCACAAGGGAAAGTCAAATTGTCATTGTCCAGATAAGGGAGCCAGAGAGGATTTTGGAAACCTTTGAAGAATAGCTCGAAAAGCTGGCTGACATCCTGCTGGATAAGAACAGTTGAAGTAGCTTCTCCATAAGTCCGGCATCATCCGGTGGCTCGGGGTTCCCCTTCGGGATGATTGAATGAAGGGAAGAGCCGGGTGTTCAAGTCAACACCAACGATCGATGCATGTGCAGCTGCAGCCACATTTGGACAAACCACCGGGGACCGTTGACACATGCTATCCTGCGGCCGGTGTACATCCGGGTTACGTTTGATGAAGCATATGGTACACACCTGCCTAGGAGGAATTTCCCAAGAGGGAAGCGGTTGCCACCGACCGGCTTGAGAAGCCATTGCAATGTGATTCGGGGTAGGCTCATTGGCTTTGCCACGAGAAGATGAACCCGCATAGCCACATGTTCGAAACGCCCGTATTCAATTTCACCAAGGGGGCCGTCCTTCATATGGTTCGGGATATAGTTCTTGTATCCACTCCCCGGTTTCACCCCCGTTTGCCTTGAGGAAGCTTTGAAATCCCGGGGGTGAATGGATCCCGTAATGTCATGGCCGGTGATCATATACACATCGGCCGATTTGGAGACATCGGGCCGTGACCAAAGAGGAAGGCGTTAACGCCATTTGACCAAAAATGGCAAGTTGCTATCAAGAGGTCTTCATTCTTGGGGGTCTCGGCCAAAGATAACTCCGGGCACTGAGCAATGCGGAGGGTATCCCAGTTCCGGGTCCCGGCACTCTTGTCCGCAAGAATCCTCCGGTACCAATTTTTCCCACCGCGATTGGGGGAAAGGCCGGTTCTTGAAAGCATCCCCGCCACCGAGGAGGTGTGGACAGAGCTGCTTTGAAGGGGATCCTTTGAGATTCGAATTGCGATAAAATCTCGAGGATCGAGTTTCCCACGGGACCAAGGTAGTAGGATCTTGAATTGGCCTCGGTACGAATCAAAAGCTCGGTGGAAGGCTCCCGAAAGAAAGCGGAAAAGAAATCTCGGGTAAAAATTGAAAACCCGAATGCCGAATGAAGCTTATGGAAGGGGAATTTACTCCGAGCGACTTGGTTTTGAGCCTGCCATTGGGGGATTCGAGCTCGAACAAGGGGATCTAGGGTTTGGATCTAGACGAAGATTCCGGCAGATTGCGAAGAGAGAGAATAGGTGTTGAACGGATTCGATTTGAAGACATTGGTGGCTGGAGTCAATTCCGGAATAAAATCACTTTTATCCCGCAATTGAAGGGGCATGTGTTAACACCAAAATTTGGTAAGGAGTCCGACTTGTGGGTCCGGCTCGGTGAGGAGTCCGTCCGTGGAAGGAAGGTTTCCTCGGATGCATTCGACGTAAAGATCCGCGGTCGGCTATCCGCTTCCGTTCGGCAAGGGAACGAGTTGAGCCGATTTTGCGGGATTGAACGGTGACGTGGCTCAAGCGGAGAAGGACGAATAGATGGATAAGCGATCAAGCTTAGAGATAAATTAGGTATCAAATCCATTTGAGGTTGTACCCGGCGGGGTATAAATATGAGCCCCGAATGTATGTAGCGGATATACGTAATCATTCTCAATACAAACCGGCCTTACGCCAAACCCTAGAGTCCATTTGTCGTGTCGTCGAGTTCTTCGAGAGGGTTCATCGATCCGTGAGTACCGGCAACCTTGTATCATATCTAGTATCATGCGGTGGATTTAGATCGATGCAAGTAGTCTTGTTACCATGCTTCGTGTCATGCGGTAGATTCAAGCTTGGTTCGGGGAGGGTTTCTTGTTAGATCATGAGCCACGTGGTAGGCTAAGATCTAGCTTGAGGCTAGTTATCGGCTCTATTGGGTTTTGGCAAGATCCAATAGATTCATTAAGTTACCCGTGTTGCTTTGAGTTTTTGCTTTATGTTTAAATTCATGTAACACCTTTTTGCCCAATCTAGATGTGTTTGGATCGGCTTTATCTCTTTTGTGATCCTTATGTGAGTCGAGTTCGTGCCTTGGGCTATTTTTAACACGTGGATCACGTGCTTTTCGATAGCCGAAACCGAATCGATCTACGTTGTTACGTGTTGCGGGTTCAAGCTTGCCAACGTTGGTATAAATCTTGAAAGAACCGAGTATCACGCGGTAGATACAGGTTTTTGGGTTGGTTTGGAGCTAGTCATCCGGTGGATTAGATTTCAAACCAATCGATAGATTTATTTCGCTTGGTAATGTTCGTTCCTTCTTCATGGACCCCGAAACGGTACTGTTCGGCCGTATTCGGTTATGTTTCTTCACGAGTAGAACTCGTGCGCAATTCATGCTTTAAATGATGTATGCTTTTAGCTTTCCATATTTAGATTGTATCATGCGGTGGATAGATCTATTTGTGGGAAGTGGTACGATCCACATGCAAGTTGTATCATGCGGTGGATAGAATTGTTTGGCATCGTACCCGACGGGTTTTAAAGTACCTAGACATGCGTTAGACTAGTGCTTTGGACCTATGCATGCTTGTTTATTACATGTTTATGTTCGCGCTTTACTTTATTTATTTATTTAATGTTAATCATCATGGGGATCGGTCATGGATTTGCGCATGTGCATCTTTGCTCAAACAAAGACCGATCGTCGTCATGCTTACGTCACTCATTCGGCTATGTTACTTTTCCTTTTATAAGCTCCCGAATGGTTTTAGTTTATTGCGATAGCTTTCTATAGCTATGTGTCATCCCGTTTGTCTTTGTAGCCGTAAATATGGAACTGTCTCGATACCACCCGGCAAGTTCCAAGCTTTGGTATTTAATCGCATTGTCTTTTGTTAATTTTCGGGAAAAATTGACCGGCACGTCTTGTGATTCTTTGCACGTGTGAAGCCGGCTTGTTCGGCTTGCTGTGTGTTTGGCGCTAGGTGCACATTTTGCGTCAACACATATAAAGCCTACCACACATATATGTTATGAGAGGGAAAGGAGTAGAATGTATAGGCTTGAGATACAAAGCAAGATGACAGTTCATGAGCAATATGCAAGATGATTTAAATTTGTGAACTTGGTTTAGCTCTTTTCTTCATCTCGTTCTTTATATCAAAAATTCTAAGATCTATTTAAACTTTGGGAGCATGATAATACTTGTGGGATAAGCTTAATTAAGAATCTACCCTCCATAGAGGTGAAGGCTAGTACATTATGGAACCTTAATGAATTAAAATTTTGAGATCATTATGTTTTCTCATATATGATCAAGTGCAAGGTTTGAACATTGATGGGCAATGATGATATCCATCGAAGGCTTACTCGAGGACGAGCAAGGTTTAAGCATGAGGGAGATGTTGACGGTGAAAATCCGTCAACCAAGCCATGAGTTTACCTTCGGTGTTGGCATAAGTTTTATACCTTATCCATTGGTACTAACCCCCGTGGTATAACAAGTTCACTTGTGCATGTCGGTTTTGGAGTTTAGTGTTTATGCAGGGTTTTAGCGTGGAATGCAAGACTTTAGGGATAAGTTCATCAAGCACCTTGTGACAAGACCCTGAAGCCCGTTCAAGTCATGCAACGAAGCAAACTTGACTCCAAGAAGCCAGGGACTCAACCCGAGAAGATGACAAACTCCGGGGACCTAACCAGAAAAGTGCCAAATCTTGCGAGACAAGGAGCTATGTCCAACTCGGAGAAAAACTGACGACATGGACCTACATGCAGAAGGGGGAAGCATCTAGAAGACTCGGGAAACAACACCACGCAAAGGAGGCCGCGAGCTGGGCCTGGATGGGCCCAGGCCGGCCGGCCCAGCCCAGTCCATAGCCCGTTTTCCCCCTTCTTTGACCTAGCCACCATTCGGGCTATTTATAGCCCCAGGGTCGAGAGGCACGCAGGATCCAATTTGTCATCGGCCGCCTAGGAGCAGAGAAGAGAGGGACACCATCCCGGAGAGGAGAGGGTCGAGCTAGTTGACTAGGGTCTCCCTAGCCGACGTGGGAACCTTGCACGGAAGACCACGTCGGAGTTCCCGGAGCTAGAAGCAAGATTAAGGTAGGATCCCGGTTGTGATCTTGTTTATGTAACATTGTAATGGTTGAATCATCGAGTTGAATCTATTTCTAGCGATCAAGTGTTTCCTCGAAGATTTCGTTTTTCGATCGGCTTTGCTTATTCTAAATCTATTCTCGAGATAAATTACATAGGGTGTTCTTGTAGCCGTGGTGGCTAGAAGTACATGCTGGATCTTCCGAAAGAACTCGACTTGTCTTTGGACTCGCCCTAGACTCCCCGCGTGAGTAGGGATACGTTGTGACAGAACGGGGGTTCCGAAAGGCGGATGTTTTCGGAGTTGGACAGGAAGCCACGATTTAAAGAGGCTTCTAATAAGATTCGATTTGCTACTTCTTCTCTTGCTTGGAACTTCAACAAAAGGCTTATCCCGATCTGTCTAGATCGGTTTATCTACCCAATCTTATTTTGTTATCTCCGGTCTTTAGTATATTAGATTAGTTTCGTGTCCTTTATATCGATGCATTTGGGTTTCTCTTTTATCGAAGATTGAAGTTACTTGGCTTTACTAGATCATCTTTTGCGTCACACATTTGTTCCACGGATTCGATACCTTGGGTTCACCACTCAAGGGAAGAAGGGTCCCTTGACTACGACGGGAGACTTGTACGCTTGCGAGTCTAAACGAACTTTGATACAACTATTAACCGTCAACAACTGACACTACTAGAAATCAACCCTTTGCCAACACCTATATATGGTTGCAATATGGCTGTTTTGGTTGCATATGGAATCAGTTGCATTGAAGTGAGGTGGTCGATAAATGGTTGCAATTGGAACGGTGCAATAGCCTGAGGCAACCGTAAGATGATGTGTTGCAATAGAGTTTGTTAATGCAATGACCAAAAAATCCTATTGCAACCAACGATTGGTTGCTAGAAAAAATATTGCAACACAAAAGAAGCCTAATGCAACCTATACTAGGTTGTAATAACAAATATGGCAACGAAAAAAAAAGGAAATGCAACCAATTTTTGGTTGCAAGAGTAAATATTGCAACGACTTTATTGGTTGTCTCAGGTTTTATTGCAACCAAACGCTAGAATGCAATAGTTCAAGATTGCCACGACCAAATGTGTTGCAAAAGAAAAGTATTGGCACTCCAAAGATACGTAGGCATATAGTCTTATTCCCACGGATTCTGATCCACTGCATTACAATGCTTTTGCAACAAATCAGATATGGTGGCAATAGATGATATGTTAATGCAACGAACTAGTCCTCGAGGTATTATACATATGTTGCAACGAATTTGTGTGGGTTGTAATAGAGGTTAGATGCAACAAACAATGGTTTTTGGCAATAGATGTTATGATGAAGCAACGCTTAAAGTTCGTAGCAATAATGCATATTGCAACCAAAATGAATGGTTGCCTATTATGCTGTCGCAACGCGGTGAATTTGAATATTAGTTTACAAAGCAATTGCACAGCATGCACATCACATTTAATAACTGAGTAATTCTTTATTTAAGATTGTCTCAAAACATAGTAACAGGTAATGACCAGAATTCGTCTTGATTGAACATGACCACAAGTAAAAAAATAAAGACACCACATTTAACTGAGTTCACAACATTGTTTAGCATATAATAAATGGATCTAAAAATTAGTTCCCTGTTTGCTCCATCGCCCATCAGCTTCTCGTACATCATTCTTGCTAGTCGCCCATCAACAGTAATCCATGGTTGCTTTCTCTAATTGTTTTGGCTGTCTGAGTTTCTCTGCGAATCATGAAAGCATATATGATTAAATTAGCATACACCAGATTAGTTGGTATAAAAAAGATAATAGAAAAGGATGCACATTTCAAGTAACTCTAGCATCAGATTTGGATAATAAAAGGATGCATCAGATTAGTAAGTACATATTCCTATTAAAAACTGTGCCTGTTCACTGAAGATATAGATTATATGACAAGCCAATGGTACACAAAAAGATGTAATGTAGTTTATTTATTCCCACACACTAAACAAAACCAGCAGCAACAAAACATTAATATGTTGCAGCATACAGCAGATTAGTTGTTCAATAGTATTAAATGTCTAGTTTAACTATACTTAGTAAATAAATTGGATAACATCAGTTATCTTTTTACTTGAGGGCATACAGAACACAAGGAATAGGCATAAATAATAATTTCTTTGGTAAACATCAGGTGCAGATTTAGTTATGACGTTATTCATACCTGTTGATTCTTTTTCTATTTACGAGTCCTCAATAGCTGATTGGAAGTAACAAAACTAATCGTTGATCCTGGAGCAACATTAGTTTTTGAGAAAATATTCCTAGCTGAGCTACTCTTAGTTTTTATGGTCTGAGGTGGTGCAATATCCTTTTCCGTTGTCATCACACTTGGTGGTTCAAGAGTCTGCCACAAAGAAAATTTGGTATAAACATAATGCTAAAATTTTTGAAGCATGTATGTGCATCAGCCTCCCAACAGAAATACCTTTGCAGGTTCAGCTTCTACACGTGGTGGTGTGATGAACTCCTGCAAAGTAGGTCCATTTGACTCATGTGTGCTGATCATGGTTCCAGACATAGCCTGTGGAGGAAATGGAAAGAGAAATTATAGCAATTATGGGCTGAAACAATAGTTCAAACATGGTTGAAATGGGTACTGTTGCAAAAGCCGACGGAATTCTTCCCTCATATCATCCATTTGTTTCTTACTTTCTTCCTTATCTTTTTCCCTTGCTGAAATTACATTTGCAAGGCTTTGTTTCAGTTCTCGTACCTCTTCTTGGTGCTGCAATCTTTTTTCTTGGGCATCCAATTCAGCACGTGTTGCATCTTCTTCCCTTTGTTTCAGTAGTGCTCTTCGTGTTGGATATTTCGCCATGTACCGACGACCATGTGTCTTGTATGATTTTATTCCAAGAGTCTTTGAATAGTTGACCTGAAAAACTGAGTTCTCCTCCTCAGCCGTAAGGAAAGGCCTATCCTTACCTTTTTCTGCATTGCTAACTTCGATGGAAGCTTTTTCCTAGGTGTGACATGTCGAATAAATTAGGAGGATGCGAGATTAAACATTTACAATTAAGAGGAGAAAAATGTTGTAAATGTAATGATGCAAACATAATCACTCACATATACATCCCTAGCTTCATCACTTGTCCATTCTCCATTCTTGTTGACGTGAGTAGTCATCCAAAGTTGGAGATCAGTCGGTTGTTGACCATTGGCACGGTTTGTCTAAGGTTCCGAAAATGTAGCATTAGGTGATGACACTATATATCATAAAGTAATAAGCAAATTAGTTAATATAGTTATAACCTGTTCATATCGAATTTGGGAATATGTTTTGCTCCAATCACATGCTTAGTCTTTTGCTTCTTCCTGACTCCTAAATTTTTTGTACTAATTTTCTGCAAAAGGGGTAGGAGGAAAACATTGTTAATTGCATAACAAAACTGGAATTAACAACGAAATTTGTTTGAAACAAACCTGAAAGCTGTCAGATCCAAAGTACTGGATCAGGTAGTACCACTCCAAAATGTCTAAGTCCTCAGGCTTATGCTTCATACGTTCTGCATCAGTGGAGTATGCCTTGTATGTAGAACTAAATGAAGATCTCCATCCTTTGTACCTCTCTTGCGCTATTGTCAGTATCTTATCACTAGCGTCTTCAACATCGTCTATGTTCCAAATTTTCTGTTTCAATGTGAATGACAAATATATCATTACAATAGAGGAAATGAATTAATTAGATGTGGCTACAACTCATAAGTTACTTACCATCATGTCGCCAACTATTGAATCTTTTACAACTTCCCTTACTTTCTTCCAAGATTTGACTCCTATAAGTGTTTTTTCCTAGTGAACACTACAATCTCATCCACAACTGTACGGTTGTTCTTACCACAGACTCCTCCCGTCAAGGCATCGAACTGAATTTGTAATTTCCGAGTTCCGCTCCTGATTCTCTTTGCTGTTGCTTTCTAACCTTTGACAACTCCACGTCGACGGGTTTTGGATGCACCTAATGGCCATTTGAGACAAATATAACATGCATTATTGGCAAAATAGGTTAGAATGTACATTTCAAAAGTAAAGAAGAAATGCAGATACCATTCCCTTCTTTTGGCTGTCTTGCGTGACTTGGCCTATTATTACTGATTGATGTCCTCTTTTCATGATTTTCCCCACCCTCCTCACCTTCAGACCTATCATTATCTGTTACTGACTCTTCTTGTAGTAATGATACTACACACAGCACAAGAAAAGCATATATCAAATAATTTATGCAAAGAACCATTA
The DNA here is from genome assembly GCA_947561735.1 of Cenchrus americanus. Classification (NCBI taxonomy): domain Eukaryota; kingdom Viridiplantae; phylum Streptophyta; class Magnoliopsida; order Poales; family Poaceae; genus Cenchrus; species Cenchrus americanus. Next base: position 202,746,945 of record OX387245.1, read on the forward strand.
TTTCTTTATGTGAGCAAAGTAATTTACTTACACATATGGCGACGCTGTCCTGTGTTCCTGAGCCATTCCTTGTATGTATCGATTGTTTCATTCCTAAAGTCATCCCTTAAGTCTGTGGATCATGATCCCCCATGTGCTAGTGTCAAAACAACTTAATACCTGATTCTAATAAATTTATTAAGATATGCAAAAAATGAGTGTACCTATTTCTGGGTCTTCCTCTTTAATTTTAAGTAACCAAACCTTGTAGGCATCTAGCTGTTGATCTGTACTAGTTTCATCATTTTTTCGCTTCCCCCTCCGTTGTTTAATTGGCGTTATGCTTACGGTATCCGAAGTTGGGCCTCCTTTGACATTATCAACCTGATATAATGTTAATCTGGAATTTAATTTTGTTGAACATGGGCATGCAGCAGCTAGTCATGTATAAACTGGAATTTAATATGGTGGAACATGGGCATGCAGCAGCTAGTCATGTAGGATAGAGTGATTAAAGAAGTGCATAAGTAACCTGATTTCCTTTTCCTTGGCATTGTCATGTAGCATTTGTTTTGCGTGCTTGGAAAAATTAATGGGCTCAATTGTAGCTACATCTAATCCGCAACGCTTCTTGTAGTATAAATAGTCCCTTGATGCATAGCCAAATTGTTCCTTGAAACATATCAGGTTAGGATAAGTTAGATTAACTCTATCGATTTTACATTCAATAAAACCATCATCCTCATCTCCACATCCCTTCAAGTGGAAATAAATTGTCCACATGTCATTCGTCGAAGGTTCACTGCATGTAGAACATAGGAACATTAGCATGTCCCTTCATAATGTGATCATAATAAAACTACAATTAAATCTGATTTAATAAGGAGCTGCATGCAGGAATAAAATTGAGCATATAGTTCAAACATCCGAAAAGGTACATAATTGTGGAACATATATGATGCAATAGACCTATTTTAGCATGACATAGGCCCATATAAATTCAAGAAACTCCATTATTATGTCCTGATTATTGCAGTTTTCCCCGTAAACGCAACAAATATCATGTACTACATATTAAACTAATCGACCAGTGAAGATCAAGTTGCCTACTCGCCTTGGAACTTGGTTTTTATGGAACAGAAGGGGCAAGCCGCTACTGAAAATTAAATAAATCGAAAATACAAGTCGCCAAACTTGATTGCATACGCAGCTACTCTAGGTGAGGGCAATGATACCCTGCAATTAATGGAAAAAACTGCAAACCGCAGAACCAAGATCTTTTTTGGCTACAACCCAAATAAAAGTGGATACCCTAACATAGGAAATACACATGCACACGAAGAAGAACAACCAAGAGCAATGAAGGTCCGTAGCAGATTTGTTAAGTACCTCGTTTTGTCGTATCGTAGTACCCCTGCTTCTTCAAGGCCAGGTTCGACATCCTCGTCAACAAGTAGATGTGAGGGCAGCGCCCTTGGGCCTGAGGATGAAGGCGCAACAGATGGAGTTTCGGCGTAGGTGAAGCTCCTGTGTGCGCCGGCGGATGAAGACGCACCCGTCGTCTTGACGGTGTCCATCTAGGTGGTCGCGGGCGCTGTACGATGAAGCCGTCACCGTCGTTTAGGAAGCCGTCGCGGTTGTAGTACTGGCGGCCGCCGTCCCCCTCCTGACCTAACTACGGAAGATGATGATTCGAGGAAGGGGGCGCGGTTTCAGGAGTCGATCACGACACGAGAGAGCCAAAAAACAGGCCCACGACTCTGCGCGGTAAGTGGGTGTTACGCGGCAGGGCGCCAAATTTTCAGGGCATCTATTCGATGCATAGGCGGGCTGGAAAAAAAAGGAAAGTCAGACTTGGTATATGTATGAGATGAACTATAAAGTTTCATGAATTTTTTTTGCAAAATTACAAAATATGTTAGCGTGTCAAATATCTTTGTCCAATTTAAATGTGGGACACGAGAAGTAGAGCGAGTTTCGTGGATGAGCTCATGCACCATTACCTAGCTAGCTAAAAGCATGTGGACAGGCAAATTAAGGTGCACACGAACACATATGGTGTTACTAGCCTAGGTAGACACCGTTGCCCGGCCACAGGTGCCTAGCTACATGCACCGGTACCTATCTAGACACGTGAAGGAGGATGCATCTTGTATATGAGGTGTCGATAATGAGATCTTTGCCAGTTTAATAAGGTGGCTTATGTAGGGAGCCAAAAAGCATGTGGACAGGCAAATTAAGGTACACACGAACACATATGGTGTTACTTGCCTAGGTAGACACCATTGCCGGGCACAGGTGCCTAGCTACATGCACCGGTACCTATCTAGACATGTGAAGGAGGATGCATCATGTATATGAGGTGTTGATAATGAGATCTTTTCCTGTTTAATAAGGTGGCTTAAGTAGGGAGCCAAAAAGCATGTGGACAGGCAAATTAAGGTACACACGAACACATATGGTGTTACTAGCCCGGTGTAGACACCGTTGCCGGGCTGGGTGGCTAGCTACATGCACCGGTACCTATCTAGACACGTGAAGGAGGATGCATCATGTATATGAGGTGTTGATAATGAGATCTTTGCCTGTTTAATAAGGTGGCTTAAGTAGGGAGCCAAAAAGCATGTGGACAGGCAAATTAAGGTACACACGAACACATATGGTGTTACTAGCCTAGGTAGACACCGTTGCCCGGGCACAGGTGCCTAGCTACATGCACCGGTACCTATCTAGACACGTGAAGGAGTGAAGGACCGATACGGCGAACCAGAGAGGGGGGGAGTGAATGGGAGCCCATAAAAATTCTTCTCGAAGGAGATGGAAACTCCTACAAGACGAACACTGCTTCCGACACACGTCTCCGACTCACTACCCAAGTTGGCCAAGCCCACGTAGCCACTGGAGTGCCACTGGACCTAGGAACCGACAAACAACCTTCCAACCCGAGAACGCAGCGGAACACCAAACCTCGAGTCTACAGACCCACACCGGTTAGACCGGTGAGCACCACCGGTCAGACCGGTCCCTCGCCGGTGAAACCGAGCAACTTTCACTAAGTGGCTCTACACCGGTCGACCGGTGAGACACACCGGCCGTACCGATCACACCGAAAGCCCCCAAGGCACCAAACGAGCCAACCGACCACCAAACCGACCCAAACTCGAAGCGGCGGGAACACGAGACAACGGCGAACACACCCAAACGTTCACCCGAGCAAAATCCCACCGAGGGTTGCACCCGCCGACCGGTCAAAAGCACCCGTCGACCGGTGTAGCCTGGGCGAGCTCGGGATGAACAAAGCACCCGCGGGTCAACTCCCCCAAATCCAAACCTCGATCTCCCGAATCGCTCCACGGACTTGAACAAGACTTTGGGGATATTAGGAACACCTCATGAGGAGTCCATAGCCAAGTTTAATCCCACCAAAACTCGTCCAAAAGGAGGAATCAAGGAAGTACCGCCAAGAGCACTTCCAACCCAAGAACTCAAGAAACCCCAAAATCGAGCACCTTTACTCACGGATTTGGAAGGGGAATCACAGCCCAAAGAACCACAAAGGGTTCCCACAAATTTCCCCCATCAAATCCCCAAGAGAAAGGTCCCGAAAACAACCCAAAGAAATCACCAAGAGAGGGCTCCGAAAATCACCACCAAGAACAACTGGGGAAAACACATCCAAACCTTGAGGAACCACGCCGAATCATCTATACATGAAACAAAAGTTCATACAAGGTCTAGCAAGCCACCCGATCATCCATCCCTCTCAACAAGATCTCATCATGAAGCTCTCTTGCTAGTCCTATGGAAAACCTAAAGAAAATAGGAAAACAAATGAGCTAGAGTTCCAGGAGTTGGCTGCCATCCTCTCACCTCTTGGGTTGTATGGAGGCAACCGAAAGTCTAAAATACCCTTCTCTAACAACTAGGGATACAAGCCCCTCAAGGGCGGATTTGGAAGTCTTCATGTCTTCACCATCGGACGGATGCCCGGCGACCGCACCCTGCGTAGCCTCGACGCAAGCCATGCGATCCCGACGCGTGTCCTCCGCTTCGAAGTCTCCGGATTTTGACTAGCAATCTCCACTCATGACTTGGCACTGCTGCAACACCATCTTCAGTCTTGGCTTTGTGGATCAACCAAGGAACCCAGTGGTTTTCTGGTGAACCACCGGGGAAACCCCGAGAACTCGGTGTAGCCTCCGCCAATCTACACTCATGACTTGGCTCCCACGTAGTCCCGGCTCGACCTTGGCCTTGAGGCTGAACCAAGAAACCGTCCACGACTTCATCTTGCTGTTCATGCCACCATGCGGCCCGCACTTGACCCTGCTGGCCACCGGGTCCCTCGAATGAAGCCTACTTGTCTTCTCCACACCTGGAGGCCTCACCGGCGACGACCTTTCGCGCTTGTTCTTCACCCGCACCAACACCGGTCAAGCCGCAACCTGTACCCGCAATACTTAGCCACGAATCGGTCCACACAACGTTGTCAATCACTCATCACACAAGGAAGCGACCATCCACCGATCCTCGAACCACACATGGTCCTCAATCTCCCCCTTGATGAGTGCATTGACAACACCCACATGAAGTAACACAAGAGAAAAGAAAAAGAAAAGAAACAAATAAAAAGAAAAACTCCAACAAGCGATCGAAAGCCAAAGAAAGGCGAAGAGCAAGATCACTTGAAGAAGACAAGTCTCGGACCCCCTAGGCAAGGGCAACGGCTCGACACATCCGAGACCAAAACCAAGCTCAAGCGAAGAGCGCAAACCACCGAAACAAAGCTCGAACAACCACAAAGAGCTCCCCCTGCACACATGCAAGCTCCGCCTGAAACAATGCACCTCCCCCTAGACGAATGCATGCAAACCAGCTGAAAATAGGGCAGCGAAGCAAGAACTTTTGCTCACACCGGTCGGACCGGTCATCACCACCGGTCGACCGGTGCCTAAGATGTGCACGGGACCAACACTCGCACCGGTCGGACCGGTGCTCCTCACCGGTCGACCGGTGTACAACAGAGCCCGAAATGGCTCGAAACCACTCGAAAACCTTCTAAATGCGTCCAGTAAGCCATTTCAAGCTCAAACTTCTCCCTCTTGTTGGCAATGCATGAATCAAGCCAAAAATGCAAAAATTTCAACCTAGAGCTTCTCAAATAGACAAAATTCAACAAAGAATGCTACACATGTCCAAATGAGCAAGTTAAATATTCTACGACCTTCGTATTGATCTCAACTACATGATCACCAAGTTTCACAACCATTGGATGAAGCTAAGATGGATTTTGGCAATTTTGCGAAAAACTTGTCTCTCATGAGCAAAGTCCTAAACATGATCAAAGCATATCAAAATTGCAAAGCCACACAAACTTCATGCTAGGACAGCCATTCTAATCATAAGACCATCACAAACACCCACAAGCACCTCATGTCATGTCAAAGCCACCGAGCCATGTGCCTACTTCTATGTATGAGACTTCTCATTGGTAGGCATCATGCAACGGTTTAGCACCCAAAGCAAATTAAATTCAGCACAAATGACATGGGAGCATATTTTCCAAGCATTTTTCATTTCATTTTCAGATTGATAAATGGTACATGAAATGTCTTTGCGACAAAAAGGAGCTTATGCTCCTCGACAAGATAAATCAAGAGGGCTAAACATTCATGATGGCAAATGAGCCTTTGGCCCCATATGATCAATAAACTAGCTATCCAACCACAAATTAAGCATAACCAAGCCACTAAAACATGTCAAGATCATATAAAGGCATTTACACATGAGAGAGCATACATGTGACAATTTTTCAAAAACATAGCCATCAACCATGGATTATTCATCAAGATCATCAAGAGCTAAGCCAAACTAACCATAGCATACCAAACAAGCTCACAAAGACATATATTTCATTCCATGGTGAACAATGTATATGAGAGAAGCTTTTCCTAACCAATGCATATGACACAAAATGCATGCAATCTAAGATACAAGGATGCATATACATCATGTTACATATGCCATGCAAAATGCAAGAAATGCACAAAGGAAACTATACATATGCTACAGAGGAGCTCCCACACACCCAACTCAAGAAATCAAACACACACCAAGTTCCCCCCGCAAACGAGTGAAAGTTGCTTGATCTAGGGGTTTGGTGAAAATATCGACTAGTTGGTCATGTGTGGGTACATGGATCAAAGCTATCTTTCATTTCTCTACGTTGTCTCTCAGAAAATGACACCTCACTTCTATGTGCTTGGTTTTGGAATGGAGCACTGGGTTCTTTGCAACGCTTATGGCACTGGTTCTATCACATTGAAGTGGGACATGGGTATACTCCTCACCAAAATCACTCGTGGTGTATGAATTCCAAAGGAGCTGAGAGCAACAACTAGCAGCGGCAACATACTCGGCCTCGGTAGTGGATTGAGCAACACTCGACTGTTTGCGGGAAGACCAAGACACCAAAGAAGAACCCAAAACTCGACAAGTCCCGGAAGTGGACTTCAAATCCAACCGACACCCGCAAAATCCGCGTCCGAAAAACCATGAAGCGCCAAAGAGGAGGACGCGAGTACCAAAGGACGAAGTCGAAAGTGTGACGCAAGTACCCGAAAATTTGCTTCACCGCTTGCCGATGCGATGTCCTCGGATACGCTTGAAAACGAGCGCACAAACACACCGAGAACCGTATGTCCGGCCTCGTCGCCGTCAAGTAGAGGAGTGACCCGATCATGCTCCGGTACTCCTTCCGATGCACATGTTCACCTTCCTCGTCCGCATCAAGAGCCGTAGTCGTACTCATCGGCGTCGTCATAGCCTTGGAGTCCTCCATCTTGAACTTCCGCACAATGTCCTTAGTGTACTTAGCCTCGGTGCACAAATGTTCCTTCCTTTGATTGCTTGATTTGTAGACCGAGGAAGAACCGCAACTCGCCCATCATGCTCATCTCAAATTCCCCGCTCATATCATCCGCAAACCTTGCAACAAGAAAGTTAGATGAGCCACCAAAGACAATATCATCCACGTACACATGCACAATCGGGATATCTCGCCTCGCATCAAAGCAAAAACAAGGTCTCGATCAACCTTCCCCATCTCAAAACCTCTCTCAAACAAGAACCCCCTCAACCTGCCATACCAAGCTCTAGGCGCCTGCTTCAACCCATACAGCGCCTTCCTCAACTTGTACACCCGGTGGGGGTACTTCTCACTCTCAAGCCCCGGAGGCTGCCTCACATACACTTCTTCCTCCAACACACCATTCGGAAAGCACTCTTCACATCCATTTGGTGCAACTTGAACCCTTTAGCCACGAAAAAGGCTAGAAGGATCCTAATCGCCTCCAAACGGGCTACGGGAGCAAAGGTCTCCTCGTAGTCAATCCGCTCCTTCGATTGAACCCCCGAGCAACAAGCCTCGACTTGTTTCTCACCACCCCACCTTTCTCTCCCTCTTTGTTTTTCCACACCCACTTTGTACCAATCGGCTTACACCCCGGGGGAGGGTCAACTAACTCCCACACCCGATTCCTCTCAAAGTTCTCCAACTTCTCACGCATCGAATTAACCCAATTGTGATCAGATAGTGCGTGCCCAATGTCTTTGGGCTCAAAAGTAGCAACAAATGCAGCATGAGCGAAATGAGAGTTGTTCCGAACCCTCGACCGTGTAGTGCGTTCATTCATGTCGCCGATGATCCTCGAAGCTGGGTGATCCACTTGTACTCGCCGGGGAGGTTCTTGCCTCGATGCTACCTCCCCCTCAACATCAGCTTCTCCTCGTTCTTGATATGTCGTCATAGGTGTAGGAGAGGGTCCGTCCATCACCGTAGTCAAAGTAGTGGGTACATGTTCGGCCGGGGGCACCACGGCGCCATCTTCATCCTCTCCATGTTCATGCTCCTCCTCCCGAAAGATCTCCTCGCCAAGCTCATCATCACCGCACACTTAAAGACAAGCCGACTACGTGGCTCGTCTCGTCGAAGGTTACCTCGCAAGTCTCCACGATTTGGTTAGTTTCAAGATTGAGCACACGATATGCTCTAGAATGAGATGCATAACCAAGGAAAATACCATCGACAGACCTAGCCTCAAACTTATCCAACTTCCTGCCTTTCTTCAGAATGAAACACTTGCAACCAAAGACATGGAAGTGACTCACCTTGGGTGTGCGACCATGCATCAACTCATAGCATGTCTTCTTCTTGTGCACTACGAGGTATATCCCGTTCGACACATAGCACGCGGTATTCACCACCTCGCCCCAATACCTCCTCGAGTCCTATGCTCATCAAGCATCGTCCGAGCCATCTCGCACAAGGTCATGTTCTTCCTTTCCACAACACCATTACGGGGAGGCGTATACGGACTCGAAAAATGGTGCTCAAGACCCAAGTCATGGCAAAAGGTTTCAAAACGAGAGTTTCTGAATTCCGAGCCATTATCACCGCGGATAGCTCGTATGGCATCTCCGTGCCTCTCGTTCCTCAACCTCAAGACTATATCTCGAACAAAACCAAACGTCTCCCCCTTATCCTCAACAAAGCACACCCACGCATACCGAGAGTAGTCATCCACCACAACAAGGACATACCACTTCCCACCCGCAGATCGCACACGAGCTGGGCCAACAAGGTCCATATGGAGCAGCTCGCATGGACGCTCAGTCATCACATCGGTGAGAGGCGGGTGAAAAGAGGCTACCATCTTGGCATGCCTACACGGCGCACAAACCAACTCTTTCTCAAGCCTCAACCGTGGCAATCCTCGGACCAAATTGAGTTTACTCAAGCGAGACAAAAGGTCAAACCCAACTTCCTATGCCACCTCCACAACTCACTCGAAGAACCAGCCAAGAAACAACGCTCCACACCCAAAGACTGAGAAAAATCAGCACGAAACACCTGACCCTCGGGAACGACCATACAGACAAGGTCCCCTCGAGAGTCCAAAATCCGAGAACCACACCGGCCGAAACAACACCTCAAAGCCCTCATCCAACAACCGGGACACGAAAGCAAATTGTACCCTAGCGATTGAACAAGAGCAACACGCCTCAGAGTGATCTTGTCACTCACTTTGATCTCACCTTCTGAAAGCACACGCCCACGCCCATTGTCCCCAAAGGTGATGTACCTCTTTGTCACCACCGGGATGAGACTTGAGAACCACCCCCTGTCTCCGGCCATATGCCTCGAGCAACCGGAGTCAATCAGCCAAATGTTCTTCAAGTCTCCCACCCGAAATTCAAAAACGAGCACGTGAGCGAACAAATGACTCGAAGATCGGGGTTAGTACCAAAAGAGTAAAACCGGTGCCGAGCCATTTGCTCGAAAGTGGGGTTAGCACCAACAAAAGCATCTCTCCTACCAAAGCTACCTCCACGAACACCACCACGGTAACCACCCTAAGGGAACCACCCCTCTCTCGCCCGGAGGAGGACCAAAACCACGAAAGAGAACCCGTGGACCGTCCCTCGTCTCCTTCTCAAAGCTACGACTCCTCCCATCCCCGTAGTGAACTTGAGGGGGAGAACGCCTAGCAACCTGACCACCTGCAAACTCTCCAGCCCAACCACCAGAACCACGACCTCCAGAAACAACCCTCGCACCTGTACGAGCACGAAACCCAAAATGCCGCTCGTCCGTGCTGCCGCACCGGTCCGACCGGTGCCCCCACACCCGTCCGACCGGTGTGACCCGAGCAAAGCAGCACCTCCAACAGCCTTCTGCTCTCCCCAAGCTCGAACTGTCTTCACACTCGCCTTGGCCCTGGGCATCTGCACATGAGGCTCAAGTACACCATCGGAAAGGTGGTACTTGTCCTTGTTGGCCCACTTCTTTGCTATTCTCTCCTCTCGCTTCCTCTTGAAGCAAAACTCATACTTATGGCCATCTCTCCCACAATAGCCACAATGGAACCTCACAAGCTTAGGCTTAGGCTTGGGATGTAGCTACTCACTCGGTTTCTCTCCACTCAACTCCTCCACCGGTTTCCCCTCACTAGCCTTCTCACTTTCTTTCCCAAAGAACACTTTCCCCGTAGTGCTCACAAACTTGATAGGCTTTTGTAGATCATTTGTGGGTGTAGGAAACACGGGTGGAGGCGGGGTTGTGTCTCGGTCGGTTCCTAAGATGGTTAGGTTTTGGGGGGGGAAATCATTTTTGTGGTGGGTTTTTGGTGGCTACGGGATATTCTCTCCACTTCCCTCACCAACCTTATTTGCCCCAAGTCCCTCACCATCTTGCCTCTTAAATCCCTCGATCATCATCCTCAACCGAGGCTCATGACCGGACAACCAACCCATCAACTTCCTAAAGTCATCATTTTCATCCCGCAAACGATCAACATAATGTGCAAGTTCCAAATTTTTCAAAGCATGCATTTCACAGGTAGAGCATGATGTAGGCATGGGTTCCTTCAATTTAGCCTCAAGTGAACTAGTGTAAGCGTGCATCTCATCAATCTTAGCATGCAAAACAGGGCAAGAAGTGCAAGCACCTATCAAAGCAGGTATAGCCTTAAGCTCGGCCACTTCAACCCTAAGCACATCTAGTTCCTCACACTTGGAGGCATGCTTTTCCTTGAACAAAGCAAGATCAGGAAGAAAGATGGAGCAATCAGCACAATCAACCTCATCTGAAACAACAGGGCTAGCCTTAAGGGAATCAATCTCAAGCTTGCTATCAAGCACCTGTGTCTCTAGCTCAGCCACTCTAGTCCTAGCATCCTCGAGTGAAGCCCTTAGCTCTTTTCTCATTTTCTTGGCCCCTCTAAGCATGTCATCACGGTTATCAAGCAAAGAGCCAAGCCTCTCATTCTCCTGGCGCAAGAAGGGAAGTTCATCACGCACCTCGTCGTCGAAATCAGAGTCCGAGTCGCTCTGTGTGCTCTTCTTGCTGCCGGAGCTCAGCGCCATGGTGCAGAAGCCGTCTCTAGCGAAGCAGCTCGGCCCGCTCAGGTTCTTGGACGACTTCTTGTTCTTGCGACGATCACCTTCATCTTCACTGCTGCTCGAGCTCGAGGTGGAGTACGCGGAACTGGAGTCGACGTCGCTCGCTCCAACCATCGCTCGGGCCTTGCCACGGCTCTCGTTCTTCCGCGATCGTCGCTCGTCCTTGTACTTGTTCTTGTGCTTGCTCCTGTGGTCGCGCCTTGAACGGTACTTGCGGTCCATCCTCGGCTTGTGCTTGTAGCCGTCATTGTTCTCGGCCTTCTCCAGGCAGTCGGCGACGAAGTGTCCCGGCTTGCCGCACTGAAAGCATGTTCTCGTGTTCCTCCTCATGTTCACGCGGTTCTCGTGCAGCCTCTCGAACCGCCTCGTCAGGAGCGCCAGCTCGTCCTCTCCAAGCTCGTCGAACTCCTCATCTGGCATAGACATCAAAGAGGAGAAAGAGAACATCCTGGTGGATGGGTTAGAGTTAGCCTTTCCTTTGGAACCACCAACGAGGGCAAGACTATGGGAATCAGTCGGTCCCTCGAGCTTGGCAGTCATGCCCCTATCCACCTCAGCCGACTTGAGCTTCGAGAACAGCTCGTTCACCATCAGAGTGTCATACTTCGCAACTCCACAATGGCCTCGAACTTTCCGCCCCAAATTGTACGATCCAAAGAGTGTAAGAGCTTGACCGCTCTATCATGATCATTGTACGGGAGCACGTCCACATTGACCCTCATGTTGTTCACAACCACCGTGAACCTCTCGAAACAAGGCATCGATGGACTCACCGGGGAGATGAGTGAAGTTCTCGTACTCTCTCCGTAGGTCGCATACATCCGTGCCTCGAACACGGGCATTCCCAACATGAGCCTCCTTCAACACCGCCCAAATCCTACAAGCCAAGTGCTCGGTGTGCACCCGATCGAACTCGAGCCGACACAAAGCACGAAACAAGTAGTCGACCGCCTTATTGTTGGCGTCGAATCGTCCCTCGATCCGAAGTCGGAAGTCCATCGGTGGACATAGCCTCGTGTCCACCGTGACATCCCAAAGGATTTGACCCTTTCCGCGGAGGCACGCACCCATCCGCTTACTCCACATCCGGTAGTTCTTGCCATCGAAGTGTGGAGAACCCGAACCTCTTTCCCGGTACGCCATCCTTGGATCTTAGACCGGTTAGAGTCAATAAAGACCCGAACCGGCTCGATACCACTTGAAGGACCGATACGGCGAACCGAGAGGGGGGGGAGTGAATGGGAGCCGATAAAAATTCTTCTCGAAGGAGATGGAAACTCCTACAAGCCGAACACGGCTTCCAACACACGTCTCCGACTCACTACCCAAGTTGGCCAAGCCCACGTAGCCACTGGAGTGCCACTGGACCTAGGAATCAACACACAACCTTCCGACCCGAGAACGCAGCGGAACACCAAAACTCGAGTCTACAGACCCACACCGGTCAGACCGGTGAGCACCACCGGTCAGACCGGTCCTTGCTGGTGAAACTATGCAACTTTCACTAAGTGGCTCTACACCGGTGAGACCGGTGAGACACACCGGTCAGACCGGTCACAGCCTGAAAGCCCCCAAGGCACCAAACAGGCCAACCGACCACCAACCGACCCAAACTCGAAACGGCAGCAACACGGGACAACGGCGAACACACCCGGACGTTCACCCGAGCAAAATCCCACCGAGGGTTGCACCGGTCGGACCGGTCAAGAGCACCGGTCGACCGGTGTAGCTCGGCGACTCGGGATGAACAGCACCCGCGGGTCAACTCCCCCAAATCTAAACCTCGATCTCTCGAATCGCTCCACAGACTTGAACAAGACTTTGGGGATATTAGGAACACCTCATGAGGAGTCCATAGCCAAGTTTAATACCACAAAAACTCGTCCAAAAAGGAGGAATCAAGGAAATCCCACCAAGAGCACTTCCAACCCAAGAACTCAAGAAACCCCAAAATCGAGCACCTTTACTCACGGATTTAGAAGGGGAATCATAGCCCAAAGAACCACGAAGGGTTCCCACAAATTTCCCCCATCATATCCCCAAGAGAAAGGTCTCAAAAACTACCCAAAGAAATCACCAAGAGAGGGCTCCGAAAATCACCACCAAGAACAACCGGGGAAAACACATCCAAACCTTGAGGAACCACGTCGAATCATCTATACATGAAACAAAGGTTCATACAAGGTCTAGCAAGCCGCCCGATCATCCATCCCTCCCAACAAGATGTCACCATGAAGCTCTTTTTCTAGCCCTATGGAAAACCTAAAGAAAATAGGAAGGAAAATAGGAAAACAAATGAGCTAGGGTTACAAGAGTTGGCTGCCATCCTCTCACATCTTGGGTTATATGGAGGCAACCGAAAGTCTAAAATACCCTTCTCTAACAACTAGGGATAAAAGCCCCTCAAGGGCGGATTTGGAAGTCTTCATGTCTTCACCATCGGACGGATACCCGGCGACCGCACCCCGCGTAGCCTCGACGCAAGCCATGCGATCCCGACGTGTGTCCTCCGCTTCGAAGTCTCCAGACTGCGTCGTCGCACACCGGTCAGACCGGTGCTCCCCACCGGTCGACCGGGTACCCACCGGTCGACCGGTCCGGCACCTTCTTTGCAAAGCACGAGTCTTCGGTCTTGGCTTTGTGGATCAACCAAGGAACCGGTGGTTTTCGGTGAACCACCGGAAACCCCGCGAACTCGGTGTAGCCTCCGCCAATCTCCACTCATGACTTGGCTCCCACGTAGTCCCGGCTCGACCTTGGTCTTGAGGCTCAACCAAGAAACCGTCCACGACTTCATCTTGCTTGTTCATGCCACCTTGCGTCCCACACTTGACCCCGCCGGCCACCGGGTCCCTCGAACGAAGCCTACTTGTCTTCTCCACACCTGGAGGCCTCACCGGTGACGACCTTTCGCGCTTGTTCTTCACCTGCACCAACACCAGTCAAGCCGCAACCTGCACCTGCAATACTTAGCCAAGAATCAGTCCACACAACGTTGTCAATCACTCATCACACAAGGAAGCGACCATCCACCGGTCCTCGAACCACACATGGTCCTCAAGGAGGATGCATCATGTATATGAGGTGTTGATAATGAGACCTTTGCCTGTTTAATAAGGTGGCTTAAGTAGGGAGCCAAAAAGCATGTGGACAGGCAAATTAAGGTACACACGAACACATATGGTGTTACTAGCCTAGGTAGACATCGTTGCCCAGGCACAGGTGCCTAGCTACATGCACTGGTACCTATCTAGACACGTTAAGGACCATATATGTCAGTGACTCTCATGTATCGTTTATGAAGTAGTTGTACAAGATTAAATGAATTAAAAAATACAATTTCGATGTACCATATTCCAATTTAATATAGAGGGAATTTTATAATGTGAATTAATAGGGTATTGTTATTTTGGAAAAATATGAATTTTAAACATTGCTTTGACATGTAGGAAAATGGAAAAAAAAATATGAATCGACATATACAGGTCAACATAGAGCGAATTTTAGAATGCTAATTAATAGGTTAAATGTTAATAAGAAAAAATGAATTAAAAAAATTGCTAAGGGGCTCTAGGGCCAAGCCAGACCACAACCAGGCTCAACCGGCGAGCGGGAGCCCGATTGGGCCCAGCAAGCCCACTAAGCCCTTTAGCAGATGTAGCGAGCAAGCAGTGCAGGATGTTTAGGAATTAGGAGTTCGGCATGGTGCAGACGCCTTCACTTTTAAGCAGGGTCGCGCCCTTCTTCTTCTCCGATGTGGTACTAAAGGGTGCACTTGGCCGCCGCTGCACACTTCTTGTAAACAGGCCGATTGTAGGTATCGAAATGGGCCGGCCTGTTATGTCTATATAGCTACCACCGGTACCCCCTCACAGTACCCCGACCCCCGTTGACCCCACTCGGTTCTCCACGTCCCCTCGGTGGCTCCGACGGTTGTCCTTCGCCATGGCGAGCGGCCAGAGGGGCCGCATCGGGGCCTCGCAGGCGAGCGGCGCGGCGGAAGGCGGCGCGCCATCGTGGGATCGAGCGGTGGAGCGGGGAGGAGGGGCCGCATCGAGGGATCTAGTCGCGGCGGCGCGAGTGGTCGGCGCGGACCGGCATCTCCGGTTTTTCATTTTTCTCAACAAAGTGTTACTTCGCGATCTTAACGGTGTTACTTGGCATCTCCGTTGTAATTGTTTAAATGATCTATTGTGATGGCCATCTTAACGGATTGCTTTTAAATAATACCCGATGCATAATAGTATTTGTTCGTTAAATTGCCTTTATAGAATTAAATTTTAGAGCCATAGTAGCAGCCACTTTAGACGACGAACCTAATTGATCCGGAACCCCGCATGAAAGATATATCAAAATCAGCCATTAAAACTTACCGAATAATTGAATAGAAGCTAATTTGGTTTTGAAAATCAAAAAATGGTATACTTCATGTCACCTATGAATATTAGGCAATGCGGAATCGTGAGGTGATCCGGCACTTGCCTTCTCATAAATTATAATTAACTACCATTTTAAAATTAAAACAAAGTATAAAAGAGGTAAGGGCTGAAGCAATAGGTAACAGGTAAAATCAAAAGACACCATGGAGTACTGTTGTTGCTGCAACTTAGTATATAGAAGGCAATGGCATAGTAAGTATCAATGTGGGAATCCAATACTTCGATCCTGACTGATACAAAACCCTGACTTCTTGGAATTTAAGGGCTGGAAATTCATCTAAAGCTGAAATACTATACTGTTGTTTGTAACATCTTTTTTTTAGAACCTGTTGTTTGAACATTGGCAGGATCATATAACTCATGGTAATAGTAGGTGTAGAGAGACAAAGCAAACAACATATCACAATTGACTAATTTTGTTAAGGCAAAAACTGTGGGGGAGAGACACTATATACTTGACTAATTGAGGCATTAAATTTTCGAATTGTCCACACTAAGCTAAGCTGTGCAAACAGCGGAACCATTGTAGGTGGTTAAAGCAGCAAGTTCTGTACTGTTGACCGAGACAAAAAAATTCCGCATTGCTTATTTTTAGTATTTTCTAGTCTCCATGTGGGAGAAAATTATGTAGCAATTTAATCAGAATGGATGGCTTTGTTTCAGATTTAAATTAAGATATTTACTTACTCAGGTTCTGAAAATAGTGGGATGCCATTTGCTATATCAAAATAGGTACATAAGCAATTATAGTTCTGATACATGGCATGTTCATTTTCTATATAGGTTAATGAAATTTGTACATGTGAATGCTATTGTGCTGCTTCAAGTTGGCAAATAACCATATCTACATTTGTATGTAGTATCTGCGATTGGAACCAGGACAAAGTGGTCAGCAAGTCTGTGAGTAAGGTGCAAATCATCATTCCTGACTCGGATGATGAAGAACCCAATAGCAACAAACCGTCGCCCTTACCCAAATAGAAGATGCGGGATCATCGAAAACAAAGGTGACTACTATAAATAAATTAACCTTGTACACTGATGATCTGAGTCATTTCATGTTAATAACTTAATCTTGTTGACTGCTGCAGAAGGTGACCTTGCGCCGGAGAAAGTTGAGCCACGCGAAGGTTCGCTATGACGATATGCGTGAGCGGATTGAGAGCCTAGCCCCGCAAGTTGATGGAGCCGAGGAAGCCATGAAAATGACCCCGGAGGAGTTCATGGACACCGTAGCTAGCAAGTTAGAAGCCATGTTTAAGAAGATCTCCAAGCTTTACGCCAAAGTCAGTCGCAAGTAGTACTAAATGCTTAGTACTTCGCATAACCAGTACCTAGGTTAAGTATGGTGGTGTCTTTGCCATGGACTTAGTGTGGCTACTTGTAATTAGTGGCAAGATCTAAGTATTGACTCTGGTCGAACTTCTATATTGTTGTAGCAGTACTTAATCTACGTATGGTTGTGTGCTGTTCACATATAGTTGTGTGCTGTTCTGTCCGTCCTTTTCATTGCATTAGACATACACCTTGTTAGCTTATTCATTTGTGTTTCCCCTCCTTATGCAAGAATGTAATCACAGGCAAACCTGCTCCACCCTAATAGCAAGGACGACTACTGAAAGTACAAAACTGAAAAGCGCCATAAAGTTGAGGAAACTGTTAAGTAGAGCAATCTTGAAGGGACTACATAATCTGCTCCAAACTAAAATAAAAATGAAATTACTACATATATGATCTCAATTATGTAAAACGCTCATCTTCCTCGCCCTGGCCTAAAGTGTTCACAGGTGCAACATGCCCGTCATTGACGTAGGTATCATCACTGTCATCATAATCATCAGGTATGTCATCTAAATCTGGTTCTGGCACAGGTACAGTAGTTTAAATTATGTTGGCATCTCCGGTCAGTCCGTCAAGGTCATTCCTTGTCCAATTTGTGAACTCACTAATTTGGCTGACCATGACCATGTCCTCCACACCTATATCGACTGAGTCAATGTCAATATATCCCTGCTGTTCAATATCTCCTTGTTCCGGCATGGCAAACAAGGTCCTAGGCTTCATTCTAACAACACTGCTCCAGCTAGGTTTATGTGCACATTTGACATAAAAAACATGTTCCACTTGAGTCCCCAGAACGTAAGGCTCATCCATATATCGACGGCGACTTGTTTCAATATCTATAATCCCATATTCATCTCTACTCTTCGATGCGTCAGGAACATCAAACCAATCACACTCAAACAATATGTCCTCTTTTCACCAGGGAAATCTAGTGCGATTACCTTCTAAAGGACACTGTACCAATCCATATTGCTCTCTTTTTCATCAGACTTCACTACAACTCCAGAATTTTGTGTATTGTATTTAGCCTCTACAGTAGCCATTCGGAAAAAGAAATCATGAATCACACATCTGTTGAAAACCCAAGCCACATAATGAGGACCCTGTGAAAGGTCATATAGCTCTTCACTGATCTCCTGTTCTTCATAAAGGACCTTAGCTCGCGCTCAAGAGAAAAAATTACAGCTCAAATTTTTTTAAAGTGGAGTACTGCAAAATGTTTTTGTCATGTATGTTATAACATTACTCACCTTACGTTCAAACCATCCAACAAAGTGCTCCTTGTGACATTTCTCAACACCTTGTGCACTAGTTTTTTTCAACACCGCCTTATGCTCACTATAATTTTTAATTGAAAACAATATTACTATACAATGAACTATAAACTATTTAAGAACAAAAAAAATGTTTGCAGCAGCTTACTTGATCCAAGACACTGCCTCATCACAGTTTGACAAAATATAGTGGCGCATCCTCAACATTTCAGATTTAGAAAGATGTCGTAATTTGCAGCCTTTCTTACTGTAGTCGATGCTGCCAAGTATGTTAGAACCAGCCAGTGGTTCATTTACCACGCTCCCCTCATGGCGCATTGGCCTATCCAGCTTCGTTTCAATGTCTTCTACAAAGCGACAGCAAAATGTCATGCACTCCTCCAATATATATCCCTCTCGCTATCGAACCTTCGGATGTGCCTTGTTCCTAACATATCCTTTAAGTGTACGTAGATACCTCTCGATTGGATACATCCATCGATAACGATCGGTCCATCAAATTTAGCCTCCTCAGCTAAATGAACCGGCAAATGGATCATAATGTCAAAGAATGCTGGTGGAAATATCATCTCAAGCTTACATAAAGTCTCTGCAATTGAAGAGATTAATTTATCCATGTTAGTTTGCACAAGCTCCTTTGAACACAGTGAATTGCAAAACCTGCTAAGCTCAACCAATGGTCTGACAACAGCTTCAGGCAAGATATGCCTAGCAACTAAGGGTAACAATTTCTGCAATATAACATGATAGTCATGTGATTTTAGTCCAGAAACCTTGCATCCATTCACATCCACACACCTCTTAATGTTAGATGCGTAACCATCAGGCATCCTCACTCCTTGTAAGAATGTGCATAACATCTTCTTTTGGTCCCTGCCTAAGGAGTACAATGATGGAGGCAAAGTATACTTTCCATTCTCCACCACCGGATGCTTGTCCCGCCGTATCCCAAGATTTTGCATGTCAAGCCGCGACTTTTCACTATCCTTGCTCTTACCATCTATGAGAAGCAACGTCCCAATAATGCTTTCACAGATATTCTTCTCAATGTGCATAACATCCAAGTTATGCCTTACAAGCAAATTTTTCCGTAGGGAAGCCGAAAAAATATACTCTTCTTCCTCCGGTTGTGCCACCCGTTGTCTTCTTCACATTGCTTCCTCTTCTTTGATGTTGTCCCAAATTTTGGTTGATCAAAACTTTCAAACTGCTGCAGAACACGATCACCGATCGGTGGCACAAAGTGCCGCCGATGGCACAGTGCCACCCTCGTCTCCGTCATGTTGTTGAAGCGCCTTTGCTCCGCGCCACCTATGGCTGCGAGGGAGAAATCGATGATGACACATATAACAATGCTTTGACCCAAATTTCAACCATAAGTACTCCGTATCTTTGTGGCGGTATGGACATGCAAATTTTCATTTAGTACTCCAACCGAGATAGAATCACATAGGCGGGGAAGTCATTAATGGTCCACAACAAAAGTGCCCGAAGAGTAAAATTGTCCTTCTTATCCACATCCCATGTTTTCACACTGTCACCCATAACTTAATCAACTCATCAATTAGGGGTTGCAAATAGACATCAATATTCATTCCGGGTGATTTTGGCCCGGGAATCAGCATAGACATCATCCAATAGGGTTGCTTCAAACACAACCAAGGAGGCAAGTTGTAAGGGATTAGGATGACAAGCCATGTAGTATATGCAACATTCAACATCCCAAACGGATTAAAGCCATCGCTGCAAGACCAAGTCGGATGTTGCGAGGGTCATCAGCAAAATCCTTATAGTACTCCTTATTCACATGCTTCCATGCCAATGAGTCTGTCGGGTGACGCATTTTCCCGTCATTTACTAGTTCTTCCTCATGCCAACGCATCAGCTTTGATGTCGATGCTCTCATATACAATCTTTGCAAGCGAGGAATAAGTGGAAAATAACGAAGGATCTTACATGGAAAACGCTTCGCATCTTTCCACTTTCACTGTCAACAGGATCATCCTTATCAGTACCCCCTGTCTCTTTCCACCTAGATTCATCACATGTTGGGCACTTATCCAAATTAGCATAATTCCCACGAAATAACACACAGTCATTAACACAGGCATGAATCTTATCATAATGCAGGCCAAGATCTCGAATAACCCTCTCCACTTTGTCCAAGGAAGTTGGCAGACAATGTCCATCAGGAAGCACAAGCAAGAACAACCGAAGTATGCGTTCTAAACTTTTGTTACTAATACCATCCATGCATTTAATCTGAAATAGCATGACAATGAAAGAAATCTTTGTAACCTCTTTGCAGCCCGGATACAACTCCTTTTTTGCCTCATCTAGTAACCTGAAAAGTTTCTTTGCAGTCGCATTTTTCTCTTCCTCTTCTCCATGTATAACACATCTAATCAGTGAAGAAATTAATTCATTGGAACTCTCAGCATGATTTAGTGCAGGGCCATCGTCGTCGTTATCATTCTCAACTAATGCAGGCTCACAATTACCTTCTCCTTGAATAAAACTATCATCAAAACCTCTCAATGCCACGTGAGTCCGAACCTCCTTTTCACTTCGATAAGACATGCAGCGGCAACAAATACATGGAAAGGGAGTTGTTTCTTCACTAGATCTTCCACCAAAAACACTATGTAAAAAGTTCTTGAATCCTGCCTGCCATTCGCAAGTATACCTGGACATCCGCATCCAACTCTTATCTTCATTTGACATTCTTCCCGGTATCCCTACATTGAACATGAATCCATAGAATAAATACCTACTACTTCCTTCACACATTAAAAAAACTGCTACTATCAACCTAACATTAGAAATTGACAATCTATTTGCTATGCTTTTGCAGCTCTATACAAAGTTAAACTTGGAACTAGTTCACCAGCATGCTAGATAATTAAAACCTGTTGTTTATTGTCAAAAACAAAATGTTGTCTGCTCACCTTTGTTCGAAGGCGGTGCCGAGGGGCAGGGGGTGGGGTGGCGGGGGTGCGCGGGGTGGACGTACCAACAGAGGACAGCCACCGGAAGGGGGGCGTATTTGCCACCGCGTTGCCGCTGCATATCCGTCGCCGTCACCCTGCCTCAGGAGCGGTGCGCTGTCGCCCGACCTCAGGAGGGGCGCGACTGACGACGAACAGGAGTGTGCCACGGCAGGAAGGGAGTCGGCCTTTTTTCCTTCCCAAGTTTTTCCCCTCTCCTCAAGCACCGGTGGGCTGGGCCTATACGGTTTTTTAATTTTTAATTTTGTTAATACAAAGCAGTTCGGCTTGCTTATTTTTCTATCTTCATAAGTGAGGTGGGCTAATGAATTTTTTATCGCAACCAAAAAAAGACTAATGAATTAACAAAATTTGTCATGGCAATAGAAGCTAATTGGTGCAACGATTTGTTTTCTGGATGCAACAGTCACATGACCTATCGTAACCAAGTTTAAGTTTTTGGCAACATAAATTCATCGTGGTTGAAAGCTGGCATAATCGCAACCAACTATATATTCGTGGCAGCATACAAACATCAAATGCAACGAAGAATTTTTTCGATGCAACAGCCACATCAGCTGTCGCAACAAATTTTACACTCTAGACAACATAATTACATCGTGGCCATAGGCATGTATTATCGCAACCAAATAAATATTCGTGGTAACAAACACATATCTATCGCAATATTAAATTGATACTATTGCAATGCACAAGTAGTTGTGGCAATAGGTACCATTTAAGGTAACCACCATTTTCACCGTGGCATTAGCACAACATGTTGCAACGATTGTTTCAACAAACGCAACCCAAATGTTTTGGTTGCCATAACATCCAGATATCGCAACCAATAAAAAAAGTGGTTCCTATAAAACAACCTATTGCAACCAAATACTTGGTGCCGCAAAAAATTTGGCGCTCTAAGGGTCAATTCCTAGTAGTGTGACCTCCGTAGCCTACGCGGCACTTGCTCGACCATGCGTCGCGTGTGCGGCCACGACGACGTCGGCCAGTGTTTGTTGATAGAGGGGATACGAGATGAGATTTCTTAGGCGTGGAATGCCACCTCTTACAAAGCATTCCTTGCTATGTTGACCAGTCTCGGGCATCCGGAGGCTTGCTTCCTCTGCGGGATCAAAGCCTTCTTTATCGAACACAGGGGATACAATGATCTCGGCACGCCGCCGAGGGTGGGCACGATGTGGTGGCCTATCTTCACGTCATCATGCTCCACGAGACAATGGCGGTGCCACCGCCGACGACACCGCAAAGCGGTACATGAGGCGGTCGCGGGCGGCGGCGGTATGACGTCGAGATGGCCGAGCAACAAGGGGTGTCCGCCTTTGTGCGAGAAGGCTACGCATGCGCTCCACTACTCGACTTGGCGCATTTTGGGTGAACCGATGCCGCCTCCATCACGGGTGCGCGGCGATCAACCGTGCACGGGGCAACGGCGGCGGCGCGGCGTGGAAAAAGGATGCCTTCGAATTTCTTTGTTTTGCGGCGAAGGCGCGTAGGCCGGGATGCGAAATGGTGAAGTTCGCACGAGTATTGGAATAGGAAATCAGTACTAGATCAGCTTTTGTATGATGCTCGAATTATCCGTGTAAAATTTTGGGAGAGCGAAGCAAATCCGACGCGTGTTATCGGCCTCACGTTGCTAATGATTGTGGGGCCTAGTTCTATTCAAATGAAGAACAGTTCCCATTTCTCCTTTTAATCTACAATCAAATGTTGTAACAAGTATTTCTTTGTCTTTTTTTCTATATTTTTCTAAAATCACCATCTTTTCATTAATTTCATTGTTTAGTGTACATTTTGTTTGTTGAATAATGTTTATATGCCTTAGTTTGTTCTTTGTAAGTATAACATAAAAATAATATTTGTTTTACACAACCATTAGTGATGAAACTTTACATTTCGTAAGCTTAAGGTGAACACAAGGTTTTGTTATGTTTTCAAATGCATATGAGTTCGAACATGTGCAAAGTGTGGAAAACTTCAATGTTCAAGCAAACATTCTAGGAAACTATGCTAGAGATGTAGACATTTGTACACAAGTATATTATTCCTTCATGGATACCATTTGAAATTTCGAAGACAAGTTTAGATACCCAAATTATGTTGCCAAGTCAATTTGTAGATTTTTAGAGAAAATTTGATGTTATTAGAATTTTTATATAATTACCATGGGCCGTAAAAATGAAATATATGAATTTTGGGCACACAAGTGTGATTTGTTGATACTTTATTCAAATACTCGAATGTCCAAATACAAATTGTTTGTATTTTATGATTTTTTAGGTGTTGTTTTATGGGCTCTAATAATTCAGGGAAGTATGTTTCATTCCAAAAAAATAGTGACAGGCTCTAATAATAGCGTCGGCGGCCAATATTAAAAAGATAACCGTTTTTTCGAACGAAAACCGTGGGGCAACGCCCCCGACAACAGGAAATATAAATTAAAAAGGAGGAAACAAAGTTACAAGGAGGAGGACTTACGTCCGGCCCAACCGAGAGGTTAGGCAACGAGAGGGGACTAGCAAAGAAAGAAACAACAGATAAGATTACGGGGGTTAGGCGAGAGAAGGGAGGGGGAAACAAAGCAACGGAGAGCAAAGCACTACAAGGAAAGCTACAGAGCACTAAGCCATAGTTTGATCGATGGATGAAGGCTTGACTTGATTCGCGCAGAGATGATCCAAAACCGGTGCCTTGAAATTGGCCTTCCGGACCGCGAGGTGCGGAGGCTTGCCTTCAAAAATGACATCGTTTCTCTGTTTCCAAATACACCAGGCACCAATCATAAAGATCTCCATGAAGAAAGGGAGCCCAAAAACAGGTCTGGCTTGCAAGATCTTCTGGTGAACGCTTAGATTTTCCTCCCAAACAACTCCCAAAGTGAACCATCTGTTAACAACAGCAGGGCAACTGAAAAAAGATGGGCAGCAGTTTCTTCCTCACTGTTGTGACACATTACACAATTGTATCCTTCATCCAGCACTTTCCTTCTTCTTCTCAAAATGTTCCTAGTATTCAGCCTATCATTGAGAAGTAGCCAGGCAAAAAACTTGATCCTCGGGATGCATTTGGTTTTCCAAATGTCAAGAATTGCTCTACCGGCGTGAGTTCCCTAAAGCGGTATTGATAGAAGTGGCTACTCAGAAACCTACGCTGCCCCCAAATAAGGTGCCAAGCATCTTTGGAACTAGGGGCGATGGGTGGGAGGTAATTCAGAAAGGCCTGTAAATCCGTAAACTCATTGTAAGCAGCTACGGTCATGGGGATCCCGAAACAATTCAGCAAGTTATAAGTCGTCCTCATGGCAAACGAGAGAAATGGTAGGATCCCGAGCAAATTGCGGGAGATGAGAAAACTTCTCGGAATGAATGACCCCATCAATGATATCCTCCCGAAACCGACGGTGTCCCCCCCCGGTTTGGGTTGCAAATGGCAACACCTCCGAATTGAGTGTGAAGCCGAAATATGTCCTTCCACCGAAGGAACCCTTCTCTCTTGTCGGATGGGGAACCGTGTTGTTGTAGTATTTCGCCGGATGAGAGCAACCCACCGAATATCCGCCTTCTCGTAAAATTTATGCGGTACCGCTTGAGAAGAAGAGCATCATTCTGTATGTTTAAATTGATAACTCGAAGCCCACCTTTGCTTTTAGGCTTCCTGACCAGATCCCAAGCAGCGAGATTGTACCTTTTGCTATTGAAGTCCTTGCCTCTCCAGAGACAGTTTTTCCTGTGTTTATCAATGATCTCAATGACAGTGAGGGGAAGCTTCAGAGAACACATGTAATAAGTGGGGAGTGATGAGATGACCGAGTTAACTAATTGTAACCTTCCAACATAGGAGAGGAACTGGGAAGCAGCCGACAGCCTTCTTTCAATTCTGCAGATTAGGGGGCATAATCTTTCACTTGGGGCTTAGTCAGGCCCGGGGGGAGACCGAGGTAAGTAAAGGGAAAGGAGCCCACCGCACAACCAAAAGTTTGAGACGGGGAGGAAGCTTTCTCGGGAGAAACATTAATTGGAACGAGACAAGATTTGTGGTA
Source organism: Cenchrus americanus (assembly GCA_947561735.1). Lineage (NCBI taxonomy): Eukaryota > Viridiplantae > Streptophyta > Magnoliopsida > Poales > Poaceae > Cenchrus > Cenchrus americanus. The sequence goes on from OX387245.1 coordinate 202,771,993, forward strand.
GTTTACCACAAGGCCACCGGAAAAGGTAATGCGTGCGGAATTCCTTTTAGGAGGACCAACTGATCCTCATTAGCTTGCATTACCAAGATGGTGTCATCGAGCATACCGGACAATAGGGAAGGGGGCATCAGATCTTTGAGGGAAAGGGGCCGAAGATTGCCAAGATAAAACTCTTTGTTGATGACATATTGAAGGAGATCGGAAGCAATGGCAAAGAGAAGAGGGGAGAGGGGATCCCCCCGCCTAACACCTTTGGTACATTAAAAACCTTTTCCAGAGCGGTGCCATTAAGAAGAACAAGAGGAAGTGGCAAGTGGACAACAACTTCGCTCAATCCACCTCAACCACTTCGGGGGGAAACCTTTAGCATGAAGCATCTCCGAAATAGTGGAATGTTCAACCGAGATCAAAGGCCTTTTCAAAGTCCAACTTCAGGATAATAATCTCCCTTCTAGAGTGGTGACACCGGTGAAGAAATTCAAAAGCCCAGCCAAGACAGTCTTGAATAGTTCTCCCTTTGATGAAACCATACTGGTTTTCATGAACAATCTTTAAAGCAATAGACTGAAGTCTGTTAGCAAGCAGCTTTGAGATGAGCTTAATGGATGAGTTTAGAAGTGAAATTGGCCTAAAATCATTCACAGATTCAGGATTATCCTTCTTGGGGACCAAGGTGATAAAGGAATGATTGATACTCTTGAGTTCAGCCTGATGATGAAAGAAGTCCTGACAGAGCTTGTACATGTCTCCCCTAATGATATGCCAGGATTTCTTAAACAACAAATTGTTGAACCCATCCGGGCCGGGGCCTTAACGTGAGGTAAATCAAGGATGATCTCATCAATTTCCTTAGAGGAGAAGAGGAGACACAAAAACTCAAGATTTGGGTAGCTCGGACTAAATCCGAAGATCAAACCGCATGGACACCCCCACCGAGGAGCCCAGCCTCCTTTTGAATTCCTGCCAAAGGATGGAGCTTAATTCCCCATGATCCTGCACTATCCTTCCAGATCCATCATCAATCTGGGAAATGACATTTCTCCTATATCTCTCAGTGGCCATGGAGTGAAAAAATTTGGTGTTCTCATCCCCATACTGCATAACCCTCTGAGTGAATCTCTGCTTCCAGTAATGATTTTGCATTCTCAGAAGAGAACTGATGTGCTCCTTGATGATGACCCTAAATTTCAATTCACTAGAGCACAGGTGTTCGATTTCTTCCAATCTATCAAAGAAAGCAATTGTCATATTACAATTTGCAATAAGTCTTGACGGAGTTGGAAAGGTTCCTGGACCAAAGTTTGAGAGATCCGCAGAGGAGCTTGAATTTAGCACCGATGACATGCGCACTTGTTGCATACATTGATAGGAGAGACCCAAACGGTTTTGATCTCGTTGCAAACAATCGAGTCTTTGCCGAAGCCGAAATTCTCAAATCTAAAAATATTAGCCTTGGGGATGCTAGTGCCAATCTGGACTCTACGGGCGAGGTGATCGAATGCTATCCTAGCAAGAGGAAGGACCACCGAAAAAGGAAAGATACCGGTCCAAGCAACGAGAGGTGAAGAAGCAATCAATTTGCTCCGAGAAGGGGGCACTTCGCATATTGCTCCGGGTATAGCTTCTACCCTTCAAAGGCGGTTCAATAAGGCCCAAGTGACTAATAATATTATTGCAGATTAAAGTGTCTTGAAAATTACCCCTAGCTTTATTACGGTTTTCAAAGCATATCTATAGAAATTAAAATCCCCCATAAGCATCCGAGCTCATCATCCTCAATTTGCAAATTAAGGAGCCATTGGACAAATTGATCTCTAGCAAAGCCGCCTACGGGGGCCATACACCACAACAAGATTCCGGGAAATTCGAGAGTGGATGGAATGCATTTTTAGACTCGAGCAAAAGGGTGCTTCTCAACGGTGCTACTAGAGAAATGATTGGAGGCCCGGCAGACAAGAATTCCCCCGAAGCCCCAACCGAGGGGCTGAAATCAAAGTTGTCAAATCTTTTAGGGGCAAAATTACGAATAAACCGTAAATCTATGACCTCTCTTTTAGTTTCTTGCGGACAAAAAATGTTAGCACAACTTTCCTCAATCTTGTTTCTAATAGAATTCCACTTATCCTGTCATTTATACCACGAATGTTCCAACACAAAACATTCCAAGCACGATAATTCATTGTAAACGAAGGAAGAGCAAAGGCCAAAAGCACTGCGGGGCACAGCCACCACAGAGAGTCATGACAGATAACCCAGTGTACGACAGCAACCAAGGAGACACTAAGTTACAGCCAAGTTCAAAATACCACCCAGTGCAAAAGCAAACAAAATACCACCAGAAACTGGATGAAGTCCAATTGTCTTTGATCATTGTTCTTCTTCTTCATGGAGCAAAGTGGTAGGGCTCAACTCCGCAGGAGGAATGCCACAGAATGAGGTACCAAGTTCAGTCAATGTTGAAGCTTGGATAGGGGCAACTTCAAACTCAGTGAGAGCGTCATCAAGGCTACGGTGACAATGGCTTTCTTTAGATCGGCGACGGAAGAAAAGGACACGGATTTGTTGGTGGCACCTTTCCTTCTTCTTCTTGGTTCACCGTCAAGCCGGATGTGATCCTAGGTGGCAACATTTCTAAGTCCGGCGCTCCTACGCACCTCATCATCCACAATGGGAGTGTGAAGTCTTCCTCTTCTCTTTTTGGCGTAGGAGGACTTTAGATAGTTTCGGGGGCAAAGCGGGTGGGGGAGTCAAGATCCATGTCCACCATACGGCCCTCGAAGCTTCCCGATCGAGATTTATTTGATTGTCCGGCTCCGGGGTATTGATGTGCTCGGGACATTCAGGCGATTGGGGGGGGCGACCAGGAGTGGGGAGAGGCCGATGAGTGTCGGTCTTGGCATTCGATTCCCCTAGATGAAGAGGCTAATGCATTGTTTCCCCATGCGGGATTGTCCACACGGAAGAACCGGGTGTCGGCAAAAGAGGAGGCGGAACAAAATTCCGGGACGCGAGCCGGAAGAGGTTCCTTCATTGGCAATGTGGCCATAAGTGACCGAACATGAGCAGCGAGGTCTTGGACAAGCATAGCAATAGATGGGGAGGGTCCAAAGCACCGATGACCGCCAATTCTAGCAGACAATCCGTCCGATGGCACGTTCATCCTCAAACACAATATCGTTGCCCCCGCAACCGGGACAACTACGTTTGCGAAGCATTATCGGGTATATGGAGCCCAAGCGTGACGGGGGGCTCCTTGAGCTCGAAGTAAGCTCGGACATCACCTTGCTCACCGAGTGACTATCTTGCGGCACTTCGGGATGCCGCATCACTCCATTAGCAACGGCGTTAGCAACCGCCGCGTCGGCCAAGTCATTAACCAAGTGCAACTCATTTTCATCAATTTCTTCGACCGAGGCTCGGCCACCGAGCCCACCCGTCATGATTGACATGAGGCGGGGGAGGGGGGGAAGCTCCCAACCTTGATTCACGTTCTCCTGGTGCACTTCATCTAAATCCTGGACAGCCTCAAAAAACCCAGGAAACTGATTACCATTACCATTGCCTTCATTCTGCTGAGGGTGCTCAGGATGGGGGTTCCCATTCCCCGGAACCGGGTCTTCATCCCCAGCCATGACATCATTTTGAGCACTGTTCGTTCGAACAAAAATAGGTACAGATCCAACCGTTCCCCCGATCACCCATGGGATTTCCTTCACCGATAATGATGCTTCTAGGGACTCGCTAACAAGAGTGACCTTGCATCCGAGAACAATGCGAGAGCGGCATCCGGCATTGTCAATCCGGTTAATCACCGATCCGAACGGACCCACAGCTTGAGAGATAATTTCTCCGGTTTGAAAGTCCAATGGAAAAGCCGAAACATAATCCGGACGTACGAGTGAAGGGGCAACTGTGAAAGTTTATCCCCCTATCATGCTCAACAATCACGATTTCCCGCTGAATATCAAGCTGCATAGGACTGCGGCTGATCATGACTTGCCTTTCCAATGAGGAAGAAAATTGAACCAGGCACAACCCCAAGGGGGACGGACGAGCGAGAATGAATAAGCGCATGCTGCTCTTCTTCCGTAAATGGCACTACTTCTTCCATGGCATCATGAAGTTGATCCGGCAGGGGAGGGGGAGCAAGAGAAACGATGGCGTACTCGTCGTGGCGACGCGGCGGGTTACCATTGATGACAATCCGTCCGCGAGCGGGCGCGCCCAATCCTCAATCTCCGGACCCTCCGGAACAAATGGAGTGGGATCAACAGGCAAAGTTCGCCATCTCCGCCCCCGCGGAGCTTCCTGGGAAGGAGGATTGCAGAAGAGAGGCGCAGTTTCCAAGGCGGGAGACGCTGGGCAGAGGTTGGGGTTTTTTGGAGTTGGCGAATTTGGGGGAGAAACACTGTAGGACCCCGACTCTTGATATTCTGCACCCGACGCTTGAGGTATTGGGCTGGGCTGGATCTCACGCACTTTGGGCCTCCAAAACACCCTTGGCCTATTTCTGGTTTGACAGAATTTGAATTTGTGACCCCTCTTAAAGCACGCAACACATTTTGGGGGGTAGGAACAATTACTCCTAGAATAATTTAATTCAAGACATCGTGCACAGCCTCCCAAGCGCCGGAACCGATTAATCTCTCCTAAAAAGGAATTAAAGATGGCAGGCGAGGGTGAATGAGGAGCTTTGGGAAAATGAGAGCTTTGAGAACACTGCCGAGCAGAAAGCCTTTGAGTTTTCCCATGTTCTTCATTAGCCTGACCCCTTTGATACTGACCCGATGAAACTTCATCAAAGATTTCTTAAGAACTCCACGAATCTGTGTAAATTCTGAATTAAAACCCTGAAGCTTAACGTCCAAATTTCCAATTTTGACAAACTGAGGAAAACTAGAAGGCTTCGATTCGGTTACTGGAGAGTCTTGCACAATTTTTTCAGCAAAGCGAACTCTTTTCTTTAAAAACTTGGTAGAAGAAGAAGACTTGGAAGCCACTCTTTTTTGACTTTTTGAGAGAACTTTAGTCCATTGCTTGGCTTCTTCTGCCTCCCAAAGCCTTTTTCTCACGTTCCCAGTGAGGGGCGCCATTGCTCCAAAGATGAAAATAAACATCAAAAGAATCCCCGATGAATCTACGCAGATTGTAAATGGCAAAGCCAACTGCCTTGCACGAAACAGTGAACCGGAAATGGTTGTGACTCTGATAGGAGACCCGAAAGGATTTTGCAAATCCACCCAGACAAGATTGGAGGGCCAAAGCAACCGACTCCTCATTGAGCTGAAAAAGATATCTCCTGAATGTTGCCAAAAGATAGAATCCCCTTTCAACTCGAGAATAAGAATGAACAAGTCTTCCAGTCTTGCGGTGGACATCATGCTCAAACGCTTTACCAATACCGAAATCAAGCTTGTTCAGTAAGTAATCCATTAGTAGGGAGAGCAAAAAGACCAATGGTCCTCAAGAAGAGAAGTGAAAAACCAAACAACCAGAACCGGTGAAGAGAAAACCGAGAGGAAGAGGAATCACAGAGAGCCACCTGGAAGAAAGATGCAGAAGACTTAAGGTCGAGGGGAGAACTTAGCTTGAATCCCATCGTGACGCCTTAGTCGTGAAGCAGCAAAGGAGGTAGAAGGGAGGAGGGAGAGAGGGAGACCACCCGAGCGCCATCCTTTCCAAGGAAGCCACCGGAAGAAATAATTGCCTGCCCGCCCGGACCCAACTGCCAACAAATGCGATGCGGGTTCACTAACCATCATCGCCAATGACACTAGCCAATGCGTCAGCGTCAGCAGGCTAACCTGCGTCGGCAATGACTATCCATTGTCTCTAAGATCTAACTCATCATAACAGATCTCCAGTTCATCACAATAGAACACAGTTCATCACAACGCGGTTGGATCTACTCGCATGTATTAGATCAAGTTCATGACATACAAAATCTAACAACCAAACTAATTAACTAAGCAGTTCATGATCGACAGACAAATTAAGCAGTTCATGTCCAAGAACCTGACGAAGAAACAAATGCACACACACATTATTGTTACTAATTGGTAGAGGAGTCCATCATTTAGTCGGAGTCCCACCGTCGTCGCCGCCGTGGCTGCTGTCATCCCTGTCGTGGCTGCCGTTGTCACTGTCGGAGCCGCCGTCGTCGAAGACGAAGTGGCGGCAGGTAGCCCGCTTGACCACAGGGAGGTTCTCGAGCTTCTCAGCCAACTCGTGGATCCTTAAGGCGAGACCCTTCACTTTCGGGTCCTTGTATACATCATGATGTGCCTTGATGTCGAAGGCCTCGCCAACACCTTCAAGCTTTCTAAAGGTGCTCCTCAGCAGCTCGACAGCGAACTTAGTGTTGTCAAAGAGCAGTTCCTCGTCGGCGTCCTTGGCCGTCGGCTCCTCCCCCTTCTCCAACTTCTTTCGACGGCGGCTTTCGTCGTTGTCGTCCTCCCTTCGTCCCCGCTTCGACGGCGGTGGGCTCCTCGACGCCATCTCCTCCTTCTCTCGGTGACCGAAGATTTGTAGTGGTGGATCACGAGGAGGAAGAAGAAGTGAAGAAAAAGATGATAAGCTTATGGAAGTAGCAGGGGAAAGCAGGGGAGGGTGAGGGAGTTAAATTGACAAGACGCGGAACCGTAAGGCACCTCTGCCCCCACCCACTACTCCATTACTGCCAGTATGTGCCACTCGAATGCGCATTGGGCTCCATTTCAATTACGCAGGGAAGAGAACGAAGGGGCGGGGCAATGATGTCAGGCCCACTTGTCTACGGCAGTAGCCAAACTGCGGCGCCTTTTCAATTTCCATTTATTGTTTTATGACATGGCTGAGGCACCATCTTCAACCTTCAACCCTCGTCGCCTCCTTCAACTTCAATCCTCGTCGCCAACTTCATCCCTCTTCAACTTCAATCCTCCTTGCCAACTTCATCCCCGAGGAACCAAGTTGAGAAGCACCATGGTCCGTGTGTGATGAGTGATTGACCGGATGGTTTGAAGCTTTGTGTGTGTAGTGTTGAGTTGTGTTGTGTGTGTTTTATTTTGTGTATTTACCTTATTGTTTATGTGGTGTGTTGTCAATGCACTCGTGAGGAGTGGTTGACAACGTTGTGTGGACCGACTCTTGGCCTAGTATTGCGGGTGTTGGTTGCCGCTTGGTTTGCGTTGGTGCGGGTGAAGAACGGGCGCCAAAGGTCTTAGCCTTGCGGGGCCTCCGAGGAGTGGAGAGACAAGTAGGCTTGGTTCGAGGGACCCGGTGGGCGACGGGATCAAGTGCGAGCCGCATGGTGCAAGAAGAGCAAGAAGAAGTCGTGGACATGGAGCCGGTGCATCGGTGGTGGCCAAGTCAAGGAACGAGGCAAGACCGAGTAGGACCGTCCGGCGCCGGAGGTGAAAGGCTTGGCGGGCTCGACGCTTAGCGTGGTGAGGCCGGGCCGTGTACGCGGGGTTTGGTGGTTTGGCCACAAAACCATCGAAGGAGGGTTTCTCGGTTTGGGCCTCAAATCCGAGCCCGAGGGCCCGACGTGACGGAGACGGTATCCGGGTGCGTCGGGAAGCTTCGAGGCGGGCGACACGCGGCATGATCGAGGTGCTTGCGTCGGGAGGACGTGAAGGCCCGACGGATGCGCGGCCGTCCGATGGTGAACTTCATGTGTTGACCAAAATGCCCCTGTGAGGGCTTGTGTTGTACTCCTAGTGTCGGGGCACTTCGGTCTTTTCCGGAGGGCCTATATATAGGAGGAGGGGGCTGAATTTTCAGCCAACTCTTGGGCTAGCGGTGGCCGTGGTACTCTTTGATTTTGGAGTGCTTTGGGAGAGAGGGAGAGAGGAGAGAGTGGCTCTTTGATTGGAGCTTTTTGCCATCTTAGATTTGGTTTCTAGGAGTGGCTTGTAATCGATTGGACAAGATATTCATAGTGATTTCATCCTCTAAATCTTGTGCCAATCTTTCTATTCCCGAATTTCTTTTATTGCTTTTTCGAGCTCTTTTTGTGCTATTTTCGTGCTTGTTTTTGGTGCCTTTGTTCTTGGTGTGATTCCGCGGATTTGAGTGGGTTTCTCCCCGGATTTCTTTGAGGGAAACATGGATGGATGTCTAGTGCATCTTTGTGATTGATCTTGTGCCCTCAAGCGCCGGAAACCACTTCGATTCAAGGATTTTCGTTCGGTGCTCTAGCTTTTGGTGGTGTTCAAAGGATCCACGATTCCCGATGATTTAGGGAGTTAGGAGACGAAATTTTTGGGGTATAGCATCCTTAGTTGACGCTTTACATGTCCCCAAACTCTTGTCTCAACAGCTACTATCGTTAGGGAGATCCGGTGATGGATTGGGAGTGTTGACTTTCGGGGTCAAGCGAGTTTTCGTTCTGTTCGTACTTGGCGGACGGTCCGCGAGGGCCGGGCGGACGGTCCGCGTGTACGTTTTCACGTTTTCTTCATGTTCTTGATCAGCTTTGCTTTCGATCCGATTTGGTTTTGGTTTTTCGTTGCGGCCGGTTTGCGGACGGTCCGAGCTTCGGTAGCGGACGGTCGGGTTGCCCGCGCGGACGGTCCGCCGGTCTTCGCGGACGGTCCGTTTTTCTCGGGTTGGTTCCGGTGGGTCTGTTCGCTTTAACGAACGGTCCGCGGCTCGGGCCGGACGGTCCGCGGCAAGGGTGCGGACAGTCCGCGAGACCTCGCCGGACGGTCCGCGCGGCCATCGCGGACGATCCGCCCGCCCGGCCGGACGGTCCGCCGAGCCCGGGCCGCTTTGCTCTTTGGTTTGATTCCTCCCTCCTTCATTCGTGCTTCCGCGTGTGTTTCAAGGACTCGTTGTTTTGGCGATTGGTGTGTGATTCGTTCCAACTCTTGTGTGTGACCGGGTTTTGACTAGGGCATAGGCCGGGTTCTTTGAAAAGAATTTTTACCGGCTCCTATTCACCCCCCCCCCTCTAGTCGCCATCCGATCCTTCAATTGGTATCGAGCCGGTTGTGGATTCTTTTGGCTCTAACAAGTCTTGAATCCATAGGGTGACTAGAGGAAAGAGGTGCTTTTGCTTGCGAGCTTGGTTTGCACGTTTTGAGTCCGACGATTTGGAGTTGTGCCCTTGGAAAACCATAACTTGAGATACCTTCGATAAAACGGGCATAATTTTTCGCTCGGTGCTCCGTTTTGGCTCAAATTTTTACAGCGGTTTCGTGACTCCATTTGTAGGTGATCCAAAATTTGGGGTCTTCAAAAATTCAGAAAAAATCAAGAAGATAATTCAAAAATCCTCATTTAAGTCTCTTGCGGCTTTGTCTTGTTTCTTCGGATTTTTTCTAGACTTCATTTCACCTTATTTTGAGCTGAAATTTTTTGTGCCTCTATCTTTGGTGCTCCTTGTTCAGTGGTAAAATTTTGGGAAAAAGATAAGATTCTTTGCAATTGAACTTGTCAGTAGTTGTTAGAGAATTGAGGCATTTTGAGTGCTTTCTTTGCATCGTTGCTTGTTCCTCGAGTTTGCTTTCGGCTAATCCTAACCGGTACTTTGATTATGGCACCAAGTTCTTCTCCTTGTGGTTCTTTGAGCAGGAGGAGTATGGCGGTTGAGGCGGAAGCCGGAATGGAGGAGATGATATCTCTCATCGAGGACTATCGAGATGGTGACATCAAGAAAGGCGAGCTCTACCACAAGCTAGGAGGCATGAACCAAGGTACACTTGCCAAAGTTATCTTGATCCTATGCAATAGGTTGGATGATTGTGAGTGTGATTGTGGAGACATGCATAGGAGAAACATAGATTTGTGTGATGCCTTGCGTAGGAAGAATGAGAAGATGAAATGCTCTCTTACTAGGTTGAAATGTGGTATGGCTCATTGGAGGTCTTGTGCTTTGAATTCTTGCACTTCTTGTAACACCATGCATGCTAAAAATGATGCTTTGATTGCTTCCATTGCATGCTTGAAATCTGAAATTAAGGTGTTAAATTTCAAAGCTTCTTTGCCTTGCAAATCTTGCGATGCCTTGTGTGCTGAAAATGAGAAATTAAAAGATGAAGTTAGTTGGAGCAAAATGCATGTTGAAGCTTTTAGAAGAGCATGCGACAATCTTGATTTTGAGAATGATGAATTGAGATCATCTCTTGCTAACTTGCAATCTGAAATTGACTTGTTGAAATCCAATGCTTCTATGCCTTGCAACTCTTGTGTTGTTTTGAATGATGAGCTTGATATGGCTAGGAGTAAGATTGCTTTGTTAGAGACAAGTGCTTCTTTACCATGTGTTTATTGTGAGTCTTTGCATGCTGAAATTAATGAATTAAAATTGACTCACACCACATGTGTAGATGATCTTGAGCATGCTAGGGCTGAAGTTTGTGATATAAAATCCATGTCGTGTAGCAAGTGCTCTTTGTTTCTTGTAGAGGATGCTTGCCATACTTCTTGTAATAATGATGATGATGATGCTTTGATGGGTGTAAATAATGATACTTGTTCATGTGGTCTCATTTGCACTTCATGCATTGATTTGGAAAGTGAAGTTTTGGCTTTAAAAAAAATGCGCGAGGATATGAGCGCTAAGTTGGTTGAGCATGATGAGATGAGTGCCAACCTTGAGAAAGAAAATGAACTCTTGCGTACCACATATGCTAAATGCATTGAAGAAGAAATCAATAATTTGAGAAATATGACATGTGGTACTTGTGAGCGCCTCAAGTCTCAAAATGAGGTTTTGCGCACAAGGTGCAAGAGTCTTTGTGCCAAGGGTTTGGACTAATGCTTCTCTTGTCGCTCCGATGTTGATGCTTCCAAATTTGCTTCTTCTAAACCGGAGTCGACTTCTTCTCTTGAGTGTGAGTCTTTGGATGGTGGTAAGTGTGCTAGTGCTTTGGATAGCTCTCTCATAGCTACTCCTAAGCTTGTTGCTTCTTCCGGTGTTGCCCAAGGTGATTTGAATGGAAAGGGTGCCTCCCACATATTTGGAACTCATATTCCCAAGCCGAGGTTCCAATGCACCTTTTGCAAGAAGGATGGGCATACCGTTGAGTTTTGCTTTGGTCGTGTCAAGCACGAACGACGTGTGCACACCAAAGCTTTTAAGAAGCCACGTAGCATTTCTCATGGCACGTGTGATTCTAATGTGGGCACCAAGTTGGATGTTGGGGTTGATGCTTCATGCTCTAAGTCCCAAGGGACTTCCCACTTACAAGAGAATGGTGATTCATCCACTCGGACCGCGCCTCTCGATAGGCCTTTGTACCATTGCTCTCCTTGTGGGAAGGATGGGCATCAAGAGAGTTTTTGCTACCGCCGGCAAGGAAAATACGGCGAGGAGGTGTCTCTAGGCCTTTGGTTGTTCATAGTCCCTTTCATGGCATGAACACTTGTGAGCCTAAGAAGGCGCGATTTGTGGACGGGTTTTATGACACTCTTTCTAGTGAGTTAGGCCATGCTCGTGGACATGCTTCTAGTGTTTCTTGTGTTGGTCCGCGACATGCTTCCCGTGGTGCTTGTGTTGGTTCTTCTCCTACGACCCCGAAGAATCTTTGCCTTTTTGCTTGTGGTAGCACTCGACATTCTTCGCGAGTGACTTCTTTGAGGCATGGTTCCAAGGGTGTTCGAAAGACTTTTCATTCCAACCGGCATTTGCATCATGCTAACCCACATGATAGGTTGTGTGCACCACTTACCCGTATGACCAAATCTTGGATTCCCAAGTACGTGCTTGCTAACCCTTTGGGATCCAAGGCTCGGTCTTTCTCGTCTCCTTGTGTGTAGGTATGGAGACGCGGTTGGAGAACATGAGCTCAATGGAGACATGATGGTTCTCCACACCGTTTTGGATGGCTCTTGAAAGCCTTTGTACACATGTATAGTGAGTTTTCTTTTCCCCTTGTCCTCTCTTGTATATACTTGTGTCTTGCTTGTGTGAAAACCATGGTAGGCTAGCCACCTTGTTCATGATAGCTTTGTGATCTTGAATATCTATCTTGCTATTTTTGTATGATTTTATGGTGGATGTTATTTATGAACATCATGTCATGCTTTATGGTTGATTGCTCAGATATGTCATGTTGTTCATTCATATCATGTTTGTCTAGCTCGATGGTACCTTTCTTGTTAGCATGTTTGTCCCCCATGTATCTCTTGTCATGCTAGCTTTGTAATATATGTTGGTGGATGATCCATGTGATCTTGTATCATGCCTTTGTTTAGTTCTTGTATATTGTTTGGCATGTTGTTCTTTGGTATCATGTTGGTTTAGTGTTGTACCTTGTTGACATACTTGCTTGCCCATGCTTATTCATATTTGTGGAATCATGTTACAATGCTCTATTTATGTTAATTGATATTATCAATGCTTTGTGTAGCATGTTATGAGCTTTCCTTGGAGTTTTGGGCTTGTCTTGTCTTCGAGTTGTGTTGTTGTTCCTCTTTTCGGTTGGTTTTAGAGTTTTTTCCTTGCTCTTCCTTTTCCTAGCTTTTGCTTTGTTAGTTGCCCCTGGTTGAGGGGGAGCTTGGCTTCTTTTGATAGGGAATTTGATTCCAAGAAGGGTTGTAGCTTTTCGGGTAGTCTTTGTGATCCTTAAATTGATATTCCTTCTATGCTATTCAATTGGGATCTTTGCGGTTTTGCAATTGGTACTTTTTCTATGGTACTCAATTGGGACCTTTGGTGGCTCTTCTCTCGCTTGGAGCGATTCTTGGTTGGTGTGTTCCCTCGTGAGCTTTATTGGTGTTAAGTCAAGTTCCTTGTCTCCCTATGCATTCTGCATTGCATTTGTATCATATATCATGATGTATAGACTTTGGTAGGTTTGACATTTGTGTCTCGCATTCTGTCATATATCATGTTCCTTTTGATGTACATATCTTCCTATGTTGCATTTGTATCATATTGCATTTTAGGATGATGAGCTTCTTCCATATGCCTCATTTGAGTTTCTTTGGCTACTTGTGAGATATTGGTCATGTGTGTGGAGAAATGGCTATGTGAGGCTATGCTCTTGGAATATTTGAGATATATGTGTGTGAGATAGCCTTTTTGAATCAAATGCTAATCTTGACTAAATTTGATGAAATGTGCTCCACTCATGTGTAGTAGTATATCCATGTCACCGTTTGGTCTAAATGTGCCTTTCATGCTTAGATTGTGCTTGGATGTCTCTTTCTTGCATTTGGGCCAAAGGCCGATATCATTGTGAATGTTTAGCCTATGTTGCATTCATGGAGGAGCATAAGCTTCTTTTTGCCGCAAAGGCACTTCATGTACCATGAAATGAATTAATCTTGAAAAGAAGTGTGTATGCTTGAAAAATGCTCCCTCCATCATGTTTATGCTTAAAATGTCTTATCTTTCACACATGGGTGCAAAACATGTTGCATGATGTTCACCGGTGGAGAAGTCTCCCCGAAGTGAACACATGGCTCATGAGCTTTAACATGACATGCTTTGCTTTATGGGTGTTTGCAATAATCTTTTGTTGAGAATTGGATATCCTTGTATGATCTCTGGATGATATGCATGTTTTTGGCTAGGATATGACATGGATAGGCTCTTACATTTGAAGTGAGCCATATTTTGATATAATTATTCAAATCTGAAAATTTGCTTTGTCACATGCCTATATTTCCATATAATACTTGTGGCAATGCTTTGACTATGTTATGATCCATATATGTGCTCTGTGTCTCATTTCTAGCCTTTGTCACTAAATTTGGCCTATTTGAGAAGCTCATGTAGATGTTTATATGCTTTGTTTTGCATATCTGCATTTTCTCCTTGATTCATACATTGTCAACAAGGGGGAGAAGAGGTGAGCTTAATGAAAATTCGGAAAACTGCATTTAAAATTTGGGAGTTTGCTCCACATGTTCGGGGGGAGCTTGCATTTGTGTAGGGGGAGCTTTGGTGAGTCTCCTTTGTTTGCCCGATTTGTGCTTTGGTGGTTGCTTTTTGCTCTATCACGTGTGTTTAGGGTGAGCTTTGTATGCTCTTTGTCCCTAGTGCATGTGTTTAGGGGGAGCTTGTGAGCTTGGTGTGCTCTTTTCTCTATCTCATGAGTTTAGGGTGAGCTTTGTGTGCTCTTTGGTCCTAGTTCATGTGTTTAGGGGGAGCTTGTGATTTTTGTGCTCTTGTCTTGGTGGTGTTGAGCCCCTTTGCCTCTTCTTGAGGAGCTGGCGGTTGACTTATGTTTTCGATTATTCCATGATCGGTGTTGAGCCCTTTGTGCCTCTTCTTGAGGGATCATGCATTCTTGTCTCGGTTGTGTCGAGCCGTTGCCCATGTCTTTGGGGACCGAGACATTGAATTGGCCTTTGTAGTTTCTCTCATGCCAAGTGACCTTGTTCTTTGCTCTTGTGTGGTTTTCTTTCACTTGGATGAGGTGTTCGGTCTTTGCCCTCTCAAACCATTTCTTTGTGCTCACATGTTGTCAATCCGCTCCTCAAGGGGGAGAAATTTGGAAAATCAAGTTAATATGAACCTTGATTTGATGGTGATGAGCGGTTGACAAGTGTTTTGGTAAGAGTTTTATGGCACTTTGGGTTGAGCATTTTGGTTTGATGGCTTTTAGGGATTGCATGTTGGTAGTGTGTCTCTTCGTTTGCTCTTAGCCCTTGTGCTTGCTTTGGTTTCGAGAGGAATTTTGTCGGAGCATGCTTTTATCCCTACTCACTTCAAGTGGCCTTTTGTTTGCTTTTTATTGGCTTTGTGGCGCTTGAATGAGTTCTTGTTTGCTTTTTGACCTTCTTTTGTCAATACACTCATCAAGGGGGAGATTGAGGAACCAAGTTGAGAAGCACCTTGGTCCGTGTGTGATGAGTGATTGACCGGATGGTTTGAAGCTTTGTGTGTGTAGTGTTGAGTTGTGTTGTGTGTGTTTTATTTTCGTATTTACCTTATTGTTTATGTGGTGTGTTGTCAACGCACTCGTGAGGAGTGGTTTACAACGTTGTGTGGACCGACTCTTGGCCTAGTATTGCGGGTGTTGGTTGCGGCTTGGTTTGCGTTGGTGCGGGTGAAGAACGGGCGCCGGAGGTCTTAGCCTTGCCGGGCCTCCGAGGAGTGGAGAGACAAGTAGGCTTGGTTCGAGGGACCGGTGGCCGATGGGATCAAGTGCGAGCCGCATGGTGCAAGAAGAGCAAGACGAAGTCGTGGACATGGAGCCGGTGCATCGGTGGTGGCCAAGTCAAGGAACGAGGCAAGACCGAGTAGACCGTCCGGCGCCGGGAGGTGAAAGGCTTGGTGGGCTCGACGCTTGGCGTGGTGAGGCCGGGCCGTGTACGCGGGTTTTGGTGGTTTGGCCACAAAACCATCGGAGGAGGGTTTCTCGGTTTGGGCCTCAAAACCGAGCCCGAGGGCCTGACGTGACGGAGACGGTATCCGGGTGCGTCGGGAAGCTTCGAGGCGGGCGACACGCGGCATGATCGAGGTGCTTGCGTCGGGAGGACGTGAAGGCTTGATGGATGCGCGGCCGTCCGATGGTGAACTTCATGTGTTGACCAAAATGCCCCTGTGAGGGCTTGTGTTGTACTCCTAGTGTAGGGGCACTTCGGTCTTTTCCGGAGGGCCTATATATAGGAGGAGGGGGCTGAATTTTCAGCCAACTCTTGGGCTAGCAGGCTGTGGTACTCTTTGATTTTGGAGTGCTTTGGGAGAGAGGGAGAGAGGAGAGAGTGGCTCTTTGATTGGAGCTTTTTGCCATCTTAGATTTGGTTTCTAGGAGTGGCTTGTAATCGATTGGACAAGATATTCATAGTGATTTCATCCTCTAAATCTTGTGCCAATCTTTCTATTCCCGAATTTCTTTTATTGCTTTTTCGAGCTCTTTTTGTGCTATTTTCGTGCTTGTTTTTGGTTCCTTTGTTCTTGGTGTGATTCTGCGGATTTGAGTGGGTTTCTCCCCGGATTTCTTTGAGGGAAACATGGATGGATATCTAGTGCATCTTTGTGATTGATCTTGTGCCCTCAAACGCCAGGAAACCACTTAGATTCAAGGATTTTCGTTCGGTGCTCTAGCTTTTGGTGGTGTTCAAAGGATCCGCGATTCCCGATGATTTAGGTAGTTAGGAGACGAAATTTTTGGGGTATAGCATCCTTGGTTGACGCTTTACATGTCCCTAAACTCTTGTCTCAACGGCTACTATCGTTAGGGAGATCCGGTGATGGATTGGGAGTGTTGACTTTCGGGGTCGAGCGGTTTTCGGTTCGTTCGTACTTGGCGGACGGTCCGCGAGGGCCGGGCGGACGGTCCGCGTGTACGGTGTTCTTCGCGTGTTCTTCGTGTTCTTGATCGGCTTTGCTTTCGATCCGATTTGGTTTTGGTTTTTCGTTGCGGCCGGTTTGCGGATGGTCCAAGCTTTAGTAGCGGACGGTCCGTGGCCCGCGCGGACGGTCCGTGATTCGTTCCAACGCTTGTGTGTGACCGGGTTTTGACTAGGGTATAGGCCGGGTTCTTTGAGAAGAATTTTTACCGGCTCCTATTCACTCCCCCCCCCCCCTCTCTAGTCGCCATCCGATCCTTCAATCCCTCGTTGTCGCCAACTTCAACCCTTGTCGCCTTTCAATTTCCAAACCCCGTCATTGTGCTATTTCCTCCCCTTCTCCTTGATGATGCCCGTGGTGTGCTTGATGCTGCTGCTAGATGAACTTCTCACCAAGATCATCATCCACTCCATCAAGGATGAGCCCGTTTTCCATTTTCTGAACCTTTGCAATAAAATCTGCAGCACCTTCCGGCGCATTTGCAACTCCAATGAGGTACTACTGCACATGTCGCTGCGTGATCTTCGTGAGGCGTGCAAGAATCGCTATGTCAGATCGTGCTTTGAGCGGCGCTTCCACGAGGCCAATCATCCGGAGGCATTGTGCTTCAAGGGGATGGAGAGGTTGATGAGGCGGCGGAACCCCGATAACAGTCTGAAGCTCATCGGAGATGCCACTTGAAGGACCGATACGGCGAACCAGAGAGGGGGGGGAGTGAATGGGAGCCGATAAAAATTCATCTCGAAGGAGATGGATACTCCAACAAGATGAACACGGCTTCCAACACACGTCTCGACTCACTACCCGAGTTGGCCAAGTCCACGCAGCCACCGGAGTGCTACCGAACCTAGGAACCAACTTCCAACCTCACGGACCCGAGAACGCGGCGGAACACCAAAACTCGAGTCCACCGACCAACACCGATCGACCGGTGAGCAAGCACCGATCGACCGGTCCCCGCCGGGTTAAACCTAGTGACTTCCGCGAGTGGCTCCACACCGGTCGGCCGGTGCAACACACCGGTCGACCGGTCTCATCCGGAAAGCCCCAAAACACCAAACAAGGCCTACAAAACTCCAAACCGATCCAAACTCGAAACAGCGAAAGCAACACGAGACAACAACGAACACACCCAAACTTTCACCCGAGCAAAAACCCAACAAGGGTTGCACCGGTCGACCAGTGAGAGGCACCGGTCGGACCGGTGTGACTCCGGGCTTCTTGGGATGGACGGCGCCCGCGGGTCAACACCACCAAATCCAAGTCTCGATCTCCCGAATCGCTCCACGGACTTGAACTAGACTTTGGGGATATTAGGAACACCTCATGAGGAGTCCATAGCCAAGTTTAATCCCACCAAAACTTGCCAAATCAAGAGGAATCAAAGAAATCCCGCCAAGAACTCCTCTAACCCTAGAACACCGAAAACCCCAAAATCGAGCCCCTTAACTCACGAATTTGGGAGGGGGAATCAAAGGCAAAAGAACCACGAAGGGTTCCCACATATTTCCCCCTTCAAATCCCCAATAGAAAGGTCCCGAAAACACACCGAGAAAACCACCAAGAGAGGGCTCGAAAATCACCACCAAGAACAACCGGGAACGGCACAACAAAGCCTTGAGGAACCACGCCGATCATCTATACATACCAAGGAGGTTCATACAAGGTCTAGCTTGCCGCCTGTTCATCCAACCCTCTCACAAAATCTCACCATGAATCTCTCAAGCTAGTCCTATAGAAATCCTAAGAAAATAGGAAGAGAAAATAGGAAAGCAAATGAACTAGGGTTCCAAGAGATGGCTGCCATCCTCTCACCTCATGGGTTATATGGAGGCAACCGAAAGTCTAAAATACCCTTATTTAATAACTAGGGATACAAGCCCCTCAGGGGCGATTTTGGAAGTCTTCAGATTTTCTTCATCAGACGGATGCCCGGTGACCGCACCCTGCTTAGCCTCGATGCAAGCCATGCGATCCCGACACGTGTCCTCCACTTCGAAGATTCTCGGGATCGCGTCGTCGCATACCGATCGACCGGTGCTCCTCACCGGTCCGACCGGTACCCACCGGTCGACCCGGTCGACCCACCGGTCGGACCGGTCCGGAGCTGCTTGAAAGGACCTTGTGATGCCTAGAGGGGGGGTGAATAGGATCACTTCAAATTTCGAAACAAAAGCGGCGGTTAAAGCACTGCACGTCGGTACTACCGACGTGGTGCCGGTTCTACCGAGGGGGCTCGGCACTACCGGTACCGGGTCGGTACTACCGACAGGGTAGAGTGGACTAAAACGAAATTTGAATTCTGCAGAGATTGTAGCTATTCTATTTGAATCAAAGTCTTAGTTTAGAGGCTAAGAACCACCTGCAACCACATAGATTAGTTGGAACACAACCAAAAGATAGATCGGGCTAAAACAAGTTCTAGGGTTAGTTAGAGACAAAGAATTCAAGCAAGCAAAGGAGACACAAAGAATTAATCCGAAGTTCACACCCACAAAGTATGCTATGTCTCCGTTGAGGATCCCACAAAGGGAGGGCTATCACCAAGAGCCTCTTTTCCTCTTCCACCCCCCACAAAGAAAGATTGGTGCTCACTAAGAATTCTCCACCAAGGAGAGGGTAATACAAACGATCCCGGGTGCACCACACAAAGAGGGCACTCACGGGCGACACCCAACCGTCTAGAAGCAAGCTTCAAGAGTAACAAATGCAACCAAAAGCCCGGTGATGCTTCAAGTGCTCTTGAGAAAGTGAGAAACGATTGGGGCTCTCAATGCTTGTGCACAATTCACTAGGAATCACCTCTCTACTCAAACCCTAGCTCAAGGGAACCAAGGATTAGCTTTAGAGGAGAGGGGAGATGTGGAGTGAATGCTTGAGGAAGTGTTTTTCTTGTGGTTGGTCAGCAATAAGTGCGGAAGAAGAAAGGGGTTTAAATACTAAGGCTCAAAAACTAGCTGTTACTGTGCTGAGTCGTGCATCCTCGGTACTACCGACATGGTGTCGGTACTACCGAGGGGTTTCCTAGAAACCTAATGGTGAGGCTTTATCGGTAGTACCGACACTGGGTCGGTAGTACCGACCCCCTGGCTAAAACTCGCCAGTGAAGCCATATCGGTATACCGACCCTACGTTGGTTCTACCGGGGGTGTTGCCGGTAGTACCGATGCAGTGTCGGTACAGCCGACAAAGGCTGAGAGTTTGGGAAATGTAACACCCTAATTTTACTAAAAATTTGGCTTTATTAAAATTTGCTAGAAACCTTTAATTGCTGAAGGAACATAAGGTTGCTTTATATCTTTTTAGGCATTTAAAACCTTTTCTAAAATAAAGTCAATGAAATATAGGAATTTATTGTTGCATACGTGCAGGCCGCAGCAGCCCGCTTGCGCACCGGCCCAAACCGGCCAGCGACGGGGGCCGCCGCAACCGCCACGCCCCGCCCGGCCCGCTTGGCCTTTCGGCCCGGCCGGCCCGCCGCCGCCACGCCGCTCTCCCCTAGCCCGCCGGGGCCGATAGGGGGGACCCACCCGTCATCCCCTCCACCTCGCCGTAACCCGCGGGGACTCGAGCCCGAGTCGAGCGCCGCCGCCGCCGAGTCCGTCCCGCTCATGCGTCCTTCCCGTGGCCCGCACGCCAAGGCGTCCGCCCGGACTATTTAAAGCACGCCGCCACCCGGGACCTCCCCAACCCGTGCCCTAGCCGCTCGAGCCCCGTGCGCCGCCGCCGAAACCCTAGCCGCCGCCCGCTCCGGTTTCCGTCGCCGTCGCCCGCCCTCTCGCCGCCGTGGAGCACATCCGAGCCGCGCAAGGAGGTGAGGCACCCGCCGGCGTCGCTTGTTGTCGATTCCGTGCGCCCCGTCGTCTTGGAGCCGTCGCCGGAGTTCGCCGCCGCACCAAGCCGCGCCACCCCGCGGAGCGACGTCGCCGTTGCGACCTAGCCGTCCACGCCGCCCTAGTTGGGTTCCCCATCGTCCGCGCTACGTTTTGGTGCCACTTGTGCATGAGGCCAAGCCCCCCAGCGCAAGCCCGTGTGCAGCGCCGCCGCCCCTCGCCACCGGTCGCCGTCGTCGGCCCTGCGCACCCCGCCGCCCGCCGCTTGCTCGCGACCCGAGCCGTCGGATCTAGATCCGCCGCCCGCAAGCCACCGCAGCCAGCAGATCTAGATCCAATGGATCTGGATCTAGTTAACCCGGGTCAACAGGTCAACCCCACCGCCGGCCCTGGCAGTTTTGCAGAAAACCCCTGAGTTTTTTGGTTTTCACAAAAATACCCTTCCACCTTAGAAGTTTCTTTACAGTTTAGACCTTTTTCTTTATTTTAGCCCAAAACCTTTTCAAATCTTTACAGATTAGTCCCTACACCTTTCCTAAGCAATAACTTAGTCGTTTTAGCTCCGATTTTAGCGTTCTATATGTCTACACGTTCGTCTCGAAGCGTAGATTAGTTTTATGCTACTGTTTAGATCTGTTTGATCTGTTTGGTGACTGTTTCTTATTTATTTTTATTGTATGCTTGTATGTGATGATTGTGGACTGAGAGCGATTCGTTCGGGGGATTTGAAGATCAAGTCGTGCAAGAGTTTGAGCAGCAAGGCTTTGTTGAAGGCAAGTATTCCTTGATGCATACCCACTTGTCCTACATAACATGCATTTAAATTCACGATCTTTACTTTTACGCTTGCATTAATTTGATGGGAACCTATTAAGGATCATGCCTAGTCTTTTACTACCTTTACCTTGATTCCGGGTTTATTAAATTAATCTTGTGGTAGCTATTGCTTAGCATGCTCAACTGGGATTGGTATTAATCAAACTTGGTTACTTTTATTATTCTATGTTCCGTTTATGATCTTTTACTTTACAAGACCACTTTAATATGATAATCGGAACATGGAGAACCACCCAGGAAAACAGTACAACCACAAGAACTAATGGGCAATGGTCTTGGCTGAATAATTAGGAACTTTAGCTTGGGATGGTCTTACCGATAAGGACAAGGGATCGGCGATCTTGTGGGGTATGGACTCGCTCTAGCGGGGGGTTGGGTGAGTTATTCTTTTTATGGTGGGGTGTCGACCTGCTAGGGGACTTTATACCTTGCTAACTGATCCGGACCTTGTGGGTCATAACTTGCTAGGGAACCTTTGTAAAGGCCATGTAGCGTCCCTATGCAATCACACCTCGGAAGTGTGATATGGTGCCTTGCAAACACCACATGGTTGGGTCCAAAGTTCTTCGGAGCTTTTACGCTGCTTGTGGGTAAAGATGTACAACCTCTGCAGAGTGTTAAACTAATCGATTAGCCGTGCTCACGGCCAAGAGCGGTCCGGACACTCACATGATTAAATTATGGAACTTTAATGTTTAATTGCTTTTCTATTCTTTATTTATGATGCTTATATCTTATTAATTGGGTTGGTATGAACTTACACTCTTTAGTAATTAGGTTGCTAATAAAACTTGACCAACTAAAATGCTAAAGTGCTTGAACCTTAGCCATCCACCATATGGCCTTGCATGTTATGTTGTTCTCTCTTGCTGAGTACGATATGTGCTCACGCTTGTTTATTCTCTTGCATCTACAATACCCGGAATTGCTGCTCAGATTGGGAGAACTTTGAAGATATTCCAGGAGATTTCCAGGAGTTCTAGGTGTGCGTAGTCTTCAGTCAGCTGCCTGTGGAGGCATTTTGTCCGCTGTGAGAACTCGTTTATTTAATATTCGTTTAAGACTATGGTTTGTAATAACTCTTTATTCGTGTGGCACTGATTTTGGTATTCATAATGTCTAAGCATGTGTGTAACTTCATCCTGGCGCACACGTGATCAATGCATTCGGTTTTGCCTTTAAAACTGGGTGTGACAGGAAAAGAAAAGCAATCGTGCACGTGGCAACTCTCAACTCATCCCACTCACTTGGGTCACCTTTTAGGGCACTTTTAACATCTCTTGGCTATCGATTTGCATCCCCCTTTATAGTACGGTGTTTCCTATACTCAAATTCAAAAAATAAAATGAAATTAAGCCTTGATTCGAGTTGAAAATGACGACTTGGAGTTGGGGGCCTTCCTTTGGTCAAACCATAAGAGTTTCGTTTACCTAAGTCCTGCACACATCTTGATCAAGCATTAAATACCACAAATTGTGCTTGTCACTATCACCAAAACAATTGGGGGCCAAGAGGCACTTTCAATCTCCCCCTTTTTGGTGATTGATGACAACCACAATTTTGATTTATAAAAGATGTGTGTATCCGTCAATCGAAAGTGAAACTCCCCCTAAATGTATGCTTGGACTTTTACTAAGGCCTTAGATGCCTATCACACACTTAAAAGTCTTTTCACTCTCAATTTGCATACACAAGTGCATAAGTGTGATATAGAAACCGTGATGCACATGACATGAAATACAAATCATCAAAGTAGATAATCAAGGTTCCACACTAGCACAAATAGGTCTTACAAATTTAAAAGGTTCACCAACCATAACACCACACAAATAGGTTCATACATGTTCACAATCCTATGATAGATAGATAGAAGGGCATGGAGATACACACCACCCCCACATGGATAAATTGTGAGCACACTCCCCCTTTGGCATCAAGCGCCAAAAGGAGGAGGCCCTTCAATCATCATAATCATGTGGAGAGTGGGCAGCCGGAGGAGAGTCGTCGTCGTCGGTCTCACCACCACCAAAGTCCTCATCGTCGATGTCAGCCGGGGGAGCTCCATACATCATGGATGTGTCGCCGTAGATCTCCCAAGGGTTGTAGAAGGTTGGTGGAGGAGGAAAGTCCATATGCTCGCGGACGGGAGAGTGCTCGATGTTGTGTTGAACGAGCAAGGCCTTTTGACGAGTCTCCAACTTGATGAGCTGCTCATCAACATGCTGCCGGTGAGCACGAATCTCTTGCGCATTGTGTTTGCCCACATTGAAACAAGCGAAGAGACCCTGAGATAGAAAGTTGAAGATGCTCTTCTTCTTGCTCGGGGGAACGGTGCCCCTAGATGCGGATGGCCCACGAGACGACAAAGGTGGCTCATAGGAAGACAGGCCACTAGAGGAGGTGCCACCCACGGGAGTGGGACGAGGAGGGGCATGCTAGCCCAACTTGAGGAGGCGCTCAATGTTGCCCTTGTTTGGCTTGTACCAAGAGTGACATTTATCGGTGAGAATGTCAACTCCCGTCACCTCGCAAATCATCTTGAAGATCCAAGGAGCATATTGACAATTCTTGTTTGCGGACACGGAGCACACAATAATTTCCTCCCAAATGAAATCAAAGATACTAAAGGCTTCCTTCCCCGGTGCCATCCTCACAAGAATTTCCTTGGCCACATTGGAGATGTTGGTGTTGTCACCGATCTTAGGAGTGAGGGTGTAGCGGAAAAGTTGGTTCAACATCCTATAGACCGGTTTCATTCCATGAGTGGTACCAAACTCCACCTTGCCAAACATGGAGTCATACATGAAATCCATCTCACTATCAACGGAAACTTCCCACCATGAAGCTTGGGGCGACCAAGATCTTCCTCACCGAATCCATGAATTTGGGCAAATCGCTCATAGGAGACGGAGAGGGGCTTGCCTTGAAGGAGCCAATGGAAAGTCATTGTCTCGCGACGGATGTGGGGATTGGCATAAAATTGAGCAACCACTTCTTCATTCCAATCATAGTTGATCGTCATAACGGAGGTCATTCCCTTGTCATGACAAATGTCTATAGCATCATTGACCACCGGAATATTGAGAGACCTAAGAAGATCCCAATTGATAGACTTCATGTCTATGGTCAAGTGGTCCTTGCTAAGGATAACGAACTCATACCAACCCGCATTAAACTTGAGCCAAAAACGGATGTCCCCATCAAAGTCCTTTTGCCACAGAGCGGGATTGGTGTACCTTTCCTTGTACACATTGTGAGACCCCCTTGTGTAGTCCACCATCTTGAGAATGCCCATTTGAGTTGTCGGGCGAGGAGGTACAGATGGCCGAAGGATGAAGGATGAGAGGGTGTCCAAAGAAATGTCCTCATAATCATCATAATGATCATCCGGTTGGTGAGCTTGCTTCGTGCGGGCTTGATGACCTTGTCCCTTGGACTGACGAGGTGCAGCAGGTGGATTGGTACGTCCACGCACACGTGGACTTGAGTGCTAGATCCCACCTTTCTCTTCCGTTGAGCAAGAGGGACATCATCCTCATCGGACCCTTCGCGAACCACTTGCTTGCCGGCACGACCCATCTGGAGTATAAGAATTGTTTGCATAAGATGGATGTGTAGAAAAGGATAAAGGATGGCTTGATTCATAGGGGAGGTGCTCCTGTCAGCACCTCATCGGTACTACCGACACAGGGTCGGTACTACCGATGAGGGCCGACCCAGGTCACAAAACCTTAAATCCGGGTGTTTTGCCCAACAAAAAGATGTGAAATCATGGGTATGAGTTCTAAGATGTATAAAACGATGATTCCCTAAAGCATTTCCTCTAGAAACAACTACATTGAGAGATCGATTCACGAAGATTTGAATGAGTACCTTGAAGCGTTTCCCGCGCAAATCGATGAACTTCCGGCGAGGATCGGATGTTCCGGATGGTGGAGAATCAAGTGGTGTGGCTAGATTAGGTTTTGCACGGTTGGCCCTAGGTTCTGGATGGGGGGTATATATAACCCAGCGTGAGTTATCAGTAGTACCGACATGGGGTCGGTACTACCGAGGGGACTTGAAAATTGACACAGAGAGGCTTTATCGGTATACCGACCTCGCGTCGGTTCTACGCGGGGGGCGGTAGTACCGACACGGCGTCGGTTCAACCGCGTAACGCCGGAAATTCCCCCAGAGGGCTCTTATCGGTACTACCGACATAGTGTCGGTTGTACTAGCAGTTTAACTAGATTTTGAGATGGGTTGAGAAAAAGATAGAGTTTGTTGGAGCGAAGGAAGTATGGACATGTAGAGCACCCATAGGAGTTGGTGACTAGTCACAAACAATCAATCAAAGCTCTAGTCACCAACCTCTATGCCAAGATCCAAATTTTTGTAAGACACACACAAAGAGAAGAAAAATAAAACATTGTGCTTCCTATCTAGGCAACGAACAAGTTTATGTGCAAAAGATCAAGCCAAGTTACGAGAATCTAAGATGTTTAGCTCACTCCTGAAAGCACAAAACCTATGCTCGTCGTGAGGCTTGGTGAAAATGTCGGCAAGTTGCCTTTCGGTGCTTACATGTCGTAAAGCAATAACACCCTTAGCCTCATGATCCCGTAAGAAGTGATGTCTAATGTCTATGTGCTTTGTTCTAGAGGGTTGGACTGGATTGTTTGCTAGTTTGACGGCACTCTCGTTATCACACAAGAGTGCAATCTTACTAAACTTGCAACCATAAACACTCAACGTTTGCTTCATCCACAAGAGTTGTGCACAACAAGCACCGGCCGCCACAGATTCGGCTTCGGTCGTGGATAAAGCAACCGAGTTTTGCTTCTTTGAGCTCCATGACACCAAAGACCTACCAAGAAATTGGCAAGTCCCGGTAGTGCTCTTTCGATCTACTTTGCAACCGGCATAGTCCGAATCGGAGTAGCCAAGTAGATCAAAAGTGGAACCCTTGGGATACCACAAGCCTAGGTTAGGAGTATGAACCAAATATCTAAAGATTCTCTTAACGGCCATTTGATGACACTCCTTATGATTGGCTTGAAATCTTGCACACATGCACACACTAAGCATTATATCAGGCCTAGATGCACAAAGGTAAAGGAGGGAGCCAATCATGGAACGGAATACTTTTGGTCGACCGACTTCCCTTCTTCATTGAGATCAAGATGTCCATTTAATGCCATGGGAGTTTTGATGGGCTTGGAATCAGCCATGTCAAACCTCTTGAGCATATCTTTCACATACTTGGTTTGACACAAGAAAGTCCCTTCCTTCATTTGCTTGATTTGAAATCCAAGAAAGAACTTCAATTCACCCATCACGGACATCTCAAATCTCTTGGTCATGATCCTACTAAATTCTTCACAAAATTTATCATTAGTAGAACCAAAGATGATATCATCAACATAAATTTGACAAACGAATATATCTTTTCCATTTCTTTGTATGAAGAGAGTAGAATCGGTTTTGCCTATCTCAAAGCCGTTCTTGAGAAGAAAATCCTTAAGGCATTCATACCATGCTCTAGGAGCTTGTTTGAGCCCGTAGAGCGCCTTATGGAGCTTGTATACATGGTTTGGAAATCTTGAGTCTTCAAAGCCCGGTGGTTGATCCACATAAACTTATTCTTGGAGAGGTCCATTCAAGAATGCACTCTTCACATCCATTTGATGAAGCTTGAAATCATGATGGGTAGCATAGGCCAAAAGAATACGAAAGAGCATAAGTCTCTCCAAAGTATAAGCCTTCAACTTGAGTGTAACCCTTGCCAACAAGCCTTGCCTTGTTCTTTGTGACGACACCAAATTCATCTTGCTTGTTCCTAAAAACCCATTTGGTGCCGATCACATTTTGCTTGGGTCTTGGTACCAACTCCCAAACTTCATTTCTCTTGAAGTTGTTCAATTCTTCCTCCATTGCAATAATCCAATCCAGATCCTCAAGAGCTTGTTCCACACTAAGAGGTTCCAAAGAGGAAACGAATGAGTAAAATACACAAAAATTTGACAATCTAGATCGAGTTGTTACCCCTCTTTAAATACTCCAAAGTATGTTGTCAACGGGATGATCTCGTTGAACCATTTGATGTACCCTTGGGTGTGGTGCTTGAGTTTAACGTTGAATGGGTCCATCATCATCATCTTAAACTTGTGGAGTATCTCCTTGAGCTTCATCACTTAGTTCTCCCCCTTGATCAAAGCCCCGTCCATGATCGTCACCATGCACTTGGCTCTCATCTTGATGAACTTGAGAACTAGGTGGTTCCACTCTTGTTGATGATGATGGATCTTGAGTGCTTGTGTCAACCGGAGTTTGTACTTGAACCTCACGAGGCATCACTTCACTGGCCCCCATTCTCAAGATGGATATGCTTGGGGCCTCCTCATCATCTACAAGGTTTTCACTAACTTGCTCTCATTGAGAACCGTTGGATTCATCAAATTTCACATCTACCGTGGTCTCAACACAACCGATGGTTTTGTTGAAAACACGATAGGCATGCTCGTTAGTTCCATAACCAAGAAGAAAACCTTCATCAACCTTGGATGCAAACTTTGAGGCTTTGGGTTTCTTGTTAAGTATGAAACACTTACACCCAAAGACCCTAAAGTAATGCACACTAGGCTTCTTACCGGTGATGATTTCGTAGGGTGCCTTGTTCAATTACTTGTGGAGGTAGAGTCGGTTGGCGGCATGGCATGCGGTGTTGATGGCTTCCGCCCAAAATGATTCCTGAGCCTTGTATTCATCTAGCATTGTCCTTACTGCTTCAATCAATGTACGGTTCTTCTTCTCAACGATGCCATTTTGTTGAGGTGTATATGGAGCGCATAGTTCATGCTTGATTCCTTCTTCATCTAGGAACTCTTCAACTTGCGTGTTCCTAAACTCCGTGCCGTTGTCGCTTCTTATGTTCTTAACCTTGAGCTCGAACTCATTTTGAACTCTTCTAATGAACTTCTTCACAATTCCCTTTGCTTCATTTTATCTTGCAAAAAGAATACCCAAGTGAAACGGGAGAAGTCATCAACAATTACTAAACCGTATTTGTTACCATCGATGCTTATGTAGGCAATTGGTCCAAATAAGTCCATGTGTAGTAGCTTCAATTGTCTTGATGAGGATAGGATGTTCTTGGCGGGATGATGAGCTCCAACTTGCTTCTCGGCTTGACAAGCGCTACATAACCTATCTTTCTCAAGAACAACATTTGTTAGTCCTAGGATGTGCTCGTCTTTTTGAAGTTTGGCCAAGTTCCTCATGCCAACATGGGCTAGTCGGCGATGCCATAGCCAACCCAAGTCGGATTTTGCACTAAGCAAGCCTTAGGGTCCACTTTAACTTTTGTGAAATCCACATAGTAAAGCTTTCCCCGTAAATGACCCGCAAAGACAATAGAGGAATCCTCCCTTCTAGAGACGGTCACACCCTCATGAGTAAAGAGACAATTGTAGCCTTTCTCACAAAGTTGTGAAACCGACAACAAGTTGTATCCAACCCTTGAACATGATAAACATCTTCAATTGAATTTGTTGTTGAGATAGCAATTTTACCTAGACCAATGACATCTCCTTGACCATTATCTCCATAGATGATAGTTTCCGTAGGGTTGTCATAATGATCAAGAGATGCAAATAAGCCTTCATCTCCGGTCATATGATTAGTGGCACCACTATCAATCAACCATGCGCTTCCACCGGAAGAGTAGGCCTACAAAACAAGTTTAAGCTTTTGGTTTAGGTACCCAAAATGATTTGGGTCCTTGGAGGTTAGATGCATAAACTTTCAGAACCCACACATTCTTCCTCATGGCCTTCATGGCATAGGCCCCAACATACTTGACCACTATTTTACCATTGTGGTCCAAGGTTACGATGTAGTCACAAGTGTAGTTGGAAAGAGGTCTTGTGCTCAACCACATTCTTCGATGCCTTTGGTGGAGGGTTAACCCCACCATTTCCCTTTGTAGTGTTCACCATCTTTGGCATGTCCTTGGTTGTGGTAGAGGTGGTGACTCCATGGGCAATGTCCATAATAGTGTTGAGGTAGCCACACTTGTTCCACAAGGGAATCTCATGCCCTTTCACCACCATTCCACCATTGGCTTTGTTGTTCTTTTGATGCCCAAGTCCTTGCTTGTCAACTACCTTGGGGATGGAATTGGCACCAATGTTGCCTAGTGTAATCAATATGTTCAATCAGGCAATTTCCTTGTCCTTGCTCTTAATTTTCTCTTCAAGCCTTGCATGGTTAGTCTTGAGAGCATTTATATCAATGTTACAGCAAGAAGACCAATTTTTGCTAGTGGAGGCACTAGAGTCCAATCTTGCCGATGGAGTGACTTTGGTGCTTTCCCAAAGACTACTAAAGTTAGCTTCAAGAGTTTTGTATTTCTCCGTCAAGCATGAGAGGCTTGATTGAAGCTCACTATGAGTAGCCTTTAGGGAAGCTAGAGGTTCATTTGCCAAAGTGTAATCCTTTGACATCCTCTTGTTGGAATCATTGGCCAAGGATAAGTCCATGGTCAACTTTTCAACCTTAGCCTTCTCCTCAGCAAGAGATTTTCTAGAGCAAGGTCTCTTTCCTTTTTGAGGATAAGCAAGTCTTCTTGCTCATGAAGAATCTGCTTCTTTTTCTCTGGTTTGTCCAAAAGCCTTTTAATTTCCTTGTGGCCCTTTTTACCAAATTTCTTTATCATGTTGTTCTCCATTTCCTTTCCCCATATCTGTTCTGTATGTCACTACTAGGTGTCGATGAAGAGGAGATTGGAGAAGATGGGACGGTAGATTCTTGTACCTTGCTCCTCCTTGCCATGAGACAAAAGTGAGAGTGGTCTTCAGCATCGAAGAGGTTGTTGAAGAGGCGTGGTGAAGATGAACCTTATGCCATGGCAACGGTTGCCATGCCTTGCTTCTTTGGTTCCTCATCTTCATCACTTGAGTCCCATTGTTGACCCACGTGAGCACGCCCTTGATACTTGTTCTTGTACTCCTTGCTCCTATCCTTGAATTTCTTCTCTTCCTCATTTTTGTTCTTGTTCTTGGGGCACTCGGCGATAAAGTGTCCATACTCTCCACACTCATAACACTTTCTTTGTGACTTCTTCCTTCTTTCATCTCCACCTTTTCTTGATGCTCTTGACTTCAAGAATTTCTTGTACTTCCTTATGGCAAAGGTGGTTTCTTCATCCGTGCTTCCTTCATCGCTAGTTTCTTCCTTTTTGCTCTTGGAGGACATGGGCTTTGCTTCCACTACTTCAATAGAGCAAGCATTGAGGGCTAAGCTCTTTCCCATCTTCAAGGTTAAGGACTTCTCCACATCTTGATCAACTAGTTCTTGATGCAAAATTTCTCCAAAAAGCTGAGTGGGTGTCATTGTTGGGTATCTTGGATCCCTTCTTATCATTGCCGTCAAGTTCTTGTCCTTAGGGGCAAAAGCTCTTAGCAACTTCTTGGTGACCTTTGAATCATCCCAATCTTTGCTTCCAAGGGCTCTAATGTCCGAGACAAGGACCATGAGCCTATCGTACATTTCTTGTATGGTTTCTCCATCCTTCACGAAGAAAAGCTCAAGTTCCATGTTGAGTAGGTCCGTCTTTCCTTGTCTCACATGTTCGGTTCCCTCGTGTGCTTCCTTGATTGTATCCCAAATCACTTTGGCAATTTGGATGTTCCGCACCTTGTTGAATTCTTGTGCACACAAGGATCCCGTGATGACTCTTGTTGCTTGCACATTGCGGTGGAGGTCTTGCTCATGCTCAATAGTGAGGGCTTCTCCTTCGGCGGGTATTGTAACACCTACAACCACAATCTTCCAAAGAGATTGGTGAAGCCCGTAAAGGTGCATTTGCATATCATAAACCCATTTGGGATAGTCCTTCCCATCAAAATGAGGAGGCTTTCCCAAATGCACGGAATAGAATTTGTTGTTAGAGTTGTTGCCCGGGAATTGCGCGTAGTTGTGGGGCACTTCGTAGAAGCCGGAGTGAGTGTACTTGGCTTGCTCCTTCTTGATCATCTTCTTGAGGAGCTTCTTGGCCATCTTCTTGGCCTTCTTCTTCTTCTTAGCCTTTCTTCTCTTCTTTGCCACCTTCTTTGCCGCATTGTCATCATCCTTGACATCTTCATCGCTTGAGTTGGTGTCCGAATCGGAGTCGAAATCCGATGATGAGTCGTCAGAGCTATCAACGTTGGATGGTGTTCGACATGGGGCCTTGTCGATGAGGTCACCGACTTGAGCTGCCTTTAGCTCCCTCTCTTGAGCTTCTTTTGCAGCAATTTCTTCGGTGGTTGGGTTGCTTCCAATCCCGACATCTTGATCCCTTAGCGGTTAAGCCTAAATCAAAGGATTAGGCTCTGATACCAATTGAAAGGACCTTGTGATGCCTAGAGGGGGGGTGAATAGGATCACTTCAAATTTCTGAAACAAAAGCAGCGGTTAAAGCACCTGTCGGTACTACCGATGTGGTGCCGGTTCTACCGAGGGGGCTCGGTACTACGGTATCGGTCGGTACTACCGACGGGGGTAGAGTTGACTAAAACGAAATTTGAATTCTGCGCAGAGATTCTAGCAATTCTATTTGAATCAAAGTCTTAGTTTAGAGGCTAAGAACCACCTGCAACCACAGAGATGAGTTGGAAAGCAACCAAATGATAGATCGGGCTAAAACAAGTTCTAGGGTTAGATAGAGACAAAGAATTCAAGCAAGCAAAGGAGACACAAAGATTTAATCCGAAGTTCACACCCACAAAGGATGCTACGTCTCCGTTGAGGATCCCACAAAGGGAGGGCTATCACCAAGAGCCTCTTTTCCTCTTCCAACCCCCACAAAGGAAGATTGCTGCTCACTAAGAATTCTCCACCGAGGAGAGGGTAATACAAACGATCCCGAGTGCACCACACAAAGAGGGCACTCACGGGCGGCGCCTAACCGTCTAGAAGCAAGCTTCAAGAGTAACAAATGCAAATCAAAAGCCCGGAGATGCTTCAAGTGCTCTTGAGAATGTGAGAAACGATTAGGGATCTCAAAGCTTGTGCACACTTCACTAGGAATCACCTCTCTACTCAAACCCTAGCTCAAGGGAACCAAGGATTAGCTCTAGAGGAGAGGGGAGAGGTGGAGTGAATGCTTGAAGAAGTATTTGTCTCGTGGATGGTCAGCAATAAGTGAGGAACAAGAAAAAGGGGTTTAAATACCAAGGCTCAAAAACTAGCCGTTACTTTGCTGAGTCTTGCATCCTCGGTACTACCAACACGGTGTCGGTACTACCGAGGGGTTTCCCAGAAACCTAACAGTGAGGCTTTATCGGTAGTACCGACACTGGGTCGGTAGTACCGACCCCCTGGCTAAAACTCGCCAGTGAAGCCATATCGGTATACCGACCCTACGTCGGTTCTACCGAGGGTGTTGCAGGTAGTACCGATGCAGTGTCGGTATAGCCGACAAAGGCTGAGAGTTTGGGAAAAGAACAGCAATCGTGCACGTGCCAACTCTCAACTCTTCTCACTCACTTGGGTCACCTTCTAGGGCACTTTTAGCGTCTCTTGGCTATCGATTCGCATCCCCTTTATAGTATGGTGTTTCCTATACTCAAATTCAAAAAATAAAATCAAATTAAGCCTTGATTCGAGTTGAAAACGACGACTTGGAGTTGGGGGCCTTCCTTTTGTCAAACCATAAGTGTTTCATTCACCTAAGTTCTGCACACATCTTGATCAAGCATTAAATACCACAAATTGTGCTTGTCACTATCACCAAGACAATGGGGCCAAGATGCACTTTCGCTGTTGCAGCACCATCTTCGGTTCTCTAGTCTTGGCTTTGTGGATCAACTAAGGAACCAGTGGTTCTGTTGAACCACTGGAAATCCCGCGAACTCGGTGTAGCCTCCGCCAATCACCACTCATGACTCAGCTCCCACGTAGTCCCGGCTCGACCTTGGTTTTGAGGCTCAACCAAGAAACCGTCCATGACTTCATCTTGCTGTTCATGCCACCATGTGGTCCGCACTTGACCCCGCTGGCCACCGGGTCCCTCGAACGAAGCCTACTTGTCTTCTCCACACCTGGAGGCCTCACCAGCGATGACCTTTCGTGCTTGTTTTTCACCTGCACCAACAACAGTCAAGCCGTAACCTGCACCTGCAATACTTAGCCAAGAATCAGTTCACACAACATTGTCAACCACTCATCACACAAGGAAGCGACCATCCACCGGTCCTCGAACCACACATGGTCATAAATCTCCCCCTTGATGAGTGCATTGACAACACCCACATTTAGTAACACGAGAGAAAAGAAAAAAAAAGAAACAAATAGAAAGAAACTCCAACAAGAGATCGAAAGCCAAACAAAGGCAAAGAGCAAGATCACTTGAAGAAGACAAGTCTCGGACCCCTTAGGCAAGGGCAAGGGCTCGACACATACGAGACAAAACAAAGCTCAAGCAAAGAGTGCAAACCACCAAACCAAAGCTCAAAAAACCACAAAGAGCTCCCCCTTCACACATGCAAGCTCCCCCTGAACCAATGCAACTCCATCTGGACGAATGCATGTGTGACGCCCCAGGTTTTTAATTAACCCCAATCGTCGGTTTACTCGGCTGACAGTGGTCAAATCACGATCAACCTGGGTCTTCACCTCGAAAAACTCACCAACCAACTCTAATGACACCCTTGATCTAGTGGACACACAGGTGGGACCAAACCATGGTCAAAGCCTTGATAAAACCCCACTCAAACCTTAGTAACCCTAGATGTCTTTCGGAACTTTTGCCGCGTTCTCCAAAATTCACTTAAACACTTAAAAATCTACCTTTATGAAAGTTGTCCAGCTTGTTGAGGGACACAACTTTCATGTAGATTGGCATTTCAAACTTTGAGTGGAAATGCACGAAAAACTTGCTCAAAGGTCAGTACCTCCTATTCATGACAAGTGAGTGGCATTCAAAATTGACAAACCTTTCCTGCAAAATCTATTGAGAAAAACCCTATATAGCCTTTTTGAAAGTGGTAGAGGATAGCTAGATCTACAACTTTCGTATTCAAAGTTTAGTACAGTTCTATTAAAAAATTTGGAGTTTTTCGCTTTCAAACAGGGGCTCAACAAAACATTTTCTGTCAGAGCGTCGTCGCGCACACCACGCGCGCCACCCTCCTCGGCGTCCGCGCCTGAGGCCACGCCGCCCAAGGCAGCCCGCCGTCCCGGGCCGTGCTCCTTCCCCGGGCACCGCGCCCCGAGGTCCGGGAATCCTCCCGGCCGCGCGCACGCCATGGACCGCGTTGTACCGGCCGGTGCGCGCTGCGGATTGCCGGTCCATCGGCAGCACACCGCCGTACGCGCGCCAGTCGAGATGGCCGTGCTACGGTAGCATCTCTGGCATCACGGCGACAACACTGGGAGTCCTCAGCTATAAAATCCCTGAGCGTCGTCCGCCTTCGCACGCCCCACCGACCTGCCGGCTCCCATTGCCGCCACCACCGTGTGCTCGCGTCTCCTCTAGCCTTCACCGTCGGTCAGCTAGTCCAACACATCCCCTAGGACCCGTAGCACCTCCACAAGCCTCACCTTTCCATCTATGCGCACTCCCCTCGTCGGAACCCGACCCACCGCGACCGCCACCACCAGCCATCGCCCAGCGCCCACGCCGGCGACTTCTCCTCCCAACTACGTGTCGTATGGACCTCCCTGGGCCCACTACCTCGGTGGGTACCAGGACCGACTACTCGGTGGGCCCCTGGGACTACTCGACTTGCGCCGCACGGCACATGCCGGCGTGAAGCACAAGGACTACGGAGGAGATGTACTCGGATAGGAAGCTGTACAAGTCCCGCACTGTATAGAGGACTCCTAGACGTACTCGACTAGTACTCTCTCCCTGAACCGACTTGTAACCCTGCCTCCCGGACTATATAAGGCGAGGCAGGGACCCCTCTCTAGATCATCTCGCTCATACACATCAGATTGCATCATCTTGTAATCGCACCCAATCAATCCAAAGCCACACAGCATACAGGACGTAGGGTATTACGCACCTCGCGGCACGAACCTGTCTAAATTGTGTGCCACGTGTCTCTTCCTTCGAGTTACCGATCTCGGCGAGGCCACATTCATCTACTTCGGGTACTCCCCTTAGTAGGTTGCCGGTCTAAAACACCGACGGTGGCGCGCCGGTAGGGGGAACTCACCCGAGATCACAAGGCGAACTCGACGGCTTCCGTCTACATCAAGCCAACCGTCGCCTTCAACCGCGGAGACACCTTCGTCTTCGGTGCTCGGGTCCGCACCGCCGCGGCGCCGGATCCTTCCAACGCCGCCTCACCATGCTGCCCAACCCGGAGACCGGCCTCGTGACACTTCCCGAAGTAGTCACAGGCAAACTCGCCGGTAAATTCGACGAAATTTCGCTTTTCGACCAACACACCGACTTCGAGCTTGGACATGCCTCCAACTCGAACTCGACGTCCCCGTGGGCTGTCGCATGCGAGCCGGCTATTCAGCCATCGTGCCAGGCCGGCAAGGATATCGTACCCGACTACGACCCGGACTCCGACACGGCCCCCGGTTACAACTCGGACTCCAACCCTCTCTCCGGTTTCTACTCGGATTCCACTTATGAGTTCGACTTCGGGTCGGACCCTGATGAGCCCGAGTCCGAGAACAACTCTACAGAGCAACCCCTGTCAGGACCAGTTGCCGGCTTGGTTATAACATCCACACCGGCCGGAAGATTTGTCTACTATCCAGACCGCAAGCCCGCAGACCTCACAGGAGGGAACTCACGCTGCGTCGCCTACCTCGACTCACTTCCCTTTCAGGAGGGAACACCGCTTGCTCCAGCTGGGGAGCACAATCCTACAGAGGTGGCAACTAGTGACTCCAGCCTTGGCTCTCCCGACCGGCAAGTCTTCATGACTACCAACGAGACTCCGAGACCCTCGGGCATGGTCCCCGACCGCACCTTGAGGACATCTCGACAGACGAGTTGCTCGCCAACGCACCCGCCGAAGAGACCCCCGCCAACAGAGACGCCCGACGTGAATGCAACGAGAAAGCGGAGCGAACGGTGTCGACGTCTCCGCGACTCCCTCCCCATCCACAACCTCGCCGAAGCACTCGACCAAGTAGAGAGTCGGGCACACACTACCCCGCAGCAATGCCTCATGTCTATCACTATGATAGCACGTCGGCCTCGAGGTGATGCGTGCGGGACAAGTCATCGCCAAGCTTGCCGAAGACGCCTACTTCATGCGAGTCAACACTAGGGTCGCTCAACCACGTCCCGCCGAGAACCGCGACAATGAAGCAACAAGTCGCAAGGCGGACCTCGGTCGTAAACGTACCCGAGCCGAGCCGCCGACCAATCCCAACCGTACTCGCGCAATGGCCGGCGGACCCTCTCAAGGCGGCAACGGCGCCGCAGCCGCCGGCGGCGATCGCGAGGTCGTCCCTCATCGCGACCCCGGCGGTGGAGACGAGCGACGGCGGAAGCTCCAACCATGGGGCTAACGGGAGGGCCGGTGGCGGAGGCGATCGAGGCGCCGAGGCCACACGAACAGCCCACGCCTCCGTGCCTCACGGGGCGGCTTCGATGCCCGCCGGAAGATTGAAGAACTACGGCGCAAGAAGGCTTCCACGTCAAGCGACAACGACGACTTCCCCGCCTTCTCTCGCGCGACTTAGCAACCTCCTCCCATAGAAATTCAAGCCTCTGGGAATCACCAAGTACGACGCGAAGCAAGATCCGTGCGGTGGCTCGGATGCTACGCCCTCTCCATCGAGAATGTCTGGTGGCAACAACGACACCAAGTGTCTCTACTTCCCTTTCTGTCTGGACCAAGCACCGCTCACATGGCTCGAGTCACTTGAAAAGTACTCGATCGACAAGTGGGACCAGTCAAGGAGCGATTCACCGAACAACTTCACGGGCGCTATGGGTCGCTCGGGTACTCGCATGGACCTTGCCATGGTGAAGCGAGAACAAGGCGAGACCCTTCGTTGACGA
This sequence comes from Cenchrus americanus, assembly GCA_947561735.1. Taxonomy (NCBI): domain Eukaryota; kingdom Viridiplantae; phylum Streptophyta; class Magnoliopsida; order Poales; family Poaceae; genus Cenchrus; species Cenchrus americanus. Next base: position 202,808,900 of record OX387245.1, read on the forward strand.
TGTATTTTGGTACACATAGAATGTTCATTACACTTTGGTTTGGATTTGATTATGGAACCGACCCGCCACTAGGCACACTAATCATATAACAAGTTCATCTTTGTGCATGCATTTGGAAGTCTTGTGTTTATGTAGGAAAACATGGACATAAAGGACGGATTCGCAACAAGTTCAAAGGAGCATTTATGGAGTTTTGTTCGTGTTCATGAGCTTGATGAAATCACTTCCAATGGTGTCAAGGACCGAAGTGCTACGAGGAACACCCCCGGGGATTGAAGTGTAAAAGACCGAACTTCATGCGAAGAGAACCTCCATCTTGAACGCGAGGATGACATCGTCAAAATCATGCAAGTGGAGGGGGCAAAGTACATAAATGCATAAGGACCCACGGGAGCGAAAGGGGCGATCGAACCGGTCCGAGGTGGGCCCGGGCCGGTCACCCGGGTCGGCCGGCCGCGGAGCCCACTTCGGTGGGCCGATTCGATCCCGTTTTCCTTGCACCCGAAGGATCTTGAACCCTAAACGCCCGGGCGTCGCCATTCGACGAGAGGGGAGAGTCATTCGCACCGAAGGCCGTCCACAAGCTAGAGAGAGAGAGAGGAGGAGGATCTCCCGAGGGAGATCAACCACCTCGAAGGAAGCACCCACAAGTGGAGAAGAAGGAAGACACCGTCGGAAGGGAAACCATGATCAACGGTGCTATGTCCAAGCACCTTGATGGGGTAATCTCCTTATTCGTCCATGGGTTGTAATCGATCTTGAGATGTAATCGCACTTTGTCGGATTATCTATCTATCATCTTGTGTTGAATATACTTTAATGCTTAAGGTTAGCTACCATGCCGTAAAGGGAGTATGAGCTCCAATGCTTCCTTGGATCCATTAAATACGCCGTGTCCATCATAGGTTTAGTCATGAATACCTTCGCGTAGTGACAATACGAGAGGAGGGAAAGGGCGAAACAGTGGTCACAACCCCAATAGATTAGATTGGTTTTCATGTCTTTAAGCGATTGCATGCTCTAGTATCGTAGACCCGTGGGCGAGTGTCTTTTATATTGATATCTTAATCATTCTCTCTAGTGTAGTTTAGTTGTTTTCTAGTTTAATCATAGTTACGGTTTGAGTAGCTAGAGTGTAAAGGTAGATCGAACGCTTGTAATCCCCTTGCTCCGCGGATTGACAAGAATTTTGGGAATCCTGTGGTGAAAAAGGTGTGGGGTCCGTATGCTTGCGGATCGTAGAGGGATACGTCTTTTATCCGTCAACAAGCCCCTTTTTCTGGTGCCGTTGCCGGAGAGCAAGCTAGTTTACATCGTTTGATTTGCATTTAACTTAGTTTTATATTTAGTTTATCTTTTATTTGTCTTATCCAACACCTATTATCTAAAAAAATGCTTTTTTGTTTTTGTTTTTATCTTATTGTCTAGATGGCGTTCGTTAATCAACCCGTGAACCGGAGAAATCATTAAGGGATTATGCTAGCCCTCGATGTGAAGACATAAAAGTACAAGAGTCGGATTCGAAGCTCGAAGCGACCAAGTATGAGATTAGATCCAAGATCATCGGGATGGTGGCGGCAAACCCGTTTGAAGGGATGGTTACGGAAGACCCATATAGACACATCAGGGATTTCATGACGATATGCAACACAGTGCGTCAAGGAGTCCCTGATGAATGGTTCAAATGGGATCTCTTTCCCTACTCACTTGCCGGCAAAGCAAAGACATGGTACTCGTTTGCGTCCTTTGAAGTTTAAGGCAATTGTAACAAGTTGACAAAGAAGTTTTGCGAGAAGTTCTTTCCAATTAGCAAGGTTCAACATCTAAGGAGGCAAGTGATCAATTTCATGCAAGGAGAAGAGGAAGGGATAGACCAAGCCTGGGATAGGTTTAATGGGTTAATCGAACAAGGACCAAAACTCGGCTTCACCGGTGACGTACTCTTGCATACATTTTTCTTTTCCCTAACCCCTAGTTGCATGCAACACGTCGAAATGTGTGCAGGTGGGGATCTCATGGAGAAAACACTCATGGAAGCCGCCCAACTTCTACAAAAAATTAGTAAAGCGGCTGCCATGCAAAGAGATTGGGAAACAATACTTGCGGAAGAGCCGGAATATAATTCGAGGAAGAAGAAGTGTGCTGAATTTTCTAAAGAGGCAACCCCGGAAGTCACAAAAGTGGAACCAATCACGGAAAAGCTTGAAGAGGAACACCTCAAGTCAAGAACTACACCGAGCATCGACTTCGCCATACCAAATGAGACGAACAAGAAAAGCATGTCAAGCGCGAAGCCACTAAGGGAGTTCGAACCAATGGATTGGGTTCCTATCGATTACGGAGAAGTATTCGACAAGAGAAGACCGTTCCCTAATCAAAAGGGAATGGCGAGAGCATTGTAAGTGGATTTCCCACCAGAGAAGAAAGCGGAAAATTCATACGACCTTGAAACCACCGGTGAGATCTTTCATATTCTCTTTGGAGATGACATAGTGGATCCGGAACACATAGCCGAGGTGAAGAGAATCATGGGGATCAAGCCCGAAGCATCAACATACCCTCGCCTCGCCGAAATCTACGTAATAGGATCCGAAGAAGAAGAGAAGATGACACCACACTTGAGTTGCGAGATCAACGGAGTTCAATGCAAGGCTTTATGCGACATCAGAGCCCAAGTAAGTGTCCTATCTTCTAAAATTTACGATAAAGTTCAAGACCACAACCTAGACTTAGCTCCAACATCAACGAAATTAATTATGGGAGATGGTAGAACTATCAAACCTCTAGGTATTGCTTGCAACATGAAAGTACAAATCTCTAAAAATTATATACCAACCGATTTCTTTGTTATTGATGCTTACCATAGTAATCATGATCACATAATCTTAGGTAGGCCTTTTCTTAAGTTGGTTGATGCTGTGTTAGATGCCGGAGAAGGCAAAGTAACAATGAACCTTAATGGAACAAAGTACACATATAACTTTTTTCGTGCTTCTAAACACCTTACACTCTTTCCTCCCGAAGATGAAGAAGTAGAAGAGATAGATAGCCTTTGTTTTGTTAAAACCCTTAGAGACCCGCTGCTAAGAGCGATGGAGAATCAAATTAGTAATCAACAAGATGAAGAACTAGAAGAAGCAACAAAAGGCTTAGAGCCACATGATGGAAACGTGGATGAAGGAAAATTCGAAGACATAGGAGAAATAAAACCCGAGGAGCCACAAGCGCCCGAGGTAGACCTTAAACCTTTGCCCAAAGGATTAAAGTATGAATTTTTGGGCCCGGACAACACCTATCCAGCCATCATGAGCGACGAATTGAGTCCCGAAGAAAATGAGGCGTTGCTGATTTTATTGAAAAAACATAGGAAGGTGATTGGATATTCGATTAATGATCTCAAAGGTATTAGCCCAGCCTTTTGCACTCATCGTATACCAATGGAAGACCAATGTATGCCCGTAGTGGACCACCAAAGGAGGCTAACTCATGCCATGCGAGATGTAGTAAAGAAAGAGGTCATCAAGTTACTTTATGCCGGAATCATCTACCCGGTTCCGCATAGCGAATGGGTGAGCCCGGTACATTGTGTACCAAAGAAAGGAGGTCCGATCGTGGTGAAGAATGAGAAGAACGAATTGATACCACAAAGAACCGTGACTCGGGTGGCGGATGTGTATTGATTATCGTAAGCTTAACAAAGTAACGAAGAAAGATCACTTCCCCCTACCGTTCATCGACGAGATGCTCGAGAGATTAGCAAACCACGCTTATTTTTGCTTTCTCGATGGGTACTCGGGGTTCATGCAAATTCCCATTCACCCGGACGATCAACACAAGACAACGTTTACGTGCCCTTACGGAACGTTTGCATATAGAAGGATGCCCTTCGGTCTATGCAACGCTCCGGCCTCTTTTCAACGTTGCATGATGGCCGTATTTTCGGAATTCATCGAAGAAATTATCGAGGTGTTCATGGATGATTTTTCCATTTATGGGAAGACGTTCATGGATTGCTTGGCAAACTTGGAAAAGGTCCTCACGAGGTGTGCGGAGGTAGACTTGGTATTAAATTGGGAAAAGTGCCACTTCATGGTTAAGCAAGGCATAGTGCTCGGACATGTTATATCCGATAGAGGAATTGAAATGGACAAGGCTAAGGTAGAGACGATTGAGAAACTCCCACCTCCGACGGATGTTAAGTCCTTAAGGAGCTTTCTAGGCCATGCCAGATTCTATAGAAGATTTATTAAGGACTTCTCAAAGATCACTAAGCCTTTAACGCATCTTCTTCAAAAGGATGTGGCTTTCGACTTTGATGAGAAGTGCCTAGCGGCCTTACGGACCTTGAAAATGCGTTGGTGAGTGCTCATCATCCAACCTCCGGATTGGAGCCAACCTTTCGAGATCATGTGTGACGCAAGTGACTACGCCGTAGGCGCGGTTTTGGGTCAACGAAAGGAAGGACGAGTTCACGCCGTTTAATATGCTAGCAAAACTCTTAGTGAGGTGCAATTAAATTATGCCACTACGAAAAAGGAGTTGCTAGCGGTGGTATTCACTTTCGAAAAATTCAGATCTTACATCGTGAACTCGAAGGTCATTGTTTACACCGATCACGCAGCCATCAAGTATCTCTTGGCTAAAAAGGAAGCTAAACCACGTTTGATTCGTTGGATCCTTCTTCTCCAAGAATTTGATGTTGAAATTCGTGATAAAAAGGGGGTGGAGAATGTGGTGGCCGATCATTTGTCTAGGATGAATCATGGACAAGATGATAAAGAGCCCATCGAAGATAAGATGAGAGATGACCACCACTATCGAGTGCTTGATAAAGATACTTGGATGATCGGTATCATTCGAGCAATTCGGAAGATGCCCCTCAATCATCTAGACAAAAACTCTCAAAAGAAGATAATCTCCGAAAGTAGGAAATACTTTTTGAGAAGAGAGGGTTGAGATTCTAAGGAAGTGCCACTCGGCGGAGTACGGTGGGCACTACAGTCATTTTCGAACCAAAGCAAAAGTATGGTCGAGCGGATTCTTTTGGCCGGAGATGCATGAAGATACTAAAAGATATGTCGCATCATGCCCCGAATGCCAAAGAACCGGAAACATCTCTCAAAGAAATTCAATGCCTTTGAAATACAACCTACAAATCGACATATTCGATGTATGGGGTATAGACTTCATGGGGCCTTTTAAAAACTCATTTGGATTTAAGTATATCCTAGTCATGGTTGATTATGTATCCAAGTAGGTAGAGGCTATACCATGTCGTAAAGCTTCTACGGAGGAGTCCATTACTATGATCAAGAACGTGATTTTTCCTCGTTTTGGTACACCGAGAATCTTGATAAGTGATGGAGGAACTCACTTCACCGAGAAGAATTTCAAAAAGTGCTTGTCCAAGTTGGGAATTGAGCATAGGGTCTCTACGGCCTATCACCCACAAACTAACGGGCAAGCGGAAACGTCAAATAGGCAATTATAAAGCATCCTCAACAAAACCGTAGAGAAGGGAGGCAAAGATTGGTCAAAGAAATTAGACGGAGCTTTATGGGCTTATCGAACGGCGTTCAAAACATCGATAGGTATGACCCCTTATCAATTCGTCTATGGAAAAGCTTGGCACCTTCCGGTTGAGTTGGAACATAAAGCCTATTTGGCGATTAAAGAGATGAACCTCGATCTCGATGCTGCGGTGGTGAAACGAAGAATCCAAATAAGCGAGCTAGAGGAGTTGAGGTTGAAAGCATATGAAAATGCAAGCATATACAAAGAGAGAATCAAAAGGTGGTATGATAAAAGATTGAAAAAGAAAGAATTCAAAGAAGGAGATAAGGTCCTCCTCTACAATTCGAGGTTTAAAACCTTCGGAAAGGGGAATTTGCAAAGCAAGTGGGACGGTCCTTATATTGTGCATTCGGTGTTCTCCAACGGAGCGGTAACCATTATGGATATAAACGACGATCAATTTGTGGTGAATGGTCGAGGCTTAAGGTTTACTACGAACCCGACGTTGTGCCCCTTCACCATGTTGATGTCTTCGCCATGGAAAAAGAGCCCAAACGTCCCGCCTAGGACGAAAAACAAGGCATGAATTTTCGTAAATAGTTTTTCTTTTAATTTTCTCGGGAGTTTCTCGTGAATATTTACTCGGCCAACATTTTCCCATGGGCTAAGGAGGCGAAATGAGGGCGGTACGCGAAACACCGGACCGACCCGCCCCCGAGACGGGGGTGGGACGGCCGGCCCGAGCCGACCGGCCCGGTGGGTCCCGGCGGCCGTCGTCCCCGATTTTCACCCTAATTGCTCCTTTTCGACTACCTTCTTCGGTCAGAAAATTTTAAGGGAAGTTTAAAAAAGGAAAATGAGGTTCTCAGGGTTTTTCTCTTCGGACTATTTATTTGGCCGAATTGGGAGCTCGGGAATCAACCCCTCCAAGCAATATTTTGCACCCTTGCAGCAACCATTGTGCCCCCAAGGAGCTTAGAGTTGAAGCTAGAAGCCACGAAACCATCGATGGAGGAGGCAATGCGATGCGATGCGAGCTCAAGCTACCTGTCAAGAGGACCGCACGCATCCGTTGCGGAGGGCGTGTCCCGACCGGAGCTCTTGCATCTCGCAACCCCGTCGAAGGACGAAGGTCCCTACGCCCGTTCGAAGGTCGACACGCATCCAAGGCATGAAGCAAAAAGGCTACAAGGAGGTGTCGCCCGAGCCTAAGGATTATGGAGGTAGCGACTACTCCGACGATCGTAGCCCGAGCTCGTGGGCGGCCGCCGGAAGAGATGATAACGACCTCTACATTTGGGATGAGCGACCCAAAGAGAGGACTCCCGAAGGCCCCAACGGCGACGGTAACGATGGCAACGAGAGCGGCAACGACAATGGAGGTGGCGACAACGGCGGTGACGACGGTGGAGACAATGGCGATGAAGACCCCTTCGGATTGCATCCGATGTGTTGTCGGACTTGCCGTCAATTCATCGGGGATCTCTACACATCGGTCGATGAATGTCTCCAAGCCATGGAAGCGATGAAACAGCGTATGGAGGATTTGGAGCACGTAGTTGGTGACAACTCCAAGTTCCTTAACCGTAACGTGCGCAAACTTTTTGGCATGGTTGGAAACATGAGAGGCAAGTGGTGCAATACTTGATTGAAGTACCACTAGGTCTAGTTTTCCCCTTAGGATTTTTGTAAGATACGACGAGGACGTCGTATGGTTTTAGCGTGGGGGAGAGCTAGCTAGGTAGCCTTAGCTTTTGAGTTTAAAAATTTAGGTTCGGTTTAATCTTCAAGCGAGTCTTAGAGTTTAACGAGTCTTAGTTTTCGAGTGTGTTTTTAAATTTTCGCAAGTTTGAAAGTGTCTTAAATTAGTGTTGAGTCAAAGAAAACCAAATAAAAAGAGTCTTTATATACATTTTTGTGTCTTGTGTGATGCTTATCTTTATTCACTTGTTTGTTTATCTTTGATTCTTGATATATGAACACAAGTGTGTGGTTTGAAAAATGTTTACCGTGGTGCTTAGTGGAATTGCTACTACTTAAAGTACCCATGCCACACTTCGATCTTGAGCTTCACATGTTAGTTGTGCTATGTTCAATGCAAAAAGTTGGAAGATTTCAGTTCTGAAAATTATCTTAAAACCCTTGTAATAAAGTTTAGCAAAACCTCCTTTTCCGAGTTGAGAGTAAGAAAAAAATCCTATACAAAGCCAATTTATTTTTTTTTTGCTCCACCATAAGTGTGATTAGCACGATGAGTTAGGCTAGGATCCTTCTCTCTTGTGAGTTTTAATTTTGAGCAATGATCATGTTCTTGTGCTTATCTTTTATTGCTAGCCTCGTCATACATTCGGTCACGAGACTTTCACCTTGGAAGTCCCGTGCATCGCCAAATTCCATACCCAACCCTTTACATCTCTTTTGTACATCACATTCCTTGAACACAACCCACTTTCAAAAGTTTTGTCTCGTCTCTAGCATGATTTGTTTAAAATTTCAGATTGTATGCATGTGAGAAAGAGAGGAGTTGAGAGCATTGAAAAGTTGTCAAGAGAGAGAAAAATGAAGAGAAAAAGTATGAGTATGGAAAAGAAAGAAAGAAAGAAAAAATATGTGAAAGAAAAAAATGTGAATGAAAGAATGAAAAAGAAAAAAAGAAAAGAGGAGGTAGCAATGAAGGTATGAGAGGGATGAATCAAGTGAAAGAAAAGAAAAATAAAGTGTAAGGAAGGATGTCACGTTGTTGAGAGACGAAACTTTCACTCTTTTTCCAACCATCTGCAATCTGACAATGAGGACGTCATCGGTGCCTTGTAGTCATAATTTTCTTTTGCCCTTGCACATGTCCACCATTCTAAATCTTCTCATCCTTGATATCCCTACATATGGTTAATTCTCATGATCATTGGCTTTGAAAGGTAAACAACCATTAGAGGAAGTTCTTAGTTTGACAATACTTGTGTTGATTGCGCTAGCCCTACCTATAGCTCCACTTTTACATGTTATATGAGAGACTTATGGGAGGTGAGAGTTTTATAAAATTGGTTTAGGATAGCCACGTCATATGAGTGACTTGAAAGAGCTTGGAGAAAGGTTTTTGTCTAATACTTGTTGCAAGAATTTTGTTTTTAAAATCATAAAAACCCTCCGATGGAAGCAAAGAAGTAAGTATGGCTGAAATTGAAGACTTCGAGTGAAGAGTTTGAGTTGTGGGGTAAATCTTGACGTGGTAAAAATTCTAAACGCCCATGTTTATGTTTGATGATCATTACTTCGTGTTTATGTATTAAAGGTGAAAGGATTGACTAACTTGTGAACAAGGATAAGAGGTACATGATTACAACTCCTTGGACGAAGTTCTTTTACGAGTACTTGCTCGAGGACGAGCAAAAGCTAAGCGTGGGGGAGATGTTGACGGTGTATTTTGGTACACCTAGAATGTTCATTACACTTTGGTTTGCATTTTATTATGGAGCTAACCCGCCACTAGGCACACTAATCATATAACAAGTTCATCTTTGTGCATGCATTTGGAAGTGTTGTGTTTATGTAGGAAAACATGGACATAAAGGACGGATTCGCAACAAGTTCAAAGGAGCATTTACGGAGTCTTGTTCGTGTTCATGAGCTTGATGAAATCACTTCCAATGGTGGCAAGGACCGAAGTGCTACAAGGAACACCCCCGGGATTGAAGTGTAAAAGACCGAACTTCATGCGAAGAGAACCTCCATCTTGGACGCGAGGATGACATCATCGAAATCATGCAAGTGGAAGGGCGACCGAACCGGGCCGAGGTGGGCCCGGGCCGGCCGGCCCGTGCCCCACTTCGGTGGCTGGTTCGGTCCTGTTTTCCTTGCACCCGAAGGATCTTGAACCCTAAAAGCCTGGGCGCCGCCATTCAACAGGAGGGGAGAGTCATTCGCACCAGAAGGCCGTCCACAAGCTAGAGAGAGAGGAGGAGGAGGATCTCCGGAGGTAGATCAACTACCTCGAAGGAAGCACCCACAAGTGGAGAAGAAGGAAGACACTCTCAGAAGGGAAACCATGATCAACAGTGCTATGTCCAGCACCTTGATGGGGTAATCTCCTTATTCGTCCATCGGTTTTAATCGTTCTTGAGATGTAATCACACTTTGTCAGATTATGTATCTATCAGCTTGTGTTGAATATACTTTAATGCTTAAGGTTAGCTACCATGAAGTAAAGGGAGTATAAGCTCCAATGCTTCCTTGGATCCATTCAATACACCGTGTCCATCATAGGTCTAGTCATGAATACCTTCGCGTAGTGACAGTATGAGAGGAGGGAAAGGGCGAAACCGTGGTCACAACCCCGATAGATTAGATTGGTTTTCATGTCTTTAAGCGATTGCATGCTCTAGTATCGTAGACCCGTGGGCGAGTGTCTTTTATCTTGATATCTTAATCATTCCCTCTACGTAGTTTAGTTGTTTTCTAGTTTAATCATAGTTAGAGTTCGAGTAGTTAGAGTGTGAAGGTAGATCGAACGCTTGTAATCCCCTTGCTCCGCGTATCGACAAGAACCTTGGGAATCCCGTGGTGAAAAAAGTGTGGGGTCCGTACGCTTGCGGATCGTAGAGGGATACGTCTTTTATCTGTCAACACCTTCGCAAGTACATGCGCCGTTTCTTCGACAAGCGCGCCACAGTAGTCGATGTCTCTGACAAAGAAGTCATCGACCTCTTCCAAGATGGACTCTACCACTGTCGCACTTTCGAAGACTTCGGCCGTCGACGCCCAAGCTCCATCACCCACCTCAAGGATACAATCACGTCCTGGGCTAATGAAGAAGACAAGGCCAACGCCAAGTATGACGCCATCTGCGGCAAGAGCAAAAAGAACACGGGCGGCGGCAGTAGCAACAACGGGAACCAAGGCAGTCGCAACAACAACTACTACTCGGGCCCCAACCGCAAGCGCAAGCCAGACAACACTGTCGCGGCTATCCAGCACCCTGCAAAGGAGAACTCGAAGAAGACCTCCGGCGGCTTCAAAGACTTGCTGAAGGAGAAGTGCCCGTGGCATCTGGACAGCAACCACACCACCGAGCAGTGCTACCAACTCAGGCGAGCACTCAAGGATACTTCGGAGCCACGACACCATTATGACAAGAAAGGCAAGAAGAAGAACGATGAAGGCAATGGCGACTTCCAGGAACCCGACAAGACGGTGAACGTCCTCTTCGGCGGGTTACCCAGTAGACAGGTCCAAAAGGCTACCCGTCGAGAAGTCATGAGCATTGAACGAGCGGTTCCGACCCCTCTCAGGTGGTCGGAGGTACCCACTACCTTCTCTCGCGCGGATCAATGGACTAGCTTCTCCGAACCAGGGCGGTTCCCACTCATCCTGAAGCCGGTGGTCGCGGGCTCCAAGCTCAACGAGGTCCTCATCGACGGTGGAAGCGGGCTTAATGTCCTTTTCACCAAGACCTTGAAGAAGATGATGCTGACATCACCCACATGCTCACCAAGAGCACCTCTCCCTTCTACAGCATCGTCCCCGGGAACGCGACTATCCCACTAGGCTCAGTGGTCTTGCCAGTTACCTTCGGGGAATCTCGGGACAACTACCGTACCGAGTACATCAAGTTCGAAGTCGCAGACTTTGAGACGTCCTACCATGCCATCCTCGGCGACCGGCTATCGCCAAGTTCACGGCGGTACCCCACTACACCTACTTGGTACTCAAGATGCCAAGTCCAGCAGGTGTACTCTCGCTGCAAGGGGACTTGAAGATATCGCACGACTGCGACACGGAAGCCGTGGAGATCGCCTCCACAAATCAAGTACCCAATGCAATGATGGAGATCTACGCCGCGTCGAATAAGCTTGCCCCAAGTGAACTCGACATCCCGCAGAAGTCGGATAAAGCTAACAAGCCTCGGCCCGGCCGAGGAAGTGCTGGTCAAGACAATTGACCTTGGGACAGGCGCCAACAGCAAGACCACCACCATCGGGGTAGGCCTTGACCCCAAATAGGAAGACGCACTCATCAACTTCCTTCGGGCTAACCGCGACATCTTCGCGTGGAAACCAGCGGACATGCCAGGGGTGCCCAGGGAGTTGATCGAGCATTCCCTCAACGTCGACCCTAAAGCTACCCCGAAATGACAACACCTCCGCCGCATCGCCGACGACAGACGAGACGCCATCAAGAACGAACTCGCCAAACTACTCGTGGCTGGTTTCATCAAAGAAGTCTTCCATCCCGAGTGGCTCGCCAACCCCGCCCTCGTCCGCAAGAAGAACTCGAACGAGTGGAGGATGTGCGTCGACTACACCGACCTCAACAAGCACTCGCCCCAAGGACACCTTCGGGTTGCCGCGGATTGACCAAGTGATCGACTCCACGGCGGGCCGCGACTCGCTCTCGCTTCCTCGATCGCTACTCCGGTACCACCGGATCGCTATCAAGGAAGAAGACCAGAAAAGACCATGTTCATCACCCCGTTTGGCGTGTACCGCGACACGACCATGTCTTTCGGGTTGAAGAACGCCGCGCCACCTACCAACGAGCTATCCGGGCTCGCTTCAAGAGGCAACTCAACAAGAACATCGAAGCCTACGTGGACGACGTGGTTGTCAAGACCAGAAACTCCAGCACGCTCATCGACGATCTTGAAGAGACTTTCGCATCCCTGCGCGAGTACTGCTGGAAGCTCAACCCGAACAAGTGCGTCTTCGGCGTACAGTCGGGCAAACTACTCGGCTTCATCATCAGCCATCGCGTTATCGAAGCCAATCCCAAGAAGATCTCCGCCATCACCAGTATGAAGGCTCCCACGTGCATCAAAGATGTGCAAAAGCTAACCGGATGCATGGCTAACAGATTTGTCTCGAAGCTTGGAGAACGGGGGCTCCCCTTCTTCAAATTACTCAAACACCAAGAGAAGTTCGTGTGGACTCTAGAGGCGGACCAAGCCCTTGCCCAGCTCAAGGACTTCCTATCGAAGCCACCAGTCCTCACGGCTCCTTGCAAAGGCGAGCAACTACTGCTCTACCTCGCTGCGACTACTCACGTAGTCGCATGCGCCATCGTCGTTGAGAGGCGGGAAGACGGCCACGCCTACCCGGGCCGGGGCCGACCGCCTACTTCGTCGGCCGAGGTCCCGTCGAATCCAAGGCGCGCTATCAGCCGGTACGGAAGCTTCGTACGCAAGGCGCATCACCTCGTGGAAGCTACGACACTACTTCCGGGAGTACTCGATCTCCGTCATCACCGACTACCCGCTCGGCGACATCCTCGCGGAACCAAGATGCTACTAGAAGAATCTCCAAGTGGGCGGTAGAACTCGGCGCCCTCAACATCGATTTCAAGCCACGCACGCCCATCAAGTCACGGGCACTAGTCGACTTCCCGGCGGAGTGGTGGGAGAATCGCCTACCTACTCCAACCGAGCGCCCCGGAACACCGGGTGATGTACTTCGACGGCTCACTCAACCTCGAGGGCACGGGTGCGGGAGTACTCTTGATCTCTCCAATGGGCGAACAACTCAAGTACGTCCTACGGATCTTCCGGAAGGTCTCAAACAACGAAGCCGAGTACGAAGCTCGCTACACGGGCTTCGCCTCGCGGCTTCACCGGGCATCAAGCGGCTACTAGTCTACGGCGACTCCACAGTGGTCATCAATCAAGTCAACAAGTCCTGGGACTGCAACAAGGATAACATGGACGCCTACTACCTAGAAGTCCGCAAGCTCGAGAACAAGTTCTATGGTCTCGAGCTCCAACACGTCGTTCGCGACAACAACGTTGCAGCGGACGTCCAGTCGAAGCTTGGTTCTACTCGCGCTCAAGTACCAGCGGGTGTCTTCGTCCACGAGCTTCACGCGCCATCCATCCCGGAGCCGGCGCCACCGAGCACTAACCCAGCGCATCCCTCGGCTGGCCAGGAGGTCATGATGATCGATGTAGACTGGAGGCAGTCCTTCATCGACTACCTCAACGAGCAGAAGGTCCCCTCGGACAAGAACTTGGCCGAGCAACTCATCCACCGAGCCAAGTCCTACGTCCTCGTCGGAGACAAGCTCTACAGGGGGGGTGCATCTTCCGGAGTACTCATGAAGTGCGTTCCCCGACAAGAAGGCAAGGACATCTTGGAGGAGATCCATAAAGGCGTCTGCGGCAACCACGCGTCCTCACGCACGCCGGTCGGCAAGGCCTTCCTATGGGCTTTCTATTGGCCAACGGCTCGTGCGACGCCGAAGAACTCGTCAGAAGGTTCCAAGGATGCCAATACTTCGCCAAGCAACAACACGTCCCGGCCTACAAGCTAGTCACCATACCTCCAACCTAGCCTTTCGCCTGCTGGGGGCTCGACATGATCGGGCCACTTCCAACTGCGCCAGGTGGATTCGACCGAGTACTGGTGGTCATCGACAAGTTCACCAAGTGGATCGAGGTCAAGCCGGTTACATGCCCCAAGGCTGACAGAGTACTCGACTTCCTGGATGAACTCGTGCATCGCTACAGACTACCCCACCGCATCATCACGGACACCGGGCTCCAACTTCAACAATCACCAGTTCTGGGAGTACTGCGAGAATAGCGGGATCAACATCTGATATGTTTCAGTTGCCCATCCTCGGGCCAATGGACAAGTCGAGCGCGCCAATGGGATGGTGCTCAACGCTCTCAAGAAGCGGCTACACGACGCTACCAACACCAAAGGAGGCAAGTGGATCAAGGAACTACCCAATGCACTCTGGGGGCTGCGTACTCAACCCTCGAAGCCAATGGGACAATCCCCGTACTTCCTGGTCTACGGCTCTGAAGCAATCCTCCATGTTGATGTCATGTGGGATTCACCAGCAGTGGAGCAATACGACGAAGGCATATCCGAAGACAACAGACGAGTTGACATCGACGGACTCGAAGAAGCTCGCTGTGCCGCCCTCATCCAGTCAGCAAGGTACCTAGAGGGTATCCAACGCTACCACGATCGCAACATTAAGGAACGCTCCTTCAACGTTGGTGATCTTGTCCTCCGCTGCATCCGGAACACAGAAGGACTACACAAGCTCAGCTCACCCTGGGAAGGTCCCTTCACAGTTGCAAAGGTGACTGGACCGGGCTCCTACCGCCTCCAGACGCTTGAAGGCGAAGACGTCAACAACTCGTGGAACATCGACCAACTCTGACGATTCTACGCCTAGTCTACACGACTACACCGGGGGCTCTAGTCTATACGACTACTCAAAGACCCCTTCGCCGTAAGCGGCCTCCAGGCCCAGGCCCTAGTCTCCGGACTACTCCACTCCAGGATCCAGCCCATGCGGCTACTAACGGATGTTGGGCTGCGACGAGCGACAAAGGACTCCAGCAGCGGTCCACTGAGAGACCATGTACTTCTAGATTCAGCCTACACGGCTACTAACGGATCTAGTGCTGTAAGCGGCCATACGCCCTAGCACTACTTAGCCGTAGGCGGCCTCCGGGTCCTGGCGACTACTCTGTAACAACGGCCCTGGCCATCTAGGTGTACTTCTTTAGTAATAAAGTTTGATTATCCATCAACTGTTTTACAGTCTCCTTCCCGCAACGGGACTACTGGCGAGTACGACTACTCGCGATGACTCCATGATGGGACTCCGCACTCACAGATCGCGATAACGAGTACTCAGTTATGGAAGTTTCCTTCATTCATGCTTAAACAAGTTCATTACAAATTTGTTTATATACAAATACTACTACAAGCTAACTTTATAGGACTACTGGAGATTGAGCTTCTCGGTGACTTGTTCAGCAATGGGCGCCATCTTCTCCAGCAGCTCCGCATACTGCTCGTCGGTGCAGTTGGCGGCTAGCCCGCCAGCGACTATGTCCACAGGAGCCTTCTGGAAGTACGACTTCATGAACGCCAGAACCTGGTTGGGGATCGACTTCGCCAAGTGCTTGACGTACGTCGCCAGGCGGCTGAGGGCTTCCCTCAGCCGATCCACCAATGGAGCTATCTTTGGTCCTCTGGGATGAGGCACGAGTAGCCTCGCGACAGAAGCGCGGCTTCCTCGAGTTCCTTCGGACCGGGCCCGTAGCTTCTCGCGATCCTCGTTCGGCTCTCGCAAAGATTTGTAGCGATTGACGAGGTCACGATCCGACGCAATGCGGAGCTCCATGTGCTTGTCGCACTCGTAAGCAAGCTGCTTATAATCATACTCCAGTACCTCGCGGGCCTCCTTCTCCCGGTAGAAGAGGTTCTTCATGTCGGTCTCTGAAGCCTTCAACTGGTCGACGCGGGTCTCAAGCTCTGCAGTTGAACAAGGCAAAGCGGGTCAGACTCCTTCAAGGTACTATCAACGGGTACTCAGCACTACAACGACGTACCTTTATTCTTGTTGCGGAGAGACTTGTTCTTCCGCACCAGCTCGTCACTCTTCGCCTGCATATCTTGGATTTCATTATGATATTGGGCGAAGGCGCCATCCAGCTTTGACTGCATCGCGGCGGCGTGCTTCCGGGCCTTCACAAGTTGTTCTTCTAAGGCCTCGGCCCGGAGCACCGCGTCACCGTACCCTTGAAGCATGTCAGACTTCTGCCGGGACCGCTCTGTGACGTCCTGCAACAAACAACACATGTCAAATGGGTACTCAACATTAAAGGATTGACTACTCAAGGGTGTCGACTACTCACCTTCATCCATTGCTCGCCCTGGCACACTGCCTCCAGGTGACGAGCTACTGTCGCTGGGTCGACTAGGTTATCCGCCAGCAGCTCGATCTCTCCATGACTACTCATCGCGGCTCCGGACATTGGCGCCGAGCGGATTGGCTCCGCATCCTGGCGAGCGAACGACTACTTCCAGAGCCGGCTCCGGTGGCACGTCGTCGCGTTCCCCTCCAGTTGTCGCGGCGGCTTCTTCAACCGCCACCTCCATTGGCTCGGGGGCTCCTTCGGCAGCTCCCTGGGTTTCTGGTGCCAAGTCTTCAACAGGCACCACTGATGGGATTGCACTTCCTTCAGCCTCGACACCTGTCAACCGAAAGACAACCGTATCAGTCATACCTGGCAGCTACGACTACGCTACGACTACTATCTAGGGTTACTTGCGCCCGAGCAGAGTACTCACCCTCCACGATGCTGGCCTTAGGAAATGTAGCCTCGACGGTCGGTGCTTCGGATTCTGCCTGAGGAGCGGGAGCGGACTTCTCAGCGGGCGGTGCAGTATCCTCTCCAGCCACCGCTGCGGCGGGTTCATCTTCCTCCCAGGTTAAGTCCGTCGATTTCCTGCAGAGTACACAAGGTGGTTGTCAACCCAGTACAACTACCAAAACTAATGTACTACTCAGGAAGGATCACCACTTACAAGTTCGACCGGACTACCGTCACGGTTGGGGCGCCGAAGATGCTAGCAACGTCGACCAGTCCAGCTTCGGCAGGCGCTTCCTCTTGCGCCTCAGTAGCTGCTGCCTCCGCAGCGTCAGCAGCGGTCGGTTCTATGCTCCCCTCAGCAACAGAGGGCTAGCGCGACAACTGCACCAAGAGCTCCTCCACGGTGGGGGCTGGGCTACGACTACCCCCAGCTGGCTCCCCCACTGTATCCCAATCGCCTTCGTCACCCTGCTCCACGGGATCGGAAGGCGGCATCTCCTGCAAGCAATGGAGTTTCATCGTCAATACACAACATCGAGACATAAGTACTCGGCTACCCTATTCAAGACGGCCTACCTCCTGGGACGTCATCTCTGTGACCTTCAACTTCTTAGCCACGCGCTTGCGGGCCACGTTGCACAGCCTCCTTGGCGGCGCAGGCAAACTAGCCTCCAGGCTAGTCGGTGGATTCTGAACGAGAGAAATATGCGGCAATCCAGGGCGGCTGAGTCTCGACCGCAGCTGGAAGCGCTCCTGTAGTGTCTCCTCATCGTCGTCCTCCTCGGACGTGTCTTCGACGACTACTGTGTCGTCTCCTTCACCAACCTCGCGCCGCTCCTTGGCCTTGGCTTTCCCTTCTTCTGGGACCTCGACAAGTTGAGGAGGCGACGCCGGCTCGAAGACGAACTTCACTAAGTCATCCTGCAAGAAGCACAATACGTCAGCACGAATACTCTGACGTAATGAGTACTCGGCAATGGGTACGGCTACTGACCTCATTTGGCGGGCGCGCGGTGGAGTATTCGGGCACGGGGCACGGCGTGAACGCCGTTGAAGATCCTCCCCAGCCTGTCGTCGATGTCATCGTCATCTACTTCATCACCGGGCATCCGCGACGTGTCGTCGTTGCCGGTGTACTGGTACCCTAGGGTGTCACAGGCCATTAGTGGCTGCACCCTTCGCTTCATGAAGCTGAAGGCCACATGTTCGGCCCTCAGTCCGGCTTCTCTCAATGCCTTGATCTTCGCCAGCAGCTCGGGTAGTTGGATACCCTCCTGCATCATTGGCTCCGAGTTCCACCACGGCCGGTGCTGAGGCTGCTTCCCGCTAGGCTTCGGCAGCTCCGGGTGGTGGTTCGTGATGTAGAACCACTTTGACTTCCAATCTTGGTTGGAGTCAATAAGCTTGTACGAGAGGTACTGCTCCGCGACATCTTCTCGCATCTAGATCCCGGCTCCCCCACTACTCGGGGATTGTTGGCGCTAGGCTGGGGCTTCAGTCAGAAGAATTTTCGGAACAGAACCCAATGGGGCTTGATCCCCAAGAAAGCTTCGCAAAAGTGCATGAAGACGGAGGTGTGGAAGATACCGTTGGGGTTGAGGTTGATCTACTCGATGCCGTAGTACCCAAGTAGCCCCTTGACGAAGTCGCTGGGCGGAAGAGACAGTCCTCGCTCCGCGAACTGGGTGAACATGGGAATCTCATCCGGATTCTTCTCCATGGGGTACATATCCCCTGCAGCGGCTCTCCACATGTCAACTTCCTTCTCCCGCAAGAATCCACTATTGAGAAGCGTCAGTAGATCTTCGGTCTTGGCCTTGGATTGCTTCCATTCTTGATTCGGATTCGGCCGTGGCGGCGACACCGACGGCGATGTCCCCGCGGTAGATCTAGCGGCCTCCTCGCGAGACCGCTTCTTCCCGCCGGCGGTCTTTAGGGCCTTCGATGGCGAGGGCCTTATTCTCCAAGTGCACGGTGTCTTCACTCGCATTCGCTCGGGGGCTGTGGCGGTGGTTCCCGGTGGTGGCGCGCTCGGATCTACTCTACCCTCAACAGCGGCAGTGTGCACTGGAAGTGGTTTCTGGCACGATTTGCTGGGAATGGCTGCAAATGCGTGGGGTAAAGAACCCTAAGGGTTTCAGCTTCTATTTATAAGTCAACAGCGGCTCCTCTAACGGCCGGATGGATAAGTCTCCAGACGGCTGACTCAGCAGCGGTGCTTGACTCTTCAACTTCTACTAGTCGACAGGCCTCGTCTTGGGGGCTCGGCTACTTCCATTCGACTTCCTGGGTAGCGACAAGACTCAAGAGCAACTCAGGACACATTCTACAAGATGACCCTTCAATTCGAGAGGAAGTACTCGACTCAAGGCTCGGGGGCTCCGTGCCACGTGTCCTTCGGTTTTTTCACTGGATTTTGTGGGATATTCTTGCCAAAACTTCAGATGGACCCTCAGCCAGAGTCTACAACTCAACCTAAGGCTCGGGGGCTACTCCATATGGAGTGTGATTTTGCAATCGCACTTCCATATCAGTTTCGGCTTCAAGACAACACGGGCATTGTTGAAGACCTTCAAGAGCAGCACTCGAGGACGCTTGGGACTACTCGAGAAGACTTCAAGATTGCTCGAACATCAGCTTGAGTACATTCCAGCCTCGGGATGCTTCAACTATTCTTGAGGACTTTTGACTTGTAGTACTTAGGGACGCTTGAGCACTACTCGTTAAGGCCATCAAGACTACTCGAAGTTATCCTTCTCGACTACAAAGTACTCGGGGGCTTGTCGTATGGACCTCCCTGGGCCCACTACCTCGGTGGGTACCAGGACCGACTACTCGGTGGGCCCCTGGGACTACTCGACTTGCGCTGCACGGCACATGCTGGTGTGAAGCACAAGGACTACGGAGGAGAAGTACTCGGATAGGAAGCTGTACAAGTCCCGCACTGTATAGAGGACTCCTAGACGTACTCGACTAGTACTCTCTCCCTGAACCGACTTGTAACCCTGCCTCCCGGACTATATAAGGTGAGGCAGAGACCCCTCTCTAGATCGTCTCACTCATACGCATTATATTGCATCATCTTGTAATCCCACCCAAATACCCAATCAATCCAGAGCCACGCAGCATACAGGACGTAGGGTATTACGCACCTCGCGGCCCGAACCTGTCTAAATTGTGTGCCACGTGTCTTTTCCTTCGAGTTACCGATCTCGGCGAGGCCACATTCATCTACTTCGGGTACTCCCCTTAGTAGGTTTCCGGTCTAAAACACCGACACTACGGCCACCCACCGGACCTAGGTGAGCATCTGGACGAGCTCCGCCCCTTACCCGGCCGAGAGAGCCGCCGGAGCCACCGGATTCCGGCGAGCCCGCGCCGCCACTTGGTCCAGGGACCCAATTGCATCCCCATTCTTCTTCTCGGGGAGTTTTGTGCGAAGTAGGGGTGTCCTTGTGAGACTGCAGAAAGTTATAGGGGCCTAGGCGCAAAAGTGAATCTTCAATAGTTGTTGTGATTTGCTGAAACTTGAAAAATCTCTAGAAAATCGTAGAAACATCAGAAAAATGCAAACTCGATTTTTTGGATTCATTGTGGAAAATACTACAACTTTTGTTATACTCAGCTAGTCTGTTTCTTGATATTTTTAGCATGAAAAATAGGAATGTGAAAAACCTAGATCTGCAATATATGAATTGTTTTCCATTTATATGAATTCTTTTCCATTTATGCAGATTCTGCCTAGATGATTTTTGTAGCTAAAAATATTTACGTTTTTGTGCCCAACTTGTGCATGCAGTCTAGTTATGCCAAGTTACACCTCTTGTGAATTAATCACAATTTTTTATTGATCAGAAGTATTTATTCTTAGTATGTGCATGTTTTCCTTTGTAATTTAACAAAGCAAGATTAGTAGTGGTTCTACGTGTGCTTGCTGGTTTTCTAGGATGGTTTAGGACCAGAGAGCATGTATGAGGAAGTTTGGAGCATTTCGATGCTTATTTATTTTTGTATGCAATTAACTTGAATTGCTAGCTACTTTTTTTATTTTCAAAGTATTTAATTTTTCTAGCTTTCCTAACATTGCAAGTGTGTTCAGTGGCTAGTATGGATGTTATGATGCTAAGAAACTCTTCACTGAAATTTTTAATGTTTTATTGTTAAATAAAAGATTTAGAGGCCTTTATAGGATAATGTTGGTTTAAATTAGAAAAATGCCTTTTTAAATTCTTTTTCCTCTTTGTGAAGTGTTATCAAAGTTAATTGAGAGCTAAGAGTACACCCTTGTGGTTGAAGAATAAAATTTTAAATAATTATCCTTTTACACACCTTGACTAGTGAAGAGAAAAGTATTAAACCCTCACATGAAATAACAAGTATAAAAGAAAGACAATACTTAAGTGTTAAACTAAAAGAATAAAACACATATCAACAATAACCTTCATAAAAAGAAATTAATAATTAATTCTTGTTAAGGTGAATGTATCCAACCAAAGTTGGATGAGTTAAACAACCTATCACGTCACCTGAACCCTGCATTGCATTCCGTGTAGATCTTCCTGACGGTGACTACTCGCTCGTCCCGGAAGCCGAGGAAGGAGAAGCGGAAGCTGCTCCGCAGTACGTGGAAGTACTCGACGACACCGAGGGTGCTCAGGCTAATTTAGCTGACGAAGGCAAGCCCCGGTGCATATGACCTAGCCTTTCAAATTGAAATACAATTATCTATGGATGCTAGTGCATTTTAGTTCAGGAGTTGTATGGAACCTTAGATGCATGATCCATAGGTACCTGTGTCCTTACTAGAATGATAGGTCGATAGCTGCTAAGCTATAGGACCGTTACAAGTCGGGTGATGATGTTGTCGGGGACAGCCCTGAGGGTCCCTTAAACAAATGGGGAAATCCCGCTTAAAACCTGCAAAAAACCAAAGCTAAACACATCTTGCTTAAGCACACACGCGGGGCACGGCCCACGCTGCGGTGGCCCCCGCAGCCCACCAAGGCGGCCCACTCAAAGGTCCCCTCGAGCAGGCTCCGCCTCGCTCGAGGGCGCACGCCTCCCTCGAGCGGGCTCCGTCCCGCCCGAGGGTGCACGCTTACCTCAAGCGGGCTCCGCCTCGCTCGAGGTACGTGCCTACCTCGAGCGGGCTCCGCCTCGCTCGAGGGTACGCGCCTACCTCGAGCAGGCTCCGCCTCGCTCGAGGGTGCTCCGCACGCGCACGCCCGTTCCCGCACGCGGGTACGGGCATTTAATGCTCTGACAACGGCGGGGCGGCGCCATCATGCGCCTGGGACTCACGCCCGCCCTGTTGCACCAACTCCCTAGGGGGAACCCATCCCCGCCACTGTGGGGGACTGTGCGACATGGCCGGTGTCAGCCCCGTGACGCCGCGCCGCCTACTCCCCGTACGGCTAACGTGCCGAGCCCTCGAAGGGGGGGCGGCCACACCCTCGAAATGCTTTCCCGTGACCTTGCAGGGCCAGGTCGTGACGCTAGGCCGGCGGGACGCCATCCCCCGCCACCGCATTGCGGGCGGCCGCCCCCGTGCGTACAACACCACGCCGAGCACCGTGGTAAGGCCTCCGGCGCCGTTAGGCATGCGGGAACGGGACGCCGCCACGCCGCCACCGTATCCCATACGGATCGTCGTCGCCAACCCCCTCGAGCCCGCCCTCGGGGACATCACGACCAACCACCGCGCCCCTACCCTCGAAGCTACCACCGTTCGGGTACAAGATACGCCATGATGACCGGATCGTGGCAAGGATCGTCAAGGCGGCCGCCTACTCTACGGCGTTGCACAAAGCATACTTCCCCATGTAGCTGAATAGTGCGGCATGCTTGTAATTCGCCCTCTCCTTGGCCTATAAAAGGAAGGTGAACTCCCCCGTCGTAGGGGACAAGACACAACGCACAACACAAGACGACGAACGAGATAACATACGACACCACACACACACGCTCCCCAATTCTCCCACAACATCTTCGACCACTTCACCGGGGACTTGGAGGCCACGCCTTCTCTCCCGCCTTGCTTGTAGCTGCCCCACTACGAGCACCCGGTCTTGCCGAGCAATATAGTGCCCCGAGCACACCACTGCCGGACGTACGGCCCCCGGCCGGGAACCAGGGATAAACCTTGTATCTTTGATTGCTTAGCATCGACCATTGAGGGATAGACCTTGGCGCTTATTCCGGTTAGTGTCGGGACCACATTTCGCACCGACGGTTGGCGCCCACCGTGGGGCAAACGAGCGCCTAAGGTCAATCCACCGTCAACTCCCTCCATGGTGATTCGCACCGAGTACCGCGGTACGCGCTACTCTATGGGCGGCTCGAACCCCCCTCCCCCGCCGGGTTCGAAATCCGGTTCGGGGGCTCGAACTTTCGGTGCCACCGGGGAACGGCTACTCGATGCGCCTCACCAACCGTGAGGAGCTCCGCGCGCGGCGCCGGGCCGAGTCCGCCCCGGTCGCCGCTACGCGCGCCGCCACAACGCGGACACCCGCCGGCACGGATGTTGCGGGCCCGTCGGCGTCTCGGCGTCGCCGCCGCTCCGTCGGGCGCTCACGCCGGGTGCGGTCGGAGCGACGGCAAGCCGAGCGCGCCGCCTCCCAACGCGGCGCGCTGTCGCAGCGACGACCACCGCCCGGGGTGGGGGAGCGCGCGGTCTCGGACCGCGCTTCCCCATCGGCCGCGCCGCGCCACGACGGCCTACAACGCCAACGCCAACACAACGATGCGCAAGGTTCCCCCCCGGCCGTCAAGTCTTCGTCGCCGGGGACCCTAGCGCTTCCGCCGGCGACGAATCGTCACTAGGCTCTCTCGACGCGTTTTCACCCGCTAACCTACACGGGCACGCGGAGTGGGACTTCTCCGCGGCGTACCGGACCGGTAATGTTCGAGGCGATTTCTCGACGCCACGGACTGCGGTTCGGTTGCTCCGACGACTCCGACCCGGGAGCTACGACCCCGCACGGGAGTGCTGCGTCGTCATCGCCAACGACCCGACAAACGCCACCGGCGCGGCGGGCGCGCCGGCGACGCGGAAGTTACACCGCCCCGGGGGATCGCTCCGCGGCCGGCAATGGGACCGAGCGCCCCCGCCGGGGCCGACGTCGACGCGCGGTTAGCCCAAGCCCGCGAACTCGAAGCCAAGGCCGGCGGAGGAGTACGGACGGTGCGGTTGCTTCGCGCCTCCATGGCGGGGGAAGCCTCCGCGTGCGGCGAGCGCGGGCGGGAACCGGGCATACGGGCCCGCGACCGCATCAACGCGATTTCAACGTCGACAACCCGGACATGCCTCCGCGAGCGAGCCGAAGCTCATTGCCGCCGCGATGCCGCCGCGGGCCGTGCCCGCCCCTCGACGCCTGAGGCGCGGAACCTGCACCGTGAGGCGCAGGCGCTCATCGAGCAAGCGGCTGTCACACCCTGAAATTTCCAATTTCAGGATGTGAATAGAGATAATAATTAAATAACAATTTTCTCATAATTTTAAAATTTTTCCTACATTTATTTTTCTTTACAGGGATTATAGTATAGGAAAAAAATCCTTTGCTTGATTTTCTAAATTAAATAAAAGTTATGTGTGTTGCATTAATGCAGATGCATCTAGTGGTTCTTGAGTGCAAAAAGGTTTCAAAAATGCGTTTAGGAGCTGTCCAAACTCTCCCGAGGATTTTCCGGATTTTTCTGGAATTTATTCTCATTTTCCCCCAAGCTATTTCTATTTATTAGAAGGCTCTAAAATCTTTTTCATGAGCACCAAATGCTTTATTTGGATTGTTCATGTCTTAATCTATCTCTAGGAATTTTCCTGGAATTTTTGTGATTTTCTGGGTATTTTTCGTGCCTCTAAACATTTTTCGGGCATTTCCGGATTTGTTTTTGCACCGAAAAATATTTCGAAAAAAAAAGAAAACCTATCCTATCTAACCGGGCCGAGCCCGAAGGCCCGACCCCTGCCTCCCTCCGCCCGCCGCCGGCCCGGCCGCGGCCCACGCGGAGCCCATCGGGGCCCGGTCGGCCATGGCTAGGGCACCGGCCGCCGCGCCGCCCGCCTCCTCCGGCGTGCCCCGCGCCGCGCCCCATAAAAGGGGAGGCCGCCCCCACGGGCGCCGCCCTAGCGCCGCCGCCTCGCCCCCGGCGGCGCCACCTCCTGCCGCAGACACCGCCGCCACCGCCCTGCTGGAATCAAGCCGGCCGCAAGCTCCGCCGTCGCCGATTCCGGTCGCTTCAGTTGTCGTCCGCCGTGGGTGAGGCCAGCTATGGGGTCCCCTCCTCCTTCTCTTCTAATTCCGCGCTTCGCTGTTGTCCCTAGGCGCCCGAGTCGCCGGCGCCGCCATCGGTCAACCTCCCTGTCCACTGCCCATGGCAGGCCAGAGGAAGGGGATGAGTTATGGCGGTTTTGCAGATTGAACCCTGCGTTTTCGTGTAACTCTTTAGGTTTTTTTTGTGTCTTTGCAAATCTGCAGGAAACCCCCTATAGATATTAGATTCCTTAAGATCCAATCCATCACGAGCCTTTTTTGCGGATCTAACCCCCGCATTAGATCTATTCGGGAGCACCGTACAACGTGTCTCGGGAATTTTCTTTGCTAACCCCCGATATCTATAGATAATCGCGAACGGGTCCTTACAATCTTGTTTTGCTCACCAAATCTTTGTTTTAGCTCCGATTTAATCCGTTCAAGTTGCGTTAGGTCCATAATAATGCAAAGCACGCGTTAGTGGTGTGTTTTCACAATGTTTTGTTTTCTGAAAATAAAATTAATATTAATTTTGATTAATGACTAGCTATGCATGTCTTTTCCAAATAAAAGCTATATAGATCTATATGTCGTTGTCACAAGAAAATTTAATTTGATTAATGTTTCTATCACATGTTTTTGTACATAAAAGTTAATTAGATCTTTATCTCGGTTTTCGTAAACCAAATGTTAATTTGTTTAATTGTTAATTAATCTTTTCTAATTAAAATTTGATTAGGCTTTTACATCGGCTTTCATAGTAAACATTAATTTGATTAAAGCCAATACCATAATGTTTTTAATAATAATATGATCTACTCGAATTACAAAGTTTCGTTTAGATTGTTTATATAGTTTAGTTTTTATAAATTAAATGTTTAATTGACTCAATCAATATATGAATCTTTATTAATAAAACTTGACTAGTTCTTTACACCGGTTTCATAAATAAAGTTTAATATTGCATTAATGTCAACATAGAGTATTTTATTTCGAAGTATCCTTTATATTGTTTTGTTAATTAAAATGAACCTAGCTCATAGCCTTGCTCTCTCATATATACAAGACGTTCGGTAGACATTCTTTTTCAAGCTCTATCTAAGTGTGATCTTTCCGGTCCTTGCTCAATCTTCCACAACCATCTCTTTAAAGCTAACCAAGCCTTTCCAAGCACGGTTTGTGTTCTTTAGTGATTCATCTAATCGAGCTTATCCTTTAATGCGTTCTTTTAAAGCTTCCTTATGATTGGTGCTTTGTTCTCGGTATATGCTTGTTTGTTTGTTGTGTATGTTTGTGCCCGATGATTGATGCGCTTACGGTGAACGCCGTTCGAGAAGTTTGGAAGAGCTTGAAGTTGAAGATATTCCGAGCAACTACTCTCCGGTTAAAGACAAGTGTGTCCTTGATCTTTTGTCCTAAGAACTATATTTAATCACTCATTGCATATGCTTGCATTAATATGGTGAGACCCATGTTTAAGGTTTGACTAGTGTTATTTATCATGTGCCTTGATCAAACGGGTTTATCTTTATGTTGGGTAGCTATGCTTAGTTGCTATACCGGGTTATGGTGGTTTTAATGAACATTAATGATGAATCATGATTATACCTTTGTGCTATATCTTTGGATGCTTAATACAAGACCATATGATTAATCGGAACATGGAGAACCACCCGGGACAACAAGTGCAGCCACAAGGACTATATGGCTCGGTCTTGTCCGAGTAATTAGGGAAGTCTTTGTGTGGTTATTACTCGCATAGTAGGTTGGGGACGGAGGAATGCTTTTATGGCTCTTCTATTCCGAAGCGGTGATGGAACGGAAGACTCTATGGCTTACCGTCCGTAATAGAAGTGTGGTACGAAAGATAGCCTCTATGACATACTACTATGGACTAATACGCACGGGAGGACTCTTTGTAAAGGCCTCGTAGCGTCCCTATGCAATCACACCTCGGTAGTGTGGTATGATGCCTAGCCGCATCGCATGGTTGGGTTTAAAGTTCTTTGGGACTTTTACGCGACTTGTGGGTAAAGATGTACAACCTCTCGCAGAGTGTAAAACTAATCGATTAGCCGTGCCCACGGTCACGGGCGGCCTGGACCCTCACATGATAATTAAACCTTAAGATGGACTTAAATCGTTCTCTCTGGTTATGCTTGCCATGTGCTTATGGCGAACCTCTTACCTTATGCTTAATTTGGGTTGGTATAAACTTATACTTTATGAGTAATCAGGTGCTAATAAAATTTGACCAACTAAAATTGCTTAAGTGCTTATAGCCCAGTCCACTATAAAGCCTTTGCATTCAAATCTTTTTCCACACTTGCTGAGTACGACAAGTGCTCACCCTTGCTATAAACATTGTTGCTCAGAAAGAGGATGCTACTCTGAAGTCTTGTGGAGATGTTGCTGGTGCTAGGCATATGCAACCCCCAGTCGACCGTCTGTGATGTTTGGAGCCTTCGTATCCGGGGATTAAGCGTAAATCTCTCGATAATCTTTCTTTTTCTTACGTGATACCGTTTCGTATTCACTTATATGTCACTATATGCATGAAACTTGATCCTTGCATGCATATGGGTATGCACTTGGTTTCCTTCGGAAAATCGGGTGTGACGAGTGGTATCGTAGCCGTATCGACCGTAGGACGTAAGCCTAGTTAGCAATGGTCGTTTCTTAAAGCCTCTCTTGTTCTACAATCCCTCACCTTATTCTTTACCTCTCTGATGAAGGATCTCACCTCTTAACCATCTTCTTATCTCCATACCATGAATTATTATATATTTATCTTCACTCTCCTTGAACATTTCTTCGATCTCGCCTGTCCATTCTCTCAAGCAATAACACCCCCTTGATTTGTTGGTAGAATTGTTACACTTAACATTCTATCTGTTCGCGTAGCTGTTCGACACATCAGCGCTGTTTTAATTCTATCTCGAGCTACAGAACCCCGTTTGACATGAAACCAGTTGGGTTAGTTTCTAAATTTCATAAAAGGATTTCTATCAAAAATTCAGCCCTATCCAGTGCATGTTCCAGGAGCTATGCCCGAAACAATGGAGCTATCAGAATCTGTAAACTCTGCTGACCTAGTTACCTTCATTATTTTATATCTCGGGCTATGTACCTCCGATTGAGGTAAATCCAATTGGAGTAGTTCTGAAATTTCATCAGTTTCTCTCTGACAAAAATTCAGCAGTATTCGTTTTGTATTCATGGAGATACATGCGAATTAGTGGAGCATTCAGAATCTGCCAACACTGCTGACACAGCCATCTTGTTTAATTCATATCTCGAGTTCTAAACCTCCGATTGAGGTGATTCCAGTTGGGATGAACTCATAATTTCGGCCTCCTTGATCTGGGAAAAAAATCCATTATTTATGGATAACCTTGCTGGGAGATATATCTGATCTATTAGGAGGATACCCCCTGACTTTATTAACTATGTGTAGTGTCGTTCCCCTTAGCTATGCCTTTATTGGTGAAATTCAGTGTTTGCATGATGATGCTTGGTTTTATGACATTGCTTGTGTTGGTTCTTTGAAGTGAGTGTTGGTGTATTGTGGGTCTTACATCCGCAATAACATCAGTTGCTTAGTTGGGTTCTTCTTTTGTACCTCCCACCTCCTTGTTCTCTCCCTCTCGTTTTGCACTACTCTTGTTCCCGTCGATCATATCTTTATCCACCAACCGGATGGAAAACCAAGGAGTTAACCAAGGAGAAAGCTACGAGAACAGTGATGACTATGGATACAACCCAGATGCGTCATCATTTCCTCCTTCAGATGATAAGTATGCAGAGTTCATGAAGACTAAGCCGCCAATGTTCTCCAGTGCCACATACCCCTTAGAAGCTGAGGACTGGATCAAGACAATTGAAGAGAAGCTAGATATGGTACAATGCAATGATGGAGAGAAAGCTTTGTATGCATCTTGACAACTTATAGGAGCAGCTTCAGAGTGGTGGAATTCTTACATCAATGGACATGAGCAACCTTAGAGTATTGTGTGGAAGCAATTCAAAGACAACTTTATCCTACACCATACTACTGTGAGTGCAATGAAGCTCAAGAGGAAGGAGTTCCTTAACTTAAAGCAGGGACAGATGACGGTAACTGAGTACGGGGATAAGTTTGTTCAATTATCTCTGTGTGCCCCAAGACCGGAGAGTGATAAGAAGAAACGAGAGCATTTCATCAAAGGGTTGAATGAAGATCTTCAAAGTATACTAAGCTTACATGATTATTCCAGTCTACAAGATTTAATCAACATAGCCATTGGGCTGGAAAGCAAGCTACAGGAGATCATGAGTAAGAAGAGAAAAAGGGAATATCCAGGGGAAACCAATAACAATGCTCACCTACATCATATGTCTCAAGCCCAAGGTTTTCCTGAAGATCACAATGAAGATGCATATCTAGAATATCCTCATGGTGTCACAATACCAGTGATTTATGAGACACCACAGAATCGTCGAAACATTAGGGAAAGTAAAGCTTGTTTTTATTGCAAAGCTGGTGGACACTTTATCAACAGATGCCCGAAGAAATATCTAGATCGTCATTTTAAGAAGGAATGGCGACAACAACACAAGCAAGACAAGATCCCCGATACCTAAGGATTATAATATAAGTTAGGCTGTGGAAAGTTTTCTGTAATATGAAAGGAAGAATATTGCTGAAGGATATGAAAAGAGTTTGAAATAAACCCTTGTCTCTTGCTAGCCTTTTTCGAATCTCGGGACGAGATTCCTTTTAAGGGGGGTAGATTTGTCACACCCTGAAATTTCCAATTTCAGGATGTGAATAGAGATAATAATTAAATAACGATTTTCTCATAATTTTAAAATTTTTCCTACATTTATTTTTCTGTACAGGGAATATAGTATAGGAAAAATCCTTTGCTTCATTTTCTAAATTAAATAAAAGTTATGTGTGTTGCATTCATGCTGATGCATCTAGTGGTTCTTGAGTGAAAAAGGGTTTCAAAAATGCGTTTAGGAGCTGTCCAAACTCTCCCGAGGATTTTCCGGATTTTTCTGGAATTTATTCTCATTTCCCCCAAGCTATTTCTATTTATTAGAAGGCTCTAAAATCTTTTTCATGAGCACCAAATGCTTTATTTGGACTGTTCATGTCTTAATCTATCTCTAGGAATTTTCCTGGAATTTTTGTGATTTTCTGGGTATTTTTCGTGCCTCTAAACATTTTCTGGGCATTTCCTGGATTTGTTTTTGCACTGAAAAATATTTCGAAAAAAAAAGAAAACCTATCCTATCAAACTCGGCCGAGCCCGAAGGCCCAACCCAGCCTCCCTCCGCCCGACGCCGGCACGACCGCGGCCCACGCAGAGCCCATCGGGGCCCGGTCGGCCATGGCCGGGGGCGGCCGGCCGTGCCGCCGCCTCCTCCGGCGTGCCCCCGCGCCCTCGCGCCCCATAAAAGGGGAGGCCGCCCTAGCGCCGCCGCCTCACCCTGCCGGCAGCGCCACCTCCCGCCGCGGACGGCGCCGCCGCCGTCCCGCCGGAATCAAGCCGGCCGCAAGCTCGCCGTCGCCGATTCCGGTCACTTCGCTTGCCGTCCGCCGTGGGTGAGGCCGCCCTACGGGGTCCCCTCCTCCTTCTCTTCTAATTCCGCGCTTCGCTATTGTCCCTAGGCGTCCGAGTCGCCGGCGCCGCCGTCGATCAACCTCCCCGTCCGCCGCCCATGGCGGAGCCGGAGGAAGGGGATGAGTTATGGCGGTTTTGCGATTGAACCATGTGTTTTCGTGTAACTCTTTAGGTTTTTTTGTGTCTTTGCAAATGGCAGAAACCCCCTATAGATATTAGATTCCTTAAGATCCAATCCATCCCGAGCCTTTTTTTGCAGATCTAACCCCCAGATTAGATCTATTCATGAGCACTGTACAATGTGTCTCGGGAATTTTCTTTGCTAACCCCTGATATCTATAGATAATCGCGAACAGGTCCTTACAATCTCTTTTTGCTCACCAAATCTTTGTTTTAGCTCCGATTTAATCCGTTCAAGTTGCATTAGGTCCATAATAATGTAAAGCACGCGTTAGTGGTGTGTTTTCACCATATTTTGTTTTCTGAAAATAAAATTAATATTAATTTTGATTAATGACTAGCTATGCATGTCTTTTCCAAATAAAAGCTATATAGATCTATATGTCGTTTTCACAAGCAAATTTAATTTGATTAATGTTTCTATCACATGTTTTTTACATAAAAGTTAATTAGATCTTTATCTCGGTTTTCGTAAACCAAATGTTAATTTGTTTAATTGTTAATTAATCTTTTCTAATTAAAATTTGATTAGGCTTTTACATCGGCTTTTATAGTAAATATTAATTTGATTAAAGCCAATACCATAATGTTTTTAATAATAATATGATCTACTCGAATTACAAAGTTTCGTTTAGATTGTTTATATAGTTTAGTTTTTATAAATTAAATGTTTAATTGACTCAATCAATATATGAATCTTTATTAATAAAACTTGACTAGTTCTTTACACCGGTTTCATAAATAAAGTTTAATATTGCATTAATGTCAACATAGGGTATTTTATTTCTGAAATTTCCTTTATATTGTTTTGTCAATTAAAATGAACCTAGCTCATAGCCTTGCTCTCTCATATATGCAAAACGTTCGGTAGACGTTCTTTTTCAAGCTCTATCTAAGTGTGATCTTTCCGGTCCTTGCTCAATCTTCCACAACCATCTCTTTAAAGCTAACCAAGCCTTTCCAAGCACGGTTTGTGTTCTTTAGTGATCCATCTAATCGAGCTTATCCTTTAGTGCGTTCTTTTAAAGCTTCCTTATGATTGGTGCTTTGTTCTCAGTATATGCTTGTTTGTTTGTTGTGTATGTTTGTGCCCGATGATTGATGCGCTTAGAGTGAACGCCGTTCGAGAAGTTTGGAAGAGCTTGAAGTTGAAAATATTCTGAGCAACTACTCTCTGGTTAAAGGCAAGTGTGTCCTTGATCTTTTGTCCTAAGAACTATATTTAATCACTCATTGCATATGCTTGCATTAATATTATGGGACCCATGTTTAAGGTTTGACTAGTGTTATTTATCCTGTGCCTTGATCAAACGGGTTTATCTTTATGTTGGGTATCTATGCTTAGTTGCTATACCGGGTTATGGTGGTTTTAATGAACATTAATGATGAATCATGATTATACCTTTGTGCTATATCTTTGGATGCTTAATACAAGACCATATGATTAATCGGAACATGGAGAACCACCCGGGACAACGGTGCAACCACAAGGACTATATGGCTCGGTCTTGGCCGAGTAATTAGGGAAGTCTTTGTGTGGTTATTACTCGCATTGTAGGTTGGCGATGGAGGAATGCTTTTATGGCTCTTCTATTCGGAGCGGTGATGGAACGGAAGACTCTATGGCTTACCGTCCGTAATAGAAGTGTGGTACGAAAGATAGCCTCTATGACATACTACTATGGACTAATACGCACGGGAGGACTCTTTGTAAAGGCCTCGTAGCGTCCCTATGCAATCACACCTCGGTAGTGTGGTATGATGCCTAGCTAGCATCGCATGGTTGGGTTTAAAGTTCTTCGGGACTTTTACGCGACTTGTGGGTAAAGATGTACAACCTCTGCAGAGTGTAAAACTAATCGATTAGCCGTGCCCACGGTCACGGGCGGCCTGGACCCTCACATGATAATTAAACTTGAAGATGGACTTAAATCGTTCTCTCTGGTTATGCTTGCCATGTGCTTATGGCGAACCTCTTACCTTATGCTTAATGTGGGTTGGTATAAACTTATACTTTATTAGTAATCGAGGTGCTAATACAATTTGACCAACTAAAATTGCTTAAGTGCTTATAGCCCCAGCCACTATAAAGCCTTTGCATTCATATCTTTTTCCACACTTGCCGAGTACGACAAGTGCTCACCCTTGCTATAAACATTGTTGCTCGTAAAGAGGATGCTACTGCGAAGTCTTGTAAAGATGTTGCCGGTGCTAGGCGTACGCAACCCCTAGTCGACCGCCTATGATGTTTGGAGCCTTCGTATCCAGGATTAAGCGTAAATCTCTCGATAATCTTTCTTTTTCTTAAGTGATACCGTTTCTCGTATTCACTTATATGTCACTATATGCATGAAACTTGATCCTGGCATGCATATAGGTATGCACTTGGTTTCCTTCGGAAAATCAGGTGTGACAGAGTGGTATCAGAGCTGTATCGACTGTAGGACGTAAGCCTAGTTAGCAATGGTCGTTTCTTAAAGCCTCTCTTGTTCTACAATCCCTCCTTACCTTATCCTTGACCTCTCTGATGAAGGATCTCACCTCTTAACCATCTTCTTATCTCCATACCATGAATTCTTATATATTTATCTTCACTCTCCTTGAACATTTCTTCGATCTCGCCTGTCCATTCTCTCAAGCAATAACACCCCCTTGATTTGTTGGTAGAATTGTTACTCTTAACATTCTATCTGTTCGCGCAGCTGTTCGACACATCGCCGTTTTAATTCTATCTCGAGCTACGAACTCCATTTGACATGAAAACGGTTGAGTTAGTTTCTAAATTTCATAAGATGAAGGATCGGATGGCGACTAGAGAGGGGGGGAGTGAATAGGAGCCGGTAAAAATTCTTCCCAAAGAACCCGGCCTATGTCCTACTCAAATCCGGTCACACACAAGCGATGGATCGAATCACACACCAATCGCCAAGACCACAAGGTTATGGATCAACCTCTAGTCCTAGGAACGATTCCTTGAAGTACACGCGGAAGCACGAAAGAAGGGGGGAAGAAATCGAACCAAGAAGCAAAGCACACGAGCTGCGGCGGACCGTCCGCGCAGGAGGGGGCGGACCGTCCGCAAAGAGCCGCGCGGACCGTCCGGCCGGGTACCGCGGACCGTCCGCACCCGAGCCGCGCGGACCGTCCGGCCTTAGCCGCGGACCGTCCGTTAATTCACACGAACGAACCAAAGCCACCTACAAGCCACGGAACGTCCGCGGGGAGCACGCGGACCGTCCGCCAAGCACCCGCGGACCGTCCGCCCGACACCGCGGACCGTCCGAAACTCCGTCCAACCAAAAACCAAAAACGCGACGGATCGAAACGAAGGACGAGCAAGAACACGAAGAACACGGGACGAACCCTAGCCGCGCGGACCGTCCGCCCGGTCCTCGCGGACCGTCCGCCGTGTGCGGACGAGAGGTGAAAACGGCCCGACCCCGAAAGTCAACTCCCCCAAATCATCATCGGATTTCCCAAACGGTTGAAGTCTGTGGAGACAAGGGTTTGGGTACTTGAAAAGCGTCACACAAGGATGCTATAGCCCAAAAATCTTGCCTCCTAACTCCCTAAATCACCGGGAATCGCGAATCCTTTGAGCACCACCAAAAGCTAGAGCACCGAACGAAAACTCACGAATCGAAGTGGTTTCCGGCGTTTGAGGGCACAAGATCAAGCACAAAGATGCACAAGACATCTATCCATGTTTCCCTCAAAGAAATCCGGGGAGAAACCCACTCAAATCCGCGGAATCACACCGGGACCAAAGGCACGAAAACAAGCACAAAAAGCCACGAAAAACAACCCCGAATCTTCTATACAAACCAGGAAAGATTCACAAGGTCTAGCATGCCGCCCTAGCATCCATCCCTCTCAACAAATCTCTCATGAAGCTCTCATGCTAGCCTAGAGAAAATAGGAAGGAAAATAGCTACGAAAATGAGAAAGAGGAGGGAGCAAATGAAACCCTAAGTCGCGAAGAGAGAGAGCCATCCACACACTCATGGCTTATATATCGAGTCCCGCCGGAGTGGTAAATGACTCGACTACCCCTAACTAAACTACGGCGATACAACCCACGTAGGGGCATTTAGGTAATGTTTGTGGGTCTTGCCATCGGACGGCCACGCCTTTGCCGCACCCCCGCGTCCTCCCGACGCAAGCCATGCGATCCCGCCGCGTGTCCTCCGCCTCGAAGCTTCCCGACACGCCCGGATCCCGTCTCCGTCGTGTTGGGCCCTCGGACATGGTTTTGAGGCCCAAACCAAGAAACCGTCCGCCGGTAGTTTTGTGGGCAAACCACCAAACCCCGCGTGCCCGGTCCGGCCTCCCGCCAAACCACTTGACTCGGCCGCCACCGTGCACCGGCTCGCTTGTCCATGACTTCGTCTTGCTTGTGTCGCCACCATGTGACCCGCACCCAGTCCCGCTGTCCACCGGGTCCCTCGAACCGAGCCTACTTGTCTCTCCATCTCCCGGTGGCCCCTCAAGGCGAAGACCTTTCGCGCCCGTTCTTCACCCGCAACAACACGAACTAGGCCGCGGCCTACACTGCGCACTAAGCCAAGAGTCGGTCCAACACCCGTTGTCAATCACTCATCACCGAGGAGCGGTCATCCATCGACCACCGGGACGCTCCCGGTCCTCAATCTCCCCCTTGATGAGTGCATTGACAACACACAACGCGAAATGAAATTCGAGAGAAAAAGAGAAAAGAAGAAGAAAGAAAAACGAAGAAGCTCAACTCATGACCAAAACCGAAGAAAGGCAAAGAAAGGTCACAAGCCAAGCAAAGCACAAAATCCACACCGAAAACAAGCAAGAAAGCTCCCCCCGAACAAATGCCTCCCCCGAACATGTGGATGCACACTTCCAAATTTCAGCTCACCTTTTTCTGAATTTTCATTAAGCTCACCTTTTCTCCCCCTTGTTGACAATGTATGAATCAAGGTGAAAATGCAGAAATGCAAAAGCAAAGCATATAAACAACTACATGAGCTTCTCAAATAGGCCAAATCTAGTGTCAAAGGCTAAAAATGAGACAAAGATCACACACATGAATCATAGCATAGTCAAAGCATTGCCACAAGTAATATATGAAAATACAAGCATGTGACAAAGCAAAATTTTTAGATTTAAGCAGTTTTACCAAAAGAAGGCTCGCTTCACATGTAAAAGCCTATCCATGTCACACTTGAGCCGCAAACATGCATACCATTCAAAGATCATACAAGGATATCAAATTCTCAAGCAAAAGATCATGGCAAACACCCATAAAGCAAAGCAAGTCATGTCAAAGCTCATGAGCCATGTGTCCACTTCGGGGAGACTTCTCCACCGGTGAACATCATGCAACATGTTTTGCACCCATATGTGAAAGATAAGACATTTTAAACATAGACATGATGGATGGAGCATTTTTCAAGCATTATGCACTTCTTTTCAAGATTAATTCATTTCATGGTACATGAAGTGCCTTTGCGGCAAAAAGAAGCTTATGCTCCCCCATGAATGCAACATAGGCTAAACATTCACAATGATATTCGGCCTTTGGCCCAAATGCAAGAACAGGCATCCAAGCACAATCTAAGCATGAAAAGCACATTTAGACCAAACTCGTGACATTGATACACAACTACACACGAGTGGAGCATATTTCATCAAAAATTAGTCAAGTTAAGCATTTATTTCAAAAGGGGCTATTTCACAACACATATATCTCAAATATTCCAAGAGCATAGCCTCACATCACCATTTCTCCACACATATAACCAATATCTCACAAATAGCCAAAGAGACTCAAATATGGAATATGAAAGAAGCTCATTTTCCTAAAATGCAACATGATATATGACAAGATGGCTATCCTACCATGGTTTATACATCAAGCAAAGCATGTATATACATCAAAGTAAACATGGTATGATACATATGGTACAAAAAGTAAATCCCCCAAGAATCAACTAGAAAGGGCAACAAACCCCAAGTTCCCCCCGCAAGCGCACAAATGTAGCTTGGTCGAGAGGCTTTGTAAAGATGTCGGCTAGCTGATCTTGGGTAGGGACATGGCTCAAAACAATGGTTCCTTTCTCCACATTGTCCCTCAAGAAATGATACCTCACCTCTATGTGTTTGGTTCCGGGAGTGAAGCACCGGGTTTTTGGCTACGCTTATGGCACCGGTGCTATCACAAAGAAGTGGGATGCGGGTGCACTCCTCACCAAAGTCTCTCAAAGTGTATGAAATCCACAACGGTCGAGAACAACAACTCGCGGCAACAACATACTCCGCCTCCGTGGTAGACCGAGCTACACTAGACCGCTTGCGGGAAGACCATGAGACCAACGAAGAACCAAGAAACCGACAAGTGCCGAAGTAGACTTCCTCTCGACTCGACAACCAAACAAAATCCGCATCGGAAAAACCATGAAGAGACAGAGTCGAGGAGGAAGAATACCAAAGGCCAAGACCAGGGGGCGATCGTAGGTACACGAAAATCCTCTTGACGGCCGTCGATGTGATGTCCTCGGCGAAGCCTGAAAACGAGCGCACAGACACACGCTGAACTGTATGTCTGGCCTCGTCGCCGTCAAGTAGAGGAGGGAGCCGATCATGCTCCTGTACTCCCGCTGGTCCATTGGTTCTCCGTCCTCATCCGCATCCAAAGTTGTCGTACTCCCCATGGGAGTCGACATCGGCTTCACATCTTGCATCTGGAACTTCCTCAGCATGTCTTTCGTGTACTTGGTTTGGTGCACAAATGTACCGTCCTTCACTTGCTTGATCCGCGGCCCGAGAAAATACCGCAACTCGCCCATCATGCTCATCTCGAACTCCCCGCTCATCTCATCCGCAAACTTGGCAACAAGGTTATGTGACGAGCCACCAAAGACAATATCATCCACGTAAATCCGAACAATCGGCAAGTCATTCCCATGCTTGAGGAGAAACAAGGTTCTATCCACGGTACCCATCACAAACCCTCTCGCTCAAAAGAAAACCTCTCAATCTCCCATACCAAGCACGGGGCGCCCGTTTCAACCCATACGAGCCCTTTTCAACCCGTATACCCTGTGTGGGTACAACTCGCTCTCAAACCCGGTGTGGTCGCTTCACATACACCTCCTCCTCTATGACCCCATTCGAAAAGCACTCTTCACGTCCATCCGAAACAACTTGAACCCTTTAGCCACGGCAAAGGCTAGAAGGATCCGAATTGCCTCAAGACGGGCCACGGGAGCAAAGGTCTCCTCATAGTCGATCCCCTCCTTCGACTAAACCCCCGAGCAACAAGTCCGGACTTGTTCCTCACAACCATCCCATTCTCTCCCTCTTTGTTCTTCCAAACCCACTTGGTTCCTATGGGATGGCAATTTGGAGGTGGTTCAACTAACTCCCACACCGGTTCCTCTCAAAATTTTCCAACTCCTCATGCATAGAATTGACCCGGTTTGCATCGGATAAAGCATGTCCAATGTCCTTGGGCTCAAAAGTAGCAACAAAAGCAAGATGAGCAAAATGAGAGGAATTCCGGACCTCGACCGTGTAGTGCGTTCATTGATGTCTCCAATGATCTTCGACGGGGGATGCACTTCTTGAATCCGCCGGGGAGCCTCACGCCTCGAGACTACCTCCCCCTCCACTTCGCCTTCTCTCGCTCGGTTCCCTTGTTGCACCGTCGTTGTCCATGAAGTAGACGGTCCATGCTCCAAGGTGGTTGTAGGGGAAGTAGTGGGTACATGCTCGGCTTCGGGCTCATGGTTCTCCCCATCATCATTTCCGGCTTCATCTTTCTCCTCCTCAAAGAGGTCCTCGGCCATCTCTTCATCACCCGCACATTCAAAGCCAAGAGAGGTACATGGCATTGTCTCGTCGAAGGTCACCTCGCAAGTCTCCATGATTTTGTTAGTCTCAAGGTTAAGCACCCTATAGGCTCTAGAATGGTTAGCATATCCAAAGAAAATACCATCACTAGACCTAGCCTCAAACTTGTCGAGTTTTCCCTTTTTCAGAATAAAGCATTTGCAGCCAAAAACTCGGAAATGACTCACTTTAGGTGCCCGACCATGCATAAGCTCATAACAGGTCTTCTTCTTGAAAGCTCTCAATAAAATCCGATTGGAAACATGACAAGCTGTATTGACCGCCTCAGCCCAATACCTCCTAGGAGTCCTGTGCTCATCGAGCATCGTCCTAGCCATCTCACAAAGAGTCCGATTTTTCCTTTCCACGACTCCATTTTGAGGGGGCACATAAGGGGTCGAATACCGATGTTCAAGACCTAGATCACGACAAAAGGCATCAAAACGAGAGTTCTTGAACTCGAGCCATTATCACTTGCGGATAGCTCGAATAGCATTCCCATGCCTCTCGTTTTTCAACCTCACGATCGGATCTCGAACAAAGCCAAAAGTCTCACTCTTATCCTCCAAGAAGAACACCCAGGCATAGCGAGAGTAATCGTCCACCACAACAAGGACATACCACTTCCCACCCACCGAGCGAACTCGAGCTGGCCCAACAAGGTCCATATGCAACAGCTCTATCGGACGCTCGGTCATGACATCGGTCAGGGGTGGATGGCGAGTGGCTACCATCTTACCATGCCTACAAGGAGCACAAACCAAATCCTTCTCAACCTTCAACTTCGGCAATCCTCGGACAAGGTCAAGACCACTCAAGCGGAAACCAAATCAAAGCTCAAGTGTCCCAACCGCCTATGCCATTTCCACAAATCCGAAGAAGGACCCATCCATCAAACGGCGAGCGAGGACCCAAAGAGCGAGAGAAATCGGCCACGAAAATCTGACCCTCGGGGATGATCATACAGACAAGATCACCTCGAGAATCAAGCAAACGAGACTCGCCAGACTTGAAACGCACCTCAAAACCCTCATCAAGCAACTGAGAAACCGAAAGCAGATTAAAACCCAAAGACTTCACAAGAGCCACTCTCTTCAACGTTACCTTGTCACTCACATGCACAACACCCTCCGAAAGCACCCTACCTCGTCCATTGTCCCCAAATGTGATGTACATCTTTTCCTTCACTGGGGTGAGGCTGGAGAACCACTTCTTATCTCCGGTCATGTGTCGAAAACACCGGAGTCGATCAACCAAATGTTCTCCAAGCCTCCCGCCCGTCGAAACAAGAACGAGAATGAGCTAGCGACTCGACACCGGGGTTAGCACAAAGAAAGTTAAACCGGGTGTCGAGCCATCGCTCAAAAGAGGGGTTAGCAAACATCACTCCCTTGCAACCAAACTTCCCATGTCCCATGGGAGGAGTACGAGCACCACGAGGGGGAAAACGTGGTCCGTAGTTCCTCCGGAACCCAAAGCCGCGATCATCTCCCCTAAACCCGTACCGAGGATGAGTAGGAGGACGTCCAAAGCAAAACCACCACGAGCCCGACCAAACCTCTCACCAAAGACGCACACCATCATCTCTCCCGACAAACCTCTCACCACCACCTCTCCGTGGGAACCCCGCCAACACTCCTCACACTTCCCACACCCCGTGGAAGTGGCACTCTAGGCTCGGGAATACCGCGAGACCGGCGATACCGTCTCCGGTTTGCTTGCTCCCTAGCAAGCCTCTCATCCCTCTTCTTCTTGTAGAAAAACTCGCAAGATGCCTCTCCTTGCCACAATACTCACACCGAAGGGGATGGGTTTTGGTTTTGGCTCCGGCTTCTCTCTAGGCTTCTCACCCTTCTCACCCACAAACTTCACCGGTTTCGGAAATCATTTGTCTTAGGTGGGAATTTGGGTGGATCTTGGGTTGTGTCAAGCTTGTTGCAAAGGTGGTTGGGCTTTGGTGTGAAAGAGTTCTTGGGTGCTTTTGGGAGTGGGACTTGGATCTCTCCGATCACCTCAAACTCGGGGTTAGACTCAACACACTTCTCGTACACACTCTCCCCACTTGTTCTCTCCCACTTTCTCACCCAACTTCTCAAACCCCAAACCACGACCATCGGCTCTCTTGAACTCCTCAATCATGATTTTCAATTGAGGTTCCTGCCCGTGCAACCAACCCAACACCTTCCTCAAATAGTCATTCTCCTCATAGATGACATCCAAACGGGAAGTAAGTTCAAGATTACTCAAAGTGACTTCATCACAAACCTAGAACATGCATTTGCAACGGGAGATTTCAAAGATGCTTCCAAAGAACTAGTAGTAGAGCGAGCATCAACAAGCTTAGCATGCATAGTAGGACATGATTTGCAAGCACCAAGCAAAGTAGGTCTAGCCTTAAGCTCATCATGTTCGATCCTAAGAGCATCTAGTTGAGCCAAAACGAAGCATTCTTCTCATTAAGCGAGTTTAATCTCATTCAACCAAGCATCACATTCAACACATTCAACATCATCGGGGAGGAGTAGGAGCAAGTTTCAAAGAGTCATTCTCAAGTTTCAATTCAAGCAATTTTGACTCTAACTCTCCTACTTTCTCACTAGCATTCTCAAGCCGAGCCCTAAGATCTTTCCTCATCTTTTTGGCATCTCTCAGACACTATCACGGTTATCAAGCAAACCATTCAACCTAGCAATCTCGGCAAGCAAAGAGTCGGGATCACGGTTTACCTCATCCTCCGAGTCGGAGTCGCCGTCTTCCTTCACACTCTTCTTGTGCTCGAGCTACGGGCCATGCCACAAAAGCCCTCAAGCGCCACACGGCTCGGCCCCGCCGAGGTTCCGGCTTGCACTCTTCTTGCCATTGCGCCTCCCGGCGTCTTCATCTTCGCCGCTTGAGCTTGGATCGCTCCTCGCTTGAGCTTGAGTTGACGTCGCTCACACCGGCCACCATCGCTCTTGCCTTGTTCTTCTTGTAGCTGCTCTTGCTCGGTCGCCGCTTGTCCTTGTCCTTGCTCTTGGACTTGTTGAAGTGCTTGCCCTTGGAGGAGTACTTGTCTTCACGCCTCGGGTGCGCCTTGTACTCGTTCACCTTGTACTTGTTCTCCTCCGCTCTGGGCACTCGGCGATGAAGTGGCCACGCTTGCCACACTTGTAGCACGTCCCTGAGCTCCGCCTTGCATTCCTCCGACTCTCGTGTAGTCGCTCAAACCTTCTTGAGAGCAAGGCCAGCTCCTCCTCGCCCGAAGCACATCAAACTCCTCATCCGGAATGGACATAAGAGAGGACAAAGAAAGCGTCGACAGGAAGGGTTAGATTTGCCCTTTGATCCTCCCACAAGAGCAAGACTATGGTCGGTCGAGCCCTCATGCTTGGATAGCAACTTCCCGTCAACCTCGGCCGACTTGAGCTTAGAAAAGAGGTCATCCAACTCAATAGTCAAATAATGTCCGGACTCCTTGATGGCCTCAACCTTAGCACCCCAAACATTTGGGTCCAAGACATGCAAGAGCTTCAAAGCCCGATCATGCTCGAGTACGGAAAATCCTCAACATTAGCTTTCATGTTGTTCACGATGGCGGTGAACCTCTGAAACATCGCATCAATGTCCTCACCGGGAAGTGGAGTGAAATTCTCATATTGCATCCGGTAAGAAACAAAGAGGCGAGCCTTCACATGGTTATCACCACCGTGAGCAACCAACAACTTTTCCCAAATTTGCCAAGCAAGATTCAAATGGCGAACACGCTCAAACTGCGGATCACACAAGCTCCGCACAAGTGATCAACGGCTTTTGCATTAGCCTCATACTTGGCCTTGGCATCGGCATCGGTCACCATAAGAGTATGGATGTTGACCGGAATAGCATAGGTCTTGTCAAGCACAATGAAATCCAACAGCTTCCCTCGAAGAAAAATCATCATACGAGCCGCCCACTTGTGGTAACCCTTGCCATCGAAGTGCGGCGGACCGCCCCGCTCAACGTACGCCATCTTAGGATTCGAGACTTGTCAAAGTCACAAAGAATCCTGCACCAAGCTTTGATACCAATTGAAGGATCAGATGGCGACTAGAGAGGGGGGAGTGAATAGGAGCCGGTAAAAATTCTTCCCAAAGAACCCGGCCTATGCCCTACTCAAATCCCGGTCACACACAAGCGATGGATCGAATCACACACCAATCGCCAAGACCACGAGGTTATGGATCAACCTCTAGTCCTAGGAACGATTCCTTGAAGTACACGCGGAAGCACGAAAGAAGGGGGAAGGAATCGAACCAAGAAGCAAAGCACACGAGCTGCGGCGGACCGTCCGCGCGAGGAGGGGCGGACCGTCCGCAAAGAGCCGCGCGGACCGTCCGGCCGGGTACCGCGGACCGTCCGCACCCGAGCCGCGGACCGTCCGGCCTTAGCCGCGGACCGTCCGTTAATTCACACGAACGGACCAAAGCCACCTACAAGCCACGGACCGTCCGCGGGGAGCACGCGGACCGTCCGCCAAGCACCCGCGGACCGTCCGCCCGACACCGCGGACCGTCCGCCCGACACCGCGGACCGTCCGAAACTCCGTCCAACCAAAAACCAAAATCGCGACGGATCGAAACGAAGGACGAGCAAGAACACGAAGAACACGGGACGAACCCTAGCCGCGCGGACCGTCCGCCTGGTCCTCGCGGACCGTCCGCCAGGTGCGGACAGAGCTGAAAACAGCCCGACCCCGAAAGTCAACTCCCCCAAATCATCATCGGATTTCCCAAACGGTTGAAGCTGTGGAGACAAGGGTTTGGGTACTTG
Organism: Cenchrus americanus; assembly: GCA_947561735.1. Lineage (NCBI taxonomy): Eukaryota > Viridiplantae > Streptophyta > Magnoliopsida > Poales > Poaceae > Cenchrus > Cenchrus americanus. The sequence continues at coordinate 202,852,216 of OX387245.1, forward strand.
AAAAGCGTCACACAAGGATGCTATAGCCCAAAAATCTTGCCTCCTAACTCCCTAAATCACCGGGAATCGCGAATCCTTTGAGCACCACCAAAAGCTAGAGCACCGAACGAAAACTCACGAATCGAAGTGGTTTCCGGCGTTTGAGGGCACAAGATCAAGCACAAAGATGCACAAGACATATATCCATGTTTCCCTCAAAGAAATCCGGGGAGAAACCCACTCAAATCCGCAGAATCACACCGGGAACAAAGGCACGAAAACAAGCACAAAAAGCCACGAAAAACAACCCCGAATCTTCTATACAAACCAGGAAAGATTCACAAGGTCTAGCATGCCGCCCTAGCATCCATCCCTCTCAACAAATCTCTCATGAAGCTCTCATGCTAGCCTAGAGAAAATAGGAAGGAAAATAGCTACGAAAATGAGAAAGAGGAGGGAGCAAATGAAACCCTAAGTCGCGGAGAGAGAGAGCCATCCACACACTCATGGCTTATATATCGGGTCCCGCCGTGGGAGTGGTAAATGACTCGACTACCCCTAACTAAACTAGCGGCGATACAACCCACGTAGGGGCATTTAGGTAATGTTTGTGGGTCTTGCCATCGGACGGCCACGCCTTTGCCGCACCCCCGCGTCCTCCCGACGCAAGCCATGCGATCTCGCCACGTGTCCTCCGCCTCGAAGCTTCCCGACACGCCCGGATCCCGTCTCCGTCGTGTTGGGCCCTCGGACTTGGTTTTGAGGCCCAAACCAAGAAACCGTCCGCCGGTGGTTTTGTGGGCAAACCACCAAACCCCGCGTGCCCGATCCGGCCTCCCGCCAAACCACATGACTCGGCCGCCACCGTGCACCGGCTCGCTTGTCCATGACTTCGTCTTGCTTGTGTCGCCACCATGTGACCCGCACCCAGTCCCGCTGTCCACCGGGTCCCTCGAACCGAGCCTACTTGTCTCTCCATCTCCCGGAGGCCCCTCAAGGCTGAAGACCTTTCGCGCCCATTCTTCACCTCGCAACAACACGAACTAGGCCGCGGCCTACACCGCGCACTAAGCCAAGAGTCGGTCCAACACCCGTTGTCAATCACTCATCACCGAGGAGCGGTCATCCATCGACCACCGGGACGCTCCTGGTCCTCATAAGAGAATTTCTATAAAAAATTCAGCCCTATCCAAAGTGCACGTTCCGAGAGCTATGCCCGAAACATTGGAGCTATCGAATCTGTAAACTCTGCTGACCTAGTTACCTTCATTATTTTATATCTCGGGCTATGGACCTCCGATTCAGGTAAATCCAATTGGAGTAGTTCAGAAATTTCATCAGTTTCTCTCTGACCAAAATTCAGCAGTATTGATTTTGTATTCATGGAGATACATACGAATTAGTGGAGCATTCAGAATCTGCCAACACTGCTGACATAGCCATCTTGTTTAATTCATATCTCGAGTTCTAAACCTCCGATTGACGTGATTCCAGTTGAGATGAACTCATAATTTCGGCTTCCTTGATCTGGGAAAAAAGTCCATTATTTATGGATATCCTTGCTGGGAGATATATCTGATCTATTAGGAGGATAACCCCTGACTTTATTAACAATGTGTAGTGTCGTTCCCCTTGGGTATGCCTTTATTGGTGAAATTCAGTGTTTGCATGATGATGCTTGGTTTTATGACATTGCTTGTGTTGGTTCTTTGAAGTGAGTGTTGGTGTATTGTGGGTCTTACATCCGCAATAACATCAGTTGCTTAGTTGGGTTCTTCTTTTGTACCTCCCACCTCCTTGTTCTCCCCCTCTCGTTTTGCACTACTCTTGTTCCCGTCTGATCATATCTTTATCCACCAACCAGATGGAAAACCAAGAAGGAGTTAACCAAGGAGAAAGCTACGAGAACAGTGATGACTATGGATACAACCCAGATGCGTCATCATTTCCTCCTTCAGATGATAAGTATGCAGAGTTCATGAAGACTAAGCCGCCAATGTTCTCCAGTGCCACATACCCCTTAGAAGCTGAGGACTGGATCAAGACAATTGAAGAGAAGCTAGATATGGTACAATGCAATGAGGGAGAAAAAGCTTTGTATGCATCTTGGCAACTTATAGGAGCAGCTTCAAAGTGGTGGAATTCTTAAATCAATGGACATGAGCAACCTGAGAGTATTGTGTGGAAGGAATTCAAAGACAACTTTATCCTACACCATACTTCTGTGAGTGCGATGAAGCTCAAGAGGAAGGAGTTCCTTAACTTAAAGCAAGGACGGATGACGGTGAAGCGAGTACGGGGATAAGTTTGTTCAATTATCTCTCGTATGCCCCAAGATCACCGAGAGTGATAAGAAGAAACGAGAGCATTTCATCAAAGGGTTGAATGAAGATCTTCAAAGTATACTAAGCTTACATGATTATTCCAGTCTACAAGATTTAATCAACAAAGCCATTGGGGCCGGAAAGCAAGCTACGGGAGATCATGAGTCGAAGAGAAAAAGGGAATATCCAGGGGAAACCAATAACAATGCTCACCTACATCATATGTCTCAAGCCCAAGGTTTTCCTGAAGATCACAATGAAGATGCATATCTAGAATATCCTCATGGTGTCACAATACCAGTGATTTATGAGACACCACAGAATCGTCGCAACATTAGGGAAAGTAAAGCTTGTTTTTATTGCAAAGCTGGTGGACACTTTATCAACAGATGCCCGAAGAAATTTCTTGATCGTCATTTTAAGAGAGAATGGCGACAACGACACAAGCAAGACAAGACCCCCGATACCTAAAGATTTTAATATAAGTTAGGCTGTGGAAAGATTTCTGTAATATGAAAGTAAGAATATTCTTTGAAGGATATGAAAAGAGTTTGAAATAAACCCTTGTCTCTTGCTAGACTTTTTCGAATCTCGGGACGAGATTCCTTTTAAGGGGGGTAGATTTGTCACACCCTGAAATTTCCAATTTCAGGATGTGAATAGAGATAATAATTAAATAACGATTTTCTCATAATTTTAAAATTTTTCCTACATTTATTTTTCTGTACAGGGAATATAGTATAGGAAAAATCCTTTGCTTCATTTTCTAAATTAAATAAAAGTTATATGTGTTGCATTCATGCCGATGCATCTAGTGGTTCTTGAGTGCAAAAAGGTTTCAAAAATGCGTTTAGGAGCTGTCCAAACTCTCCCGAGGATATTCCGGATTTTTCCGGAATTTATTCTCATTTTCCTCGAGCATTTTCTATTTAATAGAAGGCTCTAAAATCTTTTTCCTGAGCACCAAATGCTTTATTTGGATTGTTCATGTCTTAATCTATCTCTAGGAATTTTCCTGGAATTTTTGTGATTTTCTGGGTATTTTTCGTGCCTCTAAACATTTTCTGGCATTTCCCGGATTTATTCTAGCACTGAAAATATTTCAAAAAAAAGAAAACCTATCCTATCAAACTCGGCCGAGCCCGAAGGCCCGACCCGGCCTCCCTCCGCCCGCCGCCGGCCCGGACGCGGCCCACGCGGAGCCCATCGGGGCCCGCGGTCGGCCATGGCCGGGGCACCGGCCGCCGGGCCGCCGCCCTCCTCCGGCGTGCCCCGCGCGTGCGCCCCATAAAAGGGAGGCCGCCCCCCCGCGCGCCGCCCTAGCGCCACCGCCTCGCCCCGCCGGCCAGCCGCCACCTCCCGCCTCGACGCCGCCGCCGCCGCCCGCCGGAATCAAGCCGGCCGCAAGCTCGACCGTCACCGATTCCGGTCGCTTCGGTTGTCGTCCGCCGTGGGTGAGACCGGCCCCACGGGGTCCCCTCCTCCTTCTCTTCTAATTCCGCGCTTCGCTGTTGTCCCTAGGCGCCCGAGTCGCCGGCGCCGCCATCGGTCAACCTCCCTGTCCACCGCCCATGGCAGGCCAGAGGAAGGGGATGAATTATGGCGGTTTTGCAGATTGAACCCTGTGTTTTCGTGTAACTCTTTAGGTTTTTTTTGTGTCTTTGCAAATCTGCAGGAAACCCCCTATAGATATTAGATTCCTTAAGATCCAATCCATCCCGAGCCTTTTTTTGCAGATCTAACCCCCAGATTAGATCTATTCATGAGCACTGTACAATGTGTCTCGGGAATTTTCTTTGCTAACCCCTGATATCTATAGATAACCGCGAACAGTCCTTACAATCTTGTTTTGCTCACCAAATCTTCGTTTTAGCTCCGATTTAATCCGTTCAAGTTGCGTTAGGTCCATAATAATGTAAAGCACGCGTTAGTGGTGTGTTTTCACCATGTTTTGTTTTCTGAAAATAAAACTAATATTAATTTTGATTAATGCCTAGTTATACGTGTCTTTTCCAAATAAAAGCTATATAAATCTATATATCATTTTTCATAAGCAAATTTAATTTGATTAATGTTTCTATCACATGTTTTCGTACATAAAAGTTAATTAGATCTTTATCTCGGTTTTCGTAAACCAAATGTTAATTTGTTTAATCGTTAATTAATCTTTTCTAATTAAAATTTGATTAGGCTTTTACATCGGCTTTTATAGTAAATATTAATTTGATTAAAGCCAATACCATAATGTTTTAATAATAATATGATCTACTCGAATTACAAAGTTTCGTTTAGATTGTTCATATAGTTTAGTTTTTATAAATTAAATGTTTAATCGGTTAACCAATATATGAATCTTTATTAATAAAACTTGACTAGTTCTTTACACCGGTTTCATAAATAAAGTTTAATATTGCATTAATGTCAACATAGGGTATTTTATTTCTCGAAATATCCTTTATATTGTTTTGTTAATTAAAATGAACCTAGCTCATAGCCTTGCTCTCTCATATATGCAAAACGTTCGGTAAACGTTGTTTTTCAAGCTCTATCTAAGTGTGATCTTTCCGTGCATGCTCAATCTTCCACAACGATCTCTTTAAAGCTAACCAAGCCTTTCCAAGCACGGTTTGTGTTCTTTAGTGATCCATCTAATCGAGCTTATCCTTTAGTGCGTTCTTTTAAAGCTTCCTTATGATTGGTGCTTTGTTCTCAGTATATGCTTGTTTGTTTGTTGTGTATGTTTGTGCCCGATGATTGATGCGCTTAGAGTGAACGCCGTTCGAGAAGTTTGGAAGAGCTTGAAGTTGAAGATATTCTGAGCAACTACTCTCTGGTTAAAGGCAAGTGCGTCCTTGATTTTTTGTCCTAAGAACTATATTTAATCACTCATTGCATATGCTTGCATTAATATTATGGGACCCATGTTTAAGGTTTGACTAGTGTTATTTATCCTGTGCCTTGATCAAAAGGGTTTATCTTTATGTTGGGTATCTATGCTTAGTTGCTATACCCGGGTTATGGTGGTTTTAATGAACATTAATGATGAATCATGATTATACCTTTGTGCTATATCTTTGGATGCTTAATACAAGACCATATGATTAATCGGAACATGGAGAACCACCCGGGACAACGGTGCAACCACAAGGACTATATGGCTCGGTCTTGGCCGAGTAATTAGGGAAGTCTTTGTGTGGTTATTACTCGCATAGTAGGTTGGGGATGGAGGAATGCTTTTATGGCTCTTCTATTCCGGAGCGGTGATGGAACGGAAGACTCTATGGCTTACCGTCCGTAATAGAAGTGTGGTACGAAAGATAGCCTCTATGACATACTACTATGGACTAATACGCACGGGAGGACTCTTTGTAAAGGCCTCGTAGCGTCCCTATGCAATCACACCTCGGTAGTGTGGTATGATGCCTAGATAGCATCGCATGGTTGGGTTTAAAGTTCTTCGGGACTTTTACACGACTTGTGGGTAAAGATGTACAACCTCTGCAGAGTGTAAAACTAATCGATTAGCCGTGCCCACGGTCACGGGCGGCCTGGACCCTCACATGATAATTAAACCTTAAGATGGACTTAAATCGTTCTCTCTGGTTATGCTTGCCATGTGCTTATGGCGAACCTCTTACCTTATGCTTAATGTGGGTTGGTATAAACTTATACTTTATTAGTAATCAGGTGCTAATAAAATTTGACCAACTAAAATTGCTTAAGCGCTTATAACCCAGTCCACTATAAAGCCTTTGCAATGATATCTTTTTCCACACTTGCTGAGTACGACAAGTGCTCACCCTTGCTATAAACATTGTTGCTCAGAAAAAGGATGCTACTCTGAAGTCTTGTGAAGATGTTGCTGGTGCTAGGCGTACGCAACCCCCGCCGATCGCCCGTGATGTTTGGAGCCTTCGTTTCCGGGATTAAGCGCTCGATAATCTCTTTTTCTTACGTGATACTGTTTCTGTATTCACTTATATGTCACTATATGCATGAAACTTGATCCTGGCATGCATATAGGTATGCACTTGGTTTCCATCGGAAAATCGGGTGTGACAGCGGCCGTCCAGCAGGCCGAGAGCTCGGTGTCTCGCATCCGCCAGCAAGGAGACGCGCGGGGCGATGGGGGTGCACAAGGGGCCGAGCCCTCGGTGCACGCAGGTGGAGCGACGGAGCGAGCGCGTCCGGCCCCTCGGGCGCATCGATCCGCTCGTTTGGTTCGGCACTCCAAGCAATTTCCGCAAGGAGATGCTCACCTTCGAGGTGGTGGGGTTCCGGGGCGCCTATCACGCCATACTTGGACGGCCTTGCTACGCCAAGTTCATGGCCATCTCCAACTACACCTACCTCAAAATGAAGATGCCGGGACCAAACGGCGTCATCACCGTGGGCTCGTCCATCGAGCACGCCTTCGACTGCGACGTCGAATGCGTAGAACACGCGGAAGCGCTGGCGCTGGATGAAGCGCTGGTGACCACCTTGGAGAAGATGGTCAACGAGGACCTCGACTCCACCGCCAAGCACGCTGGCAACTTCGAGGCCGCGGAGCAAACCAAGGAAGTGCCCCTCGACCCTACTGCCCCCGAGGGCAAGGTGTTGAGGGTCAGTTCTACCCTCGATCCGAAATAGGAAGTGGTGCTCGTCGACTTCCTCTGCGCCAACGCCGACATCTTCGCGTGGAGCCCCTCGGACATGCCAGGCATCCCGAGGGAGGTCGCCGAGCACTCCCTTAATATCCGCCTCACCCCGCGTCGTGCGCAACGGCTCGCCGCTTCGACGAGGAAAGGCGGTGGGCGATCGGAGCGGAGCCGCGGAAGCTTCTCTAGGCCGGGTTCATCAAGGAAGTATTCCACCCTACGTGGCTAGCCAATCCGTACTAGTAAAGAAAAAGAACGAGAAGTGGCGGATGTGTATAGACTACACTAGTCTTAATAAAGCATGTCCTAAAGTTCCTTTTCCTTTGCCACGTATCAATCAAATCGTTGATTCGACCGCCGGGTGCGAACTACTTTGCTTCCTTGATGCCTATTCCGGGTACCACCAAATCAAGATGAAGGAGTCCGACCAGCTCGCGACTTCATTCATCACGCCGTTCGGGATGTTTTGCTACGTCACGATGCCGTTCGGCCTTCGGAACGCGGGCGCAACATACCAACGGTGCATGCAGCACGTTTTCGGAGACCATATCGGCTGAATCGTCAAGGCGTACGTAGACGACATCGTCGTAAAAACCAGGAAGGCGGACGACCTGGTTGGCGACCTCAGCATCGCGTTCGGCTGCCTACGGGCCAACGGGGTAAAATTGAACCCCGAGAAGTGTGTCTTTGGCGTGCCGCGGGGCATGCTTCTAGGATACATAGTCTCCCAGCGAGGCATCGAGGCCAACCCCGAAAAAGTTGTAGCCCTCGAGCGAATGGGTCCGATTCAGGACCTAAAAGGGGTACAAAAGGTGCTGGGGTGCCTTGCCACCTTGAGCTGCTTCATCTCGCGGCTCGGCGAAAAAGGCTTGCCCCTCTACCGCCTCCTCAAGAAGCACGAGCGTTTCTCCGGGCCGCCGAGGCCCGGGATGCGCTCGACAAGCTAAAGGCGTCCTTAACTCACACCCCGATCCTCACACCACCGCAAGACGGCGAACCTCTGCAACTCTACGTGGTTGCGACCACCCAAGTGGTCGGGCCGCCGTGATCGTGGTAGAGCGCACGGAGGAAGGGCACGCCCGCCGGTCCGGCGGCCGCCGTTGTACTACATCGGCGAAGTCTTGTCCGACACCAAGACACGCTACCCTCAAGTACGAAGCCGCCGTACGCGGTGGTCCCGGCACGACGCATGCTTCGCCACTACTTCGAGGCCCACCCCCGTTAGGGTGGTCTCCTCTTTCCCGCTAGGGGAGATCATCCGCAATCCGACACGGCGGGCGAGAATCGCCAAGTGGTCGGTGGAGCTGATGGGCGAGATGCTCGCCTACGCCCCGCGCAAGGCCGTCAAGTCCCAGATCCTGGCGGATTTCGTCACCGAGTGGATGGACACGCAACTGCCGCCGCCGCAGATCCAGGAAGAGTGCTGGACTCTGTATTTCGACGGCTCGGTGATGAAGACCGGGGCGGGCGCGGGCCTGCTCTTCGTGTTACCTCTCGGGGAACACATGCGGTACGCAGTACGTCTCCACTTCCCCGCGTCAAACAACATGGCTGAATACGAGGCCCTTCTCTGCGGCCTCAAGATCGCCATCGAGATAGGCGTCAAGCGCCTCGACGTTCGGGGGGATTTGCAGCTCGTGATTGACCAAGTCATGAAAAACGCGAGCTGCCATGATGACAAGATGGAGGCATACTGCAGAGCCGTGCGAGCCCTCGAAGACAAGTTCTACGGCATCGAGCTCAATCACGTGCCCCGCCGGTACAACGAGGAGGCGGACGAGCTCGCGAAGATCGCGTCCGGCGGATCACTCTCCCCCCCGAACGTTTTCGCCCGAGATATTGCCCGCCCTCCGTCGCCCTCGAGCCGCACCCCTCGAACCACGCGGAACCCTCGGGGGGCTCCCTTGAATCCGGTAGGCGCGGAGCCCATGGATGAGGACCCCTCGAACGAGGCGTACGTGCTCTCCCTCCTCGAGGGGTACGGTGCCAGCGAGGCCGAAGTGATGGACATCGAGACAGCCCCCATCGGCGCGGATGGACCGAGGGGAACTCCCCTCGAACCGATCCGAGGCCAGGCGCGTCGCCAGGATGGCCAAGTCTTTTGCCCTCGTCGACGGCGAGCTGTACAAGCGCGCTGCCTCCGGCATCCTGCAGCGATGCATGCCCATCCCCGAGGGGCGCGAGCTCCTCCGGGACATTCACGCGGGGATTTGCGGCCACCACGCCGCGCCCCGCACCCTCGTAGGCAACGCATTCCGCCAAGGCTTTTATTGGCCCACTGCGGTCGCGGATGCCAGCGAGATAGTGCGCACCTGCGAGGGGTGCCAGTTCTACACCCGCAAATCCAACCTCTCTCGCTCACGTCCTGCAGACCATCCCCATCACATGGCCTTTCGCCGTGTGGGGGCTGGACATCGTCGGGCCCTTGCGAAAGGCGCCCGGGGGCTTCACCCACTTGTTGGTCGCAATTGACAAATTTTCCAAGTGGGTAGAAGTACGCCCCATCACGAATCTCAGGGCGGAACAGGCAGTGACGTTCTTCACTAACATCGTCCATCGTTTTGGAGTGCCGAACTCCATCATCACCGACAACAAGTCCCAGTTCACGGGTAGGAAATTCCTGGAGTTTTGCGACAAATTCCACATCCGTGTGGATTGGGCAGCCGTGCACACCCACAGACCAACGGCCAAGTAGAACGTGCCAATGACATGATCCTGCAAGGCCTTAAGCCCAGAATTTTCGACCAGCTGAACAAGTCTGGTCGAAAATGGCTCCAGGAATTGCCTGCAATCGTGTGGAGCCTAAGGACCACCCCAAGCAGAGCCACCGGGTTCACCCCGTTCTTTCTAGTCCATGGCGTGGAGGCCGTCCTCCCCACGGACCTAGAATATGGGTCACCCAGGGTACGAGGCTATGACGAGGACGCCAACCAGCGAGCCCGCGAGAACTCACCGGACCGACTGGATGAAGTGCGCCTCGTGGCCTTGATACACTCCGCAAGATACCGGCGAGTTCCTCGGGCGCTACCGGGCTCGAAAGATACGCCGGCGGGACTTCGGCCGAAGGGGATTTGGTCCTAAGACTACGCCAAGACAATCGAGGACGCCACAAGCTATCACCTCCGTGGGAGGGACCCTACGTCGTGGTGAATGTGCTCAAGCCCGGCACATACAAGCTAGCCAACAAGGACGGCGAGGAACTCACCAACGCTTGTGTAACATCCTTGAATTTGCGTGTATGTAAAAATTATAGATTTCAAAAACTTGCCGTGAATTCGTGTGCTCGTAGAATCAAATAAGGATGTCTTCTGTTTTCCCTTCCCTGATTCCTAGATTTAATTTAATTCGACCAATGACTTTAGGACTTATAAAATGCTAGTGTGAGAATTTGGGTCTTCATTTGAGTTTTATTTGGGATTTTATTTGTGGGGATTCAAATTGAATTGAAATTCAAATTTGATCCAATGTAATAGCCTAACGGAAAATGGGAAATGTCACTCTGCACAGCGGGCCGCCAACCTCCCTTTCCGCCCACGGCCGCTTTCGGCCCATCGGCCCGCTCAGCCATCCGCGCGCGCCGCCCGCCTACCGCGCGCCGCCCGCCCCCCCGCCGGGTGGGGGCCGCCTCGCGTCGCGGCCGGCGTCATCGTCGTCATCCTCCCCTTTAGCACTTTGGCCGACACCGGCGCCAAAGCGAGGGCCGCGCCGGTCATGGCCGCCGTCGCGATGTGCCCCGCGGCCTCCCGGCGCATCCCTGCCGTCCACGTACACCCCGCGCTCCCGCCGCTATAAGAAGCCGCCGCCGCCACCCATGGCTCTCCCAACCCTAGCCGCCTCGGGGGAGTCCAATCCCCTGCCCACCTACCCGCAGCCGGAGGAGAAGGAGAAGGGCAAGAGGAGGAGGAGAACGGAGGCGCCCGGAGCAGCACCGCCCGCCGCGAAGCCGGAGCCGCCCGCGAGGAGGAGCCGGACCCGCGGGAGCCAAGCACGCCCGCGACCCCCGCTTCTTCGGCTTCCTCTCCCACGCCGCCGTCCCCGCTTCCCCTACCGGCCGCCGCCTCCTTCCTCGTCACCGCGCCACACACCCCCTTCACCGACGCCTACACGCCGGCCGGAGGCTACCCGGTGAGGACGCCGTCTCGCCTCCCCCGTGGATGCCGCGGCCTTCGAGCCGAGGCGGAACGTTCCGCGCCCCCTCGCCGCCGCGCCACCGCCGGTGATGCCGCCTTCGAGCCGGGCCGGGATGCCATCTTCGCGGTGCCGCCGCCTTCGTCGACGTGCGCGCCACCCGCCTAGCCTCTCCCCTCTTGCCGTAGGACGCCGCCGCCGTTCGTCGCCGCCGCGCCGTGTCGGTGCACCCGCGTCACGTTCGCGTCGTGTACGTGTCCGCGCGCGTGCGCCCGTGCGGGCCACGGCGCTAGCAAGCGTGCACCCCGGCACGTGTGTGCCGTAGCCTTGAAGGCAAGGCCGGGCCTTGGGCCCCTTTTTCGTGCCCACGCCGTGCTCGTCGTGCTTGCCGCCGTACACCGGATGGCCGTGTCGCCGTGGCCATGTAAAACGTGCGCACGGTCGCCAAAGGAAAGCACGCCGCGTTCTTGGTCGCCCTAAACACCACGCCGTGCACCCCTGTCGCGTACGCGTCGACCAACCGCGGGCGCCGCGCTCACCGCCACCCATGGCGTCGAGCCGGGCTTCGCCGTGAACGCCGCCACGTCGCCCCCATCGCGACCCCAACCCCCGCGCTCCGCATGAGTAGCCCGACGCGCATGCACACCCCCGCGCACGCCGTCCCCCTCGCGCCGCCGCGCGCCCGCGCGAGATGGGTTTCCGGCGCAGCTCACCGCGCCGCCGCCGCACCCATGCCGGCCGATGGCCGCGCGCGACGTCCACCGGCCGCCCTAGCGTCCTCTGAGCCCAGCAACCCGAGGAAACCCACGTAGGCACACCTTGTTGACCAACCGCCCGAGCGCCGTGAAGTTCGTCGCCGGCGATGTCGAACCACGCCGTCGTTGCCTTGCGGGCATTTGATCGAACACCTAGGGGGCCGCCGCTTACACCGGGCCGGGCGATGCACGGTTGGCCACATGCCGGCGTGGCCACGCCCAATCCGCCGGATCCACCGCGGCCGGCCAACCCGTCCACGGGCACACGGGCGCCCACACCACACCTAGCCGCACCGCCGCCGGGAGATCCGCCGCGGCCGACCGATGGCGGGCCGCGCCGCGCGCGCGGCCGCAGGGGGATCCCGCCGCACCCGCGATCGGGGATCCCGTGCGGCCAGCCCCGTTAGGGGAGGTTTTTAATTTATTTAAAATCCCGTAAATTAGTTTTTCCCTTTGGAAAATCTTAGAAAATCCATTTTAACTCCAAAAATTGTGAAACCTCTTCCGTAAAATTTCTAAAGTCTTAAACTCCGGGTTGGGTTGGTGCTTGATCTCGTTTGGTTCTTAAATGCTCTTATGTGGATTTAAGATTGCATTAGGACCGCTATTTATTCTTTTCCTTTCGCGCTATTAGGAGCAAGCAGAGCCGGAGAGCCGAGCCGGGGAGTACGACTACGCCGACGACTTCGCCGCGGAGGACTACCCGACCCCGGGTTCACGCCCGACCGATTATGAAATACCCATTAGGCATTGCTAAGTAGTATTGCTAGCGCTTTACTTTATATATGCATGTTGATGAACCTTGCCACCGCCTCTTTGTTTACCCCCGTCCTTGGTTGTCCTTCTACTACTATATATATGTTTATGAGAGCGTGTATATACGCCGAGCTCCGCGATGCATGTGTTGGGATGGGAATAGTGGTCCTTGGCGTGTGTGGGGTAAAACCGGCAGGAGAAGGCGTTTTGGGTACTTTGGCGGGGGTGAGCTCGAAACAACCGATCTGGGATCGGGGATAGGGGTGCACTCCTTAGTGCATCCCTCCTGTAACGGTTTTCGGAGCCTAGGTGTTGGGGTTTTACATGCGCTTGGAGGACATGAGCTCGCCCCGTCCGAAACCGATTGGATCAACTTGTTTATAGGACATCGTACGCACCACCCCGCCGAGAGTGGGGATAGGGCCATGTTGAGCTCGGCAAGTGCGGAACCATACCGCCTAGGAAGGATAGAGGGTATCCGTGGGGAAGCAAGTGGAGGTGAGACCACCCTCTCAAAGCGTCTCCCCGTGTGGCCACACACGAGCATTTCACGCTTCCGTCTCGTCCTCGCCGGCGGAGGGGACCGCTTTGAGGGTCGGATGCGGGGGTGGGTTCGTAACTACCGAGAGTTCGCCGGTAGGATGGGCTCGGTCGGCCGTACACCGGCCGCGTACCATTCCGGGGATGGGTACGGGTGTACACGCTCCGCGTAATTGTTCGATCTATAGCTATAGCCGCGTCCTCGGTTATGGACACTACCTAGCGTACATGTTGGTTCCTCATGTTTTGGGATTTATACCTTCCCCCTATAGGTGAGTGTGTGGTGAGCCGTGGTTGCGGCCGGCTAGAGGAGAGAGGCTCCATCTACCTCGTCGATCCGGTTGTAACCATTGAGGTGCGAGGAGAGGAAGTTCTCGCATCGACCCTAGACGAGAGTAGGAGGTGGAGACGGGTCTCCGGGTAACCGAGTGATTCCGAGCTGTGTTGAGAGACTTGGGTTTTGGGATATTGACGGAGATACCGTGTTTATACTCGTCGCCGCTCGCTAGGAAACCAAAGCCGCTCCCTTGTCTACTTTCTTTTCCCTTTAGATGTTAGGCCACTTAAAGCCGCATACAATTGGTGACGTGGACCTATCCCACTCCTTGGGGATAGACTTTGGGTGTGCAGGGTACGAGTCCGAGTTCGACTGCAACGCCGACGGATGGTACGACTGAGGGATACGTCGCTTCGCTCGAGTTTGCCTGTGGTGGGAAGAATAAAGATGGAGACCCTTCTGAGAAGATAGCTACCGTTGCGTAGAATTTTCACTCTGATTCAGCCAAGAGGCTTGTATTGATGTACTCCATAATGGACTTGTAATAAATTCATGTACTATTAACTTTATGTGATGCGATGTATGACTTTGTGTATCTATCTGTGAGATGTTCTGTACGCGATAGCCACTGATCCAGGGACTATCGCGAGGGTACAGGGATTCGGATTCTCTATGAAAATCTGGGGTTTTACAGGTGGTACCAGAGCCATGCTTGACCGTAGCACGTATCCCTAGGAAGGTCATTAGAGATAGGACTACCTTTATAGTTATATCCTTGAGCTATGTTATAAAACTCGTTCCCTCTTTGAAAACTTCTTACTCACCTCGCGCCGACGTAAATTTCTTGGGTTTCACAAGAGATGGAGCACCGAGTCGCGGAGATCACCCCCGAGACGTGCGGGGCGATCCGCCACCGGATGGAGAGGGCCCTTCTCGTGCTTGGAGTCCCTCCGACCTACGTCACGTACCGCGCCGAGTACGTACCCGATGTGACCGGGGCGGATGGTGCTCGCACGGTCGCCGTGCTCCCCCACCCGAGTCTCCCGGGGGTTCAAGGGAGAGGTCTCCGCGCGCCGCCGCGCTCACCGTCGCGACCGCGCCGGACGTCACCTCGCCGCCGGGCACCGGGCTGCCTTCTCGCACGCACCGCGCCTCCTTCGAGTCCGGGACCTTTCGACCGCTACCCCCGGACTACCGGCGCCTCGCACCGCTCGTGGACCGAGTTCCTTCGTACGAGGGGATCCAGACGACGTCGACGCCGCTCCCTTCCGCGAGTCCGACGAAACCCCGGTGGAGACCGCCGGCCTACTTGGTCGACCTCGACAAGTACGCACGCCGACTGGAGGATGAGTCACGTACCCTCTACGGCCAGGTCAGGGACGCCACCATCGACGCCCTCCGGGACCCGGCCCCGCTGTGCCGAGCTGGAGAGGGAGAACACCGCTCTACGCCACCGTGTTCGCCAGCTCGAGCCGAGCCTCGACCGCGCGACCACCGTCCCTCGCGCGCGCGCGCCGAGAGGGAGAGGGTGGATACCCGGGAGGAGATGCTGCACGCCAAGGAGGACTCGCGCAGCCGACGCCGAGTCGAACGGACCGAAGGACAAGCTTGAGCGCAAGGACGACCTGCTCACGGTGCGCGCTCACCTGCTCGGGTGTGAGCGGCTCAAGGTGGAGAAGCTGGAGAAGAGCCGAGCAGACAACATCGCCAACATCGCGTGGCTCACGCGCACGGCCGTCTACCTGAGGGACAAGGCCGAGAGACTGAGGAGGACTTGGGAGGACGCCGACTCGCTTCGCGTGGACGAGCTCTTCGAGCTCAACGGAGAGCTACCCCCCCGAGTCTCAGCGTGAGATCCGCACCGAGACTTTCGAGCCGCACCCGCCCACGCCTCAAGCTTCACCTCGTGCCCGATGGCCCGCCCGCCGACCCCCGTCAAGACCGAGGAGGTTCGAGAGGCTCACGCCTTGGTGTCCCGGATCTTTCCGCCGACTACCCCACCGAGGACCGCTACCCCGTCACGTACCAGAGGGCACGCACTGAGTAGTGAGTTGAGCGAGGAGCATGACCTAGAGTAGTGTTTTATGCTAGTAGTTTCCATGAGTTGTTCCATGCAGCCGCGAGCATGTTCCGTGCATGAAGAGAGTCATGCCACACCATGTAGACACTACCCTTTTGAGTTTGTACCGATGTATTAGATCGTTGACTTGTTGCCGCTACCCAAGGTCCGAGTCGGCCTCGGGGGAGCAAGTGTATTATTCATGTTTGATGTGTGCTTGGATCTTAATGGTGTTATTTGTGTCTTAATGCTTCTTCCCCTTGAGTGTAGGTTATACTTAGAACTATTTTCTTGATTGCTAAAGACTCATGTGTGAGTTGGTGAGTGACGTGTGTAAACTTTTCCCTTTTCCTTATGTTTTCAGAAGGATGTCGATTCGCCGCTCCAACCGGCTGATAGCCCACCTCGAGGAGGCAGCTACTGAGGAAGAAGCCCAGCAGGGGCGTGGACGCGGGCGTGGCCGTGGACGCCCACCCCTGCGTGGAGGAGCTTTGGGAGCTAGGGCCCGAGGTGACGGAGCACCGCCACCACCGCCCGAGAACCCTGAGGCCGAGGTTGAGCAAGGAGCGGCCGAGCAAGGCCAGCCTGAGCCGGACCAGCCACCACCACCCCCACCTAACTTGGTGGAAGTGATGGCGCTCCAGACTCAGCTGATGCAGAGGATGGCGGAAGCCATGGAGCACCGAGGCAACGGTGGGAACCGTGTCGCTCCACAGGATGAGGACCTCACGAGGAAGATCGAGAGGTTCATCCGCCTGAAGGCCCCCACCTTCAGCTACTCGGATGACCCACTCGAGGCCGACGACTGGTTGAGGGTGATCGAGACCAAGCTCGACCTCACCGTCTGCTCCGACGAGGAGTGCGTCGCTATCGTCGCGCACCGCGTGGAGGGTCCTCGCCAAGGCATGGTGGGACAACTACACCGCCACCCACCCGAACCCGGCTTTCATCACCGGGCCGGGAGTTCCGTGAGGCGTTCCGCGACGCACCTCCCCCGCCGAGCCGCCGGTCCGAAGGCGCGGAGGAGTTCCGCACCATGACACGGGGTGCGATGAGGGTCGAGGAGTACGAGCGTCACTTCATGAAGATGATGCGGTACGCCCCCGACGACACAAACACCGACCGGAAAAAGAAGTTCCGGTTCCCGCGAGGCCTCCACCACGGCCTTCGTCAGGCGCTGAAGGCAAGTGAGCACAAGTCCCTTCGCCATCTCGTCAACCGCGCCATCGCGATTGAGGATGAGAGGAGGAGCCACGAGGAACGCATGAGGGGCAAGAAGAGGATGGGAGATCGGGACCGGCCCGACCGATCCTTCCGGAAGTCGAGGAGCGGACCGAGCAACATGCCGAGGGGGGAGCTACCGCCGGGGCACAACCGGCCCTAGGCATGGCTTCGGAGGAAGTGGATGTAGCCCGTTCCCGGGAGGGATGAACCCCGGCTACCCCCGGCCAGACCGGAGGCTACACTCGTGCTCCACCGAGCACCGCGAGACCCGCCGCGAGAGGCTTCACCGTCACCGCTTCGCGTGTGGCAAGCCGGGGCCACAAGTCCTTCGAGTGCCCCGACAAGAAGACCGCCGCCACCCCCGCAAGGGCACCTCGCTCCGAGAGGCCGACCTCCTCGGCCGCGCCACCCCCGGCCGCCGGCCGTGGGAGGCCGAACCACCTCACCGAGGAGGAGGGCGCCGACGCCCCCGACGTCGTGATCGGTAAGTTTTTGGTTTGTGGTACTTCTCGCTCGGTTCTCTTCGACACCGGTGCAACCGGGTCGTATATCACATATCGGTTCATAAATAAACTTTCTCTCCCTACAACCACCCGATCGATGCCCATTATCACGAGCTCTCGCTCGGGGATAACCGATGCACCCCGCTCGTGCAAAGGAGTGGAAGTGGTCATCCAAGATCACATGTTCTATGGGGATCCGACCGTGCCGCCTTCCCATGGTATCGACGTGATACTGGGAATGGATTGGATCACTGCCCACAAAGGTGTCATCTCCACTTCGCCGAGACTTGTGACTCTAGTGCACCCTGACGGGGCGAGAGTTACCTTCGAGCCGATGAAGTCTCGAGACATACCGGCAGTGTACAGCCTTCACACGAAGGCCATATCGGACGTGCCGGTAGTCTGTGAGTATGAGGATGTGTTCCCAGAGGAGTTGCCCGGGTTGCCTCCTGATCGTGATGTGGAGTTCGTGATTAACTTGGTGCCGGGAACGGCGCCGATAGCCCAGAGTCCGTACCGTATGGCAGAGGTTGAGCTGAAACCGTTGAAGGCGAGCTAGACTCACTACTCGAGAAAGGGTTCATTCGACCAAGTGCTTCACCACGGGGTTCACCGAACTATTCGTTCCGAAGAAGGATGGAACTCAACGCCCGTGCGTCGACTACCGCGCCCCGAACGCGGTAAACATCAAGAACAAGTACCCACCGCCCGGGATCGATGATCCGATGGATCGGCTAAGGCAAGCCAAGTACTTCGGAACAAGATTGATCTCCGGTCAGGTTATCACCAGATGAAGATTCGCCCAGAGGACATCCATAAGATGACATTCGTAACCAGGTATGGGCAGTACGAGTACACAGTCGTGTCGTTTGGCCTGACCAATGCCCCGACATACTTCATGAACATGATGAACAAGGTCTTCATGGATGAGTTGGACAAGTGTGTCGTCGTCTTCATCGACGATATACTGGTCTACTCCCAGACGACGAGAAGAGCACGAGGAGCACCTGAGGATCATGTTGGGGAAGCTCAGGCAAGCATCGGTTGTACGCCAAGTTCAGCAAGTGTGAGTTCTGGATGGAGGAAGTCGCGTTTCTGGGTCATGTGTTGTCACCGAAGGAGTTGTCGTAGACCCGAGCAAGATTGAGGCAGTGTCCAAGTGGCAGTCACCAAAGTCCGTGACAGAGATCCGAAGTTTCCTCGGTTTGGCCGGGTACTACCGCCGGTTTATCGAGAACTTCTCGAAGATCACCAAGCCCATGACAGAGCTGTTGAAGAGCAACACGCCGTATGTGTGGTCGGACAAGTGTGAAGCCGGCCTTCCGGGGAGCTCAAGACTCGCCTCACCACTACGCCTCGTACCGACCCCCGCCCGATGCGAGCAAGGACTTCGTGGTGTACCGTGACGCGTCCGGGCAAGGACTCGGTTGCGTGTTGATGCAAGGAGGCAAGGTGGTAGCCTATGCCTCGCGACGGCCTTAGGAAGCACGAGGAGAACTACCCTACACACGACCTCGAGCTAGCCGCCGTCGTTCACGCCTTGAAGATATGGAGGCACTATCGATTGGAAACAAGTGCGACATTTATACCGATCACAAAAAATGGTCCCATTTTTTCACAAAAATAATCCACGTGCACTAAGTATGGCTCGGCCTTGGCCTTGAGCAAAATTCGAACAGGGCGCAGACAGCCTAGCGGAAAGGACGCGCAAGCCAGAGATAGCCTACGCCTCCGCGAGGATACGGCCCTTCTCTCTTGCCTCCAGCCCAGCAGGCTGCTCGCGAAAATCGAACTTCCCTAGATAGAATTTACTCAGGAAGAATGAGAAACAAAACAGCGCAATAAAGTAAAGGACACCATTTCACTTTCACAATTGTTTGAAACAAAATGATTTGTTCATTTACATGGCCACGCAGCCCATACACTAACATGCAAACGAAAAAAAGGGGCTTGGCGCCCAGCAGTCTTCAGGCCTGAGGACCATCAGCGTCGGTGGCATCCGGGAACAGGAACTCCTCGAAGGTCTCGCGCTAGCGCATCAGCAGCGTCGGCGGCTAGTGCGTCCGCGCGCTCCATCGCCACTTCGTCCTCGACGCCCTCCGGGACGATGTAGCCTTCTGCCACGGCCTCAAAGTTGACCTCGTAGTGGGAGCGCACCACTCCGAGAGCCTTCTCGGACGCCAAGGTGCGCCGCGCCGGCGCATGCGCCGGAGACATACCCGCCGAGGGCGCGCGGTGGCTAGCCGGCCGAGCTCCCGCCCGCGCCTCGCCCTCCTCCACGGCTTGGCAGGTCTCGAGGGCCGCGAACGCAGCCTCCAACAACGGCTCTGCTCGGAGGAGTTGTTGGAGGCCTGCAGCGCCTCGGCCCGGTCGGTCACATGCCCGAGCACAGTGCGCAGGCCTGAACGTTACCAGGAAGAGAGAAATCAGAAGGAGGAGCGAACCCTCTAAGGGAAGATCAGCGAAACAAGAGACAAAACAGTGACTCACCTTCGACCTGCTTCTTCTCCACCTCGAGAGCGCGGTGCTCGGCCTCGACCGCCTGCTGAGGGCCGCTGACGGTGTCACTCTGCTCCTTGAGGGCCTGCTCCTGGCTCGCGCTCGTGATGCTGAGGACCACCAATTCGCCCTCGAGCTTCGAGAACTCCGCGTTTCGCTCCTCCGGCCGACTTCGCGCCACCTCGCGAGCGATGCGCTCCCCGCTCGAGCGCCGACCGGCGTCGACAAGAGCGGCCCGCTCCCCGCCGGAGCCGCCCCTCGCCCCCCGGCGGGTGGTACGCTCTTGCGAGGAGCCGGTCCTCCGCGATGGCGAGCGCAAAGAACCTTGGCGTCGAGGGTGGCCTTCGGCTCGTCGGCCTCCTTGGCCCTCTCGCTCGCCGCGCGCGCCCTCTCCTCGCCCCCGGCTCGCCGGGCTCGCGCCTCCGAGAGCCACGCGCGGACCTCCTGGTTCTCGGCTCGGACGGTGGTCACCTCCGCCTCCCAGTTGGTGGCCAGTGTGCGCATCCTCTCCAGATCCGCTCGCGCCTGCCGCAGTGCCTCATCCCGGTCAATGAGGGCCGTGCAAACCCGCTAGAGGGTGGAGGGGCGTGCCGCGGCCTGCCTCTCGCACTCTTGAAGCCGGTAGCGTAGGACCTCGGCCCCGTACGACGCCCACTGTCCGGGGTCCTCAAGGCGTCAGCAAGCGCGTCGAAGGCGTCACACCGCTCCCGGAGCTGGCGGAGCTCGGCGCTCATCTGATCAAAGGCGCCATATTTGTCGTGGGCGCGGTGCTCGAGCTCCTGCTGCCAACCAACCTAAACCAGTGAGCGTCGCGCCGCGAGGATCGAGTGTGAAGACGAAGAAATCAAAGAAAGTACACGATGGCGCCTCACCTGGAAAACACGCCACGCAGGGCCGCCATGAATCCGCAGCGCCTCGTTCAACGCTCGGTTGAGCGCAACGCCGTGGTCGCGGAGCTCCCGCCACAGCTTCTGCTCCTCCTGGGCGTCGGCGAAGGCGGGTGGACCATCAACGCGCCCCTCTCCCGGAGCGGAGCGGCCGACGCGGGGAAGAAGAGGTCTCGACGCCATGCCCTCGGCCTCCGCCACCATGTGGCCGTCCCGCCGCCTCACAAGAGCCCCCTCCTGGGACTCGGAGGACGGCGTGGGCAAGCTCACCCACTGGTCCCACCCGGCGGCAGGGAGTCGTCGTCGGGAATCTCCACCACCACCGCCCGGGAGCCACCGGCGGGTGCAGGCCCCTGCCGCGCCTCCACCGACGCCTCCACCCGCACCTCCGTGGCCGCGAGCTCCCGACGCGGCGCCGCGGCCGCCGCCTCCGGTCGCGTCTCCGCAATCGCGGGCGCCGGGTGGCCCTCCAAGGCGCACGCCGCCGGCGGCGCCACCGCTACCGGCTACCGCCGGCCGCACTTCCACCACGACCGGCACCCGCCGCTCCTCGACGGCCGCCGGCCGCGCGCGGTGGGGCGGAACCACCGGCTGCGACCTTGAGGAGGCTTCGCCGCGCTTTGCGAGCTCTCGCCCGCCGCCGCCGCCGTGCTCGCCCCCGCCCGCGGCGCCCTCGACGAACGCCGCCGAGTGGCGATGGACGCGTCCGCCCTCAACACCTTGGCCGGTGCGAGGGGGGGGCACGGTTGGCACCACCCGCGCAAGCACGAGCAAACCGTCGGGTCCCCGCCTATCGACACGCATCCTCTCGAAAGGACAAGTCTCTCACCTCGAAGAGGAGAAGGCACGCTTCCTCTTCCTCGAGGTCTCGGCCGACGATGCCGGCGTGGCCGGCGCGGTCGCCGCCGCGCCTCCGGCCATCTCCACCGCGCGCGCGGGCCATGCCTCGCGCGCGCGCATCCGCCGCGCGCACCTCCGGGCGCGCACCGGCGCCCTCCGCGGCCCGCGCCGCCCCCGTTGTCGATTGCCGGCGGCCGGGCGCCTCCGCGCCGCCCCCGGGCGATGTTGCTCCGGCCACCGGAGCCGGCTCCGGTGATGGGGGCGCGAGCTCCCACCTATCGGGGAGACTGCGCCCCCAACCTCTTCCTCTTCTTCCTCCTCCTCGTCCGACGACGACTACTCCTCGGTCCCCGGTGAGGGAGAGCCCCCTGTTGCTCGCGCGGCCGGTAGTCCTCGCTCCTCCGCTCGCGATGCTCCCGATGTCGCGTCGCGCGCTCCTTCTTGCGTGCCGCCCGCTCTCGCTCTCGGCGCGCGGCCGCGCGACCAAGCGCGCGAGAGCGGGGTGTGGGCGGGTCGGACTTCGCGGCGCTCAACCGCACCGGACCGCGAGCGAAGCATCAAAGTGCGTCAACAACCCAAGGTATTGCCAAAATCGAAAACGGAACAAAGAACTCCATTCACCGGCTTGCGGTGGGGAGCATCTCAAGATCCCACGGGGACCGGTCGTTGCGCACGGACTTGGGGGCGACGGCGCTCCGCGCCCGGTAGCCGCGTACTCCCGCAGGAGGGGGCTCTGCAGCATCCGCGACCTCGCCAGCGCGATGGGGTCCGCCGTCTCGGTCATCTCGAAGATGCGGAGCGGCCTCTCCATCAGGGGGACGATCCGCCGGTGGTGGAGGAAGGCGAGGACAGCCTCTGCAGTCAGCCCACAGCCCGCCAGATTCCTCAGCGCAGCCAGAAGCGAGACCAACCGATCCCGGTGCTGGGGCGGGGACACCCCGTGGTGCCAGGAGGCGGGCTTCTCCCGGAGCACCAGACCGGTGTAGGGGGGAGACCGGGCTCGTCGTTGCGAAGGTAGAACCACCCCCGCTCCCAGCCTGCATTGTTGGTCGTCATGGTGCAAGGGATGTAGTCGTCCTTGCGCTGACCCCGCAAGACGAGCGACATGCCACCGGCGCGCACCGCGCGGCGGGTCCTCTGCTCCGACGTCTGCTGCATGAACAACTCCGCGCGGAAGAGGTGAATCCAGAGATCCCAGTTCACCGGGATCCCTAGGAAGCCCTCGCAGACGCCAACGAACGTGGCCGCCTGCGAGATCGCGTTCGGCGCGAAGTTGTGAAGCTCCACGCCGTAGTGGTGGCAGAGCGCCCGCATGAAGCGGCTCGCCGGCGCCGTGAAGCCTCGCTCGTGGAAGCGGATGAAGCTAACCACGTAGCCACTCGGAGGGTTGGGCACGTGGTCCCTTGCCGGCGGCACGATCCACTTGTCCGGCCATCCATCCTCGTTCGCCGCCGGCCCGGCCGGCGGTCACCGGCCCGGTTCGGGGCCGGCCGCATCACCGTCGAGCGCTCCCACACAAACGGGTCGATGATGACGAGAGGCGGTTGGGGCACCATGCGGGTAGACGAAGGGGCAAGGGATGAGGAACAGAAAGGAGGAGAAGAGCTCCGAAGGGGGAAAGGTGCTATGGCAAGAACGACTCAGAGGCTGAGGCGCAAGGAGCAAGAATGGCGAATGCTAAGGTAAAAAACCGCCGTTTTCCCCTCTCGTCGGATTTATAGGCCGCGGGCGTGCTCTCCGAAGCGTGCGCCCCGCGCGCATTACTTGCGAGGAGGAATATTCCCTCGCCGACGGACGGAGCCCCACCACGACCGCGGCGGCCACGCAACCGCTCGCGGGCCATCATCACGGCGTAGAAACGGGAGGGCCGTGGCGGGCGGTCACATCCGCCGCCCACGCCGCTCACTACGCGCGCGCGGTTGCGGTGCCGAGGGGCGCGCCCGCAGCACGAAAATACGGCCGCGACTGCGAGCATTAAATGGCCCGGTCCCTTACTAAGTAAGGAAGACCCTCGAGTGGCGCGAGCCCCTGGCTCAGAAAAAATTCGACCCTCAAAGGGTGCAAACATCGGCCGGTAACCTCGGGGCCCATTTGAAGTAAAACAGGCACCACAGGTACCTTCGATGAACTACTCTACTGATCAGCATTTCGGGGGCTGACACGATCAGGGACCCTCGAAACCCGCAGATGCAAAGACGGGAGCGCCTAGCTGCCGCCCCGCACTACTTTACTGATCAGCGTTTTGGGGGCTGACACGATCAGGGACCCTCGAAACCCGCAGATGCAAATACGGGAGCGCCTACCGCCGCCCCACACTACTTTGCGATCGGCGTTTCGGGGGCCGACACGATCGGGGACCCTCGAAACCCGCGGATGCAAAGACGGGGAGCGCCTACCGCCGCCCCGCACTACTTTCGATCGGCGTTTCGAGGGCCGACACGATCGGGGACCCTCGAAACCCGCATATGCAAAGACGAGAGCGCCTAGCCCCTCCGATCGAGAGGTTCGAAGCCTGACCCTCGACGGGTTCGAACAGGCGCCCTAGATCACCGAGTCAGGGACGACGAGGGCACGCGCATTCAAGCCATTCCTCGAGCCCGCCGGCTCGAGGGTGCCCCGCATGTCGTGTTCGAGAGCCGGCCGAGGGCAGCTAGCGGGGGGGATCCCACCGAGGGGAGAGATTCCGCGCCCTCGGTCCCTAGCGAATGGGACCGAGCCCCACCTAGCAAACCCACGCAAGCGCTTTAATGGACGCGTCTCCGGACCGCGCGGCCTACCCTTATCGAACGGGGCATGGGCGTCCACTCGAACCACCCACTAACGGCCCAACGAGGAATCCGCAATCCGCGACCCGATCGATGGGGGTTGTGGAAACCTCACCCTCCGTCCCGCGGAGGGACGGTGAGGGCGCGTTAAAAACAAGTCGTAGAGCTCTACCCGATCGCCTCGAATGGGCCCGGGCTCGGGGGGCTCAACGCACGGCTACACCTCCTGGATTGCACCGCCGCAGATAGTGCCGACCGCGCGTGCGTCACCGAAGCCGGCCGAAACATCGCCGACGCCGGTTGCGATATGTACCACACCCTGCGGCCAAATCCCACGGTAAAACCCCCGCGGGAGCACTCACTCCTACGGGGCTTTGGGGGGCTAGACCCGCGGGTCCGCCGACGCGGCCCCACGGAAAGCATTTGCAAACCAGGGGGAAGGACATCCTATCGGTAGGCTCCGGCACCGCGGGAGCCCGGCCGCCGAACCCGCGGATGCTCGAGGGCTGCGTCGGGGACAGCCCTGAGGGTCCCCTTAAACAAATGGGGAAATCCCGCTTAAAACCTGCAAAAAACCAAAGCTAAACACATCTTGCTTAAGCGCGCACGCGGGGCACGGCCCACGCTGCGGTGGCCCCCGTGGCCCACCAAGGCGGCCCACTCTAAGGTCCCCTCGAGCAGGCTCCGCCTCGCTCGAGGGCGCACGCCTCCCTCGAGCGGGCTCCGCCCCGCCCGAGGGTGCACGCTACCTCGAGCGGGCTCCGTCTCTCTCGAGGGTGCTCCGCACGCGCACGCCCGTTCCCGCACGCGGGTACGGGCATTTAATGCTCTAACAACGGCGGGGCGGCGCCATCATGCGCCCGGGACTCACACCCCCGGCCCCATTGCACCAACTCCCTAGGGGGGAACCCATCCCCGCCACGCGTGGGGGAGCGTGCGACATGGCCGGTGTCGGCCTCGTGACACCGCGCCGCCTACTCCCGTACGGCTAACGTGCGCGAGCCCTCGAAGAGGGGCCGGCCACACCCCTCGAAATGCTTTCCCCGTGACCTTGCGGGGCCGGGTCGTGACGCTAGGCCGGCGGGACGCCATCCCCGCCACTTTGGCATTGCGGGCGGCCGCCCCCGTGCATACAACACCACGCCGGGCACGCGTGGTAACGAAAGACCGGCGCTGTGAGGCATGCGGGAACGGGACGCCGCCACGCCTGCCACTGTATCCCGTACGGATCGTCGTCAGCAACCCCCTCGAGCCCGCCTAGGGACATCATGACCAACCACTGCGCCCCTACCCTCGAGGCTACTACTGTTCGGGTACAAGATACGCCATGATGACCAGATCGCGGCAAGGACCGTCAAGGCGGCCGCCTACTCTACGACGTTGCACACCATACTTCCCCATGTAGCTGAATAGTGCGGCATGCTTGTAATTCGCCCTCTCCTTGGCCTATAAAAGGAAGGTGAACTCCCCCGCCGCGGGGGACAAGACACAACGCACAACACAAGACAACGAACAACAGATAACCTACGACACCACACACACACGCTCCCCAATTCTCCCACAACATCTTCAGCCACTTCATCAGGGACTTGGAGGCCACGCCTTCTCTCCCGCCTTGCTTGTAGCTGCCCCACTACAGGCACCCCGGTGCTGAGCAATATAGTGCCCCGAGCACACTACTGCTGGACGTACGGCCCCTGGCCGGAACCAGGATAAACCTTGTGTCTTTGATTGCTTAGCATCGACCATTGAGGGATAGACCTTGGCGCTTATTACTGGTTAGTGTCGGGACCACATTTCGCACCGACATATGTCACTCGCGAGAATAGGTTCCTAAGTAGGAATCATAAGATCTCCTTAAATGGATTGCTCATGTGGTAAGAGCACAGGATTTGGGCTCTGGTCCAATGGCTATCGTGGGTTAAGTGTTTGAACGTACTAAGCACTTGTCGAGAATGGGACCGGTAAGCCTAGTACCTTAATGAGAAGGCTATGGATTTAACTATCGCTACTCTTGGGATGCGTCTCACGGCTAGCTACCGGTGGTGTATGGTGAGTCCGGGTGCCTCGCGGGGTATGCCGGATAGCCTGCACCAAAGACTGTGGCCTTTTATCCCGACCCGAGGATTTTTGGGAACCGTTTGGTGGTTGTCCACGCGGGGCATCCCACCGTGTGTTTAGGTCTACCTTGCAAGGTTTTGAATCAATCGATTGTCGGCCTCTCACCGTTATCTGAGACTACTTACTCCACTAGCCATGAGATCCCTAATGATTAAAGTCGATGAATCTTATGCTTGAATAATTGAATTGTACAACCTTTTCTGCATCAGATGGCTAATTTAGTAAAGATTAAACTCACTAGAACTTGTGCTAAAATCTTGAAAGTAAGGACATACTCTTTGTTACTATTCAGCAAAAGAAACCCAGTGGCCAAAAAGCCTTTCATGTCTAGAGTTGGTGAGTAGTTACCACCGACGGGTAAGTCTTGCCGAGTATTAGTGTACTCAGCCTTGCTATAATCTGTTGCTCCAGCTAATGCCTTTGGTGATGTGTGGCCCGGAGAGATCCCGCCCGTCTGGGAGATGGAGTGGGTGGAGGATGACGACTGAAGGCATCATGGCTGGCCTCCCGTGGTGTTCTCGCTTACCGCTTAGTTTAATTCCGCTGTTTCGAAAACTCTGAACTACGTTGTGATGACAAAAACTTTGGTTTGTAATAATTAAACCCTTCGGAGTAAATCTCGGATGTTTATTATGTTGTATCTCTGGACTCGCCTTCGTGTGAGTTTTAATGCATATATGTCGATCCTTGTTGCTATTTAAGTGATTTACCGGGCGTTAACCCGGCGACTAACGACAGGATGATACTTTATTACTACTTAATGACCAAAGTGGATTGGTTTAGGTGGTAGTACGGTATTTTCCTGGGCGGGTTGTCACAGCATGCAAAACACCACTTGAAACAAGGCAGCTGCAACAACTCAACTCTCACTGGTCAGACTGGTCACAACCACCGGTCAGACCGATGCTCAACATGTGCACAGGACCAGCACTCTGACCGGTCGGACCAGTGACCTCGACCGGTCAGACCGGTGCACACCAGAGCCCAGAAGTGGCTCGAAACCACCTGAAAACCTTTTAAATGCATCCAGCAAGCCATTTCAAGCTCAAACTTCTCCCCCTTGTTGGCAATGCATGAATCAAGCCAAAAATGCAAAACTTTCAACCTAGAGCTTCTCAAATAGAAAAAATTCAACATAGGATGCTACACATGTCCAACTGAGCAAGTTAGATACCCGATAGGTTCGTATTGACATCAACTACAAGATCACCAAGTTTCACAACCATTGGACGAAGCTAATATGGATTTGGGTAATTTTGCGAAAAATTCGCCTCTCATGAGCAAAGTCCTGAACATGACCAAAACATGTCAAAATGGCAGAGCCACACAAACTTCATGCTACGACAACCATTCTAATCATAAGACCATCACAAACACCCACAAGCACCTCATGTCCTGTCAAAGCCACCGAGCCATGTGTCTACTTCTATATATGAGACTTCTCATTGGTAGACATCATGCAACGGTTTAGCACCCAAAGCAAATTAAATTTAGCACATATGACATGGGAGCACATTTTCCAAGCATTTTACATTTCCTTTTCATATTCAAACTTGGTACATGAAATGTCTTTGCGACAAAAAGGAACTTATGCACCTCGATGAAGCAAGAGGGCTAAACATTCATGATGGCAAATGAGCCTTTGGCCCCATATGATCAACAAACTAGCTATCCAACCCAATTAGCATAACCAAGCCACTAAAACATGTCAAGATCATATAAAGGCATTTACACATGAGAGAGCATATATGAGACATTTTTGAAAAGCATAGCCATCAACCATGGATATAAATCATGATTATAAGGAGCTAATCCAAACTAACCATAGATTACCAAACAAGCTCACAAACACATATATCTCATTCCATGGTGAACAATGTATATGAGAGAAGCTTTTCCTAACCAATGCATATGATACAAAATGCATGCAATCTAAGATACAAGGATGCCTATACATCATGTTACATATGCCATGCCAAATGCAAGAAATGCACAAAGGAAACTATACATATGCTACAAAGGAGCTCCCACACACCCAACTCAAGAAATCAAACACACACCAAGCTCCCCCCACAAACGAGTGAAAGTAGCTTGATCTAGGGGTTTGGTGAAAATATCGGCTAGTTGGTCATGTGTGGGTACATGGATCAAAGCTATCTTTCCTTTCTCTACGTTGTCTCTCAGAAAATGATACCTCACTTCTATGTGCTTGGTTTTGGAATGGAGCACTGGGTTCTTGGCAACGCTTATGGCACTGGTGCTATCACATTGAAGTGGGACATGGGTATACTCCTCACCAAAGTCACTCATGGTGTATGTGATCCAAAGGAGCTGAGAGAAACAACTAGTAGCGGCAACGTACTCTGCCTCGGTAGTGGATTGAGCAACACTCGACTGTTTGCGGGAAGACCAAGACACCAAAGAAGATCCCAAAAACTGGCAAGTCCCAGAAGCGGACTTCCTATCCAACCGACACCTGGCAAAATCCGCATCCGAAAAACCATGAAGCGACAAAGAAGAGGACGCGGAGTACCAAAGGCCGAAGTCGGAAGTGTGACGCAAGTACCTGAAAATTCGCTTCACCGCTTGCCGATGCGAAGTCCTCGGAGACACTTGAAAACGAGCGCACAGACATACCGAGAACTGGATGTCCGGCCTCATCGCCGTCAAGTAGAGGAGTGACCCGATCATGCTTCGGTACTCCTTCTGGTCCACATGTTCACCTTCCTCGTCCGCATCAAGAGCTGTAATTGTACTCATTGGCATCGTCATAGCGTTGGAGTCCTCCATCTCGAACTTCTGCACAATGTCCTTGGTGTACTTAGCTTGGTGCACAAATGTTCCTTCCTTTGATTGCTTGATTTGTAGCCCGAGGAAGAACTGCAACTCGCCCATCATGCTCATCTCCAATTCCCTGCTCATATCCTCTGCAAACCTTGCAACAAGAGAGTTAGACGAGCCACCAAAGACAATATCATCCACGTACGCCTGCACAATCAGGATTTCTCTGCCCTGCCTAAGTAGAAACAAGGTCTGATCAACCTTCCCCATCTCAAAACCTCTCTCAAACAAGAACCCCCTCAACCTACCATACCAAGCTCTAGGCGCCTGCTTCAACCCATAGAGCGCCTTCCTCAACATGTACACCCGGTGGGGGTACTTTTCACTCTCAAACCCCGGTGGTTGCCTCACATACACTTCTTCCTCCAACACACCATTCAGGAAAGCACTCTTCACATCCATTTCATGCAACTTGAACCCTTTAGCCACGGAAAAAGGCTAGAAGGATCCTTATTGCCTCCAAACGGGCTACGGGAGCAAAGGTCTCCTCGTAGTCGATCCCCTCCTTCTGACTGAACCCCTGAGCAACAAGCCTTGACTTGTTTCTCACCACTTCACCTTTCTCTACCTCTTTGTTCTTCCACACCCACTTTGTACCAATCGTCTTACACCCTGGGGGAGGATCAACCAATTCCCAAACCCGATTCCTCTCAAAATTCTCCAACTCCTCATGCATCAAATTAACCCAATTATGATCAGATAGTGCGTGTCCAATGTCTTTAGGTTCAAAAGTAGCAACAAATACAGCATGAGCAAAATGAGAATTGTTTCGAACCCTCGACCGTGTAGTACGTTCATTCATGTCGCCGATGATCCTTGAAGCTGGGTGATCCACTTGTACTCGCCGGGGAGGTTCTCGCCTTGATGCTACCTCCCCTTCAACTGTAGCTTCTCCTCGATCTTGATTCGTTGTCGTAGGTGTAGGAGAGGGTCCGTCCACCATGGTAGTCGAAGTAGTAGGTACATGTTCAGCCGCGGACACCACACCGCCATCTTCATCGTCCCCATGTTCATGCTCTCCTCCTCCTGAAAGATCTCCTCGCCAAGCTCATCATCACCTGCACACTCAAAGACAAGCTGACTACATGGCTGTGTCTCGTCGAAGGTTACCTCGCAAGTCTCCATGATTTGGTTAGTTTCAAGATTGAGCACACGATATGCTCTAGAATGAAATGCATAACCAAAGAAAATACCATCGACAGACCTAGCCTCAAACTTATCCAACTTCTTCCCTTTCTTAAGAATAAAACACTTGCATCCAAAGACATGGAAGTGACTCACCTTGGGTGTGCGACCGTGCATCAACTCATAGGTTTTCTTCTTATGCACTCTGAGGTAGATCCTATTTGACATATAGCACGCGGTATTCACCGCCTCAGCCCAGAACCTTCTCGAAGTCCTATGCTCATCAAGCATCGTCCGAGCCATCTCACACAGGGTCCTGTTTTTCCTTTCCACAACACCATTCTGGGGAGGCATATACGGACACAAAGGCGGTGTTCAAGACCCAAGTCATGGCAAAAGGTTTCAAAATGAGTGTTTCGAATTACGAGCCATTGTCCTTGCGGATTGCTCGTATGGCATCTCTGTGCCTCTCGTTCCTCAACCTCAAGACAAGATCTCGAACAAAACCAAATGTCTCCCCTTATCCTCGAGAAAGAACACCCATGCATACCGAGAGTAGTCGTCCACCACAACAAGGACATACCACTTCCCACCGCGAGATCGCACACGAGCCGGGCCAACAAGATCCATATGGAACAACTCGCATGGACGCTCAGTCATCACATCGGTGAGAGGCGGGTGAGAAGAGGCTACCATCTTGGCATGCCTACACGGAGCACAAACCAACTCTTTCTCATGCCTCAACCGTGGCAATCCTCGGACCAAATTGAGTTTACTCAAGCGAGACAAAAGGTCAAAGCTCAAGTGACCCAACTTCCTATGCCACTTCCACAACTCACTAGAAGAACCGGCCAAGAAGCAACGCTCAACACCGGAAGAGGCGAGAAAAATCAGCTCGAAACACCTGACCCTCGGGAACGACCATACAGACAAGGTCCCCTCGAGAGTCCAAAATCCGAGAACCACTAGACCGTAACAGCACCTCAAAACCCTCATCCAACAGCTGGGACACAGAAAGCAAATTGTATCCAAGCGATTGAACAAGAGCAACACGCCTGAGAGTGATCTTGTCACTCACCTTAATCTCACCTTCTGAAAGCACACACCCACGCCCATTGTCCCCAATAGTGATGTACCTCTTCGTCACCACTGGGACGAGACTTGAGAACCACCCCTTGTCTCCGGTCATATGTCTCGAGCAACCGGAGTCAATCAACCAAATGTTCTTCAAGTCTCCCACCTGAAATTCAAAAAAGAGCACGTGAGCGAATAAACGACTCAACACTTGGGTTAGTACCAAAAAAGTAAAACCAGTGCCGAGCCATTTGCTCGTAGGTGGGGTTAGCACAAACCAAACCATCTTTCCTACCAAAGCTACCTCCACGAACACCACCATGGTAACCACCATGAGGGAACCAACCCTCTCTACCTGGAGAAGGACCAAAACCACGAAAGAAAGCCCATGGACCGTCCCTCCTCTCCGTCTTAAAGCTATGGATCCTCCCATCCCCGTATTGAGCACGAGGGGGAGAACGCCTAGCAAACTGACCTCTTGCAAACTCTCTAGCCCAACCACCAGAACCACGACCTCCAGAACCAAACCTCGCACCTGTACGAGCACGAAACCTGAACTGCTACCTGTCCAGGTGTCGACGGATAAAAGACGTATCCCTCTATGATCCGTAAGCGTACGGACCCCACACCTTTTTCACCACGGGATTCCCAAGGTTCTTGTCAATCCGCGGAGCAAGGGGATTACAAGCGTTCAATCTACTTAACACTCTAACTACTCAAACTCTAACTATGATTATACTAGAAAACAACTAAACTACACTAGAGAGAACGATAAGCAATCGAGATAGAAGACACTCGCCCATGGGTCTACGATACTAGAGCATGCAATCAATTAAAGACATGAAAACCAATCTAATCTATCGTGGTTGTGACCACGGTTTCGCCCTTTCCCTCCTCTCGTACTGTCACTACGCGAAGGTATTCATGACTAGACCTATGATGGACACGGCGTATTGAATGGATCCAAGGAAGCATTGAGGCCTATACTCCCTTTACGGCATGGTAGCTAACCTTAAGCATTAAAGTATATTCAACACAAGATGATAGATAGATAATCCGACAAAGTGCGATTACATCTCAAGATCGATTACAACCCATGGACGAATAAGGAGATTACCCCATCAAAGTGCTGGACATAGCACCGTTGATCATGGTTTCCCTTCCGACGGTGTCTTCCTTCTTCTCCACGAGAGGGTGCTTCCTTCGAGGTGGTTGATCTCCCTCCGGAGATCCTCCTCCTCTCTCTAGCTTGTGGATGGCCTCCTGGTGCGAATGGCTCTCCCCCTGTCGAATGGCGGAACCCAGGATTTTAGGGTTCAAGATCCTTTGGGTGCAAGGAAAACGGGACCGAACCGGCCACCGGAGTGGACTGGGCCGGCCAGCCTGGGCCGACCGGCCTGGGCCCAGCTCGGCCCGGTTCGGTCACCCCTTCGCTCCTGTGGGTCCTCATGAGAGTATGCACTTTGCCCCCTCCACATGCATGATTTTGACGATGTCATCCTCGCGTCCAAGATGGAGGTTCTCTTTGCATGAAGTTCAGTCTTTTACGCTTCAATCCCTGGGGGTGTTCCTCATAGCACTTCGGTCCTTGCCACCATTGGAAGTGATTTCATCAAGCTCATGGACACGAACAAGACTCCGTAAATGCTCCTTTGAACTTGTTGTGAATCCGTCCTTTATGTCCATGTTTTCCTACATAAACACAACACTTCCAAATGCATGCACATAGATGAACTCGTTATATGATTAGTGTGCCTAGTGGCGGGTTAGTTCCATAATCAAATCCAAACCAAAGTGTAATGAACATGCTAGGTGTACCAAAATACACCGTCAACATCTCCCCCACGCTTAGCTCTTGCTCGTCCTCGAGCAAGTACTCGTAAAAGAACTTCGTCCAAAGTGTTGTAATCATGTACCACTTATCCTTCTTCACAAGTTAGTCAATCCTTTCATCTTTAATACATAAACATAATATAATGATCATCAAACATAAACATGGGCATTTAGAATCTTTACCACGTCAAGATTTACCCCACAACTCAAACTCTTCACTCAAAGTCCTCAAATTCAGCCATACTTACTTCTTTTCTTATGTCGGAGGGTTTTTATGATATTTCAAACAAAATTCCTGCAACAAGTATTAGACAAAAACCTTTCTCCAAGCTCTCTCAAGTCACTCATATGAGGTGGCTATCCTAAACCAATTTTATAAAACTCTCACTTTCCATAAGTCTCTCATATAACATGTAAAGTGGAGCTATAGGTAGGGCTAGCGCAATCAACACAAGTATTGTCAAACTAAGAACTTCCTCTGATGGTTGTCTACCTTTCAAAGCCAATGATCATGAGAATTAACCATATGTAGGGATATCAAGGATGAGAAGATTTAGAATGGTGGACATGTGCAAGGGCAAAAGAAAATTATGACTACAAGGCACCGATGACGTCCTCGTTGTCGGATTGCACATGGTTGGAAAAGAATGAAAGTTTCGTCTCTCAGCAACCTGACATCCTTCCTTACACTTTATTTTTATTTTCTTTCACTTGATCCATCCCTCTCATATCTTTATTGCTACCTCCTCTTTTCTCTTTTTCTTTTTCTTTATTCTTTCAACATTCCCATATTTTTTCTTTCACATATTTTTTCTTTCTTTCTTTCTTTTCCATACTCATACTTTTAATCTTTATTTTTCTCTCTCTTGACAACTTTTCAAAGCTCTCAACTCCTCTCTTTCTTGCATGTATACAATCTGAAATTTTAAATAATCCATGCTAGAGACGAGACGAAACTTTGAGAATAGGTTGTGTTCAAGGAATGCGATGTACAAAAGAGATGTATAGGGTTGGGTATGGAATTCGGCGATGTACGGGACTTCCGATGTGAAAGTCTCGTTACCGAATGTATGACGAGGCTAGCAACAAAAGATAAGCACAAGGACATGATCATTGCTCGAAATTAAAACTCCCAAGAGAGAAGGATCCTAGCCTAACTCATCGTGCTAATCACACTTATGGTGGAGCAAAAAAAAATAAATTGTCTTTGTATAGGAATTTTTCTTACTCACAACTTGGGAAAAGAGGTTTTGCTAACCTTTATTACAAGGGTTTTAAGATAATTTTCAGAACTGAAATCCTCCAACTTTTAGCATTGAACATAGCACAACTAACATGTGAAGCTCAAGATCGAAGTGCGGTATGGGTACTTTAAGTAGTAGCAATCCCACCAAGCACCACGATAAACGTTTTTCAAACCACACACTTATGTTCATATACCAAGAATCAAAGATTAAACAAACAAGATGAATAAAGATAAGCAATACACAAGACACAAAAAATATATATAAAGACTCTTTTTATTTGGTTTTCTTTGACTCAACACTAATTTAAGACACTTCAAACTTGCAAAAATTTAAAACACACTCGAAAACTAAGACACATTAAACTCTAAGACTCTCGCTCGAAGATTAAACCGAACCTAAACTTTGAAACTCAAAAGCTAAGGCTAGCTAGCTAGCTCTCCCCCATGCTAAAAACATACGACGTCCTCGTCGTATCTTACAAAATTCCTAAGGGGAAAACTAGACCTAGTGGTACTTCAAGCAAGTATAGCACCACTTGCCTCGCATGTTTCCAAGCATGCCAAAAAGTTTGCGCACATTACGGTTTAGGAACTTGTAGTCTTCGACTACGCGCTCCAAGTCCTCCATACGCTGCTTCATCGCTTCCATGGCTTGGAGACATTCGTCGACCGACGCGTAGAGATCCGCGATGGATTGACGGGAAGCTCAACAATACATCGGATGCAATCCGAAGGGGTCGTCATCGCCATTATCTCCACCATCATCCCCGCTGTCATCACCACCTCCATTGTCGCCGCCATCGTTGTCGTCGTCGCCGCCGCCGTTGGGGCCTTCGGGAGTCCTCTCCTTGAGCTGCTCATCCCAAATGTAGAGATCGTTATCATCTCTTTCGGCGGCCGCCCACGCGCTCGGGCTACGATCGTCGGAGTAGTCGCTACCCCCATAATCCTTAGGCTCGGGCGACACCTCCTTGTAGTCTTTGCGCTTCATGCCTTGGATGCGCGCCGACCTTCGAACGAGCGTAGGGACCTTCTCTCCTTCGACAGGGTTGCGAGATGCAAGAGCTCCGGTCAGGACAAGCCCTCCGCAATGGATGCAGGCGGTCCTCTTGACGGGCAGCTTGAGCTCGCATCGCACCGCCTCCTCCATCAATGGCTCCTTGGCTTCTAGCTTCAACTCTAAGCTTCTTGGGGACACAATGGCTGCTGCAAGGGTGCAAAATATTGCTTGAAGGGGTTGATTCACGAGCTCCCAATTTGGCCAAATAAATAGTCCGAAGAGAAAAACCCTAGGAACCTCATTTTCATTTTTTAAACTTCCCTTAAAATTTTCTGACCGAAGAAGGAAGTCGAAAAGGAGCAATTTGGGCAAAAATCAGGGACGACCGTCCCACTTGCTTTGCAACTTCCCCTTTTCGAAGGTTTTAAACCTCGAATTGTAGAGGAGGACCTTATCTCCTTCTTTAAATTCTTTCTTTTTCAATCTTTTATCATACCACCTTTTGATTCCCTCTTTGTATATGCTTGCATTTTCATATGCTTTCAACCTCAACTCCTCTAGATCTCTTATTTGGATCCTTCGTTTCACCACCGCGGCATCGAGATCGAGGTTCATCTCTTTAATCGCCCAATAGGCTTTATGTTCCAACTCAACCGGAAGGTGGCAAGCCTTTCCATAGACGAATTGATAAGGGGTCATACCTATCGGTGTCTTAAACACCATTCGATAATCCCATAAAGCTCCGTCTAATTTGTTTGACCAATCTTTGCCTCCCTTCTCTATGGTTTTGTTGAGGATGCTTTTTAATTGCCTATTCGACGTTTCTGCTTGTCCGTTGGTTTGTGGGTGATAGGTCGTAGAGACCCTATGCTCAATTCCCAACTTGGACAAGCACCTTTTGAAATTCTTCTCAATGAAGTGAGTTCCTCCATCACTTATCAAGATTCTCGGTGTACCGAAACGAGGAAAAATCGCGTTCTTGATCATAGTAATGGACTCCTCTGTGGAAGCTTTACGACATGGTATAGCCTCTACCCACTTGGATACATAATCAACCATGACTAGGATATACTCAAATCCAAATGAGTTTTTAAAAGGCCCCATGAAGTCTATACCCCATACATCGAATATATCGATTTGTAGGTTGTATTTCAAAGGCATAGAATTTCTTTGAGAGATGTTTCCGGTTCTTTGGCATTCGGGGCATGATGCAACATATCTTTTAGTATCTTCATGCATCTCCGGCCAAAAGAATCCGCTCGACCATACTTTTGCTTGGGTTCGAAAATGACTATAGTGCCCACCGTACTCCGCCGAGTGGCACTTCCTTAGAATTTCTACCCTCTCTTCTCTTGGCACACATCTTCTCATTACTCCATCATTGCCAAGTTTGAAGAGGTATGGTGCATCCCAAAAGTATTTCCTACTTTCGGAAATTATCTTCTTTTGAGAGTTTTTATCTAGATGATCGAGGGGCATCTTTCGAATTGCTTGAATGATATCGATCATCCAAGTATCTTTATTAAGCACTCGATAGAGGTGGTCATCTCTCATCTTATCCTCTATTGGCTCCTTATCATCTTGTCCACAACATTTTCCACCCCCTTTTTGTCACGAATTTCAACATCAAATTCTTGGAGAAGACGGATCCAACGAATCAAGCGTGGTTTAGCTTCCTTCTTAGCCAAAAGATACTTGATGGCTGCGTGATCGGTGTAAATAATGACCATCGCTAGCAACTCTTTTTCTGTAGTAAGATCTGAATTTTTCGAAAGCGAATACCACCTCTAGCAACTCTTTTTCCGTAGTGGCATAATTTAATTGTGCCCCACTAAGAGTTTTGCTAGCATAGTAATCGGCGTGAACTCGGCCTTCCTTTCTTTGACCCAAAACCGCGCCTACGGCGTAGTCACTTGCGTCACACATGATCTTGAAAGGTTGCCTCCAATCTGGAGGTTGGATGATGGGAGCACTCACCAACGCACTTTTCAAGGTCCGGAATGCCGCTAGGCACTTCTCATCAAAGTCGAAAGCCACATCCTTTTGAAGAAGATGTGTTAAAGGCTTGGTGATCTTTGAGAAGTCCTTAATAAATCTTCTGTAGAATCCGGCATGGCCTAGAAAGCTCCTTAAGGACTTAACATCCGTAGGAGGTGGGAGTTGCTCAACCGTTTCTACCTTAGCCTTGTCCACTTCAATTCCTCTCTCGGATATAACATGTCCGAGCACTATGCCTTGCCTAACCATGAAGTGGCACTTTTCCCAATTTAATACCAAGTCTACCTCCGCGCACCTCGTGAGGACCTTTTCCAAAGTTTGCCAAGCAATCCATGAACGTCTTCCCATAAACGGAAAAATCATCCATGAACACCTCGACAATTTCTTCGATGAATTCCGAAAATACGACCATCATGCAACGTTGAGAAGAGGCCAGAGCGTTGCATAGACCGAAGGGCATCCTTCTATATGCAAACGTTCCGTAAGGGCGTGTAAATGTTGTCTTGTGTTGATCGTCCGGGTGAATGGGAATTTGCATGAACCCCGAGTACCCATCGGGAAAGCAAAAATAAGTGTGGTTTGCTAATCTCTCGAGCATCTCGTCGATGAACGATAGGGGGAAGTGATCTTTCTTCGTCGCCTTGTTAAGCTTACGATAATCAATACACATCCGCCACCCGGTCACGGTTCTTTGCGGTATCAATTTGTTCTTCTCATTCTTCACCACAGTCAAACCTCCTTGGTTTGGTACACAATGTACCGGGCTCACCCATTCGCTATGCGGAACCGGGTAGATGATTCCGGCATCAAGTAACTTGATGACCTCTTTCTTTACTACTTCACGCATAGCATGGGTTAGCCTCTTTTGGTGGTCCACTACGGGCTCACATTGGTCTTCCATTGGTATATGATGAGTGCAAAAGGCTGGGCTAATGCCTTTGATATCATTAATCGAATATCCAATCACCTTCCTATGTTTTTTAATAAAATCAGCAACGCCTCATTTTCTTCAGGACTTAACTTGTCGCTCACAATGACTGGATAAGTCTTGTCTGGGCCCAAAAATTCATACTTTAATCCTTTAGGCAAAGGTTTAAGGTCTACCTCGAGCTCTTGTGGCTCCTCGGGTTTTATTTCTCCTATGTCTTCGAATTTTCCTTCCTCCTCGCTTCCATCATGTGGTTCTAAGCCTTTTGTTGCGTCTTCTAGTTCTTCATCTTGTTGATTACTAATTTGATTTTCCATCGCTCTTTGCAGCAGGTCTCTAAGGGTTTCAACAAAACAAAGGCTATCTATCTCTTCTACTTCTTTATCTTCAGCAGGAAAGGGTGTAAGGTATTTAAAAGCACGAAGAAAGTTATATGTGTACTTTGTTCCATTAAGGTTCATTGTTACTTTGCCTTCTCCGGCACCTAACATGGAATCAACCAACTTAAGAAAGGGCCTACCTAGGATTATTTGATCATGATTACTATGGTAAGCATCAATAACAAAGAAGTCGGATGGTATATAATTTCTAGAGATTTTTACTTTCATGTTGCAAGCAATACCTAGAGGTTTGATAGTTCTACCATCTCCCATAATTAATTTCGTTGATCTTGGAGCTATGTCTAGGTTGTGGTCTTGAACTTTATCGTAAATTTTAGAAGATAGGACACTTACTTGGGCTCCGATGTCGCATAAAGCTTTGCATTGAACTCCATTGATCTCGCAACTCAAATGTGGTGTCATCTTCTCTTCTTCTTTGGATCCTATCACGTAAATTTCGGCGAGGCGAGCGTATGGTGATGCTTCAGGCTTGATCCCCATGATTCTCTTCACCTCGGCTAAGTGTTCCGGATCCACTATGTCATCTCCAAAGAGCTTATGAAAGATCTCACCGGTGGTTTGAAGGTTGTATGAATTTTCCGCTTTCTTCTCCGGTGGGAAATCCACTTCCAATGCTCTCGCCATTCCCTTTTGATTAGGGAACGTCTTCTCTTGTCGAATACTTCTCCGTAATCGATAGGAACCCAATCCATTGGTTCGAACTCCCTTAGTGGCTTCGCGCTTGACATGCTTCTCTTGTTCGTCTCATTCGGTACGGCGAAGTCAACGCTCGGGGTAGTTCTTGACTTGATGTTTTCTTGTTCAAGCTTTTCCGTGATTGGCTCCTCTTTTGTGACTTCCGAGTTTGCCTCTTTAGAAAATTCTGCACACTTCTTCTTCCTCAAATTATATTCCGGCTCTTTCGCAAGTGTTATTTCCCAATCTCTTCGCATGGCAGCCGCTTTACTAACTTTTTGTAGAAGTTGAGTGGCTTCCGTGAGTGTTTTCTCCATGAGATCCCCACCTACACACATTTTGATGTGTTGCATGCAACTAGGGGTTAGGGAAAAGAAAAATGTATGCAAGAGTACGTCACTGGTGAAGCCAAGTTTTGGTCCTTGTTCGATCAACCCATTAAACCTATCCCAGGCTTGGTCTATCCCTTCCTCTTCTCCTTGCACGAAATTGATCACTTGCCTCCTTAGATGTTGAACCTTGCTAATTGGAAAGAACTTCTCGCAAAACTTCTTTGTCAACTTGTTCCAATTGCCTTCGACTTCAAAGGACGCAAATGAATATCATGTCTTTGCATTGCCGGCAAGTGAGTAGGGAAAGAGATTCCATTTGAACCATTCATCGGGAACTCCTTCTTGACGCACCGTGTTGCCGCCACCATCGTCGTGAAATTCCTTATGTGTCTATATGGGTTCTCCGTAACCATCCCTTCAAACGGGTTTGCCGCCACCATCTCGATGATCTTGGATTTAATCTCATACTTGGTCGCTTCGAGCTTCAAATCCGACTCCTGTACTTTTATGTCTTCACATCGAGGGCTAGCGTAATCCCTTAGTGATTTTTCTGGTTCTTTCATGGGTTGATTAATGAACGCCATCTAGACAATAAGATAAAAACAAAAACAAAAACGAAACAAGTGTTTTTCTAGATAATATATGTTAGATAAAGCAAATAAAAGATAAACTAAAATATACAACTAAGTTAGATGCAAATCAAACGATGTAAACTAGCTTCCTCCCCGGCCACGGCGCCAGAAAAAGGGGCTTGTTGACGGATAAAAGACGTATCCCTATACGATCCGCAAGCGTACGGACCCCACACCTTTTTCACCACGGGATTCCCAAGGTTCATGTCAATCCGCGGAGCAAGGGGATTACAAGCGTTCAATCTACTTAACACTCTAACTACTCAAACGCTAACTATGATTATACTAGAAAACAACTAAACTACACTAGAAAGAACAATAAGCAATCGAGATAGAAGACACTCGCCCATGGGTCTACGATACTAGAGCATGCAATCAATTAAAGACATGAAAACCAATCTAATCTATCGGGGTTGTGACCACGGTTTCGCCCTTTCCCTCCTCTCGTATTGTCACTACGCAAAGGTATTCATGACTAGACCTATGGTGGACACGGTGTATTGAATGGATCCAAGGAAGCCTTGAGGCCTATACTCCCTTTATGGCATGGTAGCTAACCTTAAGCATTAAAGTATATTCAACACAAGATGATAGATAGATAATCCGACAAAGTGCGATCACATCTCAAGATCGATTACAACCCATGGACGAATAAGGAGATTACCCCATCAAAGTGCTGGACATAGCACCGTTGATCAAGGTTTCCTTTCCGACGGTGTCTTCTTCTTCTCCACGAGAGGGTGCTTTCTTCGAGGTGGTTGATCTCCCTCCGGAGATCTTCCTCCTCTCTCTCTAGCTTGTGGATGGCCTCTTGGTGCGAATGTCTCTCCCCTATCGAATGGCGGCGCCCAGGATTTTAGGGTTCAAGATCCTTTGGGTGCAAGGAAAACGGGACCGAACCGGCCACCGGAGTGGACTGGGCCGGCCAGCCTGGGCCGACCGGCCTAGGCCCAGCTCGGCCCGGTTCGGTCGCCCCTTCGCTCCTGTGGGTCCTCATGAGAGTATGCACTTTGCCCCCTCCACATGCATGATTTTGACGATGTCATCCTCGCGTCCAAGATGGAGGTTCTCTTCGCATGAAGTTCGGTCTTTTACGCTTCAATCCCCAGGGGTGTTCCGCGTAGCACTTCAGTCCTTGCCACCATTGGAAGTGATTTCATGAAGCTCATGAACACTAACAAGATTCCGTAAATGCTCTTTTGAACTTGTTGCCAATCCGTCCTTTATGTCGATGTTTTCCTACATAAACACAACACTTCCAAATGCATGCACATAGATGAACTCGTTATATGATTAGTGTGCCTAGTGGCGGGTTAGTTCCATAATCAAATCCAAACCAAAGTGTAATGAACATGCTATGTGTACCAAAGTACACCG
Organism: Cenchrus americanus; assembly: GCA_947561735.1. NCBI lineage: Eukaryota > Viridiplantae > Streptophyta > Magnoliopsida > Poales > Poaceae > Cenchrus > Cenchrus americanus. The sequence continues at coordinate 202,893,975 of OX387245.1, forward strand.
TCAACACCAGGCCTGCACCGGTGTGACCGGTGCCCCTCACCGGTCTGACCGATGTAGTCCGACCAGCAGCACCTCCAACAACCTTTCGCTCTCCCCAAGACGGAACTGTCCTCACACTCGCCTTGTCCCTGGGCATCTGCACACGAGGCTCAAGTACACCATCGGAAGGGTGGTACTTGTCCTTGTTAGCCCACTCCTTCGCCATTCTCTCCTCTCGCTTTCTCTTGAAGCAAAACTCATCCTTATGACCATCTCTCCCACAATAGCCACAATGGAACCTCACAAGCTTAGGTTTAGGCTTGGGTTTGGGCTGCTCACTTGGTTTCTCTCCACTTGGCTTCTCCACCGGTTTCTCCTCACTAGCCTTCTCACTTTCCTTCCCGGAGAACACTTTCCCGAAGTGCTCACAAACTTGATAGGCTTTTGGAAATCATTTGTTTGTGGGGAAAACACGAGTGGAGCCGGGGTTGTGTCTAGTCGGTTCCTAAGATGGTTAGGTTTAGGAGGGAAATCATTTTTGTGGTGGGTTTTTGGTGGCTCTTGAATGTTTTCTCCACTTCCCTCACCAACCTTGTTTGCCCCAAGTCCCTCACCATCCTGCCTCTTGAGTGTCTCAATCATTATCCTCAACTGAGGCTCATGACCAGACAACCAACCCATCAACTTTCTCAACTCATCATTCTCATCCTGCAAACGATCAACATAATGTGCAAGTTCCAAATTCTTCAAAGCATGCATTTCATAGGTAGAACAAGATGTAGGAATTGGTTCTTTCACCTTAGCCTCAAGAGAAACAGAGTAAGCATGCATCTCATCAATTTTAGCATGCAAGACAGGGAAAGAAGTGCACGCACCTAGCAAAGCAGATATAGACTTAAGCTCAGCCACTTCAACCCTAAGCACATCTAGTTCATCACACTTGGAGGCATGCTTTTCCTTAAACAAAGCAAGATAAGCAACGAAAATAGAGCAATCAGCACATTCTACATCATCAGAAACAACAGGGGAAGCTCTTAGAGAATCAATTTCCATCTTAGCATCTAAATTCTGTGTTTCTAGCTCAACCACTCTAGTCCTAGCATCCCCGAATAAAGCTCTAAGCTCTTTCCTCATTTTCTTAGCCTCTCTATGCATGTCATCATGATTATCAAGCAACAAGCCAAGCCGTTCATTCACCCGATGCAAGAAGGGGAGTTCATCACGCACCTCGTCGTCGGAATCAGAGTCCGAGTCTCTCTGTGTGCTCTTCTTGCTGCCGAAGCTCAGCGCCATGGTGTAGAATCCGTCTTTAGCGAAGCAGCTCAGCCTGCTCAGGTTCTAGGACGACTTCCTGCTCTTGCGACGATCACCTTCATCTTCACTACTGCTTGAGCTCGAGGTGGAGTACTCGGAACTGGAGTCGACGTCGCTCCCTCCAACCATCGCTCGGGCCTTGCCTCGGCTCTTCTTCTTCCTCGATCGTCGCTTGTCCTTGTGCTTGTGCTTGTTCTTGTGCTTGCTCTTGTGGTCGCGCCTCGACCGGTACTTGCCATCCGTTCTTGACTTGTGCTTGTAGCCATCCTTGTTCTCGAGCTCCTCTGGGCAGTCGGCGACGAAGTGTCTCGGCTTGCCGCACTGGAAGCATGTCCTCGTGTTCCTCCTCATGTTCACCCAGTTCTCGTGCAGCCTCTCGAACCTCCTCGTCAGCAATGCCAGCTCGTCCTCTCCAAGCACATCGAATTCCTCATCTGGCATAGACATCAAAGAGGACAAAGAGAACATCCTGGTGGATGGGTTAGTGTTAGCCTTTCCTTTCGAACCACCAACGAGGGCAAGACTATGAGAGTCAGTCGGGCCCTCAAGCTTGGCTGTTATGCCCCTATCCACCTCAGCCGACTTGAGCTTCGAGAACAGCTCATTCACTGTCAGAGTGTCATACTTCTTCGACTCCACAATGGCCTCGAACTTTCCGCCCCAAATCATACGATCTAAATATTGTAAGAGCTAGACAGCTCTATCATAATCATCGTACGGGAGCACGTCCACATTGGCCCTCATGTTATTCACAACCACTGTGAACCTCTGAAACAAGGCATCGACGGACTCACCGGGGAGATGAGTGAAGTTCTTGTACTCTCTCTGGTAGGTCGCATACATCCGAGCCTGAACCTGGGCATTCCCAACATGAGCTTCCTTCAACACCGACCAGATTCTACAAGCCAAGTGTTCGGTGTGCACTCGATCGAACTCAGGCTGAAACAAAGCAATACGGCGAACCAGAGAGGGGTGAGTGAATGGGAGCCGGTAAAAATTCTTCTCGAAGGAGATGGATACTCCAACAAGACGAACATGGCTTCCAACACACGTCTCCGACTCACTACCCAAGTTGTCCAAGTCCACACAGCCACTGGAGTGCTACTGAACCTAGGAACCAACTTCCAACCTCACAGACCCGAGAACGCAGCGAAACACCAAAACTCGAGTCCACTGACCAACACCGGTCAAACCGGTCCCTGTTGGTGAAACCTTGCGACTTCCACAGAGTGGCTCCACACCGATCAGGCCGGTGCAACACACCGGTCACACCAGTCTCAGCCAGAAAGCCCCAAAACACCAAACAGGCCTACCGAACTCCAAATTGACCCAAACTCGAAACAGCAGCAACACAGGGCAACAACGAACACACCCAAACATTCACCCGAGCAAAAACCCAACAAGGGTTGCACCGGTCAGACCGGTGAGAGGCACCGGTCAGACCGGTGTGACCTGGGCTTCTCGGGATGAACAGCACCCGCGGGTCAACACCCCCAAATCCAAGTCTCGCTCTCCCGAATCGCTCCACAGACATGAACAAGACTTTGGGGGTATTAGGAACACCTCATGAGGAGTCCATAGCCAAGTTTAATCCCACCAAAACTTGTCAAATCAAGAGGAATCGAAGAAATCCCGCCAAGAACTCCTCTAACCCTAGAACACCGAAAACCCCAAAATCGAGCCCCTTAACTCACGAATTTAGGAGGGGAATCAAAGGCAAAAGAACCACGAAGGGTTCCCACATATTTCCCCCATCAAATCCCCAAGAGCAAGGTCCCGAAAACACACCGAGAAAACCACCAAGAGAGGGCTCCGAAAATCACCACCAAGAACAACTGGGAACAACACAACAAAGCCTTGAGAAACCACGTTGAATCATTTATACATACCAAGGAGGTTCATACAAGGTCTAGCTTGCCGCCTGTTCATCCAACCCTCTCACAAAATCTCACCATGAATCTCTCAAGCTAGTCCTATAGAAATCCTAAGAAAATAGGAAGAGAAAATAGGAAAGCAAATGAACTAGGGTTCCAAGAGATCGTTGCCATCCTCTCACCTCATGGGTTATATGGTGGAAACCGAAAGTCTAAAATACCCTTACTTAATAAATAGGGATACAAGCCCCTCGGGGGCGGTTTTGGAAGTCTTCGATTTTCTTCATCGGACGGATGCCGGCGACCGCACCTTGCTTAGCCTCGACGCGAGGCCATGCGATCCCGACGCATGTCCTCCGCTTCCAAGATTCGGACCGCGTCGTCGCACACCGATCGACCGGTGCTCCTCACCGGTCGATCGGTACCCACCGGTCGGGACCGGTCGGACCCACCGGTCGGGCCGGTCGGACCCCCGGCCGACCGGTTTGGAGCCTGCCGCACAGACCGTCTTCGGCTCTCCGGTCTTGGCTTTATGGATCAACCAAGGAACCCGGTGGTTTTCCGGTGAACCACCGGAAACCCCGCGAACTCGGTGTAGCCTCGGCCAATCACCACTCATGACTCGGCTCCCACATAGTCTTGGCTCGACCTTGGTTTTGAGGCTCAACCAAGAAACCGTCCATGACTTCATCTTCTCGTTCATGCCACCATGCGATCGCACTTGACCCCGCCGGCCACCGGGTCCCTCGAACGAAGCCTACTTGTCTTCTCCACACCGGAGGCCTCACCGACGATGACCTTTCACACTTGTTCTTCACCCGCACCAACACCGGTCAAGCCGCAACCTACACCCGCAATACTTAGCCAAGAATCGGTCCACACAACGTTGTCAATCACTCATCACACAAGGAAGCGACCATCCACCAGTCCTCGAACCACACATGGTCCTCACCGCCGTCGAAGACTCCGGTGCCAAGTACTTCTTAGCGATGCCGAAGTACCGTTGCAACCCGGCGACCCCGAAGCCATGGCACTTGCTCCAAATTAGCGGTAGCCCATCGCCCCACGACGGCCGGTGGAAGAACCCCAACTCGCGGCGGCCGCGCTACCTCGTCAAGTAGCATCTCGACAGGCATTGCGTGGTGGTACTAGCTTGATGACGGCGACAATGATGACATTCCATTGCCGCCCGTCCGGAATCCCCACATTTGCATTTGGGCGGCGGGATGTAGGCGCTACGGGGCCGGATACCAAAGAGATCATCAACTATCTTGCAGTGCCGAGTATTGCATCCGTCATGAGTCCGACCTCTAGACATGTAACTTCCGCCCGCCGTGAAGTACGTCGTCGGCGGGATGAACATTGGGATGTAGGCGCAAGCATCAATGAACATTCTCTATCTTGAATGTAAATTATTAGATATTACCAAACGCGCATTTGATTTTATCGGGATGTCGGTTTTTAATCTGTTTTTGATAGATAATATTTGATTTGTCACGTTTGTGAGTCAAATCGAAGGTTGTGGTGGTCTCATTTGCCGCCGACGAGGCCCGAGATGCCATCTTGGTTGTCAAAACCGCCGAAGCGGGCACGGCGGCGGTGGCGGCGGGCGGTGGTGCCCTTTGCTTCCTCCTTTGTTCGTTGAAGAACGAAGAACGATTTATCCGTCCCGCGTAGCCGATGACATTTCTCTTTTTAATCCGCAATCAAATTTTTGTAACATGTATTTCTCGCGTCGTAATTAGTCCAAATTTAATTATTTTTTCTACGAGTTTTCTAAAATCACCATGTTTCATTATTTTCATTGTTTAGTGTATGTTCCATTTCTTGAACAATGTTTATATGCCTTATCTTGTTCTATGTAAGTACATCATATAAATAATATTTGTTTTCCACACCTTCCGTAATTGTTGACGGTCGATTTTGGTACACATAGCTATAAGTTTCTCGTCAACATTTGCACATATTTGATATTCTAACAAATGGTACTAACCACCCGGAGGTATCAAGTTCACTCTCGCATGTCGATTTTGGAGTTTGTTGTTTACGTAGGAAATGAACGTTAAAGAGGAGACTTTCGGGATAAGTTCATCAAGCACTTCAATAGAAGATCATGAAGCCGGTCACAAGTCAAGACACGCGATGAACATGACTCCAATTGACCCAAGGACCGAAGTGTCAACATGCAAGTCTTCGGGGACTCAACCGAAAACGGCGAAGCTTGCATGGCAAGGATTCAAGCCTAAACCGTGAAGGAAACGACGTCAAAGGCCCACATGCGGTGCACACAAATAAGGGATCACGCGAGAAGCAACCGGGGAGCAACCGGGGCCGAACCGGGCCGAAATGGGCTCGGGCCGACCGGCCCGGCCCACTCGGCCCGGTTCGCGCCCCCTTTTGCCCTAGGTGCTTGTCTATTTATTGCCTCTGCCTCCGCCGGCCGCCACATCCATCCTTTCATCAAAGAGCCACCGAGATGAAGGAGAAGCACCGGGAGGAAGCCGACGGCCGCCGCGAGTCCTCGAGTTGCCTAGGAGATGGCTTAGGCCATGCCCTAGCCGCCATGGTTGGCCCTGCGTGGTGAAGCCATGGTGGAGTTCCGGAGCCGCGACTTGAATTCGTCAAGTCGTTTGTACCTTCAACATTCGGTGATGTAACTATATCTTGTCATACTTTGATCTACTACGAGTTATACTTATTCATATGTGTAGCTACCATATGCCTTTAGAAGGACTAGATTGAATCATGGTGATTAGTCTTGTCTTGCGGACACACCGTAGTAGTGCACGGACCAAGGTTGTTGCTCGGTGATGATTATCCTCGCGTAGTGACAGTACGAGAGGGGAGAAAGCGGCGAGTGAACGTGCATCGGACCACTCCATATCGGGTTACTCCATATCACGTGGAATCCTTATCGAAGTATAGGTTTAGATTGGTTTATCACATTGGCCGGAACGGTAACAAGAAGACGATAGGCTAGGTTTACCTTTGGTTTGCTTAACTTTATGGCTAGGTGGATGTGATCCATACATCCCTTCGTGATTGTATGTTATCTTTGTGCAATCAACACTTCACGTAGGGTTAGACCGGTAGGTTAGATAGAGAACCTTGGTGGTTTGCTTCCGATCCTTGGATTGACAAATCTAGGGAGAACCCTCCTTGGTGAAAAAGGCACCAAGTCACCCGTAGGCTTGCGGTGAACTTGAGCACGGTTTTACACCGTCAACGGTAATGAAACATTACATTTTTGTAATCTTAAGGTGAACCACAAGCTTTTCTCAAGTGTTCAAATGCATATGAGTTCGAACGTGTTGCAAAGTCTAGAAAACTTCAATGTTCAAGGAACATTCTAGGAAACTATGTGAGAGATGTAGATATTTGTACACAAGTATTATTCCTTCATCGAAACCATTTGAAATTTTGAAGACATGTCTAGCTACCCAAATTATGTTGGCAAGCCAATTTGTAGATTTTTTTAGAGCACGGATGTTAGTAGAATTATTACATCATTAACATGGGATGTAAAAACGGATTCTAAAAATCTTGGGCACACAAGTGTATTTGTCGATATTTTATTCAAATATTAAATGTCCAAATATGAATTGTTCGTATTTTTATGATTTTTTAGGTGTTGTTTTATGGGCTCTAATATTTTAGGAAGCACGTTTCATTTGAAAGAAAATAGTGGCTCGCCCACGCATCGACATCAGCGACTAAAATAAAAAGATAAGCTGCTGCCGGCCGCCGGACCCAACTCCCAACAAAGGCGATGCGGGTTCACTAACCATCATCGCCTATGACACCGGCCCACTCGTTAGCATCGGCGGAGCAACCGTGTGCGGGCTCCTCAAAATTTCCCCACGTATATTGACTATAATCCCCATGGAATTCCAATTGCGGCACGGAGCCGTCAAGGGCATGCCGTAGTTTCACTAAACACGCTTACGTGCGTCGTTCATATTCGGCTCCTCGCTAGACGGATCCACAATGCCCCCATTCTCTCCACCGCCGCCGCCACTCGCCTCGCTCTCCTTTGCCGCTCTCTCCCCGCCGCGGCCCCGCTTTTCTCTAGTCCCACTCGCTCCTCGCGTGACGATGGTGATGAGGACGCGGTTCGGCGTGCGGATGTACGTCTTCCGGTCCAACCTAAAGATGGTTGACGCGCGGATCCGTCGATGTCGTACCCGGCCACGACGACGAGCCGACCGCCTCGAGCCACGAGCCGATGTGGATCCGGCCCCTCCGACCATCACGAGAACAACTACTTCATTCGCGACAAAGGTTAGTCCCGCTTGAACTCTCAATGCCATCTCTCTCCTCGGCCACCAAATATGCTATATATTCATGACAATGTGGATTAGGGGGACATGACTTGATAGTTCATCTTTAATTGATTGTTTCGTGGATTTGATGAATGGATTTTGTTGCCCAGGTTTGTTTGAATAAATTGTTGCTAAAAGATGTAGTTATATGAACTGTTGAAATTCATTTTCATGTTCCTGGTGCCACAATTTTTGCGGTGTAAATTCATTAAAAGAATTGAGGATGTTAGCATACTTTAATTCTCGCTATGCTTTGCACCTGTTAGCATACTTTAATTCTGCTATGCTTTGAATGTACCGGATCGACCGTTATGCTTTGGACTCGTTAGCATATTTTAATTCGATGCCCACATAATGTCATTGGGAATTGCATCGCGATGGTTTATAATGTAGTTCACCCAATCTCGCTATATATTCATGTCAAGGTGGATTAGGGAGACATGTCTTAATAATTCATCTTCAATTGATTGATCTGCAGATTTGATGGATCGATTTTGTTGCTCCAAGTCCGTTTTGAATAAATTGTTGCTAACGGATGAAGTTATATGAAATGTTGAAATTCATTTTCATGTTCCCGGTGCTATAATTTTTGCATTACAAATTCATGAAAAGCATAAAGGATGTTAGCATACTTTAATTCTCGCTATGCTTTGAATGTACTAGATCGACAATTACGCTTTGGACTCGTTAGCATATTTTAATTGCATCGCGATGGTTTATAATGTCGTGATAACTAGATTGTCTTATGCTTTGTTGTGAGTGTTAATTGTTTCACTACCGTCATATATATATATTGTTATTGTTGGTGTCATAATGTGTTGTGAGTGTTGTTTCACTACTTGTCATATATAATGTCATGACCATTGCTTTATCTTCTTGTTGCATGTACACATGGAACACACAATCCATCGTTGCTCAAGTTGGACAAGGAAGCAATTGAAAGAATTTATTCTCTCGCTTTGATATATAAGCATATTGTTGTGTCCCTGTCAAAATGGTTAGCACCTATCCCCGTATGCTAATTAAGTAAAATATGAACTATGTATGTCTATGCTAATTTTATTTACGATCGTATCAACTCGTTTTACCCGTTAGAGAAAACGAATTTATCTAATAAGAATTTTGTTTAGATTTTCAATCTTGCTTAGTTGCTCTACCGACAAACTTGACATATCATCTATCTTGTCTCCCACGGCAACAAACTCCTCTACCTCCGGTGCATCATCACGGCCCATCGTCGGTGAACCTTCTTCACGGGGTCACTCGGCACGACAGCATGCTGCCGCGAGTAATACTCGATCCCACGGGTCAAGAACACAAACGAAATGGCGAGAAGACAAGTTGACCGCAATCGGACTTGATGCAATTTTTGGCCTAGCCCGGATGTTCGGAGGGGATAGATTTGTATTAGTCCGTGGTCTCATTGCTTGGGAGACCCGGGTCCTCACCTCGAAAAACCTCACCAACCAACCCTAATGACCCTATTGATCAAGTCAATAGACATGTGTGATCAAACTATGGTCAAATGCACGGTCAAACCCTACCTAAACCCTAGTGACCTTGATTGTCCGCGGAACTTTTGTCGTGTTCTCCAAATTTCACCTAAACACTTCAAATCTACCGATACAAAAGTTGTCCAGGTTTGTCGAGGGACACAACTTTCATGTAGGATGGCATTTCCAATTTTGAGTGGAAAAGAGTGGAAATCGTGGTCAACCGCCAAAGCACCTCCTCGTTCACCGGCAATGAATGACATTCGAACTTTGGGTGCTTTTTATGCCAAAAGCTGTTGAGCAAAACACCTTATGGCCTTTGTGAAAGTTGTAGGGGGTAGTGAGATCTACAACTTTCGTATTTCAAAACTTTGTGCACTTCTATTCAAAAATTTGGAGTTTTTCGAGTTCAAACACGGGCACATTGACACGTTGTCGGCCGGAGCGCCGCCGCGCCGCGACGTTGCGCGCGCCCGCGCGCCGCACGTCGCGCCGCCCGAAGCCGCGCCTTCCCCATGCGCCGCACCCCGAGGCTCCTCGGGGGTCTTCTCGAGGTCGCGCGTGCCGCCGCCCGCACCGGTACCGGCCGGTGCGCGCCACGGACCGTCGATCCGTCGGCGGCGCCCCGCCGTACACGTGCCGGCCGAGGTCACCGTACCACGGTGGCATCTCCACCGTCACCGCAATGTCACCGGTGAGGCGCTACCCTATAAATGCCGCGCGTTTTCCCCCTCGCGTCAACACCGCCGATCCACCGTGCCATCAACGCCGCCGCCGAGCTGCGCCCCCTCCCCCACTGTTTCCCACGGCCGAGCAACCATCCCTGCCCCTTCCCTAGACTCCAGGACCTCCTCGTGCCGCTTGTTGTCCAGGCCAGGCTATTGCCGTCACCGGAGGCGAGCCACCGCGGCCGCCGCAGCGGCCCTCGCCGTGCGCCCACGCGGCGACTCCCCCGCCCCAACTTCGGCTACCCCCGGGCCCTAGGTGAGCGTGTGGTCGAGCCCCCACTACCCCCCCGGTCGGGAGCGCCACCGGCTCGACGGAATCCGGCCGGAGTCGCCGCCTCCCCATGCCAAGGACCCAATTTCGAGTCCTCCTTTCTTTCCGGGGTCTATTCCGCGAACCGAGGGTATATCCGTGAGGTTTTAATTCTTGCCGGGGACCTCGGTGTGAACCGTATCTTCAATAGTGTTGAGTTACGTACTGAAGCTTATAAAATGCATAGAAAATCATAAAACAATCGGAAAATGCAAACTCAATTTTGCTAGACTCCCGGTGAAGAGTACTACAACTTTTGTTAAACTTGTCTAGGCTTTTTCCTAATATTTGTGGCATGAAAAATAGAAATGTGAAAAACCTAGATCCGTGATATCTCAAAATCCATAAGCCCTATGTAGCTAATTTTTGGATATGTTGTGTATTATGTTATGAATAGCTCATGTACCAAACATTGCACAAAGTTATGATGTAAATCTTGTTATATGAATTGTTTTTCCTTTAGGAAGAAACTGTCTAGATGAACTTTGTAGCTAAAAATAATTATTTTTTTGTGCCCAACTTCGCATGTGGTCTATTTATGCAAAGATACACCTCCGGTGAATTAATCACAATTTTATAATTATCAAAAGTACTTAATCTTGATATATGCTTGTTTTCCTTTGTAAATTAATAAAGCAAGATCAGTGATAGTTCTAGATGTACTTGCTGCATTCCTAAGATAGTTTTGGACTAGAGAATATGTGTAAGAAAGCTTGGATCAATTGGATGCTTATTTATTTTTGTATGCTTTTATCTTGCCTAAGTGACTAGCTTTTTGTTATTTTCGGTATAATTAATTTTCTAGCTTTTCCAAGCATGCATGTGTGTTCAGTGGCTTAGTATAGTTGTGTTGGTGCTCAAGAAACCCTCCACCGATTTTAAATGATTTAATGTTTGAATAAAAGCTTTGGAGGTAAGTATAGGTTAATGTTTTGTTAAATAGAAAAATGTCCTCCTTTTCCTTGTAACCCTTTTTAAATTGGTTGCATAGCTTATTTAAGATATGTAAGTACACCATCTTGCTGTTTAAGAAATTAAATGGAATTAATTACATTTTTGTGCACCCTTTGGTACCGAAAGATGAAATAAGTGAACCTTACATGAAATAACAATAATAAAAGAAAACATTAATTAAGTGTTTATTAAAAGAATACACCCATGCTTATAATAACTCGAAGGAAAAAGAATTAATTATTAATTATTTGTTAAGGTGAATGTGGCCAACAAAAGTTGGGCAAAATAATTAATCTATCACATCACCCGAACCCCGCATTGCATTCCATGTAGACCTTCCTTACGGTGACTACTCGCTCGTGCCGGAAGTCGAGGAAGGAGGAGCTAAAGCCGAGCTGCAGTACGTGGATGTACTCGAAGACACCAATGGTACTCGGGCTAACCCCCGCCGACGAAGGCAAGCCCCGATGCATTTAACCCGGTATTTCAAAATTTTTATGCAACTATCTATGGATTGTTGTGCATTTAAGTTCGGGAGTTGATATGGAACCTTAGATGCATGATCCCTAGGTACCGTGTCCTTTACTAGTATGATAGGTCGATAGTTGCTATGCTATAGGACCGTTACAAGTCGGTTGATGGTATCACTCGCGAGAGTAGGTTCCTAGGTTGGAATCATAAGATCTCCTTAAATGGATTGCTCATGTGGTAAGAGCATGGGATGTGGGCTCCGGTCTAATGGCTTTCGTGGGTTAAGTGTTTGAACGTATCGAGCACTTGTCGGGAATGGGACCGGTAAGCCTAGTACCTTAATGACGCGGTGAGGGATCTTACTATTACTCCTCTTGGGATGCGTCTCACGGCTAGCTACCGGTGGTGCATGGTGAGTCCGGTGCCTCGCGGGGTATACCGGATAGCCTCGTACCAAAGATCGTAAGATTCGATCCCGATCCGAGGAGTTTTGGGAACCGTTTGGTGGTTGTCCTCGCGGGGGCATCCCACCGTGTGTTTAGGTCTACCTTGCAAGCCTCTCACCGTTATCCGAGACTACATACTCCACTGGCCATGAAATCCCTAATGATGCAAGTTGATGAATATTATGCTTGATTAATTGTATTGCACAACTTGTGCTTGTAATAGATGGCTAATATAGAAAAGAATAAATCAACTAGAACTTGTGCTAAAATCTTGAAAGTAACGACATACTCTTTGTTACTTTTCAGCAAAAAAACCCCAGTGGCCAAAAGTCTATCATGTCTAGAGTTGGTGAAGTAGTTTACACCGACGGGTAAGTCTTGCTGAGTATTAGTATACTCAACCTTGCTATAATCTTTGCTCTAGGTAATGCCTTTGGTGATGCGTGGCCCGAAGAGATCCAGCTGGCCGGGAGCCGGAGTGGGTGGAGGATGATGAATGAAGGCATCATGACCGGCCTCCCGTGGTGTTTCCGCTTTCCTCTTAGTTTAATTCTCGCTATTTTAAAAACTCTCGAACTACGTCGTCATGTCAAAGACTTCGGTTTGTAATAATTAAACCCTTCGGGGTAAGTTTCGGATGTTAATTATGTTGATCTCCGGACTCGCCTTCGCGTGAGTTTTAATGCATATATGTCGATCCTTGTTGCTATATAAGTGATTTACCGGGCGTTAACTCGGTGACTAATGAGGGGATGATACTTTATTATCGCTTAATGACCAAAGTGGATTGGTTTAGGCGATAGTACGGTATTTCCCTCGGGCGGGTTGTCACATACAAGTGTCAATCAACAAGGCGGTTGATGATCTCTCTCCAATTGAGAAGGACCATCTCGTTCACAGCTTTAGAGGAAAAGCTAGATTGCCCGGCCAATGCGGAAGAATTTGTTCACAAGAAGGCGAGTTAAGGCGGCTATATCACGATTGGAACCTTGCAACGACGGTTCAAGGCCCATTTATGAAAAAAAATATGTGAGTGAAGAGCGAGACTCCCTTTGTGAAGCATGCCTTTTTGCAGCAACAAGACTGGGACATGTTTGTGCAGGAAACCAATTCTCCTTCATTTCAGCAATTGAGCCAGGAGATGAAACAAAAGAGAGCATTGCATAATAAGCCACACAAGACGGGCAGAAAAGGTTATCATGGTAAAAGGAAAGAGTGGGAGGAGGAGGATGCAAAGCTCGCTGCCGAAGGAAAACAGAACCCTTGGGACCAATTTCCTGGACGTTCGAGACCTTATCTCGTGGGCTTGGGTAGGAAGAGAAGAAGAAGAAGAAGAAGAAGAAGAAGAAGAAGAAGAAGAAGAAGAAGAAGAAGAAGAAGAAGAAGAAGAAGAAGAAGAAGAAGAAGAAGAAGAAGAAGAAGAAGAAGAAGAAGAAGAAGAAGAAGAAGAAGAAGAAGAAGAAGAAGAAGAAGAAGAAGAATACTAGTGAAGGAAGCGGGGACATAACGTTCAAGAACCCCGCGGTGGTGGGGGTAGCGAGATAGGGTGAAAATACTTGCGGCTCGGGGTAGTGATGGTTGTGTGACAACCCGCCCAGGAAAATACCATACTATAGCCTAAAACCAATCTACTTTGTCCATTAAGCAAGAGTAAAGTATCATCCTGTCGTTAGTTGCCGGGTTAACGCCCGTAAATCACTTGGAATTCATACGAGAGGATCGACATATGCATTAAAACTCACGCGAAGGCGAGTCCGGAGTACAACACAAGTTAAAATATAGGTTATTACAAACCATTGCTCGGGGCAATAAATAAGGTTCGAGTTCGAAACAACGGAAATAAATTAAACTAGCGCATCGGTAAACATCACAAGAGGTCATCCGTGATGTCATCACCGGTCGTCATCCATCCGGTCAACAACACCTACGGTTTTAAAGCAAGGCCGAGTATACTAATACTCGGCAAGACTTAACCGTCGGGTGATAACTACATCACCAAACTCTAGACATGAGGGGCTTTATGGTGGTGAATTTCCTTTCTTTGCCGAAAGCATCAAAGAGTATGTCCTTACTTTCAATATTTTAGCACGAGTTCTAGTTGGTTACCATTTCTAATTGTGCCAACTCATTCAATTAAAAATTGGACAAGCAATTAATTCATACGTAAATATTCACCAATTCCATCATTATGGGATATCATGGTTAGTTGATTAAGCGGTCTCGGATAATGGCGAGAGGCCGACAATCGATTGATTTAACCTTGCAAGGCAAACCTAAGCACACGGTATGGTGCCCCCGCGAGGACAACCATCCGAGCGGGTTCCCAAAAATCCTCGAGTTGGGACCAATGCTTACGATCCTGGGTACAAGGCTAAGCGGTGTACCCCGCGAGGCACCCGGTTGAGGAACCAAGTTGAGAAGCACCTTGGTCCGTGTGTGATGAGTGATTGAGTGGATGGTTTGAAGCTTTGTGTGTGTAGTGTTGAGTTGTGTTGTGTGTGTTTTATTTTGTGTATTTACCTTATTGTTTATGTGGTGTGTTGTCAATGCACTCGTGAGGAGTGGTTGACAACGTTGTGTGGACCGACTCTTGGCCTAGTATTGCGGGTGTTGGTTGCGGCTTGGTTTGCGTTGGTGCGGGTGAAGAACGGGCGCGAAAGGTCTTAGCCTTGCGGGGCCTCCGAGGAGTGGAGAGACAAGTAGGCTTGGTTCGAGGGACCCGTGGCCGACGGGATCAAGTGCGAGCCGCATGGTGCAAGAAGAGCAAGACGAAGTCGTGGACATGGAGCCGGTGCATCGGTGGTGGCCAAGTCAAGGAACGAGGCAAGAGCGAGTAGACCGTCCGGGCGCCGGGAGGTGAAAGGCTTGGCGGGCTCGACGCTTGGTGTGGTTAGGCCGTGCCGTGTACGCGGGGTTTGGTGGTTTGGCCACAAAACCATCGGAGGAGGGTTTCTCGGTTTGGGCCTCAAAACCGAGCACGAAGGCCCGACGTGACAGAGACGGTATCCGGGTTTGTCGGGAAGCTTCGAGGCGGGCGACACGCGGCATGATCGAGGTGCTTGCGTCGGGAGGACGTGAAGGCCTGATGGATGCGCGGCCGTCCGATGGTGAACTTCACCAAAATGCCCCTGTGAGGGCTTGTGTTGTACTCCTAGTGTAGGGGCACTTCGGTCTTTTCCGGAGGGCCTATATATAGGAGGAGGGGGCTGAATTTTCAGCCAACTCTTGGGCTAGCAGGCTGTGGTACTCTTTGATTTTGGAGTGCTTTGGGAGAGAGGGAGAGAGGAGAGAGTGGCTCTTTGATTGGAGCTTTTTGCCATCTTAGATTTGGTTTCTAGGAGTGGCTTGTAATCGATTGGACAAGATATTCATAGTGATTTCATCCTCTAAATCTTGTGCCAATCTTTCTATTCCCGAATTTCTTTTATTGCTTTTTCGGAGCTCTTTTTGTGCTATTTTTCATGCTTGTTTTTGGTGCCTTTGTTCTTGGTGTGATTCCGTGGATTTGAGTGGGTTTCTCCCCGGATTTCTTTGCGGGAAACATGGATGGATGTCTAGTGCATCTTTGTGATTGATCTTGTGACCTCAAACGCCGGAAACCACTTCGATTCAAGGATTTTCGTTCGGTGCTCTAGCTTTTGGTGGTGTTCAAAGGATCTGCGATTCCCGATGATTTAGGGAGTTAGGAGACAAAATTTTCGGCGTATAGCATCCTTGGTTGACGCTTTACATGTCCCCAAACTCTTGTCTCAACGACTTCTATCGTTAGGGAGATCCGGTGATGGATTGGGAGTGTTGACTTTCGGGGTCGAGCGGTTTTCGGTTCTGTTCGTGCACGGCGGACGGTCCGTGAGGGCCGGGCGGACGGTCCGCGTGTACGGTGTTCTTCGCGTGTTCTTCGTGTTCGGCTCGGCTTTGCTTTCGATCCGATTTGGTTTTGGTTTTTTGTTGCAGCCGGTTTGCGGACGGTCCGAGCTTCAGTAGCGGACGGTCCGCCCGGTCTTCGCGGACGGTCCATTTTTCTCGGGTCGGTTACGGTGGTTCCGTTCGCTTTAACGGACGGTCCGCGGCTCGGGTCGGACGGTCCGCGGCAAGGGTGCGGACGGTCTGCGGTACCTGCCGGACGGTCCGCGCGGCCATCGCGGACGGTCGCTCCGCCTGCCGGCCGGGACGGCCCGCCGAGCTCGGTCGCTTTGCTCTTTGGTTCGATTCCTCCCTCCTTCTTTCGTGCTTCCACGTGTGCTTCAAGGAATCGTTCCTAGGACTTGAGGTTGATCCATAACCTCGTTGTTTTGGCGATTGGTGTGTGATTCGTTCCATCGCTTGTGCGTGACGGGGATCTTTGAGAAGAATTTTTACCGGCTCCTATTCACTCCCCCTCTCTAGTCGCCATCCGATCCTTCAATTGGTATCAGAGCCGGTTGTGGATTCTTTTGGCTCTAACAAGTCTTGCATCCATAGGGTGACTAGAGGAAAGAGGTGCTTTTGCTTGCGACCTTGGTTTGCGCGTTTTGAGTCCGACGATTTGGAGGTGTGCCCTTGGAAAACTATAACTTGAGATACCTTCAGAAAAACGGGCATAACTTTTCGCTCGGTGCTTCGTTTTGGCTCAAATTTTTACAGTGGTTTCGTGACTCCATTTGTAGGTGATCCAAAATGAGGGTCTTCAAAAATTCAGAAAAAAATCAAGAAGATAATTGAAAAATCCTCATTTAAGTCTCTTGCGGCTATGTCTTGTTTCTTCTGGATTTTCTCTAGACTTCATTTCACCTTATTTTGAGCTGAACTTTTTTTTGTGCCTCTATCTTTGGTGCTCCTTGTTCAGTGGTAAATTTTTGGGAAAAAGATAAGATCCTTTGCTATTGAACTCGTGAGTGCTTGTTAGAGAATTGAGGCATTTTGAGTGCTTTCTTTGCATCGTTGCTTGTTCCTCGAGTTTGCTTTCGGCTAATCCTAATCGGTACCTTGATTATGGAACCAAGTTCTTCTCCTTGTGGTTCTTTGAGCAGGAGGAGTATGGCGGTTGAGGCGGAAGCCGGAGTGGAGGAGATGATATCTCTCATCGAGGACTATCGAGATGGTGACATCAAGAAAGGCGAGCTCTACCACAAGCTAGGAGGCATGAACCAAGGTACACTTGCCAAAGCTATCTTGATCCTATGCAATAGGTTGGATGTTTGTGAGCGTGATTGTGGAGACTTGCATAGGAGAAACATAGATTTGTGTGATGCCTTGCGTAGGAAGAATGAGAAGATGAAATGCTCTCTTACTAGGTTGAAATGTGGTATGGCTCATTGGAGGTCTCGTGCTTTGAATTATTGCACTTCTTGTAACACCATGCATGCTAAAAACGATGCTTTGATTGCTTCCATTGCATGCTTGAAATCTGAAATTAAGGTGTTAAATTTCAAAGGTTCTTTGCCTTGCAAATCTTGCGATGCCTTGTGTGCTTGAAAATGAGAAATTAAAAGATGAAGTTAATTGGCGCAAAATGCATGTTGAAGCTTTTAGAAGAGCATGCGACAATCTTGATTTTGAGAATGATGAATTGAGATCATCTTTTGCTAACTTGCAATCTGAAATTGACTTGTTGAAATCCAATGCTTCTATGCCTTGCAACTCTTGTGTTGTTTTGAATGATGAGCTTGATATGGCTAGGAGTAAGATTGCTTTGTTAGAGACAAGTGCTTCTTTACCATGTGTTTCTTGTGAGTCTTTGCATGCTGAAATTAATGAATTAAAATTGACTCACACCACATGTGTAGATGATCTTGAGCATGCTAGGGCTGAAATTTGTGATATAAAATCCATGCCTTGTAGCAAGTGCTCTTTATTTCTTGTAGAGGATGCTTGCCATAATTCTTGTGATAATGATGATGACGATGCTTTGATGGGTGTAAATGATGATACTTGTTCATGTGGTCTCATTTGCACTTCATGCATTGATTTGGAAAGTGAAGTTTTGGCTTTAAAGAAAATGCGCGATGATATGAGCGCCAAGTTGGTTGAGCATGATGAGATGAGTGCCAATCTTGAGAAAGAAAATGAACTCTTGCGTACCACATATGCTAAATGCATTGAAGAAGAAATCAATAATTTGAGAAATATGACATGTGGTACTTGTGAGCGCCTCAAGTCTCAAAATGAGGTTTTGCGCACAAGATGCAAGAGTCTTTGTGCCAAGGGTTCGGATTCTTGCTTCTCTTGTCACTCCGATGTTGATGCTTCTAAATTTGCTTCTTCTAAATCGGAGTCGACTTCTTCTCTTGAGTGTGAGTCTTTGGATGGTGGTAAGTGTGCTGGTGCTTTGGATAGCTCTCTCATAGCTACTCCTAAGCTTGTTGCTTCTTCCGGTGTTGCCCAAGGTGATTTAAATGGAAAGGGTGCCTCCCACATATTTGGAACTCATATTCCCAAGCCGAGGTTCCAATGCACCTTTTGCAAGAAGGATGGGCATACCGTTGAGTTTTGCTTTCGCCGTGTCAACCACGAGCGACATGTGCGTGCTAAAGCTTTTAAGAAGCCACGTAGCCTTTCTCATGGCACGTGTGATTCTAATGTGGGCACCAAGTTGGATGTTGGGGTTGATGCTTCATGCTCTAAGTCCCAAGGGACTTCCCACTTACAAGAGAATGGTGATTCATCCACTCAGACCGTGCCTCTCGATAGGCCTTTGTACCATTGCTATCACCGTGGGAAGGATGGGCATCAAGAGAGTTTTTGCTACCGCGGGCAAGGAGAATACGGCGAGGAGGTGCCTCTAGGCCTTTGGTTGTTCATAGCCCTTCTCATGGCATGAACACTTGTGAGCCTAAGAAGGCGCGATTTGTGGATGGGTTTTATGACACTCTTTCTAGTGAGTTAGGCCATGCTCGTGGACATGCTTGTAATGTTTCTTGTGTTGGTCCGCGACATGCTTCCCGTGGTGCTTGTGTTGGTTCTTCTCCTACGACACCGAAGGATCTTTGCCTTTTTGCTTGTGGTAGCACTCGACTTTCCTCGTGGGTGACTTCTTTGAGGCATGGTTCCAAGGGTGTTCGAAAGACTTTTCATTCCAACCGGCATTTGCATCATGCTAACCCACATGATAGGTTGTGTGCACCACTTACCCGTGTGACCAAATCTTGGATTCCCAAGTACGTGCTTGCTAACCCTTTGGGATTTAAGGCTCGGTCTTTCTCGTCTCCTTGTGTGTAGGTATGGAGACGCGGTTGGAGAACATGAGCTCAATGGAGACATGATGGTTCTCCACACCGTTTTGGATGGCTCTTGAAAGCCTTTGTACACATGTATAGTGAGTTTTCTTTTCCCCTTGTCCTCTCTTGTATATACTTGTGTCTTGCTCGTGTGAAAACCATGTTAGGCTAGCCACCTTGTTCATGATAGCTTTGTGATCTTGAATATCTATCTTGCTATCTTTATATGTTGGTGGATGATCCATGTGATCTTGTATCATGCCTTTGTTTAGTTCTTGTATATTGTTTGGCATGTTGTTCTTTGGTATCATGTTGGTTTAGTGTTGTACCTTGTTGACATACTTGCTTGCCCATGCTTATTCATATTTGTGGAATCATGTTACAATGCTCTATTTATGTTAATTGATATTATCAATGCATTGTGTAGCATGTTGTGAGCTTTCCTTGGAGTTTTGGGCTTGTCTTGTCTTGTCTTCGAGTTGTGTTGTTGTTCCTCTTTTCGGTTGGTTTTAGAGTTTTTCCTTGCTCTTCCTTTTCCTAGCTTTTGCTTTGTTAGTTGCCCTTGGTTGAGGGGGAGCTTGGCTTCTTTTGATAGGGAATTTGATTCCAAGAAGGGTTGTGGCTTTCTGGGTAGTCTTTGTGATCCTTAAATTGATATTCCTTCTATGGTATTCAATTGGGATCTTTGCGGTTTTGCAATTGGTACTTTTTCTATGGTACTCAATTGGGACCTTTGGTGGCTCTTCTCTCGCTTGGAGCGATTCTTGGTTGGTGTGTTCCCTCGTGAGCTTCATTGGTGTTAAGTCAAGTTCCTTGTCTCCCTATGCATTCTGCATTGCATTTGTATCATATATCATGATGTATAGACTTTGGTAGGTTTGACATTTGTGTCTCGCATTCTGTCATATATCATGTTCCTTTTGATGTACATATCTACCTATGTTGCATTTGTATCGTATTGCATTTTAGGATGATGAGCTTCTTCCATATGCCTCATTTGAGTTTCTTTGGCTACTTGTGAGATATTGGTCATGTGTGTGGAGAAATGGCTATGTGAGGCTATGCTCTTGGAATATTTGACATATATGTGTTGTGAGATAGCCTTTTTGAATCAAATGCTAATCTTGACTAAATTTGATGAAATGTGCTCCACTCATGTGTAGTAGTATATCCATGTCACTTTTTGGTCTAAATGTGCTTTTCATGCTTAGATTGTGCTTGGATGCCTTGTTCTTGCATTTGGGCCAAAGGCCGAATATCATTGTGAATGTTTAGCCTATGTTGCATTCATGGAGGAGCATAAGCTTCTTTTTGCCGCAAAGGCACTTCATGTACCATGAAATGAATTAATCTTGAAAAGAAGTGTGTATTCTTGAAAAATGCTCCCTCCATCATGTTTATGCTTAAAATGTCTTATCTTTCACACATGGGTGCAAAACATGTTGCATGATGTTCACCAGTGGAGAAGTCTCCCCGAAGTGGACACATGGCTCATGAGCTTTAACATGACATGCTTTGCTTTATGGGTGTTTGCAATGATCTTTTGTTGAGAATTGGATATCCTTGTATGATCTTTGAATGGTATGCATGTTTGTGGCTCAAGTGTGACATGGATAGGATTTTACATTTGAAGTGAGCCATCTTTTGATATAATTATTCAAATCTGAAAATTTGCTTTGTCACATGCCTATATTTCCATATATTACTTGTGGCAATGCTTTGACTATGTTATGATCCATATATGTGCTCTTTGTCTCATTTCTAGCCTTTGTCACTAAATTTGGCCTATTTGAGAAGCTCATGTAGATGTTTATATGCTTTGTCTTACATTCCTGCATTTTTACCTTGAGTCATACATTGTCAACAAGGGGGAGAAGAGGTGAGCTTAATGCAAATTCGAAAACTCGCATCTAAAATTTGGAAGTTTGCATCCACATGTTCGGGGGGAGCTTGCATTTGTGTAGGGGGAGCTTTGGTGAGTTTCCTCTGTTTGCTCGAGTTGTGCTTTGGTGGTTGTTTTTTTTTGCTCTATCACGTGTATTTAGGGTGAGCTTTGTATGCTCTTTGTCCCTAGTGCATGTGTTTAGGGGGAGCTTGTGAGCTTGGTGTGCTCTTTTCTCTATCTCATGAGTTTAGGGTGAGCTTTGTATGCTCTTTGGCCCTAGTTCATGTGTTTAGGGGGAGCTTGTGAGTTTTGTGCTCTTGTGCCGGTGGTGTTGAGCCCCGTTGCCTCTTCTTGAGGAGTCGGTGTTTGACTTATGTTTTCGATTATCACATGATTGGTGTTGAGCCCTTTGTGCCTCTTCTTGAGGGATTGTGTGATTTCGCTTGTCCATGATCGGTGTTGAGCCCTTTGTGCCTCTTCTTGAGGGATCATGCATTCTTGTCTCGGTTGTGTCGAGTCGTTGCCCATGTCTTTGGGGACCGAGACATTGAGTTGGCCTTTGTGGTTTCTTTCATGCCAAGTGACCTTGTTCTTTGCTCTTGTGTGGTTTTCTTTCACTTGGATGAGGTGTTCGGTCTTTGCCCTCTCAAACCATTTCTTTGTGCTCACATGTTGTCAATCCACTCCTCAAGGGGGAGAAATTTGGATAATCAAGTTAATATGAACCTTTATTTGATGGTGATGAGCGGTTGACAAGTGTTTTGGTAAGAGTTTTATGGCACTTTGGGTTTAGCATTTTGGTTTGATGGCTTTTAGGGATTGCATGTTGGTAGTGTGTCTCTTCGTTTGCGCTTAGCCCTTGTGCTTGCTTTGGTTTCGAGAGGAATTTGTCGGAGCATGCTTTTATCCCTTCTCACTTCAAGTGGCCTTTTGTTTGCTTTTTATTGGCTTTGTGGCGCTTGAATGAGTTCTTGTTTGCTTTTTGACCTTCTTTTGTCAATGCACTCATCAAGGGGGAGATTGAGGAACCAAGTTGAGAAGCACCTTGGTCCGTGTGTGATGAGTGATTGACCGGATGGTTTGAAGCTTTGTGTGTGTAGTGTTGAGTTGTGTTGTGTGTGTTTTATTTTGTGTATTTACCTTATTGTTTATGTGGTGTGTTGTCAATGCACTCGTGAGGAGTGGTTGACAACGTTGTGTGGACTGACTCTTGGCCTAGTATTGCGGGTGTTGGTTGCGGCTTGGTTTGCGTTGGTGCAAGTAAAGAACAGCGCGAAAGGTCTTAGCCTTGCGGGGCCTCCGAGGAGTGGAGAGACAAGTAGGCTTGGTTCGAGGGACCGGTGGCCGACGGGATCAAGTGCGAGCCGCATGGTGCAAGAAGAGCAAGACGAAGTCGTGGACATGGAGCCGGTGCATCGGTGGTGGCCAAGTCAAGGAACGAGGCAAGACCGAGTAGATCGTCCGAGCGCCGGGAGGTGAAAGGCTTGGCGGGCTCGACGCTTGGCGTGGTGAGGCCGGGCCGTGCACACGGGGTTTGGTGGTTTGGCCACAAAACCATCGGAGGAGGGTTTCTCGGTTTGGGCCTCAAAACCGAGCCCGAGGACCCGACGTGACGGAGACGGTATCCGGGTTCGTCGGGAAGCTTCGAGGCGGGCGACACGCGGCATGATCGAGGTGCTTGCGTCGGGAGGACGTGAAGGCCTGATGGATGCGCGGCCGTCCGATGGTGAACTTCACCAAAATGCCCCCGTGAGGGCTTGTGTTGTACTCCTAGTGTAGGGGCACTTCGGTCTTTTCGGAGGGCCTATATATAGGAGGAGGGGGCTGAATTTTCAGCCAACTCTTGGGCTAGCAGGGCCGTGGTACTCTTTGATTTTGGAGTGCTTTGGGAGAGAGGGAGAGAGGAGAGAGTGGCTCTTTGATTGGAGCTTTTTGCCATCTTAGATTTGGTTTCTAGGAGTGGCTTGTAATCGATTGGACAAGATATTCATAGTGATTTCATCCTCTAAATCTTGTGCCAATCTTTCTATTCCCGAATTTCTTTTATTGCTTTTTCGGAGCTCTTTTTGTGCTATTTTTCATGCTTGTTTTTGGTGCCTTTGTTCTTGGTGTGATTCTGCGGATTTGAGTGGGTTTCTCCCCGGATTTCTTTGAGGGAAACATGGATGGATGTCTAGTGCATCTTTGTGATTGATCTTGTGCCCTCAAACGTCGGGAAATCACTTCGATTCAAGGATTTTCGTTCGGTGCTCTAGCTTTTGGTGGTGTTCAAAGGATCCGCGATTCCCGATAATTTAGGGAGTTAGGAGACAAAAGTTTTGAGGTATAGCATCCTTGGTTGACGCTTTACATGTCCCCAAACTCTTGTCTCAACAGCTTCTATCGTTAGGGAGATCCGGTGATGGATTGGGAGTGTTGACTTTCGGGGTCGTGCGGTTTTCGTTCTGTTCGTGCACGGCGGACGGTCCGCGATGGCCGGGCGGACGGTCCGCGTGTACAGTGTTCTTCGCGTGTTCTTCGTGTTCTTGCTCGGCTTTGCTTTCGATCCGATTTGGTTTTGGTTTTTCGTTGCGGCCGGTTTGCGGACGGTTCGAGCTTCGGTAGCGGACGGTCCGTGGCCCGCGCGGACGGTCCGCCGGTCTTCGCGGATGGTCCGTTTTTCTCGGGTCGGTTCGGTGGTTACGTTCGCTTTAACGGACGGTCCGCGGCTCGGGGCCGGACGGTCCACGGCAAGGGTGCGGACGGTCCGCCGTACCTCGGCCGGACGGCCCGCGCGGCCATCGCATACGCGCCCGCCCCCGCCCGGCCGGACGGTCCGCCGTAGCCTCGGTCGCTTTGCTCTTTGGTTCGATTCCTCCCTCCTTTCGTGCTTCCGCGTGTGCTTCAAGGAATCATTCCTAGGACTTGAGGTTGATCCATAACCTCATTGTTTTGGCGATTGGTGTGTGATTCGTTCCATCGCTTGTGCGTAATCGGGTTCTTTGAGAAGAATTTTTACCGGCTCCTATTCACTCCCCCCCCCCCTCTCTAGTCGCCATCCGATCCTTCACCGTCTCACACATGCACCCCCCTTCCGGTAGCTAGCCGGGTAGGTGACTACTCGGGAGTAGAAAGGGAGAGTTCTCGTGCCGTCTCATTAAGGTACTAGACTTACCGGTCCCATTCCCGACAAGTGCTTAGTACGTTCAAAAGCTTAGCCCACGAAAGCCACTGGACCGGAGCCCAAATCTCATGCTCTTACCACATGAGTAATCCATTTAATAAGATGCGATGATTCCAACATAAGAACCTATTCTCTCGAGTGACAAACATCACTCGACTTGTACCGGTCCTATAGCATAGCAGCTATCGACCTAGGCATACTAGTGATAGAGCAAAGGTACCTAGGAATCATGCATCTAGGGTTTCAATTCAACTCCTGGAACATAAATGCACAATCATAGAAAGGTAATGGCATAATTTTAAAAGACGGGGTTAATGATCGGGGCTTGCCTTCGGCGGCAAGGTTGGCCTTGGGCCCTTCCGGACTTTGGTCCGGGCCTTGAGCTACATCCACGTCTTGCGGCTCTTCGGCAACACCTTCGTCTCCTCCTTCGGCACGAACGTATATCTACCGTCGGGAAGCTCTACACGAAGGTGCAAATGCAAGATTTATTCAACGATTTTCGATTTAATAAACTTACGATCAACAAACGAAAACCATGGGGCGCATGGTTGACCACATTCACCTAGATAAGAATACATTCAGGCATACTCTTCCAAAAAGGAACAATATGCGGCTCTTTATTAATTATTCTTTTCGATAGTGACTATGTACATATATATGTAAATAATTTAATTTAACTTCACAAACAACAATGGGTTGGTATTTATCTTTTTAAAATGATTTTCATCACACACAATGTCATAAAAAGTGGTTTGGTGATTTTTCCCATTTAGTTGACTATTAAGCCTTAAATTGCTTCCATGGCTTTTGTTCCTAAAATTAATTAATAAAATTTAGTGGAAGGGTTCATTAAGCACTAACCACCTATATCAAGCCACCGAACACACATGCATGCTTAGGATAGCTAAGAAATTAATTATTTCGAAAATGACAAAAGGTAGCTAGTAAAACAAGGAAATGCACACAAAAAATAAATACTTATCAAAGTGATCCTAACTTTCTCACACATGTTTTATGGTCCAAAACTAACCTAGGGACGCAGCATGTACACCTTGAACTATTATGAAACTAGGCTTATGCAATTATCAAGGAAAACAAGCATATTTCAAGACTAAATATTTGTGGCAATTATAAAATTGTAATTAATTCACTAGAGGTGTATTGTGGTATAACAAGACAACATGCAGAAGTTGGCCACAAAAATCCAATTATTTTAAGCTACAAAAATCATTTGGACGGATTCTACATAAATAGAAACCAATTTATATAAAAAGATTTACGACATAAATTTGTGCAATTTTTGGTACAGGAGCTAGCTATAAAATAACACACAACATAACCAAAACTTAGCTACAGAGGACTTATATATTTTGAGATATCACAGATCTAGGATTTTCACATTTCTATTTTTGATGCAAATATTATCAAGAAACAGCTCAGGAAAGAATAACAGAAGTTGTAGTACTTTTGACCAGGAGTCCATCAAAATTGGGTTTGCATTTTTCTGAATTTTCTACGATTTTATATGGATTTTTCAAGAATCAACAAGGCACATATACTATTTGAGATGCCGTTTTGCGAGAAATAACCTGGAGGTTTTTGATTCCTTACGGATACACCCTCGGTTTCTAGATCGGCCCTCGGAAAGAACTGAGGTGTCGCAATGTGGTCCTCGGGGCGGTGGTCGGAGTGGGCGGCGCAATTCCGGCGAGCTCCGGCGGTGGGGTCGGCTGGGAACGGGCGTGGTGTGGTCCTGAGGTTCCCTAGGCTCGATTTCAACCCGTGGTTGGGGCGGTGGTGGCGCCGGTGAGCTCCCTCGGCGGCACCGGCGGCGGCCGCCGCGGTGCCGCGCGCTCCGCGAGGTGGTGGCTCCGTGGAGAAGGTAAGCAAGTGGGCGAGCTCTAGCGAGGTGCCGGACGAGGTGGAAGGCGCCTCGGTTGGGCAATGCGGTCGGCGGGCCCCGGGTTCGGCGCCGCGGCGGCCTCCACTAGCGGCGGCGGGCGGCTCGGGCCGCGATGGCGGGGGCGGCCGGTTGCGGCCAAAGCGAGGTGGAGGAGACACGAACGCTCGACGAGCAGGTGGTGGCTCTTATAGGCGCTTGCGCCCTTGCCGCGCGGACCGGCGCGATGCTCGGACGCGACGTCGCGAGCACGTCACGCCACCGGGCACGACCCCCCGGGCGTCTCGGGGCTCGCGGCGGCCTCGGTGAGGCACGCGGGGAGGCGCGGGCGGCGGTACGGTGCGTACGGCTCGTACGGCGTGGCGCGGGCGCGCCGGGCGCTCCAGCTGGCGCGACCCCGCGTTCCGGCAGAAACTCATCCAGACTGCTACAGTTTGCCCGCTACTTTCTCCAAAATTTTGAATAGAAGTGCACAAAGTGGTGAATAGAAAAGTTGTAGACCTCACTACCCCCTACAACTTTTACAAAGGCTCTAGGGTATTTTTTCTCAACGGATTTTGCACAAACTGCTGCCAAACTTTGAATGTCGCCATGTTCGGGGGAACCGAGAGCTGCGGCGATTGACCAAGTTTTTCACCAACTTCCTCTGCGAGGACCATGTGTGGTTCGAGGACCGGTGGATGGTCGCTTCCTTGTGTGATGAGTGATTGACAACGTTGTGTGGACCGATTCTTGGCTAAGTATTGCGAGGTGCGAGGTTGCGGCTTGACTCGTGTTGGTGCGGGTGAAGAACAAGCGCGAAAGGTCGTTGCGGTGAGGCCTCCGGGTGTGGAGAAGACAAGTAGGCTTCGTTCGAGGGACCGGTGGCCGGCGGGGGTCAAGTGCGGGCCGCATGGTGGCATGAACGACAAGATGAAGTCGTGGACGGTTTCTTGGTACGGCCTCAAAACCAAGGTCGAGCCGGGACTACGTGGGAGCCGAGTCATGAGTGGAGATTGGCGGAGGCTACACCGAGTTCGCGGGGTTTGCGGTGGTTCACCGAGAAAACCACCGGGTTACTCGGTTGAACCACAAAACCGAGGCCGAAGACTCGACGAGGAGGTGCGGCCACCCGGGCCGGTTCAACCGCCCGGGGAGGGGCGGTCGGACCGCCGGGGGCCGGTCCGATCCCGGGGCCGGTCTAACCGCCCAAGGGGGGTGGTCCGACCGCCACGGCCGCCGGCGCCGAGAAGCTTCGAAGCGGAGGACACGCGTCGGATCGCAAGGCTTGCGTCGAGGCTACGCGAGGGTGCGGTCGCCGGGCATCCGTCCGATGGTGAAGACGTCAAGAATTCCAAATCCGCCCTTGAGGGGCATGTATCCCTAGTTATTAGTGAAGGGTAGTTTAGTCTTTTGGGTGCCTCCATATATACTCATTAGAGGGGTGGATGGCGACCAACTCTTGGAACCCTAGCTCATTTGGTTTTTCCATTTTCGTTCTCTATTTTCCCTAGGATTTTAGAAGGATAGTTTGAGAGCTTCATGTGAGATCTAGAGAGAGGGATGGATGTTTTGGTGGCAAGCTAGACCTTGTACGAACCATTCATGGCATGTATAGAAGGTTTGGCGTTGTTCATCATGGTGGTTTTCCCGTCTCTTTGGTGTTGATTTTCGGAGCTCCTTTTGGCGGTGTTTTGAGGACGATTTCTTGTGGTTTTTGGTGGGTGTCACCTATGAGGTTCTTGTGCCTCTTTGGCTGGTGACTTTGCCCCCAAATCCCCTTTGAATCGGACTCAATTTGGTGGTTTCTCGAGTTGGGCGAGTTCTTGACCTAGGGAAGCAATTTCTTCGATTCCTCTTGATTGTGAGCGTTTCGGGTCGATTCCTTTGAGGTAGAGGTTGCCCGGGAGGTAACCCGGCTATTCCCGAAGTTTGGCTGCAATCCGTGGAGTGATTCGGGAGATCGGGGCGCGCTGAAGTTGAGGTTTGACCCGCGGGTTCGTTTTACGGAAGGGGCGGTCTAACCGCCTACGGGGGGCGGTCTAACCGCCCCGGGTGTTTCCGGGTCAAAGTTTTGTTTCGCCGGATTTTCCTCTCGTGAGTTTGTTCGCCTTGATCGGAGGAGTGTCCGGGTGAAATTTGGGGTCGTTCTCGTGCGGTTTGCTAGGTGTTCTTGGCCGGGGTTCGTTCTTTGGGTACGGGAGGTTAGACCGCCCCGGGTAGCCGGTCTAACCGCCCCTAGGCCCTTGGGTGAAGTTTTGGTTTTCGCCAAGATTTTTTCGGTAGCTAGCATGGCCTTGACCGGAGATCTCTGTTGGTGAAACCGTGGTGTGTTTTGGTTCTCGAAGAGGCGTTTCGGAGGATTTCTTGGTTGCCGGTGGAGGCGGTCTAACCGCCCCCTATACCCGGTCTAACCGCCCCCCCTCGGTTAGCCGGCTTTCGAGTTGTTTCCACTTGTCGGTCTTTGCGTGTGTGTTGTGGTTGCTAGTAGAGTTTGTTCCTAGGACCGGTAGCACTCCGGTGGCTACGTGGTTTTGGCAAACGGGAGGTAGAAGTGCGGAGCGTGTGATTTCGGGGGGTTCGACCGAGCTAGTTCGTCTTGTCGGAGTTTCAATCTCCCTCGAGAAGAATTTTTGTCGGCTCCCATTCACTCCCCCCCTCTCGGTCGCCTAATCGGTCCTTCAAGTGGTATCGAGCCGGTTCGGGTCTTTGTTGACTCTAACCGGTCTAAGATCCAAGGATGGCAAACCGAGGAACGGGGTTCGGGTCCTCCACACTTCGATGGCAAGAACTACCGGATGTGGAGCAAGCGGATGGGTGCGTTCCTCCGCGGAAAGGGTCGGCTTTGCTTTGGGATGTCACGTTGGACACGAGGGCTATGTCCGGCCGATGGATTTCCTTGCTCCGGGGGTCGAGGGGACGGATTCGACGCCAACAATAAGGCGGTCGACTACTTGTTTCGTGCTTTGTGTCGGCCGAGTTCGATCGGGTGCACACCGAGCACTTGGCTTGTAGGATTTGGGCGGTGTTGAAGGAGGCTCATGTTGGGAACGCCTAGGTTCGAGGCACGGATGTATGCGACCTACGGAGAGAGTACGAGAACTTCACTCATCTCCCCGGTGAGTCCATCGATGCCTTGTTTCGAGGTTCACGGTGGTTGTGAACAACATGAGGGCCAATGTGGACGTGCTCCCGTACAATGATCATGATAGAGCGGTCAAGCTCTTACACTCTTTGGATTGTACGATATGGGGCGGAAAGTTCGAGGCCATAGTCGAGTCGGAGAGGTATGATACTGCGACGGTGAACGAGCCGTTCTCGAAGCTCAAGTCGGGCCGAGGTGGATAGGGGCATGACTGCCAAGCTCGAGGGACCGACTGACTCCCATAGTCTTGCCCTCGTTGGTGGTTCCAAAGGAAAGACTAACTCTAACCCATCCACCAAGATGTTCTCCTTTTCCTCTTTGATGTCTATGCCAGATGAGGAGTTTGATGACCTTGGAGAGGACGAGCTGGCGTTGTTGACGAGGCGGTTCGAGAGGCGCACGAGAACCGTGTGAACATGAGGAGGAACACGAGGACACGCTTCCCGGTGCGGCAAGCGGGACACTTCGTCGCCGACCGCCCGGGAGAAGGCCGAGAGCAAGGACGACTACAAGCACAAGCCGAGGATGAACGATGGCAAGTACCGTTCGAGGCGCGACCACAAGAGCAAGCACAAGAACAAGTACAAGGACGAGCGACGATCGAGGAAGAAGGAGGGCCGAGGCAAGGCCCGAGCGATGGTTGGAGCGAGCGACGTCGACTCCGGTTCCGCGTACTCCACCTCGAGCTCGAGCAAGAACAAGAAGTCATCCAAGAACACGAGCGGGCCGAGCCGCTTCGCGAGAGATGGCTTCGCACCATGGCGGCGAGCTCCGGCAAGCAAGAAGAGCACACGGAGCGACTCGGACTGCGAGTCCGACGACGAGGTGCGTGATGAACTTCCCTTCTTGCGCCAGGAGAATGAGAGGCTTGGCTCTTTGCTTGATAACCGTGATGACATGCTTAGAGAGGCCAAAAAATGAGGAAAGATCTTAGGGCTTCACTCGAGGATGCTAGGACTAGAGTGGGCGAGCTAGAGACACGGGTGTTTGATAGCAAGCTTGAGATTGATTTGCTTAAAGCTAGCCCTGTTGTTTCGGATGATAATGATTGTCTTGATTGCTCCATATTCCTTGCTGATCTTGCTTTGTTTAAGGAGAAGCATGCCTCCAAGTGTGAGGAACTAGATGTGCTTAGGGTTGAAGTGGCTGAGCTTAAGTCTAGACCTGCTTTGCTAGGTGCTTGCACTTCTTGCTCTGTTTTGCATGCTAAGATTGATGAGATGCATGCTTACACTAGTTCGCTCGAGGCTAAATTGAAGGAACCCATGCCTACATCTTGCTCTACCTGTGAAATGCATGCATTGAAAAATTTGGAACTTGCACATTATGTTGATCGTTTGCAGGATGAGAATGATGACTTGAGGAAGTTGATAGGTTGGTTGTCCGGTCATGAGCCTCAGTTGAGGATGATGATCGAGGCCTTTAAGAGGCAAGATGGTGAGGGGCTTGGGGCAAACAAGGTTGGTGAAGGAAGTGGAGAGAATATCCCGGAGCCACCAAAAACCCACCACAAAAATGATTTCCCTCCAAAACCCAACCATCTTAGGAACCGACTAGACACAACCCCGGCTCTACCTATATTTCCTACACCCACAAATGATCTCCGAAGGCCTATCAAGTTTGTGAGCACTTCCGGAAAGTGTTCTTTGGGAAAGTGAGTGAGAAGGCAAGTGAGGAGAAATCGGTGGAGGAGTTGAGTGGAGAGAAACCAAGCGAGCGGCCCCAATCCAAGCCTAAACCCAAGCTTGTGAGGTTTCGTTGTGGCCATTGTGGGAAAGAGGGTCACAAGGATGAGTTTTGCTTCAAAAGGAAGCGGGGAAGAGAGGATGGCAAAGGAGTGGGCGAACAAGGATAGGTACAACCCTTCCCATGGTGTACCTAAGCCTCGTATGCCACTTCCCGGGGGGTAAGGCCGTGGTGAGAAGTGTTCGGCATGGGGAGATGCGAGTTCCCGCGGCCCGAGGAGCTGTTACGGAGGAGGCGGTCGGACCGGCCCGGCTAGGGCGGTCGGACCGGCCCGGCCTAGAGGGGGGCGGTTAGACCGTCCGGCTAGGCGGTTTAACCGGCCCCCCGGTGCACTCGGGGCGGAGTGGTTTTCGAGGTGGTGAGTCGAGAGGTTTTGGGTCCGGAGGTGGAGTTGCTGGTGGTTGGTCTAGAGAGACGAGCGGGTGGTCGATTGCTAGGCATTCTCCCCCTCGAGGTCACTACGGGGATGGGAGGAGTCGTAGCTTTGAGAAGGAGAGGAGGGACGTTCCACGGGTTGTCTTCCGTGGTTTTGGTCCTCCTCCGGGCGATGAGGGGTGGTTCCCTCGGAGTGGTTACCGAGGTGGTGTTCGTGGTGGGAGTTATGGTAGGAAAGATGGCTTGATGTGTGCTAACCCCACTTTCGAGCAAATGGCTTGGCACTGGTTTTCCTCCTTTGGTACTAACCCCGGTCTTTGAGTCGTTTGTTCGCTCACGTGCTTGTTTTTGAATTTCGGGTGAGAGACTTGAAGAACATTTGGTTGATTGACTCCGGTTGCTCGAGGCATATGACCGGAGACAGGGGGTGGTTCTCAAGTCTCGTCCGGTGGTGACGAAGAGGTACATCACTTTTGGGGACAATGGGCGTGGGCGTGTGCTTTCGAGAAGGTGAGATAAAAGTGAGTGACAAGATCACTGCGAGGCGTGTTGCTCTTGTTCAATCGGCCGGGGTACAATTTGCTTTACGTGTCCCAATTGTTGGATGAGGGTTTTGAGGTGTTGTTTCGGCCGGTGGTTCTCGGATTGTGGACTCTCGAGGGGACCTTGTTTGTATGGTCGTTCCCGAGGGTCGGGTGTTTCGTGCTGATTTTTCTCGGTCTTCGGGTGTGGAGCGTTGTTTCTTGGCCGGTTCTTCGAGTGAGTTGTGGAGGTGGCATAGGAAGTTGGGTCACTTGAGCTTTGACCTTCGTCTCGCTTGAGTAAACTCAATTTGGTCCGAGGATTGCCACGGTTGAGGCTTGAGAGAGAGTTAGTTTGTGCTCCGTGTAGGCATGCCAAGATGGTGGCCTCTTCTCACCCGCCTCTCACCGATGTGATGAGCGAGCGTCCATGCGAGCCGCTCCATATGGACCTTGTTGGCCCGGCTCGTGTGCGATCGCGGGTGGGAAGTGGTATGTCCTTGTTGTGGTGGACGACTATTCTCGGTATGCTTGGGTGTTCTTTCTCGAGGATAAGGGGGAGACGTTTGGTTTTGTTCGAGATCTAGTCTTGAGGTTGAGGAACGAGAGGCACGGAGATGCCATACGAGCTATCCGCAGTGATAATGGCTCGGAATTCAGGAACTCTCGTTTTGAAACCTTTTGCCATGACTTGGGTCTTGAGCACCAGTTTTCGAGTCCGTATACGCCTCCCCAGAATGGTGTTGTGGAAAGGAAGAACGGGACCTTGTGCGAGATGGCTCGGACGATGCTTGATGAGCATAGGACTCCGAGGAGGTATTGGGCGAGGCGGTGAATACCGCATGCTATGTGTCGAACGGGATATACCTCGAGTGCACAAGAAGAAAACATGCTATGAGTTGATGCATGGCCACACACCCAAGGTGAGTCACTTCCATGTCTTCGGTTGCAAGTGTTTCATTCGAAGAAAGGCAAGAAGTTGGATAAGTTTGAGGCTAGGTACGTCGATGGCATTTTCTTTGGTTATGCATCTCATTCTAGAGCATATCGTGTGCTCAATCTTGAAACTAACCAAATCGTGGAGACTTGCGAGGTAACCTTCGACGAGACGAGCCACGTAGTCGGCTTGTCTTTGAGTGTGCGGTGATGATGAACTTGGCGAGGAGATCTTTCAGGAGGAGGAGCATGAACATGGTGATGATGAAGATGGCGGTGTGGTGCCCCCGGCTGAACATGTACCCACTACTTCGACTACGATGATGGATGGACCCTCTGCTACACCTACGACGACAAACCAAGAACGAGGAGAAGCTGATGTTGAGGGGGAGGTAGCTTCGAGGCGAGAACCTCCCCGGCGAGTTCAAGTGGATCACCCAGCTTCGAGGATCATCGGCGACATGAATGAACACACTACACGATCGAGGGTTCGAAACAATTCCCATTTTGCTCATGCTTGCGTTTGTTGCTTCTTTCGAGCCCAAAGACATTGGACACGCACTATCCGATCACAATTGGGTTAATTCGATGCATGAGGAGTTGGAGAACTTTGAGAGGAATCGGGTGTGGGAGTTGGTTGACCCTCCCCCGGGGTGTAAGCCGATTGGTACAAAGTGGGTGTGGAAAAACAAAGAGGGACGAAGGGTGAGGTTGTGAGGAACAAGTCGAGACTTGTTGCTCAAGGGTTCGATCGAAGGAGGGGATTGACTACGAGGAGACCTTTGCTCCCGTATCCCGTTTGGAGGCGATTAGGATCCTTCTAGCCTTTTCCGTGGCTAAAGGGTTCAAGTTGCACCAAATGGATGTGAAGAGTGCTTTTCGAATGGGGTGTTGGAGGAAGAAGTGTATGTGAGACGACCTCGGGGTTTGAGAGTGAGAAGTACCCCCACGGGTGTACAAGTTGAGGAAGGCGCCGTATGGGTTGAAGCGGGCGCCTAGAGCTTGGTATGGCGAGGTTGAGGGGGTTCTTGTTTGAGAGAGGCTTTGAGATGGGGAAGGTCGATCGGACCTTGTTTTTGCCGAGGCGAGGGCGGAGATATCCCGATTGTGCGGGTGTACGTGGATGATATTGTCTTTGGTGGCTCGTCTAACTCTCTTGTTGCGAGGTTTGCGAGATGATATGAGCGGGGAGTTTGAGATGAGCATGATGGGCGAGTTGCGGTTCTTCCTCGGGCTACAAATCAAGCAATCAAAGGAAGGAACATTTGTGCACCGGGCTAAGTACACCAAGGACATTGTGAGGAAGTTCAAGATGGAGGACTCCAAGGCTATGACGACGCCGATGAGTACGACTACGGCTCTTGATGCGGACGAGGAAGGTGAACACGTGGACCGGAAGGAGTACCGGAGCATGATCGGGTCACTCCTCTACTTGACGGCGACGAGGCCGGACATACGGTTCTCGGTGTGTCCGTGCGCTCGTTTTCAAGCGTCTCCGAGGACTTCGCATCGGCAAGCAGTGAAGAGAATTTTCGGGTACTTGCGTCACACTCCCGACTTCGGCCTTTGGTACTCCGCGTCCTCTTCTTTGGCGCTTCATGGCTTTTCGGACGCGGATTTTGCGGGTGTCGGTTGGATAGGAAGTCCACTTACGGGACTTGCCGGTTTTTGGGTTCTTCTTTGGTGTCTTGGTCTTCCCGCAAGCGGTCGAGTGTTGCTCAATCCACGACCGAAGCCGAGTATGTTGCCGCTAGTTGTTGCTCTCGGCTCCTTTGGATCACCTACACCATGAGTGACTTTGGTGAGGAGTATACCCATGTCCCACTTCAATGTGATAGCACCGAGTGCCATAAGCGTTGCAAAGAACCCAGTGCTCCATTCCAAAACCAAACACATAGAAGTGAGGTATCATTTCCTGAGAGACCACGTAGAGAAAGGGAAGATAGCTTTGATCCATGTACCCACTCATGACCAACTAGCCGATATTTTCACCAAACCCCTAGATCAAGCAACTTTCACTCGTTTGCGGGGGGAACTTGGTGTGTGCTTGATTTCTTGAGTTGGATGTGTGGGAGCTCCTTTGTAGCATATGTGTAGCTTTTCTTTGTACAGTTCTTGCATTTGGCATTGCATTTGTAACATGATGTATAGGCATCCTTGTATCTTAGATTGCATGCATTTTGTATCATATGCATCGGATAGGAAAAGCTTCTCCTATATACAATGTTTACCATGGGTTGCTATATATGTTCTTGTGAGCTTGTTTGATATGCTACGGTTAGTTTGGCTTGGCTCTTGATGATCTTGATGAATGATCCATGGTTGATGGCTAATTTTTGAAAAATGTCACATACGTGCTCTCTCATGTGTAAATGCCTATATATGATCTTGACATATTATAGTGGCTTTGCTATGCTTACTTTGTGGTTGGATAGCTAGTTTATTGATCATATGGGGCCAAAGGCTCATTTGCCATCATGAATGTTTAGCCCTCTTGCTTAATCTTGTGGAGGGGCATAAGTTCCTTTTTGTCGCAAAGACATTTCATGTACCAATCATAAATCTGAAAATGAAATGAAAAATGCTTGGAAAATATGCTCCCATGTCATATGTGCTTGAATTTAATTTGCTTTGGGTGCTAAACCGTTGCATGATGCCTACCAATGAGAAGTCTCATCCATAGAAGTAGGCACATGGCTCGGTGGCTTTGACATGACATGAGGTGCTTTTGGGTGTTTATGATGGTCTTATGATTAGAATGGCTGTCCTAGCATGAAGTTTGAGTGGCTTTGCCATTTTGATATGTTTTGCTCATGTTTAGGTATTTGCTTGTGAGAGAGTAACTTTTCGCAAAATTACTCAAATCTGTTTTAGCCTTGTCCAATGGTTGTGAAACTTGGTGATCACGTAGTTAAGGTCATTACGAATCTGTCGAGTATCTAACTTGCTCATTTGGACTTGTGTAGCTCCTTGTGATGAATTTTGTATATTCGAGAAGCTATATGTTGAAAGTTTTTGCATTTTGCCTTGATTCATGCATTGTCAACAAGGGGGAGAAGTTTGCGCATGTTTTGGGCACCTGGGAGTGTTTGGAAGGTGTTCCAATTGTTTCGGGATTTTTTTGAGCAGTTTGGTGCAGGGTCGGTCTCTTGGGGCGGTCTAACCGCCCCTAGGCGGTCGGTTCGAGCGAGAGGCGGTCTAACCGCCCGTACGAGCGGTCTAACCGCCCGGGCGTGTGAGCAAGTTTTTTTCTCTTTGTTGCATTCCCGAGTTGCATTGTTGCATGTGTTCGGGGGGGGGAGTGTCTTTGTGGCTCGGGGGGAGCTTGCATATGTGCGGGGGGAGCTCTTTGTGGTGTTCGAGTTTTGCTTTGGTGGTTTGCGCTCTTTGCTTGAGATGTGTTTTGTCTCGGATGTGTCGAGCCGTTGCCCTTGCCTAAGGGGTCCGAGACTTGTCTTCTTCAAGTGATCTTGCTCTTTGCCTTTCTTTAGCTTTCGATCGCTTGTTGGGGTTTCTTTTTATTTTGTTTCTTTTCTTTTCCTTTTCTCTTGTGTTACTTCATGTGAGTGTGTTGTCAATGCACTCATCAAGGAGGAGATTGAGGACCATGTGTGGTTCGAGGACCGGTGGATGGTCGCTTCCTTGTGTGATGAGTGATTGACAACGTTGTGTGGACCGATTCTTGGCTAAGTATTGCGGGTGCGGGTTGCCGCTTGACTCGTGTTGGTGCGGGTGAAGAACAAGCGCGAAAGGTCGTTGCGGTGAGGCCTCCGGGTGTGGAGAAGACAAGTAGGCTTCGTTCGAGGGACCCGGTGGCCGGCGGGGGTCAAGTGCGGGCCGCATGGTGGCATGAACAAGCAAGATGAAGTCGTGGACGGTTTCGGGTAGAGCCTCAAAACCAAGGTCGAGCCGGGACTACGTGGGAGCCGAGTCATGAGTGGAGATTGGCGGAGGCTACACCGAGTTCGCGGGGTTTGCAGTGGTTCACTAGAAAACCACTGGGTTACTCGGTTGAGCCACAAAACCGAGGCCGAAGACTCGACGAGGAGGTGCGGCCACCCGGGCCGGTTCAACCGCCCGGGAGGGGCGGTCCGACCGCCCCGGCCGCCGGCGCCGAGAAGCTTCGAAGCGGAGGACACGCGTCGGGATCGCAAGGCTTGCGTCGAGGCTACGCAGGGTGCGGTCGCCGGGCATCCGTCCGATGGTGAAGACGTCAAGAATTCCAAATCCGCCCTTGAGGGGTATGTATCCCTAGTTATTAGTGAAGGGTAGTTTAGTCTTTTGGGTGCCTCCATATATACTCATTAGAGGGGTGGATGGCAGCCAACTCTTGGAACCCTAGCTCATTTGGTTCTTCCATTTTCGTTCTCTATTTTCCCTAGGATTTTAGAAGGATAGCTTGAGAGCTTCATGTGAGATCTAGAGAGAGGGATGGATGTTTGGGTGGCAAGCTAGACCTTGTACGAACCATTCATGGCATGTATAGAAGGTTTGGCGTTGTTCATCATGGTGGTTTTCCCGTCTCTTTGGTGTTGATTTTCGGAGCTCCTTTTGGCGGTGTTTTGAGGACGATTTCTTGGGGTTTTTGGTGGGTGTCACGTATGAGGTTCTTGTGCCTCTTTGGCTGGTGACTTTGCCCCCAAATCCCCTTTGAATCGGACTCAATTTGGTGGTTTCTCGAGTTGGGCGAGTTCTTGACCTAGGGAAGCGATTTCTTCGATTCCTCTTGATTGTGAGCGTTTCGGGTCGATTCCTTTGAGGTAGAGGTTGCCCAGGAGGTAACCCAGCTATTCCCGAAGTTTGGCTGCAATCCGTGGAGTGATTCGGGAGATCGGGCGCGCTGAAGTTGAGGTTTGACCCGCGGGTTCGTTTTCTGGAAGGGGCGGTCTAACCGCCTACAGGGGGCGGTCTAACCGCCCTGGGTGTTTCCGGGTCAAAGTTTTGTTTCGCCGGATTTTCCTCTGTGAGTTTGTTCGCCTTGATCAGAGGAGTGTCTGGGTGAAATTTGGGGTCGTTCTCGTGCAGTTTGCTAGGTGTTCTTGGTCGGGGTTCGTTGCTGGGTACAGGAGGTTAGACCGCCCCAGGTAGCCGGTCTAACCGCCCCTAGGCCCTTGGGTGAAGTTTTGGTTTTCGCCAAGATTTTCTGGTAGCTAGCATGGCCTTGACCAGAGATCTCTGTTGGTGAAACCGTGGTGTGTTTTGGTGCTCGGAAGAGGCGTTTCGGAGGATTTCTTGGTTGCCAGGTGGAGGCGGTCTAACCGCCCCCTATACCCGGTCTAACCGCCCCCCTCTGGTTAGCCGGCTTTCGAGTTGTTTCCGCTGTCGGTGCTGCGTGTGTG
The DNA here is from genome assembly GCA_947561735.1 of Cenchrus americanus. Lineage (NCBI taxonomy): Eukaryota > Viridiplantae > Streptophyta > Magnoliopsida > Poales > Poaceae > Cenchrus > Cenchrus americanus. Next base: position 202,932,054 of record OX387245.1, read on the forward strand.
TTGTGGTTGCTGGTAGAGTTTGTTCCTAGGACCAGTAGCACTCCAGTGGCTACGTGGTTTTGGCAAACGGGAGGTAGAAGTGCGGAGCGTGTGATTTCGGGGGTTCGACCGAGCTAGTTCGTCTTGTCGGAGTTTCAATCTCCCTCGAGAAGAATTTTTATCGGCTCCCATTCACTCCCCCCCCTCTCTGGTCGCCTAATCGGTCCTTCACTCTCCAAATTTGAAATGCCAATCTACAGGAAAGTTGTGTTCCTCGACAAGCTAGACAACTTTCATATTGGTAGATTTTGAAGTGTTTAGGTGAAATTTGGAGAACACGGCAAAAGTTCCGAAAGACATTCAGTGACGTCAGGGTTTAAGCGGGTTCGACCGTGTCTTTGACCAAGGGTTGACCACAAGGGTGTGTTGACTTGGTCAAGGGGTTCAATAGGGTTTGTCGGTGAGGTTTTCGAGGTGATGACCTAGGTTGACCTAGGTTTGACCAATGTCAGCGGGTTTGACTCGGCTGATTTGGGCATTAGCGTTAATGACGCTAATCAAAAACTTGGGGCGTCACAGCCTACCCCCCTTAAGAAGAATCTCGTCCCGAGATTCGATAACAAAACTAGAGTGATTCCTTCCATCATGACAAGGTTTACACGGGGAGAAAAATATCTCCGCTTACACTTCCCAATATCGGGAATTCGGATGGAACCAAAAGGTACAAGGTGCGTTCCCTACTCCCTCATCGTCGTTCGTGAGGAAGCGGGCGGTGAATGTGCACATGGATAGCTAATAGCAAACGAGATTCCGCCGCGATACAAAGATACATCCCTATCAACATCCGGCGAAAGGACTCGAACTCTTCCGAGGACCGAGTCATGGGTGTCGGCGTGGCGGGAGTCTCGTTCCGACCTACTTCCAAACTTCTCCTCGACGTTGTGGACGAAGACGAAGAAATAGCTTGCTCGGAGAGGAGCGGAACAGTTGGGAGAGATGCTCTAGTGGCGGGGGTGACCAAAATCTAACGCGGGGAAGAACAAGAGCGGTGGTGATGCCAAGCCGGGACGGATTTGAGGCTTTCGTATCGGCGGTTCGGGTAAGGGCTTCCCTTTTATGGCCACCGCGGGGCCGCAATGGTCATTTAACCGAGCGGGTATCGGTGTAAACAACACGGAGCTCGACAATGGTCGACCCGTGAGGTCTCGGCGGGGTGAGCGCGATTGCGGAAGAAGATGGCGGAGTGGCGTCACGGCGTCGGACGGTCTTGACACGTAAAAGGATGGGGTCCAACGGTTCGAAGAATCGACCGTGCAAGGGAGAAGAACGAGAATAACTTAGGGCATTAGCGTCCTCTCGCTCGTGATTGCAATGAAGAGAAGCTTAGCAAAAGCTTCGATCGATCCCGGGCTTACTCCTTTGCTCGATTCCGAGGATTTGGAGATTATGAGTACGGATCAAGAACGGATAAGCGATGGATGACTTCTCCACATGGACTTTTCGAGAACCTTGACTCGCTCGAGACAACTTCTACTTCTCCTGCTTCCACTTCGCTAGCCGGAAGGGAATTGATGCTACACGGTCGTCGAGATTGGCGGCAAGAGACCAAGTCGACAAGTGATCATCCAACTAGATTTCTAGGAGGAAAATGAGAGGGCTAGTGAAAGGGTTTCGTAACTTCGTTGTACGAAAGGCAATTACGTGGGGAACTTTATAAATAATCTTGCTCACACTTTAATTACCTTGCGAATTTGGGTGTGGATGACTCATTACTTTGAGGTGCAATGATTTTAAAAGTTGATGTGATGCCCATGCTTGTGAAGGCACTATGCACATGCTCGTGCGGTATGGTGCTCATGGTGCACATTAGTACATCTCGGTTACCCACATGTTGAGTTAGTGATTGCAAGGGCAATCATAGGCGAGAGAAAGAAACCGTGTGGCGAGTCGCATTCTCACAACCAAGATACCTAGCGTGCTCCTAGTGGCGATCATGTGGCTACGGCACACATGATGCCCTAGGTTCCGTCGTGGCACCTTTGGTTATGGGACAACAACATCACCAAATGAGAGAGATAGGGTATGCGTATGAAAATTTCCATGCGAGTGCATGTTAGTTCACCCAAGGTTCCCACATGCATATTCCATGCAATGCATACTCAAAAAGTGACATTTATCTTAATTCAAAAAGTTGCGAGCAAGACCAAAAAGATTTTAAGTTCAAGATTGAGAGATTGTATTAATCACGATTGGCGTGAATTTCTTGGATGAGTTTGATACTAATCACGGATCTTTTGATCGGATCACACTAGCAGAGGTAATGCCTTACAAAGATTACTGCGGAAAAAGGTTCAATCAAGGCACCGCATTGAAGAAAGAGCTAGAAATTACCAAAATGACGTTTGGGATTACAATGCAGACTAGCTGCACAAAAGGAGGTTCTTAGCTCAGCCAACCACAACGACTATCCAAACGCGGCTGTACACTAGGGTTCCTTACAACTACTACCCTTGTACGACTCAAAACTAAATTCCAACATACCAACCTCTTAGGCTTGGATCTTCTATCTTTCGAAGGACTATGGTGACTCGGGTCCGGACTCTACCCGGACTCTCCTTGGATGTCCTCGGCATCTTCTTCTTCGCTGGTCCGGGAATGACAGATTCGGAGGCGGAGCCGCTATAGCTTCCGGTTGATCCTCCGAGTTCGGCATATACGGTCGTTATGCCGCAACAAGAAGTTCTGCTCATGGATAACTTCACTCGGTTCTCGTATCCTTGCCTTGTCCTTGCGTCTTTCCTTCTTGAGAGTAGCTATAAATGCTCGGGCTTCCTTCAACACTTGAGCGGTGTTCTCCATTTCTTTAACTTGATACCTATAAATTTGGTGTCTATAGAATACATTTTCTCCCACAATTCATCGGTAGGTGTCATACATGGCTTCGGAGAAATGAGCGAGGTGACGAGATCGAAACTATAGTGAGAGCCGCCCGAGCCGAAAAGAAGGCTTCACGTTCGACACAAGGTACAATGTGTTGCTCGGGTAAAGGAATTACTTTGGGCACGGCAGAGCCGGCTATCTCGTCGCGGTGCTTCCCACAAAAAGTTGTGAGCGCTTCGAGAGCAGCCTTCCGCACGGTGCCGGCCAAGTTCCATCCTTGAGCCTTACACTCCCACTCTTCCCAAGCGGGATTGGTCGGGCACATAGAAATCTTCACCTTCACTTTGCAACGAAGCGGTTGCCGGTGGTCACGACCTCACGTGTTGAGTATTTTGGGTAAGCAAGTATACCCAAAGTCCTTCGGGGTGTCCCACAAGAGTGCGGGAAATCCACCCTCCTCGAGGTAGTTCACGAGAGTCCATGCATCCACATTGGCCGACGCAGATTCAATGTTGTCCATCCGGACATAATGGAAAAAAGTGAGAACCGGACCGTGTGAGCGTACAAGGATAAACTCGATCCACACCAAAAGGGTATATGGTTAAGCAATGGGATAGCCATAGGTACCAAGGTACAATCGTATGCATAACTCGAATCGAGCGGACATACATACCGACAAAAGTTCGGCGAGTTGTGAACAAAAATTCATAATTTAAAACCGAGCCCCCAAAATTTCTCAAATTTGTGTGGCAAATCATTAAGGTTATGAGACACATGTTTGGGTATGTAGGATTGAGCTAAAAGTTTAGGGGGTGCTTAACTAAGCAAGATTCCGGTTCAAGTTTACGGAAAAACAGCAAGACGGGGGTTCACTAATCCGAGCATAACTTGAGGTAGACCAAAGCTATGATCGTGAACTTCGGCGAGCGAGAAACTAATTAGATTGGAGCAACACGGGTAGATATCTCCTAGACAAAAGATTCTTGGACGGGGACAACAAGCTAAGCCAACAACTCTAACGAGAATTGTAGATAACAACACATCAACACCCGAGAGGCTAGGCATAACGAAACATACTAGCAAGTATTTTACCTTAGAGAGCACATAACCAAGATGGGTTCAGTTTTAAATTTTTCCATGACTTTTAGCATGATGCACGACGTCCTATTCGTCCTCACAAGGCAATCAAGCCAAAACTCGAAGTTAGCGCGGTGGCAAGGCACATACACGTTTCTCCCTATAATAGCTAGTCGAGAACTAGTCGAGGCTCACTTAGCGACTTAGAAAATGAGGTTAGTGTACCCGCAAAAGATCTTAGGACACAACGAACCTTTCATGCCGGCACTCATGAAAGCGTCCACATACATTACCGTTCACTATAGAAACGACATCCATGCGTTAAGCCGCTGCATGGACAGCGTCCAACATCGGACACCCTCCGTTTGAATGGAGTGTATCCTTGCATTGCATATTCGACATGCGGAGTGCACACGTATAAAACACGTCGCGACGTTACAACTCATGACCAGACGCGAAGATGGGATCCGTGGAATAGATCACTCCATCAACCCTCGCAATTCCTGTGATGCGGCATGGCACACATATAAAACACGTGGCTGATCTAGTTTGGTTGTGCAATAAAGTAAGTCTGACATAAAGTAAGGTGCTGGAAGTTAGCAAAATAAACCATAGGTTACTAAGCCACCTGAAAGAACCCAAAAATTCCTTCCGGGGCCTCTCGTCTAATTTATCCTTAACGGATCAACGTGTTTTGGAAAATCAAGCAAATCTTGGCAATTTTTATTCAAAAAGCCGGTGATTAAGGTTATTAATTAATCTCGGGTGCATATAATCGTTCGATACCAGCTGTGACAACCCACCCGGAAAATACCGTACTATCGCCTAAAACCAATCTACTTTGGCCATTAAGCAAGAGTAAAGTATCATCTTGTCGTTAGTTGCCGGGTTGACGCCCGGTAAATCACTTGGAATTCGTACGAGAGGATCGACATATGCATTAAAACTCATGCGAAGGCGAGTCTAGAGTACAACACAAGTTAAAATATAGGTTATTACAAACCATTGCTCGGGGCAATAAATAAGGTTCGTAGTTCGAAACGGCGAAAATAAATTAAACAAGAGCATCGGTAAACATCACGGGAGGCCATCCATGATGTCATCACCGATCGTCATCCATCCAGGTCAACAACACCGCACAATAGTTTTAAAGCAAGGTTGAGTATACTAATACTCAAGCAAGACTTAACCGCCGGTGATAACTACATCACCAAACTCTAGACATGAGGGGCTTTATGGTGGTGAATTTCCTTTGGTGAAAGCATCAAAGAGTATGTCCTTACTTTCAATATTTTAGCACGAGTTCTAGTTGGTTACCATTTCTAAGTGTTCCAACTCATTCAATTAAGAATTGGACAAGCAATTAATTCATACAACAATATTCACCAAATCCATCATTACGAGATATCATGGCTAGTTGATTAAGCGAGTCTCGGATAACGGTGAGAGGCCGACAATCGATTGATTTAAACCTTGCAAGGTAAACCTAAGCACACGGTAGGGTGCCCCCGCGAGGACAACCATCCGAGCAGTTCCCAAAAATCCTTGAGTTGGGACCAATGCTTACGATCCCGGGTACAAGGCTAAGCGGCGTACCCCGCGAGGCACGCGAGTCTCACACATGCACCCCCCCTTCCCGGTAGCTAGCGGGTAGGTGACTAGTCAGGAGTAGTAAGGGAGAGTTCCCGTGCCGTCACATTAAGGTACTAGGCTTACCGGTCCCATTCCCGACAAGTGCTTAGTACGTTCAAAAGCTTAGCCCACGAAAGCCACTGGACCGGAGCCCAAATCTCATGCTCTTACCACATGAGCAATCCATTTAATAAGATCTGGTGATTCCAACATAAGAACCTATTCTCTCGAGTGACAAACATCACTCGACTTGTACCGGTCCTATAGCATAGCGGCTATCGACCTAGGCATACTAGTGATGGAGCATAGGTACCCAGGAATCATGCATCTAGGGTTTCAATTCAACTCCTGGAACGTGTTGATGGTTAATAGTTATATCAAATTTCGTTTAGACTTGCAAGCGGACAAGTCTCCTGTCGTAGTCAAGGGACCCTTCTTCCCTCGAGTGGTGAACCCAAGGTATCGAATCAGTGGAACAAATGTGTGACGCAAGAGTTGATCTAGTAAAGCCAAGTAACTTCAATCTTCGGTAAAAGAAACCCTAATGCATCTAGGTAAAAGACACGAAACTAATCTAATCTACTAAAGACCAGAGATAACAAAGTAAGATTGGGTAGATAAACCGATCTAGAGAGATCGGGTTAAGACTTTTGTTGAAGTTCCAAGCAAGAGAAGAAGTAGCAAATCAAATCTTATTAGAAGCCTCTTTAAACCGTGGTTTCGCGTCCAAATCCGAAAACATCCGCCTTTCGGAACCCCCGTTCTGTCACAACGTATCCCTACTCATGCGGGGAGTCTAGGGCGAGTCAAAAGACAAGTCGAGATTCTTTCGGAAGAACCCGCGTGTACCTCTAGCCACCGCGGCTACAAGAACACCCTATGTAATCTATCGCGCGAATAAATCTAGAATAAGCAAACCGATCGAAAAACGAAATCTTTGAGGAAACACTTGATCGCTAAGAATAGATTCAACTTGATAATTCAACTATGACAATGATACATACACAAGATCACCACCGGGATCCTTCCTTGATCTTGCTTCTAGCTCCGGAACTCCGACGTGGTCTTCCATGCAAGGTTCCCATGTCGGCTAGGGAAACCGTAGTTAACTACCTCGACCCTCTCCCCGTCCGAGATGGTGTCCCTCTCTTCTCTGCTCCTCGGCGGCCGATGACGAATTGGATGATGCGTGGCTCTCGGCCACGGGGCTATAAATAGCACGATTGGCGGCTAGGGCAAAGAAGGGGACAAACGGGCCCCGGACCGGGCGGGGCCGACCGGCCTAGGCCGGGCCGGCCCGGGCCAAACCAGGCCCGGCCGAGGTCTCCTTTGCTCTACGTCGGTTCCCTTGCTTCCCGGATGTTTCCCCTTCTACATGTAGGTCCATGTCGTCAGTTTCTCTCCGAATTGGGCATAACTCCTTGTCTTGCAAGATTCAACATTTTTTACGGTTAGGTCCTCGGAGTTTGTCGTCTTCTCGGATCAAGTCCCTGGCTTCTTGGAGTTAAGTTTGCTTCATTGCATGACTTGTACGGGGCTTCAAGATCTTGTCATAAGGTGCTTGATGAACTTATCCCGAAAGTCTTGCTTTCAACGCTAAAACCCTGCATAAACACTAAACTCCAAAACCGACATGCACACATGAACTTGTTATACCACGGGGGTTAGTACCAATGGATAAGGTATAAAACTTATGCCAACACCGAAGGTAAACTCATGGCTAGGTTGACGGATTTTCACCGTCAACATCTCCCCCATGCTTAAACCTTGCTCGTCCTCGAGTAAGCCTTCGATGGATATCATCATTGCCAAACAATGTTTAAACTTTGCACTTGATCACACATGAGAAAACATAATGCTCTCAAAATTTTAATTCATTAAAGTTCCATAATGTACTAGCCTTCATCCGTACGGAGGGTAGATTCTTATTAAGCTTATCCCACGAGTATTAACATGCTCCCAAAGTTTAAATAGATCTCGAATTTTTGAAATAAATAATGAGATAAAGAAAAGCTAAACCAAGTTCACAAATTTAAATCATCTTGCATATTGCTCATGAACTCTCAACTCGCTTGTCTCTCAAGCCTATATATTCTACTCCTTTCCCTCTCACATATATGTGTGGTAGGCTTTATATGGAGCTTTTTGGGAAAGTTTAGTCCTAACAAGATTTTATAAATGAGGTGTTGTCAAAACAAGACAAGCTTCTCATGGTCTTACCGAGACTCGTCAAAAAGGTCATTGGAAAATAATGTTAAATCAAGGAGGGGAAAAAGAAAAATACACACACTTTAGATGAGTGGACATGTGCAAATGGCAAAGGGTGATCCCGAGGCTCAAAGGAAGTCCTCGTTATCGGATTGCACATGGTTGGAAAATGATAATGGATCTTTTAATCTTGAAGCCTAGAATTTCCTAATGCACTTTAGAGAACCGGGGAATTCACTTTACGCATACTCATATTTTTTTCTCTTTCTCATATTTCTCCTTCTTTTCTTTCTTTCTTTCTTCTTTCTTTCTTTCTTTCTTTTTCTCATTCATTCATTCATTTTTTTTCTTGTCATACATTCGGTCACAAGACTTTCACATCATAGTTTTGATTTTTTTTTATTTGCGCCCCTTTTGAACTTTTTTTTAATTACTCCCCTTTGAACTCTAAAAATTGCATCGTACCTACCTCCCCCATGCTTAGACGTTGCTCGTCCTCGAGCAAAGAGGCTATAAATAAGGTAGGTACCGGAAATATTTTTCCTTGAAGAGATACTTGAATTCTTCAATGTTGGCACCGTCTTGCGATCTTCCTTGAATTGATGATCCATTCTCAACGATAGGTTGTGGTCAAGGAGGTAAACACAAAAGATGATATTTGGTTTTAAGGGTGGATATCCGGCGAGGTTTGTGAGGTCTCCGATGCGGGGATACACAATGCACGGATAAAAGGCTAGCAAAAAGATAGATACGCAAAAACGAAATGACTAGCTTCTTAGTCTTAGGCCGTAAAAATCATGGCCTCGCAATAACTCACTCAAAAATAAATCTTGTACACTAAGGTTTATGCACTCAAATATATATTAGGCTTTGGATAGGTTGAGCAACACACAAGTGATATTTATGACAAGGTTAGCAATATTTTTTAGCATAAAAACCATCTTTAATCTATTCGGTACTTGAGAGCTCATAAAACACTATGGGTCTTTATTTTAATCATAACCTCCGCTAAAGATTAAGCTAGCATTTAAATAAATTCAGATTCGTATTTTAAGAGAGCACTAGCTTTAACATGCATAAATCAATTACAAAGATAAACAAAGCGGCAATTCTAATCATATATCATCATGGCAAAAATTTTTGTAACTTTTCCAATGGTGAGAACAAGGTGGTATCTTTATTAATGATGAAATCAAGTTGAAATACAAACTGAAAATAAACAAACACACTTGCTGAAATTTAAATAAAAACAGAAAATATTACGCAAACACACAAAAACAAAAGCTGAAAATTACAGAGAAAGGGAAAAGAAAAGAAAACTAAAGTTCCTTAATCTTCCTAGTCCTCCGCCGGTGGTTGGTGTTGATAATCTTGATAGTAGTACCCTTGCTCATAGTAAGGTTGGACATCCCCTCCAACGAATTGATCCGGCTCCACTAGGTGAAGGCGTCCAAGCTCATAGGCAATATTTGCATTGCCCTCACCAAGTTGAGCCGCGTTGGCTTGGATGGCTGCGACGTTTTGTGCATTTCTCGCAACATACCCTCCAATTATGGTCACGCTTTGTTGTGGTTGCGGATATTGTGCGTAGGGCTCCGCGAAGTTTACGTTGGGCACCACATAATTTGGTGGGGGTACCGTGTAACACCCTAAATTCCGGTGTTTGATTTTAATTAAAACTTGCTTACCAACAATGCGAACTCGCTTAAGGAATATAAGGATATTGTGCTCTTATAGGCATTTAATCATTTCTCTTAATTAATTAATGAAATATAGGAGTTTACTGTTGCATTCATGCTGCGTTGCATTGTTTTTTTTTTTGAGTGCTTGGATTCAAATCCTGGTTTGAATTCAAATTTGGTTTGCTTGTTTAGAAAGGGAATAGGAATTTGAAAAACAAAGAAAATAGCCTCCTTTCCCCTTTTCGGCCCGCAGCCCGCCGTCCCGGCCCGGCGGCGGCCCACCCTCGCGTCAACCCGTTTCCCCGCGCGCGCTCGGCCCCGGCTCTTCCCCGTGGCCCGGCCGGCCCATCCCCGCGTCCGCCCGCCGGGAGCCACCGACGGGCGGGCCCCGCCCATCATCCTCGACCTCGAGTCGGAGACGGACCGGGGGCCGGACCCGACCCCGAACCCGAGCTCCCGTCGCGCGCCCCTGTGCGAGGTCGCGGGCCCACGCCCCTAGGCATCTCCTCGCCGCCTATAAAGGCTGTCCCGCAACCCCTCGCGTGCTCCCAAAACCCTAGCGCCGCCCAAACCCTAGGTCCCCGCCTCGCCGCCGTCTCGGTCCGCACTGCCTTGCTTGGCCCGCGTCTCCGCTGCCGTACGGTTGCATTGGAGCAGATCCTTAGCTTCGCCGCGAGGTAAGGGACTCCGTGGTGCCGTTGGCTCGCGCGCGCAAGGCATCGTGTCGCCGTGTCGTCTTCGCCGGAGCGCCGCCGCCGCCGCCGTCCTTCGTGCGCCGGGCCGCGCGTCGTCGCGCCCGCCACGGGATGTCCCCGTTGAGTTCGCACGCACGTGCTCGACGTTTTGGTGAAGGACCCGCAGCAAACGGTGCACCCCGGCGTCGTGTGGCCTTTGCGCCGCCGCTCGCCGACGCCGCGCCGCCGCCTTGCACCGCCGCCGGCCGCGCCCCGCCGCTGCAGCCGCTCGCGCGAGATCGGGGACCGCCGATTCCCCAACCGGGGCGGCCCGGATCGCGCCACGTCTCGGTCGAGCCGGCTCATACCGGTCAACCCGCCCTTATCACCCGCAGAGTAGATCGTGACCGTTGGATCTTGATCCGATGGATCGATCCGGCCCTTAAGCCTTAATCGCGCGCTTTTGCAAATAAAACCCGAGTTTCTCCAATTTTGCAACCCGGTCCTCCCACCTTAGAAAAACCTTTACGGTTAGGTCCTCGTTTTCTTCGTTTAGCTCGAAAACTTAAAATTCTTTACAGATTAGTCCTAAAAATTGTTTTTGCCATAACTTCGTCATTTTAGCTCCGTTTTTAGCGTTCTTTATGTCCACGCGGTCGTCTCGACGAGTAGAATAGTTTTCTGTTGCATTTATTACTATTTGAGATGATTGGTGTACTGTTTACTATTTGTTTCCATTGTATGCTTGTATGTGATGTGTGGAGCGTAGCGTACGAGCAATTCGGGGACTTCGTTCGCTATTGAAGAGTATCAAGACCCCGAGCAGTTTCCGGTGCTGGTAGAAGGCTAGTCCTTGCTGCATTCCCATTGAATTCCTATTACAACATGCATTTTAATTACACTATTGTTTATTATTGCTATGCATTAAATTGATGGCTCCTATTGCTAAGGTTCAACTAGCTTTGTTATCTTATGCCTTGATCAACCTAGGTTTACTTTATGTTGGGTAGCACATGCTAGAGCTTTACGTGGTTTTGGAGGGTTTAATGAACACTTGTTAATACGGCTTTATTTCTGCTATCATTCATGTAATGCAAGAACACTTTATGCTTGTTAATCGGAACATGGAGAACCACCCAGGAAAACAGTACTACCACAAGACATATGGCTCTGTCTTGGCTTATTAATTAGTGAACTAGATGTTAGGTATGCTTTACCTGATAAGGGTTGGGGGCTGGCGGGCAGTGGCGTATGGACCTGCTCGGGCGTAGGTGTGGGCTTAGCTAAGACACGGTACTCGTCCGGGAGCTTTATACGTTGCACTGACCAGGTAACCTAGCGGGCGACCTTCATCCGGGGATCTTTGTAACGGCCTCGTAGCGTCCCTATGCAATCACACCTCGATAGTGTGGTATGGTGCCTTGCAAACACCGCATGGTTGGGTCCAAAACTCTTCGGGGTTTTTACTCGACTTGTTGGTAAAGATGTACAACCTCTCGCAGAGTGTAAAACTAACTAGTTAGCCGTGCCCACGGTCAAGGGCGGCCCGGACCCTCACATGATTAATACTATGGAAGATGGAACTTTTAAACTTGTGCATTACATTTTATGGATCTGTTGCATTTTATTATCTTGGTTTGGTATATACTTACACTTGCTAGTAACGAGTTGCTTAATAAGTTGTTATAGAACTTTTCCCTTGTTGAGTACGACATGTGCTCATGCTTGTTGTTCCTTTATTGCATCTACACTACCCGACTGCTGCTCAGATGGACGTTTTGAGGACTACAATGAAGAATTCGATGGGTTCTAGGCGTTCGTTCTCCAGTCAGCTGCCTGTGGAGGACTTCTGCTTGTGTTTCTTTTCTGCTGTTAGCTACTCGAACGATTTTTTAGTTGAGACATTCGGTCATGTAATAACTGTTTAATACTCTCTTTACGCTTTACACTGTGTTTTGGTATTCACTGCGTCGATGCATGTGTGTAACTTGATCCTGGCGCACATGTATTCTTGCATTCGGGTTTGTCCATAAATCCGGGTGTGACAAAGTGGTACTAGAGCCGTGTTGACTGTAGGACGTTAGCCTAGTTAGAACTGGTCGAAAACTAAGGATTTTATAATAATAGAAGCCACACATAGTTTAGCTTGCTTTATTCTATTTTATTATATCTAATCTTGGTTTAATCTTATCCTTGTTTGCTTTTGTTATCTAAGCTTGATCTTGTCTCATTTAGTAATCTGCACTTATCTCATCTATCTTAGATGGTTCGCCGACCGAAGACCACTCGTTCGGGTGCTTATCGCTTTCCAAGGTACCTAGAGCACCGGGACTTCTACCGCTACTCCACGGACGGTGATGAGCACCGGGAAGCTTCGGAGAGGGAGGTGAAGCGAACTCGCTTCGGGGCAAGCTTCACCACCTACGTCATTGAGCCGTCGATGATGAGCCAGAAGAGGAGCCAGCTGAAGAGCAAGAACAAGAAGAGGAGCCAGCTGAAGAGCAAGAACAAGGAGGTGATCCAGATGACCACCCAGACCCTGAGGACTCTGACCCGGAGGATGGAGATGCTGATGATCAACCAGCGCCAGAGAAGTGGGAAGTGGTCATTTGTCACCATGATGGAGGGCATGCACGTTTTCCGTCCAAGTTGAGGAGGCGCTTCGAGCGTCTTCGACCGCATGTGACGATTGACTACGTTGGACCGAAGAGGACTCACCCTCTCTATCCAACACGAAGGGATGTGTCTGTGCACATCTTGGAGGATAACCCACAGGATGGGGGACTGTATGAGGTTGTTGTCCACAAGGCTCTAGCCACCAGAGCTACCTTCGCCACAGGGAGAGATGATGCAGCTAGAAGGGCTCTGTCCGCATGGTGTTATGAGGAGGCTCATCACCTCACTAACTCCGTGTGGGGTGACCTACCCCGTCGTCGCTCTGGAGCTGTGGGCAGTGAGATTCAAATGGCTAATGAAACCTTGGGAGCACGTTATGCCATGCAAGTGGGACTCGTAGCAGCTCTCAACACCAACCTGGATGACACCCTCATGGATCTTCAAGACCTCCGCGACCAGCAAGATGAAGACCGGAGGGAGATCAAGAGGCTCAAGGCGGTGATCGCGGGACAAGATGAGGAAGAAGTGCGGAGAAGATGGAGAAAAGCGGCATGCAATGTCACCAAGACCGGCGAGGACAAGCTATGGGTCACTTGGATCCAGCACTAGGATCATTTGGCCATAGGTGTTAGGTGTCTTTGTCTTTCGGTTATCGAGTCCGTAATCGTTAGAACGACACGTTGGATCGATGTGTTAGATAGTGGTGTGTTTGAATGCTTGGTTTGTGAACATCTATGAGTTGGATTTTTGTTTGATTGCGGTGTGTTGTGGATTAATGCCACAATGACATTGGTTTAGTTATAGAATTTGATTAGTGGGTTTAAGTTCTGTTCCACCTATCTTTTATCTTGCAAATTCGTAATTCTTTATCTATCATATTTTATCTATCTTAAGGAGTATTGTAGTGATGAATCGTTCACGTCATTTCCGGACACGGCGAGTAGTGTTTTATTTTTATCTCGAGCTACGAACTCCGAATTAAGTAAAACTAGTGGGGTTAGTTAAAAAAATTTCATACACGATTTTCTCGTCAAAAATTCAGCTCTATCCGGTTTATATTCGGGGAGTTATGGACGAAACATTAAGCCAACGTAAATCTGTCAAATCCCGCCGACATACCCGACTTCATTATTTTATATCTCGAGTTTAGACCTCCGATTGAGGCAAAACCAGTTGGGTTAGTTCAGTAATTTCATACACCATATCTCCCGTAAAACTTCGTGGTTTTTGGTTACTATTACGGAGAGATATCTTGGTTTCTTTACGGCTATCGAATCCGTCATAATCTGGAATTCAAGCATTGTTTATCTTTTCGGCTTTTTCTATTGCCGTCATAATCTAAATCGGTTGTTTCTAACGCTTAGATGGTAAACACCAGTCCGGATCGGGGATTGATCAACCTCCGGTGGCACGTCAAGGTCGAGGCAACGGTTCGGGCAAAGTGCACCGCCACCACCGCCGCCACCAATGGATCCCATGGAGCAGTTCTTCCATAACCGGATGCGGCCATCGGGAGAATCCGACCAACACCGTGGCCAACATGCGGGCTCAAGCTAACAACCCACCTCGGCCACCGCCACGGCGGCCCGCCGCCCATGAACGAGCATAGGGAGTTCATGAGCCACCGTCCGCCGTTTTCACCCATGCCGCCGATCCACTTGATGTTGATGATTGGTCAAGAGCGTGGGCAAGATGCTCACCATCGCTCGGTGTGAAAACGAGGGAGAAGGTCCCGTTTGCCGGGCCGACTACGAGGGGATCCGCAGGAGCATGGTGGGATGCTTACACTACCGCCCATGCCTGCACCCAACACCATCACCTAGCGAGAGTTCACGAGAGAGCTTCGGGAACCACCATATTCCTGCTGGGGTGATGAGGCTGAAGAAGAAGGAGTTCCTCTCTCTCAAGCAAGGAGGGATGTCAGTGGCAGAGTACCGAGACAGGTTCATCGAGCTGTCTCGCTATGCACCAGAGGAGGTAGCTGATGATCCTAAGAAGCAGGAGTGCTTCTTGGAGGGTTTGGTTGGACCGCTTCGTTACCACCGACGTCTCACACCTTTCCGACCTTCCGCAGTACCGTTAGACAAAGCTATTGTCTTGGAGTCCATGCGCGGAGAGGCGGGAGAACCGAAGAGGAAGGCCTCCACTCCGGACCGTCCCGGAGCCACACTCGTCCCCGCTTTACCTCACCGCCGGGGAGTTCCGTTCCGTCCGGGAGGTCCGACATGAGGCTATGGTCGGCAGCAGTATCGGTACCGGCCACGGCAGCATCGGCGGTTCCGCCGCACTCCTCGGCAGTTTCCGTGCCCGTGGCCGCGTACTCCACACCCTACTTACTCGCAACACCGTCCGATGGCTCCCCTTGGTACGCCCGTGAGTCCGGGCGCACCTCACACCCCCGCGGGCAACACTTGCTTCAAGTGTGGAGAGGTTGGGCATTATGCTAATGCCCGTCCTAAGAGGCACCCCCCAAGCACCCCGTGCGGAACCGGCAGATGCGAAGCAGATGAGGAGCGGGAACCGGACCCCGCGAGAGCAACAAGGGCGCAGCAGAGTCGGGGCCGTGGCGGGGGTGAACCACGTGAGTACCGAGACCGCTCGGGGAGAACCCACAAGTGGTGCTTGGTATGTTCTTTGTCAACTCTATCCCCGCATCGGTATTATTTGATTCGGAGCTTCTCATTCGTTTATATCTCGCTCAATTTGTGGCCAAGCATAGCATACCCATGTGTCCCATGAAACAAACCATGATAGTTAAATCACCGGGGGGGGATATGAAATCTTTATACATGTGTCCTAATGTTAGTCTAAAGATCATGGGAGCGGACTTCGGGCAAACTTGATAGTGCTCGGAATCAAAGGATCTTGATGTTATACCGGGTATGGATTGGTTGGGCATACATGATGCGACGATACGGTGTGCTAAGAGGACGAGTCTTCTCACCGGTCCCGGTGGGGTAAAGATTGAGCTTGTGGCTGGTCCACCTTCGGGTTCGGGAGGTTCCGTGCGGCAGCTTGGATGGCAAAGCTTTGGAGGAGATCGGGGTGGTCAATGAGTACCCGGACGTGTTTCCAGAGGAGTTACCAGGTATGCCACCCGACCGAGATGTTGAGTTTGTTATTGATCTATTACACCGGTATCGCTC